>JAWNOT010000045.1:0-1362500 GCA_035045825.1 Drosophila eohydei
AAGCTATATATATCGCTATATATCGCTATATATCGCTATATATCGCTATATATCGCTATATATCGCTCTATATCGCTATATATCGCTCTATATCGCTATATATCACTCTATATCGCTCTATATCGCTCTATATCGCTATATATCGCTCTATATCGCTCTATATCGCTATATATCGCTATATATCGCTATATATCACTCTATATCGCTATATATCGCTATATATCGCTATATATCGCTCTATATCGCTATATATCGCTCTATATCGCTATATATCGCTATATATCGCTATATATCGCTCTATATCGCTCTATATCGCTATATATCGCTATATATCGCTCTATATCGCTATATATCGCTCTATATCGCTATATATCGCTCTATATCGCTCTATATCGCTCTATATCGCTCTATATCGCTATATATCGCTATATATCGCTATATATCACTCTATATCGCTATATATCGCTCTATATCGCTATATATCGCTATATATCGCTATATATCGCTATATATCGCTCTATATCGCTATATATCGCTCTATATCGCTCTATATCGCTATATATCGCTATATATCGCTCTATATCGCTCTATATCGCTCTATATCGCTCTATATCGCTATATATCGCTATATATCGCTATATATCACTCTATATCGCTATATATCGCTATATATCGCTATATATCGCTCTATATCGCTATATATCGCTCTATATCGCTCTATATCGCTCTATATCGCTATATATCGCTCTATATCGCTCTATATCGCTATATATCGCTCTATATCGCTATATATCGCTCTATATCGCTCTATATCGCTCTATATCGCTCTATATCGCTATATATCACTCTATATCGCTATATATCGCTATATATCACTCTATATCGCTCTATATCGCTATATATCGCTATATATCGCTATATATCGCTATATATCGCTATATATCACTCTATATCGCTATATATCGCTATATATCACTCTATATCGCTCTATATCGCTATATATCGCTCTATATCGCTATATATCGCTATATATCGCTCTATATCGCTCTATATCGCTCTATATCGCTCTATATCGCTATATATCGCTATATATCGCTCTATATCGCTCTATATCGCTATATATCGCTCTATATCGCTATATATCGCTCTATATCGCTCTATATCGCTCTATATCGCTCTATATCGCTATATATCACTCTATATCGCTATATATCGCTATATATCACTCTATATCGCTCTATATCGCTATATATCGCTATATATCGCTATATATCGCTATATATCGCTATATATCGCTCTATATCGCTATATATCGCTATATATCACTCTATATCGCTCTATATCGCTATATATCGCTCTATATCGCTATATATCGCTATATATCGCTATATATCGCTCTATATCGCTATATATCGCTCTATATCGCTCTATATCGCTCTATATCGCTCTATATCGCTATATATCGCTCTATATCGCTCTATATCGCTATATATCGCTATATATCACTCTATATCGCTATATATCGCTATATATCACTCTATATCGCTCTATATCGCTATATATCGCTATATATCGCTATATATCGCTATATATCGCTCTATATCGCTATATATCGCTATATATCACTCTATATCGCTCTATATCGCTATATATCGCTCTATATCGCTATATATCGCTATATATCGCTATATATCGCTCTATATCGCTATATATCACTCTATATCGCTCTATATCGCTATATATCGCTATATATCGCTATATATCGCTATATATCGCTCTATATCGCTATATATCGCTATATATCACTCTATATCGCTCTATATCGCTCTATATCGCTATATATCGCTCTATATCGCTATATATCGCTATATATCACTCTATATCGCTCTATATCGCTATATATCGCTATATATCGCTATATATCGCTCTATATCGCTCTATATCGCTCTATATCGCTATATATCGCTCTATATCGCTCTATATCGCTCTATATCGCTATATATCGCTATATATCGCTCTATATCACTCTATATCGCTATATATCGCTCTATATCGCTCTATATCGCTATATATCGCTATATATCGCTATATATCGCTCTATATCACTCTATATCGCTCTATATCGCTATATATCGCTATATATCGCTATATATCGCTCTATATCGCTCTATATCGCTCTATATCGCTATATATCGCTCTATATCGCTCTATATCGCTATATATCGCTCTATATCGCTATATATCGCTCTATATCGCTCTATATCGCTATATATCGCTATATATCGCTCTATATCGCTATATATCGCTATATATCGCTATATATCGCTATATATCACTCTATATCGCTATATATCGCTATATATCGCTCTATATCGCTCTATATCGCTATATATCACTCTATATCGCTCTATATCGCTATATATCGCTATATATCACTCTATATCGCTCTATATCGCTATATATCGCTATATATCGCTATATATCGCTCTATATCGCTCTATATCGCTATATATCGCTATATATCGCTCTATATCGCTATATATCGCTATATATCGCTATATATCGCTATATATCACTCTATATCGCTCTATATCGCTATATATCGCTCTATATCGCTATATATCGCTATATATCGCTCTATATCGCTCTATATCGCTCTATATCGCTCTATATCGCTATATATCGCTATATATCGCTCTATATCGCTCTATATCGCTATATATCGCTATATATCGCTATATATCGCTCTATATCGCTATATATCGCTCTATATCGCTCTATATCGCTATATATCGCTCTATATCGCTCTATATCGCTCTATATCGCTCTATATCGCTATATATCGCTATATATCGCTCTATATCGCTCTATATCGCTCTATATCGCTATATATCGCTATATATCACTCTATATCGCTCTATATCGCTCTATATCGCTATATATCGCTCTATATCGCTCTATATCGCTCTATATCGCTATATATCGCTATATATCGCTATATATCGCTCTATATCGCTCTATATCGCTCTATATCGCTCTATATCGCTATATATCGCTATATATCGCTATATATCGCTATATATCGCTATATATCGCTCTATATCGCTCTATATCGCTCTATATCGCTATATATCGCTCTATATCGCTCTATATCGCTCTATATCGCTCTATATCGCTCTATATCGCTATATATCGCTCTATATCGCTCTATATCGCTATATATCGCTATATATCGCTATATATCGCTCTATATCGCTCTATATCGCTCTATATCGCTCTATATCGCTATATATCGCTATATATCGCTCTATATCGCTCTATATCGCTCTATATCGCTATATATCGCTCTATATCGCTCTATATCGCTCTATATCGCTATATATCGCTATATATCGCTATATATCGCTCTATATCGCTCTATATCGCTCTATATCGCTATATATCGCTCTATATCGCTCTATATCGCTCTATATCGCTATATATCGCTATATATCGCTCTATATCGCTCTATATCGCTCTATATCGCTATATATCGCTCTATATCGCTCTATATCGCTCTATATCGCTATATATCGCTATATATCGCTATATATCGCTCTATATCGCTCTATATCGCTCTATATCGCTCTATATCGCTATATATCGCTCTATATCGCTATATATCGCTATATATCGCTATATATCGCTCTATATCGCTCTATATCGCTCTATATCGCTCTATATCGCTATATATCGCTCTATATCGCTATATATCGCTATATATCGCTATATATCGCTCTATATCGCTCTATATCGCTCTATATCGCTCTATATCGCTATATATCGCTCTATATCGCATATATCGCATATATCGCTATATATCGCTCTATATCGCTCTATATCGCTCTATATCGCTCTATATCGCTCTATATCGCTCTATATCGCTATATATCGCTCTATATCGCTCTATATCGCTATATATCGCTATATATCGCTATATATCGCTCTATATCGCTATATATCGCTATATATCGCTATATATCGCTCTATATCGCTATATATCGCTCTATATCGCTCTATATCGCTATATATCGCTCTATATCGCTCTATATCGCTATATATCGCTCTATATCGCTCTATATCGCTATATATCGCTCTATATCGCTCTATATCGCTCTATATCGCTCTATATCGCTATATATCGCTCTATATCGCTCTATATCGCTATATATCGCTCTATATCGCTCTATATCGCTCTATATCGCTCTATATCGCTCTATATCGCTATATATCGCTCTATATCGCTCTATATCGCTATATATCGCTATATATCGCTATATATCGCTCTATATCGCTCTATATCGCTATATATCGCTCTATATCGCTATATATCGCTATATATCGCTCTATATCGCTCTATATCGCTCTATATCGCTATATATCGCTCTATATCGCTCTATATCGCTCTATATCGCTATATATCGCTATATATCGCTATATATCGCTCTATATCGCTATATATCGCTATATATCGCTCTATATCGCTCTATATCGCTCTATATCGCTATATATCGCTCTATATCGCTCTATATCGCTCTATATCGCTCTATATCGCTATATATCGCTATATATCACTCTATATCGCTATATATCGCTCTATATCGCTCATATATCGCTATATATCGCTCTATATCGCTCTATATCGCTCTATATCGCTCTATATCGCTATATATCGCTCTATATCGCTCTATATCGCTATATATCGCTATATATCGCTATATATCGCTCTATATCGCTCTATATCGCTCTATATCGCTCTATATCGCTATATATCGCTCTATATCGCTCTATATCGCTATATATCGCTATATATCGCTCTATATCGCTATATATCGCTCTATATCGCTCTATATCGCTATATATCGCTATATATCGCTCTATATCGCTCTATATCGCTATATATCGCTATATATCGCTCTATATCGCTCTATATCGCTCTATATCGCTCTATATCGCTCTATATCGCTATATATCGCTATATATCGCTATATATCGCTCTATATCGCTCTATATCGCTCTATATCGCTCTATATCGCTATATATCGCTCTATATCGCTCTATATCGCTCTATATCGCTCTATATCGCTATATATCGCTATATATCGCTCTATATCGCTCTATATCGCTCTATATCGCTATATATCGCTCTATATCGCTCTATATCGCTCTATATCGCTATATATCGCTATATATCGCTATATATCGCTCTATATCGCTCTATATCGCTCTATATCGCTCTATATCGCTATATATCGCTCTATATCGCTATATATCGCTATATATCGCTATATATCGCTCTATATCGCTCTATATCGCTCTATATCGCTCTATATCGCTATATATCGCTCTATATCGCTATATATCGCTATATATCGCTATATATCGCTCTATATCGCTCTATATCGCTCTATATCGCTCTATATCGCTCTATATCGCTCTATATCGCTATATATCGCTCTATATCGCTCTATATCGCTATATATCGCTATATATCGCTATATATCGCTCTATATCGCTATATATCGCTATATATCGCTATATATCGCTCTATATCGCTCTATATCGCTCTATATCGCTCTATATCGCTATATATCGCTATATATCGCTCTATATCGCTCAATATCGCTCTATATAGCTCTATATCGCTATATATCGCTCTATATCGCTCTATATCGCTATATATCGCTATATATCGCTATATATCGCTCTATATCGCTCTATATCGCTCTATATCGCTCTATATCGCTATATATCGCTCTATATCGCTCTATATCGCTATATATCGCTCTATATCGCTCTATATCGCTCTATATCGCTCTATATCGCTCTATATCGCTATATATCGCTCTATATCGCTCTATATCGCTATATATCGCTATATATCGCTATATATCGCTCTATATCGCTCTATATCGCTCTATATCGCTATATATCGCTATATATCGCTCTATATCGCTCTATATCGCTCTATATCGCTATATATCGCTCTATATCGCTCTATATCGCTCTATATCGCTATATATCGCTATATATCGCTATATATCGCTCTATATCGCTCTATATCGCTCTATATCGCTATATATCGCTCTATATCGCTATATATCGCTCTATATCGCTCTATATCGCTCTATATCGCTATATATCGCTATATATCGCTCTATATCGCTCTATATCGCTCTATATCGCTATATATCGCTCTATATCGCTCTATATCGCTCTATATCGCTCTATATCGCTATATATCGCTATATATCGCTATATATCGCTCTATATCGCTCTATATCGCTCTATATCGCTCTATATCGCTATATATCGCTCTATATCGCTATATATCGCTATATATCGCTATATATCGCTATATATCGCTCTATATCGCTCTATATCGCTATATATCGCTATATATCGCTATATATCGCTCTATATCGCTCTATATCGCTCTATATCGCTCTATATCGCTATATATCGCTCTATATCGCTATATATCGCTATATATCGCTATATATCGCTCTATATCGCTCTATATCGCTCTATATCGCTCTATATCGCTCTATATCGCTCTATATCGCTATATATCGCTCTATATCGCTCTATATCGCTATATATCGCTATATATCGCTATATATCGCTCTATATCGCTCTATATCGCACTATATCGCTCTATATCGCTATATATCGCTATATATCGCTATATATCGCTCTATATCGCTCTATATCGCTCTATATCGCTCTATATCGCTATATATCGCTATATATCGCTCTATATCGCTCTATATCGCTCTATATCGCTCTATATCGCTCTATATCGCTATATATCGCTCTATATCGCTCTATATCGCTATATATCGCTATATATCGCTATATATCGCTCTATATCGCTCTATATCGCTCTATATCGCTCTATATCGCTCTATATCGCTATATATCGCTCTATATCGCTCTATATCGCTATATATCGCTATATATCGCTCTATATCGCTCTATATCGCTCTATATCGCTCTATATCGCTCTATATCGCTATATATCGCTATATATCACTCTATATAGCTATATATCGCTATATATCGCTCTATATGAAAAAGTACCAGCAGGTGTGTTCATGATCCGTAAGTATTAACATATATCTCATAACAATTTAAGTTAAGTAATTAATATTTAAGGAATCCCGAGCTGAAAAAAATTGGATGCGCAGTGCAGTAAGTTCTTCTATGGGATTGTAAAGCCCCTTCTTGAATACAATTGAGCTTAAAGATAAGGATCTGGAAGCAAAGTTTCTGGTCATTGAAGCCAAGGATCAGCAATTGGCCCTTCAGCTTGAATTACTTAAATCAAAGGATAAGCAATTGGCTCCTCAGCTTCAGTTGATTGAAGCTAAGGAAAAGCAATTGGCTTTGCAGACTGAACAGATCAATACCTACAAAGCTAAGATGGAAACGATTGCGAATGCAATGGATAAGGAAGTACTACGACTTAAGTCTTTGATAACGCTGAAAGATCTTAGAATATCAAATTTTGAACTTCAAAGTACTGCAAATGCTGCGAAGATAAATGATCTTCAATCGAGGCAAACAGAATATCTGAAAATCTTAGAAGAATCGAGCTGTCTAGATAAATCGCTCGCATCTATAATTAAGTTGCCTCCCATCGAGCCATTCCTCGTGCCCTGTGATTTCAAGATAGCGGGATCTGGTTGGATCGTGATTCAACGTCGCATTAATGGAACTGAAGACTTCTACCGAAACTGGGAGGAATACAATGCAGGCTTCATAGGATTAGAGAAGTTACATTTGCTTACACAATCACAGCCACATGAGCTATATTTTCACTTGGAGGACTTCAATAATGAATCCCGATATGCCCGATACAGCGATTTCCTGAAGCGAAGAAGAATCGTACAAACTGACAAAGATTGGTGACTTTTCAGGAAATTCCGGAGATTCCTTTACGTTGCATCTGAACATGAAATGTACAACAAAAGATCGGGATAACGATGCAGCTAAGATTAACTGCGCGATATTGTACGAGTCTGGATGGTGGTTTTATAATTGCAGTCACTGGTAAAAGCGCAAAGAAAGTTTTGAAATTGTATAGCCCATTGATCTTTTGACTGTTTTAGTAACTTAAACGATTAAACGATTACAGCCCAAGATGTTGGACTAAATGGTAATAGAATAGAAGCCACTCAAATCTACACTAATGATGATCTGACCCAAATCTGCCTAAGACAACACTTTAATATTTTTGTTGCAATTTTCAATTTCTAATTTATAAATTCAATTTTTAAATGTTTAATAAAAAAACAAGTTTTGACTGCATGACAAAAATTCAATTTTATGAAACTGCAAAGACATCATAAAATGCCTCTCTTCTATCTATTCGAACTTATTTTTTTTGTCCCTTTGAAAATGGGAAATCAGGGTATAATGATTTTGTGCAAATGTATATAACAGGCAGAAGGAGACGTGGCGTCCGTCCGTCCGTCCGTTTGACCGTCCGTCCGTCCGTCTGTCCGTTTGTATATCTGTCTGTATGTGTGAATGCGTCGATCTCAGCTAGAGACTTGAAATTTTCTTTGTAGGTCAGTGTCCAGCACGAACATGTAAAGTTTTTTTCAAATAATCGATAACTATACAAGTTTTATTGTTATCGATTAAAGTCATGAGCAAAATGCAGTTATTTAATTATATCTCGTATGGCTTTGTATTTAGTTTAATGTATATCTTTTGACAATTTGGATTTTGAGGTTGCATTTCTACCAAGCCAATAGAATGTAGATCATATGCTGTAAATTTCGTTTGGCCAATTTGCAAAAGCAGTTTTCAATACACGGTGCAGAGTATCTCCTAGTCGAGCAGCCCGACTAGAGCTTTCTTACGTGTTAATAAGTACTTTCGTAAATTGAAACATCTTTTCGGTGTCAGGAATGAATACTTAGTTCATTTTCATGCTGAGCATTTAAAATTCTAAGTATATTTTTCACATATTCCAACGTTCAAGTTTTCTTATTAAACTCATTTAAGGTTCTCTTTGACAATTTTGTACATTGAACGATTTCCGGAACGTAAACTCCCTCATATGTACACTCTACTACTACTCTCTCTCGTCTTCAGTCTAGCGCAAATGCTTGCTGTGGCTCTCGAGTACTTCACTGTACAGGACACTCTCGAGGGAAGGCTGCTTGCTGGGCTGTAGTAAAAACAACAATAACAACAACCAAGATGAAGAAAAAGAGCTATGTCAACCAAGAACCAACAGCGTCAACACCCAGAGATGCATAAGTGTAGTGTATGTCTATGTGTGTGTGTGTATTTGTGTGTGTGTGTAGTGTGTCGCGTCATTTAGGCAAATGTTTACTTAGCCAGCAGGCGGGGTCCAGAACAGCGCAACTCAGCGCTAAGTCCGCTTTAAATAACTTTTGCATACTTTGGGGCGACATGGCCAAACAAGCCGAGATGTACAAATGTAATTAGCAAGTCATTTCCCATTCCCCTCCTTCAACCGCACTCTACTCTCCCCCCACACACGGCAAACGGAACCAAACATAAAAATAAATAAAATTGTCCATTAGCTCGTGCTGTAAAATGTGCAGAGAAACCAAGAAATATGCTCGCAGAGGCAAGGTGCAGGGTGTAGCGCATGCCCCCCACCCTGCACACTACACCCCACACCCTGCACCCTACACCCTACACCCTAAATAATATATATATATATATATATATATATATATATATATATATATATATATATATATATATGTATATATATATAAATACATATATATTAATATATCTTTAGCGATTACAATAAAGGTAGTCATTATATCTGACATGACATGTACATACCTCTACATACCTCATATATTATATATTGTAGATACATATTTGCTGGGTTAACAGGACGTTAAGCGTGGTTAATTAAAAGTTAGAAAGATAGTAGAATACATAGAAAAAAAATATCATTGCAGTTGGATTGTGAGCGAGTGTAAAAATTGCAAAGTATATTAAATTTTTCAATATCCAATATCCAATATCAGAATAATCCAATATACCATATCGAATATGTAAGATCTCTTATTAATTATAAAAATTAATTGGGTATTCAATACCTAATATCCAATATCTAACAACCAACATCCAATATCCATTATCCAATGGTCATGAATAGCTTAGCTGGAAATTCTTCATATTTTATTATATTTCATCCTGTAGCTCTCATTAGCAAATTCACACAGAGTATCAAAGGACGAAATAGTTTCAGCACTAATAACTGTGCAATGCGATGCCTGAAGCGTTGTCCAAGACATGCAAATGACTGCAGAATATATTTAAGTGAATAATGCTTTAATTTCGTACGCTTTTGTTTAGGTTATTTTTTCGCTTTGTTTCTGGAAATTTGTCGTTTCAAGCCAAATGAAACGTTTGTATTTGGCTCAGCCCAATCCCGAGGGCAAAGTCTACACAAATTCTATTTTATTTTTAGGCTCCTCTCAGCTTGTTCTATTACATTTAAAACTCGCCCCGAGGGTCCTGTGCCGGGCATCATGATTGATTCCATTCCGTAAGCCCTTTGACCTAACAAACAGCCTTGCCCTGATGGGCATATTAGCTTTTGTGTATGCCTAAGACATTTATATCAAGTTCTATTTCAGGGAACTTTTTAATGACAATTATATAGTTTTAAGATAATCTAAGAAAATATATTCTCTATTAGTTTATATATCAAATTCAATTCACAGAGAGACTGGAAGTAATTTCGGCTGTCCATTCATCCCATATATTTTCCTACACTCAGAAAGCGCTATAGAAAGCGTATCTTTACATCGACCATCTGAGATATCGGCAAGGGTCAACCTTTCATTCTTATTGGCTTGCCCGCTGAGCTTTTCATTTTGGAATGTAGGCCGCCCACTTGAGAGAGGGCTGCAAAAATGGTAAGGTACAAGGTACACAGGATACGCATTGACCCTCGGGCAGGTGAAATAGTAATTCGCAAATTGACTGACACTCAACGGGCGTTACAAAGCATCTAACACCTGCTTTTAGCCGCTTTGCCTAAGCCAACTTCGAGTGCTGCACTAAATTTGTTTAAAGATTTAATACTTCGTTAAGGCAGGCCGAAATACTTTAGCCCGGTTTTTATGACAGCCCAAACAAGCTGCAATTTATTGGCAATAAAAATAAAGACGCGATTTCTTATTTATTTAAATACCAGACATTTGCCTGGCCAACATTTCTCAGCGAACGATTAAAGACGCCAGCAGGTCGGCAGCCAAAAAAAAACATAAAAAATTGTACTTTTGGGCGCGCACAGTTTTTATAGCAGAGCGCGTTTGATTAACAGTGCTTCTGTTAAAGTACAGCGACGCTCTCTCTCGGCCCTTCGCTCACACTCGTGTAACCAGCAACGCACTGTTACTGCTCCCATTCTAACACAGCGCTCTGTTAATCTTCACAGCCGCTCTCTCGACCCCTCTCTCATACTCGCTCTCACTCTCTATGTCTCTCTCTCCATCTTTCTCTCTGTGTGCCCCTCTCTCCTTCTGTTATCCGGTCATTTTGCGTGCAGCTGCCTTTTGGGCGTCTGTTTATCATTCACTATTTGCCTAATGGTTGACATATTGATTGAGAAACCAGGTCGAGCCCCGCGGCTTTGTGTTTGCTTTATGGCCAGGCTCAAGCCAAGCGCGCGTGGTTAGGCCATGCATTTGCCAAAACTAAACAAGCAGCCGCCATAATGCCAATGCAGTCTTAAGTTGACATCTGTCGAACTGCTGCCAAGAGATTGGAAAACTTGCGATGCTCACAGCGCTTGCCTGTTTAACAGTGCTTGCGGTTGATATTTAACTTTTATTTGTGTTTCATATGTCCGTTAACATTAGTCAAGACATGAACCGCCAGTGGACTTTAACAGAATACACATGAATATCGCATGCTAGAAATGATAAATGTTAAAGGAAACAAAGTTAAGTTTATTTAAATAGACTTGGCGACTTGTTTGGCTTAAAAAATGTGTATAAAATACATAAATAAATATTTTAGCAGTTAGATTAAATTATTTTAAAAATAAATAAATTTTATTTCAAAATTTTTTTTAATACCAATTACTACCAATTCCTGAGTACTTACAAAGGGAAGGCTTTAATATTTCAATGTAAAAAGCCAGTAATAACGGTGAGAACAATAAAACTTACAACTTACCTAGACATATGTAGCTCAATATTTCACTTGACTCACAATTTACTTGTCCTCAGGAAGTAAATTGCAGCAAAAAACATAATTATTATAAATAATAAACAAATGTGTGGAGCGCAACAAGCACTTGAATTATGCAGGTAAGAGATAAGTTAACCCATTCCACTGCATGCCTGAGGAGCTTAACGAGCAGCAAAGAAAAAATGCAAATAACGGAGAGAGGCAACAGGGGGAGAGAGGGCGGTTCGGCAAGTTGTGCCATTAGGCAGCTGTTGCTCACGACGAGGCAGGCAACAAATCTGTGCCCGATTTCTGGCTCATGGCAAACACTTGGCTAGTCGCTGCACATGCTAAGCTGCGCTGTGTAGATAAATATTCGTAGGGTATTTTAATTCAATGTCCTTGCCAGTTCGTTATGCCCGAGCAACTTTTTGCAGCCGGCAGCTGTTGAAATGAATTGTTTGTCCCGGCAACTAGAAGTTGACTTTTAATAATGTTTTCGGTATGCATGACAACGAATGCGACTCATTAGCCGCTCCGCCGCAAAGTTTGCTGCCGTCGCCCACACGAATCCATTGGCAAACAGCGCCGAAAATGTTCGCCAAGACGCACAACTTGTGGCCGCTTCCAATTAGCTGTAAATTGTCATTTCTCTTGTTTTCCCAAAACGAACCAAAACACACACAAAAAACGATGGACTTGCCACTACGACGACGTATACAACGACTATTTCAATGACAAATCTCAGCTAAGACACCAAATTTGTTTACAGGACTTGAGGGAGACCGCAGTTTGCTCAAGAATATTTCAGTTGGCAGTGAACGACTAAGGTATACCCTGACTCTGAATGATTGTAGACTTCAATATATGTTTTCCAATTTTAAATTCAAATTAAATTTCAAATTCGTAGCTTACTAATTCGCTGAATTCAGACAAGCGAACAGACGAATTTTAGAACAAACCCATTTATCTTTATCCTTATCTCTATCTTTATCCATTTATCTATCTATATTACGATCTATTTATCCATCTATCCGTCTATCTATTCCCCTATCTATTTATCTATCTATATTACGATCCATCTATTTTTGTATATGTGCAATAATATAAGCATACTTGCTATTCTTAAAAGCTTGCTCTTTCAGCCGATGTTCGATTTGATAATCAACTTTTGGCACACTGGCAGGAGGCAGGCTACAGTGTTGTCCAATACTGGCTAAGTGCCATAATTAATCAGCTTTGCGGAGGTAGCTAAGCTTGCTTGCTACAGACGTGGCCCTAAGCACACTAACCAGGTCAATAAAAGTCCAAAAGAAAATTAAGCGCTCAATTTATGATGCAGCGAAAGTTAAGATTAAGGACGGGGCCAAGATTTCAAACTGGCTCACATGGGATAAGGGCAGAGCAATGAAGGCAATAAGTTGACTAATTGATTTATTTGCGTTTTAATGAAGGTGCATATAGCCCGAGGCTCGATTGAGGGCTTTAACTACGGCTCAACCAGCTGCATCGAACGCAACCCGTAACGTTATAAAGTGTGTGTGTGTGTTAATTGACGTTTATTAATAAGATAGTGATGTGCCACGGGCTACTTGAATATATTATTCACAGCCAACGCATGGATTTAAGGCGAGCTGCAAATTGTGGCCCAGAGCTTTATGCCATTCTCCAGCTGCATAGCCACAGAGGGCCTATTATGCCCATTGCAAAATAATATTAATCGAATAAATAAATAAAAATTCTCATTTCTGCTATAAGCCAGATGGGAGTTAGCAAAATGAGCAAGTTCAAAAGAACTAGTTTTAAATTCAACAAATGAATTAGTTCGTAATTCAATACATGAACTAGTTCTAAATATCTAAAGCACAGCCAAAACCTAAGCTGGAAGTAAAAAGCAAAATAAAAAATTTTTTAAATTAAAAAAAGATTCCTTTCAAAGTTTTCATTATTCCTTTTACAAATAAAGTATTTTTGAAGTAATTTTGAATATTTTTGAAGATCAAAATAATAAATAAATCAATTATTTTCATAGACTTCATATCTAATTTAACATAACATAAAACATTTAATCTTTCTAAACTAAACTTGAAACACTTTCAATTCTTATTAATACCTTTTACAAATTAGAACAGAATTTTATTCAGAATTTTAAATAAACACTGAATTTATCAATTTATAAAATTAGAAATAGTAAAAAATTTAATGTCAAATTGAAGGGCATCGAAAATGTGAAAAATTTCGAGCTTTTATATATTTGGCCCAAACAGTTAAATATATATTTTTAATCTGATGCATACGAGTTCGATAACAGCTAAGAAAAAATGATTTATTCAATTGGAAGCTGTTCTACTTTTTCCTAAAACCCGCAACTTGCATAAGAACTGAAGCGCATAATTCATGTATAAATTGAATAATTTATGAAAGCAATAACAAAGACTAATCCAACTAAAACTAATACACCCCACTTCTAAGCCTATTACAGGACAGCACAAACCATAAATTAGCTTCTAACCAAAAAGCCAGAGAACCAGAGAGCAGCTGTAAAAATATGTTGATTAGTTTGAAATTTTGTGGAGCTCAAATGCATTTTACATGTGTCGGAGGCGGTGGAGAGGGGCCGGGAATAGGGGGCCACTTGTTATTGAAATGCGATGACATTTATTTTGGTTGTTGCAGCTTGCAGCTTTGTGGCTGCTGAAATTTGTTGCGAAATGCTCTACGAATGTCATCGAAGTGGGCGTGGAAGCGAGAGGTAATGACGCTACATCGAAATGATGTGATTAACCGTGGAAAGCCATGTTTTCCATAAGCAAATTAGAAACATATTCGTACGAGGATCTGGTTCAGTGTAATACTTCTGTATGCCATGGATATAAAATATGATTGATGGAAAGAACACAGAAAGAAAATAGGTAAAAAGACGCGATATCATATTGACAAAGTATATTGATATTATTATAGCTTAAGTATCTGGTGGCTGCAGTTCACTTCCATCAGTACAGGACAACCTGCTGCTAATAATCATTTGAAAGTTATTTATTTTATTCAATATTATAATAATACTATTATTTTAAAGCTATATATTAAAAAAAAATTAATGAAGGTAACATTTTAATGTCAAAATATATTTAATACTTAATAATTACAACTTTATTTTAATATTTATTCATTTATATATATATTTTTTTCCAAATAATAAATTTTAAAATATTATTTCAACTAACAGTTTTTTTCGCTTCTCAAAAATTTTAAATGAATTCTAAATCTGAGCAAGTATTAATTAACAATTCATAAGATGAAGAAATATTTAATTTATATTTACTTTACGTTTCTAATCCACAATCCTAATCCCTTATAAGACAATGCGCTTTTTCTATATATCAACTGCAATAAATTGCTTTCAAAAAACAAAAGGGCTTAAAGAAAGCTCTTAAATCTTTTTCTTTTGCCTTTTGCCTAGTTCCGACTTTGTTTACGGCTTAATTTCATCGTAATACGCGCCGCAATGTCAACATCTAATGCCACAGTATTTGCATATCAATATAGCCAGCAAAACATGCACTCAAACAGATACACACACACCTACACGCACACATGCACATACACATTAGTAGTGCATAAGCGAAAAGAGATAAGCCGCCGCCGCCGCCGCCGCCAAAAAGCATGCAAACATTTTTATAATATATGTATGCAGAGAGATACATATATATATAAATAAATATATATAAATATATATATAAAATATATATATATATATATATATATATATATATATATATATATATATATATATATGGCAGCCACGACTGCCAAAAAAAGGGCCAGACTAAGAATGTTGTGTACACAGTTGCCAGTTACGTTGTCACAACAAGAACAACAAAGGAAACTGCAGCAACAAAAACAACAACAGCTCAGACAATGCTGCCAAAGAAAGGCAAACAACAAGCAACTAAAAGCGCATTTCGAAAATCGAAAAAGAGCCAAAAAGCACCGCAAATATGCAACCACATGGACCAAAAGCGAGACACGCACGCACGCACACACTCACACACACTTACAGCACCCACACAGAGACAGATTCGCACAATTAAATATTCAGAGCGAATATTCCGTTGGTAGCGAACAAAAAGTAAAGTACTAAATGGCCAAGAGTAAAAAGTAAAAAGTTAAAAGTTTTGCAGCAGCTAGCGAAAATATTTGCTTAAACTATAGTCAAATATATAAATATATATATATATATATAGATAAAGATATATATATATATATATATATATATATATATATATATATATATATAGATAAAGAGCCGGATATCTGCACGATGTAAACTTTATGTAAGCCCGTTTGTGCTGACTGACAGACTGCTTAGCTGGCTGCTTGATAGATGCTGAGCGCACATTCATAACTACAGCAGGTAAGAGTGCTGGGAAGTGCCCGACTAGCAGATACTCTTACATTCCTGCCAAGCACTGCTATTACAGTCATTTTTTGATGCATATAAAATAGTATAATTAATATAATATAATTAATATACTAATATATACCTGACAAAACCAAATTCGATCAAATTAACGGCAGTCCATGCTCCAGTCCAAGGGAGTGTTCGAGTGTTTTCCGAAATCAGAGAAGTCTAAACGACACGCTAAAACGATAAACAGCAGCAGGAGCACTCACTCTAGCATCTGTTAGTAGTGCTGCAAAATGCGGCGATCGAAGAGCTATTAACCAGACTGTGGTGAGTTGGGGAAACTTAGCAAAGACAACAACCTAACGTCTGGACCGAACTTGAAGCTGCAGAAAGTAAGGCAGGCTTCACGCCTTGGTAGTAGGTGCAATAATGGAAGCCAGCATGGAAAATGATCTGCTAGTCCCTGAGAGACGCTCTACAGAATACTTCCCACGGCTGTGAGAGAAGAGCCAACAACGATGATAAAAAGGGCACTAGAACATATGGGAGACGTGCCAAAGGGCCTGACGGCGTTATTTTGTGGTCAGCGCCACATAAACGTCAACAAGCCGTTACCTAGGCCCTAGGCCAGCGGACCGTTGTAAAAACGCTGAACGAATCGGCAACCCTCGAGATTCGCGACCTGGATGAACCGGCGAGTAATAATTAGATCCTGAAGGCGGTTAAGGAAGCTTTGAAGGACTTCGGGTGCAAGCAGAGAGCTACTGTCGAGCTCCCTGTCTCTCACTCTCTTTCTCTCTCTCTCTCTCTCTCTCTCTCTCTCTCTCTCTCTGACTTAAATCTCTCAAAACTGTTTCAAAGTTATAAACGCGAACTTAACCAAAACCAGCTGGAGATGAGCTACACTTGCTCCACAGGTAAGAGGAAGGGAGCAGAGAGGTGGCAGCGGAGTGTAGAGCTTCATTGTTCCGGCTGCAATCGCGGTTCAACACATTGATGACAGCTCGAATGTGGTTTCCGTTTGCAGTCTGTGGCTTTGACTAAGCTGCTCGTTTGTTTCAATCGACTGTTTGCGTTGAAATGTTCTCCATTTGTTGTTGTTCCCATGGCTGTAGGTGTTGCTGTTGTTGTTGTTGTTGTATTTGCTCATTCCAGCGCATTGTGTTAAAGTTTTTCCATTTAAATGCGACAACTTCCTGGCTCTGGCACTTGTATAGACACTGTAACAGAGTCAGCACCCTGGCAGCGCTGCTATCTGCTATCTGATGCCCATCGAATGGGCTCTTAAGCTGCATGCGAAAAGTTAGTTGACTGCATTTCCTGCAACAAAATGTTGCATTTCCTTTCAGCTGGACATCGAAGGACAGCGAAGGAAGTGAAACAAGTTCTGTTTTGCTTTTTGGCCTCTCAACTTGTGTTTGTGATTCAGTTTTGCCAATTTGAGCTCAACTTTGAGCAGAGCTAAACCAATAAGCCATGGACTAGGTCCTTTGGCAATCCTTTGCGTGAGATGCAAGCGGAGACAATACGTATGAGTGATAGTTTGGCGGGCGGTTCGTTAAGCGAATGAATACTGTATATAGAAAATGGTATGAAATTTTACTTCGAATATGGAAAAGAAGAACAAAATGAAAAGATGAAGAAAATAATTTAAAGTAAACTAAAATCACTAACAAAATGTATCCCTTAGCAGCAGAGCCCGAAGTTCTTTTCCCATATGGATATAAGTTTAAGTATATGAAATATATATTAGGTATATTATAAGATCCTTCCCACATCTGGAAGTACCTTTAAGACTCTCAGGTTAGGCATAAAACATGGCATTCGGGTCTTCGGCTCTCCCACAATGTAGACGACTTCATCTTCAGATTAACTGCGGGAGAGCATTGCGATCATCCTTAACATCGTTCATAGAGACATGAGAACGACACTAGTGACCTGCTGCTGGTCGAGATAATTTATTTATAGAGGAAAGAAAATGTTTAGTAGAAAGAAAAATATGTTTAATTGAGGAGAAATTTAAATAAAAGTTGTAAAAGTTGCCCCAAGCAAGTACGTTTGAGATCAGAGTTGTCAGAAATAAACTCAGTTCAAGCATTGAGTATACTAAATGTGAAACTCTTAATGTTGGTATCCTTAGATTTTATTTAATTAAAAATGAAAATAATAATTATATAAAATATAAGAACAATGATATTTTGCGTACCTATTTAAGAGTAAGAGAAAAATCTGGTACAAATAATATTTTACAGGATATTTTGTATTCCTTACATTGCAGATACTACACAGACTAACTCTATTTTATTTACTTGATTTATTTCCTTTAGTCGAAGCAGAGCAAACATGATTTTAACTTTAATTTCAATAGCTGCACATAGACACACACATACATACACACACACAGGGCCGTACGCACACTGACTTTGGCACTAAATTATTTTCCACGCTGTTTCATAGTTTAATTGGATTTTTGCTAACCAAATTTCGGTTTGGCCCTATCTCACTGAGGCTGTAAGGCTTCAAAGAGAGCTCGCATTTTCATTATTATTATTTTTGAGAGCTGACAATGAAAAATAGTCAAAATGCACACACACACATACTCACACGCACTCAGACACAGGCATCTATAGAAATGAAGGCACTTTTAGTAGAGCAAAAGTCGAGGCCGAACAGCAGCAGCGTCCAGCATGGCGTATACGTAATTTGCATTACAATGAACCCACTGTAGCCACAACAACCGTTACACAGCACCCACTCCCCTCGCCTGCCCGCCCCTCTGTCTATCTCGGTCCGACCCCTCCACTCAAGTACTCATCACATCAGCTCCGTTCATAGCTGCAAGGTGTATAATTTTGATAGCGTCGCATAAAGCCCGCAAATAGGGCGCTGTGAATGGGATCTACCTGGTTGAGGGGCTGGCATGCTGCATTTAAATTGAAATAACAATAATTGTTTGCTGCAGCCACAGGAGCTCACTCCTCTAACTGCCCCTCTCTGTCCCCCCGCAGCACTTTCATTGCGACTCACAATTCTTGGCATCGCGTAGCAAATGGGCACATCGGATGTCGAGTGTCACTAGCTGCCACGCCCCTGTTGCACCTCAGTTCCCTCAGGTGCACTTTAAATAACAGCCTCTTAGCTAAACAATATATTTTACAAACACTGCAAACTTTCATCTGAATAAGACAGGCAATTAAATAAATGTTTTCATGAAAATAATACGAATCATCTAAGCATCCAATGTCAAACTGTATATTATATACGAGCAATAAAACAAGAACTAATACTTAAAGTCAAACAGATATAATGAAGAATGAGAGAGAGAGAGAGACAGAGAGAGAGAGAGAGTGTGTGTGAGAGAAGAACTTAGAGAGAGAACATCAGAGGAAGACAATGGAAGAGGAAGATAAAGGGAGGGAAAGAGAGTAGGAGCAGGAGAGAGATAGACAGACAGAGAGAGACAAATATAGATAGAGATAGATAAATCTAAATAAGCAGAAAAACAATATGATGGAGAGAGAGAAGCAGTTAGAGATATACATAGAGAAAGGATTAGGAAGGAGAGAGAGAAAAAGGGGGAAAGAATAGACACATATAGAGAGAAAGAGCGAGACAGAGATAGAGAAAAAGAGACGAGAGACAAACAAACAAACAAAGCAATATAAAAGAGATAGATAGCAAAAAAGTGGGACCCTCAGATGGAGAGACACAGAGGCAGAGTGAAAGAGAAGAGAGAGAGAAAAAGAGAACTAGAGTGACACAGAGTGAGATAGAAAGAGATAAAGATAAATACATATTAGAGATAGAGAGAGAGAAGATGCAAGAAGAAGAATTGAGACAAGGAGAGGGAGCGAGAAAGAAGAATGCGTAATAAAGCATAATTTATATAATTATATAAATATTAGAAAACATCTGATAATACTTTAAAGGGGAAAATAATTGAACTTCCTTTTAGATAAAAGAGTGCCAAAAATATAATTTAAAAATACTGTGATAAGCCTTCAATATTTTGCCAATTATTTTTAAAAATTACCACGAATCATCTACCTATGGTTAATAATGTTTACATACTTAATTTAAATAAACCTGAGATTATTACGAGAAATTAAATGAACATCGCAGTTCTTTGTGGATGAAAGTTTCCTCTGTAGCCGAGGCTGCCCGAGGCTGAAACTGCGTCCTTTTTCACGCTCAGCGTGAGACAGTGCGATGCAGCCCGTTGCGACAGCCAAAACACGCACTGCTTGCTGGCAACTTTTACCACCTGCCTGAAGAGCAGGTAAAAAAATGTACTTGGATGCAAACTTTTTAATTGCCATATGCTCTTAGAGCGGCGCCCAAAAGGATGTTGCTATGGGCGCGCTGTTCAACGCTGTTTTTAAAGGGCCAACCGGGTATATCGGGGCTTAGCTAAGAAATTTGTGATGCATAAGTGCTTAGCTAGATGATACATAAGAAGATGTATAAATTATATTTTATGAACTTTCTGCCTTTGCTTAAAGTATTGCAAAACACAGAGTCAAAGTCAGCTGCAAGCACTAGCCTCAACTTAGTCTAAAGTGGCTTAAGTGCTAAAAGCTGAACTAAGAGAAGCGAGCATATTCGATCAATTATAGAAAATCTTGACTAGTCTTCAGAGTTAAGCCGTTTCATCAGAATTTGTAAACTATAAAAATTTAATAAAATAAATAAATTTCTAATAAATTAATATTTTAAATAAATTTTCTTCCGTCAATATATATATTTCATTTTCTATATCTATGAGAAATCTTGCAGGTGACAGCAACTTCTAGTCAGGTCAAACATACTAGTTTTTTTTATATTAAATTAATATTTTTTATATTAGTTTCTTTTATCAATATATAAAAGTCTACTTGATATATACAGTTTTAAAATGCCTACAAAAAAGCAAGGGGCAAGGGCTCCGCATGCCACTTAGCGCAACTTCTAGTCAGGCATGCCCCGCTAAAGCACCCACACTAGTTTTATTTTTTTCGTAATTAGTTGGCATAGCTGAGGCGGCAAATGATGCCATAATTATGCTGCAGGCGCCGACCGAACTCAATGCATTTTACAAGTGTTTGTACACATAAATATGTATATGTATAATTATGTATATATATGCTTTATTTTAGCCAAGTACTCGAGGCTCTTTTGATTGGCCACAAAACGGTTGACCGAAACATGAAAAGTTGCTCGAAGTCAAGCCACACAACAATTGGCCAACAAGTTGTCGCCAGCAACTCGCCAAGTGTCCCACGCAAAAATTTGCTGAAGCTGCATTCAATTTAAATACCGCCCACAGCCGCCCACAGTCGCCCACAGTCGCCCGCAGTCGAGCAGGCGGAACGAGTGGCAACGGGCCGCATTTGAGTGCATTTGTGAGCGCGCTGAAACGCTGGAACTAGTGAAACACTCAACAGCAGTGAGCGACAATTACAGAGCTGCCTTGTCTTCTGGTCATGCACTTTAGCCATTGTTATTTCGCCCGGGATCGGGGAGTCGGAAAAAGCGACGTGAATGAAGTTCGAAGGGCTGACGATTGATAAGCGCGGATGCGTTGCTGTCACGGGCTGTGATTGATGTAATGCTTGTCGATTAGCCGTACTGTTGCAACTAGACATTGTTTTGGCATACAAATAGAAATACTAAAAAAGTCAGGATTAACTAGAATATACTAAAAATACTAAAAACTTATAAGACTTATAAATCGAATGTAGAGAAAGACTAATTATTTATTTATTAGTATCTTAAAATCTTATGTTTTGCAGTTGCTGTTGTCTTGTAGTTGGTATTTTTGGTATTTTATCAGTAATTTTCGTATTTAAATAATACATAATAGAAATATATAATTATAAATAGTATATAAATTATAAATGCTAAATCTAAATAGCAAAACTTTATATTCAATAGAGTTTTAATTTTAATTTAGTTTTTCTTTGGTATTTTATCGGTAAATATAATATTTAAATACCACATGTTGGAATATATATTCAAAAAAAAAACAAAAAATAAAATAAAAACAAAATGAAAATGACAAAACATTACTTTCAATAGTTTTTATTTGCTTTTGGTATTTTATTTATTTTTCTTTGCATTAACTATTTTTAAGAAACTCGCCTTTAAATTTGGTATTTTAGTATTTTATTGCTATTTGCTTGATATAGACTAAAATTATATGTAGAGCTTTATGCATTACATTCAAAAAATTATGTATAAACTTTTTAAAATCAATTAACAATTTTAGTAAGCAGTATTTTTTTAATAATCAGTAGTATTTTTTATAATGAATATTCATATCTACTGCAGTATGTAATAAACTCCCTTTAATTCAAAATTAGTAACTGAATTCGTTCTTGAATTTCTTAGTATTTAAATATGTCTGGTATTTTTTGAAAGCAAAACTATCTAATTCTCAGTATTTTTGTGCCAACCAAACTTTGGCAAAGAAATTAAGCCAGATTGTTATGCATCTTAAGGCCCCATAAACTGTGAAGCATCCACTGTGCCAGATGGCTTGGGGTCCATCTAATTGTCGTTTATGCGCACACTGCAATAGCCTGCAATTGTCAGCGCACTAACTGTAAATGATGTTGCCTCAATGCCTCAATGCACACGACTCGCTGCAACTGGCAACTGGCAACTGGAGCCCACATATGATGTCGTTTGCGACGCGTGTTTGGGGTTTGTTTTTGACAGGCGCGTTGGCACTAATGTCTTTTTCTTGCTCGTTTGTTTGCCACACTTACACACACCCACACCCACACACACCCACACCCACACACACTTACAATCACACAAACTTGGTTTTGGCCTTTGGCACTTTGTCAATCGACAAACAAAACGAATTGCAACGACATCGTTGCCCTTTGGGGCCAGAGACAACGAGGCGGCGTGGCAGCAGGAATCGGCATCGCCTGGTGGCACCAACTCCGAGTTGCATGCAAATCTGCCACCGAGTATTGTCAGCTCACTCGCACCTGCGCCAGCTCATGTATTCATGCGTACACGTTAGTTACTTCCGCTAAAGCCCTGGCTATTGTTTTGATTGCTTGCAACTGCCAACAATGCTGCAAGCTGTGCTGCGGCAAGAAAAAATAAAAACATCCATAAGGATCTAAGCTTAAACAAGTTGAGCTCTGCTTGACTTTGCGCTTACCTGTAATCGCAGTTAAAACTGTTAATGCTAAAAGAGTTGAGAAAAAAATATTATTTTTTTTTAGAAAATTTATTTAAGAAATTCTTAAAATATATAATTAATAAGAAAATAATAGCATTTAATTATTTAATAAATAAAAATAATATTTAACAAAATATTTTTTAAAAATTAACAAAAAAATTAAGATTTTTCTATATGAAATTTATAAAAATATTATGTGAATAGCTTTAAGACAAGAAATAATTAATAATTTATATAAATTGATTTGTTTATGCAATGCATTAAGCCGCACAATAAATATCAACATTTCTTTGCAAAGTGCAGATGCCACGCACAATGTTGCTACAAAATCTCAGTTTATGCAACACACTCAAAAAATGCTCAGGGCTATACAGACTGCATGTGTGTGTGTGGGTGGGGGGTGGGGCGCTGGGTGTGGGCGTTCGTATGTGCGGCTGACCATTTATGAATATTTACGAGTGTGCAGCATGCAGAGGCGCCTCGGGCCGTGCAGTGCAAACTTCTAATGGCATTAAAAGAACGTGCCCAAGTCGAGCCGGGGGCAGGCACAGTGTGACAAGTGTCGACAAAAGCACACACTTTCAAATCGAGGCAACTTGTCGACCATTCAAATATATAAAAATATATTTCCAAAAAAACATAAGCAAAAACACTTAAAATGCCGAAATGTCCTTGCGATGGCGTTTTGAACCCGCTGCCAATCTACCAGAAGCTGATGGTGGAAAATCTTACCGTTATACGTCCACCTATACTCAAGCTCTACTACTGGGAGAGCTTCGATATCACAGGGTAAGCACTTGGCGCCAGGTGGAGCATACTTATCCCTCTGCTCTCGCAGCTTGAATAAGAAACTGCGCTCGAACAAGTGCGAGTTCGAGCACATCCTGGCCATTCCCTTGCGCCAGATACACAGCCAGTCGTTGAAGATGATATTCTGGCTGCGCAACATGTCCGCCAAGCCGCTGGAGTTGAAGCTGAAGCGCATTCAGAACTGCCAGTGCCAGCCGCTGCAGACCCGTGTCGGCTTCAATCAGTTCCGCCAGCTCTTCCATTGCCCGCATCGCCGGCTCATTCATATCAGCCAGGAGCTGCTCAACTTACAGCCGGACGAGGTGCTGCCCATCTCAGTGACCGCCAACTTCTTTCTCTACGGCGAACACTATCTGACCTACGAGATCTAGTAAGTATTGCCCTTCGTCGCCCATCTAAGCTCCCAACTGCTGCCCTCTGCTAGCACCAACGACAACCGCAAGTTCACCTGGAGCTTCAAGCTGGAAATCACAGCCTTCGATCCGGAGCGCTGTCTGCTAACGACCGAGCTGCTGCCCGTAAATATTAGAAACTTTCGTCATGTGACACAGCCGATTTGGGTACAGAACATAACCATGACACATCTCGCGTTCAATTTTTCCGCACGCGAGCGCAACTTCAAGCTGCACAACTCGAATCTGACTGTGCCCCGACAGAGTGTCTGGCCCCTGCTCGTTGAGTACAGACCCCTGGACTATGAGAATGAGGTAAGTGCTTCGAGTATAGTCGGATCGACAAAGAATTGTCAATGATTGAGGCAGGCAAATGGCAGAATATATCTGTAGGAAATTAAGTCTCAGAGTAGAGCAAAGATTTTAGTAGACAGTGGACTAGACCTTTTAGATCTTTAAGGGAAAGAGCTAAGCAGCTGGGGCAAGCATTAGAGAAGCAAATATCTCCAAGCGCATCTCCAACAAGGATACCAACTGAGAATGGGGCAAGCTTTAAAGAGAGTTTGACTTCTTCTATATAAGGTAAACAAATAGTAAGATAAAAGTCTTTGCTTGCTAGGTTTACGGTCTGAACTCTCTCTTTCTCTCTCACCAGAGTGAAATAGAAAAGAGAGGAAGTCTTCATTAAGCCAGCTTTACGTATAGAAATCTCCCTCTCTCTCTCTCATACTCTCCCTGAAGCCATACAGGACATATACCAGAATGAGTTAGAAAAGAGGTAAAGTCTTTACAAAGTTTACTTATAGAACTCTCTACCTGTCTCCCTCAAGCCATATAACCCCACCAAACAAAACATGAGAGCTGATAGATAAACAGAACCAAGACACACAAATCAAGCCTCATACGACTAGTATCTAGTTAGAACTCCCATACTCCTCTACTAACTCTCTCTCCGAGCTCAGATCGAATTACTGTTAACATATGACAACGCAAAGGCACGCTATAAGATCAAGGCGCGAGGCGCACTATCAGATGAGCACGAGGTAACCGATATGCCGCTCAAGGACAGGGAGTCTGCCGACTATCTCTACATTATCTATCCGAATCGCCTGAGCTTTGAGCTGTGCGTCAAGGAGAATCGCACGCAGCTCGTCAATCTACACAACTATGGACAGAAGTGCATGGAATTTCGTTGGCAGAAGTCAGTCTCGGTTGAGCTTGTCGAATTGCCGAACCATTTTCATTTACATCTGCTCCTTCTGCTGTAGCTACATCATTAGTGACTTCTTTGCCGTCACTTTCGAGCCGCCCAGCTTTCGGTTGAAGGGGCATCATTCGAAGCTCTGCGAGATTAGGGTAAGCGCCTATGAACGGCTGCTCTTCTTTCGCCGCATACCCATTGTGCTGGAGGTGCATCGTGTTCTGGATGCCGCCACGCAGATAGCCAAGGCCGAATTGGCCGAGATCGAATCCATTGATGATCCCAAGTGGAAGGAAGATAGCTATGTGGAGCATGTCTTCCTTCATCTGAACATACGTGTACATGTGTCCAGCCGCGAGGAAAGAGATGACGACACTGCCATTGAGATCGAGGGCACCTGCTCGCCCTGCGGCGGCTTCGGCTTTGACCCAGGTGCTGCCGGCGATAATAAGTCCATGAGCAGGACAACAGATCCGGACAAAAAGCAAATGGAACGCGAGGAGCTGATCAAGCGTCTGTCCATGAAACGCAAACTTAATGCCAACGAGGTGATCGAACTAAGCATGGCCATCGACCATCGCGTTACCATATTCGAGAAGCTCTTCTGGAAATTCCTATCCAAGTCGAATTTCATGCGCATTCCCTCCGAACGCACGCGCAACAAGTTAAACAAGACCTACGATGATGTGATCTTGTCGGATCCCATGCAAATGGCGTTTTACAACATCCACACGCAAGTGGATCACAAGTGAGTGGCTCAAACCTGCACCCAACTATTTCACAAATTCCAAGCGCCTTCTCTCACTCTCTCTCAGCACCATCTTGTCCGTACTCAGTCGTCTTATGGTGGAGGCTCTCAATGAGTTGGCCAAGAACTGGATATTCATACCGTCCGAATTCTTTGAACGTGATCCTTAAACTTTGTGTCCTTTAACTGTTCGTTCAGCTGTGCCAGCCATATTACATAACCTCAACGCTCATTGCGTTGCACACTTTGCGGCTGCTGCAGCTATCCACATGCCGCATGCCACTGAAATTTATGTAAGATTCGCCCAGACCATCGCCACAGCTTTTGCCCCCAGCTCACAATTTATGTCGCCGCCTAAAAGCTTCCCATATTCAAAGCCATTGCCACAACTCGCAGGCAGCGCAGAGCAACGATTTTCAGCTAACTCGAACAATTTGACAGCCACTTTATATGTGCACGTTGCCAGAAATAGTCACATGATATGCAACATTCGTTTAAAGCACTTTAAGCCACATTCTTCCTACACTTCTGCTCGCTTTAGTTTGTCGAATTCCATTTAATTCGAGCTGTGAGACAAAAGAGAAAAGTCCTCATCGAAATGTTGGCATGACATAGCTTGAGTCCTGAAACTCACTTTTACATGCTAGAAGAAGCGCACAAAATGACAATAGATATACTATTTCAGGCTAAAAGTAAGAGAAATGAAAATTAGGTTTCATTTCTATGATTGGAGATAGGCCCAGACTATGCACAATTTGTTTTAATTTATGACTTAATAGGCGTTAACTCATGGTTCTATATTCCACTGATCGGCCTATGATTCACACAACTTTCTCATAGGCTAACTAACGTTTGGTTAACTAACTACGCCACGTTTCTTGCCAAACTCAATGAACAATGAAATATTGAATACATTAAACTTGTGAAATTTTGAGTCAACATATATAGTTTCATTGAGCCAAAGCCCTCATAATTTATATGAATCATATACCAAACTTGCTAACACTAGTTCAAATAACAAACATCCACATTTTATGTGAAACAAACCTGATCTGCTATAATGGACTATATACTGTATACCATACTATAATATATATATACCATACTATAAAATACCCTATGGAACTAGCTACGCATATAGCTCTTATACGTTTCGAGATCAAATTAAGTACTTATACAATTAGATGGACGGAAGGATGGACAAACGACTGAATAGAACTTAATGGACTCGATTTATTACTTAGCAAAAATATATGTATTTATAGCATAGACAAGAAGACAGTTATTACTACAAAATTCCAATTGGAATCCCCGAACTAGTAGTAGACAATAAAATAAAATATATTTTTTAGTCTGCCCACACCAAATAAAAGAATACACTGATCTTTGAAGATGATTAACAGTAATACACCTCAGTATGCATAACTAACTATAAAAGATTGCAAAATACAATTTAATATATTTTCACTGTATTAAGCTATATAATATTAGCATACAGAAAAGGAATAAAACCAATAAACTCTTTTAATTGGTGAACCCGTATAATACTTCATGTATTTCAGGTCTAATTCTGATTCTTAAAAAAAACCAAAAATTTATAAATAAATACAAAAATCAATAAATATAAAAAAGAAACATCTTTAAAGAAAAATAGTATATATATTATGATTCTAGATAACTTATTAGATCACAGCCCACGGCACTTACGATATATTAGACTTATCCGAACTGATTCCTTAGACGCCTAATAATTGATCAAGTTTTGTTTTTAAACACATCATTTCATAGCTTTATTGAATAAATTGTTGTTGTTGTTGTTGTTACCTTCATTGTGTGTTTCGTGTGAGTGTATTTTGCTGTTGTAAATTCTCAGAGTAATCCATAATGAAGTTTAATTGATTCTTAATAAATCTTGCACAGAGTATACCATAAATATGCTATATAAATTTGTTTCGTTTTTGTTTTTCTTTAATATTATTTTATATTCTTTTGTTTTTGTCATTTTCATTTTATTTTTATGTTTCGGTTTAAGTTAATTGAATGAAAACTCGAAGAAAATTGTTTAAGGTGTGTGTGTTGAGTGTGTGTATTGTGGTTGGGCGTGGCAATAAATCCAGCGCCCGTATATATATATAAATATATATATATATATATATATATATGAGAGAATTCGACAGTAATTCAATAGATAAATATGCACTTTGTAATTAAACTGGAATAATTGTTTGTTTGTTGTTGTTTCTGTTGTTATCTGACATGATTAAGTTAAATATTTACTACTACAATACGATACGGTCCACCAATATTTTGACTATGTTTATAACGACGAGAAAAAAACGTTTGCATAGTTACACATATATAATATTCATATATATATATATATATATATATATATATATATATATATATATATATATATATATATATATATATATATATATATATATATATATATATATATATATATATATATATATATATATATATATATATATAATATCTGGCATAATTAGTATATTTTCTTCAAGTACTATACGTAAGCTAAACCATAAGAAATAATTGCAATTGATTAAATTATGCAAATGTTGAGCTTGAGCTTGATGGAACCAAAGATTCTCTGTTGCATTGAAATCGCTTCATCAATCAATCAATCATTGAATGCTGCTTTCGATTCGCATTTAACAAGAGTGCTTAAAATTAGTACCTTTAACTAAGTTGGTTTTTTTGACTAAGTTTTGGTTTATACATAATTCATTTAATATATATTCATTTCTTTTCCTTTTTGTTTTTTTTTTATTTTATTTCTTTTTTGTTTTTTTCTATAACATTTAATGCAAACATATAGAGAGAGAGAGAACTTCGATCGTTACTATACTGATGACATGCACTACGAAATTTTACTGGATAGTTATATTTTTACTGTTCGATTTTTATTTGTATTTTTAATATTTTTTTTTTTTTTGCAAATCTTTAGACCAAAAACGTTGTGTGTAGGAAGAAGCTTAACAAAAATAGATCTTTAAAGTACTGAAATAACTAGAGAAATATATATTTAGCAGGTATGCATGAGATGTGCAGACATTTCAATATATACCTAGAACTCTTGAGCAAAATTTGAAGAAATATATGGAAACAGCGAAAATAAAGAGCCTTAGGAATACTCTCGCTTAGCTTATATCATTTTTTAGGTTTTCTTTGCAAAGTTTTTAAATCAAATTTGAATAAAATTTTTGAAATATTTTCGAATTAATTTTCTTTTGGGAGTTTTGTTTTCCGTGCGAGTAGTCCTTAAGTCAACAACTAGTGTCAGTTCAGTTTTTATTAAACTATGCCTAGAAGCCTATTTAATTAATTTATAGCACATCATCTAAATACCCAGATCAAGTTCTTGAATATTACCCAAAGATGATGCTCGACTGACTATTCAACTCTTCAGCCCAACTAGTTAAAGAGTGTTAGAGCTGTGTGTGTGTAAGTGTCTGTGTGAGTGTGTGTGTGTGAGTTACTGTGTATAAGAGAGAGACATTTAAAGAGAGCGCTGTGCAGACGCCGGAACCAGCGCCGAATGCGGTTCCAGTTCCAGTTCCGCCTGCAGAGCATTGCACAACCTTTTTTGGTTTCAAACGCGAACGACAAACGAAAATCAGACGACAACTAGATCGCCAGATCCTTGACTCTATACGTACGTGTATGTGTATGCACTATATTTCCTTATATTTCTGTTTCTGGTGTAAAAGTATAAAAGTGTACCATATTCCCTCCTTCCTTCCTGCTTCTACTTCTTTTTTGTTTTTTTTTTGTTTGGTTTACAGTTAAAATTTGTGGTAACTTTTCGTATCTTTGTTTTGGTTTTGCTTTTGGTTTTTTCATTCTTTCTTTTTTGTTTTTAAATAGATTTCATCAACATACTTCTCTCGTCTTTTATTCTTCTTATTCGTTTTTCAAGATATGCGCTTTGTTTTCTGTTTCTTTCTTTCTCATCGTGTTCAATCTTTAAATGTTAACATTATTGCGTTTGCGTTTTATTTTCATGTAAAAATTATAAAGTTGCTCGTTTTCAGTTTTCCTTTTCTTGCTTTTCCATATTTATTAATTGTTTTCCTTCTCCTTTTAGTCTTGTTTGCATTAGTTTAACTTTTTCTTTTGTTATCAGAGTTTTGTCATTACGTATTCTTCCTCTTTTTGTTTTGTTTTCTTTTTTTTTTTGTATATTATTGTGCGGTGTTTTTGTTCGTTACCAATACCGTTAAGTATATATATATATATATATATATATATATATATATATATATATAATATGTATATATAATATAATATATTGTATATATAGTATTCATGTATATGTTTAAATTTTTAAAATACTTTCTTGGTTTTTTTTTCGCCTTTTTATATTAATGTTTTTTTTGGATTTTCCTCATTCTTCGGTATTTTTTTTAAATTTTATTTATAAAACATTTTCATCTTAAAAAATGTATATAATCGATTGCTTTTTGTTGTTCTTCTATTTGTTGCTGTTTTTGTTTTGTTTTGTTTATAATAATTGCATTACGCATTCTGCTTCGCCTTTTCCCCAATCCAGGTGGCAGCTGCACAAAAATGTGAGCGCCTTGATTAGTAAAAAAGGGTTTTCTTGGTGTTTTCTTCTTATAGTTTTCTCTTGAACTTTCTACAATATTTTATTTTGTTTCATTTTTGGAAGGTTTTGTTCTTATAAATCGCATAAAAGCAACCAGTTTATACTCTTCTTCTTGTTTTTGTTTTTTGTTTCTTCTTTTGTTAAATTTCAGTCAAGCATTTGCGCATGAAATGTCTCAAGTGATTCGAATGATTGAATTACTATAGTTCGGATGATTTGAATGATTCGATTCGATTCGATTGCTTCACTTGCTTCTCATGTGGAAATAAGCCATTGAGCTCTACAGATATTGCGCCTATGCGCACTACACACACAAACATACTTAATAATCGTAATCGTAATCGTAATCGTAAATATACATACATATCATTTTGTTAATATTTGAATTACTTTTGTTTCGCTTCATATTTTTTTTTTTTGAAATAGTTGCAATAAATTTACTTGACGTATACATGAAAGGGTTTGTTGTTTGTGATTTATGCATTTATAATAATTTCTTGTGGTATGTATGTATATGTATAAACATTTAAAATTTGCAATACACAACATCAATATATTGTTAATCATATATAATATACTTTTGTTTTGCTTTTTAGTTATAGATTTTACATAGAGTTAATTAATATATATATATAGCATAGTTTAATGTGTTTTAACATTGCGAATTGTTGAAGGAGTTGACGCCACGAAACAAAAACATGATTATGAATAAGAAAGTGTTTCCCCAATTCCCGATTTGATTTGGTTTGATTTGATGAATCCAAATAAAAATTCGATAACAAGACTTTATATATATATATATATATATATATATATATATATATATTGTATATATATCATTTGTTTTTTGTTTGGTTTCAAGTACTAGCAGATTGAACTAGCTTTGCAAGGAAATCTCTCAAGCACCACGTTTTCTATGTTATACAGAACTTTGATCATACTTTCTCTTCTAACCCTCGCGCCTGACTTTTGTCTTTTTTAAATGCATAAATATCATTTGTCGAAACGTTGCGTTAGTTCTGGATCAAATCACTTTTTGGGTAAATCTCTTTCACTCTGTTACTAAGAATTGTTCTTCGGCATTTCTTTTACATTTAATTTGGCAATTTGTTTTCAATATATTTATCTTTTCTTTATTTTGTTTAATTGTTTGTTCCTTTATTATTGCTGTTTTTTTTTTGTTTTTTGTTGGTTGTAACAAATTCGTTTTGCTGAAACGCATTTTGTCAATATTTCTTTTACGTACTTTTCACTTGGTTTACAGTTAAGTTTTAGGCTAAGAATTTTTCTTGGACTTTTGAAATTTTTCGAATGGCGTGCATAGATATTTTTTAGCTGGTTTTTGTGTTAGGTTTTATCTGTTTTAAAATTGATTTTTAATTGTGTTTTATTATTTATTGAATTTTTTATATTTAATTAAAATGATATTTAATTATGTGTTTTTTCGTATTTAGTTCGCTTTTTAGCTTTAAATTTTTCTTAAACATTTATTCGTTGTATTCGAAAAATTCTCTGTATTTTTAGCTCGTGTTTTGTTTATAGATTTTCTAAGTTTTTTTCGTACTTCGTTTTTGTTTTTACTTTGTTGCACATTCGATTTCTTTGCTGCTCGTCAGGTTAGATTCAGATAAAGTCGTTAACATAGCTAGGAATTGGATAAGTTTCTTCAACACATGACAATGATTTAGATGATATTTGTGAATTGAATAAAAAATGTGTATTTAAGTGTATACATATCCATATATATATAAATATATATAATAATTATGCAAAACGATCTTTATTTTAAGCAAGAGTTACACATAAATATATATATATATATATATATATATATATATATATAAACATATGTCGAACTGCAAATGCTTTAAAGCATATGCCAAACGTTGCCATTTCATTCAGTTCTGTTTCTTTTTATTGTTTTTTATAAATAATCTTTGTCTTCTGAGCAAAAAAAAATGTTTTTTCTACAAAATTTTTAACTTAAATTGATTACAAAAATATACTTTCAAAAGGGTCCATATATATAGATATATATAGTAAAATAAGAGAAACCAAATGAACAAAAGAATAGTTAAAAATCTAAAAAGGGCATGTACCAGACGGTGCGTATCAGCTTCAATTAGAAAAACCAATTTGACCAAGATGGCATAAATGAGGATTGATAGTTGTTGTTCTTGTTATGGCTGTGATTGCTCTTGTTGCCAACTGTTGCTGCTGAGCTGCTCAACGTGGAGCTGTTGGCAGTGCCACGTGCTGCATGCGAACCGCTGGCTGCATTACTGTTGCTGCTGCTGTTGCCGTTGCTGTTGTGGTTGCTGCTACTGCTGTTATTGTTGTGTGTGTTGGGCGTCCCAGCGGACCCACCACTAGCTGCACTGTTAGCCACATTAGTAAGGAACTGGGCAAATTCCTGCTGCAGCTGCAGCTGCTGTTGCAGCAATTCGAAATGATTTTGTGGCTTGTTGTAGATAAACTTTGTGGAGGTTTTCAATATGTTGCTGTTGCTGGTTGAACTGGCGCCGCTTTCGCTACGGACCGTGGCTTGGGTGGAGGTGCTCTTGTTGTTGTTGTTGTTGTTGCTTGTAGATGTTATGTTGGTGTTGTTTTTGCTGTTTGTGGGCGGTTTGCTATGGCGATTGTTCGCTGTGGCCGTTGCTGCACTCGAGTTCGATTTTGTTGCTGTTGTCAGTGAGTGCTTGTTGTTGTTGTTGTTACTGTTTGAAGTTGTCTGCTGTTTGTGTTTGTTATTGCTGTTGTGCTGTCTGTTGTTGCTGTTCTGATTAGCATATTTGCCAAATGGGTGGGCAGAATGGTTGTTGTTGTTGTTGATGTGGTTGTTGTAATTGTTGTTGTTATGATTGAGCACCAAACTATTGGCAGCTAGCGCCGCTGCCGCCGCATTGGCATTGACAACAGCAGCCAACTTGGTTAATAATTACGTTTGCTTATTTTTGTTTGTCTTGAAGCTGACCTGAAGTACCCGGTTGCCCAGCGTATAGCCATTGAGCGACTGTATGGCCAGCACAGCCTCCTCATAGTTGGTCATGGTAACGAAGCCGAAGCCCTTGCATTTGTTGCTCTGCAAATCGCGTATAACCTGAAAAGCATAAGCATTAACAAAGCTTATTTGAGCTAACTCTGAGACGCACCTTTACGGACTGCACAGCCCCAAATGGTCCGAATAGCTGCCAAAGCACATTCTCCTCGGTTTCGGGCGCCAGATTATAAACGAAAATGCACCAGCCCGAACTAGTAATGGTATTGCCCTGTATCATGCCATTGGTAATTAGATCACTGGTGAGCGGCGAATAGCGTGAGATCACAGAGCTTTAAGTGAAAAAAGGGAAATTCAGTTAGTAGAAACATATCAAATGAGTTCAATTAAATTTAGGTTGTGTTCTTATTGGTGTTTACTAATGTAATATTAACAATGTATTTGCTTATATTTATTTTTTTCTAATTTGTATCCTTAAACAAACAACAATCTCTTTGTCCTTTACCCTTTAACTTCATATATACTTCTCGTTGTGATTCTTACTTTGACTTTATTTAAACTCCTAATAGGTCTCATCTTGTCTCTTTTTTATGATAAATACTGATCTAATTAGCTAAACATTTCAGTTTTCACAGATAATTTCAAAGTCTTATAATTCTGACAGATTTTTGTCATATTTCTTATTGCTTCTCTTGGTTAACTTCTTCTTGGAAGGCAAAGAATAGTTCTGATTACATCGCCGTCTAAAGTTACATTTACGTAGTTATAATTATCCATTTAAAAATATAAGCTAAATGACAATAGTCCTGCCCATATTTATCTCGCAAATATTCACTTAAATATATAAATCTTAACAATCTGTCATGCATCCTTAAAAATCGTAAATATATTGGTCTCATCAAGCGTGCACCTTCTTAACACCTAAACGAACTGCATCATTACTTGCTCTGCTAACCTGTAACGGCCTGCGTTGGGATGAATGGCAGCAGCAGCTGCAGCCGCTGCGGCACCGGCTGCCGCATTTGCTGGAAAGGCGCGTCCGCCGCGTGTATTTTGTGGCGCAATGTAGGCGGCCAGCGGTTGCATGCTGTTCTTGTTGCTGCTGGGATTGTTGGCAAACTTAACGGTTATCGGTTCGGTGGAATTTTTCGGTGTGGTGCCGTTTAGCTCCTTGATGGCGCGATCAGCCTCGAAGCGCTGATCGAAGCGTATAAAGCCAACGCCCTTGGAGAGACCTAAGTGAAACAGAGAATTGCTCAAATTAATCGAAAACCATATAAATAACCGAATTCAGTTGCCACAACGAGCGAACAAGGCATTTGAATTGCCAGCATTTTGATAGATTGCACCACAAAATTAAAGCCAGCAAAACACACTAAAGAAAAATACATAAAAATAATAATTGAAATAATAATTATTTAGTATACATACGATCTGGGTGCTCAGCATGCGATTCTATTTGTTTTTGGGTATTTCGTTGTTGGTATTTGTTTTAAGGAAAATAAAAACATAATATGCATTAGAACAAAATCAAAAACTGTAAAGGATAAAACTTTAAAAATAACAATAAATAGTTAAAGTGATAATTTATTAATAGAAGGCTTGAGCATGCTAGAAAATACCCGGTAATTATAAGCATTTAAATTGTTGTATAATAAAGATAGTTCACTGATATCTTATATATTTCACATTGGAGTCTAATATTATCATATATTACAATTTGAACTAATTGCTCTAGAGATTGATATTTCCTGCTTTTTGAAAATTTTATAAAGAACTAAATATTTTTATAATCCTGAATATACTGTTTTGCTTATTAAAATGGTAAATCTTTTTCAACTGTCTCTTATTTTGACTACAAAATTGAAAGTAAAATGAAATATTAAATTTACTATTTTATAATTTAGTTAAATTATTTAATTAATTTTAATTTTTAAACAAAACAATCTATATATTTAACAAAAATATAAAGTTAATAAAAATTAATTAAATTGAATGAATGCCAAGCAATGTAAAATGAGAATTTTATTAATAGCATTTTCAACAGCTAAACAAAAAGTAAAAACCTACCCGCCGCATGTTCATCTGATATAGTTATTGATCGAAATATATATGGATACATATTTGTTGTAGTTCAATAAATACATGAAAAAATAAATTGGTAAACAAATTATTTGCATTGTTTAAACAAATATCCAATTAACTTATAAAAAGTATAGCAAATCTAAAAGAAAAAAATTTGTTCAACAAAGATATTTAATTATACTTAATGTAATTTAGACATGCTTTTATATTCATATGAATCAATTTCTATAGAATTATATTCCCCATCATAAAAGTTGCTTGCAAAAACTGCATAAAGAAACACTTAAATACTGGACTTATGATAAGAGAGAGAGAGAGTTTATAGCTATAGGACATGCCTGAAACATGCCTTTGTCTTATAATAATAATTCGATCGATGCTTCTTCTTGTTAACTTACCAGTGATATTATCACAAAGTATGCGCGAAGTTATGATCTTGCCGTATGGACTGAACAAAGATTCCAAATCGGACTGTGTCATATTCTTTGGAAGACCCGATACATATAGATTGGCGCCCTTAATGCTCTCCGAGCTGGGGCGCGCAATGGAGACCTAAAGTTGGATATATACATACACATATGAGAGACTTCTTCAGTAAGGCTCAGTATCATCAACTGTAATAGCACCTTTATGGTTTTGTTTTGGAGACGTAGACCATTCAATGCATTAATCGCCTTCTCCGCATCCTCTTGCTTCACATAGTTGACAAAGCCGTAGCCCAGGCTTTGACCTAATTGAAATCAACGATTAATAAATGTTTCTAACGCAATTGCCAAGTGCAGCAAAGCATACGCACCTGTCACCTTATCGCGTATCAATTTGCAGCTCTCCACCTCGCCAAAGCTGACGAACAATGAACGGATTTCGTCCTGCGACATTGTCTGTGGCAAATAGTTCACAATCAAATTGGTTTTTGGATCCGGTTCGTTGTTGTTGTTATTATTGTTATTGTTGTTGTTATTGTTATTATTATTATTGTTGTTGTTTGTGGCAGCACTGTTGTTGTTATTATTGCTGTTGGCTGCAGCATTGTTGGTTGTTGCTGCCGGAGCTGCAGCCGCAGCCACAGCAGTTGCCGTTGCCGCTGAGCCTCCATTTTGCTGCGCTTGACTGTTGGCCACACTGCCAGCGGTGGCGCCACCGGCACCGCCAGCCGTTCCACCGCCAGTGCCAGCATTAGAGCTGCCAGTGCCCGACGATTGCTGCTGCTGCTGCTGCTGAACCGCTGTCTGACCCTCAACCATATCGCTGCTGCTGTATTGATACAGGTTAGTTAAGACAATACTTTAGGCTCAATTGAAATTTGATTAGCGTGATCAATACATATCTTAAAAGACAATAGGAATAGTCTAAAGGTCATATAGTTCCAACTAAACTTTAAGCTGAGCTACGACCCTGACTGAGAAGCCATATTTCCCTTTTAACTACGTATTATACTTATATATATGAAGCCGACTAGTAACTATTTTAATTTTGATAATTAGATAGGGAAAACTAAGCTTGCCTCAGCAAACTTTAAATTTCATTTAATTTTCTTAACTTCACATTTCCTCAAAAATTAATTTTCTTAACAATTATAGGAATTATTTATTAAAACACTGCTGCTTCCTATGCCTTCTAGATTATAAATTGTAAATGTAGACTTGGTTTATCTATAATCCTATATATATACTATAGTAGATACACTTTATATCAATAGAATATATAAAACAAAAAGTATTCTTATCTAGTGTTTAAATCAAATATATATCTAAATAAAATTAAGAACATGTTTGTATATCAAGAAAGCTAATTTTAGTTAGTTAACTTAACTGATTTAGGTTTCATATAAGGTAAACCCTAACTACCGATGAACTTGCTCACATTTTCCTATACAATTTCAAATATTTATTTGATTTTAAAAATTTTCTTTAAAAAGGATCCAATTAAAAGTCTACTTGGAATTCATTCAGCTCACTTAGTTAAAGTTTAGTTGGCACAATTGAAAGACAAAATCATAAACGTGAAATGTTAAATGAGGTAAAAAACTTTACTGCTTTCTTGTCAAATGAAAATTAAACTATAATTGTACACTATAGAGACAGTTAAGAGTTCTTTTAGATAATACTGCTGTAACTCGTTTTCAAATCTGCAAAGAAAACCAAAAACAAAATGAAAAGAAGAAAATGAAAAATTATATATTATATATAGAGAGAGAGAGCGCGCGATATATATCAATTCAGCTGCAGCACTTACCTCAATACGCACAAGACGAGCAAATGGTAGTTGAAAACAGAAATTGATTTAAGTTGAACCTTTTGCTATAGCCTAGTTACAAGTGCGCCCACTACGTATACGTTATATATAGCTATATATATACCTATAGATATATATATATATGTGTGTATGTATTTTATGTCCGAAAGTTAACTGCAAACAAAGAAAATGCAAGTAAAATCAATTATTTTAATTTAATTTAAATTATATGCAGCTCCCAGGGACACGCACAGGGCGGGGTAGTGGCTAGCAGCAACAACAGCAGCAGCAACAGAAACATGTTCAACATTTTTAATGAATACCTAGAAATGTCAACGTGGTCTATTTGCTGTTGCTGTTGCTGTTGTTTTCCATTTGCAGTTGCTGTATGCGGGTACGCGAAGAAATAGATCCGAAAACTGACAGAAAAATCGATGTAATTAAAATGACGCATGAGCTAATCATTGAGGAACTGCTGGCCCAGGCAAGCAGAATTGCAAAAGGTTTCGCAATTCAAATAGGTCAAAGGCAGGAAAGCGGATAATCCCACGTTATTACGGTTATATAATATGGCTGTAATTATATATTTATATACGTAATATCCCATTAATATATGTGTAACAATGTAGTTTAATTATGAAAATGGAGAGCATTTCAGCACATTATTATTTATATATATTTCATATGATATATATATACAATTTTAACTACAAATCATCAAAGATAGTAGACATTAAAAAGTCAATCAGGATAAAGCATAATAAAGATGTTTATATAAAAGTTATACATCCAATACAGTGATTTGAGTGTATATAAAACTTCATCAGGTCGTCGAACTAATCTAAAGTCAGGTATAAGCCAACACTACAAAAACAGCATTAAGACCAAATGAAAATGACTATATCTATATCTCATACCAAAAGATCTTATTTCTCACCAATAGAAATATTGAGTTTGGACTTCAGCGCGTCAAAGACCTTTCGAAACTATAACTTGCTCCAAAATATACTACATAAATTCTTCTAAATTTGTTGCCTCAATTGGATTTATTTTTCCCAATTATTTATTATTAATAAAATAAATAATCATAAACTTAAACTATTTAAAGTTTTCATTTTAATTTTCTTTCATCCTCAACAATTTGTGTTGACTCATTCGATTTCTCGCTAAACAATCCCAATCCAATTAGCCATTGTTTTTCGTTAGCCAATAAGTTTTGCCTTCATTTTCATTATTTTTGTTTCAACTTGATGAAAGCCAAATGTAATACACATTTCGTATAAGCAGGCTAAATACAACGATTGATGCAAAAGGTACAATGTTTTTTCGTGCTTTGGATCAAATATTTATTGGTTAATGTTTGAGTTCGTATACCCTATAATAACTATGCAGATTAGCTAATAACGCTGGGACTTATGAGAGATATTTTATGTTTAGTATAATTTTATTAGAATAATTGCTGATCGGATATGAAACTATTTAAAAGCAATTAAAAAGTTCAATAAAAAATCCCATAATAAATCAAACTTTTAATTTAAGAGAAATTTGATTTGAAACCATTTTTACTTTTTTTTACTTAAATAAAAATTGATATTCCCGTTCTAGAGTTCTATACGATATCTATATGCATTTATGGCTAATTGAATCTAAATATAAAGCAAACTTCCAATGCCTTTGGCCTTCACCCACTACGTGTTTTACTCCGCTTTGTTCCATGCGAAATTTTTCTCAATATTTAAATTCGACAATTTTCACCTTTGCTACGAATTTTATTATTTTTTTCTGTTTTCTTATTTATTTGTTGCCTTCGCTTTTCTCGGGCATTTTTGCATGCGCTGGCAACGCGCAAATCGTGCGAAAAACTAATATTTTAAAAATAAACAAACAACTGTCGGGCAAAAGGGGTGGGGCGGGGCGGTAGTGAGTGGCGAGGCTGCTTTGATACGGCGGCATATGTATTGAGAGCCGGCAGAAGTACCAAGAATTATATTTTCGAAATATTTTTAAAATAACAAAACGAAGGCGATGAAGATTTTGTCTCTGCTGCGGCGGCGGCGGTGGCTGCTGCTACTACTGCGACGCTTTATTTGAGGTTAAGTGGAAAATGGGAAATACATAAAACTAAGAAAATATTGAAATCGTTTTTCATGTCATTAAATGCAAATAGGAATTACATAAATGCGAAAAATATGCAAAATTTTTACCTTTGCATTTGAAAACAAATCAAAAATTCAGAAATGTAAATAAAACTTGTTGCTCTTTTGATTTGGACGCGATTACGAAACACTTTTTTATTATTTGTATTTGATTTTGGGATTGCTTATCTTACTTGTATTTGTATTAATCGAAAACAAAATAAACCGAAAGATAGGCGATAACTTATGCAAATTAATTGGCGTTGATTATGTTTTAGTTTTGTTTGGTATTTGAAAAAACGTTAACTGAACGGCAAAAGAACGAAAAACCAAACCAAACCGAAGCGAATCAAACCGAACGCGAAACAAATATTTAACAATAATAATAATAATAACAATAATAATAATAAGGAAATAAAATCAAACGGAAAGTAGAAAAAGAACACGTTCCTGCAACTCAACAGAACAGAAATAAACTGATTCAACGAGCGGCATGGAAATTATTTTTATGCCATCGTTGCTGCGGCAAAAGAAAAACGCTACGAAGAGTCAAAACATCACATTGCATGCATAGCCAAGGGAGAGAGAGAGATTGCGAGCGAGAGTGTCAGTGTGAGTGTGAAAGTATGGCTACAAATACATGTTGTGGCTGTGTAGCGAGTGTGAGCGCACTTTGCTTTATTCTCTGCATATTTCTTTAGTGCGTGCGTATGGGTGTGTGGGTGTGAGAGAGAGAGAGAACGAGAGAGAGATAGGCTTGCGACCTAGCGGGTGGTTGTACAGATCAGAGTGCTTTTAATTCATGTAATGTATGCATGTAAATATGTATGTGCATTAAGACGATGCGAAGAAAGCACAGAGCAATAATTGGATTACATGTAAAATGGCGTAGTAACAGAGAAATATGCCATTCTCATTATGCAAAATACTCAAACTAACAGAGCCAATACAGCTGTTAAAATATATACATATGCATATATATAAAGACATGTGTTTGCAGCGTACAAGAACAGCTGTCAACATTCGATATCAAAAGCAAAAATTTGTACAAGAGCTTTATCAATGAGCTTTAACGTTTTAAGCAAACAGCGATACGTTTACTAAACAAAGGATGTGAGCAGGTGACATGGACAAAAGCTGATCAGCTCCCAGTTCAATTATGTCTCTGACGATTATGAATTACACGCAGTATTTTTTTAACAGACCTCGAAAACTTTAAAAATTAGCGATAGCATTTTGTATAGTGTATAATTATACAAAATTATTATTTATAAATCTAAATAATATTCAAATGTAGAATCAATCAAGACGAAGAATAACTAAGTACACTTTACCAAAAATTACATTAATTTTGATTAAGTTAAAACATAGGTCGAATGATATTTCTCTGAAAAATATAAAAAAGATATTAACCTTCATTTTTAATTATGAACAAGCTAAAATCTTAATCCCAAAATAAATCAGTTTAACTAAATTTAAAATAAATACCTATAGAAGAATTTATTAGGCTTTGGCCAACTTGTTGGTATGGCAGCAAAGGATATTTTAAAACTTGAGAAATCAGAAGTTTTTTAATTTTTTTCGAAGTTTCTTTAAACTAAATTTATGTCAAGATTATTGTATAGTAATTATTACAATATCTGATCTGACTTGAATGTTTTGATTTTTTTAAATTTTTAAAGAAAAAGGCAATTAAAAAATTAAAAAAGCAATTAAATATCTTAAGTCTTATTACTCAATGCTAACAAGCAGCAATTATTGTGCACAATTGTCGACTGAAGTCGCTTTACACTGAAAGCAAAATGATACCGAAAAATGAGTTGAATACACTTTCAGGCAAACACGCCTATTGCTGCTGCACCGTCCACAAAAATAGTGTAACATAAACCGGCAATTTTCATTCATAAATTGTTTAAAATTGTTTCCGTTTAATTTGACGCTAACAAAGCAAAGGATATGGCAAAGGCTTCTACACTCTAACGGTTCAACACCCCCACCCCCTTGGCATGCAATGCAAAGTGGCTAAAAACTGTAAGAACAAAACAAAAAAGTGACACACCTTGCAGCAGGCGATGGCAAAAGCAAAAGCCAAAATCAACCGAAGTCTGATGAAATAGGAGGAAGAAGGAACATCAGACAGCAGAGGATAGCCAGGCCGTTTTGCTTTTGGGTGCGGCAGAAAGAAAAAATAGAGAGAAAGAGAGTGAATGCAGCCGCAGCGCAGTCAACAGCTGCAGTAGCGGCACTAGCAGCAGCAGCTGCTGTCAGCTGAGCGCGCCCTAAGATATGCAATGCACAGAGAGCAGGAGAGCGTAAGCTAGCGAGCGCGCTTAGCTGCAAGCTGCGACGTCAGCGTCGACTGCGTTTTTTAGGTTAAACGTCGGCTGCAGCCGGCGCTGCACAAATCGCAACTGTGTGTGTGAGTGTGTACGTGTGTATATGTGTGCGTGTAGGCGGCATTTGGCAGCAAAGTGTAGAGAAATGCGCTCTGAGACGCTGGCCTGCCCATTGAGCCAAGTTTTTACTATCGTGAGTGTGCATGCATATATCCATATATATCAAAATGTGTATGTGTGTGATTGTGTGTGTGTATGTGTGTACATGTAAATGCGAAAAATCGACCATGGGTGTGGGCACCTTACATGCTAATATGCAATTACAGCCACAACAGTAACAACAATTTGCTTACAGTCAAAATTTTTTCTTTCAGTTGGCCATTTCTTACTTTAGTTGCATTTGATTGCGTGCAAGAGTGAGACAGAGATAGACCGCCGCAAAATTATTCTTCACTTATTTTTCCATACAATTTTAGCGTTGGTTTTGTTGTAGCTTAAGTTATTTTTATTGAGAAAATTGGAACGTGGCTCGTTTTAAATGAGTTTTAAAATACACGCACAAAATTGTAGATTTGAACCGATATACACAATATACGATGCATACATATGTGTATGTGTATGTATGTATATGTAATTATGTGAGTATGCTAGATGTGTGTATTATACCGATATACAACAATTTATAAACGACGACGATACGACGATAATCAAAAAACACAACTTGCTGCCGGAGAGTGCAAGAACTAAATGATTAAAGTGTTCAATTGCCGCCAGGATAAATGCAGCCAGGACAACGAAAACGTCGACGTCAGCGCCAACAGCGCAGTTATTTGCTGCAGCTACTCTCTCCCCATTGGGCTGTACAGTTACGCGACGCAACGGATGAGGCGAAAGCTGAAACAAAACTGCGTAGTTTTTGAACAGCACAGTGGAACAAGCTATTTAAGCTTGGCTTAATTATTTAATTAATGCTTTTTCTGTAAAACCAAAGGGCTTTTGATCATTTTTATATGACAAATAATTTTTATATGGAATAAGTTGTATATTTAGCTTTATAAATATATAAAACATGTACATATTATTAAAAACGTTCGATTTTTTACTAAATTTTTTGAAAATGACAAGCCGTATATAATCCAGTATAATCCTTATTAAAATATTTTGTTTGCATTTATGAAAATTTAATAACGAATGTATTCTCAATAAAATTATTGAGTTCATTGCGCACCACTATGCAGTCAACACAAAATTTGCTATACTGAAGGGAGAAGAAGAAGCGGAAGATGAAACGTCCCAACAATAACAAAAAGCTGCAGCGCCGAATGCGCAGGTACAGCAGCACCAGCAGCGGCGCCAGCAGCGTTGGCAGAGTCGCACTCGCTGCAACAGTCAGTCAACAATACAACGGTACTGCACATGCTCTCTTCTCTGTAAATTCGTGTCCGTGTTTCTTTTTCTCTCTCTTACGCTCCAGCACTTAGCCGAATACCCTACATTTGGATACAAAACATAAACAAGGAAATGCAGCGATGACGACGACAAACACGAAACAAATTGCGGTAGGTTCTCTGCAGGGCAAGCAGTGAAGAAAGGGAAAGAGCGAGAGAGAAAGAGAGAGCTGAAGAGAGAATGCCGGCCGCATATCAGCAGCAGAGTTATCGTTGGGCCAACAGCCAAAGAGGCACCCAAACAAACAGTTAAACAGAAATACACTCATACACAGAAACAAAGGATTTGCTAGAATATAACGGCAGCTGACTGGAGCTGCCAGCGAGCGGCGTGCAAATGAGCCGAAAGCCGAGTACCGACTGCACCAGGCAAGAAGCTCAACTTGACATCATTTGTGTCAAAAGACCATTGAACTCTGTGCGGGGGAAGTTGCACTTCCACACGCCCCCAACCCTTAAAATGCTCGCAGCAAGCTTTGCACATTGTTTTGTTGCTGTTGTTGTGGTTGCCTATATGGCGCAAGCAGCAAGTGTTTACATGCAAATACATATAAACACATACTTGATACGTATGTGTAACTTATGAGACTGTGTAAGTGTCGGAGTTTTGCAAAAGTAAACACAGTAGCCAGTGCTTGCCAAACTGCGCGCACATCGAATTAAAATCATTCGTCATTTTGCCAAAACCCTTTCGCACTTTGTTACACTATTTCCCAAAATAGTTTCATTTAATATTTAAATAAACGCACATTAAATTAGAAATTAGAAAAGCTCTTGTAGTCCTTGCAAAACCTATGCAGCTTTTAAAGCTTTCAAACTGTAGGCTGTGATGTTGCTTTTTCAACTGTAAATATGCGTGCAACTCTAAGGCACGCGAATTCGATCAGCAAAGCTATAAAATCCTAGAATTTCAAGAGACTCACCTTACGCTAGTTGATTGTAACATTCCAAGATATGTTCCTGAATCTGATGTACAGTGTAATCAAAGCGTTTGCTGTACTGAGCGTCAGCATTCTGCTGATAAAATTGCTCCTCCTGATTCTGCTGCTGCTGCTGCTCATGTTGTTGGGACACGTTGTAAGCGTCATAGCTGTTGTTGTTATTGAGCATGCACTGAGTGTAGCTATTTTTCTGCATGTAATACGCATTTCCAGTGTATGAACACTTATCCATATTCATGTATTGACCATCATAGGCACAGTGGTTCCATTGCTGGTACGAAGTGCCATTAATTTGCGGCTGCAACGCATCGGCTGTCCATGGCGTTGCTTGATATTGTGGGTATTTAGCCTCATTGCAGCTTGTTGCACTTTCCTTATGTGCCACCTGGAAGTCAGGTTCGTCTTTAATGGAAAATTGCTCGTTTATGAGCACAGCCCACTGCGACCTCTCGCTTTCCTGCTCTACTTTCGACTCAATTTTGGATTCTACTTCCGCAGTCGACGCTGTCTTTAGCGTTAGCAATAGTTTATCAATGCCTAATAGAGGTCGCTTTTCCAATGGCGCATCCACCAAAGAGTTCGACTGCGACACGGCCATTGGCACTTCCCCTACCGTCTCTTCCACTGCTCCAATGCTTGGCGTAGTCGCATTTCTGAGCGCTTTGCGGGCTCGGATGCGCCGCTTTCTGCGTCGTTCACTTTTGTGAAGCGCTCTCTTCTTTTTTGTCTCGTCTTCTAGTGCGACCTTGACGTCTACTGAGTGGGCGGCGCAGCCTTGAGGTTCAGCTAACGACTGTGCGACGCGCCGCTTTTGATTCTGCCGCTGCCGCCGACGACGTTGCGTTTTGGTTAAATATTGCGCGGCAGGCGCTGAAAACTCGCTCCTTTGCTCCACATTTTTGCCGGTTTGATGTGTCATATTAAAGAATCGAAATCAAAACAAGTGAGAATCACGTGCGCCAGCCCAAAAGCAAAATGGCGCGCATGCAAGACTTTTTCAAATGGAGTGGTATGCTTTGCTGTGTCTTTGCTGTCAGCTCAAACGTTAAGCAATCACGTGATGTAAAGCATAAAACACAAACAGAAAACACAACAAAAACAAAACAAACAAGAAAGATTAATTCAAAGGAATGAATTGAGCTTGCAGCGCAGCACGATTACACGACAAAAGTGCGCGCAAGTGCTCGAAAATGTCAAGTTGCTTAACAGTGGTGTTAAGCTCAAGTTAAGTTAAAGCTTAACAACACTAGAACAGGTTTTTTTTGCGAATGTCCTACGCTAATTACGCACTGCTAATTCAGAAATAACAATAGTAATTGAGTAATTGTTGTATGAAACTTGAACTAATATTTAGCAATTCAAAAATTACAAAATTAAAAGTTGATTGCAAACTGCAGCCAAAATTATTAAAGGCTTATTTAAAACAGCGCATGCAAATATTTGCATTAATGCTGTTAAACATAACAGAAGTCTGTTAAGCGACACCAGTTCGCGGCGAATTGCGCGCAGCACCAACTGCCAATGGCGAACACCAACTGAGCGCGCGAAATTTGAATAAGTAAACGTCTTTGTTTTTTAAATGTTACAATTTTGGTTTTTTTCTTTTATTTTGATTTATCAACTACTGTTACGGTAATTGCATATTAAATTGGTTGTTGTTCTTGTTTTTTGTTATGCTTAAACTTTAATAAGTGTACTTGGTTTTTGCTGCTGCTGCGGTTGTTGTTTTTCCTTTCCTTTCTCTTCACGTTTTGTTTATTAATTATATTTGTACAAAATATATAATATATATATTTTTATTACTTATATATGTATGTTGTTGTTTGTTACCTTTACTATGTTAATGAACAATTTCGTTTTGTTATCAATTGTTGATTTTGCAGTTTGCTTTTGTTGTTGTTGTCGCTTAACTTCAGCTTAAAACTTAATTCTGTTTAGTTTTTTTCGGTTTTTTCGTTTTGTTTTGTGTTTGCTTATATTTTGCACTACAATAACGCTTAACAAAATATAATTATTAACTATGCTTCTTCTTCTTCGTCTTAAATCCTCTAGGCGCATTTTTTCGTTTCATATTGTTGTTGTTTTTTGTTTATATCTTATTTTTATTATTTATAATATTTATTGCAAGATTGCTGCTTGTTGTTGTTGTTTTTGTTGTTCTCGTTTGAAAAAATTTAACTATAATTTAAAGGTTTTCCGTCTCCGTCCTCTTCTTCTTATTAGTTGTATATATATAAAAATATATATATATACATATATATATATATATATATGTGTGTGTTTGTGTTTGTGTATGTATATTTATCGATATACTTATTCTGTCTGTGTGTTTCTTTGTTTTTGTTTTTTTTTTGTTTTATTTATAAATTTGCATTTTATTTACAGCGTTGAAAATGTTTAACAATACATATATACACACACATGCATATGCACATACATACGCACGCACATATGCATGCATCAATGTGTATATTTAGGCATGTATAAATTGTTTTTTTTTTGTATTTTTTTTTTTAATAATTATAAATTTAAGTTGCCCACAATAAAATTGCGCTTTACGATATTTAATATATTTTCGTTTCGTTTGTTTTTTTATGTATTCATTTAAAGTTTTCGTTTTGTAATGCCCTTGCAGCGGCTCTTCTTTAACTAATAAATAAATTTAAAAGTATTTATTTAAAAAAATATATAAACAAAAATATTAATTATTATTAAATTATGTAAAAAATAAAATTTAATAAAAATTTTTAAAAATGTTTAATAAAATAGTATTTAATTTGAAAAATATATATTTATTTTTAAAATTAAATGCATATTTGGAAAACATTTCAAATGATTGAAAATATTAAAATAAATCAATTTTCAGAATATTTATATAAAATATACATTTAATATTAAAAAAATCTCAATACAAAAACAAGCATATTTAAATTTGATCTAAACTAAATAATTGAAATTTAAATATTTTAATTTAATAACATAAAAATTTAATTGATATATAATTATTGCAAAACAAAACAAATAAAATTAAATAAGTTTTAAAATATATTTAATAAAATAATAAAAAAAATTAAATATAATTTAAAAATTTTGAAACGCAATTTAAATTATTTATTGATTTAAACAAAATAATATATATATAATATATATATATATATATATATATATATATATATATATATATATATATATATATATATATATATATATATATATATATATATATATATATATATATATATTTAAAACTTAAAATAAATAAGAAGTAGAAATTATAGAAAAAAATTTAAAACATATATAAATATATAAATTTTTAAAATATAAAAATAATAAATGTTGAAAATATATTTAAATTTTTATAAATTAGATTATTATAAATTAATTAATTACTGAACGAAATTTGTAGATTTCTATTTTTGCTTTTGAACATTTCCACATTCATTTAATAATTAATTATGTTCTGAAAGAAATTTTTGTATTTTTTGGTGAATAAGTTAGTTTTTGGAATGATTTATTAAAAAATCAAGCTGGTATATCATATTCAAATTCATTTAAATCGCCTTGTGAACTCTGCTGCAAGGGCATTAGTATATTCGTCTAGTCGAACTTCGGCTTTCATTTTTATTGATAACTTAAAATTTGACTACGTTATTTTGTTTTTATATTCCTTTTTGTTTTGAATGATTAATGCTTTGTTTCCCCAGAACCACATTTTGTTTCAAGTACACAATATATATATATATATATATATATATATATATATATATATATATATATATATATATATATATATATATAATATATATATATTTGTGTTAAATTGTTGCTTACCATTTGTTTTAATTTTGGTTTGTTTTTTCGTTACGTTTTTCGCTTTGATTTTCGAGTTTTGTTTCGCTTCGCTTCGATTTCGATTTCGCTTTGCCTTGACGTCAAGGTCCTGCCAATTGGGCACAAAACAGTGCTGCCCATTTCCGTTTTAGATCAACGACTTACAATTAGTTTATTGCATTTCTTCTTTGTTTTAATACGAGTTTCGGCTTATCGACTACAACTTGATTTTTCGCTTTGGCATATTAAAAAATATATGTATATGTATATGTATATATATATATGTATATGTATATATGTCGGATATATGTATGTACATTGTATATTGGTTGATTTCTCTTCATAGTTTTCTTCGAGGGGGCGGGGGCGTTGTTTTGTTTTTTTTTTCTTTATTGATTAAATTGCTGTTTTGTTTTTATTTTGAATTTGAACTCGTTTAAGAACTACTAATGCACTATTAGTTGATGCGTCTGCATATATGTATATATGTATCTTGTTTTTTTTTTTTGTGAATCTTCAGGCACAAAAACAGGGAGATAGGGGAAAAAATAGTAAAGCCAACCAAAAAAAGTAAATAAAACGAAATAAAAACTTTTGCATATATATGAGATATATTTTAAATACATATTATGTATATATATATATATATAGATATATATATATATGTATATCTTTCATTCATGAATTTTTGTTCTAAAAACGTGATTGCTTTCTTTTAAAAATGTTTACTTTTAAAATCAATAATATTATTATAAAACATAATCAATAATGTACGAATATATATAACTATATAATATAGTGTGTGTGTTTAACTCAATTTAAAACTTATGAAACAGTAAAATTTGCATTTAAATTAATTTAATAAAAACCATACTAAGATTACATTTTTTAAGAATTTCCTTCTTTTCTTTAGAATTTAGTTTAGTTTTGCTTAAATCTTGTTGGTTCTAGCTTATATACATACAAAATGTGTTGTTGTTGTTTTTAAGGCGCATTTACATTTTGGCCAGCGAGAATTTATATATATATATACATCTGTATATATATGTGCAAACGACAAAGGAAAATTAACTAACTTAAATATTAAAAAGCCATTTTTATTTTGTGTGCATAGAAAAACAAAAAAATTCAACTAAAATTTGTTTATGTTTATATGTCTATATATATATATATATATATATATATATATATATATATATATATATATATATATATATATATATATATATATATTAAGAGAAAATAACTTGATTTAATAATAGTTTGCTTTCTTTTGTAATATCTATTAAAACTAGGCATAAATATAAAGCTTAAATTGCCTAACGAAAAGCATAGAAAAAGAAACCAATCGAAACTTGAGCATAAGGAAATAAGTAAATGATGTGCATAAAGAGAGTAACTTTAGCTGTTGTTGTTGTTGGAAGTTTTTCTTTTCGCTAAGGTAAACAACTTAATAATAGTAGCTGGTTGCTGCTGCTCTTCGCTTGAATTATATATAGTATACAATATAATAATAATTATAATATATAATAATAATAATAATAATAATAATAATAGTTGCTAATTTGGCCTGACTTTCATTTAGACACGTTTGGTGGTGATGATGTTGCGGTTGCTGTTGTTGTTTCTGTTGTTGTTGTTGTTGGTGTTCTTGATGTTGGTGTTGGCGTTGCTGTTATCGCTACTGCGACTGGGGATACGAGACAGCATCGCGCAGAGTCTTCAGCCCCGCCTGCACATAGCGAAACACCTCATGCATCGTGCTGTGCAGCGTCAAGGGCCCATTCTCGTGATCCAGTTTGCGTATGAAGTCTGCATAGAATCAAAATAAATCCATTAATACATTAACAACAGATCATGGAGAATAACAATAATATTTCTAGTTTTTACAATAATAATAATAATAGTCAGTCTTTAGCAAACTTTTCTGCAGCCCAAAAAGTTGATAACTTTAATTTGTTTGTGGTTTTTAGATACATTATTAAAATTATTAAGAGTTTTGCCAAATTTGAATTTATGTTAAATTTTAACAAAAAAATAAATACATTTAAATATATTTGCAATTTTTGTTATCAAATGTTGCAATATATATATATAAATATAAACTTTAATGAAAAAAATTTAAATTGGTCAATTTTAATTTTAAAAAATGTGTTTTTAACTGTCTGATCATAAAATACTTTAGGAATTTCAATTGATTTTTGTTAAAATTAATTCGAATAAAATTACATTTCTACCAAATTAAAAAAAAAGAATATATAAAATATAATATAATAAATAAATATATACAATTAATAAAATATATATTTTTTAATTTATTATTATTTATACTTTTATATATTTAACGCTTTGTATTTTATATATTATAGAGCTCTAACGTTTTGAGCTGTGGCTAAGCAAGCAGCAGTCAATCAGTCAATCAGTTAGTAAACAATTATATAGATTGAAAGCTGTACATTACCTATATGATTGCCGTTGCGCACCAAACGATCGGCTTGATCCCACAGCTCGTGAGCGCTGTTCACATAGGTGAGATACTCATTCTGCTTGCAAAGCTGATTGTGTATGTCTTGAGGCACTATTTTGCCAGGCGGCGTATTCGAACCGGAGCCCTGATGGATAGGAATAAATATATATTAAAATATAGACTTATGCAATGTGATATTTATTATTACTATACCTGAGAGCCCACCGAGTTCGATGGGGATATGGAGGACGGCGTATTGCCATTCAGTATATCCCCCCTACCAGAGCGAAAAAATTCGGAACAACTGGCGATAATTGCACGACAATTGACGCGTCGCAATTTGTAAAGCTTTAAGGATATCAGTGATTGGCAGCGCAAACTGTAGGCAGAGACGGGAGACACAGAGAGCAGGTTAGCTAAAGGTATAGAAAGGGAAGCTAAGATATTCACCTGAGTATGGCCACAATGTTGTGCGATTCGTGATTTCCATTCGTTGACAGCTGATACGGTCGATTCTTGGAGGAAATGTATCTGCAAGTAAGTAGATAAATAATATTCAATTTAAATATATGCTTCATATGTTATTATCTCTTAACCAGATTTATACTATTATTAATATTGATATAAGTTCTGTATTAAATACAATTATTGTACTACTACTTTCTACTCTCAAAATTAATTATTAAAAAAAATATATTTCATATATTTTTTCTATATATATATATATAAATTTTAGATTTATATTAAAATATTTAATAGTTGGATATCTAAAATATATTATTTTTGTTCTAGAATTAATTTTTGTAACTTTTTTTTTGCTGTGGCATTAATATACAAAAATAGAATTTAAAATGTATATATATATTTTTTAACATTTTAACAAAAATTAACTATTTAAAATGTTTTTAAAAAAAATTATAATTAGATTTGTTCATTTATTTATTACAGAACGGAATATAAAAAAAATAAAATATACAAAGATAAAAATATAAAATTTTAAAATTAGTATTATATTTGAATATTTGTTGAAATGTCAAAAATAATAAATCTATTGTATTTTTTTTTGTTTATTATAGCTAAATTCCAATGCTTAAATAAATATTCATATTTTATATTGATTTCAATTGTATATTTTAAAATTAATATAAATAAAATATTTTATATTTTTAACTTAAAATTAAAATTATTTAAATTTATTTGATATAAACATAATTAATACTTTAAAATAATTTAATATATAATTTTTTTTTTCAAATTTTTTTAATGTTGATAAAAATTAAAACATATTTTTATATATTTTTAATCTAATTTTTTTTAGAAATTGAATTGAAAAATCTACACATTTTTATACCCTGATCCCATTGAAAATGGGAAATCAGGGTATAATGGTTTTGTGCAAATGTATGTAACAGGCAGAAGGAGGCGTGGCAGACCCCATAAAGTATATATATTCTTGATCAGGACGACAAGACGAGTCGATTGAGCCCTGTCCGTCTGTCTGTCCGTCCGTCTGTCCGTCTGTCCGTCTGTCCGTATGTGTGAACGCGTGGATCTCAGCATCTATAAGAGCTAGAGACTTGAAATTTTTTTTGTAGGTCCGTGTATAGCACGCGCAGGTCAAGTTTGTTTCAAATATTCGATAACTATTCGCATTTAATTGTTATCGAATAAAAACATTATTGAAATGCAGTAAATAAATTATATCTCGAACGTCTTAAGAGCTAGAGCCTCCAAATTTTGTATTTAGTTTTATGTATATTTTATGCAATTTTGATTTTTGTTGGATTTTGGATACCGGCTCCAAATTCCCCAAATTCTTAGAATTTAAGTTTAGTTGGAACTAGGGCCATTATGTGAAGGCGTTTGCATCTCAACCAAGCCAATAGGATATGTAGATCATATGCTGAAAATTTCATTAAAATCCATTAAGTAAAACAGAAGTTATTAAACAAAACGTTTGGCCAATTTGCAAAAGCACATGTCAGCAGCGCCACGCGCACGCATTTTTCCTATGCGTGTGCACACATACATTCAAATGCGTGTATTCTTTGCTGTTGCAAGAATTGAAATTTCGATTGAATTGTGCTGAATTATTAGCTGCTACTTATGTTCAAATTTGCAGCTGCTCGCGCAAGCAGAGCGGTGGCTGCGTTGGTAGAGGCGGCGCTCGTGTGCAGCGCGGTCCGGGTTCGAGACCAGTGCAGACGAAAAATTTTTTGTTGCTTTATTTATTTTTTAATTATGAAGTGGCGGTGTTGGTAGAGTTGGCGCACGTTGCGCAGACAATCCGGGTTCGAATCCTGGTCAGTTTTTATTTATTTTCTTTTTTTTTTTGATTACTCGATACAAACTACGGAAAACATTAAAAAACTCAAAGGACTGGGATCAGGGTATCTCCTAGTCGGGCACCCCGACTAGAGCTTTCTTACTTGTTTTTAACTGCATTCGTCAATAATTTAAATATATTTTTCAGTTGAAATCTTTATATCAATTAAAGTAAAAAACAAAAGAAATTTAAATTAAAGCTAAGTACTTTAGCAAATGTATAAAAGCATTTTGGCATACGCTAAGATCTATTTGGAATTAGAATAACTTCGGATGTGCATCACACTTTACTCACTTAATTAGCGACAGGGTGTCCTTGTACATGGTCCAGGTGGCCTCCATGTTGCAGCGCTCCATGGCATCGGCGGTTAGCAGAAAGTAGACAATTGCCTCGAGGTAAAGCGTCATCTGACTGAACGAATCTCGTTCCGAATCGGCGGCTCGCTTGCGCCTGATCGCCTCCTGCAGCAAAAAATCGTTTTTTCTAAAAAAAAGAGAAAACAGAAAACAGTTAATGAGAGTAGACAAGGTAAGCGGGCTCTAGACGAGTATGATCGACTTGCAGATACCGCGAGCCCTTGAAATAATAATGATGCTGGCTGGTTGTTTATGCATGTGGCTAGACCAATCTCAGCTCGATTTAGCTCACCTGAGATCGTCGCTGTCATTCTCCTCCTCCTTGTCAAAGTGGGATCGATAGATGAGACGCGGCTCTGGTGGTGGCGCTGCCGGTGGCGGCGTCGTTTGCACCGCTTCGCTGCAGGTGGTTGGCAGTTGAATGGGCACAGGAGCAACTGTTGCTGCCGCCGCTGTGGGCAGTGACTGCGACTGTTGTTGCTGCTGCTGTTGCTGGTGCTGCTGTTGCTGGTGCTGCTGTTGCTGTTGTGATTGTGACAGTGACAATGGTCGCGCATGTGGCGGCTGCTGTTGCTGCAACTTGTTGGGACTGCCATTGGCGGCGGCGCTTTCCTGCTGCAGTAGCAACTCGAACTTGTCGCGCGATAATCGCTCGTGATTGTTGGCAGGCAGCAGCACCGGCACGGGCAGCAGCTCCTTGCTGAGCTGTTCGGCTTTCTCCTTTTTTCGCTTCTTCTCCTTGTAGGGGCTCGAGCTGGAGCTGGAGCTGCGTTTGCGTCGACGCGCGGGCAACTCCTGCTTGAGCATGAACTCCTGCTTAACGCTGTTCGGTTTGTACTTGGCCTCATAGCCGGCTTCCAGCTCCGGCTCGGGCTTAACGCCATGCTCATGCTTGACGCCGCCAAGCAGCTTGCTAGCTGCTGCACCACCAGCACCACCAGCACCCACATAGCCATTGGGCGTATAGATCTGTTGCAGATCCTTGGGCGTGCGCGCGCCCTCGGCGGAACGACTGCTGAGATGCCCGTTCTGCTGCGCCTTCAGTCTCTCTGGCTGGTGGTGGTGCTGCTGCTGACCATCAACTGCGTACAGTCTATAGCTGTTCTGATACCACTCGGGCGGCACTCGAGCCAGCTTGCTTAGGTCTATTTTGCACATCAACGATGTCAGGTGTGGCGTGGTGGTGCGTGCTGGCGATGCTAATGTGGCGCCCAGCAGCTGTGTGGGCGTGGCACGCGGCTTAAGCTCTTTGGCCTGCTGCTGTTGCTGCTGCTGCTGTTGCTGCTGCTGCTGCTGCAATTGCTCCTCGGATTGATCGATTATAACGACCTGACCCTGCTTCTTGGCGCCGCCCTCTTTGGGATTGAAGATGCGCGTCAGCGTGCATATCTTCTTCTTATCACTCTTGCGCTTTCCGCTGCGATGCTCGACGTCCTCGTCGCTGCTGCTGCTGCTGCCGCTGCTGTTGCTGCTGCTGTCGCTGTTGCTGCTGCTGCTGCAGTCGCTGCTGCTCATGCGCTGCGCTGACTGCGGCAGCGACTCAGCCCCAAAGTGACCCAGCAGCGATTGTTGCTGCTGCTGCTGTTGCTGCTGTAGCTGCAATTGCTGCTGCTGCTGCAGCTGTTGCTTTTGCTGCTGCTGCTGCTGTTGCTGTTGCTGCAATAGCAACAGCTGCTGTTGCTTGTGCTGTTGCTGCTCTTCAGTTTCGCTGCTGCTGCTGCTGTTGCTGCTGCTGCCAACGCTGTAGCGACGCTTCGTCTTGTTGCTGCTGCTGCTGTTGCCGGCCACGCCCACTTTATTGATTTTCACAATGCGCTTTTTGGCGGGATTTTGTGCAGTTGCTGCTGCTGCTGCTGCTGTTAGAGCAATTGTTGCTGCTGGCGCTGCTGCTGCTGCTGGCGTTTCAGTATCGCTGCCGCTGCTGCTGCTTTTGCTGTTGCTATTGCTGGACTTGGTGCTGCTGCAACTGCTGCTGCTGCTGCTGTCATCATCGCTGCTCAGACCATCGACACGCTCGATCGTAGCCGCAAGTGTTGCTGCGGGCTTCTTGGTGGGCGTGTTGCTATTGGAACTGCTGTTGCTGCTGTGCTCGCGCTTGCGACTGCTCGCAGCAACTGTTGCTGTTGCCGCCGTGCTGTTGCTGTTGCTGTTGCTGCTACTGGCGCTGCCTTTGGCTAGAGGTTTCTTGGCTGCTGTCAACGTTGGTCCCTTCGCCTGTGAACTGCTTGCCGAGGCGCTGCTCAGATTTCCGCTCTGCTGCTGCTGTTGTTGCTGTTGCTGTTGCTGTGGTTGCTGCTGCTGCTGCGCCTGCTTGCGTGGCCTGCCGCGCCCCTTTTTAATTGCTGGCACCGCCGCTGCCACAGGCACCGCCACAGCGGCGGCAGCAGCCGCTGCTGTTGCTGCCAGCTCCAGCGCATGCTTCTTGTTGCTACTCGCCGTCGTCGGCTCATCCTCGTCGCTGGAGTCCAGCGGCGTCACTGTCGCTGCCGACATTTTCTTTTTGCGCGGCTTCTTCTGTCGTGGCTTCGGCGACGCCGGCAGCGGCCCAATCGGCGTCAGTGTGACACTGTTGGGCGGCACCTTGTGCTGCATCGCCGGCGGCACACGCAGCACCGTTGTTATGGCCGCAGGTACGCCAGGTATTTGTAGCGTTTCGCCAGGGCCGGGCATTGGCATCACTTCGCTGCTGCCGCCGGCGCTGTCCGAGCTGCTGCTGCCGCTGCCGCTGCTGGCGCTGCCGGAGTCAGACAAACGCGATTCGCGTTTAATTTGGTTTTTTGGCAAAGCACCCGCCAGAGCCAGCTGCTCCGTCGTCAGCTGTTGTTGCTGTTGCAGCAGCAACTGTTGCTGCTGCTGCTGCTGTTCCAGTTGCTCCTTCTTCACAGTCACACTTAAGCCATATCTCTGCTGCTGCTGCTGCTGTTGCTGCTGTTGCTGCTGCTGCAGATGCTGCTCATCGGCCTCGTCGTCCTCGTCATCGTCCACGTGTCGCGGCTCGTCGTGCAGCTTCTCGTTCTTCACGATCGCCGTGGTGACGTCTATCGACTCGGGTATGATTTGTGCTCCGCCTGGCAGGATGCCGGGCACCTTCATGCTCACATTGCCCATGGCATTGGCCACGCCCGGCGACACACTCTCGGCGGCTGTCTGATTCGCTGGCTTAGGAAAGAAGCGGCTCAGATTCCAGCGATTGCTGTCCGTTGGCGACGGCGTCTTGTTCGACGAGCTGGAGCTGCTCATGGTGCCCATGCAGGAGCCGCTGGAGCCGCCGCCGCCGCTGCATGTGTTGCCAATGCCAGTGGCATTGATGGCACCGCCACCTGCAACACTGCCCGCACCAGCACCACCCAAACCACTCGACGTAAGCAACCCGCTGATTGTGTTCGCTCCACTCGCAATTATCGTTTGGCTGTATTTCTTTTTGCTGCCATTGGCGTTGGCTGCGAGTCGCTGTTGTTGCTGTTGCTGCTGCTGCAGCAGCAATTGTTGCTGTTGATGCAACAACTGTTGCTGCTGCTGCTGCTGCTGTTGTTGTTGTTGTTGCTGCTGCTGCTGCTGCGTATCACCTTTGCTGCTTGCCTCGCTGCCCGATTCGCTGGAATCGGACTCAGAGCTGTTGCTGCTGTTCCCAGCTGATCGACTGCAAGTGCGAAAGAGAGAGCTATATTAGCATATGCCAGCAGTGCTTGTTAAACTGTCATGCTTACCCATCCTTTTTGCGCTCATCATCAGATTCGGATAGCTCCAGATCATTCTCAAGGCTGCAAGTAGAGTTAATGCTTACTATAATAATGTTCCATATTTTTATTTCCCACTATTTTATTAATACTTTTCCCGCTATTATCTAATATAATCAATTTACCAATTTTGCTCACTAAATTCGCTGGTTTTTTGTTTAAATATTTCATATTTATTCCCACTATTTTTCAGCAATTGCCCATATTATCTGCAATTACCCACTATTATTCTTATTACTCAATATTTTAAATTTTGCCACCTTTTTCTGCATTTAATTACTTTAATTACAATTATTTAGTTAGTATTTTATTTGACTTTAAATTTTTTTCCCACTATTTATAACATTTTGTAAGCTATTTTACCCGTTATTTAGCAACATTTCCCTGCTATTTCCCTACACTATTGCCGCTTTTGTACCACTGTTTGTCTATTTATAGTGTGCATATCCTCTCACACTTTTAACCAGTTTTTCCAATTACCCCATGTCTTCGTCCTATATTTCCCAGTATTATTAACCGTTCAGTCTCCTCCAGCACTTACCACGAGTCCTGTTTCTCCAGCGAATGATTCTTTTCCGTTTTTAGCGGCTTTATCGCTGGCGGCGTCGGCGACGCCTTTGGGGGCGTGGGCATCAGCTGCTGGATGGGCGCCACAGCAGCCAGGCCCAGGGAAGGCGGCACCGTTGTGGCGCCCGCCAACGGCGCCAGCTGCAAAGGCAGTTGGCTGGCCTGTGGCGGTGTCGTCAACAGCGGTGCAATGGGCGAGGTGATCGGCGCGATGGGCGCCAGCAGCGGCGTCATCAGCGACGAGGCGCTCGCCGCCGGCGGTGAGTTGAGTGGCCCGATGGAATCAAATGCATACTTATACTTATTGGGCCCATTCAGATTGTAGTTCTCGGACATTGGAGCGTGCGGCGTGGCCGCAATTGAGGTCAACGGGGTCACGCGATAGTTGTTGGTCATTTCGGTGATTATTTTGCTAATATCCTTCTGCGAGAGCCGGAACGATGGGAGGGGGAGAGAGAGAGGGGAAGAAAGGGAGGGAGGGACATGTGGAGGAGGTAGAAATAGGGAGAGTGAGACAATGAGAGAGATGTGGAGGAACGTAAAAATAGTTATATAGAAAGAGAGAGAGAGAATGAGATTGAGATAGGATGAAGGAGAGTGATATGGAAGAGAGTGAGGAATAGAGAGAGAAAGAGAAAGGGAGGGAGAGATGTAGAGGAGGTGGAGATAGGGAGAGGAACGTATAGTTACATAGAGAGAGTGAGATTGAGGGATGGACAGGGGATGAGCGTGAGGAAGAGAGAGAGAGAGAAAGAGAATTTGAATTAGTATTAGCAAGTGGAAAATGTAAAAATAATATAAATAATATAATATAAAAAAATATATATAAAATTGAAATAAAATAAAATTGAATACATAACAAATTAATAATACAGGTTAATATTTCTATATAATAACCTAAGATATATTTAGCTAATAGTTGTCGATGTTTTCTTGGTCATGTTTCACTTGAGCCTAAAAGTGCAAGAGAACAAACTATATTCTGAAGTATTTCAAAATAGTTAACATTTGTCTTCTTAACAATACTTAACAAAGTAATACTGCTGCTCTTTAAAATAATATTAAACATAGGAAAAATGTTGATGGCAGACAAGAAATGCACAATTCCTTCTGGGACTGTTTGGAGTGTAAAATTGAGCTGGGGATCAATAGATTGAGCAGATGGTTTCTCGCTCCGAAGAGGGATGCTTCTTATTAAGTGTTGGGGCTGATCGTAAATGCTATATATATTCTATATAAAATTATATTTAAAATCTTACAAGCCTTTAAAGGCAATTTTAGTGACTTTTCTGTCAGATCTTTTAGCGAAAACTTATTTTCAAGCAAACATAACCTCAAATATAGCTCAAATAAATCTATTTTTTGACTCAATTCGGATTAAGCAAATAGCAAATCCAACTCTTACTTGCTTACTAAATCTAAATCTAAATCTATATATTTCTAGCTATATTAGCTAAACATTGCGCGGTAATCTGCTGTTCTCAAAGACTTATCGATAACTCGATTACTTCTTAGCTCTTCATTTCATAGAAATACAATATCTAATACCTATAGTTATCGATCTCGCTGATCGATAACTGATTGCACTTTACTCCCTACAACTATCGATAACTTATCGCTTACAACTTACCTCTGGTGGCGGTGGCTGCAGTCCTGCGCTGTTGCTGGGTCGCTTGCTGCTGGCCGCTGGCGGCACAAAGCGTCCGCCGTTGGGCAGCGCCGGCGCCGGCGGCCCCAGAAACGACTTCTCGCGGCCATTTGGCATCTGCGTGGACATGGGCGGGCCGAGGGGCGAGGACATGGACGCTGACGTCGCGGCCGCTGCCGCTGTGGCATTGTTTGTGGCGCTGGACGAGTTGATGCTGTTGTTGTTGCTGCTGGCTGACGATGAGGATCTGGGCGGACCACGTGGCGGCGCCATGCCGCTACTCGAGGGTATATCATTCTTCATCGGCTGTCCGGGATAGCCGCCACGCCCATTGTAGGGCGGCTTATTATCCGCCTGCTTCAGATAGGTGGGCGCCCGCTGCTGCTGTTGATAGTGTTGCTGCTGCTGCTGCTGCTGTTGCTGCTGTGATGTGGGCAGCTGGCCAGGCACCGAGGCGGATGAAGAAGCTGATAACGAGGACAACGCTGCCGAGTTGGCGGAGGCGGACGCGGAGGCGGAGGCGGATGATGACGATGAGTAGGAGTTGACACCCGAGTTGCCGCCGAAGGACAGCGCCTGCAGTCGCGAGTTCAACGGATGCGACGCGTGCCTGTAGATGCCCACCGTGGAGGAGTTCATATGGTCCCGGGCGTCGATGAACTCGCCAAGAGCGGCGGTAATTTCCGCATCGCCCTCGCTGGGATTGAGGCGGCGCGGCTCACCAAAAAGACTAGTCTCACGATCATCGCTCTGTATGCCCTGTTGGCGTTCATATTTTTCGCGTTCGCGTCTTTTGCGCCGCTCGGGATCCTCCATGCTGCAAGAAGGGAAGCGTTTGGATGGTAAGCTGTGTGTTAAAGGTAAAGCACTTCGACCTGTTCGACAAGCAAACACGACAACAACAACAACAATTGTTGCACAATTATAAATAACAAACAAACATGACAGGCAACAACATGAACAACAACAACAACAACATTGACAAGAAGTAGCAGAAGGAGATCAAGAACAAACATGGCTTGGCAGTTGACAGCAGTTTGACATGCGCTGCGCTGCGCTGTGGGTGCTATGTAAACAGTTGGACATGCATTGTGCTTGCGGGCATTTTGTTAGTTTTTGTCAGTTTTATGTTTGCTAAGCAAATGCTTTTCTTTTGCGTATAGATTATTAGCTTTGGCAAATATTTATCGATTTTTAATCACATTTAAAAAATATATATTTATTTTTAATTCTTTTTTTTTTAATTTTTAAAGTTTTTTATGTTTATAAGTTTTTCAACTTTTTTTTAATTTTGTTAATATTTTAAACGTTGCTTTTTAATTTTTTTAAAATTCTATTATATGCAAATCTTATGAGGAAAAATGCTTTTAAAAATTATTTATCAAAAAAAGGATTATATATATATTTTATATATATTTTAGAACATTTATATGAGTTTTGTAATTTCATCTATTTCGTCAACAAATATTGGGATTTTGTATTATATATTTTGACAAACATACATACACACATATATTTACATAAACAAATATGTTAATTTGTGTTTCTTTTTTTCTTTTTTCAGGTTTCGAATTTTAATATGATTTGGTTTTTATTTTATAATTCAATAGAAAATTTAAGTTAAAGAAAAGTTAACCGTTATCAAATTTAATTTGTCAAGAGTGAATCAAATTGAAATTTCGAAAATGTACATATTTCACTTGAAATTCGACTGAATATTTTGCACGTGCAGAAAGATAGAAAAGCTTTCAGCTCTGTTAGGCGAAAACAGTTTGACATGCACGCAAGCACAGTTTGATGAGCATGTAAACAAAGCCTTTGATTGTAGAACACACAGAGAGGGGATTGGGGGATATACAGCTTGTGTGCGTGCGTATGGATGTGTGTGTATATGTATGTCTGTGTTTGCTTGTGTGCTGTAAACGCGACAGTTGTTTAATTTAAATATTTGCCTTGACATTTAAAAGCTTTTGGTTTGAGCTTTAGTTAATAAAACAGTCATTTTTTTGTGGCGCATGCTAAAATACACACACACAAACACATATAAACAAGCAAAGGAAATGTGAAGAAGGAAGGAGGGAGGGAGGAAGAAGGGGTAACACAGCGCAACGCAATGACTCTCAAAACTTACTTATAATTCAGGTTGTACAAATTGTTATTGTACTGCAGTAGTTGTTGTTGCTGTTGCAACAGCTGCTGTTGCTGCTGCTGATGGTGTTGCTGCTGCTGGTGTTGTTGTTGTTGCTGTTGTGCCATAACGCGCGCTTAATACAAATATTTTTTTAATTAGTTTCGCCGGCAACGCGCACACAAACAAGCAAAACATACACACACACACACACACACACGCAAGCACGGAGACAACGAAAACCGAAAAAATATATGTGTACGTGTCAGTGTGTGTGTGTGTGTTGGGCTAAACAGAAAGTGTTTGTAAAAGTTTGTCGCGCTCGGTCTGTTGGTCGCTCACTCGCTCTCTTTATCTCTTGCAAATGCTCTCTTTGCTTTGACGCGCTTATGTTATCGTTGTGATTCTGCTGCTCTGATGGCAGCAGCGGCGTCGCGGCGCTTTGTATTGTTTGTTGTTGCGTTCCTCAAGTTCTGGCTGCGCTGTGTTTGCTTTTCTCTTTGTTGTTGTTGTTGCAGCCGATGTGTGTGGCCGCAACATTTTCGCTGTCATTTGCTGCTGTTGCGTTGCTTGTGTGCGTCTATCTCTCTCTCTCTTTCAGGCACTGGCCATTTAAAGTTTTGGAAGCACTGCGAGCGTCTTTTATTGTTTGTATTTAGTTCGTTGCGTTTTAGTTAACAAAAAAAATGAATTATGTAAGTTGTTTTTTGCTTGTTCTTTTAACAGCCTTTTCAGTTTAAATGCCGATTTTTGTTTCATTTGTTGTTGTTGTTGTTGTTGTTGTTGTTGTTGTTGTTGTAATTGTTATTTTGATTAACTGTGAGTCTTTACATTGCTTTGTGTAGAGTATAGAAGTTGTGTAAGTGTGTTTGTGTAAACTGTGTGACAAAATGTAATGTTGTAGTACCTGTAAAGAGAAAAACAATTGAAAGTTAATAAAATTGCAGTTAAATTGAAAACTTACTAACTAAAAACAATCACTTTAAAGCTTAACTAATTGCAGTCAGTTTAGTGGCCACACAAATGCAAATATGCGCATATAAATACACACTTATACAATTAAGAAAATATCAACCAAGCTCACTGACTGCACAAGACAAGGACATAGAATGGCGCGTCATTACTTTTCATTATTGAAGAAGAGCGGCTACCCTCGCACAGTTACACACACTCGCATATGCACACGTGCGGGGATTATAGAGCTTTGCTTTGCCTGCGCTCTTTGCTGAACCGCTATCCACACTAGTAGCAGCAGCAACAACAACAACAATAAAATGGCGTCAGACTAGCGACTGGTAGTGCAATGCTTAAATTCACTTAGCTTGCCGAAGCTGAGCAGAAGAGCAGGAGAAAGAGAAGGGAAGCAACGGTGTTTAGAAAATAGCTTAAGCTCTACTTTAACGCAGCAGCTGCTGCATCGAAGAGAGTGAATTCAATTAGTGATAATGGAACTTCAAAAATTGAGCTCGCATACATTTTGGGCAATTACACTCTTAAGTGCATGTACAAGGGAAATTTTACCACTATAAACTTTTTACTTCTCATAATTTTTGTAATTTATAAATGAACTTTAAATTATTATTCCAAGCTTTGTTGCAAAACAATCAACAATCAAAAGACAAATGCGAAAAGGACTTAAGAGCTATTGCTGCAGCTTTAGTTTAAATGGCCGCACATTAAAGCCAAATCTCTTTGGCAATGTGCGAGAGAGAGGGAAGAGCGCAACATAAGCCGCACAGACAGCAACAAAAATATAAATTAAGGGACAACAAAAACTTTGTCAAGCCGTTTGCTCAACTCTGTCCGTTGTCTGTGGCTGACTTCTTCATTCATTTTTCTTGTGTGCATAAACTATTTGTGCGCACTGTGTCCATAAGGCATGGGCAGAGAAATAAAATAATTAAATGTTCGTCCAAGCTGGATTTGGACTGTTTTTGGCTCCTCAGTTGAGTTGCTAACAAAATTTATAAGACAAATAAATTTTAGCAGCAGCAAAAGCATAAAAACAGCAGATTTGTGGCTGTTCACCCACTCCCTGCGTCTCTCTCTCCCTCTGACTGTGTCTTTGGGCAACTGTAAAAGGGTCAACATTGTGCGTCTGATGTCCTGTTTTTCAGTGTCCTGTGACCAGAAAATTAATTTAACTGACACGTTTTTCATTCCGTATACATATATACATACATACACATACATACATACATACATATATATATAAAGTACTTTTTGTCATACATAAAATTCTGTTGCATATGCTAAGGCGCCGCACAACGGGGCACAATTTGCTCTGCTATAAAAAGTTCTGATTTTCTCTACTGAGTCCAACCAGCTGCAATTAAACATTAATAATAGCATAGAGTGGGAAAACGTGTTGGCCAAACTTTATTTGGCCGCTCGCAATAGTTAATCAACTCGTGATTAGTTCAAAACCAAATTGGGGTTTGAAAAGTTTGTTCCACTAAATGAAATGGAACGGGTGGAAATAACATATCCAAAACATATGACACTTTGTTACGCATTACCCCAGAGACCTACAAACCCCATTTAAACAGTGAGTAGCGAGCGGGCATGGAGCGACTGGACTCGACTTTCGGATATTATAATAAAAGCATTTTCCATTTTCATAAACAAAACTATTTCCGTGTCACTAAAATTACCTTTTGATATGCAACCTATGACTGGTTGAATGAAAATGGGTGGTTTAGGGAGAGTCAGTCCAAGTTATGCAGAGAGTGAGGAAGACAGAGACAGAGAACTACGGAAGACAAAAATACCTAGTCAGCAGAGGGGTGGAGTGAGAGGAGTGAGAGAGAGGAGAGAGAGAGAGTGAGAGAGAGTGAGAGAGAGAGAGAGAGAGAGAGAGAGTGAAAGAGAGAGAGAGAGTGAAAGAGAGAGAGAGAGAGAGTGAAAGAGAGAGAGAGAGAGAGAGAGTGAAAGAGAGTGAAAAAGAGAGAGGAAGAGAGAGAAAGATAGAGAGAGAAAATCTCAGAAAGAGAAGGAAAATGAGAAAGGAAGGAGAGAGAATCCCAGAAAGAGTAAAGAAAGAGACAATCCCAAGAAGAGAAGAAGAAAGAGAAGAGACTGAGAGAGAGAGGAAGAAAGAGACAGAGCTAAAAAGAGATAGGCACCGCAAAAGAGATGCAGTCACATTAATTACCTTGAGAATCGCATAGAAGGACTATCTTAAAGACAAGAAAGCAGGAGTTTATAAATTTTCTATAAATAGAACTTTTCAAAGGCAACTCAATATAATCGATGGGAAGGCAACCCCTTTTTAGCTAAATTTTTCGGAAAATATCGAAGTTCTCTTCTCGCCTTTCGACTGGGCGCCGTGTAAGTTAATCCACCTGCTTATTGATTACAAAAGTTTGCTCTGGCTTAAGCACATGTTCGTATTTGCTTTGTAACGTTGCCAGCATTATATATACGTGTGTGTGTGTGTATGTGTGCTTATATAAATTGAAAAAGCCTTGGCAAAATGCTTGTGGCCTAAAGCATTTTCAATTTTTGAGTTTTCTACCCAAAATCGAGGAGCCCCATTTGCCGCACGCTCAGCTCGCTTATGTCTATTTATTTACGTTTGATTTTTCTTATATTTTCCAGGACATGCGGCAGCAGGCGGTCTGTGGAAGGGACAAATATGATGACGATGTGGCGCAGTTGTTTACCGCTCGTTCCGTTCGGGCGCTACACAGCCTGCCGCCCACTCTGTCCCTGCCCCTGCCCCTGCTCACGCAGCTCGCCTGATAGCAGGCGCATCTGGGCATGCCCCCGACTGGGGCATATGTTATGAATTTTATGCAAATATGTTGCGCCGCTCGTTGCCAATACAGCCAGAGACTCGGGCAACAAAGTTGAAGAAAATTCGCCATGTTGTGCGATTTTGTTTCTCAGTTGTTGTTTTTCACACTGTTTGCCATTCTATTAACATTTAAATCAGCTTTCGGTTGGCCTCTTTAAGCCAAGAAAGGGCCGTCGCTTGTGCTATGCCAGAATATTATATTAAAGCTAGCTCTGAGATGCCTCTCTAAATCTAGCTGAATGAAAGCAGCATCTGTAGGTTTACTGATGGAGAGATAGATATAGACAGCAGAGAAATTTGTGAATTTGAACTAAATAGAAATTAGTTTAAGTCTTATTAAGAATGGATGTATTTAGATGTGTCCTCTGTGGCGAGGCGTTCCAGCTCAAGATACTCTCAATCCTCCTCAATCAATACTGTTCACTTCTCTCTCTTGCTTCATCTGCTACAACATTTGTAGACATTGTGCCTAGGAAGGACAACTCGACACTTCATATCTCCACCAAAGCATATCACAGGCATAAATGACCCTAACTTCTTTATAAAGCCAAATTTCTAAACTGAAAAAATGAGTATAACAAACTCACTTTCAGGCATACCTTCAAATCATTTAAAATGAGTATTCAAGGTATATTGGTTTTATGTAAATGCATGTAACAGGCAGTAGAAGGCGTGGCAGGACAATGAGTCGCGTCGCTCTAGCCTTGTCCATCTGTGCGTCCCTGTGAATGCAGCAAGCTCTTAAGCCACAAGAACTAAAGTCTTATAATTTGAAATTTAGAAGTTTATCATTTTTATTCGATAACTACATATTTTCTAGTTATCGCTAAAAATTGATAATTTGGCTTTGTTTTTAAGCGTTGCTTAAATATAGAAAAAACTAGACACTTCGGATATATCATGTAAGTTTAATGAATATTTTAGAAACCTCGCCCTCTCATCACCCACCCCCCTCCCCCCTCTCTCCCCTACATATTTGCAAAACTCTTATTTCAAATACTTAATACTTGTGCTTTACCAACAACAAGCATCTGCATGTCATAATTATGCCCTGAAAGTTTCATAAAGTCCATCCAGAAGCACTTAAGTTCCCATACTAAAGCCCAGAAGCGCAGTCCAAGCGCAGTCGCTGCGCAGTCAGCAGAGCGCGTGCCTATGTATGCGTGCGTGCGTGCGTATGTGTGTGTGTGAGCGTGTGTCGTTTGCTATGCGTTTATAAGAGAGTGAAACAACAGCTCTTTGCTCTTTGCTCAGGGTATCTGCTAGACTAGAGCGCCCATATTCTTTATGTTGCTGTCCCCGAATTTGAAGATCAGCTTCATCAAATACTTAAGCTCGAAATTGTATGCAACACATCAGTCACTCGTAGTCAAATCTTAGCGAAATTCACGTAGAGCAAACTCATAAATGATGCAAGTCCTGATTTGACAATGAAAGCAGAGTAGAGTTTGCTTTTTATTCTTTGCTTTATATAGTTTCCGCTGAGGCACGTCATGAATCATTTAACAACTTGCACAAACATTAAATTACGCATGAGAATCCTTTCTCTTTTAGAATCAAAAAGGGCCAGAGGAAGTCGAAGAAGAAGAAGCTGTCTCGGCATACAAAATTCAATTCAATTCAATTCAAGCAGCGCACACACACACACAAGGACCTGGCAGGACATAGAGGAATGAACACATGCGACTAATTTCATATTCATATGCATATTTAGACTAACTACCGAGCCGTAAGCAGTAGGGCAAAGAGCGAGAGGGACGGAGCTACATTCAGGCTAGCAAAGGACGTGTGAAAGAAGAGGCAAAAGGCAAAAAGCAAAAGGCGATGACGACGATGAGGACGACGACTTCATGCACATTGGCACGCCTAATTTATAACACAAAAGTCTACTTAACTCCCCAATGGCAACTATATAATAGAGAGAGAGAGAGAGAGAGAGCGAGAGAGGTAAAGCGTAGTGGGTAAGCAGAGGGCGGTCGAACAGGCGCGCTAAGCCGCCAAAGGCTGAACGGACAACACAGGCAATACAAGAGGCTGAGCGAGAGAGATAGAGAGAAGGAGAGACAGGTGTAACGTAATATAGAGGTGCAAAAGTAGTGTCTATACGAATTTACTTATATCTATTGAAATAAATATGCTCAAATATAAAATTCTATTCGAAAGCTTGAAATTCATTCGATAAGTGGATTGAATATTAGATTTTATGTTTTTTTTAGAATTAAGAATATTTAATAATAATTAAACTAAGTACAAAATATATTATATATGTACACACAAAATTTAAATAATTTTTTGAACAAAATAATATTAGAATTGTGAAAAATTCAAATATTTATAAGAGCTCAATTTTATTTTTATTTTACTTAAATATATTATACTCAAAATACGAAATATTTCATTTAAAATATTAAATATAAAATATACATATATTTATTTTAATTAAATGCCATTAAATATATTTAATTTTTTTATTTAAAAATTAAAACATTTCAATTTTTATGGCGAAATCAAAACTTTTTAAATTAAAAAAATATATATATATAAAATAATTATTACATATATTAATTTCTCTCATTTAAAAAGGAAAATTTTTAAGCATTTTGTAAAATAAAATGCAATAAATGCTATTTTAAATATTTAAAATAAAATTAAATTAAAATATATTTTATAATTAAGTTTCCTTTATTTTTTGTTTCGTATATTCTTTTTAATATTATTTTCTGGAATTGTTTTATTAGCTTAATATGTGAATATCTTTGAAGTATTCAAGCTACATTTTGATATGAATGATTGAATAAATGAAACTAGATCTTAGCTTGGTCTTAAAACATCTCTAGTGATCATGATCATTAGGATAGACATACTTCCACTTCTCCCATTTCGAACACAGTGGCATTAAGTACAAGAACTCTTCAAGTGTAAACGAATACACTCTCGTGTCACGACACGCTCACATCTCTAAAGGCGCAACGCTTGTTGGCTTCGCAGTGCATAAACAAAACTCAAAGCATATGTGGGTGGGTGGATTTTGGTGGTCATGCCCACTAGCTGGCTACACTCTGCCTGTCTATCCAACTGTCTCTCTGTCTGGCCGAATGTCTTCTCTGTCTCTGTGTGTCTGTACACTGTATGCGGACAGGATTTATTATCAAATGGGCGCCATAGACTAACGACAATAGCCACAGTTGCAAACCGAGTACCTTTCCGTTTAACCCCACGCCTCCTTCGTCTGTCTGTCTGTCTGTCTGCCTGCCTGTCCGTTCGTCTGTCTGTTTTGCTGCACAGAGAGTCAACAAATTTTATGGCACTCATTAAACTTTCTTTCAGCAAAGTGCGCCAGCGACTCGACTCGACCCGGAGTCTCCTTGTTCTGTGTCTAGTTAATTTATTTCCTCAAACGTGCGACCATAGCTTACATTGCCTCCCTCTCCCCCTCTGTCTCTCTCTCGCTCTCCCTCACTCACTATGCATTTGAAATTTATTTAATTAATTTGTGTAGTTTAGCATTGAGCTGTGTCTGTGTGTGTAAAATCAATCTGGTAATCTTTGATAGAGCCACCTCCTGCTTTACTAAATGCATTCATTTTAAATTTTATTTATAAATTTATTGTTTGTATTTTGAATTTGTATAATTACTATATTATTGTCAAATTCTTAAATGATAACAGCTTAGCAAGGCGAAGTTCCCAGAGTAGTCTGCTGATGATCTTAGAAGCGGCAGCTTTTGTAAGATAGTTATATAGAGACAGCCTACTTACATTCAGTTAATTTATTGATTAATAATAATTTAAATTATAATTTATAAAATTTAGAAAGTTTGCCAAATATATCTTTGTGTAAAAAGTATTCAAAACACAAGCTGTACATAGCCTTAACATGTTCTGCTAAGCACAGAGCTGCTGCTGTTAATTAAAATGTTATTAAAATAATAAAATAAAATACTGAGACTGGTTTTGCATATCTGTAAAGGCGTCTGTTAAGGCAAAACTTTTCAGCTATAAACATATTCATATAAAAGGAAAAATGTTATACTAAATTCTTAGAGAACATTTGTTGAAAAAGTCTTTTAATGAAGTGGAAACAACTTTAGCTTTATATAATATATAATATATATATATATATATATATATATATATATATATATATATATATATATATATATATATATATATATATATATATATATTTAATATAATAAGATATATATATTTTATATAATAATATTACATTTTATTATGTATATTATTATTATATATTATTATATATCAGAGAATCTTTAGCTTCACACAAAATCTGAGTCTAGCATTAGTTTGAGGAATTTTTATTAATAAGAATAATTATAGAAAGCTGAGGCTTAGAAGGACGACAATGAAAACTGCATATGGTCAACTGCTGTTTAAAAGCAAAGTTTGACAGCGCGAGAGTTGCTTCGACCGATCGTTGTGCAGTTGTTGTTGCAGAAGATACCGAACGTGAGACTAGCAGAGAGATGCGACGGCGATGCAAGCGACGAGACAAGAGAGCAGATAATACAAAATGGCGACTCTCTTAAATAGCAAAACATCTACAGTGCCGTTCATATGAATAGGTTTGACATTTTTCAAAAGTTTCAAAATTATATCTCTTCAATTTGAATGAATTAAATTTTGTTATCAAACTAAATTCATCTCTTATGATGATGTAGAGTTTCTGCCCTGTCAATTTTTATTTTACAAGATTTGTAATAATTCTTCCAAGAACACATCAAAAAAGACTCGTATCAGATTAAACATAATTTGAAAAAATTATAGAAAACAAAAATTATAAAAAAAAAACATTAAAATTGTTGAACTGTTTTTTTTAAATATTTTTTGAGAATTTTTAAAATTGTAATTAAGCAAAAATACTAGGCAAATGCTCAAAAATTAAATGAATATAATTTAAATTATAAATACTCAATAAATAATAAGGCATTATGACAGATATTTAAAATATGTTTAGAAATTTAATTATCGATAGAATTCGTTCAACTTTTAGCTAACTTTTTTATAGCAGCTTTTGCTAGACCTATTTGAACTGCTTAAAATGCTCATAGACAGCTAATCTGAGCACATTCTTAAAGTGAATTGAAGCTGGAATTGAATATTCTTTAGCTGCTGTAATCGCAGCAAATGCTCCTTGACTGGCAATCAGCTGCAGTTGCAATCAATTTCATATGCACACACACTTGACGGGCTGCCTTCTAGCTGAAGCTGAAGCTGATGCTGCTACTGGTGCTGCCATTGCTCCAGCTGCAGCTACAGCTGCTTCTGGGTTTGCTGCTGTTCGTGTTGTATGTCAAGTTGCCTTACCTGGCGCACTTATCTATTATCTGCATACGTCGCTTATCTAACCCAACGGCTGCAGTTGCTGCCGCTGCCGCCTGGACTAGCTTCGACTTGTCTTTAACATGGGCCGCCCTTGTCCCGTTCTCCGCTTGCAGCTGCCACATTGATGCTGACGCATATTTCCTGCTTCATTAACAGCCACGCCGCCATGAAGTATGCAACACGCCCCGACAAATGTTTAAGCCAAAGAAAAGTATCACAAAAAATAGAGAAAAGCAGCTGCATTGCGTTTTGCCTCCTCACGCGCTGCCCTGTCTCGTGCTGTTCACCTGGTGTTTGCTTTTAACGAGCCGTCGCCTGCTTTATCCTGCTCCGACCCCCTCTCCCCACCCTCCCTGCTGTGCTCTGCCTTCGCCTAGTTAACGTCGTCCTGTCAGTGGCTGAGTGCTAACACAGCGCAGCGCCTCACAGCAGCTGACTTGCTGCCTTGCCTTGGTCACTTCTTTTTTTATTCTTTTCACATTTCTTGTTTGTTTGTTCTTCTTCTTCTTGTTCGTGTTGCCTTGCGCTTCTCGCTTTCTCATTTCCTTTTGTCCTACAATTTTTGCTTATACCCTGTATAAAAACATCAATAGAAGTCTTCCTATTTCGTCTTTCTATAAATTTACGCTGGTAGTGTTGTAAAACACTACGAAAACGTTGATAGTAAAAAAAGAAATGTTCAGCAGTCAAAATCCTTAAACTAATGTTTAGCTTTATATAATATATACTTATAGATGATCATGTCAATCTGGCAATATTTTTATAATATTTGAATGCTTAACTTAAAATGAAGATTAAATCCAAAAGGTTTTTAACACTAGCCTACAAACGCGGACCCTTTTTTAATGCCCTAGCTAAATAAATATTTAACTGACGGACGGTTTGTCCCCATAGACATGAAAGGGGTGCGCAAAAAAGGCATAGAAATACAGGTAAGAATAAGACCAAAAGAAAGGCTTTAGGACATGATGCTGCATTAAAATCTATTGATTTAACTAGCGAAGCTCGATAAAAGAAGTTGGAAAAAATTAATATTAAAAAATATAAAAATACTAAAATTAATCAAATTGAAATTAGAAAAAATATAAAATCAAAATATAGATTTAAAAGTGTTTTAGACATAATATAATAATAAATAAATATATGGTATATTATAATAAAACTGTATTTTATTATTATATATTAAAATAAATATTTTTAAAATTTTATTTTTAATATTTTAAGTATATATTGAACTTCAATAAATAAAATTAAAATAAAATTAAAAAAATATATATTTTAATATGTAATAATAAAATACAATAGTATGTTGCTAAAAATACTTTTATAATTTAACTAAAAATTAAATTAAAAAAAAACATATATATAAAAAATTGAAAATGGAATTGGTAAAAAATACACATATATATAAATTTATATTATATTTATATTTTTAAAAGTTGCGTTTTTAGTTTTATTTAGTATAATTTATAATACCTATCAAATCCACAAAGAGCATCTGTGATACCATCGTAAGCCTCAACGTTTTAGAAACTTATAATATATAAACAAGCTATATATACATATATATATTACAAGTATTATATACAAAATATTAAATAGTTGATAAACTTCTCTGAGCTCTTCGCACCTCACAATATTTAAGTATTTTTCTACAGGAACTTTTGCTAGTCGCGTCTGGCTTTAGGAGCTTCATTCGTTTTATTCTCTGAGTTGCCCCGTTTTGGCTGCTGCTATTCCTGCGTGTATTGCTGGCTGCTTGCTGCTTGTTGTTGTAGCTGTTGCCCTGCGGCTTGATTTGATTAAAATGATAATAGTTTTTGGGATTTAACTTAAATTGATGTGGGTTAGTCGTCCACAAAGTCGCCAACTCGATGCCCAACAACGAGGTAAGGCCAGAAGTGTAGGAGCTTTCCTTTCCTTTTTTATTCTTTTACTTTTTACTTTCTTTTTGCTTTGCTGTTTTTTGTGTTGTCTCATTTCCTGGCCACAAATTTGGGAAATGCTTAAAGAAAATTAATAACAGAAAAAAAGAGCAGCAGCAGAGAGGAAAGTGCATAAAAAGTGCAACATAAAAATTCCATTAATAAAATTGCATGAAGAATTTTCGCTAGTAATTTTGCTTTTCTTCTCGTTTGTTGTTGTTCATGGCCCTGTGGCCTCTTTTAGCTAAATTGCGGCCGCTGCATGTCCTTCGAGTGCTGGCCTAAAAGCCGGCCCTTAAATTGCCCGAGCCTGGCTGAATCTATTTACTCTAGATATAGATTCTATGTATTTGGAACAGTTCGCTTGGCAACTTTAAGAGCCACTCACTCACTCACACACACACAGATTGCACGAGCCTGCGGTTAACCGTCATCATTTTGTGCAAGGTCCTGCAGCAGATCCTGTTGCCTGCTGTCTGCTGCCTGATGAAGTGCAAATTCATAAAATAATCATTTTTAAGACCAAAACTGACTTTGAAGTCGTTTAGAGTAGAAAATATTGAGCGTGGAGGTAGGCGTGGGCGTGGCTCTAACTGCAGCACTTAGCAGCTTATCAAGTAAAAACTTGGCTACTTGTTAGTTTAAGTTAGCAACCAAAAGTAAAAGACGAAAACATTTATGTAATACGAAATTTTCCTAAACTTATTTATTTATCAATAAAAAGCTTAGCAACATTTTACTACTGACTGACTACTGACTACATGCAATATGTTGCTGAAGTTGTGTATAGATTAAGCAACAAGGCCCTGCAACACTTAATTGCTCTGGCAACATGCTGCAAAGTAGCGCTCTCAATTGCGTTTTTATTGATGAACAGTTACTAAACTTTTGTCGCTAGCATCATATATGAACTGCATTCCATTGCATCGCTACATTCCACATTAATTTACGTATCACATATGTTCCACTAAATTCCACATTTTAACTACACCAGTGATCATCAAACGTCCTCTTACTTTATTGGCATGCCAAAGTTTGAAAATCCCAGTGCGACTGTGGCTTTGCAACTGTAAATTGCGAACTAATTGCCGCAGTGAAAAATACTAAAAACAAAGTTGTGCACACTGTGTCATGTGCAGTGCTTGCCAAACTTTTCAAGCTGCCTAGTTAAACTTACTCAAGGAATATTTTTTTTACTACTGTACGCGCTGCTTTGGCTACATTTTAAATAAATGTATCCAAAAGTTTAGCTAGAGTTTTATTCTTTTATCTACTCACTGTTTTACCAGTTGGCGGTCTCCCTTTCTCGTTCTCTGCTCTGACAAACACACATTGTCTGTGCATTTAGTATATTCTTTTTTTCTTCATGTTTCGCTTCCACTTTTGGTTCATATGTGTCTGCTTATGTGTGTGTGCGTTTGTGTAATCTATATTATAACAAAACCCACTCCTTCCTTCTCCCTCCACGCTCGTTGCTCTCTCTTTGCACAAACGAAAAGTTCACTTTGATAGTTTGGCAACATTTTTTGGCGCTTTGGGTTTGCCGCTGTCGAGCGTCGCGCCGCTGTTTTTGACAACTTATTCGTGCGTCGCTAACGTCTACGTCGACAACGACTGCGACGTCGAAGCTAGCGAAGCTGCTTGCCTGTGTGTGTCTCTCGCTCGCCCGCTCCCTCCTCGGCCGTTTTCATGCGTTCTCTTTACGTAGTTAACTGTTTTTGTACAACTCCATCTCAATTGCTGCCTTTGGCAACATGTGCGCAATCGTCTGTCCCTCTGTCTGTCTCTGTGTACATGTGAGTGAGTTGGGTGTATAAATATATATATATATATATATATATATATATATATATATAAATATTCTTCTCCCTCTTACTATCGCTTGTGCCGGCCGGCGTTTTGCATTGGCCACTGCCCCTTAAATTTGTTATTTTTGCGCTTCGATCTCCGTTCTTAAATTGTTGTTTTTGTTGCCTGCTTTTGAGCTGTATTGATTATGTATGTATGCATAAGTGTGTGCGTGGACAGGATATCAATTTTGTGGCCACAATTTTTTATGGCTTTACCATGAATATGTTTATGAACTCTGCTAAAATAATAGTAGTGCTCGAACTAAAATTAACATTATGTAAAACAGTTACTGTAAAACTTTATGTTAGCAGAGTGTTAAGGGTAATAAAATCTAATTTACTTAACTTTTAAGCTTTAAGTAATGCATAAATTGTTAGATGTCTGCATACATTGAAATATATTATATAAAACGAATGTTATTTCCATTTTCGCATTCACAAGTTGGGTAAATCAATTAAGTTAATGAAAACTGTTAAGCTATGCACAGCAGCTACTAAAATATGCACTTGACACAGCCAGAACAGAGACAGGAAGACTAAGAGAGAGAGAGGGAGAGGGCGAGTGTGTTGGGCTTAGTGTGTGTGAAACAAGTGCCAACAAGCCTATGCCAGATATTTTGGGCATACAAAATTCTTTGACACTTGCTCCCCAGTTGGCCCAACATAACTCAACTGGGGCGAGGCAACGGAGGAGGAGTGGCGTCTTGTGTGTTCTCTGGATTATTGAGTGTATCACATAAATTATGAACTTGTGACATGTGTAAGTGTTGCATATTTAATGATATTTATTAAACAACAAATGATGCGATTTGCAAATTCTCATTTTGGGGACACGACGACCTCCGACTTTGCCACGGCACAGTCGGGGTATGGAGGCATGGGAGGCGTGGCATTTCCCAGTTGACCGCAAATCGCGCAACTGTCAGAATAGAAAATGTGCTAATTTGTCTTCAAGTCGCTTTCGGCGAGATAATTACAAGAAGAGCGATAAAGTCGCTGCTACAGTAGTGAATGGGGCAACTGGGAGCGGGGGAGGGGAGTCATAGCAGTTGCTTGAATGTAACAAAATGTTGTGGGCGTGGCCGTGAGCTAATAAATTATCGCACAATTTAGCTTGAAGGCCGTGAAAAACTATTTCGCTTTTTCATCGAGTGAGCTACGAAAAACTTTTTAACAAGTTGCCAACTGACAGCTACAACAACAACAACAACAAGAACAACGACAACAACAACATTGACGTCCAATAAAAACGTTTAATCAATTAAATTCAATTAAATTGTGAAAATCACAAAAACGTGCAGACGACTGAAACAAGCAACTCACAGATGTTTAATGGACACAACAAAATCAAGGCTAAATATCAAGAACAACAAGAGGAAGAAGAAGCAGAAGCAGCCAGAAGGGCTGTCAGTAAGTGAGAGAAAAACAAAGGCTAATTTATAGCATTTCATTTGGATAGATAAATGTGAGAAATATATAGATAAAACTATCTGTTGATGCGCGCTTTAAGGCAATGAGAGACAAGTCTAGAGTGGCGCATAGATGAAAATGCAATGGATGAAAATTATATATATATATATATATATATATATATATATATATATATATATATATATATATATATATATATATATATATATATATATATATATATATATATATATATATATATACAATAAAATATCATTTGTCAAAAGATTAATTGTTTGGGCTGGCGTCTAAAATGAGATATGCTTATATGCTTATTAGTTATTCAACTTTATATATAAATATATAAGGAATACAATATTGTGACATTGGCATCTTTAGATAACTTATCTATCCAGAAAGGCATATTATTTATAAATAAATCTCTTCTTTGTTATGTAATGCTTAATATATTAAACTAACTAACATAATTCAAATATGAGAAGAATTATCAAGCTTAATTTTGTATGGCCTAAAAAATTAAACTGAGGCAAAAGATTGCTAAATGATTGTCATATATTTAAAACTAAAACTATATTTTAACATACATGATATATATGTATGTATACATATAATATATATACATAATAATATCACATAATAAAGTTAACAAAATATATACATATAATATATTTCATATGCAGTTGTGTTTATTAAAATAGTAGCGCTGCACTTATTGTAACATAAAAGTTAAACTTTTCGCTGCAATATAAAAAGATGTAAGTTTTTTGTTTAGCATAGAGTTAAAGAACAGATTGACGAAAAATGCCGTTACTTTCAGTTACACTATCAGCGATATGCATGGAAAATCGTCTGTTCAAAATAATGGTAGTGCTGGACGAAAGTAGTTGAAAACTATAAATAACAATAATAAATTAAACTTCATTTATTTTGTTATACTTTACTTATTGAAAGTGTTTGAAATTACAATTTTTGATTTATTTAGAGGGTAAAAGAAAATATTTCTTGGCATAAAAGTGAATTTTAGAAAACCTATAATGAAACTGAAAATATTGTTGAATGCACACTAGAAAAAAATCCTGAGAAATCTGGTGGCAAATATATATAAATATACACTTATATAGTGAATATATGTATACAACATAGATAACTTAAATCTATTTTAAATATATGACAAAATTTTTATGTAATTTAATATATATAATATAATATATATAATATAATTTTATAAGATAACAAAATTTTATATAATATAATAATCTATATATATGCAGTACCTGTTAGAAGTAGCAAATCTATCGATATTCGTTCAATTAATTTCTGAAACTTTCTTAAATTCAAATGGTTTCGTATTTAATGTCACGCAATAGAAATATGCCATAGTTTAAACTCTATAAAATTTCATAAATTTCAAATTTTAAGCTGTCGATAGAATTTGCATTGTCATAACTATGGGAAATCCAATACCTGTGCACAAATCTACGCTCCATTTAACACTAAACACAATCGTCCCTCTACCCGCTCCCTGCGCTTTTCATCCCCTGCAGCTGCACACTTCAAAATTTGTAAATTCCGTACGGATAACCTCATGGAAAACCCATTTGAAACACATCCAACCAGGCATATTATGCATTCCACAAGAGGCAGGGGGAGTTCCAGGGGGAGAGAAAGAGAGAGAGCGAGAGGGAGAGGGAGAAACATATCTATGGCACGACTACGCACTCGTAGTAGAGGCAGACACCAATGTACGTCCAACTATCAAATATTCCAACCAACTATGCAGACGAGAAGGCACACGCACCCAGGGGTTGAAGGGGGGTTGAGGGTGGAAGCTGGAGTTGTGCATTATTTCATTAGCCATTTTCTAGTTTTTGCCATTTGCAATTTTAGTTTTTGCCATCGCATCGCAGTGCGCTTTTTCGCTATTCGTTGTTGGCTTCACGCTTAATTATCTTTGTCCTTTGTCCTCTGTCCTTTGCTCTCTGTTTGTGGCTTGTACAAATTCTTCTTCTTCCCTTATTTTATGTTCTGTGTGAAAGTTTAGCTAACCTTAATACCAGCTCTAACTATTTACTAGACCCCCTTCGCAAACAGGAAACAACAGCACTTATAGATATATATTTATCTATATATCTGTATATATATCTATATATCTATATATCTATATATCTATATATCTATATATCTATATATCTATATATCTATATATCTATTCATAAATTTCTTCTATATTCATAAATTCGATTAATTTACAGGGTATATGGAAAATAAGCTAACCCAACCTATTGTATCTTTCTTTTAATTTTTTATTTTTAAATATTTTCTGGCTTAATTTCAAAATTATTTTTCCTCGTTTTACCTAATCACATTAATTATATTTACAGGGTATATTGCAAGCTAGTCAACTGTATTTTGTGCATTACATTTTTTTCCTATCAAATATGTTATACATCTCAACTGATATTTACTATATCTATAAAATCTACTATATGATAATTCCCTTTTATAGGGTATCTGTCATACACAGTCGCTGCCGCTGGCATTACCATTTCATTCCAGCTCTGTTTTAACCTTGTTAAGGGCATACGTAGGTCTTAACAAATATCGAAACACACACAGGCCATCAACGCCGCCCCTTCCACTAGCCTACCTGTCCCAAACAATGTTGTTCGTTTCTACTCTTCTTTTTTTTGCATTGCATTTTGGTCTGGCCAACAGGTCGACGGGCTTTTAATTACATTAACAGCAGCCAACAATAAAAGCCCATATCTGGCTGGGTCAACAATTCCTTTTTAGAAGTGTGCATGTGTGTGTGGCTGTTGTGTGGGTCTGTGTGTGTGCGTGTGAATGCACAAAATTTGATTACTCATACGCCGCGTGTCTGCGCTTTAGATTTCAATTGTTTAGCTAAATGTGTTGGCAATGCGTAAAAAATACAAATTATTATTTGCATATCCCTTGTTTACACTGCTTCCTCCTCCTCTTCTTAATTCCTCTTTCCATATCCACTTTTTTCGCCATTTCATCTGTTTGCGTTTGGTATATGCATGGAAAATTTCGAGTAGAAAAATTGCAACACGTGCGAGTTGAGTAAAATAAACAATCGAGCGCCGAGCGCTGAGCACTGATAATGGCTGAATGTTAACTGTATCTGTGTGCGATTATCTGTGTATTCGCATCTGTGTATTTGTAGCATTGTCTATAGCTATGCGTGTGCTTTTGTCACTTTTGTCTTATCTGTGCGCTACTTGAGCAGCTCACACAAATTATCACACACACACACACACAAATACACGCGCTCTCTCTCACTCACACACATGCACTGACACAGAGAGAGACCTGTCAAAAGCTCAACAAGCGCGAGCAGAATAAATATATTAATACAAAAACAAATTACGCCACACAGCCGGCAGCTGAGCAACATATGGACAGACAGTAACTAAGAGAGAAACCGAGAGAGGGCGGAGAGAGAGAGAGGCATTTAGAGCGACAGGGAGAGCGGGAGGCAGCGCATAAGTTAATGTGAGTTTCTTTTAATATTTTTCCTATTTTTTTAATTCTTTTTGCATTTGCTTTGCTCGCTCTATTCACTTGCTTCTCCTATTCTCGTGTAAAAATAATACTGGCGTGTGTGTGGGAAGATTAAATTTTATATTACGTATACGCATGCATAATTGTGTTTCTTTCAATGTGATTTTGACTCAAACAGATGTACAAATAATTTTTATGTATTTTTTATGCAAAAATGAAAGATTATATTATGCTTTTTTCATTCTTTTTTATCTTTTCAATCTAATCATAATAAAATGATGCATAGATTGACCTTCGCTTAAACGAATTCTCGGATTTGATTTATCAAAAATAAAATGAACTAAAATATTTTGGCCTTCGTTTGGAAGATTATTTAGATTAGATTATAAAAAAAGCAAGGTATAAAAAAGTAAATACATATATAAATATATAATCTTTTAAATTATAATATTTGAATCAATAATTCGTATAATTATTTTTGTTTAATATTTTATGTATTTGATATTTTCATTTTTTAATTTAAGTGGTTAATATGTGAAATAATGTATATACTTATATTAAAATTATTTATTATACTAAATGTTTCATGCATTTAATATTTAAAATATTTCATATATTTATATATATATATATATTATTATATCTATTAGATCTATAGATTTGTATAACATTTTATTTATTTATTTATTATATTTACTAAAAGTTTTCAAATTCTCTTGATCTTGCTAATCTGTTTAATTTAATTACTACGCCAGCTCCACCCACACATCTAATTTATAAGCTCTGCGGCACGCTTCCATTTATCACTTTTCTACTTTGTGCTCCCTTTTCTCGTCTTAATTTGTTAATTTCCTTGCATTTGTTATTGGAATATTTATATATATATATATATATCTTTTATATACGCAGCTTTTTATGCGCAAATTATGTTAAGCAGTTGCCTCGTTTATTGTTTTCTCTCCCCACGTTGTTTGCTGTTGCTATTTGTTTACCTTTTATTGTTTTTGTTTTTGTTTTCTGCTTTTGCCTTTTGCTCATGCAAAGACAATTCACTCTAAAAATACTGTGTGTTTGCAGCGCGTTCACAGTTAACAGCGCTGCTAACTAACAGTAAACGCTCACAGTTTGCTCTCTTTTGCTGCGCTCTTCTTGCTCTCGCTCAGTTTAGAGCTGAAATACGCGTTTGATGTGTTGTTGTTTTTCTTTCTTTTAAGTGCTTACATTATTGCAGATATATAATTATACATAGATAATAATTCAAAGTGTGTTGGCAAACGCAACACGTTTTGCTCGCGTGCCGCTTTCACCTCAATGTTGATTATAAAGAAAGAGCAGGCAACAGATAAGAAGTATATATATATATATGTTGTTTAGCTTGGGTAGCTTTAAAGTCCAAAAATGTAATTTGTGCTACATTTATATGGCCAGTTCTTTTACCAGGTTTACCTTTAGTAATTGCTTGGGCCTGGGTAACCTGAACTTCTTCCGTTTTGCATTTCTTCTTCTTTCGTGCCCGTCATAAAATATTGATGGCCATAAATAAAAAGCGGGCAGCTTTTAATGTTAACACTGACATTCAGGGAAGGCAAGCGAGACGGAGAGAGCGAGTGAGATGGTAGATGGACAGAGCAGCAGCGTAAAGCACACGTCAAACGTAAACATAATATAAGCTGCACATTGGCGCCAAAGCTTTTAAGCAAACTAACTAATGTGAGATTTAATGTATTGCTCTAAAATCGATAATATAACAAAATTTGTCTTACAATTGTTAAATTTTGAATTCAGTAAAAATGCAACAAAAATATTAGTTCTTTTATATATTTTAGATTTTAGATGAAATATATTATATATTTAAAATATTTTATTACGACTGTTAATATATACATTTAATATATATCTGATATATATAAATGATATATTTTAAGTAAAGTTTTTATATTTTATAATTTATATTATTAAAAATATATTTATCTTTTTACAATTTTAGATTCACATTTATCGAATTTGATTTCTCTTTTCCAATCGCTCTTTAACCACTGTGCTAGGTCTTGACCACAGGACGAGCGCTGGAGTGGCAGTTGATTAACACCTTTGGGCTGTTGGCCGCAAACGGTGGCTGTGTGTGCGCGCAGCGGTCGGCGAAGCTGTTAAAGAGGAAGCAGCGCAGGAAGAGGAGCTGGCGAATAAGTCAGCGGGAATCAAGTGTCAAAACGCAACTAAATAAATAAGGGAATTAAGCGTAAAGTGGAAAAGGAATATAAAAAAAACGAAGGGAAAAAGGCAGAAAAACAAAAAGAAATCAACGTGAAGTTGTTTGCATTCAAGAAGTGAAATAACAGTTGGCTAACTTAATGGATGACTGCAACTGAAAGAGAGAGAGAGAGGGGGAGAGAGGCAGAGCGAGAGAGATAGTACGAGGGAGAGTTAGAGTGAAAGACAGATGTTATTGATATCGCATGAGAGCCGGCTTATTAAGTACTGTTTGAGTGACCTCTTGATAGATATAATCGATGCTATATCAAATGTTGCAAAGTTGTAATGAATATGTTTAATGTTTGAAGAGCAGAAACATATGTTTACTACACATATGCACTATATATATATTGAAAATATATGTATGTAATATTAAGAGATGTTTAATAATCTAAATATTTACGGATTAAATATATTTTTATGCGGAAATTAACATAAGTTTTTTCTTTGCCCTAATATCATAGAAATTGGGTAATCGGAGTATATTGGTTTTGCTAAAAAGTATGTCTATTACAGGAAGGAGGTGAGGCAGACACCCTAACTTTATGGTATATATATATTCTTGTTCGTATGTCCATCGATTTCTGAACCTACAAGAGCTAGAAACCCTTTTGTAAGTTTCTCTATAGCATCATCTATCAAATCGAGTTTGTTTCACATAATCGATGACTATTCACTTGCACTTTTGAATGCATACTCTAAATTCCCACCTTTTCAATAGAGATCATATCTTAAACACTTCATTGACATCCATTAAGTAACATAGTAGATGCCAGAGCTTGGCAAATTGCTAATTATCTATACAGACATCTGCAAATGAACTCAATTTTATTGTGAAAATTAATTAATTTGTACATGAATGCATTAATTAACAACAATATTGAGAACCTAATAAATAGACCTAATTATAGAAATACTTTAATAAGCTCTCCCTCTCTGTTCCTCCTTCCACTTGCTGTGCCCCGCACAATAAATCCATTCACAAATTCTCTCACTTTCACTTTAGGTAATCTCACACACACGCACACACACACACACACATTTCAAATCGGTCAATAAATAAAATTAGCATAAAAACCATTTAGAGCATTTGAATGATGCAACAACAACTAAACGTTGTAAACAATTAACTAATTATTTAAGCTGGATTATGTAAACACAGGCAATAAAGTAGCGTTTGGCAGAGGCTGGCCAAAATAATAATAGCAACAACAACAATAACAGCAAAGTTGTAAATCTAATGCAGCAGCAGACAAAAAGTCGAGTACACGAAATGAGAGCATAAACATAAGTGAGACACGCCTCATTAATTTGAATAGATGAAGAGACGTAATGCACACGCACACATACACACACGGACACACACACACTGATTAGTATGTGTAAGCATAACTAGCTAACACAAAATATGAAAATCATTTCGCCAAATGTCTGCAGACACAACTCCTCATAGCCAAGCAGTCCGCATCGTCTGTTCTTGTGGACTGACTGGCATATTGAGTGAGCTGCCAGTATTTGCCCTGCCTCTGTGTGTGTGTGTGTGTGTGTGTGTGTGTGTGTGGGAGTGGCTGGGGCGTGTCAGTGCCGGAGGATTGGCTGTCATGGGCAATGGCATTGGCCGTACGTGCGTGTTAGACGCAACTTCCCGTTACAACAATAACTGCAGCAACTGCCAGCAGCAGCTACAGCAGCAGCAGCAGCCAGAAGCCAACCGACAGCAACAACAACAACCATCAACAGGCACAACACAATGGGAATTTCAAATATGGCAAATGTACAACAAGAGTGCGCAAGTCAACATTAAGGAAAAGCAATTTACAATGTTGCATGAAAAAAAAAAATAGCAACAACCAGTTGAGAGTGAACGACTATGAGATACCGCGACGTTTGTTTTAGGCAGAGTTTGTGCCTTAAGAAGGGAACTGCGATATGAAGAGACAAAGAATATCAAAAAAGTGAAGAGGAATTTTGGGAGCTAGTTAATAAAATTAAATATGTTTTTCATTTGAGTTTATGGAAATGCAAAGAAAATTATGTATAAACTGAATGCTAGCATGAATGATTGCTGAACTGAAGTTGCTATAGTATTAACTATGCAAAACACTTCTTGAGTTTGTACAGGTTTTTTTATAAGCACAGGGATGTGACTAGATCGAGTCGTCTATTGATGCCATTGATAGAAGCCCTCAAGCTCTCTTATGTAACTTAGAGACTCATAGACTTATTAGTAATACATATTAATATTAATTATTAATTTATATTATTAATATAATGTATATATTAATATAATTGTTAGACTTTTAATATAAACAAGAGCTATTGGAACTATCGATGCGCAATCAGTTTTGAGATAAGTCGTTGGATTTTTCAATTCGATCATCTCACTTAGCTGTCACAATGCCTTTAACTTAACTGATCCAAGTAAATAATAAATGAATTTAGACAGCTTTTCCATGACATATGGCTTATTGCTTAAGTTTAACGCTCTGACAAAAAGGCACATCTATAAAAAATTTATTAGAAATGATCTATATTATCGTTAAATTTGAATTTATATATCGAATAAAACTTATGTAAACAAAATTTAAATTTAAAAATTTATATAAATAAATTTACAAATGTCTTTTAAAATATATATTTATATAAAAGAAACATAAACTAGATATTTGTATGCAAATCAAGCTAAAGGACATATAGAGGAAGAATCAAGCCAAAGGACATATAAAGGAAGAGTTCTTTAAGCATGTAATAGTCAATGATATTTAGGTATTTATGCTGTACAGTGGAGGCTATATACATAGGTAACTATGGACTACTGTGCAGGCTAACTACATAGATATCTATGCACAACAGTGAAGGCTATATACATAGGTAACTATGGTCTACAGTAAAGGCCATATACATAGGTATCTATGCAGTACAGTGGATGCTGAGTATTAATATCTATAATCTACAGTGGAGTCCATATACATAGGTATCTATGCACTCCAGTGGATGCTATATATATAAATATCTATAGTCTACAGTGGAGGCCATATACCTAGGTATCTATGCACTACAGTAGAGGCTACCATTTACTTACTACAGTGATATCCTCTACGTTCCAGAGCAGCTCGCTAGCTATCGTTCCCTCGCTATGGCAGCTACCTACATATCATTTACTCACTCATTTCTCACACACAAATTGTGCTCTTGCAGTGCCTTTCAAATACGCATTTGCCTAACTAAAGTGTGTGTTAACAATAGTTGTGCCACTTAGGCAAATGCGTCTAGTATAGAGTCCAGTCTACAGCTCATGTAGCCAAATACATGCACATTATTATGATAACACGTAACATACATTTGTATGCTCTATGAACAATGCAGACGAGAAGAAAAACAAAAACAAAAGGAAAACTCAGTTAAGAGGCAGAGTCTGGAAGTGTGGCCCAAATGACAACACAATCATCAGCTGGGCCGAAAGGGTAGCAACGACTTCAAACGAGAGACGCCCCAATGCTTGGCCAGGCTTGGCATGGACCAGGGCCAAAAAGAAAAGGCGTGGTTCACAAGTCACAATGAAATGCATTGACCAGCTGCGCGCTTGCTGCTAAACTTGTTGTTGTTGTCGATGTTACTGTTGTTGTTGTTGTTGTTGTCGATGTTGCTATTGTTGTTCACATACTTAAACAGTTTTGCGCCTGGTTAACTCGTTGCCAAGCCGTGAATGTGTCAGCGGCAGTCAGCGAGAGGCGTGCCCCCTTCTCTCTCTCTCCCTCCCTCCCTCTCTCTCTCTCTCTGTGCCTCTTGCCACGGGGGGCAGTGGCTGTCTGTTTGGTTTTGGGCTGTCAGTCGGCACCCTGCCGGAAATGTCGTTAAATGAAATTGTTTTTGTCAAAATTAATGTGCAGAACAAAACTGAGCGACAGCATCCATCGGGTTAACTGTGTGGGTGTGCGTGTTAATGTGTATCTGTATGTGTGTGTGTGTGTGTTGGTGTTTTATTGTACATATCTACATATAAATATAGATATATATATACATATGTATTTATATATATTCATATAAATATGTCTTGTAGGTTTTGGCGCAACGTACGTGACAGATTTTGATGAAATTTTGTCGCTAAATGTGTTACAGCTGCATGTGTGTGTGCGAGTGTGTGTGTGCAAGTGTGTGTGTGTGTGGATTGTTATAATTGCCAGCTCAGTCGTGGCTATGCCTCTGTCTCTGCGTCTCTCTCGCTCGCTCTGCCCTCAACCAACATTTCCGAGTGCGAATATTGAGCTGTTTGGCATTCGACCAAAAGGAAAAGATTTTGGGGCTCTGGCCATTTGACAGAGCGACAGCGGGCGAGTGGGGCTTTATAACTAAACATGTGGCATTGGGGAGTGCTTCAGCCACATATGGACAAATTCCAACGGAAAATGCCAAAAACCAAAAAAAAAAACATTGTGCAGCTGTGTGTGTGTGTGTGTGTGTGTGGCAGAGAGCGGGGGAGTAGAACAAAGAAAATAAACTCAAGTATGCTTCGGAATATTTATTAGGTAATCATGAAGATCTCTGAAATGAAAATGTGATTGTGGTAAGCCAAATTTTGTGGCATAAAACGAAGAAGGAGTAGCAAAAGCAAAAGCAAAAGTTGACCGATGTACTCTAAGTTGTAGCAATAGTAGTAGAAAGGAGTAGGACCTTAGCTCCTATATACAGATATACTAAAATAAATGCGTATGTGAAAGTAGAGACAGTACTTTTAGTAGTAAAAAGAGATAGTAGTACAAAGTAGTAGTAGTAGAGAATAGTATTGAAAGTAGTAAACTAAAGTAGCAATATGCAATGAGTAGCAAAAGTAAGCTGTAGCAGTAGTAATAAAAAATAGTAGTAGTAATAAGTGGTAGTAGTAGAAAGTAGTTTTAGTAATAGTAGTAGTAGTAGAAGTAGTAGTAATAGTAGTAATAATAGCAGTAGTAATAGCAGTAGTAATAATAGTAGTCATAGTAGTAGTAATAGTATGATTTAGTAGTAGTATGAGTAGTATGATTAAGTAGTAGAATTTGTAGTATGATTTAGTAATAGAATTAGTAGTAGAATTATTAGTATGATTTAGTAGTAAATTAATAGTATGATTTAGTAGTAGTCATAGTAGTAGTATGATTTAGTAGTAGAATTAGTAGCATGATTTAGTAGTAGAATTAGTAGTAGAATAGGTAGTATGATTTAGTAGTAGAATTTGTAGTATGATTTAGTAATAGAATTAGTAGTTGAATTAGTAGTAGAATTATTAGTATGATTTAGCAGTAGAATTAGTAGTATGAATTAGTAGTAGAATTAGAAGTATGATTTAGTAGTAGAATTAGTAGTATGATTTAGTAGTAGAATTAGTAGTAGAATTAGTAGTAGAATTATTAGTATACTTTAGTAGTATATTAGTAGTATGATTTAGTAGTAGTCATAGTAGTAGTATGACTTATTAGTAGTATGACTCAGTAGTAGAAATAGTAGTAGTAGTAGTAGCAGTAGTAGTAATAGTAGTATAGTAGTAACAGCTTTAAGATTCCGTCTTTGAATCGTTTTTAGTTATTTAATCCGTATCAGAGATTTGAAGCTGTTGAGCTTCGGTCCAAAGTTGTCAAAATGTTTTCATATTTTATCAACAATCTCAATTAAGAAACTTAAGAAAATGTCTTTAAATTTTGTATTGCGTGAGTCTTAGCTTAAATAACTGTTTGAAGCCTTGGGTCAAGGACAATTGCAGCAAGAACGCACACTTTAGTCAAGTTAATAACTATTTAAGCTTCGAGCAAGTAAATTCTGGGATTAGATACACTCTGACTGCAAGCTAATCCAGCTGAGGAGCAGCAGCAGCCACACATGAAACACATTTAATGGCTAACACACACACACACACACACACATACACGGACGTATTTACGAGCCAAAGACGTCTAATAAAACTAAGGAGGTGGGCATGAAATCCACCTGCACACGTTCTCTTTCTCTCTCTCTCTCTTGATTGCATCGAGCCATATATTTACGAGGCACAAAGCCAAAAGCCAGCAACAACATCAGCAACAAAAAAGTTGGCCAAAAAACAGCAAGCGCAAATTTTTAAAAGCCCCAATGTAATACACGTTTTAACCCAAAGAAACAACAGCAACTCGCTGAGTGGACAAATGACATGAGGGAGTTTTAACTGAAACACACCTCTCGCTTTCTCTTTGGCTCCCCTCACCTATCTCGTCCTACTCGGACATAAGTTTACACCAGCCAAGAGAAAAAACAGCGTTAGAATTATGACGCAAAGCCGCATAAATCTTGTTGACGATAAAAAATGGCGAACAAAAAATCCACGCCCCAAAAAAAGAAGCAAAACAAAAATGTGACCAAAGGACCTCTGGGCAAAGACCTTCAGGTAGCGTTAAGCTTTAGGCCGTTTAGAGTTCGCTTTCGCATTGTGGCGCTGTCTTTGGCAATTTTACTTTTGCTGCTTTTCTCGCATTCTTTTTGCTTTCATTCTCTTTTGACTGCAACAGCTGCTCTGAGGTGTGCGACCTGGTACTATATCATTCAACTGAGTGATTTACCGAATCACTGGCCTTATATCTGAGCTCATTGATGATTGATGCCGTTTATTAAAACAGTCAAATTGAAAAAACAAAAAGAAAAAAAATTCGACAAAATTAAAGTCATTCAAGGTAGGCAAAGTTAGATTGGATAGATCAGACTTAGTATACTATAGATATAGTTATAGTTGTGAGTTTTTATAGATATATTTCATTCAGAATATATATAGATATATATAGTATATAAATTGAAACTAATACTAAGATGAACATATTTAATTCTTAATTTAGCTGATTTTGCTTGACACGCTTTAGAATATTTATAATTCTGAGCTTAAGAAAATAAACTAGACAAAGCTTTAGTTGTTCATAAAAATAGTAGTGGCTTAAGAAAGAGTCATGCCTATGCATACTCACATATAAAAAGGCAAAAACTAATTTAGTACAAACTATTCACAGTTAGTTATAATTGGAATTCCATAAGCAGCTGCTTTGCCAAGCGAGGGCTAATTAAATAGTTTGCGATAAGTTGAAAGCAACTTTCGCAATAGCCTAAGCTGAGAACAGGTACCGGGCCAAAGAGCTGACAAAAACATATGTCAACGTATCGAAATGGCTTTGGCATCGAATTCCTATATGCATGCATATATCTGATAGTATGTTACTCAAAATGGCGGCTAACCGAAAAGCCCGAACAAAATTCTTTAGCACACTTTGTGGCCGATCATTGTGCAGCAGCAGCAGGGGCATGTGTAAGTGTGTTCAGTCACTTGGAAGCTGCTTTGGCAGGCCACACACACAAGCACTCACACTCCTACATACGTGACAAGCAGTCAGTGTGAGGCAGTCACAAGCTGCAGGCACTGTCCAGCCTGACTGCCTGCCTGACTGGCAACCGACCAACAAACAATGCCACAAAGTGCGTACACAAGTCCCCGAACTGAACTCAACTTGGTCGAATGGACATACCCTTAACATGCCATATACCCTGCCGTAATGCTCACTAACAATCCACTCCTTCCTTAACTGCCTGGCCCAGAGACAAAAGGCCATTTCAGGCGTTGGCACACAGGCAGCGCCGTCCAGCCGGCCAGCCGGACAGAGTAGGGCAGCCCATGAAATTAGTATGACAAGTTGACCATGCTGTGGACAACGACAGGGCAACTACTTCTAGCAACAACGACAACTGCAGAAAACATACATAACTGTGCGCAATTATCAAATGTCCAACATGAGGAGTAAAGTGCGCAATTTACGGCACATGCGGCGTATGCGTAATGCAACATCACGCATACGCAACGTTGAACAAAACATTGTTCTACACACACACACACAGAGTCAGCTGCTGACATGGGCCAAAAACAAAAACTGACAAAAATATATAGAATATGTGTAGAAATTTGCATTGCAGTGAAGCTTCGCACAGCTACCACCCCTCTCCCATGCTTCCGGCTCTTGTCAAAAAGTCACTTAAAAAGTGTTGCATTTTTTGGTAGTTGACTTGCTTTTGAATGTTTTTTTTTTTGGCCAAGTTTCTCTAAACTTCAGCGTAGTTTTTTCTTTTTCATCTTCATTGCAAATTTATTGTCAGCTGCCTAGTGTTAAATTTTTAAAATATAATTATTAGAATTTTGTATAACTTAGACTAAGAAATTTTAATAAATTTAAGGATATACATAGCGAGCTTTTAACTTCATTGCAAATTTGACATGCAGTTGCATGAAAAATGTGGTATCTCTATTTATTACGGATGAAGCTAACTCGATTTAGAGTAAATAGATATCAAATATATTTTCTCTTGTTCATTGCAAATTTAACATGCACTTTAACTGTAGAATGTAAATTTGTCGATAAAATTATCTTTGATAAACAAATTTTATATAAGGCATAATTTATCACTCTCATTGCAAATCTAACATGAACTTTATTAAGTGCATTTGCTCAGAGTATAAAAATTCTTTTCATTGTTATCTTTAATGAAAGCATTTTTATTGAAATTAAATTTGTTCATCTTCATTGCAAATTTGACATGCACCTTATCGTAAACAACATTTTTATGTTTTAATAATATCATTTTTATACATTATAAAAACAAATTAAATTGATGTTTAAGGCATTTTTGCAATGCAAAATTTAACATGCACTTGCTCAACTTGTAAAGCTTCGACTAAAAGTCTAAACAAGCTTGGCGCACAATTTAACTTTATTCTCACTAAAAAGAAGCTCCGGCAACATATTTATTTTATTTTAAAATAAACAAAAACTACCAACATTTGAAAAATGAAAACCCAGATAAATATATTTTTTTCGTATAGCGCATGTGTTTTAAAGCTTTTTGCTCAACGCTTCTTCTATGGAAGTAAACCGAATTGTAAATTAATTTTGTTTTAGTTGAATTAAATAATTAAATAACTCTAACTGAAGAATATGAAAAAACAAGATTAATCAACTGTTTACATATAGCTCGTATTCCTTTTCTTTTTTTGTTTTTTTTTTTCTTCTTTCTTGCGAAGTTTTCCATTGCAGCAGCTGTTAGTTAACTATGCTCTATTTACTTTTAAATTGCGATATCCAGTTTAAAAAGTTTTCAAAAGTTTTTTTTCTGCACATTTAAAGCCGCCATTTTGTATTTTCATTTCGTCTGCTTTTAGTCACTCTGTGCCATTTTCTTCCATTATATTCTCGCTCTCTTTTTTTTCTATACATTTCCTATTTCCACACATACACAGAGACAGAGACAGCAGCTCCCTTTTCATTGCCCGATTTTCATATTGTAATCGAGAATTGTTTGCATTGCATTCAACAAGCGCGCCAAGTGCTAAAGGGGCAGGCGCAACGCTTTGCTTGTGGGCGTGGCGTCGCGTGGGAGAGCATTAAAGTGCTGTTAAATACACTGCGGGGAATCGTTGCGCCTTATCGATGACAATTTCACTTGATTAAATTGTTGCATACGAAATTTGATTTTCTAATTGAACTGAAAATGCGCACATAAATTAATTATTTCCTATGGATTTTGCATTAACTTTACAGATTAGTTAAAGATGACACATGCCATCTGAACTCTTGGCATAACTAATCACAATTAGAAGCGATTGTTAATAGCCAAATTATCAAGCTATAGGTGAAAGCTGTGTATCTAATATATATTCTATCTCTCAATAGTCCATTCATATATTTAGATGTTGTTAAATAAAGCATATTTCTCGACTCCTTTTATGTGCCTAAGCACAATTATAGTTGGTTAATTTTTCCTAGCATACTTTTTAGGGTCTATCAAGAAAAGAAATATAGCTTAATTACTATATATCTAAGGGGAACTTATTGTTCGCTCTAGTTATTCTGCTTAAAAATATTCTGCAATGTTCACAATATTCCAGTTATTTCATATATATATTCATTTATATATATATATATACACACTGCATAAAATCTCAATTATTTGCACTATATTCTTTACAGGTTTTGTCCACTTTAATCCATTCTCTTTTATGTCTACACATTATCATAACAATTACATTAGTTTTTCTTTATTTTTTGTGCAAAAAACTTTTTCAGTCTATTAATCGAGCTCATGAAAATCCCAACTTTTGCATAAGCTCGACCAAAAATAACAGGTAAGTTCTTTAATTGCCACGCCTAGCTAACCAGGCATAAGCAATACAAACACAAAAACAGGTCATAATTGCAATAACCAACAAAAGCCCGCTGTTCCCTAGCTCACCCTCTCTCTCTTTCTCTCTCCCACTCTCTAACATGAGAACCTTTAAAATGAGTGGACTTTGCTGTGCGATGTAATGACAAACTCGTCTTGCTGTTGTTGTTGTTGCAGCTGGTGTGTGCTAAATGAGTTGGGTCATATCTACACACATACTTACTCACACAGTCAGCTTTACAGCTATGTTTATATATATGCGTGCTTGTGTGTGTGTGCTTGCTCTGACTGCAATTGTTCCTTTCCTTCTCTCCCACTCTCCCTCTCTCCATCTCTCTTTATTTTGTAAATTTTCAAAGTGCCGCCCCGTTCGCTTCCACTTCCCACAGTTTTTATGCGGATTTCCTAACGGAATGCCAGCGCCACGACAAACATTTTTACACTCGCAGAAAAAATGTGTATTCACCAAAAATAAAAATAAAAACTTTTATGAAACTATTAAGGGAACGATTGTGGTAAAGGTTTCACAATTCATATACGTACATCTTTATATATATATATAAATACTGTTGCATCAGCTTAGTTTTCGTATGTGAAAGTAATCGAATATAGCTGGTTATATATCGAAAAGCGGATTAAGCATTTGTAGTCTAGTGTGGAGTTTGGCGTCTAAAAGATATGCCAATTATTAGTTATTCTCTTAATAAGACTACTGCAAAAGCTATCCTTTACTTACTTTATTCTTTGCAGCTCCTCTCTTTCTTTCACTCTTTCTGTCTTTTGCTGTCAGTTTTATTACAGCATTTTATGATTATTACATGCAGTCAGAAGGTCTCTCAGCAAGTATATGTGTGTGTGCGCGCCTGCACTTTTGCATTTTCAACTATGCTTCGACAACAACAATAACAAAAAGGAATGAAAATTAAAATAAAACACAAAAAAGAAAAAATATCGACATTGCGCGTTTCGCGCTTTGCTTAACTGGCTTCTCATCTTGCGCCTCGTCTTGTTATCTGCAGCTCTTTACACAATGCTTGGCTGCTCTTCGATTCATTCCGATACGTTTCGATTCTGTAGAGATGGGCGGGCGCAAGAGAGAGAGAGATTGGAGATTGGCGAGCAGTCAGCAGCAACAGCAACAGCAGCCGCTGCCGCCACCGTTCTCGACTATTTTATTTTATATGCATGTATTTGCTTGTTTTTTTTTATTTTATTTTTTTTTTATATTTTTTGTGTGCTTGTGCTCGTTTTATTCTTCTTATTTTATTCGTTTCTTTTTTGCGCTTTTTTATGGGCCTGCGTCGACTGCCTTTGTTAAGTTTCTTCTTTTTTTATGATTTTTGCGCCGCTGCTGAGATTTATTATTGTTTTTCAACTCTTGTCAGTGAGTAAGCATGTGAGTGTTAGTGTGTGTATGAGTATCAAGCCAGCTTGGGTAGAGCGCACGTGTTTGTTTGTGTTATTTGGCATGTAGCTGCAGCTCTTTGCAAATCCGCCACTGGATTGGATTTTGTTGCCGCCGTTGACGTCGACAGCGACGTCGCCGTCGTCATCTTCTTTCGTGCAATGCAAAAGCTACTCGACTTTGCCGTCCCCCACACATACAAACAGCCGGTGCTGTCCTCAGCGCTGCTCGCCCTCTCAGCTGCAGCTGCCGTTATTCTGTTATCCCCTCTCTATCCGCATCTGCCCATTTGTTTGTGTATATATGTATGTTTTTATGTGTGTGTGTTTGACTTGACGCAGTTTAATGCACTCTACACAGTTGGTTTGCTTTCTCTGTCCACCCCTCTATATCTTCCTCTCTCTTTCGATCACGTCCTCTATCCCACTTGCTAGCCTTTTGTTGCCATATGTCAGTTTTGTTATTTTGTCATATTTTTGCCTGTCGCTGGTTTTGTTTTTAATCGCTTTTTTCCTAGGATCAGCAAAGGCTTTTGACTGTTTGCTTTTTGTGAAAAAAAACCACAAGATAAAACAAAGGTAACTCGCATTAGGCAAGCGAAAAACTGTTAATTATTTAGACTATATATATATATATATATATATATATATATATATATATATATATATATATATATATATATCCACTTTCCCATCCCCAGTTACAAATAAATCATTTCAACATTCCATTCATTCAAAAAATTCTCTTAAGAAACATTCTCTTTCTTATTGACTTACCCCCGAAATCAAAGGAATTTTAATATTTCCAAGTATAACGCTGTTATACTAGATTTCCATTAAATGCATAAATTCAATCAATAGCACTCACCTGTAAAGATAGAAAGAGATGGATCGTATGAATATTAGTTGATACAAATCGAATACAAAATAGCCAGAGGGAGGGAGAGATAGATGATTATCACAATAAAAATTCGTTTTTTTATTTATGCACACAAAAATTAATTAAGTCAGCTAAGGGAGATAATAGACTATATAGATGGATGGGGGCAGGCCAGCAATTTACATTTAAAATGTAAGCCAATAAGTAGAACGAGAGCGCAAAGCGAAAAACGAAACGACAAAGTGGAATTGAAAGCGCGCCCAGCAGCAAAAGCACACATACACTCACACACACATAGTCAGTATAGAGCGAGAGTGAGTGAGCAGAGAGCGGCGATGGCTGACGCAAAGCCAATAAACAACAGCAACAACTACAATAACAGCAAAGAGTGCAAACAAAACGCAGACAACAGTAACAACAACAGCAAGTCAAAGTAAATGTTAAGTGTGTAGCAATGGGGCAAAGCAGAAGAAGAAGACGGCGACGTCGCTGTGACACTGGCTGCTTGACTAGGCGTAGGTGTGGGAGTGGGATGGGACTATTATACTCTGTGCCTGTTATGCACACACCGTGTGTTCATTGTTGTTGTTTCTTTCGGTTATTTTTTTTTTGCTATTTCTCGATGATGTTGTTGTTGCCCACCTATTGATTGTCAAATGAGTTTGACGCGCGTCTGTCAAGAGTTTGCAACGGGGCGTTGATTACGTATACGACGCCTGTGACGTGCGATTAAGAGTGATCGCGTTCAAATGATTAAAAAGGCGAGACGCATTTGTTGTCGTTAAAAAATAGCAAAGCCAAAACGGCAAACAAACAAATATTGGCAAAATGCTTGAGAAGCAAGTAAAGCGAAATTGAACAAATATCTTTAAGCTGGGGACTTTTTTGTTTGTCTTCTTGAATTATGTTCGAATTGTTGAATTCTATTTTTAAGTTTATCAGTTGTTGTGGGCGTGTGTAATAAATTATAAATAATTGATATATGATAGAGGGTTACATATATTTTATTTAAAGATAATGCTGTTTATTACAAATGGTGTTATCTAGATGTTATTATTTGAGACAGGATATCTGCTAGTCAAGCACTTTCTACTTTTGCCTTAGGCGTTTGCATTGCGTGTCAAATTGCCAGGACACACACACAGACGCACACGCAAACTCAATTAGAGTTTATTGCTCCCTTCGAATAAGTGAAAAAATAAAAATATATTTTTAGCTATTTCTTTTTTTTTTTTGGACTTGCCCCAAAAAGGTTGAATGCCCCAAGAGTCTATTGGTAATGACTGTATAATTGAATATAAATGAATAAATGAAAAATTCATTCATCTAATATATATATATATATATATATATATATATAGGACATATGTATATATATTTTTTTTGGGTGCCTAAAAATATTTTGTGAAGGCATTTGTGGGAAATTAAATAGCCCAATAAGCAATTCAGACATTTTTAATGTATTTTTATTCGATATTTGCATTTGCTTGAAATGATTTATACAATATTCCAAAAATGTATTCGTTTACAAATTATGATGTATATAGACTTAAACGAATTATTATAAATTATTATACAAAATGGCTTAGAAATGATTGTGTTAATACATTTTGCATTTTTTACATTTTTTCTTTATTATATTATGAGATTTTAGGGAAAATCTGAGAAATATGAAAGCTGCTTGAAAGGCGTATTTTCATAACTTTTTTAAAAAACAATTTTAATGAAATTTCTTTGCTCAAAATTAGAAGAAACAAGAGTGCGTTAGTCGAGACGGCTCGGCTAGGCGATACCCTTATCCCCGTGAGCAGATCATCTTCCTTTCACACACAAACACGCGCACGCACACATAAGCACGCGCTCTGCTGACTGCGCAGTTAACGCAGCGACTGCGCTTGGGCTGCGTTTATGAGCTTCACTATGACAACTACATTGTTGAATAACTTTGCTTCTAGATGGACTTTCTTAATGAAATTTTTAAGGCATAATAATGTCATTCAGATGTTTGTTTGTGCCAAAGCACAAGCCTCTATGTAAATATTTGGAGTACGCTTTCTGCAAACATGTGTGGAGGGGGTAGGTATTTAAAATCCGAAATGTACAAAAAATATTCATGACAGAATTATTAATTTCAAGCTCATACAGATGCTGTCTTCTCCTTCTGTCTGTTACATACATTTTCACCAAGCCATAAACATCAATGGATAGCACTTACAGCCTACCCAATACAAACGTTTCATAGATAAATATATATTTATATATGTATTTATGTATAACATCAATCATTACACCTATCTTTATTCACTTCAAGTCTTTGATTTGCGCTTGCAGCAAAAGACGGCAGCAACAGCTGGCAACAGTTTCCCAGCAGCAGAAACCCAGACAATTAGCGTAGTTTTGTTAAAGCCATTAAAACGGCCGCAAGCAGAGCGAGCAAAAACATTGACAGCATTACCCAGCCAACCAACCAACCTCCCACCCACCCACTTAGCTAGCGCTGCTGCTGCTCCTGCACCCACACAAGCAGCAAAAAGTGTGCAACATGTGAGATGGAGGCGTCGCCGTCTAAAAACTGTCATGCGTGTGGCAATTAAAGCGACTACTGACGGCATTTCATGCAACACGTAGCATGTAGTAAGCAGTGGCAATAGCCGTGGCTCAGTGGCAGGACACACGCTGCTGGTCATTCCATTGGCGACTGGACACATGCCACATGCCACAGCAGCTGTGTTGTCCCTGAAAAGCGACACACGCAAAAATGCGTGGCCATGTCCGGTGCTTAAGGCTAAAAACCATGCAAATACACACACACACGCACACACACGCACACACAAACACACACACACACACACACACATGTGGCTGGTAGTCATTAAAACGCCCACAATTGTCGCCACGCCCGCTGTTAACCACAAGGCCTCAGCACACACACGTATACCCATACACACCCACACACTCAACAGTTTTAGCCGCGTGATGCTCGCCAATTTTATGCCACAATTTCCATTTTTCTTCTTGTTTTACTCTGGAACATCCCCCGAGTAGGGTTAAATTGGCAGTGTGGGCAGCGTTACGAGTCCTGTTTAACATGTTCAACTAATTGCAGCTCATTTTTATGCACATATTCAAGTTAATTACTTCATTAAAACAAGGCAAGCCGCACTAAGGACAAACGTACAGTCATGCTAATCGTATTAACTATGCTGTCGTTGGCACTTGCATTGACTATCGATAACAATATTAATCATTTGTTAATGGAATGTCAGAAGAGCATTAATACAAATAAATTATTCAAAAAAAAAAAAGAACTGATTTACTCCTTACACTTCACAACCTCTCTCACCCATTCTCTCTCTCTCTCTCTCTTTAAGTCAAGCACTAATCAGAAAATCCAATAGTAAGTCTAGCTTAAAATCAAAAGAATCTTCACGTTGATTAAAAGTGGCATTAAGAAGAAGACAGCTCTAATGAACACACTTAACTAAAAATAACAACAAAAACAAAAATAGTAAAAAACGTACATTATACGTTATGTTGTTGCCGGCAAAGACTATGCGAGAGAGAGAGCGACTAAAAGAGAGCCAGCCAGCCAATCAAAAGTCTAATTGCTCCCTAAGCAAACGGCGCACTCACCGATTAATGCACGCAAAACAAAAACAATAACTAAAAGAGAGCGCAACGCAACGCAGCTCAGTGTACGTGTTATACTCGCTTGACGCTCTCTTTAAGCCGTTGCTTCGTGTTGCCTATCCACCAGCTGCAATGAGCAGCGCGCGCGGGCGTAGCTCGCACTCAAATTTCAAGGACAAATGCGCTCTCCTAGCTTTAGTTTTTTTCTCGATTTGCATAATTCTACAAGCACCGGCAAAAGAAGCGACAACAAAGCAATTAATTAGGCGAGCTATGTGTATAGGAGTGTGTGTGTGAGTGAGAGAGACGTGTGAGCTGGCAATGGTTTTGATTACTCTTTCACATTTTGTTTGCTCATAGACAGCTATATATTTAATTTGTTTTTTTTTACGGCTATTTTAGCTGTATGTGTGTGGCGTGTGTCTGACTGTGTGGCAATGTGTGTGTGTGCGCTTCAATAAATTGTGTTCATTGCTTTGGGCTGTTTGCTTGTTGTGCTGCTTTGTTTTTGATTTCATATTAAAATGCATTTGAATTCTGTTTGCGTTGACAGTAACGTTGGCGTCGCCGCTGCAGTCAACGTCGCGCTTCACTGCATTTTAATTAGCAACAGCAGCAGAAGGCAAATTTGTTGTTGCTACAGTTGTTCTTTATGCATTTTATTATAAATTAATTTATTAGCGCTGCTTTGGTAATGCGATTAATTTAATGCATTTAACTGCGAGGGCCAGACACGCGAGTCTAGTGTGCCAAAAGCACACATTGTTAGTGTTGTTAAATGCTAGTCGAATAAAAAAAAAAATTAAAACATTTTGTTAACATTTTTTCTTATATCGGTTCTAATTATCGATATAACTTATATTTCCATATTACTGCTATGTTCAGCAATTCACACTACAAAGCTGAAGCCACGCCCCTTGCTGCGGGCGTATCTCATTAAAACAAGTGCAAAACAAATTATAATTAACAACAGGTTAACAAACACTCGTTAAAGTTGAGAGTTAGTACAAAACTAAATATATAATAAAAAAACTGAACATAATGTCAATTCGTTTTGTTAAGCCCGCCTAGTTCTAGTCAATTATCAGGCATTTAAAAGTCATTAAAAACTTTTCATGTTTTATTTATTTTTATTATTTAGTTGCGATCACCGAAATTATATATATAAATAAATAGTACATATGACTAAATAGTTTATATATAACTAAATATTATAAATATAAATATTATTTTCAATAATAAATTACTCCAACTTTTCTCTTTAAATTTATTAAGCCTTATATAAAGCATGCATCAGCGATAAATAATGCGAATTACGTTTTATGTTTCCAATAAAATTGTTTTTCATTTTTATGACCAGTTCGTTCGTTTGCTACTTTTTATATTACAACTACAAAAACGCGATTATATGCAATTAATTAATATAAACTTGCTGGTAAAATAATACTCTAGCTTCAAGGTGTATCAATTATACATATTATTATTATTATTTATATATATATATTACATTTAACTTTTTTTTAAAATATATTTGTAGTTTATTTTTATCTTTTATAATTATTTTTATCTTTTAAATTTTTTAATAAATTTTTTTTATATATTTTTTTAACATATTTTATTGTGTATATATATATATATATATATATATATATATATATATATATATATATATATATATATATATATATATATATATATATATATATATATAATATAGATATATTTGTAGAGCATTTCACCTTCGTCTTTAGCCAACTGCTCTAACTAGTTTTGTTAATTTCTCTGACTACTTTTGACGCATAAAATATGGCAATGTAATAAACAATGTAGATAAAAAATGGTAAAAAAGAAGAAAAACAAAAGGAAATTTTTGGTTTGCAGCAACTGAAATGATAAATGAATTATGGCTAAAAGCCAGGCCAACTACTAATAACAACAGCAGCAACAACAACGGCGTTTGGTCAAAGTCAAACACGCGTCGCGGCGTTAATGAAAATAGCAAAAAAAAAAAAAAATGGGTGAAAAAATATAAAAAAACGCAGCACAGATATTTAAAGGCCATTAGCAACAACAGCGAACGTGTAAACAATATAAAAAGCAATAAACAAAATACAACAAAATAAATACACAAAAAGTTTTAAAAATACAAATAAAGAAAGAAAGAAAACTTAACAGAGTAAATGCATTTTTTTTGCGTATTTAGCAAAAATATTAATAAAATCCAAAAATAAGAAAGGCGTAAGGAGAAAAATATAATACAAAGAAAACTCAATTGAAGCCTAAGCGAGCTTGATCGACTGCAGAATGCGTGTTTAAAATTTATGGATTTCCATGTATATACATATATCTAAATATATGCCTGTAGCAGTGCTATGTGTAGTGCAAACCAACTAGATATAGATATGAAATTATAGATAATTATAAACCTTTTACTGCACTTAGAGTTATACAACTGTAGACCGCAGATAGTAAATAGTTTACATTCGATTTGGTCTAAAAAGTAAGCAGTTCTATAGACAAACATACGAACATCAAGTTGAACATTTCACCAAACCAATATACTCTCTCTTGTCACTCCAAACGAGAAACTCTCGCTAGGCAGGGGGCATAAATAGTTTCGTTAAGTTCTGTGCTCGACGGCACGCGATGTCATTAGAAGTAATCAGAGAAGCTAATTGATATTGCCTATTACATACACACACACATAAATTTTAGACAAATTTTAAGTCGAGTATTTTGTTTGTTTGCTTTGTAAAATGTCGCAGAGCGAAGCAGACTCATTAAAGACAAACAGTTGAAAATTATTACTATTAGGGACTTAAGTACGTTTTCTAGACTACTCGTTGTTGAGTAACGATCCATATTAATTATTTATACAGATACATATTTTGAGCGCCTGCCAGTAAAACGTTTACGAAAGCAACAAAATGTTGATAAAAAATACTTATACATAAATTGCTTACTGCATTTTTTTTTATTTTTCAAGAAAACTTAAATTATATATTTAACCAATATTTCAATTTAAATTATATATTACTAGAAATAAAATATTAAAAAATATTTATTTCTTTATAAATTGTTTAAAATTAGTTCTTAATTGCCAGTAGAACATTTCTTAAGCAACTGCCAAAGAAAATTATGGCACATAAAATATATATTTTACCTGTAAATAATTAGATTTAAAATTACCTTAGTTAACTCTTTCATTTATATTCCACTCAGCTCACTCGTTTGGAATTTTTAAGTATTTAGTATTTTCGCTAGATATCTAAAAATAGTTTTCCCGTAATCACATCAATTCCCCTATTACCCCCGCCCACACACACTAGAAACTGTAACTTCTAAACTTTGTTTACTTTGCTGCACGCTTCATCCGCCCCCACATAAAGTCCACAACTTTACGCTCTCGCCTCGCCCGCCACTTAAATAAAATAGTAATTTTGACAGTGGAAAACGAAAAACAAAAAGCGAGAGAAGCAGAAGAAAAAATAATAAAATTAATTTGCAATGCAAATTACTTTTAATAAATTTTTGAACATTTTTCCTTGTTCATTTTTTTTTTTTTGTTCTCTAGACTTCGAGCCACGAGCAACGGATGCTGGAGCCTGGTTGGGGGCAGCTGTTGCTCACTTTTTGTGTGGGGCAAATGGTGGGCGTGTGGGGCGGCCCGGTGGCCGTGACAGGCGGCAACAAATGAAGCGGCGCAGCTTTATAAAGTGGCAAATGACTCGCTCGGCTCGACGGTTGCAGCTGGACAGCAAAGAGACAGCCGATGACAGGGTGGATAATTTATGCGAGAAGTGAAAGGGGAGGAACAAGCGACAGGGTGTGTGGAGCTGCCAAGGAGTTGCCGTTGCCGAGGCTGCCACCGGTTGGGCTGCGTTTAATGAATCGTGGACAGGCAGAAAAAAGATGCAGAAAAGCAGGAGAAAAACCCAGACATAAGGATAAACTTTCAGATAACAAAAACACGGCATAGAGAGCATTTACTATTCAAATGAAGAGCTTTTATTGAACTGAACTGAAATTTATCAATTTAAATAAAATTGTTAGTCAAAAGCGTAAACAATGCCATCAATTTATAATTCTATGAAAATATGAGACATGATTTATTTATTTAAATTTTAATATATTTTTGTTTTATATTTAAATGAATAAAGAAACTTTTGTGCGAGTTTAATGAGACAAGTTTATAAAGATTTATGAGATTTTTTATTCTTTATGGATTTTACTTCATTTTAACAGTAAAATTTTAGATAATTTTAGGCAAGTCTTCATCTTCGTCTTTATTTGTATAACTAAAACTAAAAAAATATTCTCAAAAACTAAACTCGAAATATATATATTTATATACTCTACTTTCTCGCTGCTCTACCCTAACTCTCTTTCATTCAACTCTGCCCCAACTCAACTTTAACTCCATCAATATATCAATGTTTTATTGAAAAAAAAAAAACAGCTTCAAGCTTCAACTATAAATTCCAAATTAAATAAAATACCATCGATTAGCCTCATAGAATTCCACTTAGACTATAGATATTTGTATATATAAACCAAAAAGAAAATGAAATAAAAAATAATTTCAAATATATTCGCAAATTCTGGCAATTGCAGTGAGTATGGAAGAGCGTGTTTTGCATGCTACGGAATAAAAATGAAAATAAATAAAGTTCATCGTCATCATATCATGATAGTCATGACAGCCCCAGTAATGGGGCAGACGCCCAGACAGACAGACAGTCGCAGAGACAGCTAGAGCCCGCACGAAGTCAGGACCTGTCGCATTGCCTGCATTGACATTCAGTCAAAAAAAAAAAAAATAATATGAAAAAAATATGGAAAACATCATTTTATTGTTGTTGTTGTTCGCGCAGGTGTCTGCGACAGATTGTTGACGATTACGACTAGCTATATACCCAAAAAGTTTGCTTAGAGCAACTTCAAAAGAAGTTGATGGGAACAAAATGTAATGAATTATGAATGAAAATAGACAGACGGCAAATAAATACCCTGTAAAGTAAATAAATACTTAGCTTTAAAGGTTAGTTAGCGTTCTATTAGCAATGTCAAAATATATACAAGTTCATTAATTAAAGTTAAACAACTTTTGAGACAGCTTTGATAATTAAATGACTGATATGATATGATAGCATATGATATAAGATATATCATATGATATTATATCATATATATAAATATATATTTTTGATATATTTGAGAATTTCAGTTGCTCATTTTATATATTATTTAATTTATATTTTTTTTAAATAAGCCGCAATAGATATGTATGCTAAATGTAATATATTTTCAATTATTTTTCTACATTTTTGACGTCCATATTTTCCATTTTAGCAGCTTCTGGAGCTTCCATAATATACGCTTAACAAACTCTCTGCCTCCATCGTCCACCATTTACAGGGTATACATGCATGTGGACACATTGAAAAAAAACAGACGCTGTTTTTATTTGCGTGCCATGAAAAACAATAAAAGTTTTTTGTTTTTTGCACTAGCATACAGAGCTTACTTTATCTGCTTTTTAGCAATTTTTATAGATACATATATATATATATATATATATATATATATATATATATATATATATATATATATATATATATATATATATATAAATATATATATAGTTGGTAGATTTTCTTTCATTTTGTTGTGTAATAGAATCCGTCCATTGTGCAAGTTTAACGAGAATCTGAGCATGATGAAATTTCAGCTACGTGTAGCTGGGCCCGCAGGACAATTGAGCGTGGGTTGCATTACTTTCTTTCTCTTGTTTTTATTAGCATGTTGCTAGCTGTTGTTGTTTTGGTCACAAAACATAAATTGACGTGTTTGCATTTTAGCCTCGAAATCAAAGTTTTCGATATGTATCTGTAATTTAGGTTTTATTGATAGCTTCAACTCGCTCTCTCTACCCCCTCTAGGCGCTTTGTTTGTTTTGGGCTCGCTCTATCTCTCTGACAATTTGTTGATTTTTGCGTGGCACGTGTTTGCCTCTTGTTTCCTTATTTTTTACGGCTTATTTCGCATACAACACAAGCGAACGATTATGTGGAACCGTTTGGGCAGGTCTCGAATTTGTTTTGTTATTTATAAAACAAAAAAAAAAAAAAAAAAAAAAAATAAGAGGAACAAAATTGGGACTATGCCACGCCCTATTAGTAAATATGGTGCAAACGTGTATATATACGTATATCGGCTTGCTGACTTTGAATTTGTTTTCATATTTGTTGAGGCATTGACTAGAAAATTTAAGGTATTTTCAATTTCGATTGCATTTTCGAATTTAAAATCCCGTCGACTCGTTAGCAATTGAAATGTGATACGATTGTATAAGAGAAAAATTTAAAAATATAAAATGAAATGAAATGAAAATGAAATTCAATTTTCAAGAGAATTGCAATCGGGTCAGCGCTAAGCGCAATATCAAGCATACGCAGTGTTAGCCTAAATAGCATCGCAGTATAAGACTGAGCTGAGTATAAGAGTGATATATCAGTGTATAGTGTATACAGTGCTGCACTAAATAAAACACAAGCCAAACGAAAAAATTGCTCACTTTTTATTTAGAATGTAATGATAAGAAAATAATTATAAAAAAACGTTTTACTTTTAATCAAAGTTCGATTTTTCACAAAAAAACTTAGTAATTAATCGCATTATTATTTCAATGAACACAGGTGTATGTGTATTATACATACACATATTGCAGCCTTAATTAGTATAAGTCAAGTTCAAGTTTCATTGTATAGCCACAACTTAACACTTAAACGGTAACAAATTTCGTTTGCTTAAACGTTTTCAATCAACTCTCAAATGTCACTAAATTCATTAACATCTCTGCCTCTGTCATTCTCCTATCTGTCTATCTGTCTCTCTCTCTCTCTCGCTGTCTGTGTCGTCTCTCTGGCCTGGCTTCTTTGTTGCCATTTAATTGTCCGGTTTGTTGTCGACCCTGGCACTTGTGTCGTCCATTCGTTGAAATCAAACTTTTTCCTTCCGTATGCATTTCACTTTTTTTCGCACTTTAGGTTTTCATTTGCAGCATTTTCACTATTTTTTTTATTCCATTTGAAAACACGCACACATACATATATACACGATGCCGTGCTCTTTGTTTTGACTGCTGTTGTTGTTGTTTTTATTGTGGTTTGCATTTCCGTTGTGCTTATCATGCAATGGCAGCGGTTGCCGTTTTTCGCATTCACCAGAATGTGATATGAGTAGCACGAAAGGTTGGATGAAAGCGGGATAGCTGGGATTACAAATGTACACAAGCAAAAAGAGCAACAAGAAGAAGAACATCATCAACAACAACAGCAATAGCAAAGAGAAAAACTATGGCAAATGTGTGACACACAAAGCGTCAAATACCGCGCGGCCGCCATTGCGGCTTCACAGCTGACACAGCGCAGCAGCAGCGCGGCGGCAGCACCAACAAAAAAAAACAAGCTTAGACTCAACACTGAAGAGAGTCTTAATTCGCAAGTGTGAGAGGCACAGAGACTGGACAAGGAGACAGCAGAGAGTGCATAAAAACTTTGTTGCGTTACTGGCGTGAGCGAGTGAGTAATTGATATGCGACAAGTGTGAATACCCTGTAAGTAATTAAACTGCAGCAGACAGTGAAGGGTCATATAAATCTCTTATTAGTATATACTGTATATATATCCTATAATCATAACATATTTATCTTAAATAAGTTTCTTAGCAGATTCTGTATTCCATCCTCACAAATACATTTTATAAATAGGGTATTTTCTAGTTGCTCAATCATAGCACAAGTACATCTGTTTTATATTTTCTTATTGCTTTTGTTGCTATTACTCCCGTTGATTATGTTGTTGCTCAACCAAAGCAATACGCCAAACAAGCACCCAACAAGCTGGCGGGTGTCAGAGAGTAGGCTTCGTCCCTCTTGCTCTCTTCCACTCTCTATCTCTGTCATCTAGCGGTCGTTCATCTAACAACCTAAATAAGTTTTGCTGCCTCTACACTACTCCTCATCTTTCACTTTTTTATTTCCATGGTAATGGAGTGCCAGAACCATATGCCTAGCAACATGGACGACCGACTGACTGACTGAAATTTGAAAAGGCCCAGTCCGCCAAAGAGACAGACAAGACAACTACAACAACAAGTATAAGGCAAACTGCGCTGACAGCCGAGTTGGTGACATACGCAGTGTGCGTGTGTATAGAGAGGGACGATTCAGTAGTGATGTAACTGACGTGCGCAACATACAATTCTGGCTCATAAAGAACTCCAGCTGATTGCAACGTTGCAACGCTGCATTGCGAAAGTCGCACAAACATGCTTTGGTAATAGCATTTTTATTGCAAGAGAATCTTTAATAATATTTAGTACTTAGTCAAAAACTAACCCAGCTTAAAAGTAGGTAGGAAACAAAACTAATGGAAAATAGCCAGACTTAACCGAAAAATTGGTATATGTGTAGACAGGCACCAAGCAAATAATCAACAGAAAACAACAGGCATACACACAAGCGAACACTCTCCATTTCTCTTTCGGAATTCCATTTCGCTTTCTGAATCGCTTTCATTGTACATTTGCTAAACACTTACGCACTGTTGCCATTCGCTGCGTCGCTGTTGACTTCATTTGGAAACAAATTTGACCTCGAAAACAAAAAGGAGTATAAACAAAGCAACAACAATGCCATTACAGGCAGAGCTGCGTCAATATTGCACGCACTCTTACACTGTCCCTCATTCTCTTACTCTCTTAAAAACAAACAAAAAAAAAGCACGCAATATATGCAAAACTTAAGCAGCGGTAGCAGCAGCAACGCCAACGTCAACACCGACGTCATCATGCAGCGTAAATTGTCAGTGAAAATAAATAATTGAAATGAAATAAATTTGTATTTTCTGCGAATTCTGAGAAAATGCCTCGAGTGGGAAAATTACTGCAACTCTCCGTGTGGTAATTGTAGCTTTGGCTTGCACGTTTGTTTATATTTTCATTCCGTTCGTTTTATTTTTATTTTTTTTTTTATTTTTATTTATACTTTTTCTTCTCTTCATTTTTTACTTTGCGTATTTAAAGCTGTGTAAATTGTTGCGCCTTGCCTTTCGAGCAATTTCTTTTCATTTCATTTCGCTGCGTTTGTCACCTGTACATTTCACGGAAATAATTAACAGCATATTTCGTACGGTTCGTTGACATATTTTTTCACATGCACACACATGCTCGCACATACATGTTATTTGCCTGCTAATTGCTCTCAATTTATGGGTGGTAAAAATAATATTTAAATCAACAAACAGGGGAAACAAATTTCACATGAATCACTGTGATTTGCATTTCAATATTTTTGTGTGTCGCGCGTGATGAACTGTGTAGCTAAAGCCACCAGGGTCAAAGGTCAAACAATCAGAAATTACGAAGAAATTTAAAAGAATTTAATTGGCAAATAATGCGTAGTGCGGCATAAAAGAGTTGGCAATAACTCTCTCTTCAAGCTGTCATGTCCTCTTCTTCTATTTATAAACTGTAAACAGATGTAAGCTGTTTGAATTCTCTTTTTAATCTGCGATCCATGATTTCTCTCTCTTAATATTAAATCTCTTCTCATCTAGTCTTTTTCTCTTATATGCAGATTTTCTGATTTACTCCAACACATTAACTGTTAAATATCTATTAAATTTCACTTTTATTGTTTTTGTGAAAAATCATTCAACTCAATATGCACGTTTTTAATCAGGAAAAACACGCATATTTTGTTTTTTTTTTAACCGTTTTGTTGCCTTTGTTCTTGTTTCTATTTACTTATTATTTTTTGGCTTTTATTGTTGCAATTCGTCGAAGCTACGTGACCGCAAATAAATAAATACACACACGCACACAGCCAAACAAAAATTGCAGCACACGAAAACAAACAAAAAAATTCTCTACATACTTGTGGTGGAGAGAGCGAGCAAAGGAAGGTGGTAGTGGTGTAGGTGGATTTTTGGGCGTTTTTGGTGGGAACAAACTCATATTTCAACTATAATCTTATCAGCTTTTCGATGTTGAATTATAACCCAAAGCACAGCGAAGTAGAAAGAGAGAGATACAGTGGAAAAGGCATAGCCGAAACATGCAAAACAATTTATATAACAAGGCAAACATAAAGCATGAGTGTGAGTGAGACAGACTGCGTGTGCCTGGCATTTGCATCATTAATCCTTTTTAGCTCTCATGTGTGCTCGTGTTCGTCCTTTAGTCTCTGATTTCTTTATTTTACACTGTGTCAAATTTCTATATATACACACATGCACATAAATATATATATATATTTCTGCAAAGGGCGAATATTTTTCCACAAAATTTGTTTTATTGTCATCGTACTGGTTAAGACAAGTAGGGTTAAGGGCGGTGGTCGGGCGAGGCTTGCGGGGCGCCACACAAAGTGAACGTCGCCATGTGTGCAAAACGGACGTTTGCTGCTGCTAACTCTAACACTTTGCGCCCTAACAAAGGGCATATTAGATGTGGCAATGGAACGTATGGGGTACATATCAAAGATTTAGGTTTGTCTATATATACTAGACAAAATTCTGTTAATTCTAAAACCAATCGTTTTCTATCTATTTTTTTTGTAGATTATTTTTTATTTTATTTAATTTTATTTCACAATTGACGAGTTTTGACATTTCAATAACGTCTAACACTTTTTATAATTATTTAATTAGCTTAATTATAATATTTATTATGTGCCTTTTGCTTTTTCAAAGGGTATTTAATCACAGCATTCACTTTTCCATATTATAAATATCTTTTTGCATTTCTCCCGCCTCACTCTGCCTCTCTCTCTCTCTCTGTTGCAGCTAGTTGTTGCTCCCTTGCCGCATTTGAAAATAAATTTGCATGCAGCTGCGACGACGACGGCAAAGCCAACAATTGTTGCGGCAATGTCCTGTGCCAGCCAGCCAGCTAGCTAGCTCGCTTCTTGCTCACTCTGTGGCAGCCCCATCTATGGCCACGCCTCGTTTGAAGCGCCTTCGTTGCTGCTTGCTGCCTGCTACTGCTATCCCCATTCGCCAGTTGCTTCAAAATTTACGACCAAAAGCATTTTCAAGAGTTTTATGCGCGTTGAGTGGCAGCAGCAGCAGCAAGGGCAAGGGGGTGCGGGCTGGACTGTTGTGTGGCAGCAGGGATGCAGGACTAAAATTTAAGTTGGCAAAAAAAAAATCGAAAAACTCATACAAAGAGAGGGAGAGAGAGAGAGAGAGAGAGAGAGAGAGAGAGAGAGAGAGGAATAGATGTGGCCTTTGGTTATTTGCCTGGTTTAGGCCCAAAAACTCGTCGCGTTTCATGAGTTTTTCTTCTTCTCTTTTTTCTATGCATCCCACTAGCTAAAAAATTCTTTATGCTCTTGCCGCCCACCGACTGTTTCATTTCATTTCATTCCACTTCGTTTCGTTTCTGTTTCTCTCGTTTTAATATTCTATTCTATATGATATGTAGGCTTTTGGAAGCAGTTGGAGCAGATCATCTGCTTTCAATTGTTTATCCTGTGGGACTTTAAGAGCTGCAGTTGAAGAATTTAGTTAGAGTATAGATTGATGTTATGGAGAATATATTGTATATATTTTTAGTTTTATAGTACTCACAGGCAATAAATATATATATCTTTATATGGAATGAAAAGGATAATAAATTGAATTTTCTTATACATTTTCATTTAACAACTCAACAGCTCTGCAAAACAGTTTTTTGGTCAACTTTTGTCTTGGAAATTTCTAAATTTTGACAGGATATAGTATTGGAATATATATATGATATCAAGAATAAAAATATCTAAGACTCTCCACAATTTCCTTAATCCCTATATCGTATAGCATATCTGCCCGTCGCCTATGGCCCATAGCCACACTTTAAACTTCTTTTTTTATGCTGCATTTCGCTAGTCAGTCGTCACTCGCCCGCCAGGAAGTACAAAATTTTCCGGTTTTACTGTGCGCTCGTGATGCCAGGAAATCGCTCCTAGTTTTCTAGAAATGCTTAAGAGCGACAGAGGGAAAAAGATTTGGCTGTTTGGTTGAGGGATTCGCGTCTACTAACATGAAATGAAAGCGCATCTCCACTCTGAACCCGCCCCGCCTTCATGGTGGTCCTTCGGCTGCTGCGGCAATTGGGTTGATGGGCGCGTAATTTCAGTTGCTGTGTGAAGCAAATGGAAAATGGGAGCATTTATTGAACTTTTCGCTAAAAGATATTTTCGGATGCAACGAATTGGGTTAAAAACGTCAGCGCAGGGCTGGAGGCGTGACTCTATCAAAATGTAGGCCGTTTATTTAGCTTGATGAAAAAGTTGAAGAGTTTCGCTGCTTCAACTTTGACTGCAACTGTTATGAGCTGCAGCCGCTTGGGCAGTTATTAAATTTTTAACTCTGCCAGGCACATTGCAAGCGACTTTGCAAGGTGATTGCAAAAGTGAATACCAAGCTAATTTACTGCAGGCTTCAAGATAATCGAATCGATGCAATTTGATTTGAATTTGCTATGGGTATTCACAGTTACTCTTCTTTGATTATTTTAAGATTTTCTTTTAGTTTCAGTTAATTTATCATTCATATAATTAGTATAATATATTATATAGAATAATTAACATTATTGAATATAATTTCTTGAATTATTCGAAACATTTAAAAATCTTAATTATACACTCAACTTACTGTCCAGAGTATCTCCTAGTCATGTTAAGTTTTACCGACTGTTTAATAAGTTTTGTTATTGTTTAATTCTTTAATTACTAATTTAGTCCAATTTCATTATATTTTTGTTATTTAAAGCATTAGTTATTGGAGTTTTTTTTTAATTTTTTCTTGTTTATTTTTAATTTTATTTATTTTTACTATTTTTTTTATTTTTATTTTTTACAATTTTTATTAATTTTATTTTTTAAACTTCTTTAAACTTTTTTTTGTATTCTTTTTTTTAATATTTTTTTTAATTTTAGTTTTTTTTTCTTTTATTCTTTTTTTACATTTTTTATTTATTATTATTTTTTTATTTATTATTTTTTTATTTAATTTTTTTTATTTATTTTTTTTTATTTATTATTTTTTATTTATTATTTTTTATTTATTATTAATTTTTATTTATTATTATTTTTTTATGTATTATTATTGTTTTATTTATTATTAATTTTTTCATTTATTATTATTTTTTTATTTATTATTATTTTTTTATTTATTATTTTTTTATTGTTTCTGTTTATTTTTATTTCTTGACTGCATTCTCCCTGACTTTTCTTTCCATTCGCTCACTTTAATTCATTATTGAATTCCATTCGTTGCGTTTCCATTAGATAAACTTATTCTTACCATTAAGTTTACATCATATTTCTTTGCTTATCCCAGTAAAGTACTTAACAGCTGCCATCATTAACTCAAGTTCATTTTCCTCATTTCCCAGTCTCTGCTGCCGCCGCAGCTCAAATTTAGGCAAATTAAATGAAGAAACAAAACAGAAAAAAATAAAAAAAAAAATAATTATATATATTTACACATTTCATTAAGGCACACGAAAATGAGAGGCAGAAGGGAGAGAGAGAGAAAAGAAAACACAAAATTTGTGTAAATTGCATGGATATTTTTTACCTATGTATAAAACTGAAGTAGCAGAGCGAGAGTGCTCCAAAGTAGACTGAAAAAAGATCTATTTTTTGCACACTTTGAGTGTACACGAAAAAGAAGAAGAAATAATGGAAAAGCGAAAAAATGAAAAAAGAAAAACAGACTAGAAAATATTTATATCTCTGCATAATTTCATAATGAGCACTGAACTAACACAAGCTTCGTGCCAAGGTAAGTGGGCGGCGGCGGCGGCGGCATGGACATGGGCGTGGGCGTGGCGCTGGCATATGCTCCGCTTGGCATTTGAAAATGCGTTTCGCTTTTTCACTTTGTGTTTCGAGCAAATTGCTCATACGCCACGTTGCACGCCGCAAACTGCGGAGGGCGCCAAAAGGACGTTCAGACATTGCCAGAAAATCAGAACTAAGCACCGTTAGACGGGCGTATGTACACGTGTGTGCGTGTGTGTGTGTGCCCTGTGTGTGCTGTGGCACATAGGCAACGCTCATAATTATGATTATATGAGCTGCTGTGATTACTACATATGGGTTACGACAACGGTGCTTGATGAGGGTTTTCCCTGCAATTTGCCCCATGGCATTGACTAACTGACTTTGATCAGTGTGTGTAAGTATTGGTATGCTGGTGTGTGTGTGAGTATAGGTAAGTGTGCGTGTGCGTGTGCGTGTACGGCTTTTAGGCTTTTAGCTGCTTGGTTTAATAGATGGTTAATTGTTGTTTGGCTTTTAACGCATTTACCTAAATTTCCTTTGATTCGACCGCAGTTTTATTGAAGTTTAACGAATATGCATTTATATCCAATAAGAAACTAATATATGTGAACCGAATGACATATACGATTATTGGTTTTCATACAGAGAGAATTAGAGTAGGTTTTTGATAAATAGAAATAACATATGAGAACTGAAAGGGAACAATTAAATCAGAAAGTTTCGAAATTAAACGAAAATTAAACCAAATTGACAAAATATAGCACGAATATATATATCCTATCTTATCAATATTTCAATTCGATATAAGAGAAGTTTGATTATGAACATGCAAATATAATAAAATAAAACCTAATAACAGATTCATTTCAATATACAAACGTATATTGTGTATACGCCAAGGAACTTATAGATTACAGATAATACAGAGTTTAAAATAAGTGTCAAATGCTAATTATTGCATTTAGATTTTATAAAAATAAGTTTACATATTTTATACATTGTCAATTTGAACAGATTTCAATTAATTATAACATATATAAAATATTTTTAAATACAGATATTTGTCAGAACAGAAATTTATCGAGGACTTTTAAATACAACAATCGTAAATCAAAATCCTTTCAACATGGTTTTGCTTCATAATAGTTTATTTATTTTTTATATTATTTATTTTAAAAATGTATATATATACTTTATTTTATTATGATTATTTTACTAAGTCTGAATGTTTTTTATAGTTTTTTCTATGTTTTTTTTATATAATTTTCTATATGCATTTATTAATATATACTTTTTTTACACATTTATATATATATTTATATATATATATATATATATATATATATATATATATATATATATATATATATATATATATATATATATATATATATATATATATATTTGTTAAATATATATTTTATTTTTTTCGATTTTAAAATTTTCGATTTTATATTATTTACTAACATTTCAGTTCGAATAATTTGTGAGCTGTAAAATATAATTTAATTATAAGATTTACACCTGACTAATCGACACATATATAGTTATGCTCTTCAAGTCTGGCAGCAACTGTCGTCGAACACTTTAATCGCATTACGCTGCTTGACCCTAGCGCAAATAGATGACAACGTCGCAAAGCTGCAAAATCTCGACTTACAAGTTTCCTAATTACTTGGTCACAGTTGCGACTCCGCACTCCGCTTGCCGCTCGCCACTTGGCTCGCCCTAAACATTTCCTTTCATTTTCTTGGCCGTAATGCAAAACTCAAAAATTCATCAAGCAAACAAAACGGTAACAACAAGAGCCATGGACTTGCGACTTTATGTTTGCCCCCAAACGAAGCCAAAGAGAGAAAATTAAAAGACAAAAAACAGGGAGAAAGAAAGAAGCAACAAAACAAAACAAGGTATTACACAAAACTGCAAAAAGCCTGATAAACAAATCGACAAAGAGTTTGACAAGTTTTTTGCAGTTTTCTTTTTTCATTTTCATTTTCATTTTTGTTGTAATTCCCAGTTTGTTCGTGCTATTGACGCTCTTTGTATCTTCCTCTTTCTGTCTATCTATCCATCTGTCTGTCTGTCCACATATTCCCGTCTTTACTTTTTTCCAGCTGGTTTATCTTTTGTGCTAATTCCTTAGCCAGCCACGTGATGCACTTCGTCTAGGCAATTTGTATCTGTATCTGCATCTGCATCTGCATCTCCACACACAGTCGATATGTATCTGAATCTGTTTCTGTATCTGTATCAAAGAGCCCTTCCAGCCCTGTTGGCGACATTTGAACTACTAAGAGCTGCATGTCAACCTGTTTTCAAACTGACACCGAACCAAAACCAAACTAAACTAAACTTAACTGAAACTGAACTCAACTGAAGCGAAGCGTAGCAACCCAGTAATATGCTGTTGCCCTCCTCTGCTCTGCTCTGCTCTACTCAACCCCATCTCCCTGCCTCCCGACCCCAACTCCCTCTTCGACTGTACCTTTTACTTGCGCTTTGCTTCCAACTTTTCTGTGGCCCACCTGTATCTAAAAATAAAGAGCGCGCCCAGTCCTCAATGCACAGTGGGTCTTAATATACTAATGCAATGAGCATATATTTTATTAATATATATATTTATTTTATTAATATATATATATATATATATATATATATATATATATATATATATATATATATATATATATATCCTTCTTCTTCTATTCTCTTCTCTTATCTTCAACTGTCTTCCTGCTCAATTCTCTTGACTCTCATCCACAACTCTCGTCCTTCTTAAATCTCTTTTTCCCTTCTCTTTCTTCACTTTTCTTTATTCTCTTTTCTCTTACTGTTTTTATTTTTTAAATTCTCTCGCTCTTCTTTTTCATATTTCCGCACTTTCCATCTCTTCTCTTACTTTACCTGCTTTGTTTTCTCTTCCTTTCACTGTTCCTTCATTCTTTTCTCTTCCTCTTCTCTTTCTTTCTCTTCTTCCCTCTCTTCTTTTCTTTTCCTTTCCCCATTTTGCTTTCTTTGTTTTCCTTTTTTCCCTTCTGTCTTTTATATTTTAACTTCACATTTTACTTAATTTTTACCCACTGTACATCAATCTACGAACTTTGTTGTTGTCAGCGTCTATGCTCACCTTCAATTCGACTCAATTACTTGGGAAAATGCAAGGCCTGGCAGCTGCTCCTCACTTTGCTGCCTCTAAATATTTCCCCTCTTCGCGCCGCTCTTTCTCTCTCCCTCTCTCACGCTGTGTGTGTCTATGCCACAGGGCAAAAACTCTCTAAAAACTTGGCTACGTCGTCTTTGGCTGTTGGGCTTTTGCAAGTTTCTCGTTTTTCGTTTCATGTTTTGTTGTAATTGACATTTCAATTGATTTAAGTTGACATTAAACGGCACACATTAAATGCCGCTGTAAAACTCTGTACACAAGAAGTTTTCGCAGTTTTTCATTGAGTTTTCCACAAGTTTTCCCTATTTCTACAGCTATGCATTTTGCTCAAGTTTCATTGCAAATTATGTGCACGGAATTATGTTCAAGGTGAGCTAAAGATAGCTATAACTATATATATATATATATATATATATATATATATATAGATCACAACTCAGGGCTGACAACAATGTAAACTACATTTTATCACGCAATTCTGATACTTGTGGCAAATAAACAAAAGTTTTCTCCAGTTGTCTGCAGTTAATCTATCACTTAGCCAAGGCAGCTCTTATATTACAAAGTTTCTGGGGCAAGTCTGCTATATCAATATGTATATATATTAACTATATAAACATATATATAATTGATCTTCTGATAAGCTGTTAACAACTTGACACTTTTAGTTAGTTTATTGAAAAACTTCTATTCTGCATATTGGCTATAAAACAATGTAACGGGTGGATAAGCCTGACTTGGAAATACTCGGCAGCCATAAACTATCTTGAATGTTATTATTATGAGCATCATTTTCTTATAATTGGGTAAAACATGCTCAAAGTGGAATAAAAACTTAAGATCTCTCTATAGAAGTTCTGTTAATTTCTTAGTTAGCTTAGAAACAATAGACAGTGAAGGTATTTAAAGTCTAGATCAACTCAGTTTATTCACATATATTTCAGCTGAAATTGAATAAAAACATTTGCAGCTTGTTTCAAAAATACATTTAAATAAATTTCAGCTATTTAGCATTTATATAGCTATGTTTTTAGCTCCTATTCGGCTACTTATTTAGCATTTATCAGCTGCTCTACCAAATCGAACTTAGCCTAAGCCTCAATAAATGCTTTTAACGACTGCAGCCAAATTAATTGAACAATTTTTAACTTTTCAAATTAAATCGAATATGGTTAAATAAAATATAAAAAAAAAAAATAAAACAGCATTTGCTCTTGATTAAGGAAATAAATTGCGAGCAACGTTTGCCAGCTCAAATGTCATAACAATTAAATGCAATTGTTTGTAAATTATATTTGTAAATCCATTAATCGACGGGCGGCGGAGCGGCGGGGCAGCGGCGCAGCGAGGAAGAGATTACGACAGGCTAGGATTGCCAACAGATAGCAACACTTTGTGATGGCATGAAAAATTAATTAAATATAAAGCAGACAAATGCCAAAGCTATTATGGCCGGCTCTTGAATACTCTTTTGAATACAAAAAGGATCAATAAGAGAAAATAAATAGAATGTGTATATATAAAATGGAACAGAAATAGAAATAAAATCAAAAATTAAAAGTAATTAAAATAAAAATAAAATGTAAATATATATATATAAACTATATAAAAATAATAATATATTATAAAAAAAGATTATGTAAATAAGAGTTTATAAATATATTTTTAAAAATATATATATTATAATATATATTTACACATTATTGAACAAAATAATAAAAAAAAATTTAAAAATATTGAAACAAAAAAAATTAATAAATAATAAATAAAATAAATTACAGTATATTAATATATGGATATTTCTATCATCTAAAGATAATGTAATCTACTGCAGTCTAGTACTCTACTACTAAACAAGACTGACGTCTGTTATACGTTTTATTTAGTGAGTAAGACTATATATAAATATTAAAATACTCTCTCACAGCATTCAAAGGTCTAAGGCATTAACTAGAACGTAAAATACAATTAGTTTTAAATGCATATTTCTGGCTATTTGCTGAATCTAAAATTTAATGGAGCCACTAAAAAACAGAAACAAAAACAAAAACAAAAATAACATTGGCATTATAAACATGCCCAGAACTCTGCTCCATTAATTTATGCTATACTGGAATATATATACATAAATATATATATATATATATATATATATATATATATATATATATATATATATATATATATATATATATATATATATATATATATATATATATATATATGTATATAGTATGCATGTATATTTAGCGTAAAACTCATCATTAATCATGGCTGTGGCTACAAACGAGGCGCAAAATGTGGCACAGCGCAAGATACGACTGGATGTGTATGTAGCTAGGTAAATAAGCTGCAATATATAGACACGAGTACAGGAAGAACAGCAACAACATAATAATGGAAAACCCACATCAATTTAGCCAAAAGTCAGAATTAGTCCGTGTGGAGCCAAGCTGAGAGACAGACAGACAGAGAATGACGGTCAATAATATTTCACACCCCGTCAAGTGACCAAACATCATTAAGATGGCCTAGAAAATGGAAAATGGGCTAAGGGGGTTGCATGTTTACCCCCGAATTGGGGTTAGGTTCGCTCTCACTCTCTCTCTCTCTCGCTCTCAGTCTTCGGAACGACAATGACACAAATGTTTATGACATGTAAAATGTTTGGCTAATTGTGTCCAAGTGGGAGGTGGGCAGACAAAGACAGAGAGAGAGAAAGATGGAAAAAGAAGAAATGCGGCCATATACCACACATGTGGAAAAGGGAAAGGCGCTGAATTCGATCAATATTTTGACACAGTGTTGGCAAACAAGGCTTGATGGAGTGTTGTTTAAGCAGATAAGGCCAAATTTGAATTGATTTAAGACAACATAACATATGTTCATGTTGGAATGGTGTAAGAGCAACCATTTGAAAGTGTTCTAAAACAGTTTTGTACACTTAACGCTTAACAGTGTTGTTAAATACACATACTAAGGCATGCATAGGATATTAGACGTTTGATTAACAATTTATTTGATTAACTTTCATTTATACAGCATTGATTATATTAATATTTAGTGTTATTAATAGTGTTGTAAAATGCCCATTGTTTCTGGGTTAAATCCACAAAGTAATCATGACAAACCTTATAAGATCCTAATAGCATTATTTAACTGTGTCAGCCAGTGTTGTTAAATGCCACTTATACTAGTGTTGCATAAGGTCAACCATGTTTAAAGTATCACTTTAAGCATTAGAAACAAATAAAATAATATATCGATGTGAACCAAACTTCATGCATATCAACAAACTTGACACTTCGCTTAGTGTTGGTAAATGTCACTAAACTCCTATTGCTGCGCCTCACACACCGTCACACAAAGGTTTTCAAACACACAATATTTATTTTCATTTATTTGCCGTTTGCAACTTTTAATGTTCAACACAAAAGATGGAGGAAAAAATGAAAGAAATAGAAAATAGCTGTAAACTATAAAAGCAACTCAAAAGAAAGCAACAACAACAAGCAACACTTGAGCCAAATAGAGCGAACGCTCACACAACAACAGCAACAAAATGGAAAGCAAAACACAACGGGCACTGGCAATGTGAAGTTTTGTGTCTGTTTATGCACAAGAAGAGAGAGAGAGGAGAGAGAGAGGAGAGAGAGAGGCAGCGACTGGAAACGGGAAGAGTGTGGAACATTGAAACGAAACAAGCTTTGGCAAACAGCAGCAGCACCAGCACCGGCAGACGAAATGTGGCTGCCGGCGGCTAACAGCAACAATTTTCAGTGACAGCCGCCGCCGTCTCCTCCCTCTCTGCAGCTCTTTCTCTCTGCTGTTTTCAAGAGAGCCAGTAATAGAGGGTGAACAAGGTGTAAGCGGACGAGTAGGCGGGCAACATAAGGTCGCCGCGGCGGGTTGCCAAATGTTTTGCATTTTGACTCCCTTGGGCTCTTTCAACAACTACCTCCCCGCCAGCCCCACAAGTCATTTTGCTTCTTTGATGAGTGGGTGGCCCCCAGCCCAAACAGTCGTAGAGAGTGGCAGTGCGGGGCAGTATCTGGACTCCCTCCGCTTTGGGAGTTTGCTGCTGAGCAATTTGATGAGTTTTTAATTGGTTGTTGTATGTATATTTTTTACTTTTACCAGATTGGGGGCTTGTATATCGCAGCAGGTATATTTATCATGCTACTCTTCAGCGTGTTGATTGAGTTACCTAGGAAAAATCTCTGCTGGTTTGTAAACATAAGGAAAATAACATGTATTAAAATATATATACAGATTAAAACTAATAAGATAAGATCTACAAAAACAACAAAAGTGTTCGTTCGTTTACAAAAATCTACAAGCTCTCTTTTTCTCTTTATTCTGTCCACACTAACATAACATAGTAATAACATTTTTGCACATGCTTAACATACGAATAAGATTCACAGCTAATGTCATCTCTAACATTTAATCAAACACACAAGCTAAAGCCACAGCTACACACAGTCATATACATATCTATGCATGTGTATATATGACTGTATTCACTTAATTGTCCCACTGCTAGCTGCATAAGTAGGTATAAGTTAAAGGGAGCGCGGCGCCACACATTGTTGTTGCTATCGCCTTTTTTTGCTGCTGTTATTTACGGCAAACTGTCATCAGTGTCAACAACAGCAGCAGTAGCAACAGACATTGGCGGCCGCTGTCGTTTGCTCATTTGTCTAAAATAAAAAAAGAAGCAAGAAAAAGAAAAACATCAACCGAAGCAAAGAGCAACGGCCAAGCAGACAGACAACAGAGCGTAGACTGTGCATAGAACGAGAGCCAGCAGGCAGCCGTCAAACAGTTTTTGGGGCAAAAGAAAACGAAAAAAAATGAATCACACAACAACAAGCCAAAGAGCGTGTGCCGACGCACACGGCTGCTGTTGACGTGACGAAGCTAGCGTCGCTGCCAATAGCAATGAACATGCGTCGACGTTAGCGTCGCTTTGGGAGCAGTTGACGCCGACGCCAATGCCGATGCCGACGCCAACGCCGACGCCGTCACTGGAAATGTGTTACAAAGAGTGTTCTACAGCTGTGAGCTGCCTGTCTGCGTCTTGCTGTCTCTTTCGCCTCTTGTCGGTCACTTCGTTTTAAGTTCATTATAAATGCGTTGCCATATGCGACTGAATTGCAAGTGAGTGTGAGCGTATGTGTGCACGAGACTGCAAAACTGTAAACTTTATTATGCTGACCAGCGGCTTCAAACTGTATCAGCATTTACAAATTCTTTCACTTGTTGTTGTTGCTGAGGCAAATTAAACTGGCATGCACAACTTTTGTAAAAAGCAACTGCAAATAAAAAGCACACACACACGTACACACATATATAAGAAAGAGAAGAGAAGTCTGGCAAAAGAAGTAGCAGGCAAAACAAGTTGATGATTCTAAGTGGTTAAAGAAGTTGAAAAGTCACAAACTGGACAAGAGCAAGAAGCGCGACAGGCACGAAGGTAGCGCCAGGCTATATACATATTTAAGTATAAGTATATATATTTATATATATATATATATATATATGTGGTAAGTAACAAGCAGCTGTTGACTGAAAGTTGTGCAAGAAATTGTGTTGCAAGTTTCTCCATTTGCAGCCAAAGTTGTATAAGAAGAGCAAAAACTACAGTAAAGAATGCGAATGAGAAGAAAAGCAGCGCCAGCCCGCTGCGTTTTTGATTAAAGTGTAGAGAGAGAAACAGTGAAGCAGGGGATGAGGGGATCGGCTGCCTAATTGAGTGAACTCCTTAGCTAAGCAAAGATACTCAGCTGTGATTTACAGTTTTAATTGTAAGCAGAGTTGCCAGACCAGCAAAAAAACAATGGACACTTTTTTGTGACAAAAAGTTGCAAATGCTAATTAGGTGTGTGTGTGTGTAAAGTATATGATTACATATTATAAGTAGACATAAATACAGTGGCGAGCAAAAGTGCATGTTCACAACGCTAACTTTCATCATCCATAAAAACAAAATCATACAAGCAAATCAAAAATTTTTTTCTGTTTTATGTTTATAATTTTATTCTTAATAAATTGAAGTAACAGTAATATTTAAGGTAAATTGAAAAGGTTAGAAATAAAAAAAAACCCATAAACTTTAGCACGTTGCAAGATAATAAACAAACTCAACAATTTTAATACTTTAATACATGAAGCCTGATTACCAATAACTTGATTTATTCGATTTGGACTTATTTTGAATAATTTCTTTTGGAATTTGATTCCATTCAGATTTCTACGAAAAATTGGGTTTGAAGAATTCTCAATTAATCCTCCTTTCGCATGGACTAACGTTCCACCATGTGAAGCATCTCCAAACCATAATGCTACCGCCGCCATGCTTGACAGTTTGCTTCACATGGTATCTTTGAATGCGCTCACCGGGTCTACGCCAGCAGTACCGTTTTCCATCTGACTGGAAACGGTTAAATTTGGACTCAGACCACATAGCTCGCTTCCAATCATCGATGCTCCAGTTTTTATGAAGTTTTGCCAATTTTTAAATATTTTTTTCGGACAACGCTGGTTTGTTTTTTTTGTTGATTTTTTTTTAACGGCACTGAGGCATATCCGATTTAATGAAGTGCTATTCTAGCAGTCCATTCGCTAACAGTTTTTTCAATTGCAGCTTGTTTTTCCTCATTTCCGTCATCGGACGAGCATCAATAATTTTTTGCGACCTTTAGAGGTTTATCACATTTTGTCTCCTCTGAGCTGCGATGACTGCGGATTGACTTGTCCCAAGCAATTTTCGGCAATTGAACGAGAAGAACAGCTCTTCTCGGTCATGCAAACAACACTATCATCTTCAATTTCGTTTGAAATGTTTAGCAGTTTTAAACTGTTTTTAGAATAAGTTTTTAACTTGTATGAAATGGAAGAGTCTGACTTGATTTCCAATAAACAAATTTTTAATAGCTCTACGAATATGTGGAATATGAAAAGAACTAAGATAGAGGTAAATCTACATGATTTCTGCTGATAAGAAAAGTAATAGAGCTAAACTTGTTGCAATTCGTGAAACGTGCAAAAGTGAGTTTATGTGGCCTTTTTTGCTTTTTCTTTCTAATTCATTGATTTCATCTCATTTTGTGGCTTTGCCTTGTTGCTTTTTTTTCTTTATTACGAATAAAATAAAGTGTTGTGAACATATACTCACTTTTGCTCGCCACTGTATATATAGGATAGTTATTCGAATCATCATTCAACAGTCCCATAATAATTGTAATGGAACTCCTCAACTAGCAATTTCTCACTTGATCTCCCTCTATTTTTCTTTAACTCTCTAACTCGCTCAGTCTCTCTGTCACACACTCTTTCTATCAACTCACTTTCTATCTTTCTCACTATCTTCTCCTTCCTCCTCCTCTGACTCATTCTTTTTATTACTATTTTCTTTCTTCTTCTTCTTCACCTGCTGCGTCTCAGTCTCAGTCTCAGTCTCAGTATTAGTCTCAGTCTCCGTTACAGTCCCAGTCTCAGTCTCATTCTCTCACTTTTATATTCTGCTCTATCTTTATTTTCCTCTCTTTCTGTCTCCGCCTCTCTGACTGTTTCTGTCTCTCTCTCTATTTCTCACGCCGTTTCCCTATCTTCTTAATCATTCTCTCTCTCGCACTCTTTCTCTCTATATCTCCATCTCTCTCTCTCCTTCTATTTATCTATCTATCTGCTGCACTGCATATAATTTACTGTTGCTTTCAGTCAACATTACAAATTCCAAGTCATGTCATAATCATTGTGGAATTTTGAACAACAATAACAACAACTGCAAGAGCAACACACCTGATTTCACCTTTATGCCACATCATTTTCAACACTTCACAATTGGCCCACGAATATATTGCGAATATATAAACAAAAACAAAACCTAAATTTCAGACATGCCGTTAAAACATTCCTAATTCCCATATGTAAATGAAGTGAAGGCGAGCAAGAGACAGCAGAGCGAGAGCAAGAGCGAGCTAATGGCTATAATCAAAGTTCTTTTTGGGGCAATCGAAATTATGAAAATCCTTGACCCTATTCTTAAGCCAGACGAAGCGACTCAAAATAAATATATTTATATATACGTATATGTATACGAGATAATGAACTCGATAAGTTGCAGTCGGTCCATGTCCATTTAAGCCAGCTACAATAACAGTAAAATGAGCTGAGCTCAGCAACAACATGAAGAAGAAGAAAGCGTCGTCTCATCATGTAATGGAGAAATTTTGTTTTCATTTCTTTTGCTTTTTGGTTTTTGCTGCGCTCTCTTTTGACTACGTTTTTGGGGCTAAAAGCAGAAGCCAATAACCTTGAGGCAGGTTTTTCACATGAGACAAACGACGCGTCGCACAGAATCAAAGCCAAAGACAAACAAAAAGCAAAAGCAAAACCCAAAAAAAAGAGAGAAACACAAATATAAAGCGCACTGTGTAATAATAATATGAGCTCCCCTCTCTCCTTCCCCTCCACCCTCTCTCTTTCTTTACTCTTCTCTGTCGCTCTTGAGCTTGTGCTTATTATTAAGGGGCAGCTTGTGCAGTGGGCGTGGCTGCAGGCGGCGCTGTAAATGTGTCTGTGCAGCAAATACGTTGATTATAATGTGTACACACAAATACACACACACACACACATATATATATACTTAGTAGAAAAGTTGAGGAAGGGCCTGCATGATTGCTTGAGCTGAGGCATGATATCATTTGGAGAGTTCAGCAGCAAAACATATATTGGTTAAGCTCAAATGTTTCATATATATAAATTGGAATCACTCTTGGAATTCTTGTTACTGAAGATGAATCAAGCCCAAATGAATCATATTTGAAAGTTATACAGACAACTAAGAACTATAAACGACAAAACATTAAGAGAAATACTTTAGGAATTAGTCGGAAATTTCGAAAGAAATCGGTAATAAAAATAATATATAACATCTGGAATGTCAAGAATGGGAAACATTATTTTTTCAACAAATTGAACTGTTTCTTTTTCTTCTGTTTATTATATAAATAATTTAATTCAATTTAATATTACAAAATATTCCTTTATAATCAGTTGAATGCCTTTCTATGCGATTCTCATTAAATCCACAAATCCAGGTTAATTAATCGTGCGAAAAAGGAAAAGAAAAATTCCAATTACAACTTCGTTGCGGAGCTTTGGATATTTTTGCACGAAAACAAAATTATTTCTAGGTCATTGACAGAAAGAAATGCCAACACTTGGCCTAAACTGAGACGGCCTACACACACACGCACACACAGATTATGGCTGCTATTGTTGCTGTCGAAGAACATTAATCATTGCCAGTTAAACAATAAGAGGCACAAACAAGTGGCATGTGGCATGGGCCATTAGAGCAGGGAGAGTGGCTCCATATTGTGTGTACATAAGAAAAGTGAAACCCAATGACTGTCAAACTGCGCTGTCTGTGCGTGTGACGAACAATGTACAAACAGCCAGACACAGCTGGAGGATGAAAGAAAAAATAAAGCTCTGCTGGAGTACAGCCTGTTGAAAAGGTCAAAGTTGATGACACAACAAGAATTGGTTAAGTATTCTTTTCTGCTTTTAGCCAAATTGTAGGTTAAATGCCCTTTACAAGAAGTGGCAAGTGTGCATGGCAGACAGTAAGTGGTTGGAAAACGGAATATCAGATAAAGAATTTCAAGCGAAAAGTACGCCAGATAGCAAGAAGTTGCGAAGTTACTAAATTGATCTTAAGTGAACATAGAACAAAGGCATTCAAACAATTTCAAGAATTTCTAAATTTAACTATATTGCTTAATATAATCATTGAGTTCCCTTATTAAGATACAAATAATACAAAAGGTGAAATATAACGATTAATCGATAAGAAATCGATTAATGTTAACCATTTTCCGCTCAAAACAAATATGAATTTAAGTTTTACTACGAACAATTACGCATTCGAAAATTAATAAAAGAAACTAAATCGACAAATATATCGATAAATTTAAAAATTCCGAGTACTAGTCGAGAATTTTCAATTTTAAGCAAAAATGAACATGAATTCTACTACGCAAAGTTATACATTCGCAGATTTATATAAGAAAATCGATAAATATATCGATTAGTGTTAATTATTTCAATTAGTCAAAAATGTCCAGCTCAAAGCTAATATGAATACAAATTCTATTAAAAATATGCAAATTTCTAGAAAAAACTTAGCTAAAATCGATACACTCATCGATAATTTTCAACTTTTTATGAAAATATGCAATTTGCAATAATAAATATGTCATTTTCGACTGAAGCTTTTTTATGCCGATAGAAATGATGACACAACTTAATCATATTGTCCATAAAGCAGTTCCAAGTTGCGGTATATCGATAGTTTTATCGACTTTAAATATTCCTTGAATGTTCTAATCGCATGGCAACTTATAAAATCTACAATGTTTACGACAAGCATAACAAACTTGTTGACCAGATTGTCGAGACACACGCCCCGCTGGAGGGCATTAAAATTGTTGAGAGAAGGTCGTCATTTATGTGTCGAAGGTTGATGAGTGTGTCGACAGGACCGCAGCGAGGGAGGAAGGAAGGCAGAATGCGGCGACCCTTTTAATAAGCAGCGTCAGCGTCAGTTTTCAAACAGGGTCCGGGTCAGAAAAGTGTCATAAACGTCATCGAGCGGGCGAATGCTTCTCATAAAGTTTAAGCTTTTGTTTGTTGTGGACTGCTGCTGCTGCTGCTTGCTTGGGTTGGCAAAAAGTGAAATCTATAATAAAATTTTCCATTTTACACTTTTCATTTGGGGTCGCGCGTAAGACAATGTTAATGCTTTATCTGCCCACTCGCACCGACTTTTCGCACGCTTTGAAGGCAGTTAAAATTCTTCGTTTTCTGCTTATTTTCTTTTTTTAATTTTCCTCAAGTCGATTTTAGTGACTCGTCATAAATTTCCCGTCAGCTCGCTTTATCAATGCAGCACGCAATGGAACTTTCGGCGACTCGCACATAACTTTCGCTTGAACGACCAGCAAATGGAATTATAATATAATATAATATAATAAATATATGTATATATATGTTTAGATATATATATATATATATATATATATATATATATATATATATATATATATATATATATATATATATATATATATATATATATATATATATATATATATATATATATATACGAGTTATAAAACTGTATGCTACTTAACACTCGCACTGTGTCGGGAAAGTCGTTAATACGCTCTTGACTCACCTGCAAAGAGATAAGAGTTAAAAGAAAATTAAAATTCACATTGTTGCTAGAAAACTTAATAAATAAATATAATAATCAAATAGGAAACATCGTAACACAATGGGGTTTCTACGCGGACACTTGGGTATACCTAAATACACATATACATATATATGTATTATATATCTGGTATATATATATTATATATCTATATATCTAAGGTCCAAGCGTATGCAAATTAGTTTTGCATTTCATTTTCTTCTCTTGTGCGCTTAGTGAAAGGAAGTTAGTCCAATGGGTTATGTAAAGCTAGAAAAAACTGCATATTTAATTAGCAGCCGATGACGCAAATTGCTTTGGGTTTATTTCTGATTGGGTCTGTGACATGGCATTAGAGTGCGTTTAAATGCTGTTATTAATATTGTCAGCGTAATTAATTTTATGTTATTTAGTAAACATTATTAGTTTGAGAGTTACAATTTGAGAAAATATTGTTAACATTTCTCACAATTTTTTAAGGTTATGTTTACTTTGGGTATATAATATATATATATATATATATATATATATATATATATAAATCTATATGAATATTATCCTATTTTGCTTCTCTATAGAAACTGGTTTCCGTTAAGAGAAACTTTCTTTCGATTCTAATTGGAGGTCGAGTCCAAATTTTGAAGTCGCTTAACACTGAATAATTTAACCATATTAAATTTAAGCCAACTTCGATCAGTTGGAATTTTATAAGATATATTTAGATATATTTCGATATATTAAATTAATAAATTAAATCTCTTTCGTCACTTACTATATTTATTTAGCCCATATGAATGCTATAAATCGAGCTCAATATCTGATTGATTAGATATAGTATTGGGCATATTTAGATTTGAAATTCTTGTTGCATTTCTGCTCTATTCTGTTCCAATTACTTGTTCAAGTAGAATACCTTCTGACGCCTTCAAGTGGATTGCGTGCAAGCATTGAGGAAGTTAAGATTATCCACAAATTAGTATTAGATATAAGAAATGATTTCAAAATTCTTCGGTGCGACGCTCAGTGAAACAGAAGATATTGTAACTTAAAGATATCAAAAGTTGCAAATTTGCTAATATTGTCTTTATAGTTATATGAATAAATGTTCAACTTCATTCCATTCAAGTATGATCAATTCTAATTTTTGTACATACATTTTTATGAACTTAAGATACAAGAGATTTTAGATCTATATACATACATAGATATATACTACTACCAACTTATAGCAACACTTTGAATGTCTGGTAATCGGAAAAGAAGGTAATTTTATTTTACATTTGTTCAGCTAAGCTGAGCTAATCTATCAAACTTAAACTATATATATAGCATATATATAACATATATATAACACAGATAGAAAGCCTTATATTCTCCAAGTTTAAACTAATATTCAATAGATTGACTGATAGATAGACTGAACATTCGACAAGTTTTGCAGGTGAATCACCTGACCTACTCCACGGTTAGATCTATAAATAATATTGTACGTCTATTACGCTTACAAAGCTCAGATATTCATTAGACATATTTAACTACATTTGTATTTAAATACTACATCAAATGATCATTAATTAAAATGTTTTCTCACTGCAGCAAAGTACCTGAAAGCGACTAAATAAATCGAGTCGATCTGTATATACAAATGATATTTATAACATTATAAACTAATCTGAGAATTGTATCGCTAACTCAAGCAGCGTCTATAAGTCACTCAGCCGACATTTCGAGTATAAACAGCCATTAAAAAACTTATATATATATATGTATATATATTTATAAACAAAATACGAATGCATTATTTGAGGTAAATAAAAGTTTGGTGCTTTGTCAAGTTTTTGAGCGATAAAAACATAGCACTTCATTAATTAGCCTAATTATTTGGCTGTGCCAAAAAAGTTCCAAGTTAGACTAAAGAGGAAATGTGAAGTGAAATGAAACAAAACAAAACGAATAAAACGAATGCCCAAAGCAGAAAGTGAGAGGGGGAGAGAGATACCACAAAAAGCTATCAAGAGAATATATATATAGTAAATATGCATATGTATATGTGTCCATATATACATACATATATATACTGTGCGCAGGGACAACAAATTGTGGGCGATATAATATATATATAACGTTTTGCGGTTAACCAAAAATTAAATGGAATTCTAGTGAACTGAACGTGGTTTTATAAATGTGTTTTCATTTGCACACATTTAGATTATGCACACACAAATCTATATATATATATTTATACATATATTGTATAAAGTACTCTATAAGCAATTTCAATCTAAACATTTTTCTTCTGCTTTTTTTTTTTGTCGTAACCACAAACTGATAAGCGATTGTATAATACGTGTGCCCGGCCGGGACTCGAACCCGCAATCTTTGACAACTTATCAGCGAATGCAAATAAAACACAGAAGCTATACAATCGTACAGATATAGCGCTATACAGACCCCGTCAGAGTTTTACAATAAGCAAAAACAAAATGGAAAAAGAAAAAACTTTGCCTTGGACTTTGTCGACCCAAATTTTAACTTGAATTTTTTACTACTATGATTTTAAGACAGATGTGCATATATACAAAATAGATATAGCTATGTATGTCTACCCGAATATCTGCCAGAGCTTTAAGTACATAAATGTGTTAATGGATTCTATAAAGTTAAGAATTGGAGCAGAGTGAGCCATAAGACTTTACTTATAATCTGCCTATGTATATGTATTTTTATATGTATATAGATGTATACTTTTGATTTAACAGGCTTTCGTTTGTCATTTACACAAATGTCTTCAAAATATACTTGTTTTTCGCTTCCTTCTGCCACTCGTTTCCTCCCCTGTCTTCTTTGTTGCTTGTCAATTTGCTCTATTTTAAATTTTATTGATCAAACTGCGTGTGCAACAACAATGACAACAATGGCAACTACATTTCTATACCCTAAACCCATTAAAATTAGGTAAACTAGTTGTAAGTTCTTTCTTTTTTAGTAAATGTACAAGGCTTAAGCTATTGGGTATAAGGAAGCAAAATATATAACTCTTAGAACTTAGTTATATCGATAATATAATGACTATATATATATATATATATATTGCTTATCGAGCTGACAAACTGATAAAGTAAACTGAAATTGTGTCAACGAACATGATGATGATGATGATGATAATGTTTAAAACCGTAATCAGTTTACGTGGATAATAATAATGATAAAAGATAATGATTACGGCTACGGAATGATCATGATCATGGCCAAAATATGGCACGATTAACCCAATAATGATATGGATAATAATCATGATTATACTAATATTGCTATGGATAATGATCATTATGATCATTATGATAACAAAATCGACGTGGGTAATAATACTGATAAATTATAATGATCATGACATTGGCATGATAATGGTCATGGCAAAATTATGCCATTATTAAACAAATATTGATATGGATAATGATCAGGATAATACTGACTATACTATTAATGATATGGATAATGATCAGGAATTATCCTGGAATATCCAGGAATAATGACTATACCAATAATGATATGGATAACGATCAGGATAATAATGACTACCAATATTAATATGGATAATGATAATGATGATAACATATATTATGCCAAGAATAATATTGATAATCATTCTAATGATAATGTTAAGAATTGATCACATTAATAATCGTAATCATGTGGACGTAATAAACATATTCTCAAAACATCAAGACGTTGATAACATGATCATGATGACGATATAATACATAATTAATGGGTGTCTTCAAGTTATGCACTCAGCAGACGAGCACTTTAACTTGTTTAATAATTTAAATATTTTGTAGGTACGTAAGCGGTTTATGAGCTACATATATATTTGTATGTATGTATGTATGTACTTCTGTCTATATGTATATACACGCATATTTCATGTTAATGTTCAAGTTATATTTGGCTTTGGGTCTTGCATTTCGGATTCGAAACGTTTATTTCGCTTTCACACTCTCATTCGCCCTGACCTTGTTTCATGTGCTCCATTTATTTATTGTTTTTTTTTTATTGTTATTGTTTATTACTTGCGCTCACACTCGCAATGGCAAAACAAGTAAAAGTAATTTCAACTAGATAATAAATTGCTTGTTAACTATTTGGTTAAAGTGAAATTTATGAGAATCGAATAGAGAGGACACAGGACGTTAAGTTATATGTATTAATTTTCGATTTAAATCTCATCTCATCTTAAATTAATTTATTGAGAGAGTTTTATTGTTTTTGTTATGTTTTGCAACACTAAAAAGATGACAGCTGTCCAAATAGATGCGGCAGATGGCCCAGATGGCAAAGAAAAACTAAATTCAATGGAAAAATCAAATCAACAAACTAAAACGACAACAAGAATTAGACAAAGCAAAGGCGAGAGCACAAAATTTAGGCCAAAGACAAACAAAAGCAGCTACCAAATTGCATTAGGCCAAATCACAGTTGAAAACTTTTGAAGCATGAACAAAAAAAAAGGAAACAGAAGGCAAAAAGCCTGAAAAGCAAAAAAAAAACGAGAAACATGTGCAGCACAACAAGCAAAACATAAACTAACAAAAAAAATAGCAACAACAACAGCAGCAGAAGCAGAACAACCTTGACAACAATTAAGACACACGCACACACACAAACGTCTAGAGGGAAGCACGCGTTTAAAAACGCGCGCGTGCAAAAACGCAACAAAAGTCGCGCCTACGAGGTAATCAATCAATGTAAGCGCTTTCAAACGCAGGCAAGAGAAGGACAGCGAGAGAGAGAGAGAGAGAGAGAGCAGAAAAGTCAAACTGAGATGGCTACATAGAGTGTATGTGTGCGTGTGTGTGTGTGTAATTGGTATTGATAAATTAAGTAAGCAAAGTGTGTCGAGCAGCAGAAGCTTGTTTAATGAACCGCAGCAGAAGCAGAAGCAAAATGCGAAAAAGAAACCAAAAACAAAAAGCGACACAGAAAGAAAGCAAAGCAGAAACAGTAAAAATAATGTTTAGTGTTTTGATTGATTTAGTTCAAGCAAATAGTTGGAATAAATATATAACTGGAATTTATATACAAGTTGCAATTAGAACTGTAAAACAACAACTTTATCAGTTGATATGAAAAGGCAATATATATATATATATAATATATATATATAATATATATATATATATATATATATATATATATATATATATATATATATATATATATATATGTGTGTGTGTGTTTTTTTTTTCTATGCCTATCCCTTTTCCAAAAATTTTATAATTACTAACAAAATAAATTATATATATTATTATATATATATTTCTGTTCTTTATAAATCCAATTTCATTAAATATTTTTGCACATTTTTTCGAGCCTTTTTTCCGAATCATTGAATATTTGGTAACTATCATTCATCATTCATTAATTTTAATTAAATATTCCATCAATTTTCGTTTCTATTTTCTGTAAATTTCAAAATCAGTTCAATAAAAGAATCATTCTTATTTGCCACGCCCCTTACTTTGTGCACATTAAAATTCCTATTCCACACAGATGCTTCAAAACAACTCAACTTGACTTCGCTCATTTGGCGCTACTTTTGCGGCAAATCCTTGCTAACACGCACACACACATCGAGGCACATAAGGACCTAGACTAGGACTGGAATTTTGCCCTTTTCTCTAACCATTTTCCCTCATTTCGCAAGCGTTGTTTTCTTTTGAGCTTTTCTAATGTAGCCCACACGCTTTTAAGTTGAGCGCCTAAAACGCTTCAACTAGAAAGCACACACGCACACTACACACACATACATGCAGGACACACACGTCCGCCCTTCCTTTTACTTTGAAATGCAACATTGAACTGTCAACCGTTGTGCCACACGCCCGCTCCACACATTGCATTTGGCACATGCAATTTCCAAATGCAAAAGCAGAACAAAGTGAGGCCTAGCAGCAGACTGCGCCTATGTCAGGGCAAAGCAGGGATGGTGCGACGCAGCGTATGGCATGTTGCATCAAGTCTAGTTGAGAGGCAAGTTTAGAGTCTTTTGCATCTTTGCAAGTTGCAAGTTGCATGAGCATGTTGCACGTCTGTTGCTGTCTCTGGCAACCAGATAGGGGAGTTGTGTTGGTTTGTTGGTCTGGCTTTTGGGCCTGCTCCGTTCAGTTATCTGCTTAGCTTGGTGTTGGGTGTTCGGTGTCGGAGGGGGTGGCAAGTTTAATGGCGGCTATAACCCAGAAATTGCATGAATACTCAAGTGATGCCTACCACCCAGACCCTGCCGCACCCACTCGCCCTCCCTGTTGCCACTGCAAGTCCAGTTACATTTCCCGACTTGGCCTCGTACATAAATCATCATTGCTTTTGAGCTAGCGACGTTGTCCTCGACGCTAAAGTTGTCCTCGTCGCCTCGCACACACACATACCCTCTTATATATATATATATATAGATATATATATATGTATGTATGCTCGCCCTGCGTCCTTGATGCTTCTTCCCGTTATCCTACTGTCTTTGGCTTTCATTGCAATGGCTTTTGTTTTTTTTTTCGCTTTAAGTGGCAGTTTCTTTTCGGCACACCGAGTCCTTTGCCAGTTGCCGTTCTCCTTCCCACTCTGCCTGGCTTACTTCCTTGCTTACTTCCCTTTCCTTAGCCACCCCGCCTACCACTTGGCGTCCTTTGAAGTTTTGTTTATGTGCTGGTCGCTTGGCTGCTGATATTTTATAGCCTCATTGGCGGCAGTTACGCTTCGGTTTTGGCGCTCTAATTGAGCGTATGCCTCGCAACCAGGACTCGGAATCTGGTATACCACAGATAAGAGTCAACATATACATTATATATACACATCTATACATACATATAAATACATATGTACCTGTATACATAGAAATCTGTATGTAGGGAGCGTGGGACATAATTTAGATTGTTGTATTGCCGTAGCGGTTGCCACATAGTTACAGCTCAAGCATATTTATGTTCATTATACCACTAATCGATAACAAGCATTCGATAACTTGACCAATTAGTGTAAATCATTAACTTTAATTGATAATTATGTAAGATATTGAGTGAAATTAAGTATAAGACTTGACAAAAGCTTTAAAATTAAATTATCGATTTATCGATAACTTATAATTTTATTAAATAGTATGCTTTATATCTGCATAAGACAAGTCAATAATCGTTTATCGATATCAATAACTCTTAACACAATTACCACCAATTATCGATTACCTAAAAATCCTAAGTTCTAAAAACATTTTAGTTTAATTTCCACTCATAAATAATAAAACTCATCGCTATGAACTGATTGAACTACATCGAGATCCTATTCCCCTATGATTAGTATTCAGAACAATAATCGTTTATCGATAATCCACTTATAAATTACCTGATAGTTACTTAACATGTTATCCCACATATCGATTACCTGAAACTTTTGCTGCTCACAGTGCATTAAGTCCTTTAGTTCACACATTTAGCCATTAAGCTAGCCTGAGCTCCACGTGTCGTATACTCAATATATTTACGTGTTGCCGCCTGCGTGTGTATCTATTGCTCTTTGAACTAGTCTTTAGCAAACAATTTTATTAACTGCGCCCCAGTGCCTGTCAACGGCGTCATTATTATCAGTCATATCATAAACATAATCAGTGGAAACATTTCGTGAAACGAACTTCGTTTGTCCGCGCATTGAAATCAAATTTCGGTGAGCAGAGCAGCATTCAAAGAGAAAAGCCTCCGAAAGATGACGATGCCAATGATAATGATGGCGATGCTGATAATAACGATGATGACAAGCCTCGCGCAGTAGATGGCATTCAAAAAGTTAACCAACTTAATAATAATCGCTGAGCTATAAGCTGCTTTTGAGCTGGCGCACGTTTCATCTGCCTGATAGTCCAACTTTTGACGCTGATTAATTTGTGAATAGCAATTCGAGCACAGAGAAGGGGAAGGAGAGAGCGCGATAGAGATTGCTGCTTGCCTGATAAGCATTGAGTTTCGAGTTTTTGACCCGATAAGACGTTTGACTGTCTGACTGGCTTGTTACTTGGTTCTGGTTTGAGTTTTCTTCTTATCTCTCATCGCTGTTGTAGCAATTGTTGTTGCTTTTCGCCTCGTTTTACCAACATTTTTGCACGTTTTGTTTGCTTTTGTAGGCCCGACTGTTTGCTTTCATACGTGCGCGCTTTCAAACCATATCTTATGCACAATGTTCGCTCATATTGTTTTTAAACAATGCTGAAATTGTCGCAGAATATTTTGTTGAGTTTTGCATTTTATTTTTGGTGATTGTAAAACAACCTTGATTAATCGATAAATTATGGATATGTCTCGTATGTATGTATTTTTTTTACATATTCCTAATACTAAGTACTCTTTATAATAATCGTTTTCGATAGTCCGTTTCATAATATTTAAGCTATCCAACACTTCTATGGATTCGATATCAATGTGTCAAAAACTATTTAGCATTTTCATATGATTATTAATACTTCCTATCGTTTATCGATAACTTCCTATTACACTCACTTTCAATTATGAAAGCTACTCAACGCTGATCGATAACCAATCGTGTTATCACACCTTTTACACCATTTCCGATTATATGTCAATCCAATTGACACACGACTGTCTGTCCGCTAAGCAAATTATGACAAGCATCGTCTGTGCGCTGCTTGAATCAAGATTCCGACTGCGTCTGCCAACCAATTTGCCTGAGAACCTATCGTTTCTTCAGCTGCCAGCTCGCTGATAACATCCACACTCACACGAACACAAACGAATACACACACACACACACACACACATACAGCGCCGTTAGCCGCAACCAAAAACTTTAACACATTTTCATTTCTTTTCAACGCGCGCTCACAAATACAACCAGTGCGAGAGCGCGAGTAACAAAGTTTGAGCCACTCGCAGTCCATGCAGGGAGAGAAGGAGAGAGGGAAACAGAAAGAGAGAGCGGGGGCTAGGCACGTAATTTAATAAAATGCCAAAGTCCTCGACTGCACATTGCACGCCAAAACAGACGGCTGGACTGGGCAGACAGACAGACAGAGAGTGAGAGAGGGAGAGAGACGATGACGACGAGAACGTGAGAGACATGTGCCGTCAGCACCGTCAACCCCACGGCTCACCTGCCGCCCACGCGTGAGTGCTGCCCTCACACGTGCGCGCACTGTGAGTGTGTCTCGAATGAAATTGCAATACAAAAGTGTATGAAATGAATGTCCGTGCTTTGCCAACGGCTCTCGCATTACGTTTGCCAATTCACAAACTGTTCCAAATGTGAATTATGAGAAGGTTGTGCAGCATGCGAAATAGCTGTAACTATGCTTCTCTCTCTGTGTGTGTGAAAACTTTTGCCAGAATTTTAGACAAACTTGTTGGCCAATGAATGGTAAAAGAAATTGCATAAACAGACAACGGTCAACGAATAATAAGTGAGTCGATACAGAGTAGAAAGAAATCCAGAACCGTTACTTAGTATTTGTAATAAATAACTGTGATCTAAATTAAGCTAAATTTAGATCAATGGTTATTTGTTTATGAAAAATAAGTAGAATAGTCTTTTGAATCAGGTATGTCGTATAGAGTACTTGCTTTTTGCTTTAATCCATTAAGTTAATAATTACAGAATCCATTCCTTAGAGATATGATAAATCATTTCATAGCATTTTTATCGATAACTCTTTGCCGTAAGATCACAGCAGCAGCAATAATCAAAGCAAGTCTGATATCATCTATTGCATGCAATTAAAATTCAGCATATCGAGCAAGCACTTTTTACGCATCTCTTTTAGTTACTCGTTTTTAGCATTTTATGGACGCCCATTTGGCAGCCGACCAAAAGCTTCTCAAACTACTCCACTGTAAGCAGTTAACTGTAGTTATATTTCGCAATGAGATACACACACAGACACAACCGTACACAAGTACATTACATTATTCTCTTTCCCTCACTCCTTCTTCTACTGCACCAACAGCAAACATGCTGATTAACACTTCATTTTGCATGCAGAAACTTCAATCACTGACGGCAGCAGCAGTAACATCAACAACAGCAACAACAATGACAATATGAAAAACGTGTCGATGCATGTGCGCCATGAATGTCAACGCACAGTTGAGGCAGCCGAATACAAAAACCAAAAGCAAATGCAAAAGCAAAACTTAACCCAACCTCCACCCACAAAGTACAAAACATTGACGTCGTCTGTCGTTGCCAGAATCGTTGAGTGCACATCATCTCCTCCTCTCTCTCTCTTCTCTCTCGCACTCTTAGCGTTCGTCAGCCCTTTATTGTACATGTGTGAGTTCGTATGTCTGCGTTTTTTATACAAAATGCGCATAGTTTATGTCTATGGGTTTTTATTTAGTTTTAAGCGTTTTCACATGTTTTTGCAATATGCGCATTAGTTTTAATGGCAATCGCCAACATAAAAATCCCATAAACGTCATATTAAACCACTAGCTGATGCAGTTACAGCTGATGCTGATGACGCTCGGCGCCAACTGCGCTGTTTTGCTTGTTGCTCGAGCTGTAAAGTTCTTTGTTGTGTGCAGCAATTGTTGTTAATGTCCACTACTACTTGTTGAATATCTGTATGTAAGAAAAATGATAATCTAAATAAAAAATAAATTTTGAAATTGTATAACGTTTCTCACTGCTTGGTTATCGTAAACGTACATGATTAATATTTATCTTTTGATCATTATCGCTAATCGATTAAGTCTCAATACAAAGTAGGTCAACTCAAATGGAACTGTAGAAAAATAAATCGAACACTTTGAAGCAAAAGCTTTTCTAAAAATATCATAGTCGATTATTAACTATCGATTGACATTGTTTCTGCAGTTGCAGCTTCTTATTTAATTTTAAACGGTTATAATTGAAGACGAACAGCGCAGACATATGGCGCCCGTCAGAGAGCGAGAGAATGAGAGAGAGCTAGCTCATAGTTGCCCTTGTTGCTATTTTATTTCCATTTCATTTGAATGCAAATTCTTGTATTCAATGGCAAAGAAAATTCCACAAAATCCAGCAACAGCGACGCCCACTTAACGCTAAGACGGCAAAAAAACAAAAAAAAAGTAAATTTAGTAGCAAACACATGTTGTTGTTGCTGTATATGTCGCTGCCGGCGGTTGTTTTATAAATAAACGGCAACAAGCTGCTCGCAGCTCAAGCGGAAACAAAAATAGAAAACGACAAAGGCAACTAGTGCGTAGACAGCTAGAGCTAAAAGGTGAGAGCGGAAGAGAGCGTACGAAATACCAAGAATCGACTCAAGCACCAAAGAGCGCCTGACAAGAGACTAAGAGAGCGCCAGAGATGAGGTTCAGATGAAAGTAAGCCTTGCTCAAACACAATTTATTTTTATCAAATTGCTTTTCTTTCATTTGCATATTTCTTTTCGTATACCCTTCTTGTTGCTTTTTTCAATTTGCATTATCAGCTATTATGTTTAAGCTAATATGTATAAAAAATAATACGAAATCTATAAATAACTTGCTGGCCACACAATTTATGGCCTTATAATTGGGTGCCCCCCGTCGCATTTGTGCAATTTTCTATTTTTAACCCACTTCGATTGCGTTTGTTTTTATACGTTTATTTTATATTGCTTTGTAAAACACTTTTTTCTTGTCTTTGTTATTGTTATTGTTGTCGCTGTCTTGCATTGCATGCATATTCGCTTATATACATTTTTTATTGTATTTATTTTTTACCTTGTGCTTTGAGTTGTTTCACCTTGCCGCTTGATTTATTTCGCTTGCCAATCAAGTGTTAAGTGTCCTATTGGCCAATGCTGCTAATTAGGCGTACATTTTCTTCTTCTTCATTCAATTTTTGTCTCAGCAGATGCCAAATTGGTTATGACTCAGAAATTGAATTGATGAGCAACTTTTGAAAATTACATTGCTATGACTAACTTTTTAGCAAATGTATCCAGATATATCTTTTCTTTGTCTAGCAATAAAAATATTAGCGATTTATTTCTAACTAAAATTAGTTTTATGGTCCGTTTCATATTGCTACTCAAACAAAATCTTATACAAAAGCAGATTACTCTTCGGTTTTATGCATAAGTGTGTAAAAAATGCAAATGTATTAGTATGTGCACAGCTCACACTTTTCCACTCGCTGGAGTGAGACAGACAGATATACCACTTTTATATGTGCGCTCTGCCGACGGCACAGAGTTGGAGTAGTCAGCCATCAAATCAGCTTAGCGATCAGAATCAACTACCTTTAGAGAAACAGAACGACCGTTGCTGTTAGATTAACTGAACTAAAACCAATTGACTCAATTTAATAGTTAGAAATTGGTAAGAACCAATATAAATTAACAAATTAACGCCAAATAAAAAAGGGCTCATTTTCCGAGTCAGCAAACGCGCAAAGTAAATGTAAACATTGCAGCATTTTAATATCAATTATACATGCTACACACACATTCACGTACAAACATGCACACATACATATGTCTGTATGTACTTATACACTTAGTAGAGGGAATACCCCTGCTGGCAAACAGCAATCAATAAACATTACAATAACAATAGCAACATGCCAAATGCGACAAAAACGTACCAGAAATTTTCAACTAAAAGCCACTCAACTAATAAAATAAACAAAAACAAGGCAAATGCGTGACAAAGAGTGTTTGTGTATATGTGTGAGTAGTGGATGAGCAGAGCTTGCGATAAACTTACATACTTGCACGTTAAGGCATTTTGTTATTGTGTTTACTAAATACGCAGCCTAGAAGAGAAGCAGAACTTACAATGTAATCCACAAACAAACACATGCACACACACAGATTCACGCACACAGCAGGAAGCTAGCAATGAGCAGAGAGCGACGGACTACATTTTATCGATCGTTAGGCAACAAGACAGAACAACTAAGAGAGACAGACCGATGGGAGTGGAGAGAGCGTAGAAGAGAGAATATATTCAATGTAACTTACAAACGCACACATGTATAAATAATTCATGTGCAAGCATTGCATTAATATTTCAGTTAGTTGTTGTTCTTATTATTACAGCTGCTGTTACTTTCGGTGCCGCTGCTGAGTAAAATGTCGTATTAACACCTAATTGTGGCAAAACAATGGTGAGCACGGATAACACAACAGAGAGCCGGCGTGCAGAGTGAAGCAGTGCAAGACTGCCCATTTAAATTTGAGAGCTATTCAAGTGTTGTTCTTTTCATTACATTTATTGTTGTTGCTGCTCTAGTGCAGCTGTCGGCAAGTGTGCCCAGAATGTTTAAGAGCTTCAAAAACTACAGCAGAAGCAGCCAACAATAATGAAGCAGAAGAGGAAGTAGCAGATAAAGAGAAATGCACTAAAAATGTGACGTTGGCAGTTTTTGGGATTTTTGAGTATGTCAAAGTTGAAGAGCAACTCGAAATAAACCTATCAAATACTTCAAGTATTTCAAAGATGCAATTTCTTATAAAATATCTACATATATGCATATATATATAAATAAGTTTTGGAAGCAGTAATTTAATTCCTTGTGTTCATAAAAATAGTAGTGCGACGTGCACTAAATGTTAAACCACAAAATATAGTGATAATAACATGATTTTGAAAACAATTTGAAACGAATATTATTATCAACATATGTGGACATCTGTCATGTTTAAAGTGCTTTAGGTTTATGATTTATTCTTGATTATGTTTCATTATTTCAAATTATTTGCTAAGCTTAAATATTTTTACACTAACTTTCTTTTTTTTTATTTATACACATTTGCTTGTATCAATCAATACTAATAAAATCAAAAGTCAAGCAAAACAAAAATTAACAATTTCAATTGCATTTGATTACCACATAGCAACAACTTGCTTGCAGACTTTTCCCATTCTATATAAGTTTGTGAAATAAAATATATTCACAACATTTAATGAAAATAGTGTTCCGGACAAAAAAAATGAAAAAGGGGTTAAAACCCATCGAGAAACATAACAAAAGTACTTCAGTTAACCGTTGCGTGACATCGAGAAATGGAACACGAGTCAGGGGAGTTTGATAGAAGCCGGGCAGCCAGGAGTTTACGAGCAAAGGGTTGAGTTATACATAAAAACCGAAAAGCAAAAAATTATGTGGTTCACATATACTTGAGTAGCATTGCGCCTTAACAAGCCATTGAAATGTATAATTGTATTGTTCAGTTATTTGATATTTCCCACAAAACTGTTGAAGCTCGTAAAAAAAAAAAATTGATTTTTGGCTGGGAAATAGAAAAAAGAAAAAAACATTCAATTGCGAGCTAGTTTGACTATAAGCAAATAAAATCATAAAAATAATCGATTAAATACAACACAGTATTAGTTATCGATAGGTCAATGAATGTAGTACCGATAGGAATGAGTGAAAAATTATATAAACATAATAATAGCATTAATTATAATTATTATTTACATTTGTTTTGCGAGCTTAGCTAACCGAAAAATTATCGATAACGTAAGTGTTATGAGGCTAAATAAATGTTATCGAAATGAAAAATCTATTAAAATATTTATGAACTCAATTGTTTTCGATAAATTCAACAAATAACTGTGTCGTTACAATTTATTTTGAGATTCTTCACATGGACTTGCTGCTTGCAACTTTGTGGCAAGCGTAATTGGCTCACATGTGGCACGTTTCTCACGCGAGATACAAGCGAAAGATAAAGCAGCAACAAAATCGAAGAAGGCCACACAACTTCCTTGCTGCGGCTGCTGCTGCTGCTGCTCAACAATCAAACACAAACACTCATTAAAAAGTCCTTCAATAAAGGCTTCAGGTTACAATATTTCAACCACGACAAATTTTTATCCCTACACCGGAAATACTTTGGCAGCCAGTGCGAAAGAGCGAGAAGGAGAGAGGGAGCGTGAGATCTAGCGACTCCCTAAAGGCGAATCGCTGGCCAGAGCATTAAGCACAAAAGCAAACAAACAAGCAACAGCAACAGCAACAGCAGCGACCCCAAAGGCTTGTCCAGGACCTGTCCCCACAACCAGCCAACCTCCCTCCCACCCCTGCTGTCAATATTAATAACAGCCGAAGAGGGAGCTAAGGGGAAACGAAAAAAAACGCCAACTGGAAATAAATGGCAAATAAGTTTTTTGTTTTTATTTGCTGGCAGCAGCCACGAAGGACACTAACCGAGACCCTTCTACAAAATCCACCCTTCCCACCTCCCACACAGCCCTCCTCTTGACAACGTACCCCATTTTGACCGGCGCTTTCTCTGACAGCGGAAAAGTGCAACTTATTTACTGTTTCCGCGTCGTCTTCATCGTCAGGCGCCTTCAATTGGGGGGCGGCTGCCCCTGCCGCTGCCTGGGCAAATAGATGAAATACCAAGAATCAAGAACAAGAAGCATAAGCAACAGCAAGTACCCGCCCCGAAGTCCGACAATAGGACCTTAGTTCAGCTTACAAATACCCAAAAGACCTTGAGCACACACACACACACACACACACACACATACACACGCAGAGCGCGTGACCGTGGAATATGTTTACATCGATAGATTATGAATTCCGTTTGAGCCAAACACAATTTTCTCCCATTTTATTTACATACCGAGAACAATCTATTTAATTAGTTAGTTATACCAATATTTCAAAAGGCAACTATATAGCTTACCGTTGTTTTTTCTTTGGAAAGCATCGAGTTGCTGAAGTTAATAATTTAAGTAATAAGTGTAGGGTATCAGAGCTACAAGTGCACAACTATAGCAAAGGACTTGACAGTTGCAGTTGCAATAGCAGTTCCCAGTTGTTGGCTTAAAGTGGCACAACCACTTGGCTGTGTGTGTGGCAAGTCGCTGTCGACTTGCCACATGCAAGTGGGAAGGATACAGGTAGAAGGATGGCGGCTTGGAGCCACAATTTTGCCAAGGCAACATCAACAAATGTCGTGTCCTTCAGTTTTCAAACTGCAACTGAACGACGCTGGGCGTGGCATATGCAACACATGCAACAGTTAATCATTTATATGCGGTGCAAAGGGTTGGCACTATGCTGACACACAGTGGAGACGACAACACCTTGAACAAAGCTCAACAACATGAGCATTCTGAGAAAGAGAAAGAGAAGAGACAAAGAGAAGGGGAGATAGAGAGATAAAAGCAGGTCGAGGTCCTCGAGAAGGAGTGTCCCGCATGCAAAATGCATTAGAAATAACAAAAATAATAACAAAGGCGACATTCCGCATAATCAATTTGCAGATAGATCACAAAATTGATATTATTTATGACAGCAACTGGAAGGACAATATAGCTTTGAGCCATATACAAAGCAGAGCTGTGGCAAGTAGTTCAGGAGGAGGCGTGGCCAGGACCTTATCGATTCTATGACCACAAATACCAAAATATGTATATAAAACATAATGTATGTAGGATAGACTATTGTTAAGTAAGTTTTCTCTCTTTTTAGTAGTCACTACAATTTTTATGAACAACTAAATTTGGTTAGTTTTTCTTTCTCAAGCGATGATACTAACTTTCTAACAATAAAACCACAAAATTAATAACTTAAATAATATAATATTAACTTAAATAATATAAATATGTTAATTTAAATATTCATTTCAAATTGTTTTCAATATATTGTGTTTATCATCAATTTTTGCTGTCTAACATTCAAAGCTCAGTCGCACTATTATTTTTATGAACGAAGCTGTCTATAAGAATAATGTTTTATAAAAACTTGAGAAAAATTCTTATAAAAATTCGAATTAAAAAAATAATTTTAAATTGAAATAAAATTTAATGTATTATTTTTTAATTCCAAAAGAAAATACCAAATCAATTCTCAATTCCAAATATTTTTATTTAATAAGTTTAATTTGTTATTCAAATTCTTTAAATGGGGCATTTTAGATGAATAAATTTTCATATTATTTCCATTTCTTTGACATCAATTCAAAACTTACTTTAAATCTAACAAACTGTTTCCATATTCCCTTATGCAACGTATATAATATCATATATATAACGCATGTAAATAGCTTCCACGTATTACGCCCCACTTTGTATACATATATAACACATCAAACTGTATGCATGATTCATGTTGCAATTTCTAGTTCAAATAACCCAAAGTTCATACGAAAATTCGTATTTGAACTATGGAGGCAAGCTTCAAGCCAATAGGCTACCAATCAAATTGACTTACCCCGGCCCATTCATCCCTTTGCAAACTCTACCTCCCCCCTTTTGGCCGCCATCTACACTTAAGCTATTGACCTACACACCTAATTGATATGCCGCACGTTGACTCAACAATCAAAAGGCAAACCCAACTGGACAGCCCAAGGTTGGGTAAGCGAGAAGTATTTAGAGGGTGCTTCTCTTTTTTATAGGGCTCCTTTATAGGGGACCTTGGCAAAAATAAGCAGAAATCTCCCCGGGGATTTCAGTTTTTATGTCGAAATTATACATTTTATTATGTCATTTAAATGCGATGCCGGAACAAGGAGAAGAATAAGCAAGCGAGAGAGAAAGACATAGAGAGAGAGGGGGATAGCATGTAAACTAAACAGACAGTTGTTGCCACTAGCACCCAACTAGTGCCTTGCCTTACCCTTCGGCAGACCATAAATCAGCAACAGTTAGAAAGGATGTAAAGCAGCAGGACGCAAGGTAAAGTCCAAGTTCTCTGGCAAACTTTGCTGCAAATTGAAGATGGCGAGGCAGAGAGGCGAGCGGGGAAGAGTTAAATGTAGAGCATTACGGAACCACTGCAAAGCTCTGGTTGGGGTGCAAGTTTTATGACTTCGCTTCAGGATACGAAGGATACCAGGACACTAGGCTGTCGCTATGTGAGTGTGCATGAGTGTGTGTGCGTGTGTTCAGCGGGGCATATGTAATTTTCATACCTTATAAAATTGCAAAGCGTGCAACAGCGAGAGAAGAAAAGATTTGCTATTTATACCCTACATATAGTTGAGTAAAGGGTAGTTTCGTCTGTTGCCAGTGCATATACAAAGACAATGAGTTAGGCTAGAAATCAATGATCACTAATTTTATACATATTAAAATTTGTTTCTTTAGAAACTTAAATTTTCTTAACAATTTATACTTTTTATTCGCATGCCAGCCTACAGAGTATCTACGCAACGAGCACACTCGAACGCCTTAATTCTACTTCATTTTTTATTATTTTGATTTTTGTGCGAAAAAGGATTTGGTGAAAGGACAAACCGTCATGACAGATGTTTTGCCGCCACTCGAGGGATGCAAGCAAGCGAAACAGAGACAGGAAACAGACATAGAGTGTGAGAGAGATGGAGAGAGTGAGCAGGCGTATTCGTCTGAATGTGCTGCCAAATTGTTTTATGTGTCCATCGATAAAGTAAATCACTTCCCTTAACATTTATTTCGGTTTTATACACTGTTTTCAGCAGCGGCTATAGAGTATATAGGTTTCAGAGCCAAATTTCTTATCGATTTTAGAGCTAGAAACAACAACAAGAACAAGAAACAATCACATGCTTGCCCCTTGAGCCATGATCATTGGAAGAGAACATATTCTGAGCTTACCCTTTGAGACAGTTAAGATTAAGGCTAGATCCTAACATAGATCACAATCTATATTCATAATAATATTTGTTTGAAATTCCTTTAGTCAGCTAAGACCTAAAAGAGTTTTGTCTCTCTTTTATATGATTAGAAACAATAAACAGTGTATACAGTTATTCACTTCCGCCCGCCTTATTATTTGTTCTACTTTACTCTTGCTGTTTTTGTTGTTCAGGGTTTTTCCTTTAGCGAATAATTTGCTGCGTTCTTTTACAAGGGTTCGCCCCGTGTTTGACTTGTTTGCCTTTTGTATACGTAAGGCACAAACACACATATCTCAATAAATACATATGTATATAAAGATATATACATATATATAGGTATACCTACATCTGTGCCCTTGACAAACGATTGTGGAGCTTTGTGCGTCAGTCTGTTGTGGGCAAACCAATCAATTCGCAGCGACAATTAGACATTTGTTTTACCAGCTTTTTGGGGGTAACTTTTATCATTAGCAGCAAAAACTGTGCATGAAGCGCATTCAATGGATCGGGTATGGGAGCCTAATTTATTTTTGGGGGTTTTCGGCTTTAATCAGTTTGCTACTGTTTAATTTATTTAAACCTTTAAGTGAAAAACGCATAGGAAACTAAATTGCTGTTAAAATAGTTAGGTAGAAGACACCCTATAAAGTTTACCATTTAGTAATTGACTAAATGTTGAAAAGAATTTGATTTTATTTAGTTGCAATCAAAAATACTAAAAAATCCATGAAAAGGAAATACCTTCTCTATGTAATGTAAGCTTTTTAGGGAGACTAGTTAAAGGTATTCCTCCATCTTAATACTTGATTGTTATAACCTCTAAAAGTTAGAGATGTATATCTGAATTCTTTAAGTTATTATATAATGCTGTGTTCATAAAAATAGTAGTGCGACTAGCTCTAAATGTAGGATACACGATGCACACACGAGTTTGAAAACAATTATAAAACAACAATATATTGTTAATAATTTACATTATTGTAAACAAAATTGAACAAACAAAATTGAAATATTATTGGCTTACTAACTAATGGATTAAGCAATACAAAGAACTCTACGATGATGAACTCTTATTGATGATGTCGTATCTGTTAAAATCTTGCAATTTCCGGTTGAATTTCAAATAGTTCAACAATCAAATTAAGTTTGATTAAGCTTATACGAAATACAATTAAAATTCTGCATGGCTAAACTTATCATATGGCACTTCCCATTCGAGCAGCTCCTCACTCACATCAGCTGCGAAGCAGATCCCTTAAGGGACTGCGTATAATGAAAATGAAAAGGCTGCTTGCAGCACTTGCACTCACTTAGCTATTCATAACTGACACACACACACACACACACACACACACACAGGCACGCACACACAGGCAAACACCGACAAATTTAAATAATTCAACGAAAGAAATTCGCTTTTAGCCAATGCCAAAAGCCAGCGAGCGAACGATACAGATAGAGAGAGAGAGAGAGAGAGAGAGAGAGAGAGGGAAAGAGGGAAAGAGAGGGAGAGCGCGACAGTTGTGAAGTGAGAAGCGGAAAAGCCACAAAAACCAGAAACTTGCAGTCGCGTGCAGCTGTCTGTCTGTGTGTGTGTGTGTCGTAGAGCACAACTTGACAAGGGCTAAAAGCACAGAGACCTATGCCTGAGCACGGTGAAATGGAGATTGTGGCCAAAAACTCGCGCGCGCTTTAGACACACATTAAAATTTCAATTTTATATAAATTAAAATTTAATCAGCATATTTTCGAGTGTGTGTGTCCACACATTAATATATGTCTGATTGTTTGTCAAACTGAAAATATAAACATTTGAAAGCTTTGCTATTAAAATGTTTAATCTACTGAATGTAGTAAGGCAATCAAATATTGATTGCAATCGGACTATTTTTTGTTTACATTTAAATATTAAAAGTTTGCAATTAATTGTTATTTACATTATTATTTATTTTTAAGTTTTAAAGGAAAACTTAAATTTTAATTCAATTTGTCTTCCTCGATTGGCTCTTGTCCTTTCTCTGCCAAAATTTATATTTAGCCGCATCTTAAAAACGTTAAAATGATTAATCTTTATAAGAAATAATATTATTTGTATTTTTTTTATTATTTATTTATTATATATATTATTTTTATTTTTTAAATGAAATTTTCTCCTTTTTTTGGTTTCACGAACCAATTTACAGCTCAATTTAATTTGTCCTTACGGAATCTTAGCTTAGTTATACACTCTAGAGAGTTATCACTGTAGCTTAATTCTCAGCGATATACAAAACGAAAACCTTGCTTTGATCTCTTGCAGAAATTGTTCTTAGCCAGATTCACATTGATTTTCTTTTAATTTTCTTAATTTGCTTTCCATATAATTTCCGTTAATTATACCTCGCAACTAACTGCCAAGAACTAGTCTGAAATCAGTCACTTTCAAATATTATTTACATAAACTATAAATTCAAAAAAATATTTGTCAAATAAAACAGTTTTAGTTAGTCGAATTAGTTGAGCTGCTTTATGCGTTTGTTAGAGGCGTGCATAGGGGCGTGGCAGGCAGTGAGCCAAATTGAGAAGTTGCTCAAGTTATTTTCTCTTCCTCTCTCTGAGCCCTCAAGAAATAGACGGCAAAAGAAATCTGTTATGGTTAAACTTTACGCGCACAGTAAAAACTTTTCGACAAATTGCAGCGAAAAGTGCACACAATGCTTAAAGAAGAGGCAGAAAAAGGCGAAGAAGAAGCAGGCGAAACAGTGCGTGGCGACGCCGGCAAAATATACACACACACATACATATACTTATCTAAGTGTAAGCTGTGTATATGTATTTAAGCATGAAAAAAAGCTTAAGAAAAACTTTTAGATTTTTCTACTTTGGTCAAGGTGGGCACTAAATGAAAGGCGCTGCTAAGGGGCACAGACGGCAGTCAAGAAAAACCGCAAACTTGGCAGCACTCTCCCTCTCTCTCTCTCTCTCTTTCATCTCTCTCTCTTCCTAGCTATTATCTTGCATAGTGCGGCGGCTGTTGCTTGCGCTCTGTTTATTGCCTGGCGCTAAAAGCAACTGGGGACCATTTTTGGTACTATCCCTCTTCCCCTTTTGCTCTTCCCTTTCACCGCCACAATCTCTTATATTGTCTGTGCATTTCAAGTCGTAATGTGGGCGTACAATTTTCAATTATACATTTTAGTGGCCGCCGCAGCTCATTGACAGTAGAAATATATAACAAAAAAATAAATATAGAAGCAAAGTATGTTTATACATATATACACATGTATAAGTGTGCGTGTATGTGTATATAAAAAGGGTTGCCACAGAAATGAGAAAAGTTTTTAGTTGTGGAACTTGCGACGAGAATATGTCTGTGCATTTCCGCAGCTTGTGTGTGTGTGTATAATATGGCATTGGGGCACCAGCAGCTTGGCTTCACATTCATATTGAATGAGCAACGATATGGCAACGCATAATATAACTATATATTTATATATATATACAAATATATATATACATTGTTCCAATTCAAGCGAATTGAAGTTAGGCATAGATTGATCGATGCTTTTTGTATTAATTATAAAAGGCAGCAGATCCTAAAAAACACCTATGGGTACTAGAGTAATTTTCCTTTTAAAAATTCTATCTATTCCAACTTCTTAATATGCACACACAAAAATACATATAAAATATATTTTTTTTAAATTAAAAAGAAAATTCTTAACAAATATTGGATATATATATATACATTTTTAATAATTAGTTTTCCTATTAACTCAAGAAAAATATTTCCAATAAGAAATCAACTTGCGCGTCTTCTTATTGGAATTCAAAATGTAAAGTAAGCGTCTCCAATTGGACGAGTAAATTGGAAAGTTATTAAAAATTAATTAGTCTTTCTTTTACTTACCGTGGTTTAGTTAATTTCTTCATATGTATATCCATGTCCCGTTACTGTCGATGTCAATATTCTTGTTGTTGTTGGTGGTGGTGGTGTTGGTGTCGTTCCCCATTCACATTCGAATGACTCTACATGAGTGCCTCAATTTTGGTTGGGGGTTTTTTCTTTGGGAATTGGTGGGGGACTAATCCAATGTTAATGCAAGTGGCAACAGCAACTCCTGAGAATTTTGAGAGCCGTTGCTCTCGTTAGCTTGTCGCTGTCGTTGTTTTGTTGCTGTTGCTTCTGCTGCTGCTTCTTCTTCTCTAGTTGTTTTTTGGGCTTTTGGGCACCGCATGAGTTGTTGGTGTTGTTCCTGGCAGGTTGCTGGCGTTGTTTTTGTTGGTGTTTTTCTTTAGTTAACATTTAACAATTAAGTTTAATAATTTTTCATTTTATTTAATATTTTTTTTGTTTTTTTTTTGTTATCCGTAATATTGCTCGATTTGCTGTGTTGATTGAGGTTATGGTTGTATGTTTTACATTGTTGTTATTGGGTATTTCCGTTTGTTGTTGTTGTTGTTTAAGCACTTGGGGCGCATATAAAAATCTGTTTTGTTTTTTTTCTTATTTTAAGTTTAGAATTTGCACTGCTTTTAAATGTTTTCTGTTTCGTCTCTTTTTGATAAATTTTGGTTTTGTTTTTGTTTAAAGTAAATTTGCTAAAGTAATTGCATGGATTTTTTTTAAATTTTGTTTTGTTTTTGTTGTAAGCAAGCTGATAATTTATTCTTAATTTTGTTTAATTACTAATTGTTTTCGTTGTTATAAGAAATATATGTATGCAAGTATGTATATATATATTTATAAGTAATATATATATATATACGATTTAATATGTTAATATTTAAAGATTTGATTGCATCGTTCGAATTAACGCACTTTATATAAACTAATTAAGATGATTTTCGATTTGCTTCCTTCTCTTCATGATCATCTTCTATATAATGCATGCATATTGTGTGTATATATAACGGTATATAATGTGTATATATAACTATTGGAAGGCGTACTTGTATAGGCTTTATGAATTTTTCTGCTCATAAATGTTATGCGTTTGTTGTTTGTTATTTTGTTAAAGCTAATGGCTACAAATTTTCATTTTTTTTTTGTTTTTGTTTAATTTTTTATTCAACTTTTCAACTTATGTTGGTATTTAATATAATAATTCATTTATTTATTGCTTTTTGTTGAGGCGCTTTTAGTTTTTGTTTACTTTTGTTTTAGGGCTGTAAATTAAAATTGATTATTTAAAGTTTTCATAGTTTTCAAAGTTATAAAGTGTGACCAAATGCCTAAAAGTTCGTCATACCCAATTGTAAAAACAACAACAACTATCTAAATACCCAAGGACAATAAACGCTCTCACATTCGATCTCAACGCTCTTTTGCTCTCTCTAACTCTCTCAACAGCTGTTAAGAATATTAATATACGCAACAGTGTTGCCAACTATAATTGTCAACCTCTGCAACCAAAACAACAACATCACCTCACGTCACATCACACACACACATATATATACAGGAGGATGTTATTTTTCCGCTAACATTGCTTTATGCTAGCTGTTCAGCTGTTGATCGCAATTGCATTTGCATGACGCAGAGTTGCCAACCGCATTGTACGCAAGACTTGGGGTGTGTTGCCAACGTTTTTGTTACAGCAGCTGCGACTTTATATGAGTGCGCGGCTCGCGCTGATGGAAAAAAGCAGGTGTTAAATAAAAATCAAGAAAAATATACGTACGCACACATAGTACATAATACGAACAATAATATGGCAGATGAGCCACAAGACAAATAACATAATAATTTTGTAGCTATGTATGTGCAGTTGGGCATGCATTTATACATATATATCGACAGATGTGTGCTTAGCTCCATGTGTGTGTATGAGTACAGAGAATTGTCTATGCTCAGTTGTTTTTGTAGTATTTCATTCATTATGTTACGACCAGTTGTTGTTGTAGGCATAGGCAGCCCAAAGGGCAACGCACGCATAACCGTTTTTTTGGCGTTTGCTTTTGTGCTTGTCGGTGCTTAACAACAACAACATCACGAGTGTCTTGGCGGCAGTTCCGTTACGCGCGAGCAAGAGAGCTCGCGATTGAGCGCCAAGTGCCGTTTGAAAAATCAGCTTTGAAGTCAATGCGCATTTCACTTTTTCTGTACCGTTTTTTTCATCTTGTTGTCTTTGCGAAAGCGAAATTTTTATTTTATGCTGTTGTGGCTGCAGCGATGTTTGCTATTGACTTCATTAATTGTTGTTTTTGTTTTTTCTATTGCTTTAATTAATTTGCATAACATTTGCAGGCGCCACAGATCGAAAGAGTCGGCGAGAGCGAGAGAAGTAATAATAAAAATAATTCGCATTTATATTTATGTATATGTATGCATGTATGTGTGTGTTGAAATGTGTGCGTGTGTTGGTCAACAGGGGCGGCAGGCGACGGTAACGCGGCGTTGCTCTACTTGCGACAACGACGACAGCGACGACGACGCCACGAAGAAGGTAATTGTAACGCGTTGTTTTTTTTTGTTATTGCTCTTGTCATAAATAATTAATAAACACAACTTACGTATTATATTTGCTTTTGCTTTTGCATTTGCATTTGATTTTGCTTTTATTTGCTACTTGCTATTTGCTTTGCATTAACTTTTCACTTATTGCACTTGTTTTACAATTGCTACACACACTTATTTGTAATAATTTTCTTTATATATTTTTTATTATTTATTTAGCATGGCGATTGGTTCGACGGTCGCGTGTAGAAGGAAAAAATTTCACGATTTTCGCTATTCGCTTTTACATCTTATCCGGCGCGACGACGTACTGTTACTGTTAATAAAAAACTGCTTACACTGGCGCCAACTGCTAACCGGGTCTGTTATATTTTGTTGCCAGAGAGAAAATGTTTACTCAAATTGTACATGTTAGGCAACTGTTAGTTAACAGGTGGCGCTCGCGCTCTGTTAAATTTGCTCTGAGTAATGCACAGAATCGAACGAGAAAACTGCGAGAGTGCAATCTGCCGAAAATGTTAACATATGCTGTTAACTGTTAACAATGATCATACAGTAAAGTTGGGTTCTCATTTATTGTATCAACCTAATTACTTAACGAAAAAAAATGCTTAGAAATCTTTTTAATAACAACATATGTTTGCTTCATTTACAACCGCGCATTCTTTTTTATGCGCTCTTTCATTTGGCTGTTACAGTTAAATTGTGAATGAATGTTTGAGAGTGGACTAACGACAGAAGAGAGAGGCCGCCTGACGTTTTTGCCTGTTGTTTGTTGTTACTTTTCCTAGCTATTGAGTGCGTGCGTGCATTTGTGTGTGTTTGAGTGCACGAATGTGTGCGCGTATCTGTGTTTGTTGTTGCTAGTTAGCGTTAGTGTTGCCAATGCATTGGAATTTGAAACCGTGCGAAAATCAACAACAAATGTTTCGCCGTGTTATGCATTTTGTTTGTTTGTTTATTATTGCTGTCACTTTTCTTCATTTGTTTGTTGTTTTATGATAAGTTTCTGTCTTTAACAAATACTAATAAACAAACAAAAGATACTTTTCTCTAAGATATCTTCAATTAGCACCTTAAACAATTTATTCAAAATGCAAACTTTTTAAAACATGCATCAAGTTATATATTTTTAAATTTAACCTGATTTCGCGTAAATTGGAAACTTTAAATAGTTATCAGAGACTACTTGGAAAATGGTTTTACCCCATCGATATTCACAGATAAAACAGAATAAAATAAAAGTCAATTTACGATAAATATGAGTTTCTATTGCTTTAGCTTATCGATCTTTTCTGCAATGATATTTTTAGTTCTAAACTTTTTAAACATGTGGAAGTCGAGCTAATGATATTCTCTTCTCTCGTATCAGCATTCAGTTATTATTGGCATGTCCGTTTCAAACAATTAAAATCTTATCGGAATACGAGTTGCCTGTGTGTGTGCTTGTGAGTATAGCACATCTAATCAAATCAAAAATAATGCAAAAAAGATGAAGCTAATAAAAATACATCGAGGAAGAACTGTTCAATGTGTTGCTTACGTGCTTAAAATATGTGCTTTAGGCTTTTAGACGTAAAAAGTAAATTAGACAAAAACAAATCAAACTCACACGCACACACGTACACTGACAACATTGTCATTGAGGAGAGAAAGAGCGCGCAAGGGAGAGTTAGCACATAACAGCGAGAGCGGCTTGTCTGACATTTGACGTTTGTTTGTGTGTTTTGCGCATTCACAATAAGCGCGCGAACCGCGCATAGCAAATTAAAATTAAAAAAAGCCAACTACAAAAATGACACTTAAAAACAAAGCGCAATGAAATTAAGAGAGCGCTTGCCTAAGTTGAGCGAAATTGAGAGCGAGAATAGCAGCAAAAGAGAGAGTGCTAACTAGAGAGAGGGAGAGAATATGTGTGTTGTTGGTGGGGTAGGGGGCTCAGAACGACTGTTGACGAACTTTTGACTTGGTCAGGCTTTTGTTTATAATTATTTACATGACATTACTCACCTTTTGTTGAACTGCAACGCATAAAAGATTGTGCGAATTAAAAAAATGTTTAAACATTATTTAACACAAATACTAATGAACACACACATACACTCACAGACTGTGACGAGACGACGACGACACACACACATACAACGACGCGACATGCTGCTATTCTTTTTTTTTGTTGTTTCTCTTTTCTCAATGCAGTGTTGTATAGCAGCAAAGTTTTTGTTGTTGTTGTTGTGATTGGCGCGGCTGTTGCCTTTTCCACATTTAATTAGTATACGTTTTTATTACATTTTAATCAACAAATAAATCGTACGTAAACTGCAGTCAGCCACTCACACACGCTCGCATTCACACACGCACGTACTCACACACATACACTCACACACACACACGCACACACATGAGTGGGGCACGCACACACAGCAACTAGTAAATTCTGCGACACTTACGAAAAAATATTTTTTATGTGTGTGTTGCCTATATTAAACAATTTATATTGCTTATTGCACTGCACATTGTTTGCACATATTTGGCCAGTTGAGGCACTTGGCTGGCAATTATTGTTTAGTTGTAAATGTAATGCGTTTTGTATTAAATCGAATTAATATAAATTTTTGTTGCGTGTTTTGCTGTTGTGTGCAACGAGTTTTTTTTTGGTACTGTGTGACCGAAGCGTGCCAAAAATTCAACAGCTGTTTTCTGTGCCAAAATCTGGCCACACAACATCTGTTAAAAATCCATAAAGCGGTCTTACTAAAGATTATATATATTTACGTGAATGGTAAAGAGAACAGTACCATTTTGAGTAAAGCTGAATTTTAATTGATGTTATGTGCGCTGTTCATGTTAACATTGTAAGGCGAACAGACCAGAAAGGGTAAATATCATGTATTGAAAAGCAACAGATGATAGGCGCCAAGGACAGTCGTTGATCCATAACATTGCAAGTATTTTTTATAAACACATATGCATATGTGTGTTGATTATTTCAATAATATAGGAGTAAAAATGGTATACCGTCAAATATTATTTACGCGAAAGAATTTTTATGTAATTATGTGTACATTTGCTCACCTGGACTAACAGCTGCAATTACAGCAATAGAACGCTGTTAAAACTCTGTTAGCATTATTTTGTTTTGGTTCTGTTTTTGTTTTGGTCGCTTGCCACTTATTGAATAACAAATAGTTGCTAAATACTTGCTTATTAAATGTAAACTAAGCTAGCAAATCACTCTGTCACTGGCTACAAATGCCAGCAATATATTGAAATTTTTATAATACGAAAATGTTGCCGACTGTAAACATTTTGAGTAATTTGATAAATCCCCTAAACGCCAGCTGCAGACGCGCTGTGCACCTGAAGAAACGTGAGCTGTACCAGGTGAGTGGTAGTACCATTGCAAAAGAATCGTAACATGGAATGCTTGTTCTCGCCCATTTAGCAATGCTTTCGCATACTCGGCGTACATGAGTCCGCCGACCAGGAGACAGTGCGTCGCGCCTATTTGGATTTGGTGAAGCGCGTGCATCCCGATGCCGACAGCGACGAGGCGAGCAACGAACGCTTCCAGCAGGTGGACGAAGCATTCAAAGCGCTGCAAGAGAAGTTCGCCAAAAGTCGCCGCAATATCAGCGACAACGAGGACGAGGAACTGGAATTCGATATAAGGCACACTGCGCCCCAGCATCGTCAGTATCTCTCCAATGAAGGCATAGGCGTGGGCACGCCCTTCCAGCGACAAAAGCAATACCAACAGGTGCGTGCGATGAAGGCGCAGGAGCGTGTGCTGGAGCATCGCGTCGAGAAGGCGGCAGCCGGGGAGCATGCGCTAATGCGCAAAGGCGGCAGCTACTACGGCAAACATGCGATCAAAACGAAGTATGGCATCGACCGTGTTGTCGAGGATCTCATCCAGGAGGCCATGTCCAAGGGCGACTTCAACAATCTAAATGGTGCCGGCAAGCCGCTGTCGCTGGCCCAGTCGCAGAATCCCTATCTGGACTTCACCACGCACAAGCTGAACAAGATAATGCTGGACAATGGCTTCACGCCGGAATGGATAACGCTTAGTCGCGACATACGCGAAGCTGTGGCCAAGCTGAAGCAACAGTTGCGCACCGAGCGCTGCTACTACGGCGAATGGCCGCTCGCCACCGTCGAGGAGCAGGCGGCTTGGCAAAAATTTGCCCAACTGCATGCGGACGAAGTGCTCCAACTAAATAAAACAATTGATAAGTACAATCTAATTGTGCCCATACTAGAGAACCAATACTTTCGCCTCACTCTGGACAGGCTGGCCGAGAGCGTCTTCCAGGAGCCAGAACTAAAGCGCAACATGCCGAGACCAAGCCAGGTGAAAGCCAAGACAGAACCCGCCAGCGATCGCGGCTTCATGGTGAATCTCTTCTCCATGTTTCTGTGAGGATCTGAGGAGCTTAGCTTAGGAAACCAAATCGTGATATGTAAATAAATGCAGAGCCAAAGCAGACGCTGAATAGAACTGAATAGAATTGTTATAAAGGTTAAATTTTGCTCTTGTTTGAAATGATGAATATGTATGAAATAGGCAAAAGGAGGCGTGGTATTTATGTTCAGTATTTAAGTAATTATAGATATGTTCAGGGTGATGAGCTGAGTCGGTCAAGCGTTGTCCGTACGTCCATCTGTCCGTTCTCTCGGCCGCCTGTCCGTCTGTCCCTCCGTCTGCCTGTTCGTTTGTCCGTCCGCGCGTTCCTCCTTCCTTCTGTTTTTGCGTTTGTCCTTCCGTTAATCCTTCCGTCCGCCCTTTCCTACTCCTTCCGTCTGTTCCGTCGTTTGTCCTTCCGTTAGTCCTTCCGTCCGTCCGTTCTTCCTCCTTCCGTCCGTTTTATTCCTTCCGTTCGTCCGTCCATCGACTTATCCGTCTATCCGTCCTTCCGTCCTGCCACCTTAAGTCTGTTCCTTCATTCGTCCTTCCGTTACACCTTCCGTCCGTCCGTTCTTCCTCCTTCCGCCCGTTTCAGTCCTTCCGTTCGTCCGCCCGTCCGTCCGATCTCTTGTCCGCCTGTCCGTCTGTCGCTCCGTCTATCTGTCCGTTCGTCCGTCCGCTCGTCCGCCCTTCTGTTCGTCTAGCTAGAGACTTTAAATTTTAGTCGCATTTTCCTTTTTTCGATAACTTATTGCATTTTGTCATCGATAAAAATCGAAAATGGTATTTGAATAGCTTAAATACTAAATAAGCTTAAAATTTGCTATTTTATATGGAGCAAACATATTTTTGCATATTTCTCATTTTGGATACCTTCGTCCCCCTTACCCACACCACATTTGCAAAAAAAAAAACGTATGTCAACTGCTAGAGACTTGTGATTTGGCTAATACTCTAGACACAGCTGGATGTTATTATCACGCTCTGAAATTTTGATTAAGAAAGTCCATTTAGAAGTAGAGTTATTGAACAATAAACTTGGGCATGGTAAGACCCATATGTGTGTGTGTGTGTGTGTGTGTGTGTGTGTGTGTGTGTGCGTGCATGTGTCGTTTGCTGTGCATGTCTAAGGGAATCACCGAATGATAGCAATTGCAGCTCTCGGCACGGGTATCCGCTAGTCGTGCACTCCCAACTAATACGAGTTTATTTAAAACGTAAATTTATTAGTGAACAAAGAAGTATATATAGTTAGTACTTACATATATGTGTTATATTATCGTATACCATGCATATGGAAGCTGTCTTAGTGGCAATTCGCTTAGAGAATTCAGTTAACAAATTTGGGTCGGCTTCGAGACGCACTTGCCCTCCGCACTGAGGGCAAGCGAGCCGTTGGCCAGCAGAGCCAAGGCGCGTGGATACGCCCAGTGCTCGGCCAGATGTATGCGCTGGGTCAGGCTGTCGACCGTGTCGCCCTCCAGTATGGGCACTGGCGCCTGGAGCAGTATGGCGCCGGTGTCGACGCCCTCATCGACAAAGTGCACGGTGCAGCCGGATTCCTTTTCGCCCGCTTCGAGTGCTTGCTGTTGGACATGCAAGCCCGGGTACTTGGGCAACAGCGACGGATGTATGTTGATGAGTCGGCCACGCCAATGGCGCACAAAAGGCGCGCTCAGGACGCGCATAAAGCCAGCCAGGCAAACGATATCGATGCGCGCGGCAACCAAGTGGCGCGTCAGCTCGGCATCATAGTCCTCGCGCTTGGCGAAATCTTTATGGGAGATAACCAGCGCTGGTATGCCCGCCTGGCTGGCGCGCTCCAGGCCCAGGACGCCGGCCTTGTTGCTAATCACCAGCTGAATGTCAGCGTGCAGCGCCTGGGCAGAGTCACGCGACGCGTCGATCAGCGCTTGCAAATTGCTGCCGGTGCCGGAGATGAGCACGGCGACCCGGCGACGTGGCAGCGACAACAGCTGCTGACTGCGCGCCAGCAACGCATCAAAGTGCTGCACCACCACCTGCGGCCGCTTGGCATCCTTGCGGGCAACGACCTCGCCCACCACCACAGCGCGTTGTGCGTAGCGCAGCTGTTGCATCACCTGCTCCACATGCTGCGGCGCCACAACCAAGATGAGGCCCAGGCCGCAGTTGTAGGTGCGCTGCAGCTCGGCTGGCGCAATGTTGCCAGCCAAGGCCAGCCAGGCGAAGACCGGCGGCAACTGGAAGCGATTCGCGTCGAGTCGCACGGCCAGCTCCTTGCGCAGCACACGCGGTATATTCTCGCTGAGGCCGCCGCCCGTGATGTGCGCCAGTGCCTTGATGCCGTGGCCGGCCTGGGCGAGCAGCGGCGCCAATGCCTGCACATAGATCTTGGTCGGCACCAGCAGCTCCTCGCCCAGCGTGCGCTCACTGAACGGCGCCCGGTCCGCCAGGCCTAAGCCCGCCCGCTTGAGCACAGTGTGCACCAGGCTGAAGCCGTTGCTGTGCACGCCAGACGAGGGCAGTCCAATCAGCACATCTCCCGGCTGTATCTCCTCCAAGCGTGGCAGTATCGCAGCTCGCTCTGCAATGCCCAGCGCAAAGCCAGCCAGATCGTAGACCTGCGGCTCGTAGAGCAGCGGCAGCGCGGCTAAGTGGGCATCTGAAAGATGGAGGCAAGTGGGTAATGGAGTTAACAGAAGCAGTGCTCCGTAGGAGTTATTGGAAGACAAAGCACTTTAGGGAGAGGAAGTTTCAAAAGGGAAATTCTGAATTTGTAAAGCTTTTAAATGTGCAGAGCTTTAAAGCTTTGACTATTTACAAAACAAACAAACACAAAAAAATCAACTTTTCTCTTATGGCAAGCTTTAAGCTTTGATTTCTGTAGAGCTTTTAAATGTGCAGAGCTTTAAAGCTTTTTCAGATTTGATTATTTACGAAACAAACACAAACAAAGGAATCAACTTTTCTCGTATGGCAAGCTTTAAAGCTGCTTAACTATAAATATTTACTGGAACACAGCTCCTCAAAGCAGTTAATAGAGAGGAAAACTCAAAGGCAAATTCTGATTTTTGTAAAGCTTTCATATTTGAAAAGCTTGAAAGCTTTTTATATTGCAAGAATTGTTATAGTCTCGAAACATCTCCTTATGAAGCAACTTCATCTGCTAAAAATACACTTTTCTTTAACTCATGAGCTTTAAAGCTTCTTAAAAAATATAGATTTGGAAGACAACTACTCAAAGCTGAAAGGCTAAGTCACATTTCTTTTCTCTTTTAAACTGCAAAAGCTTTAAAGCTTTTTGCAACTGCAAACACTGCAAGTATTGAGATAAAGACTCGACAAATCTGTTAAAAGCACACTTTTTTTAAGAGCTTTAAAGCTTATTGAATATATATAGTTACTGGATGGAAGACAACTACTCAAAGCATAACAGAGAGAAAGATTGAAAAGGAAACGCTGAAGTTCGCAAAACTTTTTAATTCCAAGAGCTTTAAAGCTTTTTATCATTGTGAAGTCTATAAGTGTACAGCTAAGTATTTAAATATTCTCTGCGAAAGAGCTTTATAAGTTAAGCATATATAACAAATAATAGTCGTGAGCTTTAAAGCTTCTTAAAGCTATAAAATTGTGTTATGTTTTACTGGAAGATTACTACTCAAATAAATGATTAACCTCAACTCGGCTAAAACTAAGCGAGTGGTAGACGTAATTAAAAGCCCATTTTGCGCGAAACTTTCAAACTTAAAAAGGTTTACAGCTGATCAAAGCTTTGTAGCTTTTTGAGCGACGTACACTTGCTGCTATAGCAGCTAAATATATAGTTTAAATATAGGTTCAATAGACACTTGGTAAAGTTTTTGCTAGGGTTAGCTAAACTAAGCTTACAAAGTTATTTCGATGTATTCTGTATATTAAATTTTGTCTGCTATTTATGGGTTTAGAGCAATGTTCGTCTTGCTGTCCGCATGTCAAAAATAAATAGATAGATATATCTATATACCTGGTAAATTGAAAAATTCTTGAGCTGGATTTACCAAGAGTCGTTCAACGGTTTCTTCCAGAAATAATTATATAAAAGCGAAGCTCTGCTATTGCCAGATTCAAAAGCTTATCAAAGCCCTGAACAGTTTTTCATGCTACTTCACTTAATGAGAAAGAGTATATGGATGAGCTTTAGTGTGTATTCTACTACTGAGTGTAAGAAGCAGAGATTTGAAATACAAGCCCGCTTTACAGATTGGCCAAATCTCAATTATGAACACCTGTTTAGGTGACAATGCTGGAAACTCTATAGCTAGCACATTTATATAGAGCTACTACAGATTGTTGGATAAAATGAAGGTTCTTTTCAGCCAGCAAATGCAAAGGAAACCGAGTTGAAACCAAAGTTCGAACCCAGTTCGAATTTCATTGAAGACAAGTTAAGTTCTCTACATTGATCCAATCTGTCCTATAGATTATGGCTAAGTGGGACTGGGACTCACCGATGAAGCTGCTGTTCGCCTGTCGTGCGCCTTCGTGCACGCCCGCCGCCACCTCGGCGGCCAATTGTGGCTGCCACTTGCCGCAGGCATAGTAGCTGGAGAAGCTAAAGGGCTCGGCGCCATTGCAGAGTATATCGTTGACGCACATGGCGACCAGATCGATGCCAACGCTGCCATGGCGTCCCGTTTGCTGGGCGATCTTCAGTTTGGTGCCGACGCCATCGGTGCCCAGGATAAGAATGGGATCCGTGTAGCGGGCGGGCAGACGTGTGAGACGCCGTCCGCTGGCATTTTCGAAGCAATCCTCGCGAGCGGCAGTTGCGGGCAGCGGCTGTGCCTTCACCAGCTCCGAGGCTAACTGCTGGCGACCCAAGCCGCCGAACGGTGCAGCCAACTTCTCCAGCTGCTCCTCAAAGTTGCGCACTTGGATGCGGGCAGCAGTTGCTTGCGCAGCACGTGACTGCAGTATGCCCAAGACCTTGGCACCGGGCAGCGCTGTTCTCCATAGCTGACTGGCTTGGGGCAGCACCAGCAGCATGCCAATGCCACAGTTGTGATGCTCCAGCAATGTCTGCGGCGTCAGCTGCAGCTGCCCGGCCAGCCAGCCAAACACCTCGGGCACGGGCACAGCGCCAAAGTCCAGGGCTACTTCGTATGCTGCCGGCAGCAGGCGCTCCACATCGTGCAGCAGGCCGTGTGTCACATGCGCCACGCCCTTTATCTCGCCCGCCTGTAGATGAGGCAACAACTGCTGCACATAGACCCGTGTAGGCGTGCCCAGCACCTGAGCCAAGCTAAGCCCATGATCACCGCCCACCGGCGAACGAGCCCTGAGATTCACACCAGCCGCCGTCAATTGAGCGAGCAGCTCACTGAAGCCCGAGCAATGGAGCCCAGAGGAGGGCAAGCCGACCAGCAAGTCCCCAGCCTCATAAGTGTCGAAGCGCGGCAACACGCGCGACTCCTCCACCAGACCCACACAGTAGCCAGCCATGTCATATTGCCCGACTGAGTACAGCGAGGGCATCTCAGCGGTTTCGCCACCTGCAAAGATGCATAATGAAGCGGGAAGCGTATTACGTAAGATAACATATAGAGAGAGAGAGAGAGAGAGAGAGAGATCAAGCATTGAAGGAGCAACAGCTAAAGATCATTTTAAGCATATTGAATGGATATTGCAGTCAAAGGAAAAGATTAAACCAGAAGAGCTTAGACATACAGTGAGGTTTCCACTATATAGAAATATAGTTCAAAGATCAGCGTTTGCAATAAAAGTTGTTTCAAAGCAACGAACACAGCTTGCAATTAAAAGCCAAGCAAGGATCGCTTAGAAACAGTCAAAGACTTTACTAACTGAAAAGACAAACCAATTAATCCAATAAGCAGATTAATGAATATTTAAGATAATGCTCAAAATAAAAGCTACTAAATATTTTAACTATGCCTAGTGAAAAGCATATCAAAACGAGACTCAAATGGTTGCGCCATTCTCTCTCTATTGATAGCCCATATTCAGCACAAAATGTCAACTGCTTGAAATTATCAAAGGAAGATTCCAGTTGCTTATGAATTTAATATAGTTTTTGCATCAAGCATATTATTTTCATATGCAAATTAATTGCAAATCAGTTAAATTTGTTTCATATATTGGCTGTTGAACGAGATCAACTACAGATCAGAGACTAAGGTCATGTTATAGTTAAAGACCTTAGCTAATTATAGCTCCAACAATATTTTGATAAAGTATAACACTAAATCCTATACCAATTGCTGCTCAAAAGATCTCAGCTTGATCGTATAATAATGTGACTAAGCTTTAATTTAACACAGAGCAACTGTTTATAGTCCTTAGTTAATGCTGCTACTAGTTGAAAGTATATGGACTTAACAGCTACTGTTAGGCAGCTGCTACTGATCCTTCTTGATATTGAACAAATTCTTATCAAAATATTTCTAGCTAAAGACTTTTAAGTACGTAGTTGACTGAGCTCTATCATGCGCCAATCTCAAACTGATCTTGTGATCTGAACTTTTCTATTCATGATCAGCTTCTACTCACCAACGAGCGCGCAGCGTGCATCGCGACAGCCATCGGCCATGCCCTTGACCAGCTGAGCAGCGAGCGGCACTTGCAGCTTGCCACAGGCAATGTAGTCGAGAAATGCAACTGGCTCGGCACCCAGCTCCAGCAGCTCATTGGCGCACATGGCAAAGAGATCGTAGCCAATGTGATCGTAGAGTTCGTTCTGCAGAGCTAGCTGTATTTTTGCGCCCACACCCTGGGTGGCCTCAGCGATGACTGGCTGCTCATAGCTGAGATCCTTGATGCGAAAGAGACCACCAAAGCCGCCCAGACCACCCAAGACACCAGGTCGCTGTGTGCCACGCGAAAGCGGTTTGATACGTTGCACCAAAGCATCGCCAGCATCGATGTCCACGCCGCTGTCCTTGTAGCTGAGCGAAGGAGCTGGCGCCCTAGTGCGTTAATAGAAAAAGAAGCAGAGTTAAAGTGAGATTAGAGATCTCTTGACAGTACAATGATTCTCTATGGCGAGCTTAGATCTTAGAGATCTCTTGACAGTACAATGATTCTCTATGGCGAGCTTAGATCTTAGAGATCTCTTGACAGTACAATGATTCTCTATGGCGAGCTTAGATCTTAGAGATCTCTTAACACTACAATGATCCTCGTATGAACATCAATTTAGTTATAGCTTCTTCATTTTATTGTGTCTTGTTAGATTTACATTTTGAACGCCTTCTGTGCTATATCCGTGCGATATTGTGCTCCAGCTCCAGCAAAACTGATGCCTGCCGCCAATTTGGTGGCACGAGCAGCGGCCTGCCTTAGACTCGCGTCCAGGGCAACGACAATGAGCACTCGACCGCCATTTGTCAGCGGCTCCTGCTGGGCATTGACGGCCAGGCCGCTGTGGAAGATCAGCTGAGTCTCAGTGTTGGCAGCGGGCAGACCTGAGATAATATAAAATATAATATCAAATATTTTATTTTAGAGTTTAGCTATAAATTGACTCTACTTTCAGGCAGCAGCATTTATTATAATATGGGTTAAAAGGTCTCATTGGCGCCCAAGCTATCCAGTTATGTAATATTATTAAAAAATTTGTTGCAAATAAAAACAGCAATTAAAAAAAAATATACTAAAATAATAGAATGTATTTAGATGGTATCTAGATTAGTTTGAAGTTTGTTTTCTATCTACTAAAATAATAAATCGTATTTAGATAGCATCTAGAGCAGTTTGAAGTTTGAAGGTTTGAAGGTATGAAGATTGTTTTCCATCTACTAAAATAATAGATTGTATTTAGATAATATCTAGAGCAGTTTGAAGTTTGTTTTCTATCTACTAAAATAATATATCGTATTTAGCTTGTATCTAGAGTAGCTAAAGTAATTATCTATGGCACAAGTTTATCAGCTTTGATTTCTAGATTGAAAGTTCAATAATAATAAAAATATCTCTCTATATTCTTAGCAGTTTGATTGCAATTCCTGTTTATATAGAGACAAGGTAGAAGAGTTCTAGAAACTAGAGAGCTTTGATATACGAAACATTTTGAATCAATGCATATTCTTCAGAATTAGGCAACTATTTGAAAGCCTTGATATAGTTAGCTACTAGTTGAGACTCTAATTAGTAGAACTCTTTGAAAAAGTATGCTATAACAAGAGCTCTTTCAGCTAGACGAGTTATCAGACGGAAGCAAAGAGAGGCCTAATTAAGGCAAGTAACTAAGAGCCTTGCACTTTGAACTCTAGTTCAAAGTGGGCATGCCTAATCCTAAGCCTAATCAAAAAATGAAGTGTCGCATATCTAGTTGCATAGTCTCTAACTAAAGCATGACTAACGGTGCTAGCTAGACTCACTCTCTGAGTGCGCAATGTATATATAGCTGCAGGCCCAAGTTGCTTGGCCGTATACTAAAATCTTAAGTGTGATATTGATATATGTGAATTACTTTGGGGTTTTCCACGCTCTGCATATATTCACCTGTAATGACGCAACCCTTTGTAGCCATTTCCGGATAGCCAGCGCTGGCCATGATCACACCGACAGCACTCAAGCTGCTGCGCCACTGCAAGCTGATGCGCTCCAGTTGGCCGCTGCAGCACGCTTGCATCACCTCAAACAGATCGGAGTCGAGCAGCGGCAGTATTACCTGCGTTTCGGGATCACCGAAGCGACAATTGAACTCGAGTACGCGTGGACCGTCGCGTGTCAGCATGAGGCCGGCATAGAGCACGCCCTGATAGGCAATGCGCTCCTGCTGTAGTCCTTTGATGGCGCGTTCCAGCACAGCGCGCTGCACCAACTCCAGCGCCTGTTTGCTAATCAACGGGCAGGGACAATAGGCGCCCATGCCGCCAGTATTGGGGCCCGTATCGCCATTGCCCAGACGCTTGTGATCCTGGGCGGGCAGCATGGCCTGAATGGTTTTGCCATCGGTGAAGGCCAGCAGCGAGACTTCTTCGCCCTCGAGCAGCTCCTCTACGACAAGTGTGGCGCCGGCTTGGCCGTATACAAGCTGGCCCAGTATCTCGTCGACTGCCTGGCAGGCCTCATCCACATTGGCGGCCACCACAACGCCCTTGCCAGCGGCCAGGCCAGCGGCCTTCACCACCAGAGCGGCATATGGGGCACTGTCAAAGCAAACGAGTGAATTATTTATTCATTTATTTTAATTACAAATTTTATTTCACTTTACCTGCGTATAAACTTTTTGGCCTTGTTCACATCCGTGAAGCTCTCATAGCGAGCCGTGGGTATGCCATGGCGCAGCATGAAGTCTTTGGCCCACTTCTTATCCGCCTCCATCTGTGCGCCCTGCTTGCCGGGCCCAAAGCATGCGATGCCCGCCTTCTGCAGCACATCGGCCAGACCCAAAGCCAGCGGATCTTCGGGCCCAACCACCACCAGCGATATCTTGTTTAGCTTGCACCACTTGGCAATGGCCTGGCAAAAGATCAAATGCAAAGAATTTTGAATGTAAACGAGTTAGAGAGGGCCTGGCTGGGGTGTGACCGACTACAAAACACCCTGTAATTTGTTAGCATGTGTTAACTTTTTGATTTATAAATAAATGATTTGTTTTTATATTTAATGCAAAATGTTGGCCTGTTCAGGAGCTCTCTAGAATGGGTTATACTCGACTATGAGATGCTCTGTAAATTACGATAAGTTAAATATTTCTTGTTCTATTCCATCAACTTCTCATTATTGAGCTTATAAGCAACTTGGAGTGTTTATGTGGGGTATGACCGACTATAAGATACCCTGTCATGTTTTTAACTTTGTTGATTAATTGTTTTATAAATAAATTATATGTTTTTATATTTGAGGCAAGCTGTTGGGTTGTTAAACAAATTCAGGAGGGCTTGAATGGGGTATATCCGACTGAGAGATGCCCTGTAACCTAAGATGAAGTTAAATATTTTTTATTAATAATTTTTGTTTTTATATTCGAATTAAGCGAGTTAGAAGTGATAAGGTAGAGTATGATAGACTGTTAGATGCCCTGTAATGTTATATAAATTCTTTCAGACTTAGTTATATGTAGCATATATTTTTTATGTGAAGTATCCGATCAAAAGTAAACTTTAATGTCATGGGTAGAGTATGACAGACTATGATATGCCCTGTAATAGCCTACAGGTGTGCAGGAATAACAAGTTGCTTTAGTAGTAGATGCCTGACTTTCAGATACCCTGCTGCATTTTATACCTCTTTATTGGTCTCAGAAATGTTATGTCCTACAATGTTGCATTTAATTTTGACTCAAGTTGATCAATACAAATTAGCAAATGCCTAAAACCTAAGAATGTGAACAAGATTTTAACCAGAGTTTGTCCGACTATGCGATACCCTGCATTGCTCTAAAGAAAAGAAGCTTCTACACTTCAGTCTTAAGGTAAATTGAATCAACTGATTCTTTTGCCTTCGCAAACAGACTTACAAGCTAATCATACCCCTTTTAGCAGCCTGCATTGGGTATTACTATTTTAAATGTAAATTGCTTAATTCAGGGCAAGCCCAGAATGCTGGAAACTAATAAATTATAGCCGGTTCTCCGATGAAAACAATTTGTCGCCACAACGAAAATTCCTTCCTAATTGTTTTGCCATTAAACTGGGTGCATTGTCACATTGCTAAATGTCGATATTACCAAAAAAACCAAATATATAATAAAAAATAAATGAATAATAATTATAGCGGAGACGGCGACTAAAAGATGTACTGACTCAGTTAAGAGCTATGCCTGATGAACAACAAGATCGAAAAAATCCGGATCCTGCTCATCCGGTTTGGGATGAACGTGACTGATGCGCTTTGTCTTCGTCTCGGTTCTAATCGATTTGGCGCCAGTCCCAAGCGGAGAACCCACAAAGTGCAACTGCGTTCCAGACTATTTAACACATTAACAGCACTGTTTCTCCCCTGGCCCCCCTCAACTGGTCACACCCTCGCCCCCTCTCCTCTTCCAGCCGCCCACATTTGGAGTTCAAGTACGTTCATAGCTCGCCGTCTGCTCCAAGTCAGCTGCTAAAATGTGACGTCTTCACAGTTCGCAATTTCATGGCGCCATTTATGGCAATCCGGCCAAGGTTTCCATTTCCCAAGCAGTGGGAGCACATAGCTGTGGGACAAGCCAACGTCTCGGCATTTCTGACCACTTTCCAAACTTGGCCAACAACTGCTTATATTCTTTAGCCCCACATAATTTACTATATTGCCAACTGTATGCAAATCAGGCGAACAAAACTCAGCTTTTGGCCAAAGAATGTGATAGATTCGTTACGGTTTGTTGGCTTGCAGTGGGTATAAGCATGGAACGGGCAGGAACTCAGCTAGATAGAATTTAATAGTTCTCGACTTGAAACTAGAAACGGTTGATTTTTTTTTTATTATAAACAACTAGAAATTTAAAAATATTTATATGAAAGATGAGAGTCGAAGAATTTAGTTTGTTCTCAGTTCGCACCGTTTGCTCTTTACTTTGCATTCTTTGTCTCCCTCTTCAACTCTCTTTTTCTGACTCACTCTGACATCTTGTTACCCTCTCTTCTCTTTCTATCTGGCCTGCAAACTATCTAACTCCCTCTCATTCCCTTGATCTATATTTCTTTGTCTCTCTCTCTCTCTCTCTCTCTCTCTCTCTCTCTCTCTCTCTCTATTTGTCTCTCTATCACTGTTGGTCTCGAACTTGCTTTGTCTTTTGTCGATTGTCTCTTGCTGCCTTTGCCTATTGTCTTTGTCTTCCTTTGCCTTTTCATCTCTCTATTTGTGTCCCTTTCGCTTCCTCCATTCTGATCTGTCTTTCTCGCCAACTATGTCTTTCTCCATCTCCCTCTCATTCCCTGACGACCCATCTTTCCATCTCCATCTCTATCTATATTTCTCTCTCTTTTTGTGTTTTTCCGTCTCTTTGGCTCTCGTTTTCTCTCCTTCTCTCTCTCTCTCTCTCTCTCTCCTTGTCTCTGGTTATCTCTACTCTTTCTCTCTCTTTCAATATCCCTCATTCTCTCTCTTTACCCCTAATTCTCTCTCTCCCTCTCTTTGCGTCTCGCTCTTTCTCTCTTTGCCTGTCTCTCCATGTCTCCCCTCTCTCGCGTTATCTGTCACTCAATCTCTCTCTCTCTCTCTATTTGTGTCTCCGCGTCTTCACGATTCCCTCTCTCCCTCTCTTTGTATATGTCGCTCATTATCTATCTCTATGTATTTGTCACTCTATATCATTTTTTCTGATTTTCTCTCCGTTTCTCTTTTATTTCTATCTCCTAAACGTCCTCTCCTGTTATTCTTACACACTTACAATCATTATTTTTTATAAATTAATCTTTCCGCTCTTTTATTTCATATACCTAATGCCGCCTTTCTATGTGATTCTTACATTTAATTTATATAGCTTTATTCAAGTGACATTTAAATATTTATTTCTTCAAAATTAAGGAGGATTACAAACTCTCTTTGTCTGAGACCAGATTATAACTCATCACCCTGTCCAGCCCCCCAAATTTGCATACAGTTATAACCAAAAATACATTTAAAAATCGTAATAAATTAGAAAAAACCGTTTAAGGCGACAAATCAATTAAAAATAAATTCTTAAGAACACTACCAAATAGTATAATCGAGTAGAAACAATTAAATGTTATTTAAAAAATGTGTAGAAATATTTAAAAACTGGTTAAGCTATCTGTTTACTTAAGTTCAGTTACGTAAACGAGCCCCGTTAAAAAAAACCTTAATCGAACTGCATTTAAGATCGGTTCAACGATCTCTTAAATATTTCTCTTGCGCTAAAAAATAAAAATAAAATGAACTAAAAATTATGGAATGCAAGGCAATAATTGTGTTCAAGATCAACAACAATTAATACAAATATATATATATATATATATATATATATATATATATATATATAAATATATCAAATTTTAAGTGCTATATAACCTTCGAATAGGGCATATCATATCGCGAGCAATAAATGATTTTTAACCGGCCCACAAAACTTTAAGAACTACAACCATTTGGCGATCATATATAAAATAATTATGAAGAGACAGAAGAAATAAGTAAAAAAAAACTGAAGCAGAGCTTAAGCCAAATAAAATCATTTAATTTATGACTGCCGCTTGAGATGATGATATGACGAGCGGCTGGAGACGACGACACAGACGACGCCTTCGCTCTCGGAACTGGGTTTCCAATCCCCGAAAAAAAAAATAACCGAAAAAAATGCAAAAATTCATGGCAAGCGAATTGGATATAAAAACGAAAGCATGCCAAAAGCAACCAAACAGTCGTTGATTTAAAGCGCTAGAACGAACAGCCGCGACGAGATTTCGGGTTTACCAAAAAATTAAATATATAAGAAATTATAGCCGAATAATATCGTAATTGCAAAATGCCAAATAAAATGCTGCTCAATTTGTTTGTAAGCTATCTCAACTGAAAAGTCCAACTGGAATTCAAGTAATCGAAATGTGTGTACATTTTTGTAGGTGCAACTTGTGTGCGTGGTCGCTCTGATCCGTGCTGCATATATACCCGATTCGGATCGCAATACGCAGACGGTGCAAAATGAGCTGAGTGTGGATCCGGATGGCAGCTATCGCTATGCGTATGAAACATCCAATGGCATTACGGGCGAACAGTCCGGATTGGGCGGCATTGCCGTGCAGGGCGGTTCGAGTTATATCTCACCGGAGGGCACACCCATCAGCATTAAGTATGTGGCCGATGAGAAGGGCTACTATCCACTTGGTGATCACATACCCAAGGTGCCCGACTATATACTGCGTTCCTTGGCCTATATACGCACACATCCCTATCAGATCAGGGACTACTATACGGGCCAGCTCAAGACTGTCGCTCACGATGCGGAGGCCTTTAAGGTGTACGAGCGCAACATACAGGAGCCAACCACGCCACGCACTCGACCCAGCACTACGCCCAAGGTGGTGCATCTGACGCATGCGCCACCCACGCAGCGCTGAAAGCGATCGAATGATAGAAATTGGGTGTATTGGACAATGGGACGGGTCGGGGTGGGCAGGGAAAATGGCAGCTAGCAGACAAGCCAAGCCAAACGCAAACTGTGAATTTGATCTAAACAATTAATTAAATAGAAGTGTTAAGACAAAACAAAACAAAAAATAAAATATACAAAAAGAAATATGAAACAAATGAAATTGTTTATATGCGAGCTCCGTCTCAGGCGCCAATCCAGCAGACGCTAATGCACAATGCGACATTATAAACGGACCCGCTAATAGGTAACGGAATTTATGACCGAATCGAAAGCGAGATTTCGAATAGACGGTGAAAAAAATATTAAATTAGATAAGCCGAACAAGCTGCAAGTCGAATGCAAGTGGCTAAAGTCGAGTTTTATTGATTAATGATGAAGAAGGTTATTGATCCTAAAATTTAAAATTTATATCTATAGATAAAGATATTGTTGGCTCAATGTAACTATAGACTTGAAAAATTATCTATAAAAATATGGACTTTGGCTTCAATTCATGCCCTTTTAATAGACGCAGATATATATATTCCAAAAACGTATATACCCTATTTCAGCTACTGTATAGAGTATATATTACTTCATTTGCTGCACTTTTCATTTAGCGCCATTAAATGTTTATTTTGTTACAGTCTTTCATATAGTTTCCAGATGATTCGATTGATTTATATGAAATACTGAGTTATTTACTATAAATTATGTATTAGTTTGCCAATTCGCCTGCCGAAGCTGATAGGCAATATGTAATGCTTATTATATTATCAAGAAATCTATCAATAAACACATGTATTTCAATACATTTTCAAATAGGTAGTTCTTTCCATGACGTAAATAACAATTTTGTTACACTATGCAATACCAAAAAAAAAAAAAAAAAAAAAAAAAATATATATATATATATATATATATATATATATATATATATTGCTCTATTTGCATTTTTATGTTTTTAATGCGAGCTATACATAGATACGGAAATATAAAATTTCCTTTAATTAAAAAGCTGTTTTGTTTCTGTTTTAATTTTAATATTTTGTTTTTTAATTATTTACTCATTTCATTTTTTATATAATTCTATTTTTATTTTTTTATTACATTTATAAATTTTTCATTTTAATAAGCTATTTAAAAATAAACTAATCAATAAGAAATATGAATTTTAAGCGTAAGTAAAAGAAACTACATTTTACTTTATTCATATTTCATTAAATTTCATCAATGAAAAAACTTTATATCTCAGTCGCCTCAAGGTTAAGCAACAAATCATGCGCTTTAGTACATTGTATCGCTTAAGGGTTAAATAGACTCTTGCACGCACACACACAAACTGCCACACATAGGCACATGCATACAATTTGAGAATGCACAGGTTGATCACTGTTATGGTTTTGATTGGATCCACTTATGAGCCCCGTTTAACATTAAAACCAAATTAACTGAGTACCATAAAAGAAAATGTCAAAAGCAGGTATATAAAAAAATAGCAATAAAATGTTGATAAATTTGCAGCGCATCGCCGTTGCTGCATCCGCCATAGCAGCGACGCAGTGTAACTTTAAGCCCGACTCGAAGGTTAAGTGAAGGACAGTAAGCACAGAGCGCGACTACATTGGATCACTAGCTATGCGAAAACCACGACAAACCTCCGGAGCGTACGCTGCACTCACCTCAAAATCCTTCGCATCCACTGCGTCGGTGCCTAGACTCTGGCACTTTGCGCCCAGCTGCCCAATGCCAAAGCTGCCCGGCAGCGCGTAGATTTGCGACACTAGCGGCGATTGCTGGAGCTTCCAACAGATGGCGTGCTCACGTCCGCCACTACCGACGACCAGCACGTGATTTGACATTTTCTCTGTTTGCTAATATTAAAGCACAATAACAATCAGAAAGCTCTGCACGTTTTAATCACGGGAAATAGTATTAAATTGTTTAGTTTGCTGTTTGCTGCTTGCCGCGTGCCCACGTGTTCCGATCTGTGGCGACTTTTGGCACGCACGATCAACAAAGAGCGTATTGAGCGAGAGAGTGTGAAAGAGCGTGGCTTTTGCCTAATCTCTTTTCAGCTATGCTTCTTATGCAGCTTTCGCCGTTCTTTGCTAACAATAAACCGCACCGCACGACGCCGAGTTTTCAACTGAAACTGGATTGAATTAAATACTTTATGTGTAGGCAAAAAAAAGCGAAAATAGTAGCCAGGCATAGGTGCGACGCCAGTTGATTATGTTACTCTCTCTCTCCCTCTCTCTCACTCACACTGTTACTCGCCTTAAATTTGTCGTTGCTGCGCGCTGATAAGAAGCTGGCTGGAAAGTCGTTGGCGTCGCTCCTAAACCGCAATGCATCTCTTGTTATTGTTATTGTGAGACAGAAGAAACCTTTTGGAAAATAACAAAAACACCACGATAACCTTTGCGGAGCCTTAACCGCACAGTACGTGGGGGTAAGTGCAGTTGCAGTAATCAGCACAGCTTTTGACGTTTTTCATTAAGTAAACCACATTTTTTACACTTTATATTTTATGTATATATTTTATGCATTTCTAATTATACGCCACTGGCAAAAAGTGTGAAACTTCGATCAACTGGATGATATTGTTTAAGTGTTTAATAAGCTCAAATTCAATCATCAGCCGCAAAATTTATGACCCTGTATCAATTACGGAAATAAATATATATATACTGAGATCAATGCACTGAATCCCAAATAAATATTTCTTATTTTCCATATTGATCGTGTATGCACAAATGTGTACACATGTTTTTATTTTCCGTTAATTTATTAAAGCTTAAAATTACATTTTTTTGATTGAGTAACTACAAAGCAATTCGTAATTTTGAAATTCCCATATCAAAAATTATAAAATATAATTTCTATAGGTAAACAATGAAACTATGTAAACAAAGACAGTTTCTTTATGGTTTTTTATTTTTGAATTCCATATTTCTGATCTAATCGATTATTGAAAAATTTCTAAATCATGTTATTAACCCAAACCAAACGATTTGTAAATACGATTTGGTAATAGCACTTTTAATATCAGCAAGCTCTATATCAATACTTACCTGATCAATGATGCAAAAATATTACATTTATATAGCTTTTTGAATACTCACCTGATCTATAAGACATTATAATTTTTAAAATAAATTTTCTAATACCAACATTTTAAATTTAAACAAACTATATAACACTATTTACCCGATCTGCAATACAGTAATGTAATGTTTCTTTGGATACGCATTTAAATATGCCTTACAACAATAAGATACTCAATATATTATCAAATATTCTGTAAATACTTACCACGTCTGTCATATACAAATATTTTTGAGATATATAAACAAATTCGAAATGAAATATCATCGCAATCAAGTAACATTTTATCGTTTTGTAAAATATGTATTTTTCTTTCGGTTTTTGCTTTTTTGTTATTATTATTAGTAGGCATTAAAAAATTGTAATTTTCTTTTTGTTGTTGATGTTTCTGTTTGTAAATTTACAAGATAACTACCAAACTCCGTCATAAATTTGTTTACATAGTTGGTTGATTGCAGCGCTTAAATGTGCCACATGTAAAAAATGAATAAATATATAAAGCAAAACAAATTACTTAATGCAATCTCAGAAATGACAATTTTGAATGCATGCGTTCAATTGGCATGGGATAATTGAAATAATAGATAATTCTGTCGCATCCATCCAGCCGCCTGTTACCGACGCATCTGAAATCCAATTGTGCCGTTGGGGCACGGACCACGTGGCAGCCGCAAAACGTTATCATTGTATGGATGCGCATATTGGGGCGGCGGTGGCTGTGCCTGATGCTGTTGCAACGATGGTGAATGCAACGATTGTTGGCGCAACAGCGCCGCCGAAACGCTGCCACCCACAACCGGTGACCAACTCTGTTGAGGATTGGCGGTTGCAGCTGCTGCTGCTGTCACAGTGGGGCCTGTCATGTATTGCGACAAGCGTTGATTGTAGTGCGCCAGCGATGGTGGCGACGTTTGCTGATGCTGATGCTGCTGCTGTTGGTGTGGCTGATGCATCGACGGCGTCTGCTGATAGAAGTAGCCCATGGCAGTTGAGTTTGGCGGCGGCTGATAGTAATTGTTGTAATTGTTGTAGATGGGCGGTGTTTGCGACATCTTTGGCGCCGACGTGGAACGATGCATGCTAGGCGCATTACTAACTGACTGAATGCCACTGTTGTTATTATTGTTATTGAAGTTGAATGGCGGCGCTGTCGTCACCTCCGGCTGCACTTGGGTTGATAGCACCACCAGCGTTGCGGCCGCAGCACTGCATTATAAAGAAATCGTATATTAGTGTATTAATGGTCAAGATGTAATAGATCGTTTGCATATTATGTTAGTTTAGGGAAAGTATAGAAAATACTCAAGTAGAATGGTATAACATGAATTCTTTTGAAGGATTCATTACTTATATAAAGGGAATCATTAAATCATTCAATCGTTTCCATGGCGGCTTTAAGTATCTTATCTTTATCTAGTTTATCAAAGACAACATAACAAAACTGATATAATAGAACGTTCCGATTGGAATACAAATATATAGCTAACGGTCGGAAATGGCCTTATCTACTAATGTGTTTCTATAGACGGCTCTGTTGGCTCTCCTATACCAGAACTATAAGAGCTACTGAAAAGGTAGGAGACATAAGCGTTAAGGAAAGATATAACCATAAAGAGCAAAAGCATGTTCAATGTGAGATGACAGCATCAACGAAACAATCTATATTGAAGTAATTGCGATATCTGCAAATAAGAGCTGGCAGTATCACAGGAACATTAAAGTATACATAGTTAAAATACTAACGGTTTGTCGTCCTCTGGATTTTTGGCGCTTCCGAGTATGCGGAGACGGGCCTGTGCGTATTCCTGTTCACGCTGCTGCAGCGTTTTGATGGGCTGCTTGGGTCGGATGCCATTAGTATCGCGACGCTCTTCGGCCTGTGCGGGTCGTCGCAATATTTTGACCGTTTGATTACTAATAGGCGTGGCATAGTTGGCAGCATCATACTCGCTGTTCGACTTGTGCAGCACCATCATAACGGGAGGCGTGCTCGATTCGTCATCGAATGAGCTCGCTGACGTTGGCTTCTTGGCAATCATGATTTGTTTGGGCGCCACCGCAACGACTGTGGGAGTCGAGCCACTGCTCTCCTGCAGACCCTGTGGCCGTTGAAGTAATTTCATTTTGCTAGAGGCTGCTGTCTCAGTTGTTGAGGCGGGCTTAAATTTGCTACTGGTGTCGTCGTTGGCGGTTTGCAATTTCGTTTGCAGCGTCATGCAAAGCTACAAGAGATTCGAGAGAGCATTTTCGATGATTTTGTTGTTGTTGTTGTAATGTCATTCTATACTCACGCCTGCCTCGTCAATTTCTTCCCAGTTGTCTAGCACATCGTCTCCATTGGACATTGCAATCGCTTTTATTTCTTCCTTGAATTTTTTATTGGGCTGTTGCGAGCACGTTGCGTGTGCGTTTGATTGTGTACAAATATATGTATGTATATTTTTCTTTTTCGCTTTTACAAAATTTGTTGCTGCTGTTTTTTGTTGTTGCTGCTGCTGTTGTTGTTTTTGTTGTTGTAGCGCTTCACTTTCTTCTTTTGCGCCTGCTACTGCAGCTCGCACTACAACTGATACATAATTCCAGAGCACTTGTATCAGACATAAGTTCTACATATGTTTTTGCACAACTTTTTGCACAAATAGATTGTTTTAAACAATAAAATATGCTATGCATATGCTTCGCACACGCATACGCAACAATTTCTAGCTCACTCTGGCAGCCCTGCAGTGGCACACTCGATAGGCTCGATAGCAATAAAGTTGAGTTATGTTAATTAATTATAGATGTACATTTGAATTAAAAAACAATTTTAAACTGTTTTTTTATGCATTTTTTGGCTTTATTTGTATTGTTTTCTTTCATTTAAAGTGAAAAGTGTATTTAACGATTCGCTGCGAATGTCGATTTTATTAGAATTATCGATAAGTATTAGCAGCACATCAAATTGGCAAATGAATTTTTTAAATGTCATGCGAAACAATATTTCTTAACTCTTTTGTTACAAGCAAGAACGCTGTTGGTGTCCCAACTAAAACTTTTAGACCAAGTTATATATGTAATAGAGAAATATTGAAATGGAAGTAAAGTTGTCAACTTTATATACACATTGTACAAATTCTGTCTTTGATGAAAATTCAAAATTAAAAAGCAAAATAAATGTATTCTTAATTTGTATTGTTCCTTTAAACTATCGAAATTGTTGTTTTTATAAGGTGTATGCACAAATCAGTTCCACAAGACTAACTCGCTTTAGATATTGTCCCCATCTGCTTTAAAAAATCAAAAGCTACCATTGTAAGTTGAAATCGTTGAGTTGTTTCCTTATTTCGATTGGGTCATATATGTCTTATTTAATTATAGGTCCTTTAACTTTCACCCGCCAGATATAAACAAGTGCCTGTATTGCTTTTAGTCAAATTGAAATCACTATATATTAGTCATTTTATAACACTGGAATATGAGTGAATTTTTGTAACAGTATAAGAATTATATCCACTGTTAATAACAGGTTAGCAGAATGTAAGTGTTTGCCATTAGACATACGGTTTTAGTTGATAAGACTGGATGAGCTGCTGTGACTTCGAAATGGAAATTGAGCTCGCCGAAGAAATCCACAATTCGATTAGCATTATTAGGCAGCAACAGCTCAGCTCACTGATAACATAACCCAAACAACACTCACTACACGTGCATGTATCAATTACTCAGTAATCATCTCAAGACTGGCTGACGATATTTTAGCTTCGTTTACGTAAATAGTAGTTAGTCATGGAGGTGCCTCTTAGCGATGACAAAGCGAATCCTGTTAAATCTTTTATAGCTGGCGGATTTGGTGGAATATGCAGTGTGCTAACAGGTTACCCACTGGATACAATCAAGGTGAGTTGCGTTGTTTTTTAATAGCAAATAGTAACTTTTTCAAATATTTGTTTACTATCAGGTGCGACTGCAGACAATGCCGCTGCCAGCAGCTGGACAGCCGCCCAAATACAAAGGAATCATCGATTGTGCTGTGAAAACCTTTAGTCGTGAGGGTGTTCGTGGCTTCTATAGGGGCATATCTGCACCATTAATAGGCGTCACACCCATTTATGCTGTAGATTTTGCTGTCTATGCCGCAGGGAAACGGCTTTTTCAAACCGATGAAAACGTTAAGCTGACTTATTCTCAAATTTTTATGGCCGGTGTTGGTGCGGGCATTTGCTCAGCTCTAGTTACAGTTCCAACAGATCGCATTAAGGTATTGCTTCAAACACAACCAGTGACAGGGCCAACCATGTACAATGGCTTAATAGATACCGCACTGAAGCTTTATAGACAAGGTGGTATGAGAAGTCTCTTTAAAGGTACTTGTGCTTGCGTGCTGAGAGGTGAGTGTGGCAAGATTTTTATCTGTACATATTTGACAACCTTATTTCTTACAGATTCGCCAACAGGTATCTATTTTGTTGTGTATGAGGGCCTGCAAGATTTGGCCAGACAGCACGCAACAGCAGGTAGTATAACTCCCACATCGACCATCTTTTCTGGCGGCATGGCTGGCATTGCATTTTGGTCATTGGCTGTGCCTTTTGATGTACTTAAAAGTCGATTGCAATCTGGTTAGTTGAACACATCATATATATTTAAAACTAATGCTGACTCTTTGTTTTGTGTAGCGCCTGAGGGCAGATATCAGCATGGCATCCGAAGTGTTTTCAAGGAACTGATGGCCAGAGAGGGACCCAAGGCATTGTACCGCGGTGCCCTGCCAATACTGATACGAGCTTTCCCTTCAACCGCAGCTGTATTTATTGGCGTTGAGCTGGCCAATGATTTGTTAACATTTTAGAGTAAGGATCTAACGGTTGTTGGGCACATAGATGCTATATGTTTTACTTATGTATTAGTGTATAAATTATGTAATTAAATGTGTATGTTTTGATACACTACATACATATGCATTTGTTTGAATTGCCGGGCAGGTGCCAACAGCTGTGGAAATACTTACATTTAAAATCAGGTTGGCAGCCCTTGTTGACAGCATACAATAGAGATGAAACTGGTTCGTTTATTATTACACTCAAAGGTCGTGCTTTTCAGAGTTAAAATAATTAAAATACACTTTTTAATTTTTAGTCAGATAGGCATTGTTTATCGTACTGTCTAAAAATTTATTGCATGTTTAGTTTAGTTCGTTAAGAAAAGAAATTTTATGACTTGGTTTTTTTCATCGTGTAGTATTAGGTTTTCACATCTCTAGTTTTAATTACAGAACACAACATTTCATAGAGATTTGGGTAAATTTAAAAAAATCAGACTTTAATGATTATCAAGTAATCAAATTCCATACAGCGACTTGACGGAAACTGTCTGTAATAGGAAAGGTCGCCGATGCTTAGTGTAGATGCGATTGCGGTTCAAACGGCCAACGATAACGGACTTTGAACCCGGTGCCGGCAATGCAGCTTTAGTTAAGCAAATTTTAGTATTCCCCGGGTACGTAACTATATTGCTGCCAAAATGTCAAAACATCTTCAATGCTGATAACATAACCCACTACTCAACTTCACAGGCGCCGCTCTCCGAGTCGAAACAGTCGACGTCTTGTACTGCTGTCCGCAACAGGTTCTGCTGCGTCTTACTCATTTGCACTCGCTTGCAATCACTGCCGCCACGACGATATTTCTTAGCATATTTATTTGTATATCTGATCAGGTAAGTGAGACAGGGTTTGTCAATCTTCGCTGAAGTTCAACTTTCAACTTTGGGCCTTATATGTCTGGGCTTCGCACACTAATTTCCACTAATCCTTATCAGCTTTCGTACAATGACCACTAGAGATTAAGCAATTTGATTGGAGACAGAGTGCAAATTCCAGTTAAGCCTTTACGAAATATTGACATATCTGTTTACATACGTGTCTGCATCTAGTTGGGTATATGCATATATGTGATCACAGCTGTGCTGGCTCTTAGCCATATAGATATAATTATCTTTCTACGGATTATATTTGGAAAAAGCTGACATATATTAATATATAGATGACTTCTGGCATTTAGTTAATGTTTTGAATACGTTTTTTTCTGTTTGGAACTCTAAAGATAATACGTACCCATGTCTGACTGGCGCATTTATTTACCTTTATGTATCACATTAATATTGTATTCTGATCGTACGCGTTATGTAAATAAAATCTAATTACAACTTTCTATTTACAGACTCATAGAGGCGTAAGCAATGGAAAATATTGAGAAGATTGATGATGCGCCTGCAGAACGCAAAGCTAATCCGTTTAAATCGTTCATCACTGGCGGCTTTGGCGGCATATGCAATGTGCTCTCTGGCCATCCTCTCGACACGATTAAGGTGAGTTTACTGTGACACGAGCTGCCAGTCGACTATCTAACATGCTTGCTCTGTCGCTTAGGTACGTTTGCAAACAATGCCACGGCCAGCGCCTGGTGAGAAGCCCTTGTATAGCGGCACCTTAGACTGTGCCACCAAGACCATACGCAACGAGGGCGTGCGGGGCCTGTACAAGGGCATGTCTGCACCACTTACTGGTGTGGCGCCCATTTTTGCGATGTGCTTTGCTGGCTATGCTCTAGGCAAACGACTGCAGCAGCGCGGTGAGGACTCTAAGCTGACCTATCCTCAAATCTTTGTCGCTGGCTCGTTCTCTGGCCTCTTCTCTACGTTTATCATGGCACCTGGTGAGCGCATCAAAGTGCTTTTGCAAACCCAGGGCATTGGCCCCGGGGGCGAAAAGAAGTACACCGGCATGATCGACTGTGCTGGCAAACTGTATAAAGAGGGCGGTCTGCGAAGTGTTTTCAAAGGTAGCTGCGCAACGATGCTTAGAGGTGAGTGAGATTTTGCAGTTCCATTAAAAAGGTTCTTGAAATCAAGAGTGTCATCAAAGCTATTAGTATAAATTCTATTTATATATTCTACTACTGTATTGGGCTTCGATGAATACAGTTATAATGGGCAATATAATTATATCATGCAATGAAATGTTGACAATATCGCTTCTGATTGAGTTCAACAGTCAAGTGTAGATATAACTCTAACTATATAGACGAATTTATAGTCTAATCTAACTGTAATGAATAACCTTGTTGGAATAATTTTACATACCTTTGTCAAATTTTATGCTTAATATTTTCATGATAAATTGATCGATTTTGGTTTACTATATTTATGCCATCAGTCAAAGTTTGGTTTTTATATGAGCCACTTTTTTTGCCACTGAGACTTAGAATTTCACAGAATGTCTATAACGTTTTACTATATATAATATTTATAAGCTTCGGTCTAGTATGTCATATATCTGTCGTAGGAACTCGGGATTAGTCAGAGTATAAATTTAGTTATTGTATGAAGAATCGGCTTGATCTATAAGCTAAATGCTTCTGGTATATATGGGAAGCTTATCATTAAGCTCTTATAGAAACGATGTATTAAAAATTTAGTTCAGGCGTGAACAATTTTTATGTGTTAATCAAATTTAATATTTACGACTCAAATTCTGTTTTTGGATATAAACAAAAATCGAGTCAAAGTCTGATATCTGTATCATATCTATTTATAGCAAGAAATCATCTGATATAAGATTTGGTCTAGTATAATAGTGTTTAAAGTATATTTAGCTAAGGCTCTTCAATTACAAGCTATTGCTCTATTACATATGTAAACCCGTTTCAAACTCCGTAACTCCTTTAAGCAAGCAGCTCTCACATAGCAGGTATACTAAGTGCCATGTCTAGAAGCTTTTAAGTTCTTCCATAGTTCTTTATTCTTTTTATGAACTTCTTTAAGGTTTCTCTGATCGCATCGCTAAACAGTTTACATTTAAATATTTCCTGTTTAATATTTCCTAATTGTACTTAAATATTTATTTTATTAATTCTAATTAGTTGTTGTGCGTATTAAAGATACATAATTATTGAAATTCAACTTAAAGCTAAACTAAGTGCGAGTGTGTGTGTGTGTGTGTGTGTGTGTGTGTGTGTGTGTGTGTGTGTTTGTTTGCTGTTATTAAATCTCATTGGACATTTGCTGGCTATCGGTTTGAGTCGAGGCTGCCTCGTTCTGTGGCTTTTGCTGATCTTTCAAAATGCGTTCCAAATTGTTTCTTTGCGCCAAGTGAGATTTGCGTTGTTTCTTGTGCGGATGCTGCTTCTTCTTGGAACCCAGCTTGTGCTGCTGTTGCAGCTCCAATTTACGCCAATGGGGCAGGCCGCGCGTGCTGCCTCCCTTCGAGGGCGCCAGTATGGACGGGGCTCCACAGTGAAGCTGCCTGCGCAGCACATAGTAAACGCTGCGTCCATTGTAGTTGGCACAACGTGGCACCAGTTTCTTGTCCGTCTCATAGCTGACCACGTGCCGGCAGAGCATCGGCTCGCCATTGATGTCGCGCACACAACGCTCGACGCTGGGGCCGCGCATCACGTTCGTGAGTCGCGGCAGCCAGTTGCTCATGTCGCAGTCACACTGCCAGGGATTCTGATCGAGACGCGCCACACGCAAACGCGGCTGCTGGAAAAAAGTGGTGGGCAGCGTGCGCAGCTGATTGGCCTGCAGCTGCACCACCTCCAGCTGCAGCTGATCGTCGAGCAGTCCATTCGGCACATGCGTCAAATTGTTGTGCGCCAAATTAAGCAGCTCCAGCCGCTTCACGCCCAGCAGCGCGTCCATAGACAGCTCCACAATGCCACAATGGCTGAGGTCCAGTTCACGCAGCTGCTCCATGCCAGCGAAGGCATCGAACTGCACGCTGCCAATGTTGCCACGCAGCGTTAGTTGCTCCAGCGCATGGAGACCCTGCAGAGAGAAGATGACATGCATAATGACCGCTTGGTACGCTGCTCTCCATTTGATCATACCTTAAAGACGCCCTGCTCCAAGCTGGCCGTGCTCACATTGGTCAGGCTCAGCTTGCGCAGTTTGTGCAGCGAATCGAACTGTCCATAGCTATTCCAGCTGCGCAGCTCCAAGGCTGCCAGCTCACTGCCCAGCAGCAGCTCACGCGTATCGTTCATGACCCAAAACGTGGCCGGCAATATGTACATAATGGGATTCTCTCTCAAATCAGCTTTGAGCAGACGTGGCAGGGGCGGAAAACTCGACTCGCTCAGGCGCTCCAAATGATTGTCGGCCAGATTGAGCGTCTCTAGCTCCAGCAGTCCAGCCAGACCCAAGTAATATAGCCGTGTGACCGCATTGTGTGCCAGCGAGAGGCTTTTCAGATGTGGCGCTCCGCTGAAGGCAAACGGTTGCAACTCCTCGATGCCATTGCGTTCGAGACTCAAGTGATGCAGCTGTGTCAGACCGTCGAACATTTGCCAGTGCAGCTCGCTCAGCTGGCAATTGTGGATGCGCAACACCTCCAGCTGGCTCCAGCCCCAGAAGCTGGGCATGCGCGTCTGCTTCAGCCGCTCCACATGCTGTTCATAGCTCATGATCTCCACGGCGGCATCCGCTTCGAATTGCAACTGATATTTGGGCGTGGCCTCGTTGCCAGCCACATCACTGGGCGGCTTGTACTCGTAGTCATCGCTGGGCAGCTTTGAGTGCTGCGGACGCTCCAATCGTTCGCTCGCCTGCAACGTGACCTGCTCGAAGTTGGCATTCTGCAAAAACTCCAGCGGCTCATCGATGTTCAGTGTGGTGGTGCCTGAGCCGCGTATTTCCAGCGTGCTCAGCTGGTTGAGGGCATGCAAACTGCTCGTATTCACTGCAAGCGCAGATTATTAAGTGTTAACATTAGCTCAAGCTTTGGATTAATTCAGGTATTTAGATTAGTTCGATTCGGTATATAGTAAATTAATTATTTGACTTACTGAATAAGCAATTTATGTATTCTTGTGGCTTATAAGTTATATTATTTATAAGTTTTAAAAGCATATTACTATTTAAGCTTTAAGGAGCTTTTAGGCTGCAGCTAAAACTTGAGCTTGGCTAGGAACTTGAAAAGTTTAGAAGTTTCTATTTGATGACAAAAGCTGCATTTAATAGCTTTAAAACAGCATTAACTTTTTCTAAATTTTATTATTTGCAATGTTTATCTGCATAATTTAAACTCTTCTTTTTAAAGCTTAGATTTAATAAATTTCTTTTCCCAATACACTAAAGTTTTGACTACCTCAAGGAAAACCTTTCTCACTGCTCTCAAATTCAAAGTTTATTTAGTAAGATGCTGAAGCCAAGACTCACCTGTCAGCTGGCTGCCCGGGCTGCCCGTATGCATCAGGATTAGCGCCTGCAGGTCGATGGGCAAGGCGCTGAGCAACGCCAGCGTCTCGCTCTCCTCCTGCAGCAGACATGTTGCCAGCTTGATGTGTGTGGTCAGTAGGAAGTCGGCATCATCCGCAGCCTCCACGCTGGTCATGTGATTCACCCAGCGTGCGATGGGCAGCTCATTGAAGGCGGCATACTGGCAGACGCAGCTCGTCGGGCAGCTAAGCACATCCAGCTCCACAGTTGCCTCCGGCTGTGGCAGGGCTGACGGTAGCTGGCAGCGCTGTTGCATATAGAGTTTAACCACATATATCATTGCATATCATATCAGTATAAGTATGTTCGGGTCACTCACTAGCAATAGCACGATTAGCACTCTTATCAGACTCGTCACCGATAACATCTTTATCGTTTATCGCACAGTTTGGCAAGCACTGGCGCAAAGACTTCTCTATTCCGCTACCCAGGCAGGTACACTTGCCTCGAATTCCGTTCATATACTAAAACGCAGCCTCATGGTTCCCATCAGACTGAGAGCGAAAACAAATTTGAACTCCTATTGTTATTGTAATTTCATATATATTTTTTTATGTATTCCAGTATAATTTTTGCTTTAACGGAAATACATATTTCTGATTGTGACATCCTTCGATAAAGCGTTGCTTATATATGCACATATAGATGTATGTGTGTATGTATATATCGTATATATGTATGTATATAATGGGCGTCGGTTTGAGAAGTTTCTCCACGACTTCCAATGAGCACAAGGTCGCGTTTGTGCGATGAAACAAATTCTTTAATAAACCCTATTTCTCTCTCTCTCTTCTTCTTTTCTTATGCTTATAATTGAGCTTCGAAAAATGAATAATGAAAATTTGGCTTAGTAACTGAAAACAGATACTAAAGGTATATTCCCAGCTTTAAAGCTGACTTGGTTATAATATGTTTAGCTATTGGTATCTAATTCGAATATAAAATTTAAGATTTTAGTGAAAGATGTGAATGTATTTAAGTTAAACTTGAATTTTTGCTAATATAGTTACTTTTAGTATTATATAATATTAAATATTTGTTTTGTACTATTCAGAGTTTGTTTTGGAAATTGGTTTTGGCACTTAACAATTTTGCAAGTCATTTTGTAAAACGAACTCTAAATATGACAAGACAAATATTTAAAATTATATATTTATCTGTAGATCATTTTATATATAATCTATATAATTTATGAAATTGGGTATATAAATAAAATAAATATATAGTGAATAAAATAATCTTATATTAACTCAATTCAATTCAATTTACGCAATTGAAGACTATAGATTATGACAATATTTTATACGATATTGCTCTATTAGTTCGATTTTTAAAAAAATAAATTAGGCCTAAGCTTAATTGTATTATAAAGTTTATTTTTGAATTTAAATTAAAAACAAATGATTTGGAACCCGTTTATTATATATTCAAAATAAGTTTAAACGACAATAATTAACATATAAAATTTATAATATAATGTAATAATTATAAATACATATAAAATTATAAATACTTTTTAAAAGACTTAATTTCACGCTAATTTAAGCATATATAAATATATAACAAGGGAATAAAAGTAAATAAAAAATAATTAATTTATATGCTTTTGTTAAATAAATATTTATTTATTTTTATTCTTTTTTTGTATTTTATTGTTTAAAACTTGTCTTGTTAATTTAAACATTTAACTAAACAAATTTGTTTTTGCTATATTTAATGTTATTCATTTATGATTGTTTGTAAGTTGAGTTGGTTTGTTATTGTTATTTAAATCTATTTGCGTTTCGAACCCACTGTAACTTGTTTGTTTTTGTTCGCACAATGTGTGTCGGTGCCTGTGTCTGCGGTTGTGTGTAATTGTTATAGTATATAGTTCATTCGGATTTACTATATTGCAATAAACAAGATATTTGTGGCGCCGTTGATGTCGCCGCGCGATTCCCATGGCAAGATATAAATAATTTCTCACAGCCCCCATCATAGTTCCAGAACGCCAAGTCAAGCTAGAATCAAGAATCAAGAATCAAGAATTAAGAAATTTATAATAACATAAGCAGAGCAATATGTAAGCAATAACTGTAACTTAAGTAGCTATAGAAAGTCTATGCAATATGCTTCATATATTCGATTAATGAAATGTTGCTTAACATGTTTTTCTAGATCTGCCTGCTAATGGGCTCTATTTCCTGGTCTATGAGTACATACAGGATGTGACCAAGGCCCACTCGAAGACGGGCGAAATAAACACTGCCTCAACCATATTTGCGGGCGGTGCCGCGGGCATTGCCTATTGGATTTTGGGCATGCCTGCTGATGTGCTCAAGAGTCGTCTGCAATCGGGTAAGTACGATATGTTTGAATTACATTTGAAACATTTAATTTTGGCGCATTTCAACTTGCTTGCAGCACCTGAGGGCACATACAAGCACGGCGTGCGCAGCGTGTTCAAGGATTTGATTGTCAAGGATGGTCCATTAGCTCTGTATCGCGGCGTTACGCCTATTATGATACGTGCCTTCCCAGCCAATGCGGCCTGTTTCTTTGGCATTGAGATGGCCAATAACTTCTTCAATTTGGTGGCACCTAATTTCTAGTAAAGAAAGGTTTTTTGTTACTTTCCCAAATCGCAGGTAGACCCAGGGCTTTCTTTTATTAAGGTTCAAGCTAAAAGTTAAGTGTCAGTTAGTCGTGTGAAAACAAAAATACTATGTAAATTAAATAAACAGAAAATTGTTTTTAAATATTGTACGTCAATTGTTATATATGTTGAAAATAGTTTATATTTAATATAAGAATTAAGAATTAAGCTCAGATCAAGCACAGCTTGAACTGCTTGCTCAGTTCTCTTTGATATGTTTCAAATAAAATTTTCATATATTTGAAGCTCGTTTTGTACAATTTTTAATATGTACTATATATATACAGACAAGCAAAAAGAAAATGGCTTAGTCTTAAGTTTAATGTTAAATCAAATTTTGTATTTGATAAACTTAAAATTGAAAAAATTATGGCTAAAAATGTAGCACATATGTTTCATTGTAAAGCAGATGCAGTGTACTTTTAACAAGCACTGTACTGTTTGAAGACTCAAGTTAGTTTATGTTAAGCTTAATCAATTTTAAATTGATTACAAACTTAACAAGTTCCAGTTTGACAGGCAAGAGCTCAGGCTAATGGGCACTGGGTGCTGTGGCAGCGCGTGTTGTCTTCGACTCGTCTAGGTACCAATTAATCCACAGTAATTGGATCGCATTTAATGCATCTACAACATACAGCACAGTGAATTGTAATCTAATCGACACCGACACGTTATTAACACACATCATAAGCACAACGAGCACATGGCAATTATATTGGCTGACGACTCTGCGAGTATGACACGATAATTTCTTTCGCTCACACTCTACATTCGATTTTAACTACAAATGCGTCTATATTTATTTTCTAGATATACCCGCTAATGGACTGTACTTTCTTAGCTATGAGATCTTAACGGATGAGTACAAACGGCGCTTTAATCGACCCAATGTTGATCTAATTCCGGCTATTATCGCAGGTGGAATGGCGGGCATATTCTACTGGATTGGCGGGATGCCAGCCGATGTGCTCAAAAGTCGTTTACAATCTGGTAAGTAGACAGCGCAGCTCGAACATCATTTAGATAAGTTTGTAGTTTACACTAATCGAAATCTGATCTCTCAGCTCCCGAGGGGAAATTCGATGGCGTTAGGGCCGTTTTTAAAGACTTAATGAAAAATGACGGCATCTCTGTGCTATATCGGTTAGTATTTGCTTCTATTAAATATCTGTCATTGATACATATTAAGCTTTTTTGTTAACGCTTTCAGTGGCTTTACACCCGTTATACTTCGTGCCTTCCCGGCTAATGCGGCGACCTTCTTTGGAATCGAGCTGGCCAACGCAATATTTCGTCAAGTCGCTCCAAATTTTTAAGATTGAGACATTTTTAATATAAATAATTAAATGCTAGAAATAGACTCAATGTGCAACTCTTTGGGTAATTACAGATCCTCGAAAACTTTTTTCGATAGATCGATCAAAAAATATTTATATTTTTCTAATTTTGGCTCTATATTTTTGAGCAATTTACAAGATTTAGCTTAAAAGTAAAATACAAAATGTGTTGATTGTGATCCGTATAACAAATTTATAAAAAAAAGAAAGCAATCTTATATAATATATCCTCGTTATTCTTGTAGTATCAATAGAAAGGCATAACCGAGGCATTTAATGGAAATCGAAATCAAATTGTAACAATTTTAAGGCTCGCCAGGAACCAATTTAGATGAAAAGTGGAAGCTTGGATATTCCACTCTTTAGTTGTACTTAAGATCTATGCTTAGGCTATCTTACGATCGTGATTATCAAAGTTAAACATCTGTCGCTTCATATTCACATGCTTGGATATGGTATAAGGCGATAAGAGCATGGGCATAACATTGAGAGCTTTGAGCTCCGGCAGACGTATGTTGAGCAAGTTCTGCTTTGGCTGCTGCGACTGATTGCTCCATATGGGATCGATCCAGAATGGCAGTTTCTAGTGCAAATTAAAATATATAAAAATACTCTATATACAGATTTGTATTTGTTTTAGAGAGCACTTACTTCCGATGGTGGCGTATCGGGCTTGGGTGGTTCATAGCAGGAGCTAAAGGGCGCCACATTCAAGTCATACAGATCTCGTCCAGAGTCCAGGTGATGCGGTAGCAAAGCTGACATATGCTGCTGTTGACGTTGGCGCTGCTGCTGCTGCTGCTGTTGCTGTTGCTGTTGCAGCTGCTGTTGTTGATAGAAGCTGGCCTGGCGACGATACCATAGCTTGCCCGTCTGAGCATAGGGCACGGCTTGGGTTATAGCCGTGCTGGAGGTAACATCGGCAGCGCAGAGGCTGCTGTTTAGCTCACAGGATGTGTTAAAAGAACTGTTGCTGCTGCTGCTGCTGCCGCTGCTGCTGTTGTGAAAGAATTGCTGCGAGCTGTTGAGCAAGTTCTCCTTGTTGCTGCAATTGCTGCACAGCGAGCTGTTCAACATCGTGGATGACAGCACTGAGCTGTTGGCACTGGGCGGCGAGCACTTCGAGTTGGCTGCCAATTGTTCCTGGTATGCCTGGAAGCTGTTAACGGACACCTGCGGCTTATAGGCGCCATTGCAGCCACCGCCAATGCTGCTCGCATACTCATTGGCAATGGCGCGAGTCTTGTGCGGTGGCGGCGCCTGGGCGGGCGGCGGCCGGTTGTGCTCGCCCAGCGGAGTGCGCGCGCTGCGCTGAGCCTTGTGCCTGGCATAGGGCAGCTTCAGCGAACCAAACAGATGCTGATGCGTGGCACCCGATCCAAGGCGCACTGTAAGAGACGTAATAAGTTCTAATTTAACACTTTCATCTAGTTGTTCACTCACATTCGCAGTTCACATTCAAGGCCACATCGCTGCGCTCCTGCGTGGCACCCATATTGATGGTAAAGAGATCATCGTGGGCCACAATCACCGAATACAAATTGGGAAAGCCATATTCAAAGGTGCTGCCTAGGCCACAGTCCAAGCTGGCTTTCAGCTCGTACAAGTACATGCTGGGACGTTGCTCCAAGACCCGCACAATGGACACCAGGAAGCGCATAAAAGCGGTGAGGCGCACACAAGACTGATCCCCCTCGACATAAACCTAAGAGAATTTATATACACATTTACAGTTATATCCAGCTGAGAGTTTTGCTAGCTCACCTCGATGGCATGTCGCATGGCATGCAGCGCAGATTCAGTCAACTGTACCTTGTGCTTGGCATTGAAATCGCTCAGGAATTGCACCTGAGTGAGTGGCTCTAGCTTGGCTGCTGTGGACTCGGCGGGTACGGCCTTGGGCATCGCTTCACGTTGGAGCAGCTGCTTGCAGGCACGATAGCACAGCTGTCGAAACTCCGCATCGTCATTGTGACAGATCAGCCAGGTGGCCTGCTCCTTGTTCACCAACTCCACATAGGGCAGCAGCTCCATGGCGCTTGCTATGTCTGTGGCGCCCAGGGTTTGCGGCAGCATTTGATAGCCAAATTTTTTCTTATGCAACTTGAGCACCTGCTCCAGTTTCATGGAGTTCGTTGAGTTGCCCGTCACGCTGCGTATGAGATCTGCGCATTGTTCGGCAAACACACGCCTGGCCACCTTTGGCGAGAGTACAATCTTCTTGTCCTCGTCGCTGGACAGCTCTAGCTCCACGACGCCGTGTATGGCATCCATGAGATCGGCTAGCTTCACGAATCCGAAATCGCTCAGGCGGCACTGATACGCGAAGTGATAGTGATAGGAGCGCACAAATTTCTGGAACGTTATGCTATATTGGAGTGCATTCTGGAACAGCTCGACCATCTCGCCAGCAAAGACACTGGTCTTCTCCAGCTCAGCGTTGGTCTGCTTGCGTTTGGGCATCGAGATGAGTATATCCTTGCCCTGCTGCACAGTGCTGATCACAACAATATTGCTATTGACCAGGCCATCCAGGATGTCCACAATATCGCAGACACCATAATCCGTAACGTCAAAGTTGCGATTCTGCGTCTGAGCAAAGATGCCAGGCAATTGGGACAACAGCACCGAATTGTTGCCGTTGGCGCGCAGCACGCGCAACAGATCCGAGGTGAAGCGCCTGATCTGAGTGCGATGGGTGAGCGTTATCTGACGATTCTCGCCATCGCCCATGATCTGCACCACCGTGGACAGCGCCTCGAAGAGCTCGATTAGCTTGGTATAGCCATAGTCTGCGACGCGGCATTGCTTGCCAAAATGATTGTGATAGGCCGGTATGAAGCGATTGAACTTCATCGTGGACTTCGGTGACATTTTCACCAGTTCGATCACCTCGCGGGAGATCTGAAAGAGTGGATCGGCCACAGAGTTCTTGAAATAGCCGCTAGAGCCGCCATTTCCATTTCCACGCTCACTGCCATTCAGGTTGACATTGCTGCTGCTGCTGCTGCTGCTGCTGCCCGTCGATAGCTCCTTGTTGAGCTCCAGCCAACCGAGAATCTTGATGCCGAAATTGTTCACCTGTATCTGTATGCCCTGGACACAGCACACTAAATGCTCTAGATTAACGCCATTCTCGTTGGCAGCAATTTGAACCTTCAGCTGGCCCTCGATGCAGTGCAGCAGCGTTGCCACCGGTATGTCACCCGTATGGTGCTTCAACAGCGGATAGATCAGCTGTTGTATCTCTGCTATGGTCATGCACACATTGGGCAACGGCTCGATCTCCTGCTCAGCCCAGCCCTTGTGCTGTTCCCGCTTAAAGTGAATCGTGCAATAGGGCACACTATGCTGCAGTCCCTCCATCAAGGGCGAGCTCTCCAGCGTATTGACCAGCTCCGGCTGTAGGCTAATAAACTTGTCCTCATTACTGCCCGCATTGATGGTGCAGATGTCCTGCATCTTGTACAAATCCAGGACACTGATTGAGGTCTTGAAACGCGACTGAAAGAGCTCACGGAACTTATACATGGGCAATGTATAATACGGAACGTCCTGTGGAGCAAGCAGGGGGAGCAGGTGACAGGTAGAATTTAGGGGCAGATGAGAATTGGAATTGGATGTGATCAGAAAGAATTTATATTAATTATTGTAAAAGAATTAGTTTAAAGAATTTTTATGCCAGAAATTTAAAATATAATAAAAAGTCGGGAGTGCCCGACCAGAAGATACCCGGAACCAGAAACTGTCGTATTTTTTATGGGAGCTAAGGCATGAATGAAAACAGCAGTTAGATAATAAGTAAAAAAATTATTGAATTAAATATATATATATATATATATATATATATATATATATATATATATATATATATATATATATATATATATATATATATATATATATATATATATATATATATTATATATAGGTAAAGAGAAGAATTAAAAAATATGTAGAATGAAGAAGAAAAAAAAACATTGAAATACTAACGAAAATTCCATGTAAGCTCTAGGCTCAAAGCTGTTGAATATGATATAAGAAAAAGCTTAAAAATGTTTTTTAAATATTAAAATTAATTTAAATATTTATGTAAATTATAGAAGAAAGTTACGAATATATATGAAAATAATTTAATAACAAATCCTAGGCTATAATATTTTCCATTGTGAGCAGTAGATAGTTAATACTCTCACACTCTATATATGCTGTCTGACTGTTTACAGACCACTAACAATCAATATGAAATCAATAAAGATCAATAAAATAAACCCTATAAGAAAGTAAAATGAAGGAACTGATGCTAAAGATACTAACTTAGGAAGATATTTTGGTGCAGTCAAAACCCGACAAGGAAATACATAAAAAGTGTAGAAAATGCCTGAGGCTTAATTAAGGCGATTAAAGTGAAATAAAAATATTATAAATCTCGGCTATTCGATCGCATAAAGTCTGCTCGCATACTCCATACCAACCTTCAGCAGACCAGCGACCTGGCAGCGCAGCGTATTGACCTCCGTCAGCGAAGAGTCGCGTGTGTAGCTAACCAGCATGCGTTTATGGCCAATCTTCTTGCGATGCAAATTGGACACCACCTGCTTGGCGAACTGGGAGTGTAGGAAGAGTGTTACTATCAGCAGATCCTAGCCGACGTCGCCACTTACATAGAGATCCGGCACGGTGACCTTGGCGTAGCTGCTCGCCTCAAAGTTAAGCGAGACGACCGGCGTGATGGGCTTCAGCTGATTCATGAGGAAGTTGCGCAAACTGGTCTCATCCAGCGAGTAATCCAGATTGGTAATTTGTAGTGTGACCGCATCGCTGGGATCAGTCACACTGGCGAAGGCATGACTTGGCCCGCTTGACTCGCCATTGGAGCTGCTGGCACAGCTATTGGTGGACATGGTCGAGGCGCCCGAACAGGCCACAGGCACCATGCTGGGTGCCATGGTATTGATCAAGCCATTGCCATAGCCATAATCTGCTGTTGTGGCAGCGGCTGCAGCTGCGCTGCTCGCTGCAACGCTCACGATGGGCGATGGCCCACTGCCCGTAGGCGTGGCCAGTGGTGTAGTCTGCTGATAAATGGGCGCAAAAGCTGGCGGATAGTTGCCGCCATAAGCGGCTGGACCTGGACCCAAGCCCAAGCCCTGCTGTTGCTGCTGCTGCTGCTGCTGCTGCTGCTGCTGATGAGATTGAGCCATCGTCATCAAGGGGTGTCCAGTGACCGCCGCCATAGCAGCAGCAGCTGCGCATGCCCGATTGTGATTGTAGGGCATATAACGATTGCGATTGTAGCAACTGGCGCTGCCATTCGCATGCGCATACTGACACACCTCCAGTTGGCCGGGCATGGGCGGCCCCCCCGTATACTTGTGCGGCAGCAAGCCCGGCGGCGGTGTATACCCAGGCAGTCCATTAAAATAACGCAAGCCTCCAACTCCGGCATTATTATTGTAGTCCGCGCACAGAGCCGTGGCCGGCATAGCCGTCGGATAGAGCTGCGATTGGGCTGCATAGTAGGCAGCGGCTGGATTCTCGGCGCCAGCATCACCGGCCCAGCTGAAAGGCAGGTGAAAGATGTGAGCGGCAGAGGGCACGAGTGAAGTGAATATATGAAAGAAATTTGCTTAATATATATAAATATATACTATTGGAAGAGTACTTAATAGGTAAATCATATTCGAATGCAACTTTAAAATGAAAGCCTTAGGAAGGAAATTCGCGCTGTCATCATTTACTATTGCCATGAAACGCCTCTCTATGCGATTTTCAAAAATGTTATTTGTTGTTTGACAATTAAATATTATCATATTTAATTATTTATAGATAATTGTTTGATTATATAAAAAAATTATATATATCTATGCATATACATATAATGCGCCCTTCTATTCGATTCTCTATATTCTCAATAGCATTGTGTTATATGAAATCTGTATATCGAAGCGGCTACGCTTTATACTTCAGTTTCTTTGACGTTGTGAAATTAAATTTGTTCAACATTTTAGAACTCTCAAGAGCTCGTGCCTAGAAGTATATATAAAATCAAAAATTCGTAAAAAAACAGCAAAAATTTCAATAACAATCTTAAAATACTCATCATAAATTATTTTTTGCCAATCAGCTTGGTAAGGAATGTAATGCCAATTAAGTTAAAACTTTAATACCCTCAGTTTATGCGCTTAAGAGCAACGAAGTGTGTGTAGCAGTTGGAATAAGTATATTTACGAAATTCGTCACATAGATCAATTGAATATTGTAAACAACTGTGCCCTTTACAGGTAATTGTCGGTCTTGCTAATACAGGCGGTACTTACCTGTACAAACGCTCGGTCATGTCGTATAGCTACTGGTCGAAACTGGAATCGGAATCGGCTCTTGGGACTTATGTTCGCGGGCAGCTCGAAGTCAGATCGATGCCGGTGCTTGGCACCTGCTGGAAACGCTTTTGCAGTTTTTCTCTGGAATTCGAAAGCACAAATAGAAAATCCCCAATAATTGAATTATATTTATATGCATGTGGAATTATGCGTTCCATCTGGGTGCTGGTGCTGGTTCTGGCTCTCGATCTCGTTATAATTTAAATCAAAGCAAAGCAAATGCAAAAAATTTAATCTAATTCATTAATTCCCAGCGACAGCAGAGGTCTATAAAAGATACAATTTGCATAGACACATCAATTAAGACTGGCCTGATTGTATGCGCGAGTGTTTGACTAGTAAATACCCTGGATGTGAAGAGAGTTGAGCTTCGATTTGCTCGAATTATTATTTGTTTGTCTAATTTCTTTAAATGTTTAATAGTTAAAGACCAAGTTAACGTTGCTGTTATTCATAATGAAGATGTTTACATTACCTTTTATGATATGCTAAACGTCTTGCTCATGAAATGCTGCGTAATATACAATAAATCTTACAAATTTTCGTTGTGTTGAAGGCAATAATACAAATTTAATTGATGTATTATTTCAAAAATAATCTAATAAGATATCATTGTGTTTTAGCTATACTAAAAAATGTTTAAGTTGCTCAGCTCAATCAATTCTCATGTTATAGAGTATATATAAATATATATATATTAATTAAAGAAATTCTCCGAAACCCAATGGAATATATATATAAATATATAAAATATATTTAATTTATACAATAAAACTGTTGAAATAAAACAATTTGCACAAGCGCATCAATAAAAAATTACAATTTGCAGTAAAAATATGAACAACTCAACTAAAATGTAATAAATAACCGGCTTTACAGTGTTAATTAAATAGCCAATGTCAACACGGCACAAAGATGAGACAAAGAGCGCAGAAGAGAGGGACAGTGAAAAAAGGCAATTGCAATGCAAAGTAAATGCAGAGGAGAGATGGAGTGTAAAAGATTCCAGTGTATTTTTTCAATTATACGAGTGACAGTTTGCCATTGGACTAACTGTATATGAATACAGTTAGCTATACAGTGGGGCGAGATTGATTAATAATTGAAAGTTAATCAGCATATTGATTGATTGAGTCACCCATACGGATTTAATGGAATAATACAATAATTCAATAGGGACTACAAATCGGGAATATACTTGCAGCTAATACCCTGTACACGTATAAAAATGTTTGCTAAATTAACTTATTTATATATTAAAGAAGCAAAGAGAAGAGAAGTGAGTAATTGGAGCACTATAGAGATGAGCGTGCTACAGCTTTTAATCATTTGCCACCTGAACGTTGAATTATTGCACATATAATTAATTTATAGCACGTGTTTTAGTTGAGTCAGCAATTAAAATGCAATTGAATGACTTTCAAACCACTGTAATTTCATATTTCATATACTCACGTGTGTAACGGGAAACCCAGATATGCGCCTTCCTCTTTCCACTGTAATAAAAAGCCACCCAGCTCGGAATCGTTTAAAAAATAACTTATATTAATTTAACAAAATCAATATTTGTTTTTAACTTATTAACTTATTGTTGCGAAAAGAATGTGAAACAAATACAAGTAAAATAAAGTCTCTCTTCGTGGAAATAAAAATAATATTTTGAAAACAAAAAATAATAATAGGAATAGGAATAATAGGAATTCTCGAGCCGCGTATTCCTAAAGAAAAGTTTCAATTAAAAAAAATAACACTGAGGACAAACAAAAGTTGTGGCTTCTGGGCTTCGTTTCTGTGCGCGTATGTCTCGAGGGCAACTGAAGCGCTTGGAAGGAGCTTTGGCGCCAAGACCGACGCCACAGATCGACACGAATCACGTGTGTAGATTGGAAGTGTGAAATTAGGGTTGCCAGAAGGGCGTAACAATAACGTGACCTTCCAGCCGAAACTCAACTGGAAAAGAGTCGGAATACCTCTTACACAGGTTTCAAAATGCGGAAGTGCTTTTGAAAGGTTGAATGGAGCGTCTTCGTTATAGTTTTTTTCTGTTTCTTTTTTTTATCTTATATCTGAATTCTTAATGTGCATATGGAGATGTATGTAACTAAATTCCCTTCACTTTCCTGGGCATTTGCGTCAGTTGTGAGCTGACCTGTATAATTGTTAATAACAGCATATGCCGCACTTGATTTGCCTTAATTGTGGCTTGCAATAAAAACCTTAACTGCCAGGTAACCAGGCTTATATGATGCAATACTATTCATATATATATACGTATATGTATATATATATATATATATATATATATATATATATATATATATATATATATATATATATATATATATATATATATATATATATATATATATATATATATATGTATTTCGTGTATTTGGCATATCATGCAGGCGTTACTTTTATATTATATAACTAATTTAAATGCGATTAGAATACGTGTTATTGAACCCCTTAAACGATAGTTAATTATAGCTAATCATCTACCCTCATAGTATGCCCAACTATGTCCAACTATGCCAGCAAACTATCTCAGTTGACAACTCTCTTTGGTCACAACAATAGAGTCTAGAATAAAATAGAATTTCTCGCCTTTCAAATTGTTTGTGTTTTAATGAATACATATATTCATATATATATTTAATTGTAAATATATATATATATATATATATATATATATATATATATATATATATATATATATATATATATATATATATATATATATATATATATATATATATATATATATATATATATATATATATATATATATATATATATATACTCGTATACATTTATTAGTTTTATCAGTATTTAGGGTCGTGTTGGGCAGCTACTGTTGGCATCCGTTCAATCCGCGATAGGAGTCTTGGGAGATCTAAGTAACTAAAAACTACATAAATTAAGATAGAGCTTATGAAAAATAATATATTGCTTATGGAATATCAATTAAATAAAAACTAAGTTAAATAAAAATATTTATATTTATAAGCATTTTTATTGCTTTCAAAATTTTTAGATTATTTCAACTAAATCTTGTTAAATATACTTATATACTTTATTTTAAAAAGTGTATGCATATAATAACTTAAATCTATTAAAATACTTTAGATATTAATATTAAAATCAAATTTAATTTTTTTTCTTTATAACCATTTTCAAGTTTTTTTAAAAAACTAGTTTTTTAGTTGTAACAGCTTTTTTAACTACAAAAAATATGGATATGCCAAAATCGTGTAGCCCGTGATTGTCATATTTTATTCGTTTAAAATTTTCTTGCTTAAAAATTTCTATTTTTTTTTAACTTTCTACCTGTTGAAAATTAAAAAAAAAATTGTTAGTCCTGTTTTTGTTTAATTTAAATTATTACTTATGTGTAATAATTTCGAATTCTTTATTTGTTAAAAAAAAATCTATTTTTGAAATATAATTCTTTACACTTTTTATATTTCACTCAACATTTTTAAAAATTTTATTTCATATTTTTGATTTAATATGTTCACTTTTTCTCCTTTTTTAATTTTTATGTTTATTAATAAGCTTTATGAGTTAGTTTAATTATTCCTTGAGCAGTTTATTTGAGAGGGTATTTAATTAGTCGACACAGATTACTTGCATGTAGACAATTTTTGTACTTCCATTGGAATGTTAAGAAAAATGCGACATATTTACAGTTACTTCTTTGATATGTGCTTGGCAGCTGTGGGCACACGCTCTTCTGCTGATCTCTGCTATCGCCCTTTCCAGTTTCCAGTCGTCAAATGAGTGTGCGTGTGTGTGTGGGTGTGTGTGTGTGTGGATTTCTTATTGCCTTCCTTGTTGTCGCTACGTTCAACGACTTCTTCAGCTGGGTATTTTATTTTGATTAGAGATTTCGTTTCGCTTTAGCTTAGTCGCTCTCATTGACTTCCCCCCATCGAAAGGCAGTAAAAAAGTATTGAGTGTGCAGTGCTAAATCAAAAGACTTGCTATATAAATACAGACGTATATGGAGTAAATCGATGGAAAATATAGTTCAGGGCTTCGGCTAATTAGACCAACGAACGCCTCGAGCTAATGCGAGCTGAGCAGCATGACACAAAGAAACCAATCGAATACAAAAGTGCAATAAGCTGATTACCAACAACTAAAACTGACCCAATTAGGGCTCGCAGTGTGGTAAATTATAAAAGGTCTATTCGATAGCCTGATCAGCTGTTGGCCTAGCTGACCAAAAAAAAAGCCGACACCTGTGTCTGTCCGTGGCTGTCTGATTGTCAGTCTGCTTTGAACGCTTTCGATTCTGATAAGACGTATGACGTTCCAATTGGACGCTCCAAAAGCTCTTATTTCACATATAGATTATGCACATACTCTTATATGTATAATCTGGCATGCATACATACATAGATCGCTTAATATTATTATATATATATAAAAAAGGCATTTCAATCATCATTGAGTTGTGATCTGCTTCATTTCAATTCAAATTCATTCGATTGCTGGCAGTTGCCAGCTGATATAGACAGTTTTTTTTAGGCTGAATTTCCGCATCATCTGGAATTGTTCCTGCGATGCTACTATAATACAATTAAAGCTTACGTGGGCAGTGAATGTTCAAAACTATATAAAACTAAATACAAGTTTAAAAAATAAAAAAATACACAAAAAGGAAGAAAATGTTTTCAAGTCCAAAAAGTAAGTATATTTATGTTGTACATAAAAATTATTATATAATATTTATGTTCATTTATTGTGATTAAATAAAAAATGTAAAAAAAAATAATAATAAATTTCTTAAGGAATTTTATTGTTTTTTAAAGAAGTTTTTCAAGTTTATGCGTTTCGAAACCTTCGATTTAACTTTTGTGCTGTGAATATATTTTCTTATATTATTTGTACTTTTACAAGTATATTGTGGCATAATAGAGCTATTAGTTTTTTCGGAATATATGCTTACTTAGCAGTTAAGATTACTTATCAAATTATAGATATTGTGCTCTTAGGTTAAAGCTGATTTTCAGTTGAAAAATTTCCAAGCTTAAAAATTTCAAGAAGTCCATTATAGTGTGTACGTCTTTTGCGAAGGTTAACAAAAATGTAGATTTTACTTCTAGGGCTATGCTTGGGAAGGTCAAATTTGATGTAGACTTTATTGTCTTAGGAATTGAAATGTTTCTGTCTAACAAATATATAAATTTTGCTAAAAGTATACAGATAATTTTATGATTATATAAATTATATATATACATATGTATATATGTAATATTAAATAAACATATATATACGTTAAAAATCTTATCACAAACTGCTATAATATTAAACGCTTTTATAACACACATTTCAATTTGTTTTACATCCCTTAAAAACAGAACCTAGCTAACAATAATTACTATACAGATTAGCAACCTTATTATCTTCTGCGACAATATTTATTTACTTTAAATAATTTTTTTAATTAGCAATTATATGCAAATATAGCAAGTCCAATTGGTGCATTGATCTCTAATCAAATCAAATCAAATCAAATCAATCTAAAAAACGCTATTTCTGCGCGCCTCTGCAGTTGTATAACACGTATCAGTGCTGACCCAAGTTAACCCGAAAAGAATCAGTAATGCATATATATATTTATATATAATTATATATACTTATATTTGACTACATTGAAGTAAGCTGAGTGCATCAATCAAAGCTGTCAAATTGAATTTGCATAAATGAATCGCAACACTCAGTGTAAACACGGCGTCTGCCTGATCGCTCTTCGCAAATAAATAATGTTAAATTATGTACTTAAAAATAATTTATTTACTTTGTGGGCAAGCGAAACGCGGAAGGTGCAATAAATTAGGAAGGCATTATTAAAATAAAATCTCACTGATCTAAGTCAATGTGAAAGTGAGAACAAATAAACAAAAGCTTATAATCCAGTTAACAAGCTGTTAACTACCATTTGCTATTGAACTTTTGTGTGCTGCTCATAAAAGGTGCAAAACATGTAAAATTATTAACAATTTTATTATACTTAGCTAATTATTTAATATATTACTCAGCAGGCAATTAAATTTCATATAATCGCGTGTTTCTTGGGCTTAAAGAGAAGGTCAATTCGACTAGGATCTAGTCAAACAAAAGCCATTAAACAACGAAACTATAAATAACGAGCTTATCTAGTCGTCAACACTTCAACATTTCAACGCTTCAACTCTATTAAAAAGTTCTTAAAAACTAGCAATTATTTATAATAATTATTTTTAAGACACATGCTGTGCTTAAAAAGTGAATAATATATATTAAAACAAAAATGTTCTAACTTTAGATAAAATAATAACTATTTTTTGATGGGTTAATAATAATGTAAAATGATGTGGATTTGTTTCTAAAATTTGTTTGCATTTGCTTAAAATGAAAGCAATTGTATAAATATATTTGTATTTAGATTCTCAGTTCGAACAGAAACGTCGCCTATTTAGAAAAAGAATATTATTTTATAAGTAAATAATATTTTTTTCTTTTACTAAAGTCACATTTTAGCATTTGACAGAAAACAGTGCCCTGTGAGCGTAGCACCCTGAGCTTAGATTCTTTTTAAAGTCTGAAGAATTTTTTTTTTTGCCATTTAAATTGTATCTTGTTTGGTTAAAGAGTTATGATTCGCAACGAAAAATAAACAAAGCGCCAGACTCCAAATTTACTTTCTAGTATGCTGCGATGAATGCAGTTCAGGCAAATTTCGAGTCAATTTTATTTAATTATGTTTATTTTTTATTCAAATCAGCTGTAAGATGAGTGAAAAATATATCTAAAAACTTAAAAAAATCGTGAAGTACTAAATCTAGACAGTTCAAGATCAAGCATATTTAGATGAAACAACTGTTCATTAAAGAACTAAGTTACCGTTAAGCTACTCTATTGAGTTAAGTGTTTTAGGATCTGGAATAAAGTTGGTCACGCCCGATAACAGCTTTTCATTTTATAGCACGCATTTTTATCTGTTCAGTCTATTTAATTTTGGTTTTTTTAAATTTCTTTCCCTTTACTTAAGACACTTTCTTATATTTTAAATAACGCGCCTATCATTAGCCCTTATAAGATTGTTATTTAAATACGTATACCTGACCATTGTCAATATCAGTCAAACTGTATCTCTCTTCATATCATCTACTTTTTGACCAAATTCTCAGCGAATTCGAATGCTTTTAAGCAGTTCATTGACTTAAAACTTTTAGTTTTTGCCGCTCTATATGAAATATTTAATCAAACTACATAATGGAAACGTATATAGTTTAGGTCGTCATTCGTCACAGTTTCATGCTAATTTAATAACCTGCTTAATTCGTGTAACTAATGTATAAAAATGTTAATGGGCCGGTCCCCTGCGTCCAGCCCATATAATTAGAGCAGAAATCTATGTAGTTTATGTTAATATTTTTTTTTTTGTTTCTGATTTTTATTTTTTATGACTTCGCATGCTCTTAACTGCGCTAAATGTCTTCATTATATTGAATTGTTGTTGTTGTGCTTTTTTTGTTGTTTATAATTTACTTAACTTAATTATATATAAAAATATAAATTTTGTGTGCGAGCTTTCGGATTGGTTATGTGGTTTTAATTGCTTGTAAATTGCATGTTGGGCATAAAATAAATTTTGATTGTTGTCGTAATTGATTAAGCGTGTATCTATAAGTATATAGGGAAAGACAGAGAGGGAGAGAAAGAGCCAGAGAGGGAGGTGTAGGGGTGTAGTTACAGCCTTTGTACTTGAGGCTGAACTTGAACTTGGGCGTGCATAAAAACTGCTAGATTTATAAGCTATAATAATAACAAAACTGGCTATATGTAAGTGTATTAAACATTTTATATTGTTCATGAAAAATTCGATGACGATGGCGACGGCGACGGTGACGGCGACGCTGATGTTGATAAAAGTGTTACAAGGTTTCGGGGCTCGCCTGGCATCAATATATATATATGTATATATATGTATATATATATATGTATATATATATATATATATATATATATATATATATATATATATATATGTATTTGTATAGAGCATGTATTACATACAACACATCCAGCTAAGCCATTTACCTACATCATGATTTATGTATGTAACTAAATTTATTTAGTTTTTGTTTTGGTTGTTGGCACTCTTCGCATTTTTTTTTTTTAATTTACGACGCAGCTTAATTAATTCAAGAAAAAAAAACAAACTATATACATATATATATATTTATATATATATATATTTATATATATATATATATATATATAACCAGTAGCGCCCGTTTCCCGTTTCAGCGCGTTGCCCAGTTCATTTTGTGCCAATTCATGATTAGCCGCCGAAAATGTTCGCATAAAGCTTGTTTCTGTGGGGCTTTCGCACAATTGTGCCTCAGAAATGCGTCGTTAATTTGTTATTGAGTTTTTTATTTTGGCAAAGAAATCTCGGAGGCAAAACTTTGGGTATTCATATATCAAGTTTTAATATACATATATGTAATTATAATAGTTATAATTTTGTTTTTATTGTTGGATTTTAATTCCCTTCGATATGTATAGCCCTTTTCAAGGTTACATCTTACAGCTAGTTTTCTTCTTCTTCTGCTTGTATCATTATAATACCAAGCAGATTTTGACTAAGTTACTGTTTAAAGTTCATTAATCTTTTATATACCGACTGCACTTATTTCGTAAAGTTTTCTTTTAAGCTAAAACTGCGCTTACTTACATTAAGTGATCATTAATCATTTGTCGCTAAAACTTTCAGTTTTAATAAAGCCTAAGTGGCTGATGTGACTTACAGATTGCAGCAGTTATTTAGACATTTAAACACACATATATTTATTTATATATATTATATATATTATATATATTATATATATCTCACCAGATAAGTGCATAATGTTTTTGGGGTACTTTTGTCTAGGCAACTCTTTGAATTATTTCCGACCATTTAAGCCAATAAGTCAAAATTCTGTGCACGAGCCACTTATAACTGGCAAATAAACCACAAATTACAAATGCGAAAAACACTTGCGAAGCTGTAGCCACAAAGCGCTGACTCAACGCAGTCGAATAGCTCATGACGCCGCCGATGAGAGCCAACCCGGTCAGAGTCCGATCTTCTGAGCCAAAAGAAGCAAAAAACGAAACAAAAAAATAATAAAATAAAATGAAATAAAATTAAATAAATAAAGAGGAATTCAACGAACAAGCTTCAAACGCGATTTTGGCGTATTTTGTGAAATTCCAATGCAATTTGTCGTTCTTATTATCATTTGTTGTTGTTTATTTTGCTTCTTTTGATTACCTAATTATACCCTGTTTCTGGAAGAATGCAAAAAAGACAAGGCTGATGATGATGAAATACCCTTAGCTAAATTGTATTGTATAAAGTGGGAAGCTCTTGGTCTACTTTCAATTTGAACCTGTTTGCTCTTAGTATACAGCATATGATACCCCTCCCAATGATAATTTCTGTCTTATACTTATTTTAACTTGGTTTATAATTGCTTAGATTTTTCTCAGCTTTTTCCCAATATGACTTTTTATTTATGCTTATCTTTTCTTTATTATAGATATGTTGATCTAGATATTATTACGAGTTATTTTGATTTCAACTGTCCAAACATGGCTCTACTCCCAAATCCTTTGCTTCATCTCTAGTTTACTTAGGGATATATTTTCCTTTAGAAATATTTTCTACATATAAGAAAACTTATCTTAAGGTATTATTTCAGCACGGAAGCTTTCTCTTACATAATCAAAAAATTTATTAGTGCAGTTAGTTGATCTGCTGCAGTGAGGGTATTATGCAGTCAAGTAAGACTTGAACACAATAATCAGTCGTTTCTTAAGCCTGTATCTTGCTTCAGGTTCTTTCATACCGGCATGACGCGGCAGATATTATGATATATCTCTTTATGCGAGTTTGTGTAAACATGGCAGTTGAGTTAAATCAATTAAAATACAATTGCATGGACATGATACGTTCGACATTTTTATTGAAGGTTACAAGAGCACGTGAAATCGGGCTGACTAATTAGCCACACACACACACACACACACACACTTGAAATCGTTAAAGATAAAGTTGTTGTCCCTGTATCTGTTATGCTTACATAGATGCGTTTAGCATAAAACTTACTTTAGATTAGCCATTACGCATAGTCTGGCTGAGACGGGGAGTTACAGATGGCAAGCCGGAACAGTTCAGTCATCGCCTTGCTTGAACTTCAACTTGAAGAGAAAAAAAAAAAAATCACCGCATGCCAACAATGTCAGGTTTGTTTTTCTAATTGCTCGACATGAGGAAATCAAGAATCGATACAGAAAATCGAACGTCAGTCGATTGATAATTGCAGTTGGCGCAGTTGCCAGTTGGATTAGCAGCACGTGCGTCCAATACAAAGGTTATAAATGATATTCTCTCTCTCTCTCTCTATCACCATCTACCCCCCCCCCCCCTTCTTCACTCTCTCTGTATATTTATCTTATATATTTAGAATTAGCTATTATTAAGTATCCATGCTTATTGCATGGCACAAAGTTCGCACTTTTATAGTTATTTCAGCAAAATTCCCTATATGATAACATCATCAACATCATCATCATCAACATCACCATTATCATTATCATTATCGTCAAATCATCGTTGACTTGCTTCAATCATAAATCAAACTGACAATTGGCAAACAAGTTCTCTCTCTAATGCAAATAACAAAGATATTCACTCAAATCACATCGCTGAATCAGCTAAAATTTTAGTATTTATCAAATGATATATGTACCAGGAGCTTGCTAAGCCAATCTGAAAGCAGCTAGAATTAATATTATGTATAAAATTTAGCCATTCCCTAAGCTTGATTTCGTGATAGATAGATAATTAAAATTTTTTTAATATTAAATACAACTTTTCTAGTTAAGCTCGACTCACAGAGATCAGATCTTGAAACTTTACTGATTAAACTATTTAAGGCATTTTTAGGCTAAAGTAAAAGCTGTACAGAAATCCTTTTTATTCTTCTAATGCACTTAAAATTTTTAAAATTTTAAAACTTAAAATTTTTCTTCCATATTTTACTATTGCCTGGCTTTCTTTTCTGATTTATTCAAATGTCAAAGATCTTGCAAAAAAGCTGAATAAAAATATGTATTCTTTATAAACATATTCATAACATCTTATTAAATTTTGCACAGTAATGTCTAATCAATATATTGTTTTAAAAAAAAATAATTTGAATATATTTTACATGCAGACTGGTAATCCGATTGCTTGATATAAGTAAAGCATTTAACAAAGCGCGCCTCGAATCAACAATTCCTAAATTTAAGGGAAAAGTAAAAAAAGAATAACTTTTTTAAAATTAGAATAACTCAATATATACATTAAAATGTTGATGAAGACTTTGATATATTTTATAGATCCATATAAGGGTTGGTTTTAAATTGAATTTAAAATAATAAAAATAAAAAATATGTATTAAAGAAAATAAATAAAAAATGGTAAACATTTATGAAAAATAAATATATTAGAAATAAATCTGGAACAAAGTATTGAATAATAAATAAAAATAAATAAAATAATCTGGCGCAAATTCAAAAATACTCTTGCATCACAAGCCAAGTCTTAAAAACCTGACTTACTTAATGTGGAAAACCAGATTCAAGCAGCAAATCCAAAGAAAGTCAAATGCCTGTAATTACTAAGCATTTTATTTGGACGTTTTATTTGATGTGGTTTTTTTTATATGTCTGCATAATAATATGCTAAAAATAAATATTGGAGTCTGCTATAAAAATATGCTTTAAGATTATCCTAAACATTTCTGGCTAACTCAAATTTGCAAAGTTCTAATCGATATTGAGACTATCAAAAAGTCTTGACATGCTGTAATCATATTCTAAATATAGAAATTGTGTTATATATACTATGTATATATCTCTCTATATATCTAATGTTTTGATTGGTTTCGCTGGTTTCTTGTTGTGCTTCAAGTTTTTAATTGTATTTTTTCTGTTGTCTTTGTCCCAATTTAAATTGCACTTGTCTGCTTAACACTTTCAAATGAACAGTTGAACTTTTGTCTATTTTCGTGCCCGAATTAAATGGATAAATGGAATTTTACTTTGGCTTTGGGTTTTGGCTTGGGCCACAGAACTAAACGTGCAACTATTGCTTATTGATGGCAAAGTCTCATTGGCATCCATAAAACATGAGCGAGCTGCGCTCAAAAGGTAAATTGCGACACACAATTTCGGAGCTCCAGAAGGTACAGCGAAGCAAATGGTTTCTGGGCCCCATTTAGCAAATTGTAATCGATATATATATATCCATACATGTACTATATATCTATCAGATATATCAGATATGTTAGATGTTAATCGAATGGCTAATAACTGTTGACCCCAGCTGAACCCTGCCTTATGATGCAGTCTCGCATGCCACTCGCTCCGCATGTAATTTGTAATTAATCAAAGTGAAAACCTAACTATGATTACCAGGTGCAAATTAGCCAGCAAGTGCGCTAATTACAGAACTGACGTGCGGATCTATTGCGATCCAAGCCAATGGCCAATTAGCGCCAGTTCCTATCAATAACAGATTGCATTTCGACGTTTGGCTAACACTAATGACTGCGTCTATGGTAAGAGTTGTTTAACTGTAAACAATTCTAGGAAATTACGGCAATTATATTGAGTCCATTAAATATATTTTTCAAAAATTTTATGATAAGCAACACTCGAATACGGAAATCAATAAATTTCCATTATACAAAATCAATCAAATTGATTTTCTTATTTTGGAATATGTAAACATGGCTATCAATATATTAATTACATACAAATACAAGTTATTAACATGGCAGTTAACATATAATCAAAGCTAAATTGTAGTTGGATTGGTGAGAATTGCATAGAAAGGCCATAATTAGTGTGAGCGTGGGAAACAAAACAATAAAGAACAATTAAAGAGAGCACCCTATAGACTCCAATTGTAGGGTATTTGCATGCATCATAAGCTCAAACAACTACCAAAAAATCGTTTCAAAAAATTATGTATTATTTATTTTATATCCATATATATATATCTATATATTGAAAGTGTTTTGGTTTGGTGTTTCTTTTTTGTCCGTGTATTCTGTGCCGTTGTTGTGTCAAAGTGTGAGTTCAGCGGCCTTTGGCAAGGTCATCTGGCTAAGCGCACAATGGGAATGAGTTGACATCTCTTTGGGGGCGCTTGACAAAAGTTGCTTTTGTTGCCGCATGAGTCAAAGATTAACGGCAAATGAATTGTCAATGCGGAAATTGATAAAGCATCCCAGCGCGCAGACATATGAAAAATAATAAAGACAAAAAATAATATTCATTTTATTGTTTTTGCCTTTTGCGAAATATTGATAAAGGAAATCAGCAAAAAGTCGTATATATATCATACAAAAATTATAATATAAAAAATACTATAATTATAGTTTGGAAATTGCAACGTCAAGTTCAATGACATTGTTTTGCATGCAATCAAAAATTGCATTCGCTGACATTCAATAACTGTATTTAATGCAATTTTATATATTTGCTGACATTCAATAAATAGTGTATACTCAAATCGATTGACGGATTTTCAGAATGGGCGTTAGAAAAACTTGAACAGCTGCCGGATAGAAAGCTTTAGCTAAATTGCCAATTAAATTTCAATAATAATTTTTGCACATGCTATTTATGTAGTTGTATAAGTTGGATTTCTCTGCTTCTCATTTTATATCTATATTTATATATATAATATGTATTTATATATAATATATATAATATTAAACTTTGAAAATTTATATTACACTCTATATCATTGTCATTGTGTATCATCAATATCATTTTCAATGCAACTCTAATTAGCAGTAGTTGTAGCAAATAGAAGGACTCCACCTTGAAGATAAAGGTTCCAAGCTGGTCGGCAGCATCTGAGAGAGAGAAGATTTCTTAGTCGGCAAGCAGCAAAAGCAGACCGAAACAGCGGTCAGGGCAACAAACAACTTGGCTAATAGTGCATAAAACATTTGCGTATCTATTATTAGTTAAGTCAAAGCTTATGACACTATTACATATATCTATATATATATATAAGAATTTTGACATCAATATAGTGTAAAATTTATATACTTTTAGTGTAGATGTCTTTAAGTTATATATTTCTAATATCATCAATCATTATCATTATTGCCTTTAAACTATATATATATGTCAGTATATACATCTAAAATGTAGACAAATTTATTCCTTATTCTATTCTATTCTACAATCTAAGATTCTCCTGCTGTTAAAAGAGTCTAAGCTTTGCCTGTTGTTTATGTTAGCCAGATTATAAGCGATCAGCTTTGGTTGCGCTGCCAATCGATCAACGTATCTAACGCCAAAGTAGATATTAGAAGTTCATAGCTAACAGTTTCCTCAAAAGTATGCAACAAATAAAAATATTTCTATTCGCATCTGCGACTACGTCAAGTCTAGATAAACTGATTTCAACATCAATCAGTTTCTTATTCATTTATATCAATTTTCTTAGCTCCAACCAAGTCTATTTTTAACAACATTTAAGAACTTGTTTTTGTTTGTTTTTGCCTATTTATCAGCTAAGCATCCCAGCGCGCAAACAGAGTTTTGGCTGAAATTCCCACATTAGCTTAGCTTTGTTGTTGTCATCGTTGGCTATTTGGCAAGAACTATTGCCTAAGCAGGAAGCATCGCCTGATTTGTGTTGTTTTCACTGCAAGTCTTCTATTAGCTAACTTAGATCGCTATAAACCCTCAATCAGAGCTGAGCTATGCCATGTCGTGCCCCCGTCCAAGCGCAAAACGCAGTGCAAATATGCCACTTAAGTATTTGCCAAGAGTAACTGTTCGAATGGGCGTGTTTCGATTGAAGCCAAATGAATAACTTGAATATATTCGCGTGCTGTTAGCGACAACAACCGGTGGCAACTGTTAATTCATTCGAGAAATTTCTAAACGGCAAGGCAAGCCAAACCAAAAAAAAATAAGACTTGATATTGTGTTGAACTCTTAACAAAAATCGAAATGCCCAAAATAAGAAACAAAAAAATGTTGACGCTTGCATGCAAAATTGAAGGTGATTGGGTTTTAGTGATTGCCCCAAGAGAAAAAAAAACCGAGAAAAAAAAACAATAATAACAACAGTCACAACAGACAGAAGAAGAAGAAGAAAACACTGTGTCTGCCGACCGTAGATCGATGCTGATTGTTACAAGCGACATAAACTTGATTTAAAATGCGTATTTGGCTGATGGCACAAAGTGCGCATGTAAATATCTAAAAGTTTTCCATAATGCCGCGGCTGCTGCTGCTTCTGCTACTGTGACAGCTGTTGTGTACCACGCGCCGTATGAGTAATGTGTGCCTTAACGTACAACGCCAATGGTATTTCCCCAAAATGCGAAACGGCGCAAGTGAATGCGAAACTGGTTTACAACATTTCGGGCTTAAGATCAGAGCGAAGCAGCTAAAGAAGCAGCAGCTAACGCTGTCGCCGCCGCCGCCGCCGCCTTTGCCGCCTCAGTAGACCGGCTCACAACAAAGCAACAGCTGAGCGCGTGCTAAACGTGATCTTTAGCGTCACGTAACGCAACGCAACGCTAACGTAACGTAAGGCCAGCTAGCGAGCAACTGGCACAGAGAGCGCACACCCTAGACCAAAGAGCGCGCGGAGAGCGTGTGAGAGAACGAACGCAACTATTTGTCGTTGGCGGACGGGTAAACGCTCGTACTAAAAACTCGTACTGCAAAAAAAAAGCAAATTTCAAGAAAAAAAAAATCAAAACTTAAAGCCGTAACTTTACCTGGTGCGGCGATCGCACGTCCGGGTTTTCATTCATAAGCGAGCAACGCCAGCGAACGGACGCATACGCGCTTAGGCCAACATCCAGCTGGGACACACTTAGAAAGATTTAAGATTTCAATGAAAGAGTCTATCAATGTTATTTAAAGTTAGTATATATATTAAGCAAGCAAGTGGTAATTGATTCCAAGGAGCTAACGCAGCAAAAGCAACAACAAGTTTTTAAGTGCCAAAAGCGAAAAGCCAAAAGAGTGTCTCAAGTGTACGAAAAATACAATTATTTTTCAACATTTTATTTATATGCCTATGCAATTATGAAGGACTTTGGCAAAATGTTCTCGCGTCGCTATAGTGCCGTCTGTGTAAGCGATGAGGAGGCGGGCGTGAATGCGAACCAGCCAAATCAAATGGCAACAAACGCAGCCGCCACGCACCCAAAACCAAATGCAAGTTCAACTCAAACTGCAGCTGCAGCCACAGCCACAACCTTGCCAGAAGCAGATCCTGCCACAGCCGCAGCGGCGCTGGCGGCGCTACAGCGCGCCCAGCGTCGCAAGAGCCTCAAGGCAAATCGCTCCATGAAGCCCATGGACATATTGGGCAGCTTCTTCGATGAGCGCCAGCATGGCAAGCACAATGCACGCTCACCCACACGTAAGTTCAGATAACCAAAAATAACATAATCCGATCGAAAAAGTGTTTAAATAATTATGAGATAAAGTGCAAAAGTATTTGACTTAGAGCTTCTCGAAGATTCCAAAAATTATAATATTCATCAATCACCAATCGGTTAACAAAAAAAAACCGGCTAAACGCATCTTCTGTCGCTTTGCTTTGGTCTGCATTAATTATGAAAATTTTGTCTGCCGCGTTTAAAAACGCGTCACAAAAACGCCATACGGAACACATAGCTCGATGCTGTTTAACATAGCACTTTATGTTTTGTTGTTTTTTCTACTCGCCGTTTTGTTGATTAAATAAGCAACTCTCTGACACTGACACAGTTTTTTTCATCATTTGATTTCAAAAGTCTTCGGCAATAATCTCGTTGTAGTCCTATAGTAAAAAATCAAAAAGCGAAACGCGCCCAAAACGCGTCTCGCACTTGGCCAGTGCACGCGATCTGGCCAGGCATCATTTCGACCCTTAACTTGACCATATGCTTGCCATAAAAGTCTAGAAGCCGAGCCAAGCGGGCAATACAAGTTTCTGTTTGTATACATGTTGCAGTTGCCAAGCGGTTTATGCGCGTTTTAAAACGCTCGCGACTTTGGGCAACTGCATTCGAGGTAGTTGACAAGTAACGGCTTCTATTCCACATTGTGACCTCTATATAACATTTTTGTCGTCACCTTCATCTAGCCATATATATGCATGTATGTGTATATTATATATATTTATATATGCTGAAAATAAAGCTGAAAATCTCGCGCGCGTTTCTTTCAAAAGTCAAGAACAACACGAATTCGCACATTTTTCATTTATTTACACAGCAAATTAAACGAAATTTGGAAGATATCTACGAAGACGTTGTCGAAAATCACAGAAGCTCTTCTTAAGCATGTTAATATACATACACGTAGTTGTTGTTGTTGTAGCTCTTTTCCCAAATAAAAATTTATAAGTAAATAAGAACTCGTTGCGGAGAGCTAAAAATAATAATAGTAAAAAAACAGAAAAAAACAATTGAACTCAATTAGTTGAATATTTACTTCCTTATAAATGTTCGCCATATAATTATAAGCAACAAATGTTCGAATAAAAATAAATAAAACTATAAAATAAAAAATTCTTTGTGAGTTGTGAGTGCAAAGAAAATTAATATTAGCCAGAGCTGAATAAAAAATAAATAAAAATTTATTAAAAAAAAATTTATAGATTTATGTAAAGTATACAACAAGCTGAAAGGGCAGTATTCTAGTAGATTCTGTGTTGCTTATAAAAAAGTACAAAAAATTAAATTAATTAAATTTATAAAGTGAATTGAAATATTCATGTTTAATTAAAGTAAATGAAAAAAATATATAAAAATTGATAATTTGTGAAGTGAACGAAAAAATGTTAGGTAAAAAAGTAATATTTTTTTAAACAAAGAAAACTTTTAACTGAAATTAAATTAAAAATATACTTTGTATTTTTGCATTTATAAAATAACAAAAAATTAATAACAAACATAATTTGGAGCATAAAAAAAATAAATAAAAAAAAAACTAATTAAATTTTAAATAATAAAATAATATACATATAAATATATATATACATGTATATATATTTAAAAATTATATACCTATTTTTTCATAAATATTTTTTTGGCAATTGTAAAATATAAAAATAGTTTACTGTGGAGCAGTTTTTTTTTTTTTTTTATTTAAAATCTTGTTTTAAAAAAATGAAAGTAAAATAAAAATAATAAAAATAATAAAAAAAAAATCATAATCAGAAAATTAGACATACTAAAGATGTTTGTTTAAGAATCCAGTGGCTGACAACACTTTATCGCTTTACGTATCTATCTATATATTTGTTTAACTAAGCAATGTGCCGTTACTTTCAAATGAATTTGTTGCATTGCTTGTCAAGCATAAATTGTGTCTAGTTCGATCTGTTATATAATACCAAAATATTACTTAACAATATGAAATGCAGTGTATTCAATGCAGTTATATCTTGATTAGTCATGCATGTGAAAAGCAAATGTTTGTTCACTATGGGCGTCTAATTAAACGGGCTGAACTCTGGCAGTTGTAAAGATAACCGCAGAAAAATCGCAAGTTGTTAATGGAGCTGTCGTCTCTGAACAGGTGAAAGCCCCAAAGTGAACTGCTTAAGCATATTGGTCATTCTAATTAGAGCCACGCGCAAAGAGAACAAAAAAAAAAAACCCAAAATACGACGTCGGACTTATTAATAAACAATTGATTTGTTTATGATTATATCATAAATCAAAACAAAGCATAGTTCATTTCGCATTCAAAGCGAGTTTTCAACTATTCAAATAGTGTTTGAAAACAATAAATAAAAGAATAAAAATAAATAAATGTTGATACGTCCGAGAACATTTCGAAACTTTTTCAAACTCAATTCAAATACATATACTATATACTATATATATAAATATATATATATATATATTTTTTTTTTTTTTATTTGACAAAGATGTATACATGCTTATTGGCATTTATAAAAAGTGCCCAAACCAGGCAGAAAAAAAGAGCATTGTCAGAAGAATTAGCAAATCGATTGTTTCACAGTTATTCATTAGGTGTCAATACACCCCCTCCCTGGCCTGAAACAAGATTCGAACAAGTTTCGCACTCTGCTCGAATAAATTGCTCCCAAATGTGGCCACATGCACACACACATACAGTCGAGACATGTGTTTAAGAAAAACATCGACACTGAAAGAAAAAAAATATAAATAATTACAATAAAAGTGCCTGCTCATGGCCAAACAGGATTGTTAACGTTTATGTATTTTTATATAGATTTGTTGTTTTTCGTTTTCTGTTTCTTCTGCTTCTGCCTCAGCTTCTTTCTTTTATTTATTTTTGTTATTGTGCAAAAAATTATTTATGCAAAAAAGCGGTTCATTGCTGATAATAAATAAATAGAAGCCAACCCACTGGCATTCCACATAATGCGCCAAAAACAAAAAACCGCATCAAACTGAACACGCGTTGCTGATGCGTTGACTTCGATTTTGGCAGGAGATCTCTGCTTCTTCTTCCTGTTTTTTGTGGTTTTTGGCGAGCCCGAACTTTGGCTGACTTAAGTGCCAAAACTAGTTTAAAGCATCTGCTTATAATTCGACGTATTCCATTTAGCTCATCGAACATTTCAATGAATGATCCGACAACATCTTTGCATAACTCTCTATGCCAAAATGCGTTTCGATCTAAATGCGGCTAACAAAAGCTTTTTTATCGATTATCGTTCAAGAATTTTAGAGCCTACATAATTTTAATTTTAATTTTTAACTAAAAATAAGTCCGTGAACCTAAATTTATGCATAATAAAACACAAGAAGGAATGGAAGAGTAAAATTGACTTTTAGTCAATTTTTTTGTTTATAACTTGAAAATTTCTTAAAAAATTATATAAAAATTAAATTGGAAAACAAATTAAAATCATCAAATTATAATCATATTTTAATAAATAGGTAAAGTCTTGAAATTGTTAAAATATTGTTTTATTAGAAATATAAAAAAAAATTGTGGGACAAAAAAAACTTGCCAAATTGTTTTAAAAGTTGAAACAAATAAAAAAATTATGTTTAAAAATTTAAAAGAAGTAAAAATATTTACTATCTTAAAAAATTAAAAAATCATCAAATATATAAATAATATATAAAAACCTAATTTAAAAAAATTTTAACAAGCATTAAAATTAGCAAACCAAAATATTAACAGAAAACATATCGAGACATACATAAAATATGCTGCTCATTTTCCCCATCATCAATATTTATAAATATTTTGTAATGAAATTCTATTATATGTTGCTGTTGCCATCATGTCTGACGTCTTTTGGCTGCCATACCATAGACATCATGCTCGCCAGTGGGCTTAAATAGTTTTGAATGCAGCTCTTGCAACAGAGGGCATACGAAGTAGGCGTCAGCTTTTACCTCTCTTTTGGTTAATGCATTTTTGCGCAAAAAAAAAAAAAAATTGGAAAAAAAGCAAATAAAACTCATTAAAAATGTTTGCTTGCAGTTATGGCTGCGGCAACAGTTGTTCGCAACATGTTGCTGCAACAGGCGAAATGTTGCAATCACCTTACAGTACGTGCAGTACGTGTAATTGCTTGACTTGGCTTTGGGCGCCCTCTGTCCGTGCGATCATCGCTTAATCAATTTTTGCGTCAGCTTTGTGTACACTTGTCAACATTCCAAACGGTTTAATAGAAGCTGTTCGCATAACTTTCAGTCCAATAGTATCTTTTCTGGGTAATTCCCGGTCGCTGTGGCCGGCTCAGAGTACTCGAGACTTGCCAATTCATCGAGAGTAAGCAAAAGTCGGCTAATGCTGATTATGATTCATTCGTTCCGTCAGTACATTAGCTGTTAGAGAAAACCTGAACGAGTCCGCTGAATGGAATCTTCTGTTGAGTGTCATAAACAAATAATTGGGTTAAGCTAAGAGTGAAATAAAAAAAAGATAAAATACAACTTGGCACTTTCTATGGGATATTCCTAGTTGCCAAATTTATTGTTTAATCAGCCAGTGATAAGGCAGCACAGACAGTTAAAGTTTGCATAGTTTGAAACCTCTGTTTGGTCAGTCACCTCTTCAAACGATTGACGTCATGTTGGGTATCAGATCAGGTTTCCGAATGCTGACAACGCAATTGTTCTCTATAAGACATAACTATAAATCAATGCCGATATTCAGCAAACGATTAGTTTAACAGAAATTAACCTGCCCTACAGGCTATGCGTTCGATCGGCGGATACAACGCAATCTTAATTGAAAATCACATCAGAAGATGAAACAAAATGAAAAAAAAACAAACATTTTATTATATACATTTTTATTATACACATACACAGTAGCGCGCTGTGTGCGTAGCCACGCCTCCTTTTTCTGGTCCCTATACAAATGATGTAACAGAGGCAGCCGCTGTGGAATTAGTTTGTTTTTTTTTGGTTCGGTTTCGTTTCTGTGTTGACAGGCGAAATTTATTGATAAGCAAACAAAAGACTTAAGACACGAACGTGGTGGCACTTCGTAAATGTGTTTGTTTTTTTTCGCGAGCACATGTTGTTGTCTTGGTGTTGTTGTTGAACGCGTGCGCTGCGTGCTCCAACTGCAAATTGGTGGCCCATTCCCACGAATTCTTCGCCAAATCTTTGTGGGTGGCAAGCGCACCTGCCGAACGTGCCGCACATCAACAAAATTATAAATAAATATTTTGAGTAACAAACAAAGTAATCAAACAAACAACAAATCAACATAATTTGAATATGCAGCGCTGGTCTGTTTTTTTCTGTTTCTGCATCTAATTCGGTTTTTTTATTTTTGGCAACTTTCAATTTGAGCACAACAAACGCAAAGCAAATCAAGATTTCATTATTTAAATATAGCCAAGCGTTCTTTGTTCATAACTTTGTCGTTTGCACCTAACCACTAAACTCAGGTACTGCCAGTGCATACAAAACGATTGATTAAAAGCCAATCGAAAATGATGAAGCGTTTGAAGATACGCAAACACAACAAGTCGAGCCAGCAAATACACTAACTTCCTTATTGTTTTGATGCTGCATATTTTTGAATGTGCTTTTTTTGAATTAAATAGATTAAACTTCTCTAAGCAAGAAATATTTTTTAATATTTAATACATATATATATATACATAAATTATTTAAATTTCATATATATATTTATCTATTAAATTTCTTGAAGTTTTCAAAGTTATTTACTTAAACTATTTTTATTTAATTCAATATATTAATTTAATTTAATTTAATATAATTAATTTTATATATTTGTAGTATATTTAATATAAATAAATCTGGAAAAAAAATTGTATTTAAAGAAACTCGTTCTTTAAAACTTTTAGTTTTTTCCTTACCTTTTAGCTCTTCATTATATTTAATATTTATTTAAATCAAATTTCTTTACACAGAATTTTTATTTAAAAATTTTTAAATTTATATAATTACATCTTTAATTTTTAAAAATTCAATTCAATTTAAACTTTAGTTTTTTCTCATAAAAAAATCTCAAATTCTTCAAACTTATTTCTTAGTTTTTTATAGTTATTAAATATATATATTTTTAAACAAAATATATATTACAATTCAGTTTCGTAAATTAAAAAATATAAACGACAAACTGTTTGCTAATTGCTTTATACCCTTTGTGAGCGCATCAAAAGCAATTAATAATTTGCCGAGCTCGAAATGAAAGTAGCCGAGGGTACATCGGACCCTTGACAATTCATCGACTTTTAGTTTGGCTTTGACTTTGCAACGAACACATCAAATATAAATACAAATATTCATGTGTGTAAACTCATATAGATAATATATAGTTAATAAAAGTTAAAGCATATCGATATACACTCATTATGACCGTGGTGCGTCGTCGGTTGCGACGTCAGTCGCTCAAGGATTTTCTGGGTGCCCTCTATTCGCATCGTCGCTTCTCGCTGGAGAAGCTGCGTCACTTTCAACAATTACAGAATCGCCGGCAATTGATGTGTAAGCCAATCAGAGACTATTTAATAACTGTAATTAACTAGCATTATGTCATAAACTGGCGGTTAGTGGTTAGGAATGTAATACCCACATACCTAGGCACTGCTGTAGCTCGATATAAAGTCTTTATATGGCTCTTTCGTGATCATAAAAAGAGGCGGCCATCTAAAGAATACCAATTGGCTGTAAAGGAAAATTCCCTTTCAAACTGGTTGAGCCTGACACAACAGGATCTAAATGGCCAGCAGAAGACACTGGCAGAGAACAAGTTCAATATAAATACACACGGCTCAAGACAAATGCAGCCACAAAAGATTCAATTTCAAGGTCGCAACGAATACGATATGCTCTAAGAGGCTAAATCCTACAGCCTTAACTCAATATCAAGATCGGTTTTAATGTGAATCATTCGAATTGGAACTATATGCGATGTTTCTAACCGGTACGATCTAGTGCATCGATCAGTTCGGCTGGTGTGAAAAAAACAATATATATATAAATCTGAATTGATTTGCCGACTGCTAAAAGCTGCGCTGATTTAATAAGTGTTATTTAATACTGAAGATCAGCTAATCGGCTTGATCTTTTTAATTGTTATACAAATTATAATGCTAAGTGTGAGTTAAGTTGACTCTGCATCAAGTTTGAAAACAAATCAAAGTGGAATACTTATGAGTCGATCACGTAACGAGAGAGTACGTTCAGCTTGATCGATTAAGAACATGTGTGATTTCTTATTGGCCTGATTTCGAGCTGTCTGTTAGCTTACAAATTTATTACACATATAGCACATAGGACTGCCAGGGAAACTAAGTAGATCAGATTTTCGCACTCTTAACATTCTTTCATTATATGTGTCTGAACTACTAATGAGGATCTGCTCTCACTGTGAAGTTCACTCTTATATGTTCTATATATCTAAAAAAGAGTTATTCTAGAGGATCAGCAGTACAGCCTACAATATTAGCGTTACAATAAGCTTTCCATCTTAAAGATGTGATATATATATAAATCAGATTATTTGCTAGATTAGCCCACAATTTATGGGTTTTGAATAAGAGTTCTATAGAAAGCCTTTTACTTCTACATAAAACCTATAAGTCTGTAAGTCAAATTAAATATACGTTTTTATAATTCAATCAATTTAGTAGATTCTTATATCAAATTCTTAGAAATTCATGAATATTTTCTTTCTAAAAGCAATAAAATCGCTTACATATATGCTTTCCGAAATATCCTATAGCTATTTATATACGCTATTTGTCATATGCCCCACTGTGCATTTTAATAGTAAACCCATTAAGAGCCAAACAAGTCATTGCTATAAGGCGCTGGCGCTGGCGCTGGCTCTGGCTCTGACTCTGGCTCTGTCGCTGGCACAAACCAATCGACTCTATTCCTTGGCAGATGCAAGCCGAACAGCTATATATACATATATCTATATATATATTTGCATATATGTATAGATCTATAGAAAAGCAAAAGTTTATGTATATTCTTAATTCTTCGTTTTAAAGCGTAGTCGTATATTTGAATGCTGATGGCTGATGGCTGATAGCTGATGGCTGTTGGCTGATAATTGAAAACCCGTTCTCTGGCTGCCATCTCTCCCAATCTGCTTGGGCAGCAGCAGCAGCAGCAGCTCATGCACGTGTCTTTGCCACGCATCGTTCGCTGAAATTCCTTTGCGATTTCCGAGTGAACAAGTTGCCAGCGACTGTGCTCGTTTGCCACAGTGAACTCTCTCTCGCACAGAAGTGTTAACAGTTCAAGTTTTGTTCTTGTTATTGCCTTAATGAAGAGATTTGTATGCAAGCATATATAAATAAGGGCGGGTCGGAGCGAGGCGGGGCGATAATCGAGCGTCGCGCTAAATGATTGAAGACCCATGCTGGTGATTCAAACAACTTACATTGCGCACTTGTCAGAGTCTCACGAGGAACTCGGCCGATTCGAACGAGAACTCAAGCTACATATATGTAGCTGTAGCTGTCGGCATACTGTCGCGATACTGTCTTGTTCGGACATAACGCTTGCCATAGAGATTAACATAATTTACATCAGACAGGCAATGGAGCTCAGACACTATAGAAGACTTAAGACCGGGTAACATTTCAGGGTCGATGGTATGACTCGTATAATCTCTCTTAAATAAATTGCTTACTTTAGCTCAACTGTCAGTTAGCTTTCATTAGAGTCTCTAGTAGAATATGTTATGCTTATGATCCTCGTCAATGACGTCTTCTGACTAATAAGATATGCTGCCAATTAGCATTATAATATCCACATGTGTTATCCAGTTCACATGGCAAAGGGTGGAGAGTTCTTCTCTTAGAACTTTTCATAATTTTCACAAAAGGCCGGCAATATTAAAATTTGTTTGCCGGAATTAATTACACTATCTGTTTTTGTTATGCAAATTTCATAATTCATATTTGTTTCTTCTTCTTCTGCTCAATTCTCAATTCAATTCTCAATTTTCATTTTTACGTGTCGCACACGCTGCCTATTTATGCATAATTAATCGTGTCTTAATTAACTTAATGAGGTTATTTATATGTACTCGACGAAACTTATCAACTTATTTTAATATACTATACAAACACATATATATATATATATATATATATATATATATATATATATATATATATATGTATATAGATAGATATTGTCAATATATAATGTTTGTTTCTTTTTGTTTTTTGCAGGCGCCTTTTTGCTGCTGGCCATTGGATTTTTGGCCATAACAGCGGCGGTGCTGGTTAAAGTATTTCAGCCCTACGATTTGATATTCAAATGGGTGAGTCCAATAAACAGAAACTAAAGCTTTTTTTAACTGCCTCAGCCTTAGCCTTTGCCAAATGGTCGACGGACGATCATAATGCGCTATTAACGATTCTCTTGCCTTCGACACACGACACGTACCTCAAATATACGAATACATAGTTTCTCGAATGCAATCCGTTTTTGGCGCTTGCAATTTGGCCCGCCATTGAGAGCACCATATTCATCGGAATATACATATATATCTAAAACTATAATTTGATCTTGCAGAAATTGGTAATGGCCGACAATGGTGAAATCTTCAATCTTTGGGCCAAGCCACCAGTCGATTTATATATCAAAATATATTTATTCAACATCACCAATGCGGAGGCCTTTCTAGCGGGTCGCGAAAAGCTGCAAGTGGAGGAAGTGGGTCCCTATGTGTACAAGTGAGTCGCCAAAGGAAAGCTTTTATCCAATTGGTGACTTATTTTGAACCCTTTATGTTTTCAGAGAGCTCATGACACATGAGAACATCACATTCAATGACAACAACACGATGTCCACAACGCCGAGCCATCCGTTGGTCTGGCAGGAGCATCTGTCCGAAGGTCGCCGGGAGGACGACGAGGTCATCATGCTCAACATAGCTATGCTGGTGAGTACGATATGGGTATATACCTATAAATATATACATATATATTATATAATTATTGCTATATAGCAAAATATATAAACAATATAGGAAAGAAGATTTTTATAATATATCATATCAAAAAAGTCATTTATCAGATATGAAATATTTTAAACATAATATATTTAAAAAAAAATGTACGCCTCGCAATATGCTAAATATAAAAACAAAACGCAATGGCACAAATTACAAAATTCCTCAAAAAAATATATATTAAAAAATATTCATTATTTAATAACTAATTATTTATTTTAACTACCATTTATATGCAATATCTCCGTGTAATATTTCGAAACTATGTAACGGAAAAATACTTGTAATAATCTATTGAAAATGCTAATTGCAAATAACAAGCCAAAAGGAAATTCCTATTTATTAAAACAAAAAAAAAAATACTTATTAGTTTTATTCCATGCCTTAGTCTTGGAATTACAATTAAATTGCCCGACCGAATACAATGCCGGCCAATTCATTCGAGTTGATGACAGATTATTGACTATTGGCTTTATCTCGATTGAGTAGAGCCATTCGATATAATCGAGGGTAATTTGTCAGGGAAAATAACTACATAATTAACCGTTAAGACTGACACAACAATAACAATCAAAATCGCGTGCTGCTCACATGACGAAAACAAAAAAAAACAACAAAAATGAAATTGAAAAAAAAGTCAGATCTGAAATGCAAACAGCAAAAACATTAGCAGAAGGCGCGACTCACGTTTAGGTCAATAAACGTTACATTTTAACACTAGCAACAACAACAATACAGTTACTTTACCGTGGCGTCAAAAATCGCCAACATGTTTAACTAAATGATGGGCAATTAATTTGCACACAATGAGCATTTGCGGTTGTGGGAGAGCGTGCGACAGGGATGGCAATAGTGTGAGTAAGTGAGCAGCCGCAGCAGGCGACACAACAGGCGTCGCGTCATGCGAGTAGCTACCGTTAACTATTACATAGACAGCTATCTCGCTCACACGAGCACTTAGCGCGTATTTCGAAAGTATTGTTGCTTTTATTACAGTAATTATTATTGCCGCTGTCTGTGGGCGTGTTTGTTATTGATTAATGACGATATCGCGTTTTAATATCGTAAACAAATCAAAACCGCATTTACGTACATTCAATCAGTAAATATCTTTATATCTATATATTTATGCACATTTGAGCTGTAATTAGTTGTTGACTTTATGATGTTTCAATTAAAACTTAAGAATTAACATAGTTGCAGTTGCTTAATTTATGCCAAAACACTTTTGTGTCGCGCACAAATGCCAATTTAGCTTCGCTTCTGTGATGTCAATCGAGCGACGAAGAAGAAGAGGAAATCGAAAAGTAATTTGATTTGTTTAGAGTTCATTTAGCATCCGGGTGCAATGTGGATCCAAAATGTTGAATAATGCATTTTATCTGACAAGCGCCTGTCAGCCGGGTGCAGGGCTACGTGGCACCTATAAAACATTACCTGCTGCACAGGAAGTTCGTAATTATTTATTATTGTGCATTAAGTGCTCTATTTAATGACGATAACGAGCCGCTGAGCAGCTGTTAATGTGGCACGCACAGCTCGAATAGATCCTGACATAGCTGGCAATTAGCACACCAGTCATCAAATGGGTTTTCCCTAACATTAAACTGAAAACAAAAATAAGAACGCTCTAATCGGAAGTGCTCGACTATGACAAAGTTTCACTCTCTATAGAAAAAAGGAATTTTTTATTAATTTGTCCATGCGTAAGAGAAATTTGTTTCCTTTAACCTTATTGATATGCAAGTTATGCCTAAAAGGCCAAGTCTCAATTTTCTGTATTGATCGATAATAAGCTATTGAGATGAGTTATCGATAGCTATAATAAGCTTGTATCGCTTGGGGTATTGAGCAAATTCTATTAAAATATGTAAATCAAATAGTTTCGGGCTTATAAATAGGACAGATAGACATAGCTACAAAGACTCAGCTTGTCGTCCCTACCAAGAATTTGTAGACGCTATACCAATTTACCAATGCCAAGTTTAATTACTATTAATATTGTTTTATGACTAAACCTACTTAAATTGCCTATCTTTTTCCCTTTCAGGCCATTTCGCATTTAACTGCCGATCGTAACTATTTCTTTGTACGCTTGCCAATGCAAGGACTTTTTGCCAGCACCAAATCGGAGCCGATTGTCCGAATGACGGCCAGAGAGTTCATGTTTGGCTTTCCATCGACATTGGCGACGCTGGGCAATACGCTGTTGCCCAATTGGATATCGTTCGAGAAGGTGGGATTGATTGATCGCATGTATGATTTCTCAACGGACTTTGAGACGTTCTACACGGGCGTGCCAGATCCAGCCATATCGGGTCTGTACGCCACATATCGGGGCGAGACAAAGCTGCCCCAATGGGAGGGTGATCACTGCAGCAACATTGAGTATGCCTCCGATGGCACGAAATTCAAGAGTTTCATCCAGCCCAACGACACAGTAAAGTTCTTCCGTAAAAGCATGTGCAGGCCCATCAATTTGGTAAGTGATATCAGCTTTCAGCCATCATTTAGATAATAATTGAGGATCTTTTTCTTTATGTAAACAGTATCGAGATGGTGAGGAGCGCACGTTTGGCAGTCTGAAAGGCTACAACTATGTCTTTGAGGAGAATGCCTTTGACAACGGTGCCATCAATGAGGCCAACAAATGTTTCTGTCGCCACGGTAAGTCCAGTAAACGCGGGAATGTTTAATAGCCCACAATTAGTTCAACTAGTCTTACATCATATTTTCTACGGGCAGCATTTCTGGTTAAGTGTCGGAACAATTAAAAAGAAATCTTTCTGGAACTATTACTTCATTGCATTTGAATTTGTAATGCTGCTGTCTGTGCCTAGAATTCAAGCAAGTGAAGCAAAATCTCGTTCTTTATGATCGACGTCGTCGATGTATTTAATTGCTCAGTACAAAGCGCAAATAATTCTTGTTTTTTAAACGTACCTCCGCTTGCGCTAGCTAATTGATATCCCCTCAGAGTATTCAGTTTATCAGTTGGCATCGAATGTTTTGTTTTGTTGCTTCAAGTTTACGGCTTGTTAGCTCGACTCTATGCTGTAGCGAGGGGGCAGTCTCCAAAATATTCCATAATATCGAAGCTCTGACGCAAACGAACAACGCGACAAAGCGCCAACGCGTTTCGCATGTTTCGAAACATTTATTTCGAATTATTGTCGCTTTGTTTTGGTTTTGTTTTTTTTTTTTTTGTTTACAGTTTGCAATGAAAGTATCTAGATAAAGTCGTGCGTCAGAATTTTGAGACACGCAATTGGATGCCTTTTATGGGAGGCGTCCAATAACATGTTATTCTCTCTTCCGTTACGATAGGCTTAAAAACGAAAAAGAAAACTGATAGTAATACTGCAATTGCTTCTTCTGTATTGCAGGTGATTGCCAGCCGATTGGCTTGATTGACGTCACGGATTGTTATTATGGTTTCCCCATCTCTCTCAGCTTCCCACATTTTATGAATGGCGACGTTGGCCTGGTGGAGAACATTACAGGCATGCAACCTGATCCTGAAAAGCATTCAACAGCTTTTGTCATACAACCTGTAAGTAACCTTGCCAATTGACAAAAAAAAGAAGAAAAAAAATAAAACTTGCCTTGTCGTAGTGACAACTTTCAGTTTGAACGATTAACAAAATTTACGAGAATATATAGGCAATACTGAATTAAACATTCACCACATTAAATGTAACAATTAACTCGTTCAAAATAATATTCGACTTAATCATGCTAAACTTGTTGTTATTGCCCCTGTCGACAATTGCTGTCAGTAGTTTTTATTGTATGTTGTTTTTTCGTTTGCTTACCTTCCGATCGAGTGTAATCGCGTGAAAATTAATTGTTTATTATTGAAATTTATATTGGCTGCTGTTTTCAATATTTACATTTCCGGCTAATTAAGTTAACCGTAAATACAGCTAGTCACGACTAAACTGATCAGACTTAAAGTTGTATTAAATTTATGTATAACAGGAAATAAAATACTATTTGAGCTTCGCGCCAGTTAGGATAACGGAATTTGATTGACAAGATATTCGTTGTAACCTTCATTACGATTGTAAACGCATTTTAAACTTACACAATTCACAATAGTTAAGGCGATAGACTTATCGCTGCATCAAATTCGATAATTCTTGAAGACCGCCTACAACACTAATTGCTTTACCGACTTAACAACACTCGTGCGATTACTGCTTAACGTTCAATTAAGGCGCAGCATATGGGGAATATGAAATATTTAAATGCATAAAAATAATTGTCATGCGAGTGTAGAATCAATCACTATGTCAATAGAAGCAACTTAGTCTCAAACAATGTATTTCAAGGAAAGACCGCAAAAAAACCAGTCCTATATTTAAGTAATTAAATAAAATTAGGCCAAGTTTAGCCGAAACGGTGTTGTACTTGGCACTCAATAACTAAATAACACTTCACTACCCGGTTAGTTCATAATTTAATTGCATACTTGCGCTCACTTTCAGGAATCCGGTCTGCCGCTCTCGCTGTCCGTAAAAGTGCAAATCAACATGCATTTCAAGGATCTGCAAAACTATCCGCAAGTCTCACAGTTTAGTCATCTGACTGCCCCAATGCTGTGGTTCGAGATCGTAAGTGAAAAACACATAGCATTGCCATAATGGGATATGTATAAAATTAAATTCTTATGTTTAGATGATGCCTAAGCTGCCGGATGAACTTGACACGCGCTTCAATTTCTATCTGAATCTTTTGCCGCTGGTCAATCCTTTGGGCTTCTGGGGTGCTCTGGTGCTGGGAGTAGGCCTGCTTGTCTATGCCATAACACGTGCCACCCTGCACATGTCCAGCTTTACACGCCAAGCAACAAACATTTCGGATGGCAAATACGCACGCGCAAATCTGTTGCAGAATCTGACGGGAAGTGGGGGCATCATTGGCGGCGGTAATCAGGTTTACAATCCGTGTGAATTGAAGTTATTGGATGATATGCCAACCGCCAAGAAACATGTTATTATACGGGGCAGCAGTGACGACGAGGCCTACCAGGAGCGCCGACAGTCTGTATACGCTCTGGAGCTGGAGCCAGCGCTCTCCGATGCGGAGAGCAGCGACGAAGGCAACGAGAGCGATACTGTTACACTCAGCCGCAACTCAACCACATCCAGTTCGTGCATAGAAGTGGAGCATGATGATGATATTTGCATAGATTGCTTTGATGACAACGGTTTGGATGTAACTGTCGATGCAGGCAGTTCGAGCCAAACAGGCGCGAAGCAACAGGTGAGCCAAGCAACTGTAATTGGTTATATCATCTACCATATGTATAGGGGAAGGCTTGATCTAAGTGTAAGGAAATCGTCGCCAAGCTGTCTAACGTGTCTGGTTGAATGTTCATTAGGTTGCGGCTGTTTTTTATGGTAAAAATTTACGGTCGCGTTAAATGAAATTGATTAGATTTAAAGTCAGCAGTCGGCAACAGGCGACAAACTCGTTTTCGGGCAAACAAGACAGTTAAAAAAATAGCCACGCGTGTTGATTCTTCTCAGGGGATTTGCATACACTTGATATGTTAATTAAACTAATATATGCTTTCTTTCTATTTACAGTTGGGCGTTAGTTTGGCCAGCAGCGGCTTTGCTTCGTCGCCCGCCTCGAGCAACTCCAGTTCCAGTTCGCATATGAATGTGTTGAGCGCGACAAACAACAGCAAGACAAGTTGGACACCCTATGCACATCCCGAGAAGTTTGGCGGGACGACAGGAATAACGAAGCATGTCTAGAAATAAGCCACCAATTTAGTATTTAGTTTAGGTTGTCGGTATCTCCATATAGATGATGTAGTAGCTAGTTTGCTAGTTTGGTTGGGCATTGGCATCGCCGCTTTTGGTTTTATATAGCATTTTTTTGATTGTGTAAATAATATAAAAGCCAAGTGCTGGTTTTTTTTTCAATACTGTGATAGCTTTAGACAACAAAAGAACGATGTATGTATATCCTCTCACTATATCTGTGTATACCAAACACAAACAGCACATGAAGTGCTGAATGCGGCTTTTTACAAAAACAAAAAAAAAAACAAAAAAAAACTAAAATTTGTATGGAATTATTTATATATCAAGTTTAAGCAGTTTATAAGTTAACTTTCGCTTTAATTGTAGTTAACAAGTCACCTCCATGAGGTGCCACAAATGATTTGAATTTAAATTTGAATTAAAGCAAATTATGAATGAAATCTGAATAAGAAAAATAAGCACAACAATTGTAGTTCAAGTTCATAATCTATGCTAAGAATTGCTGTGATTTTTGTATTTGAAGCAGAATTTATGCGCAAACGCATTACAAAGCGAGGCGTTTGCACAAAAAATTAAATATCTTAGCCTTAGACCATGTAACCATTCAAACTGCAATAAATGCATCAAATAGAATACAAAAAATTGCACCTATGTTTCAATAATATATAACATTACATTTCAAAATGTATACCATTGAAGTGAAGTACGAATAGACGATGATTTTAATTTATAAAAACATTTCATGAGGAAATTTTCCGCGTACGAATTTAATTCTAACTTTACAGAAGTACTCCACCAGCTAACAGAATTAGTTAACAGCATTCACATCTATCTTCATCGGCGATAGTATCGCGCGATGAATGCTTTTTTGTTTGAACTCACATCACTATTGCAAAAAATTATCTCATTTGGATAAAAAGTTAAACTACTGTGTACAGTATATTGCCCCATTTTATTTTCAAAAATATGTCATAGCATATCGCGGCCTTATAGCATATAGGAAGATACAAATTCAAAAATTCAGCCGCTAGTAATAGTTCAGAGGACGCAGGGTAAGAATAAGACGTCCACAGACTTTGTACCCGACAGCACAACAACAACAAAGATCAACAATTGGCAACAGGCATTGCTCAAACCGCTCTCACTTTCTATGCCGACATCGACGCTGCGATAGCACAACAAACCAGCTACAGGTTCGCGAAAACGGCAACGACATCGGCAGCGACTGTGACTGCGACAGCACAGTTATAATATTGGTAAAAAAGAAACCGGTCGTGTTTTCTGAGATATCAATTTTGTTAACTGCACTTTTGCCTACGTGGACCAACAGATATTGGACTTTTGCATTTATATTATTTATTTGCCAAGTGTTGTGTCGCTGCCCGTGTTGTCGCTAACGTTAATTGTAACGCCCTGCTTATCGCAAAGTCTTTACGATTATGCACACTAACCAAAGGTGAAGAATACACACACACACACTCACAGAAACAAACAATATAACCTTTGGATTACGATAATATTGTGCGTATGTGTATTTTTTTTCATTGCAGCTTTACAGGTGAGACCAACGTAGAAGACTCCAAATCCAAAATGAGATTGTTAAAGAATGGAATGGTTTTCTGGAATTTGGTAAACAATGAGAATATTATAAACGAATGCATATTAATACACTTTCCAACAGACTAAAGGCTCCGTCAACGCTAAAGAAGCATCGGATGCTCTTGTCAAACTGATGCCGCCTGCCAACTTTGCCACAAAAATTTCCGACTCATCGGGAGACAAACAGATCTCGAAACAGAAGCAAAATCTTTTACAGTATCCTGTACTGCCACTGAAAGAGACCATGGATCGTTTTATGGCCACCGTTCAGCCTCTACTTACAGCAGAAGAGTTCAAAAAACAGCAACAAATAACATCTGATTTTAAAGACAATGAAGGCCATAAACTGCAACAACTGCTCGAGGAGGCTGGCAAGAAGGAATGTAACTGGCTGGCAGACCGTTGGCAAAAGTTCGCCTATTTACAATATCGCGATCCTGTCACCATTTATATTAGTCCCGGCATGACATTCCCCCCTGCGAACTTTAAAGATAATACCGAATTTGTTAATTATACGGCCAAAGTTATATATGGACTATGCGAGTTTAAAGGCGTTGTTGATGCTGGTAAGATACCAATTGTCAAAATGGGCAAAAATGAGTTGGATAATAGTCAGTTTGGCAAGGTCTTTGGCACCTGTCGTATACCAGTACGCATCACGGATGAGCTAATATATAACCCCTGCTCCAAACATATTGTGGTCATATACAAAAATCATGTAGGTTCAGTTTGTTATATCTCTGATTACTTTAACATATTTGCTTATAATCCAACAGTTCTACAAGTTGATCCCGTACGACAAAGACAATAAAATCTTATCGGCTCCTGTGTTAGCTCAACAATTAACATCAATTATGAATGCGGAAAAAGAGCATGGTACACCTTTTGGCATTTTCACCGCTGACACGCGCGATAATTGGGCTGAGGCCTATGAGGCATTGAGCAAAAACCCTGACAATTGTAAGACACTAACGGAAATACAGACATCACTCTTCACTGTTTCTCTGGATGAAAATGTGCCGTATGAACCCGCAAACCGAGCCGATGAATTGATCCTGTCGCTGATTCATGGTGGGGGTAGTAAAGTGAACACCGGCAATCGTTGGATGGACAAAACCATACAACTGGTAGTCAATCCAAATGGAAACGTTGGCTTCACCTATGAACATTCTCCAGCTGAAGGGCAGCCTATTGCTATGATGATGGACTACGTGGTAAAGAAAATGTATGTATAAAAATGTATAGGGTCCCAACAAAATTGATCTTATTTTCGTGTTTCTAAATTGGGTTTTTAATTTTTTAGGGAAGCGGACAAGAAATATGGTGAATGCGGCTCCAATGTGTCCCAAAAGCCGGAGAAACTCAAATTCGGTCCGACGAATCCGTGCATTGATCAATTGCTGTTCTATTCTACAACGTATGTCGATAAACTTATTAAAAATCTGCAGATGAAGGTGCTAAAATTTGAGTGTTACGGCAAGGGATATATTAAAAGTATGCGTCTGGGACCAGATAGCTTCGTGCAGATGGCATTGCAATTAGCATTTTACAAGTATATTATATATATTTATAAAATTGTACACAAATATCTAATGTAGTTATTTTACAGACTTCACAAGGTGCCGGCTGCTCAATACGAATCGGCTCACTTACGTATTTTTGCCAATGGACGCACAGAAACTATACGCTCCTGTTCGAATGAATCACTCGCCTTTTGCAAGGCGATGACCGATTCGGGTACCTATCTCGAGGAACGTGTTCAAGCATTGCGCGATGCTGTCAGTGGCCATCAAGCGTATGCGAAACTGGCGCTGCAGGGTCGCGGCGTAGATCGCCATCTCCTGGGTCTGAGGCTGATGGCCGAAGAACACAACTTGCCAATACCCAAATTCTTTTCATCATTGGGGTACACAAAGTCGAAGCACTACCGTGTGTCCACATCGCAAGTGGCGTCCGTGTACGAGGCCTTCATGGGCTATGGGCCGAACACCGCTGACGGATACGGCTGCTGTTATAATCCACGCGAGTCTGATATTATCGTGGCTATCTCAGCGTGGGCTTCAAATGAAGAAACTGACCCCATCAAGTTCGCCGCGGCGCTTAGAAGCGCTTTCCTGGAAATGAAAGCTATCCTCGACAACGACGCCATGAAATCCAAGCTGTAGTTCCATTATCAATTTTGTTTTATAATGTTGATTAAATTCGAAGTTCGACTAAAGAGTGGCTCTTTTTTTAAACATCTCGATAAAAATATCAACTTGAAACTCAGTAAGTTTTTCATATTATATATAAATCACATTAGCGTGAGAAATATTGTCTAGTTTCCAAATTTGTTATAATCTTTCGATTCTTCTCAAAATTTTATAATGCGTGCCTTAATCACTACTGAACATTTCTTTGGCAAAGTAAGTATGCAACAATCAGATAATTGTTGACCGGCGTAATTGTGTTTAGCTTTCCAACCGTCAGTCGAGATATTCACGTACGTCAACCAGATCTAAGTCAACCAACGAAAAGTCGTTGGTGACGAAAATCGTAGAGTATGTGATGAAATGGGGGAAAACGGAACATCCTCCAACACAACCAATAAAACCCAAGAGCGAACAGAAGGAAGAAGAGGAGGAGAGGAGTCCCAAAATCACGAAAATATCAGCTGCCACAACTTATAGCCATAATGGCAGTCGTTCAGATGTATCAAAAACCGCGTTTCATTCAAGTTCCAATCCAGAAATGAGATCAAGGTTCACACCCGAAGCCAGGGCACAGTCTATGCCCTCTTTTGGTTCCCCTCGGGAGCAACTGGGCAAGATTATGCCACTAGATAACAATGAAGTTAACCAATTACTGGTGCGTGTACGGGAAAATCGACTACCAAGGGATTTGCTGAAGTTCCCAGTTCAACCGCTGCAGGATACTCTCACCCGCTACTTGGAAAGTGTACAGCCGTTACTCAGCGAGAGTGAAATGCAAAAAGAGGAGGACTTAGCAGTGGACTTCATGAGAAATCAAGGATATGAATTGCAATCGCTGCTGGAAAAAACTGGGCAATCAGAAGTTAATTGGCTCACCGAACGCTGGACCAATGTCAGCTACTTAGGTTATCGTGCACCACTGACGATATTTTCCAGTTCATGCATATCGTTCCCTCAGCAAAACTTCCTCAACAGTTTCAACTTTTTAAGCTTTACGGCTAAGGCTATTTATGCCATGTGCGAATTCTATAGCATATTGGAAAACAATCAACTACCCGTACGTAAACTGGATGGCTTTGATCTAGATAATAGTCAATTCTACAATGTGTTCGGTACGGTCCGAATACCGCAGCGATCATCTGATACCCTACAGCAGTGCACATCGAACTATGTGGTTGTCATACACAAGAATAACGTGAGGTTTCCTAAAATGTCTACCAAGTAATAATCGCACTAACCCCTGATTTTCCTTTTGTAGTTCTACAAGCTGCCAGTGTTCGATGCCGAGAATATGCGTATCTTTAATGTTTTTCATATCAGAAAGCAACTATTTAAAATTATTAAGTCTGGAAGACCCCTGGGTAGACCAATTGGTTTGCTCACCCACGATAGACGCGACCACTGGGCCGAGGGACACGAGCTGCTGTGTCGCAACCGATTAAATGCCCAGACAATTAAATGCATTGAACAATCTCTATTTACCGTCTCTTTGGATGAAGCCATTCATGTTCCTGCTGGCGAGGAGCGTGTCTTGCTGGCGAGTCAACTTATGCATGGAGGTGGCCCGCATATCAACAGCGCCAATCGCTGGATGGACAAGACGCTGCAGCTGATTGTCAATCCGAATGGTATAGCCGGACTCTGCTGTGAACACTCTCCCGCTGAGCCCCAACCGGCTGCTAGTATCATGGACTATGTGCTAAAGAAAATGTATGTATCCTTATTCTAATTGCAATTTTGAATAGCAATTAATTTGATACGCTTCTACTTTAGCCCTGAGCCTACGTATGGCAACGATGCTAAGGATTCGTACCAAACTGACGCATTAGAGTGGCTTTTCTTCGATGAAAAGGATGATAGTATCGCTTTCTGGTTAAAGACTGCCAATCGGACAGTAAATGAACTTACCAGTCGGTTGCAATTGCATGCAACCCGATTCGAATGCTATGGCAAGAAACTGCTGAATACGCAGCAGCTGGAATCGGATAGCTTTATACAGATGGCATTGCAGCTGGCTTTTTATAGACTGCACCGTCAGTTGCCCGCTCAGATGGAGACGGCTCACTTGCGTATTTTCAAATACGGACGCAGCGAAATTATACGGGCAACCAGCAATGAGTCTCTGAAATTTGTGTTTGCTATGGTTTCGGAAGACGAGACAACTCAAAATCGGTTGTTGGCCTTAAAAGATGCTCTTGATCGTCATCGACAGCAAACGATGCTGGCGCTGAAGGGATGCGGCATAGATAGACATTTCTTTGGATTGGAACAGATGGCGTATGAGCATGGCATAGCTTTGCCCAACTTCTTTCAATCCGATGGTTTCCTGAAATCCAAAGACTTCCGCATACTCAGCTCCCAACTGGTGACACCACATGACTCGTTCATGGTTTACGGACCCCTCAACTCGGATGGTTATGGCTGCTGCTACAATTTGCGCGATAATGATATAACCTTTACCATTTCGGCCTGGAACCATAATCCAGAGATTTCGCCCTCAATCTTTGGCATAGCCATCGAAACTGCTCTAGCCGACATGGGTCATCTTATTTTGGATTTGAGCAATTGTACTTCAGTCGAATAGTGGCAGTGATCGCGCGTAATAATTAGGGCTTATTAGAATTTTCTTTTATTATTTGTGTTTAGCGAACAAAAACATGAAACAAGATGAAGAGGAAACGTCAGTGGCTCAGGCAAAAAATTAAATATACATATATATTTTTGTTAGCATATCTGGTCGTACTTTGTCCTAGTCCTTCTTGCAGTGATAGCAGCTGCAGGAGACGGCGCTCTTAAAGGTCACATTGCGTATACCCTCAATGCAAAGCACACGACGTTGTATCTGAATAGATAGATTTTTATCAAGAATGACCCTTGGCTGCTTCCTGGGCAATCTCTGTCAGGCACTCACCTCTTCGGATTTCATCATATTGCAGCACTGACCCACGGATACGACTGGCTTGGGTGGTCGAAAGACGCCAGCCAACACAGATGTTATCGAAGGCACCGCATAGGATTCGCAAAAGCCGCGACAAGCATTCGTTGTAATCGTAAACTCTACGCAATCTGGTATGGAGATCTTACGCGTGTTGCCCACCTTATGACAGCCGGGACGCAGCCACGCATCCTTGCCTGTGGCCACACTGCTCTCGGTAGCCAGGATACAGGAACACAGCAGCCAGAAAACAAAAGCCAATAACGCTAGCGACTTCATCTCGGCCGTACCTCAATGCGAACTGATGCCCGAGGCTCAGATGCCGCTTCATTTTATTCCGCTCATCGGCGAATACGACGCGTGCGCAAAGGACGAACAGCAAATGCCGCCGTAGCCAATGGGCTGCACTTAATGAGGAGTAATGAAGGCAAAGGGGTTATTGCTTGTCTCAAATATTCATGCATAAGAACTAGGTTTGCATATTCCGACTCTTAATATATACCAAAAAATAAATTTCGAAAAACATTCATATCCATTGATTATATGCTAAATGTAAGCAATTTTATTGCAGAATATTTCAAATGAGCTTAAGAAAATTGACAGAGAGACAACAAAAATAACTTCGTATAACACAAACGACCTAAATATAATCTAGAAAATCAGATGTATTCACTTTTTATTTATAAAATTCATCTACAAATAACTTGGTTCTACCATATCAATTATATAGTTCTGTAAACCTACAACTGAGACTTGCTCAGAACTCGTTAATTCTTTCAGTAATTGCTTAACAGTCCTTGGTTCTACGATGCCATTAACATAGTCCTGTGAACCTAGAAGATGGTCCGCAAACATGATTCTTTGCTAAATGTATGCCATATGAATGACAAAGACATCAGCCTCCTTCCTCTCTGTTGGCACTTTGTTGGCCTAAATGTCCTTGAATTCTCAATACCATTGATAAAGTTTAGGTTTCCTATAAGATTTTCAGCCTACTGCAGATTTCCAGAATACCCATTTCCCCGTGAGACTATGCTACGAAATTTGCTTGCAAAAATTTTAAGTCAGTTGAATATAATGCAGTTTAGCCAAACTCGTTAGCCCAAGATGATATTTAAGAGAATATATGCTGAATAAAAATGGAGCATATTTTTTGACCATTTCGTGACGCACATCGCAAGGATTTAGGTTCAGCAGGACTATATCCACGAACATTTAAACCAAATAAGTAGTAACTACTTTTTTTTGTGGCATATTTTGGGGCAAATTTTACGACTATATGCTACCAGATAATGCAAAATCTTGGTCTAGGACTATATGACTGCTACTTTATTAGCAAGTATATGTGGGTCAACTGAAAGAGAGAAAATTTAGATCCAGCCAAATGCTATGCATAGAAAATGGAACGATGAGATGATGTTTGGAAATGATCCTCTTAGGCTTTGCGGCACATGTCTAGAAAGCTCGTGTTTAGTTCAGAAAGCCAAGGCAATCTGAACATTTTTAATCTCAGCCTGTGCCTTTGCCTGGCTTGTGGTACCCTACTACGTAGCTAATAAGTGTGGAAAAAAAGAAGTGTGGGTAAGTGAATAGTTGTTGGGGCCATAGGTGCGAGCCAGAGGGCTTAGCACATAGAAATAAACCTGCTTAGGGTGCCTTCAGTTTTTAGTTCTCACTTAGTAGTCCCATTTCGTGCGTTACGAGAACTGTCTCGTTGTTGTTGATTAATTATCGAACATTATTTCTGTTCCTATTGTTAAATACGGAGAGATATCTCCCTAAAAACAGCCCACAAAAAATACAAAATATCAACAAAACGCGTTTCGCTTGGTAGGATACCATTCTTTCGATTATCGTCGTGTCCATATGCAACTATTGTAAATCAATTTCCAAACCTGCTTTTTTCCACAATAAATCGAATGATACCAATCTAGACAAGGACCAGGATTTCAGACCCAACCGAAAAAAAAATCGCTGGCTCGCTTACGGTATGAATCGGCAAAACGGTAATCATTTACATGGCATGAATGAGGGCCAACTGGAACTGGCACCGATCGAAATAGTGGACGTGGAAATGGACGGCAGCTATCAAGGGGATGAACTTGAAAATAGTCCCACACAAAAGCCATCCACTAAATCCCTATCACCGATTGTCAGCGATCATGCTCTCAACGTGCTCAACGAGCTGCGCGAAGCGAATCTCCTGTGTGACGCGCAGATCTCGGTGGGTGAGCAGTCCTTCAATGTGCACCGTGCCATCATGTGTTCCTGTAGCTCATATTTTCGGTGAGTTAACAAAATATACAAATATGGGAAATATCTAATATATATGTGTATATTTATATTTCCTATTAAAATGCAAAATCCTGACTTGCCAAAAAGCCAATCAAAAAGAATAGAAGCGAACTTAATGCTCCATTATTACGCACACATATGTAAAGGTGTTGCTATATCCATCCCACTTTACTTGTGTGCATCCCACTTTAACTTTCATAATTCATAACTTGAAGTATCCACCACACTGCACGCTCTTGCACACCTACTTACATACAAATATACACACAGAAAGTCATGTATAAATGCTGTTATAGATTCGAGATATGCCCACGAAAATATTTTATACTGCATGTAAAATCTAATCTGATGATATTAAATAATTCACTAATCAGCAAATTTTTATTTTGATTGCCATTTAAAAATAATCATACAAGAAAAATGAAAAACTAATTAAATCAAACTTAATGGTATCAGCACTCACTTCAACTTTAACAGATCATGGTGGGTTTGAAATGTGCACGTCACTGCAGTTGTCTGCATCTCGCTTTAACTTACGCAGTTCGTAATTTAAATGTCATCGCGAAATGTAATATTCACCTCACAGCATACGTACGCGTACAAGGAAACGCATGTAAGCATAAGTATGTTTGTGCGAGCTTACGCTTACATGTATTACGTATTACGTATTGGTTAAGCAGTTAAACAGCCAATTTGACTTTTCTTCATTCCCTTTTAGAACTTAGCAATACAATCAATAACTTTTATATGTTACTTTATTTTGAATTTTATTTCTTTCTGCCTTCGTTTTGCGGTTTTCTGGCAGCGCACAGTTTACGGGCTTTAATAGCCGCACCGGTGCGGGGAATGACGAGAGCCGTGTCGTGCATATACCAGGGATCAGTGCGTCCATCATGAATTGTGTGATACAATACGCCTACCTGCGCAAGACTAATATTAGCGACGACAATGTACATGAGTTGCTTATTTGTGCGGACTATGTGGGTATGGTGGGACTGGTCAAACAGTGCAAAGACTATCTCAGCCGTACACTAAGCCCGGAGAACTGTGTCAGTATCATGGGATTTGCGCGGTCAGTATGATTTCTAATTGCCAATCTACTTTCCCTTTACAACATCAACTCTCTCCATTCTATTACTTTCCATTTCTATTGTCCACCTGCAATTTAAATCTCATCTAATTGACTCTATCGCATAGCGAAATGAAGAGAAAATTAATCCTCTTTTAATTGATTGGCATACTGCATTTTGCCTTTACAGTTTTCGTTTTCTCGAGGACTTGTATCAGAAGGCACGTAATTACACGCTTAGGTACTTCACAGATGTGGCCGCCCGGAATACAGACATACTAGACTTGAACATTAAGGACTTTTACAGCATTATTAGTGATGACGAGCTCAATACACGTGAAGAGGATTACGTTTGGAAGCTGTGCGTCAAATGGATTGACCGCGATCCAGAGAATCGTAAGCAGCATGTGGCGCATCTGATGACGGGCGTGCGCCTTGGTCTGATGACCCCCAAGGTAACATATCAAATACCAAGTATATAAACGTGTGAATCGAATGTTGAATTTGTAGTGCTTCATGGAGGAGGTCAAGGAGCATCCCTATGTCATTCAATGCGAGGCTGCCAAGCCGCTGATAGTCGATACCTTTAAATTCATGTATGATCTGGACTTTCTTAACCCACAAGCCGAAGAGGTAATGCTAACACCCCCTCTGCTCCTGCAGCAGCAACTTATACGTGCCATTTGACTTGCTCTTTCAACCCAAGCTAACGACACCACCGCTGGCGATGCCCCGACTGCCGCACGAGGTCATTTTCGCAATTGGGGGCTGGAGTGGTGGCACATCGAAGGGTTGCATCGAGACCTATGATACGCGTGCCGATCGTTGGGTTAATATCAATGCCGAAGATCCAGCTGGACCACGCGCCTACCATGGCACTGCAGTACTTGGCTTTAAAATTTATTCCATAGGTGGTTATGATGGCGTCGAATACTTCAACACCTGTCGCGTCTTTGATGCCGTCAAAAAGAAGTGGAATGAGATCGCGCCCATGCACTGTCGGCGCTGCTATGTCAGCGTTGCCGAGCTAAATGGCATGATCTATGCAATTGGTGGCTATGATGGACACAATCGCCTAAATACCGTCGAACGTTACAATCCGAAGACTAATCAGTGGTCAATCATTCCACCCATGAACATGCAACGGTCCGATGCGAGCGCTTGCACGCTGCATGGACGCATCTATGCAACCGGTGGATTTAATGGCCAGGAATGCCTGGATAGTGCCGAATATTATGACCCCTTAACAAACGTCTGGACGCGCATACCAAATATGAATCATCGTCGCTCCGGCGTTAGCTGTGTAGCGTTCAGAGATCAGCTCTATGTCATTGGCGGTTTCAATGGCACATCTAGACTGTCCACTGGCGAACGATTTGATCCGGAATCCCAATCGTGGCATTTCATACGCCAAATGAATCATTCGCGCAGCAATTTTGGCTTGGAGATAATCGATGATATGATCTTTGCCATTGGGGGATTCAATGGCGTCTCCACCATCTCGCATACGGAATGCTATGTGGCCGAAACGGACGAATGGATGGAGGCAACGGATATGAACATTGTACGATCGGCACTATCGGCCAACAATGTGGCTGGGCTACCCAATAAACGCGACTACATACACAAGGAGCGTGATCGCCTGATGGAGGAGCGGCGCCAGCGTTTAATGGCCACGGCAATGGCGCGCGAAGATGTTGGCAGCACGAATCGCTCACAATCGCTGGTGGACAACAATGATCCGGCCTTGGATGATTTAGATGACGAAAGTCCCAACGAGGATGTCGATGGCGAGGAGCTGCAGTTGCCGCAGCAGGTTGCTTTACCGCTTCCAGCGCCTGGCATACCGCCTGCAGCCGCAGCTGCTGCTATCGATGCAGCCGTCTTGCCCGCCGCCAACCTCAATCGCCAGGCCGAGGATCGAGGCCCGGACAATAATCGGCGCTTTCGGGTGCAGCTGCGTAATCAGCGCTATGGTTCGCATCATGAGATACGTCGTCGGTCGTAGGCGACGCTCGCGTCATGGTAACCAACGTTAAACTAACCCAATTCCGAACAGGCACCTGTTCCTCCTTGACTCTAACCGGCTGTGACCCCTTAAAGATAATAACCACCGGCGAATTTGCCCAACGAATATGTTTGGAGGCGTACGTACACACAATAGTAGAGGATGCGTTAGCGTGGGCAAAGGTATTCTGGTGCAGAAATTCGCAGCGTGGCCCACGTCCATAGAAACCGTTTTTTTATTAACCTTTCGATAGCTCACACAATTCTTGGCAACTAACTATAAATTATTGCATAACATGAGGCGCGACAAACGTTTTGTTGCTAGAATAATAATTTTTGGACATTTCATCACGAAAATTCCGTTATCCAAATTTCTCATGGTATTACAAAATTCTTTGCATCATACACAATAAAATGCAGAATATTAATAGTAGTAAAGGCTGTTTTTATAATTACATCCTCAAATTTGAATTCAAATTGTCAACGGCAAATGTTGCAATTGAATTCCATATGCAAAACTCTCAGCAATTATCAAGTTTTATTTTTAGGCAAGCAATTGAAGGCTAAGGAGCAAGCGGTGCGCAGACGCCACTACCAAGCAGCAGCAGCCACAGTCTGGCTATAAATACGAATGCATGCCAGGAGTATACAACACAACGCAGCCAGCCGCGACGCAAGCAGAACGCATTCAACAGCAACTCCAACAGCAAAGAAAGGAAGCTTCGAAATGCTTGCAGTGTTGTAAGTCACAAGAATATTGCACTAATTTGAAAGTTTGCTAACTGTCATATAAAAAATGTTATACACAGACTGCCGTTGGTTTGTTTGGCTTCGCCTTTGCTGCGTGTTGCCAGTGCCCAATTGGTTGACCTGCAGCCAGTTTATACTGGACCCACAATCGCGCCACTTGGTTGCCATCGACGCTTGTACACGTACCGTGTTACACAGTCGGATTTGCAGGGACGTGAATGCTGGGATTTCGTGAGCGTCTGGAGCTGTTGGGGTCGGTGTGATTCCAGCGAGATATCCGATTGGAAATTCCCTTACAAGCGTTCCTTTCATCCGGTCTGTGTGCATGCACAGCGTCAACCAACGGTGGCCACACTGAAAAACTGTCATCCCGAGGCGGACGATAGCATACGCAAGTACAACTATATGGAAGCCATCAATTGCCATTGTCACACCTGCTCCACGGAGGATACCAGCTGCGAGGCGCCCGCCAACAATGGTTTGGACGAAAGCAAAAGCGTTAAGGTTTTAGCTTTAACTAACGACGACTCTGGTGCACTCGATTATTAAGGGACCGTGGATAACATTGTGTAGTAGCAGTAGTAGTACAGTGTCTTGGCACATTTATTACAATAAAGCTTCATTTGATGGCAAGTTGCATTTAAAGCAAACCACTTTATTTGCTCGATTTGATTTACATGATTTTTTTGGTAATCTGCAACCAGAATTTTGGTGTGCCTAATATGTCGATTTTAAAATTGAAACTAAAATGGAAATTCTTATGTGACCAGATAAATCTAAATATATATATATATATATATATATATATATTATATATGTATTTATAATATAAAACAGAACTATATATTTGACGGTTAAGCGCTTTAAAGCGATGTATACACAAGCACGTATGTGTATGTCTGCCATAAGCCACAATTGGGTTGGCAGCTAAGGCTGTTCACTCTTTTTATGGGCCACGCCACCATCTCACCTACAGGAATTTTGGACTTGAGTTTGTGTTGTTGCTGTCTTGCGCCAACAGGTATAAGCAATAGAGCGATGATATGCCCAAACCAATAGCTCCACCTAGAGCACACTTTCGCAGGCCAGCTGATATAAAATTAATCAATATATATAATATATAAACTTAATCGAAAGGTTAGCTAAAATACCTGTTGATTTGTAAAGCAGGCCTGTGGCAGAACCTGCTATAATGGTGTTTACATTATCATCCTGGTCACGAACATACTGCAGCAACACACCACACGCCGAATACAGCACAGCCAACGTACCTAATGTATTTGCCGTCCCAGATCCCTGTTTCATGACGTGATTGATTAATCTACAAATAAAACGTGTGTTAACATATATACAAAAGAAAAAAATAGATCGAAAGTGCATTCACACCCAAAATACAAGACAATCTGTTCTGTTAATCACTTACTGGGTACGACGCAGCTTCCCCGTCTGATTGAGCGCATTAGTAACTTTTATGCCATTGTAGACCCCCGCCAAACCGCCAATGCCACCGCCAATCATCACAGAAGTACCAATTTGTGAGAAGGCCAACTCAAAACGCCCACGCTGCTTGTTTGCACCCTCAGGAAAAATAAACTCTGGCTGCGCCTGCTGCAGAAACCGTGAATCATAGTTGAGGTATGGCGAAACGGGAGCACTACTAAATGTGCTCGCTGCCGGTGTATAGGTTGCCGTCGTTGCCTGTGTATCGTCAACTATAATGCACAAAGAAAAAACAATTTAGGCGTTGGTTTCCATTCAAAAACAGTGCATGTAACAGCTTGTCAAATTGCGTAATGGGTGCGCGGACGGTGCGGGGGCTGCTTACCGGCTGGTGAGGGAGCTAAAGAAAACGGTTTCCTTAAGTAGTCGTCACTCATTTTGGAATTTTATCGCTTGCCTTGCCAAGGTTAGTTACTAATTTACGATCAATCAGATGCCAATTTATTGAAGCTTACAACACAAATGGGAAACGAATGCGTTTCCCGTGCTCTGCTTATGTTTCTAACTTTTTTTAACTTTGTACTCTTGTCAGCGTGACATTTGTATCGCACGTGTGTTGTTCAACACTATACGAGATTATTTTTAACAACACTTTTATATTCCCATTCAACTTGCCAAGGGCAGTATGCTGAACCAATCCAACAGCTGTTAAACAATCAGCTGTTGCTTTCAAGTTTGCAACACTCAAGAAAATACTTTATCGTTATCGAGCTGAGCGCGTATTTTGCAGCACTACGGCTGTGGTTTTCGTTGCGTCCGGTTGTGTTTTGATGGTTGGTTTTAAATAGTTGGTTGTCCATTATCCCTAATTGAAGTAGAGAAAATTAATAATAAGTTGGTGCTGCCAAAAAACAAAGGGAGTCATTACCGAGGACAAATAATTACAACGAAAACAGCCCCAAAGCATCTAAAGCGCGTCGTGTCCGAGTGTTATCGTTGCTGCTGTTATTGGTGTGGGAGTTGAAGTTGCGGAGTGGGAGCAAAGGTAGCCGGCATTTGAAGTGTATTTGTATTTACTTTGGTTGGCCGAGCCTGTACTCTATTTTTGCCGTCATCAATGTCGTCCACCGAGGGGAAACTGTCGCGTCTGCTGGGACTAGCGCAAAAGTTTAATAATTTCTACTTAACAGGTGAGTAATACAGCTAAAATCATCAGCGTCTTTATTATCTTTGTTGTTGTTTTGGGTTTGGCTCTCCGCTGCCGTTCGCCTTTCGGCCATGAAAATGGGTTTGGCCGCCACTGACCCTCTATATACACACACTAAACACACTAGCTCACATTGTGGGCGGCTTGGGCGCCAATACAATGGGCGCAGCATATACCGTTTACTGCAATTGCAGTAAGAGCGAGAGCAAAAGAGTGCAAATTATCGATTAGTTTGTTTACTTGTGTTTCCATGTGTGTATGTGTGTGTTTGTGAATGTTTGTGTGCAGCTGCTGTTGGTTCTGCTGCTGTTGACGTCGCCAGCAAATGTCTCATTGCCATTTCGTTTCACAGCATCAAATAAGCATCGGATTGACATTGAAATTAATTTCCTTTTGGCTATTTGACTATTTGGCTATTTTTATGACTAAGCAATTGCGAAAAAATCTTGCCCTTCTAACAATATGTTGTATTTAATGAGGGTTATCGATCTACCCACTTCCGTTCGATAAGTTTACCTGTTGCGTTGTCGCTGGTAATTCGAGGATAGCACTAAATTATTTGGTTGTTTACCACCAGGCTTTCGCAGTAATAAGCGCTGGCGCACACAGCACAACAGCTGTGCCCTATCGGATTTCACGACAAAATACTTATACATTAATTGCAATTAAACAAAATGCTAAATAAACAAGCGACTCTTACGCAAGATCATTTTTATCAAGCCTAGTAAATATGAATATATATAAATATATATATATATATATATATATATGTATCAATTTTTAATGCAAGATGACTAACTTAGTGACCAGTATATTTATATAGAAATACCTAAGTATATAAAAATAAATTAATATATATATATATATATATATATATATATATATATATATATATATATATATATATAATATATATATACATACGTCTATATACATGTGTGTGTGTGTGCATGAGTTCTTAGATCACAGCAATTTTACAAATTATTTGCCACAGATTTGGTCTTGTAACCAGATTTTTATCGTATCACCTTGAGGGCAACTTTTAGCATTTTCAGCGACAACAACAACAAAACATGCAGCAACAGCTGAAACATCTCACACAAATACACACATCGAGCTACTTGCTATAAAAATCAGATATATATGTATATAAATTTAGAGATAGATGTTTATGGCTTGATTAAGTGCAAAAAAAGTGCCACACAAATGTATGTTCACTTAATTGGGATAGAACAATTCTCCTTTCCTCTGTTTTGCTCTCTCTATCTCTCTCCCTCTATTCTTCTCTATTTACCACTCTTCTGCTCTCTGTCTTCGCTGATAAGCGTCATGCGCGCTTTCTGCTATTCGGCATGCTTTTTGTTTTGCTTTCAACTATTTCAACTTGTTTTGCTATGAATCTCGAAATGAATTCGAATTTAATGTGCTGCCGCTTTTTGTTTTTATTTTATTTTTATTTTTTTCAATACCCTGGGTTAGTGGCTTTTAATAAACGAATGTCCAATTAGATCTAATTTTTGCACATTTAGTTCAGGACTTAAGGTTTCCTGTAGTATACCAATTGGATTGTATCAATGAGAACTAATGTCGGCATTCTTATTAGCCGTATGTCATTTGTCAGCTCCGTCACGTTATTGGGCTTACTTCTTAATCTGATTAGGACTATTTTGACACATTCATTTTCTAATTTCTAATTGGTTACTCATATTTCCACCCATTACAGGGTATCACAGCAGTGTTTTCAGAATTATCTTATTTGTTTATGTTTTGCTTTAGCTACTTTTTCGTATTTCAAGTTTTTTATCTATATTGTTTAAAGCGAAAAGTAAATGGCATTCATTGTTTATGTTTTGTTCGCTCTTTGCCTTTTCTATATACATACATTGCCAAGTCCAGTGACGCAATAATTGAGCTTAGACATTTATAATTCAGCGCCGATCTCACCGACCGGCACAAACTAGTATATTGATTTCATTATCTGCAACATTTGTGACTTAGCAAAATTTGATAAACAAATTTTATTGCCAATATAGGGTTTTATTTATAATAAGTGCTGATGCTTTTTTGGGAACTATTGCAGTTTTATTAACTTTATTAAAAAAAGTCAACTTTCAAAATAATTATCTAAAGGCAATTAAAACAGTTGCTGATTAAAAATCTTTTTTCGCTTTATACACACATTTATTGGTCATATAAAGTTAAACGACTCTTAAGCTGATAATAGCTGCAATATGGACCCACACAAGTGTACATCTATATCTATACGTAGTTCATGAGATCAATAAAAATGCCAGTTGTTCGGATTTGTTTGTATTGCTTTGAAATACCCTATCTAATATATGAAAAGCGAAATCAAATAAATCGAAATAAAGTTAGTATTTAAAGGTGTTTACCAACTGCGTTCAACTACCATGACTTATATACATAAGTTAATATATGCACACATTCGATTCAAAGAAAAAGTACTTAAGACTAATTAGTTGCCTATTATTTCCATTAGCTCTTGAGTCTTTCGACTTATCTAATCAAATAGCGCGTGCTGTTTGCTTCCAATTGAGCTCAGAATGAACTTTAAAGTTTCCACACTGCAAATCGTTTTGCCAGTTGATGAAACTTTGAAAAAATACCAGCCGGAAAGACCGATTGAGCATTAAGTAAAAGGCGGCTTATCATAATTATATAGTAATAAAAATATAAATGTTTTGGTGATAAGCAAGTTTCAAATTTCTTTATAGACTACAAAATATAATTGTCTATATTAAATGATGAATCTATACTTCTTGTATAATTCAAATCTGTCTACAATTTCTATATCTATATATACTTCATTATTTGCTATAAGTTATTACTTTTACATCTGGTTCCTTTGTCACAATTTTACAATTATTTAACGCATTATTGATCGATTTAATATCTTTGTACGTCCACTGATATAAGTTAAGTATTCTTATCTATGAATTAAACATTTTAGGTTTATTCCAATTCTTCGATATCATCTATTGCATTTGACATCTCATGTATTTTACTTGAACCTCTAACAGATACATTTGCATATTACAGATTCAATAGGATCTTATAAATTATGTATCATCTTACAAATAGTTTTGTATCTTACAGATAATTCTGCTTCTTACAGATAATTCTGCTTCTTACAGATACTTAGTATCTTACAGATACCCGAGTACCTTACAGGTAACTGAGTATCTTACAGAGACCGCAGTATCAGCGACCTCAGTATCTTACAGATACCTTAGTGTCCTACACACTTTTGTATCTTACAGATACTTTTTCATCTTTCAGATAACTTTACTTTCACTGTCAGACCAACGCAAACACACGTCCACTTACGTATTTCATATGAAATATTATTAGTTACAGGGTATATTTAAATTAAATTACAAATAGAATCTCAGGTATTTCTTTGTTAGCCACAATACAATTAGGCTGCTATCCACGTCAGGGCCATATCAATTGCATTTTGTGCTTTGACTAATTAACGTTAATTGTGTCACAGGTTTTCATAAGGATGACATACGTCCATTTCTGGTTGGGGGACAACAAGTTGGTCTCATTAAAGCGGATGTCTTCAAGCAGCTGCTCAAGTTTCCTGAAGTGTTCTGCATACGTGACTGTCAATATACTAAGCAGGTGAATATTAACCAAAAATAGCCACAATTCAATCTTAAGTGTGTATACATATATGCATATTATTACATTCGGCAGGGTCTGGTGGAGTTGAATCCGGCGTTCCGGGATTATAACGAACGTACCGCGCACCTGGAGAAAGTATTACGTGATCTGCGCAGCGATGGTTTGTTCTCGGCCTTGCAAGGCTGGCGGGATGAATGCTTCGAGGTGAAGTTCGAGCACAAGGCGCTGCTTAAGATGGAGCGAGCGGCGACGCCGCTGTTCGGCGTACGCAAGTACGGTGTAGACATCAATGGATATGTGAGGCATCCAGAGCACGGTTTGTGCATTTGGCTGCAGCAGCGCTCCAACACTAAAGAAACCTGGCCTGGAAAATGGGACAATATGGTGGGGGGCGGTCTATCCGTTGGCTATGGCATTATGGAGACGGCTATTAAGGAAGCCGCCGAGGAGGCATCCATTCCAAGCAATCTCGTTAAGGATCTGGTTTCAGCCGGCTGTGTCTCGTTCTTTTTTGAGAGCGATCAAGGTCTGTTCCCCAATACTGAATATGTGTTTGATTTGGAGCTGCCGGTGGGCTTTGTGCCACAGAACGCCGATGGCGAGGTGCAGGCATTCGAGCTGCTGCCGGCTAACGAGTGTGTGGAGCGTGTATTCACGCCGGATTTTAAGACAACATCGGCGCCCGTGGTTATCGATTTCTTAATACGACATGGCTATATAACAGCCGAGAATGGTATGAACTTATTTTCGTATAGTCGCACATGTATTTTCTGATTTAATACGCATATCTTTTAGAGATAAATTTCACTGAGATCGTGGAGCTGCTCCATGTACCGCTGCAGTCATTGTACACGTACAAAACACGCCTGGACCAGAAGCTGCAGCAGCAACAGCCGATACTGCCGAAGGATGACAACAATTGCAACAGTGCAAGTGTGCCAAAGAGGCCGCTGGAGAATGGGCACAACAAAAAGGATGGCGCTTAGGCATTAACATGACAACGGATATTGGACAACGAATGAAAAATGGACCGTGAAACTTGGTCACTGCATTGAGATGTTTGAGAGACTGCTTTTGTAGTGGGATTTGTGAAATCCAAAAAAAACAACAGCCAATAATATACACACAAATACATATATATATAGATATATATATAATATAATATAACATAACTCAAAGGAAATTAAATAAGGAAAATGGATGAAAAAAGCAAACCAATCAACCAAGCAACCAAACAAAACGAAACAAGTATAACCTACTAAACTAATTATTATTTAATATAAAGGCAACACTTAATGTTAAATTTTATGTTTACATCGATGTGTGCAAGTCAAAATGTATGTACTGTTTATATATATTGGTATACACATGCTTATATGGGTTACATATATATTTATGAAATTATTTACAATATTTATTATATATACGTACCACATTCATAAGCATAAGCTAAATATACATATTATATATACTTACATATATATCCTACTATATATTTGACAAAAATGCCCGCAGATAACTTACTAATAGTTTGTGCTTTGATATTCCAATCATGTAATAATTACAAAATGAAATGACGCAGCATTCTTAGAATTTTTGTGAAGAAATTAATACTAGTGAACACAAACGGACAAGTTATATAAACATATATATGCATATGTAACACATTTATATATATGATAGTTAAAATATAAATTATATGTAACGAGATATTAAAATGACATTTACTATTATGTGTGTGTGTACCAAAGTGCTCAAACTTAAGCAAAAATGTAATATTAATTAGTTTTCTGTTGAATTTGTAAAACTTTTTTAACTTAATAAAATGAAATACTTAATTGGCGCTTATTTCAATTCAAATTAGATTTGTGGGAGCACGAAAAACACGATTCCCTACGAATGGGAAAAATTCATAATATATCGAAAAACTTGCTGCGTCAGGGTTACACTGCTTGTTTTAAACACTGACAGCCCTGCGAAAACGTCAAATCATAATGAGTGTGGCAACGCCAAACGGGTAGCCATCTTTCTTTCTTTCCCCAACTTCACGACCGCGTGGACGTCGATACGTAAAAGGTTAGCCAATATATTGTACAAATTGCATTAAAATTTAATAAAATGCAGTTGAAACGCGCGTTAAAACGTATTCGCGTGTGCCGTGCACATGTACATGCTGTGAAATGTTGCTAAAAGTGTTTGTTTATTGCAGGGAACCACAGCCAACAAAATGACCAACTCAAAGGGTTATCGTCGCGGCACCAGAGACATGTTCTCTCGCCCATTCCGCAAGCATGGTGTCATTCCTCTGTCCACATACATGCGCGTCTTCAAGAACGGTGATATCGTTGACATTAAGGGACACGGTGCCGTGCAAAAGGGTATGCCCTACAAGGCCTACCATGGCAAGACTGGCCGCATCTTCAACGTCACACAACACGCTGTTGGTGTCATTGTAAACAAACGTGTGCGCGGCAAGGTTCTAGCCAAGCGCATTAATGTACGCATTGAGCATGTGCACCACTCCAAGTGCCGCGAGGATTTCCTGCGTCGCGTCAAGGAGAATGAGCGTCTGCTCAAGGCTGCCAAGAAGGACGGCAAATGGGTGAACCTCAAGCGTCAGCCCGAGCAGCCAAAGAAGGCGCATTTCGTCAAGAAATTGGAAGAACCCATCGCCCTGGCGCCAATTCCATATGAATTCGTTGCCTAAGCTGAGCCCAAGGAGAGAGATGTGTTTGTTTACGATTTGTAACTGTGTAGATTGGTTAATTCTAAACTAAGTTTTAAATAGAATTGATTTTCTATATGATTGCCGTAAACAATCAGTTAACTGGTTTTTTTTTTCGTACAATGCGGGGTTAATTAAATTGCAGGAATAACTGGTTGCTATCGGAATCGAGGCAGAAACAGCTGTGATCGACATTCTTCTTCTTTCCATTTATATAGGCGCTTGTATTTGCAAAGTAAAAAAAAATTGTGAAAGAAAAAATGAAAAATGTTGAAAAATTGAAAAGTTCGAATGCTTGTGACATATGCGGCAAGTGCTTTTCGAAGCCTGCTTTACTTCGTCGTCATCTGGTCGTGCACAGCACGGAAAAGGCGTTTCCAGTAAGTTTTCCATATGCTTAAAGGGCTTCCATGGTGGTTTATGCTTATATATGCATACATTTATTGCAGTGCGAAAGGTGCTGCAGTCGTTTCTCTCAAAAAAGTTCACTGCAGCGTCACATACGTATCAAACACGATGTGGCAAAGAAGTGCGACGACTCCGACGTAGCGCAACATGCGCTAGCAGCCCTTAAGCTGCTACAAGGCAGCCCTACGATTAAAGATAATGCAATTGTAAACCACAATTCAGCTGCTGCTGCTTCGTTTGCTACACAAGGTACTCTAGAGGAAAAAACGTCTTGTGATGTGGTAGGACTAAGAGACAATCTTAATCCAGATGGTGAAGTCCGCGTGATCATCACACAGCGCATACTACGACAGAACACCAATAGATGCTACTATGTGTGTGAATATTGCGCTAAGGAATTTAGCAAGAGTTACGATTTGATAAGGTAAGATTTTAATTTAAGAAACGCACAGATGTCTCAAGAAATAAGCAACTGTGCTCACCAGGCATCGTCGCTCACACACCAAAGAGACACCCTATCTATGCGGGACCTGTTTTAAGCGGTTTGCCACCCAAAGCAAGCTAAATGAGCACCACAAACGCCTGCATGCTACTGTGAAAAAGCATGCATGTACTGAATGTATCGCCAGCTTTAGATCCAAGACTCAGCTGCACAAGCACTTGGGTGAGGAACATCCTGACACGGTTTATAGCTGTGAGCACTGTAGTCGTACGTTCAAAACGAAATCTGCCTGTGATGCACATACGAAACTGGAAACACATTCTCTAAAAACGAAACTAATGGAACTATTGCCACAGCCAGTGCTATCACAACGCAGCTTCAAATGCATCTACTGTGAAAAGCATTTCAAACGCAAATTTAATTGCCGCACACACATGCTGTTGCATTTAAGGCGTTTGATAGATACAAAGCAGATGAAACATAGTTGCCTGCAATGTGGCAAGCACTTCAAGAGACCCAACGACCTTGCACGACATTTGCTAACACACTCCAAGCTTAAGCTACACATTTGTCACGTATGTCGAAAACGTTTTACCCTTAAGTCCACGCTGGCTAGACATCTAGAGACGCACCAGCCACAGCGGAGCAGCGTTAATTGTCAGGTGTGCGGCAAGAGTTATGCCTCAAAGACTTCGCTGCAGTTGCATTTGCGTTTGCACACTGGAGAACGACCCTTCAAATGCGAAATTTGTGGAGAATCCTTTCGTACGTCGGGACACAGATTGGAGCATATGCGAGCTGAACGGCATAAGAGCGCATCGTCCAATGCACTTATTCTTTGATCAAGTTTCAATAATATATAAAAGTCTATATTTTATAAATACCAATTACTATTACATCTATGTCCCCCACATCTTATTGGTTAAACCCAGGTGAAGCACCATAGTAAAACTGCTTGTCAAACTGTTGGCTTTTGGACAGTTCGCTGAGCTTTTGCCGCTTATCCGCCAGTATAAACTCGTCGTCCTCAATCATTTCGGAATCGCCACGCTTGCGACGCATAGTCTCGACTGCAACACTCTCCGCCGACTCTTCTAGCTCATGTACCCTATAGACTAGATAGCTTGGTTCTATGTATTTATTGGACCTGCGAAATTAATCAGAATAATAGTCGAATTTATATAGCAATTGATTGGGAAACTTACAGTGGTAGAATGTATGGATCAAAGGGAAAGAAAGTTTCAAGAGTTTCCTCTGGCATCAGCTTGTCATGGCCATAAATGGTAGCCAGCTTGCGACGTGCATTGCGCTCCAGTACAGTGTGACAATATGCTAATTGGTGGGTACGTGTAACACCCGCAAATGCAGTTGCCACCGGTGGCAGACAGTAGCGCAATGGATTAAAATGACACATTGCCAACCGAGACAACTGCAGTGAATTCAGCAAACTCAAATCTGGACAACAAAATCTCAGTTAATATAAACAAGTAAACCAGTATACAATTACTTACTCTTGTGATTAATCGTCAAATCACGCGCACGAAAGGCGATTAAATAAAACATGGCTTGGCAAACGGAGAAGAAAACCATGTTAGCTTTTAATGAACAGTTTTTGCTGCTAAATTCATCCGAATCATTGATGTAGGTGTTTGCCCAGTTGCTCAGCTCCTTGAGATAGTAGGTGATGGTGCTAAAATCAATAGCATTTAGTATATTTTCGTAACCAAGAGAGCAAAGGACTTACCTCAGAGGTACAAATTTGGCACGTGCCAGAAAACTGGCGATATAGCTAACAGCTGCATGGCGAATGATTGAGGATACATTTGGATTCTGTACTTTTTGCCACAGGGTACTTAGAAAGATCTCTGTGTACGCTGGACGAATGCTGCATGCATAAAAGATGACGAACTGAACGTGATGAGTGTTGTGGCTGGGTAGTAAGACTTCATCAAATATGTGAACAAGCGTCTTGAAAAATCGACTTTTGGCAACACGCTGATCATCGGTGCAACCAGGTTGCGGACGGCATTTATCGTCCAGGAACTTAAAAAGCTTCATTAGGCATATATCCAGCATTTGACCAACGGGATGTTCTAATGATTGTGGCGGCTTAGGCGGAGCGCTAACATCGTCCATTTGAAATATAGCTTCATCTTCCATCTTGTCATCTTCGTCATCCGTTTCCTCTTTGAGTGCTTCAATTTCATCACGTGGCGCATTTACGTCCAGTATGAGCAACCTGACAAGAAAATAAATAAATCAAATGCCTTTCAAATAAATCATCACAAATGGCTTACTTTTGCAGAACCAGCTGCAGCAATAGCTCTTCGAACACCGGCTTGTAATCCATCAACCACAACACATTATGCAAATAGCCAGCTGTGACATGAGCTGGCTTTTTAAAGTATGGAAACTTTGTTGCAACCGTATCGATGACCACATCGAAAGCCATAGGTACAGCAGTTAGAATACGATTGAGTAAATTGTGCACAGTTTCTAATTCAGCCTTCACGCGCTCCGATGGGCACCCATTTAACCATTCCGCGGACTCGTGATCATTAGGTATCCAATTTAATACTAATTTGGCTATGCCAATATGTATATATGAACTGTGGGCAATCATAACATCGATGCTAAATTCTGTGTAGGCTTGAATGGCCTCCGGGCTATACTTCTTCCAGTTGAGCGACAGCAGACCCTCAACAAGGTTGGCAAAGACTGGAGTCAAGCTGTGCACAATTTTACGAGCATCTTTCATAATCTGCACGACTTCCTCATCCTATAAATAAAAGCATAAGTAAACCAAGTTATGCAATATTTCATTTCACTTACACTCAGGTCAGCTTCTCGAAGAAAATATGTAAACTCCTGTATCAAATGAAAATTCTTTTCCTCTAATGCCACACGCACCGATTCAACAATGCCCTTCTCCTTGGGCGTTATGAAGCGCACTTTGTTGAGGGCTGCTGTTTTTATGCGCTCACGATCTACGCTGGAGAAGGGCTTCAGTATGGAAGTATTGGTCGTTTTACTGCTGTAGACAGACATTGCACAAAAAACTGCAGTTTTCGAATTAGGTAAATATTATTTCCCAAAAATAGCCAATTGCGCGTCCGACAAAGCCTAAATCAACTGGTTTTAACTAGCTGAGCTTGTTTGTCGAGTATTGCCTATCTTTCTACGTTTTACAAGTTAAATAACAACGAAAATACTTTATAAGGTATGTATTTAAGAAAACTGGCATTATATTAAGGTATTTCAATGCTTGTCGAAACTATTTTGCTAACGTATGCTCGCAGCTAAAATCAAAACACGTGTGGGACAATTGCAGTGTGGCCAAGTTTTGTTTATATATTTGCAGAAGGCATATTTTACCAGTCACAACGAACGGCGACATTACTAGTCGACGCCGCATGTTTTGCGCTTAATTTTTGTTTGCGATAGAAACTGTAAGAATGGAGTCGCTGTTTATGCTGGACACTGCTGGCGATCAGCAATTATTCAGTGGAGAAGGAATACAGCATTCCTCAGCATTGTATAATGGGTTCTCGAAGGGTCGGCAACTGGCTGTTGATAAGGAGGATAGCGAGGAGGAAGATGAGCAGGATGATGAAGTGGAATTATTTGGCCTCAAGTTAAACGGCAAAGATGTTAGCAAAGTTATTGCTGCCACACTGGAAACTACCCGAGTTTCATCCAAAGTGGCCCTTCAACTGGATGAAGTATCTGAGAAAGTAAACGAGGCTGTACGAAATGCAGACACACATAAGTTACAGAAACGTCAACGGATCACAGAAATCAACAGCGAAACGAACGAGGACATAAAAGTGCGAAAGACAAATCTCGAAAAAGATATGCAAAGCACGAAGCAATTAAATGGCATCGAACAGAAGAAAGCATTACCCACAGTTTCCAGACGCAAGCAGCCTATACTTAACAGAGTAAGTAACAGTAAATATATTAAGAGAGTGATTACAGGCAGAGCAACTATGATGACATATTCGACAACCGAAGCTGCGCCAATGGGCGTGGCAAGCGCACACGTCTGCTGCTTGAGGCCACTGCTGTTACCAGAGACTCACTCACAGACAATAGCACACAGTTTCGTCCGTTGTAATCTTAGCGGCCGTCTCGGAGTATGCGGCGGTTGCTGTAAGGCCAACGGAATAGCAATGCCATTTAACGCTAGACTGTTGTTTGTCATCGAGTCAAGACAAATGATTTAGGCGTGGGCGCACAACTTTTTATAAGGAATGAAACATAGTGCTATTGTCGCCCAAAACACAGCAGTAGCCGAGGCAGGCGATGTTGCCACATTGATGACGTCTTTAGTAATCTGAGTGCTGTATCCTAGCAATAAATGCATCAAATTGTTTTTTTTTCTGTACTAAAACCCAATCTTTTAACTACAGGCGGAGCGCGCTAAGACGAAGGGCAGCGGTTGGTTTGATTTGCCAGCAACAGAAGTTACAGATGAGATGCGCAATGAACTGAAGATCATACAAATGCGTTCAGTGCTGGATCCCAAACACTTCTACAAAAAGAATGACCTTAAAGTGCTGCCGAAGTACTTCCAAGTCGGCACAGTCCTGCACTCACCCCTGGATCATTATGATGAAAAACATACACGCAAGACCAAGAAGTCACTGGTGGATGAACTGTTAGCGGATGAGGCCTTCCAAAGCTTTAATAAACGAAAGTATAAGGAGGTGATAAAGCGGACAGATATGTACGCCCGCCGCAAGGCCATGAAGAAAATGAAGAAACTGAAGAAGCACAAATAAACAAAACTTGTTGAACATTCTATTTATCTGGCTTACATATATAATGTTAATTATGCCAGTCAGAGAAAATGTTGTATAGCTGTAATAGTTTTAAATCTGTTGTATAACTAATGAAGATCGGCTATTATCCTCCTCCTCGCCATGCTGCAAGGCACTCATAATGCAGTCAATATTCCAATTACTTTATTTTCGAATCTTTAGCTGTTTCATTAGTGTCTTCTCTTTCTTGCAATGTACTCCAAATCTGAAGCGCAAGCTTATTAAAGAGCTTTGCGTGTTCAGAGTCTGGATGCTTTATAACAACAGGTGTGCCCGATTCACCACATTCAGCTATATGTGAGTCTAGTGGCAATGAGATGAGCGTCTCTGGCAGCTTCTGGTGTAATGTGCCTGTTAGTTGCTTGAAAAACTCGATACGATGATTGCAGTTGTCACAAATGGAGTAGCGCATATTTTCGACCAAGCCAAAGATAGGTACTTTTAGTTTGTGGTACATTTCAGCGCCACGAATTGTAACATCGATGGCTGCCTTGTGCGGAGTGCTGACTAACAGGACGCCCGTGATGGGGGTGTGTTGTGTTAATGACAGATGCACATCTCCAGTGCCGGGCGGAGTGTCTATGACCAGCACATCCAATGGACTCCAATCGGCACCCTTGAGTAGACGCTGTATGGCTGACATGACCAGCGGGCCGCGCCATATAATCGCACCATCGGGCGGAGTAAGCATGCCCATCGAAAGACACTTCACATTGTAGTTCTGTGGCGGTATCATTATGTTCTTGTCATTGACACGAGGCTCGCTGTGGAGGTTCATCATCAGTGGAATGCTCGGTCCAAAAATATCACCGTCCAACAGTCCAACTCTCGCTCCTAGCTTGGCCAAACTACAAGCAAAATTTGCTACAATATATTTATTCCATTGAATAAATTATTGTTATTTTAAATATTAAGCAGTTACCTGCCACAGTGCTTTTGCCTACACCGCCCTTTCCAGATGCTATCACAATTATGTTGTTAACGCCGGGCAGTGCTTCCCGCTTAGGTAAACTGCGCGCCATCAGTGCCGCCTGATGATCCTTAAGTTTGGTTGAATGGCTGCGCCGCCACAAACGCATCAATAAAGCCATTGCTGCTAGATTACTTTCCAGCTACTTCAAAAACTCAAACTGCTTCACTTTTAAAAATGTTCAAATCGTTACGTTGCCGAACTTATCAAATAGTGATGGGTAAAAGTTACCAATAGGGCAGCTAATATGTAAGACATAAATACCTTTATAATATATTGAAGGATTGAACTGTTTTATCAGTCGTACAAAACTTTTGATAGGCCGGCGCCTAGTCTTTAAATGCTTCATAATATTAGATTGCGAAGTCATGTTTATAAAGAATATATGATGTACCGCTCCAACAATCGCGAACATTTGACGATATTGAAATGTAATAAAATGTAAGATACCATTTAAGATCTGTTGTTTTTATTGCGTTGGTCACACTGTGCATCTCCTTATTGTTGTGGTACTTTATGTTTGAATATTATTCACCTTAACAAACAAATCATGGATATAGACGAAGATATCGAATCTGCTAATGTGGAAAATGAAGATGATGTACTTTGGTCCATTGAAGATGATACATTGTTCCAGCCATGTGGTCTGATATGCCACTCTTCATCCAGCAACAACAAGACAAAATCGGTCTTCGTCACTTGGAATGAATATTATCTACTGAATTTTCGCTTTAAGAAATCGAAGAAAACAAATAGAATGGAAATGACAAAAGTTCGCATTCCACTGCCAAAGGGCAGTCATCTACGCAGCATTCACATGCTAGAATACAACACGCTGTTGCTAATGTCGGACGGTCGAGTTCATTGCTTTGGTTCCATTAAATCACTGCATCTCATATCCTGGCTGAGCGGGGTGCGTGCTTTTGCGCGCACGCATGAAGGATTCAGCGTGGTACGCTACGATGATGCTACTCAAAAGTTGCTCCTGCAGGTTTATGTGGATTTGCCCAGCTTGGGCAAGGGAGAAAGCACTCTGCAGTACAGCTACGACATCACATACGACGAACAAAACATATTCCAATGCGATTGGCAGAATGATTGCTATACCTTGTCAACGATCACCGTTACACGAGAGCATGAGAAGTTCATGCAGTGCTTGTTTGGTGCTTCGGCGATTGCGGATAAACAAATACACATATTCAGCATTGCGGGTCACATATTTGCTCTAACGCCACAGGAAGCGGATGCAGATGAAGATGTGGATGCGGAACAGGCATACAACATTGAGCTAATATGCATATATACAACGTCTGTTAATTTTATGCGTTTGCTGCCCGCACAGAATCTATGCTTAGTTTATCTGAGCTGTGGCACTGTGGACATCTGGTACGTGTCCCAATTGCTGGGCATAAAACAGCGGCAGATGCATTATACTGGAAGTGAATGGTTGGACTTTGATGCTAGCAGCGACAACGGCGACTTCTACTACACAGATGGAGAGCAGCTGGTACGTTTGAGATTCCAATATGACGCCCAACTAGATGATTGCCAGGTACAGCGCTGTGTGAAGTCGGTGCCTGGCATGCAAGCCTGTGCTTGGGTGCAGCACATTGAGCAGCTCGTGTGCCTCAGCGACAATAATATTTTCTACCGGATCGCATTTAGTATGCAGCAACTATCAGACGAAGATGAAGATAAAGATGCAGGTGTTCTTAACGATCTTACACCTGCCGCCATGGAACAACTACGTAGCAATGCACAAGTTCTGCAGAAATACGAAAAGCAGCCAAATGAACTAATGACAGCAATACAGCGTGAATATGAAAAGCAGCAACTGGTCGCTGTTGCGCGCAACGAAGCCAGTTTTGAAGGCAGCTTAGAGGCAACACTGGAGTTTCGCAGACAGCTACCAGTCTTCGGAGCTGATGCTCTGCTGTTGCATACAGCCAGACAGGCGAAACTTGATAGCAGTGGCATTTATGCCATATTAAAATTAGCGTTCAACGACAGTCAAAAGTTGCTTTACAGCAGTCACTGGCAATTGCTCGTTTATCATGGAGATGATGCCCATGTCCATCGTGTGCCCACGGACTTGCTATTGAGTCGCAAATGTAGAATCATAATACCATTACAGAAAGCTTTTAAAGAGCGATTGCCTGAATTTACGATTAAACTAGTTGCATTTCTGGAGCTACAAACACAATTAAGTGCAGTTCTCCTGCCATGTCGAGTGCAGGAGTACAGCGATACATATCGCGCGCTATTCAGTGGACAACTTTGTTCCCTGAATCTGTATAACAAATTGCAATTGTTAGATATTTTGCCTATACCAAATACAAAGAGGTCGAAGCCTATAGTTGAACAAAAGATGACGTCGCCTGGTTGCCTAAGCTTGGAACAAATTGCTGATATTTGTAATGCCAGTGGCAAAATTGAAAATAATATGCTAGATTTATATTTTATAGATAGTAAATTAAAGATTTCTAGCAGCCTAGAAGATCACATAACTGTTTTAACTATACAAAGTGAAGATGTTACGGCACTATATCATATCAAGCAGCATTTATTTTTAAATGTGGATCCAGCCTATGATCCTTCAGCCCCACACGAAGCGACGTACTTAAAAGTTTTGGTAAATATAATGTGAACTTAAAATACTATTTACCCATTCACTTAATTCGATTAAAAATACATTTTTTTCAGAAATTTCAACATGAAATTGATCGATTGTATGGCACTCAATATGCTGGTGAAGAGTGTGAAGCGAATGCCCAAATACATTTAGAGTCACTGTTATTGAAATATAATACACTACGTAATACAGTTTTTTAAATTCACCAGACTTTTAAATTATTTACTTCGCGCGCATATAAATTGTTAATAGCAAAGCGCCATCTGGCGCAGTTTCCAGACGAACGCAAAGTTAGCTGCGAGTGAAACGTCAACGCTCCAAAATACGACCCTGCTTCTGAGCGGCCTGTCAGCTTCTTCCTTTTTCTTTTTCACCTACGTGTGAAGACATCGCGTATTTTGCGTCGGTGTTTGATTTTCATTAAAAAGTGAAAAATGGTGAGCCCAATCAATTAAATAACGCAACAAACGTGTCAATTAAAGTGTTGGCAAGTGAAAATATATCAAATAATACTAAAGCAGCCATTGATGCAGCTTTAATTGAGAGATTAAAATATTTGGTTTCATGCCCAGACCAATAACCAATAATAATTTGTGTTGTGTGTGGTTTACAGGGTTTCGTCAAGGTAGTCAAGAACAAGCAGTACTTCAAGCGCTACCAGGTTAAATTCCGCAGGCGTCGTGAAGGCAAAACTGATTACTATGCCAGAAAGCGTCTGACTTTCCAGGACAAGAATAAGTACAACACTCCCAAGTACCGTTTGATTGTGCGTCTGTCCAACAAGGACATCACCGCCCAAATCGCCTATGCTCGCATTGAGGGCGATCGTGTTGTGTGCTCGGCTTACTCGCACGAGCTGCCCAACTATGGTATCCAGGTAAGTTAGTTGAAATTTGTATACTGTAGTGTAACATGCAATCTAATGTTTACAACAATAATTGCAGGTGGGCTTGACCAACTATGCTGCTGCCTACTGCACTGGCCTACTCGTTGCACGCCGTCTGCTCAACAAATTGGGCTTGGACTCTCTATATGCTGGTTGCACCGAGGTCACCGGTGAGGAATACAACGTTGAACCCGTTGATGAGGGACCAGGAGCATTCCGTTGCTACTTGGATGTAGGTTTGGCTCGCACAACCACCGGTGCCCGTGTGTTCGGCGCCATGAAGGGTGCTGTCGATGGTGGTTTAAACATCCCCCATTCGGTGAAGCGTTTCCCAGGCTACTCTGGCGAGACCAAGAGCTTCAACGCTGATGTGCACCGTGCCCATATCTTTGGTCAACATGTGGCCGATTATATGCGCACCCTGGAGGAGGAGGATGAGGAGGCTTTCAAGCGTCAGTTCAGCCGTTACATCAAGTTGGGCATCCGCGCTGACAACGTAAGTAAAATGCATTTGAAACGAGCAATTACTAGACGTCCATTCTCAAAATTACTGCTGTGTTTTGTAACCATCGACGCTAGCCGTGCCAATAATGGACCACAGTGAATTTAGCAACGCTTGTTCGTAGCTCATCCCTCTCTATGGGTTGAATTTTCTGTTTGCAGTTGCACATTCCTAACTGAAATGTATTCAATATAAGCTATTGACGTCCATTTTCAAAATTACTGCTGTGTTTTGTAACCATCGACAATAGCCGTGCCAAGAATGGACCACAGTGAATTTAGCAACGCTTGTTCGTAACTCATCCCTCTCAATGGGTTGAATTTTCTGTTTGCAGTTGCACATTCTTAAATGAAATGTATTTAATATAAACCATTGACGTCCATTTTCAAAATTACTGCTGTGTTTTGTAACCATCAACACTAGCCGTGCCAATAATGGACCACAGTGAATTTAGCAACGCTTGTTCGTAGCTCATCCCTCTCTATGGGTTGAATTTTCTGTTTGCAGTTGCACATTCCTTTATGTAAAAAACAATATATTGATATATTTAATTATTGAATGATCTGATTTAACATATTTAATTTATTTGTTGGCAGATTGAGGATATCTACAAGAAGGCCCATCAGGCCATTCGCAACGATCCTACACCGAAGAAGGTCACCAAGAAGTCGGCTCCAGTTAAGAAGAGGTGGAACGCCAAGAAACTGACGAATGAGGAACGCAAGGCCAAGGTCGCTGCCCATAAGGCCGCCTATGTGGCTAAGCTTCAGTCCGAGACTGAGGCCTAAGTGCATTTGACTACCGTTTGGAGTGTGTGTATTGGGGGTAGAAGAAGAAATAAACACAAACAGTTGTAATAAAAAACAATTGCCAATATGTCATGCATAAATTGTAAGTTTCTATTATACAAGACCGATTTTTTTAATTGTCCTTGTGAGGGTGCCCAATCTTAGGGTGTGCATATTAGATGTATTTTTATATTCGCTCTATGAAAGTGGCTTTTGCGCCACTACTGAAGTTAAAATGCCATTAAAAGCAATTTACTTTAACTGGATTGTCTTTATTTCTCTCCATTTCCTTGAGTTCGCTAAACAACTTTCAATAGGTGTGAAATGATGGCACAGAGAAGTGATGTAGATGAAAGCCAGGAAAGCTTTCTTAAATTCTACTTCCTGCCTTAAAATGACTCCTACCTTTTTCCCATCGTTATGTGATATGGGGGTTTCTCTACTGCTGAATAGCATGAACATTGTCTCCTTTATCCTTCCTTTCGGGACAGTCCTTAAAAGGAAACAGATTTCTGAAATGCAGAATGTCAAACGATAGCTATCGACTAGCCTATCGATCGACCAAAACACATGGATAAATACCATATTTTCAAGGCATTTATAAGCCGCAAAAAACGTGTGACAATAAAAATATTGCTATAGAGCTTACAATCTAAATTCTCGTTTACTGGACTTTATTTTGTATTAAATCAATAAATAAATAAACATATACATAAAAGCAAAGCTTAAAGCTATCAATCAAAATTTACACATTGCATGGAAACGATACATAATGTTGTTGCTGGATGTCGCATAATACGTGGTCCTAGCCGTTTCAGACTTTCCATTCACAGTACTTTGTGTTTTTCAATGATTATTAGTCGTCGTCCTCTAATATGCTATCCCAGTCCAAGCATTGGTCGCAATGATTGTCGATCACGCAGTTGTTGTGATAAATGTGGCCACAGTTAAATATGGTTAGGCCGTTGGGAGGTGCAGTGTCTTTAATGATCACTGGACGACTGCATTTGGGACACACTTTATCATAAGACACCTGACGCCCGCGTCGCTGCATGGCCACCACTTCGGCGTGTGTATCAAAATAGTCTGTCAATTGGATTTGATGTGCAATTGTGTGTACTTCCTCCTCAATATTATAGTGCCACAGCATTTTAACGACAGATTTATGAAGATTCGGTATTGTCTGGCCAAGTTTGATCTTGTTGACTACTAACACGGGATTCACATAATCTACGAAGCATGATTAATAGGTTCGTTAATTGAAAATAGTAAAAAACAATAGCAAAACTTACCAACTATCCCATCCAGGACTTTGGTTACTATTTCAGGCTGTTTTGTGGACTCCTCAATAAGAATATTCCAAAGATCTTCATCGTTGTGCTCCTTGCAAAACTCAATGGCCATCTCAATGTCTTTTATCTGTAACAACAATTGATTAAACAAAATTGTGTAAGTCTTAGACATATGCATACGCTGTGGATGATTATGTTGAGTGCCTCCACAATACTGCCCATGCGACCGAGCAAGTAGACCATTTCTGGATGAAACTCTTCACGTTTGCATATCGCCAGCGCCTCTTGTATGACATAGTCATTAGAACGGCGTAGAAAGGGCAACAGCTTGCTTCGATCATATTTGGCATACAGGGCAACTAGTCTCTGGTGGAATGTACCCTGACTGCTAATCTTGTCCAGCGCATCCAGGTACTGAAAGAAAGTATAGTTTAGCTTTGAATAGATTGGCATGGCTTTGTGTCGTTTACTAACCAAGTAAAGATATTGCTGATTTTGTTCCAATTGATGCACAACCACTTCTGGTTTTATTTTATTCTTATCTAATAATATTTTAAAGGCACGTTCCCGATCCAATTGTATAAGTGGAATGATTAGTTTAGAGATAACATCGTACAGCTCAAAGCGACGTATCAGCTCAAATACATCCTTGTTTTGCAATCTGTGAAAGTCGAGGTAGTTAGAACGTAGTATTCAGTGATGTGAGCCTTGGCTTACTTCAAGTACATGCGCAGAGCGCTCTCATAGTCGCCTTGATAGGAGTAGAGCAACGCCAACGACTCGAGCAGCTCGTTCGCATTCTGTTTGCGAAAATGATCGTGTATGGCATTTATAACAGCCAAGCCATCGTACAGCTTTGGCGGCCATTCCTTGATCAGATTTAAAAAGCCACGCACATCAAACTTGAGGAACTCATAAAGTACCATTTCGTAGACATGGGGATCTAGCTTACAATCATCCGAGGTGGGTAGATACGCGCTCACGCAACGCAATTGCTGACACTTGACAAATTTAAAAACCTCTTCTTCCCATAGAGCTTTATTGTTGCCCAGCACTCGAAGGCAAAGCTTGGCCGCATCTTCATACTGTTTCATTGTCAGCAAATGGTTTATATATAGTCTGTAAAAATCATCAGATAAAATAAATTATTTTATTTTATTTCCTTTTGTCAATTCCTTACCTAGCTACAGAAAGCATTGGCAGAGTGCCTCCATGTGTGCATATCTCCATAGCTTCTTCGAATTTGCTGCAAAAACAAATGAATATGTTGATTCGATAAATACATATTAGAAAATACAATTCACATTATTTTTAAATTATAATAATAATAATGTAATATTTCCACATTGTTTTCCTAAAATATAACTACTGTCCGCGAAGTATTTCGAAAGTATCGATTAATTAACCACTGTTCGCTGATACCACGGTGTCTCTTTTAAGTATCGATAGCCCATCGATAGGTATCGCGCTCAGCTGTTAAATTCGCGACAAGTTTTGCATTTGTGTCGGCTAATTGGAAATTTTTATTTACATATTTTTACCAAAATGCGTCGTATGAATAACCTGGTAACGCTTTTTACGGCTATAACAGCGTTCTTTTTTGGCAGTTTTATTACACGCATACTAACCGTCGTCGACAAATGCCCAGCACAACGCAGCGGCGTTGCCAAACTAGAGCCACATCCGGATTTATTTTTAGTGATACTCGTGTTCAGTGCCCCGGGCAATGCAGAGCAACGGGAAGGCATGCGCGAGACTTGGCTGCGTCTGGGACAGCCACTAAAGCAAACCTACTTCCCCGAAGAGTATATCTACCTGCCCACCTATAGCGGAGGCGGGCATTTGCAAATGGAAACGGTTGCAACGCAGGCGCAGCGTCTACAACAATACATAAACTGGCAACAGCAGCTGCCACAGTTGGAGCAACCACGCGTACATCGCAATATCAAGCTGAAGCATCTATTTGCCATCGGAACACTACAAATGAGCGCCACGCTGCGTGGCGAATTGGAGCATGAACAGCAGCAGCATAAGGATTTGTTGCTACTACCACATTTGCACGACGACTATAGGAATCTGACAGAGAAGCTGATTCAGTCGCTGGACGCGCTGACAAGTCATTATGAATTCTCCTACTTGCTTAAGGCGGACGATGACACCTATGTGAAGCTGGACAATCTGCTCAACGAGCTCGTCTCCTACGATCGTAAGCTTTTAAGAAATAGAGAGGACTATGGACATGAGCCACTGCCAGAGCTCTATTGGGGTTATTTTAATGGACGAGCTACCATCAAGACCAAAGGACATTGGCGCGAATCCAATTACTATTTAAGCAAAAATTACATAAACTATGCCTTAGGCGGCGGTTATGTACTCTCCCGTAAGCTATGCGAGCATGTGGCCAACAATTCCTATCTATTGTCAACCTATGTCTCGGAAGATGCCTCACTGGGCACCTGGTTAGCGCCAATGCGCCATGTTTACCGCTGGCATGATGCACGCTTCGACACAGCCTACACGCCCAGCAAGTGTCGTCCCTATCATCTGGTGCTGCACAAACGCAATCAGCGTCAAATGCATGATCTCTACTCAAACAAACTGTGTACCCACGAGATTCCCGGTCAGCGAGTATTTGTTTCCTACTATTACGATTGGACAAAGCCCGCGGACAAGTGCTGCGACAGCATTGTAGCTTAATTGCTAACGAATTGACTTCCCTCTTTGCCAAAGTTAGAAATTAAGTTTTATGGTTTAAGATATTTATACAGCAATCAATAAATAAATTGCTCCTGTGGCAGCAGTATTATAAAACTAAAACAGCAGTATTATAAAGGAAGTAATACTTTACGGTGTATGAATATAAATATGTCGGAGCGTACTGTATGTACGCACTGTATTTGTATGAGAATTCTGGTTATTACCAGAATTCCTGTGTGTGTATTGCTTTGTATGAGAATTCTGGTTATTACCAGAATTCCTAATTTCATCATACTAAAGAAATATTGCATCAGCCGCTAATTGCGCCCTGATTGGTCCTTTGCATTTTGTCGCTTTAAGAAGTCCCGTTATAGCGCGACGACAGCGCTACAACGCTGTCGTCGAGTGTGGTTCGGTGCGAGGCAGAGAAACGAAAAGTCAGTTAGTTCAACTTTGAATCGAGAAGCCTGCGCATCGAAACTCGCTGCGCTATTAGAAGCCATGGAAAATACTAACGACGCTCCAACATCAGAAGTGGGATCAGCACCACCTCCTGCATTCTCAGAGGGTCAGTGGCGCATAATTTTACAAATGCAGAACCAGAATCTGCTGGAACTTGCAAGAACCATGCAAGCGTCAACACGGGAGCAACAGCAGACTCGTGGCGTCACTTTGCCAAAATTTTTCTCTGACACTGCAGGTGCAGATGCCTCAAAGTGGTCCATCACAGCTGACATATTAACGGAACAGCCCCTAGAAGGAAGCAGACTCATCATGGCACTAAGCGAAGCTATGGTGGGCAGTGCCTCACAGTGGCTAACTCAAATTGCATATCCCGGCATTAAGTGGATTGAATTTAAGGAATTATTCCTCCGCCGCTACGAAAATAGTGAAACGTCGTCGGCAATGTTTCTAAATCTACTAAACAGTCGCCCAACTAACGGCGAATGTCTTGCGGTTTATGCTAGCCGTTTGGTGACCACTTTAACTTCCAATTGGAAAAACAAAAACATCGAAGAAATTGCTGTTTCAATTGTGCTCGCGCATTTAGCCAATGTTGATAACCGCTTGGAACGGATTGTGTTCACGTCAAAAGTTCAAACTAGAAGTGACTTGCAATCCGAACTAGGCGCATTCTCCTTTAAAAAAAAACATCGTAATGCTGACCGTGATGACGACTCCGGACCTGGACCTGACGCCAAGAAGAGGAGAATATTGACAATAGTGTGCCATTTCTGTGGCAAACCAGGACATAAAATTGCTGAGTGCAGAGCCAAAATGCGACCAAAGGGCGACGCGACATCTCAGCGAGACAAGCCAACTGTTACTTGCTTCAAGTGCGGCCAGCCTGGACACTTCGCAAATCAATGTCCGAAAAAGGAATCAACAAGTACACAGGGAGCATTCCAACGGAAAACTGTGAACCAGTGCTTTGTACCAGAGCCAACTGGAGTGATGATGCAGCTCGGTGAGACTTACCCAATTTCTTTTAATTCTGGCGCAGAGTGTTCACTCATTAAAGAGAAAATATGTAGTAAGCTAGCTGGTAAGCGTTTTAACAGCATTATCATGCTAAAAGGTATAGGCGATGCTGGCATATATAGCACCTTCAGTTTTTTTCAACAAACAGTGATGCATGCACTTGGAGAACTTGCAAATACGTTTGTGGTTGTCTATATGGACGAAGTATTGGTGGTGGCTGCAACAAAGAGTGAGGCTTTGGAAAGACTACAGGTTACTCTTGACATCTTAACGAAAGCTGGATTTTTGTTTAATATTAAAAAGTGTTCGTTTCTAAAGTCGACAGTTCAATATTTGGGATATGAGTCGGTCTCTGCTTTAAGACAATTTATTGGACTGGCGTCATATTTTCGACAATTTATGCAAGGATTTTCTTGCTTCATGAAGCCTTTGTATATGTTAACATCGGAAAAGAACGATTTTGTTTGGAAGCCAGAACATGAACAAATAAGACAGAAAGTTATTTCCATCCTTACACAGAAGCCAGTTTTAGTTATTTTTGACCCACAATATCCAATCGAACTGCATACTGATGCAAGTTCTCTATCCTACTACATAAAATCAATAATAATCCTCATGTCGTTGAGTTTTTCAGTAAGGCTGCTTCACCGGCTGAATCACGATACCATTCTTATGAATTAGAGACTCTTGCGGTTGTCACGGCTATAAAGCATTTTCGTCATTATTTAACAGGTAGAGAATTCGTTGTTTTTACCGATTGTAATTCACTTAAAGCATCAAGAACCAAACGTGACCTATCTCCCAGGGCCCAAAGATGGTGGGCTTACTTACAGTCGTTCTCATTTGACTTACAGTATAGGGAAGGTAAACGAATGGCTCATGTTGACTTCTTTTCCAGAAACCTCCCATCCGCGGATGCGATTGATACTTGTAAAATTTCTGAAAAAAAAACGAGTCAATCTGGCGGAGATATCTAGTGAATGGCTATTGGCTGACCAGCGCAAAGATTCCGATATTATTAATATTGTGAATAAACTAAAAGATAACTCTCTGGCCGAAGACATTGCAAAAACTTACGAGCTAAGAGCAGGAATAATCTATCGAAAAATTCAGAGAAATGGTAGAACGCGATCCTTGCCAATTGTTCCCAGAGCATTTAGGTGGTCTGTAATAAATCAGATTCACGAATCAATCATGCACTTGGATTGGGAGAAGACTTTAGATAAGGCATATGATTATTACTGGTTTGATCAAATGTCTAAGTACATACGAAAGTTTGTTGATAACTGTATTACTTGCAAGATGTCAAAGTCATCGTCAGGCAAAATTCAAGCTAGACTTCATCCAATACCAAAGATTGACACACCTTGGCACACGATACACATAGATATAACTGGAAAATTGAGTGGCAAGTCTGATAAAAAAAAGAGTATGTCATTGTCCAAGTGGACGCTTTTACTAAATTTGTTTATTTAACGCACACACTCAAAATCGATGCCGACAATTGTATAGGTGCGGTGAAATCGGCTGTATCTTTGTTTGGAGTACCAAACCGCATAATAGCAGATCAGGGTAGGTGTTTTGCCAGCTCTAAATTTAGTGAGTTTTGTTCTCAACAAAAAATAAAATTGCATTTAATTGCAACAAGTACAAGTAGGGCCAACGGACAGGTAGAACGCATAATGAGCACTTTAAAAAACTTACTAACGGCAGTTGAGACTAGCAACAGATCTTGGCAGGATGCACTGGGCGAAGTGCAGTTAGCCTTAAATTGTACAGTAAGTCGAGTGACAAAGGCAAGTCCTTTGGAATTGTTTATTGGAAAGGTCGCTCGTCCGTTGGGTTTACTTCCACCATGTGACATGACACAAGAGGTTGATTTGGCAGAATCAAGAGCTCGAGCAGTGCAAAATATATCAGCAGCGACAGCATATAGTAAGCGCACTTTGATAAAACCAAGGCTAAGGTTGTTGGTAGGAGATTTTGTGTTGTTGAAGAATGAAGAAAGGCATCAAACAAAGTTAAGCCCAAAGCTTAGAGGTTCGTTGCAAATAGCTGAATTGTTAGACGGAGATAGATATATCCTTAGATCTTTGACAAATAATAGAAAGTACAAGTATGCTCACGAAGAGATACGAAAATTACCAGAGGAGTATGTACCAGTTGAACTAGAAAGTAGTGAAGAGGCTTTAAATGATAATGAAAAAGAAACTGTTGAAAGAGACAGTATTGATATAATCGAAACTGTTGAAAGACACAGTAATGGAGTGATTGGAAAGAAACTGTTGAAAGAGACAGTATTGATATAAACGAAACTGTTGAAAGAGACAGTATGGATGCCTGAAAGGCTAGTTATAAAATTTAAAGAATGTCATAATGCAAGCACAAGTGCAAAACAAATGTTTTGATCATGGCGTGTGGCGCATAAGATGATGGAAATCGAAACCAGTTGGGTTTATGGTAATAAATAAATAAATAAATAAATAAATAAAAATAATAATTTAAGAAAGAGACACCAGACAAAACTAGACCCAAAATTCAAGGGTCCATTTTTGGTAGTTAAAGTCCTAGACGGTGACAGATACATGTTAAAGTCGTTATCGAGTAAACGATTATATAAATACTGTCACGAGGACACAAGAAAATTTCCAGAGGGAAATGTGCCCCATGAGCTGGACATTGATGATGAAGATCCAGGCTCGTCAAATGGTCTGATAGAAGCAGAGGGTGAGCCGTCCAAGTGAGACGAAGGTTATCCGTCCCAGTGAGACGATGGTGAGCCGTCCAAGTGAGACGAAGGTTATCCGTCCCAGTGAGACGATGGTGAGCCGTCCAAGTGAGACGAAGGTTATCCGTCCAAGTGAGACGATGGTGAGCCGTCCAAGTGAGACGAAGGTTATCCGTCCAAGTGAGACGATGGTGAGCCGTCCAAGTGAGACGAAGGTTATCCGTCCAAGTGAGACGATGATTGTTTCTTTTTGAATGAAATTTGGAAGTTTAGTAAAGAAAATGTAAAATCGACAATTTGGCAAAATATTATGTAATAAAACAAGCATCATGTTTTATTTTTGTAACTTGCATAGGTGAAGTTATTGAATTGAATTGAAAGAAATATGTTTTCAAATGTTTTAATTAAGAATAAATGTTAAAAGTTTGTATGAAGAAATGTTGAACTGAATATTTTATCAGATGGTTATCCGTTTAAGAGAAACGATGATTATTGGTTGGATGTCCGTCTAAGAGAGACGATTGTTAATGGTTATCCGTTTAAGAGAAACGATGATTATTGGTTGGATATCCGTCTAAAAGAGACGATGAATTAAGTTTGAAATCTATTACAAAGACATTTTTAAAGTTAATGTTTGGCATATTACACGAGGACGTGTCAAGGTCAGGATGGCCGTGTCGGAGCGTACTGTATGTACGCACTGTATTTGTATGAGAATTCTGGTTATTACCAGAATTCCTGTGTGTGTATTGCTTTGTATGAGAATTCTGGTTATTACCAGAATTCCTAATTTCATCATACTAAAGAAATATTGCATCAGCCGCTAATTGCGCCCTGATTGGTCCTTTGCATTTTGTCGCTTTAAGAAGTCCCGTTATAGCGCGACGACAGCGCTACAACGCTGTCGTCGAGTGTGGTTCGGTGCGAGGCAGAGAAACGAAAAGTCAGTTAGTTCAACTTTGAATCGAGAAGCCTGCGCATCGAAACTCGCTGCGCTATTAGAAGCCATGGAAAATACTAACGACGCTCCAACAAATATATATAAATATGCCTGTGTATTTCTGACTGGACTATACCCAAAAAGTTATTTGCACTTAAACTACGAGCACTCTAATCAACGCCTAGACATTGCTAATTCATTTCTAACTAGCATAACAATTTGTTGACTTACTTGTGTTTGATGAGCCATTCCACTCGGTCGTCTGTTTCAATCAGGCTGGCCACCACAATATCTTTGGGTGCTACGATGTAGTAGCGATTCTCCTCAATGATGCAGCCTAGATTATAATCATTGACCGTATACTCCTCAAAGCCGCGTAAGGTGAGGCTGTCTGTGCACACCTCTTCGGAGGTATTCATTTTGTACTCAATGACGCACAGCACTGGCCGCAGAGCTTTGTAGTTGGGACTGCGATCTTTTCGGTAACCCAGTACAACCAGCTGGCTGGCAGCAAGCGGGGCCAGTCCGCAAATGTAGAACGTCGTTTGAAATGTGGAGACTGAAAGTAAAGATGAAACATCTTATGAAATAAATACAAGATTTTTATAGAATTATTGCACGCACTTGGATCCACAACGAAGCCGGGCAGATTGCTAGAAGATGCTTCGATGCTGTTACGCTTGCGTATCACACAAATACGAATTGTATCCACCCACCCAATGAGCAGTGTGTTTGCATTGGACCAGCGCAGGTGACATCGAAAGTTTTCGAGACGGGCCTGTGACGGAACCTCCCATTTCATAAGGCCTAGTGAACATTTCTCACTTAGATCATAGACGCGCACGCCTAAATGACTGGCCCACGCAACAAAGTTACCCTGCCAGCAAATAGCCAAAACACTTCCCTCAACAGAGCACAATTCGCTGGGCTTCAGTTTCTTGAGCAAATTACGCTCGTAGAGCGTGAGCTTGTCGTCGCCTAAAATATATCAATAAGAATAATTTTTATGTACGGAGAAAAGATCTTTATGGTCTTTATCTTACCAACTATAAATCGTCGCACACCCGATTTGACTTCAGGATCGATGGCAACAGCTTTGATAAACTTGCCATAACTGAGGTTTTGATTGTTCTCGCAGCTGAACAAGCCCGTAATATTGACCTATAATTGTAAATCGTCATTGTATGCTACCCTCATTTTTAAAATTGTTTTATCGTTGACTCACGCGTCCGTCATCGGAGCACGTTGCGACATATTCGCCCTTAGGATCCACATCAATGTGATTAACAGCCACAGAGTGTGTGTGGCGGTCCCCGCTGCTCAGGTTCGAGTCCACTGAGTTGCCTTGGTGATCCAGAAGGTAGACTCGCCCTCGAAATGTGCCAAATATGAGAAACTACCATACGATCAAAAATTCAGTTTAAATGGTTCGAAAACTAGCCCATGATTACCTTTGCATGGACGGCACTGCAGGTAACAACATCCGTGTTGAGTATATTCCTGAGATCATTGCCAATGCGCTGGTACTTGAACTTTGGTTCCACCTCCTCCTCCTCATCAGTGCCCGAATCCTAAGGAATAACTGCTCTTTTGAAACGGCTAACCAAATGTTTAAGAAGCACTTACGCTGTTAATTGGCAAAGTATCGGCCATCTTTCTAAGCTTTTTCGCTGGGATTCGCTTCCTTATCAAGACATCTTTAAGCTAAAGTGTGACCGCATTCTGCATTCAACAGCTGTTTTCGACATTCACCCATTCCGTAGGTCATTTGTAATCACTTCCAAAGCAACTCTGCATACTACATATCGATTCTAATGCTAACACCCACATGCAAACAAAAACCCTGAAGCAACAACTTATGACTATCGATAATAAATTAGCCACCCGCCAACTTTTAAAATTCTACTGGTTTCGAAATTGATTGTAAATACAATTTTTTTATATATCAGTATATATATTTCTAAAGTTTTATTGGTGTTTGTATAAATGCGCTTATTTATTGTATGTATTTGTTTTTTGTTTGTTTTTATCGCGTTTATCGTTTACATTACAAGTGCTAGCAAAACATACATATACGTAAAACAAAGCAAAAGCATCCGAAAACATAATTAACAATTTATGAAAATATACACAACATGCATTTATTCATAATTTATAATCAATTAAAATACTAATTAAAAACACTTTTAAAAATACCAATAAAATATATGTATATGTATGTATGTATGTATGTATATGTACCTTTCTTTAAAAAATATATATGCGTTAAAAGAAAATAAAGTAGCGAACCGTAAACGGTTTGGAAATTGGAATTTCAGAAAACTGTCCGCAACATCATTCAGCGCCCGTCACAGTGTTATTATTATGATCTCTATTTCTGTTGCAGCTGTTGTTGTTTTATGTTGCTATTCTTTCTTAACGGCAATGTGTGTAGTTTATGTGTTAATATGTATAAATAATAAATTAAGGCCTATATAATAGCGCTAAATTACATAATACAAAAACTACTAGATGACGGCTGCTGAGGTGTAACTAGACTGCTTACACACCCCAAACGGCCATGATTCATCTACTAAACTCGCCACCATCGACACCGCCGCTGCAACCGTTATCCTCATTGCCCATTGTCCAATAATGATCGAGGATATCTTCGCTGGTGAAGCGAACATCCGGGTCCGACTGCAGCATATTGGCGATTAGATCGCGCACACCATCACCGATGTCCGACCAGTAGGGATCGGGAAATTCATATACGCCCGAGATGATGGCATCAAACAGCGGTTCCTGCTGATTATCAGGTGCAACAAAAGGCGGAAAACCGCAGAGCAATATATACAATATGATGCCAGCAGCCCAAACGTCAATCTAAGCAAAGGAGATTCAAGCATTACAAATATGTTCTATGACCAACTACATTTCATCTCGTTACCTTTAAACCGTAACCCACTTCCAGCAATATTTCGGGCGACACATAGGTGGGCGTGCCGCATACAGCGAACAGTGGTTCGGTTACCTCGCAGGCTAATCCAAAGTCGGCCAGTTTAAGTTGCACAACATTGCCATACTCGTCTAGTTCGACCTTTAATAAAACCATAATTATAGTAAAGATTGTCGGACAGCTTAAACTAGTTAGCTTACCAGAAGATTTTCCGGCTTTATATCCCTATGCACAATGCTCATGGAATGTAAATAGGACATGGCTGAGCCTAAATGTCGGATCATAATGCGTGATTGGCTTTCCGAGAAGCGTGTGACCTGTGTGATAGCGTCGAATAGATCTCCGCCTGAAAAATAGGCAAAGTAATATTAATTTCAATAAAGATCTTTTAAGAATTATCTAATCCCATTCAGGCTTATACTAATTGGTTCAGTGACTGCATAGTCCAATTGGAATGTGGAATAGCTGATCATTCCTATTCATGCACATAAAGTTGGCAATCCCATTCAGGTCAATGTTGTTCCATTTCCAGTTGTTTCTCGAGTATTTCGTGTAATTTGTTTGTATGAAATTAAAACTTACCACTGACGTACTCGAGGACCAGGTACATGTTTGTTTGCTGATCGACATCCATGATGAGCGATATGATATGCGGATGCTCGAGCTTCTTCATGACACGCACCTCGGCATCGATGTAGTGCTCTTTGCCCTTGCACTTGCTTTTATCAATGATCTTGAGGGCGTAGGGCAAGCCCGTCTGTCGATCTTTGATCTTTAGCACGATGGCAAAGTTTCCATCACCGATCATCTTGCCCAGCGTATAGTTGTCACGTATGGTGACGGGCAGATCGCCAATTTCAACGCCCGTATTCTTAAGTAGCGTCGCCTGCTCGTCCTCCTCTGTGGCGGCTGATTCGCCCGCTTCGCGAGCCCTTGCCGCCTCGGCCGGATACACCTTTTTGCTTTTGACCGGCATCTTGGGCTTGGGTCCCTTGCATGTGGTGCCTGCCGTGCGCAGTGTCTTTCGTATGGCATTGATAGCTCGCTGCTCATCTGCTTCTAGCTTAAAGTCCTCGGCGGTATTTACACGCTCCGTGCCATACGCGAAAAACACATCCTCCGGCCCGAAGAAATCGGCCAGCTGTGCCACCGATGCTCCCGACAAGGTGAATACCTTGCGCACATAGCCAGTATCTAGTCGCACTACCTGTGTGATAGCGGTCAGCACATGCTCGAAGCTGGGACTGTTGCGCTTATTCAAGAGCAGCCGCATTATCCGACGCGGCTTCGTGCCGTTCCTTATCAGTGTCACAATTTTCGGATGGACAACACTGTTCCGTTCACTGAACCGGGAGCTGTTCAGCGGACTGCCATTTGTGGCGCCTGCTCCACCATTAGACGCTGGCGCATTGTTGCTGCCCGTGCTGCTGATCAAGGCTCCATTCTTTAGCGGCGAAGCGGGACGTTGCAGCTTGGCCAAACGATGATTCGTGGACCGACTGTTGTTCGCCAGCGTCAGATTGGCCAACGGCTGTGAACTGGTATTGTATTCTACTTTCTTGAAATTCTCATTATTGCAGGAACAAACGTAGCTCTGGCCATCCTCAAGTTCATCCAGAGCAGTGATCTATAAACAGAGAGTGTCAATGGAGTTTCGAATAGACTTAAGTCTTAGTTCGCTCACCTTTTTGCCGCCCATGTTGTAGATGGCGCGCACAGCACCTGGTATCTTGACGTTCTCCTCGAGCAGACGTGTCAGATCCTCGTACAGGCTTTCAAAGGAACGATAGCGCTCATTGGAGACGGGTATGGTAATGCCTGGATAGAAGCGATCGCCGTTGCGATAGAACTTGATGCGATGCGCCTTGCGTGTGGGCGTTCGGCTGCTTGAGATGCGTTTCTTCAAATGTGCCGCACCAGCAGCACCCGCTGGCAAAGCGTTGCCATTCGTTGCTGGCTCATTTGCGCTGATGTTGCCAATACAATCTCCCCCACCGTCGTTGCGTCCATTAGCGCCCGGAGGCGCTGAATTGGTGGAAGAGGCACCGCTAAGGGAGCCATTCGATTTGCCAACGCTGCCACTACCAGCGAGCGAGCCATTCATGTCGCGCAGCTCATGAAAATTCTTATCTAGTTCCGAATTGGAGCTGGCCGGACTGTCGCAGTCGTGACTGAGTTCGGCTGCTTGCAATTGTTCCTGTTGGTCGAGGTGCTGCTGCTTCTTATTGAGCTGCTCGAGGATGGCGACTTCTGTTGAGGAATTCTTGGCCGAGCCAGCGCCGGCATTGGCGGCGGCGCTCTTCTTGGGCGTGGCATTCGGACTGTTGGCGCTGTTGCCACCTTGCAGTGAGGACAACAGAGCGGCGGTGCTGTGCAGATTGTTTACCGTTTGAACTTCCATGCTAATCGAGAGTGAAAGTTGAATGTGGCGAAAGGAAGAGACGGAGAGCGAGAGAGATAGAATTAGTGAATTGTTTTTGAAGACATTTTGATTTTGATTTGACTTTAGAGATTGGCGTACATTCGATTGCGTCGTCGTTGTTTTGTATGTTTCACTCTTGATATTGTTAGCTTATTTTTACTAAGCATCATATTTTATTTAACTGCGTTTTCGTATTATTTTTCTTGCTGCCGTCTCTCTCATGTGTGCTTATGGAAAATGTTTCTCTCTTGCAACAACAACCCTGACTACTGTATATTGACTATTTAATGCTGCTGACATTTCTAGCAAAAACAACAATAAATAACATTCAACATTCAACAGTAAACACTACAAACAGTAGAAACACTGTAAACAGAAACTCTTTAAAAAAAAAAATAAGTCTGAAACCGGTTTCAATGGCTCCGTTTGTTCAGACTAGAAAGTATCTGACGGATACATACAGCAAAAAAAGAAATAAGAATGCCAGCTGTAATTGCGCTAATTTACGTAAATTGTTTGCAACCACATATTTTCCAACCAAGCGCTGCTCAGTGCTTTGTCTGACTCGCTGACTTGCTGCACTAGATTCCGATGATGACCCCACGACGTTGACCGATTTACCGTTAACAACAACAGCAACAACTGGCTGACACCACAAAACCAGGTCGCGCCACCAAATTCTCGCTGATGATTCATATCGACAGAGGCGCAACTAGCAAACACACCCAGGACATTAACTGAAGTATCTCGTGACCGAGTCCGTACCCATATCCGTATCCACATCCTCATTTAGTTAATTTCGTGGCTTCGTTTCTTTAGTCATTTTCATAATGAAAACTGTTACCACGCGCTAACTACACCATATTTAGCATGATCCAATTAGAGTTGGGTAAACAAAGCTTTAACGTGGTCGAAACTTGATATGCCCTTTTAAGAATATCTTAACTTATCAAATCATAAGTTAAATGCTGCAGCTTAAAGCGATTGTATTTGCTGGATTTACTTTGGTTATATTATATAAATGTTATTTATTTAATTTTATTTTTAAAATTTGTAATTTTTAATTTAACTTTTATAATTGTTCGTTAAGAAAAAAAAGTGATGGATCGATGATCGTGGATCTAGTTAAGGTAAATTAAATAAAAATCGATATATAAATTCTTTATTACATAATCTCAGCTCAATCATTTAAAAATAAATAGTTTTATCGAAATTTTAATTTATTTATAAAAAATATATAAATTTACTTTTCTGTGAATCCCCATTATGGAGTTAAATTAATGCCATAAAAAATAAAAACATTCAATTAATATTTTTATCGCAATTAACTTAGTATACTTAAGTTTTATTGACTTAAAAAAATTATTCTTATATTTGTCATGCTAAATAATGTTGTGTAATTAAAAATGACAATTTTATTTAATTAACTGTGATTTGAACTACTCAAAGTAATGAAACTTAAGATTTTTGTGACATTTAGTTAAAGCCACTTTGCTGTCTGGACAACAGGTGTCGCTAGCTAGGGATCAAACGAGTGCGCCACTTGGCACAGCGGGCAATTTCAAAACTAACTGTCACGCTATATAGTTACGAGAGCAATCAGTTATCTCTTCTACTGTCAAGTTTATTTAAGTACTCTGGCGCGCTTCGCCACACATGCCACATTCCACATTCCACATTCGACATTCCATGTTTCACGTCACAGTCTGTGCAAATTATTGAAATTGTTGTCATTAAGCGATCATTGCCAATTGAATGCCTACTTTGTCTCTATCTTCCACTACTATAGCCCTCTATCACGCTCTCTCCCTTGCCGTATATGCCATCCTCGTGCATAACCGTTCAATGAGTCAGCTGTCCTCTTGCGTCCCCTGCTCCTTTGCCTAAAGCTGAACGTAGGTTATGTCAGACCATTGCTATGAGTATGCCTAGCTGCCTCTCACTCACACGTTCGACTCACTCGCACTCGCACTCGCACCACTGGCCGTGCCGCTGATTGAAGCTCGTTTATGATTTTATGTATATATATATTTTTTTCATCATAATTTTTATTCTTCACAGGCACGTTTCACTTGGCCATTGTCTGCCCATCGTTGCAAGCCGTCTGAATTTAAGTTTTGTCTGAATACCCTTTTAGCATGGCTACAATAACTTTATCATGAATTCTGTAATGCATATCCGGGTTCGTCTTTAATTTCAGCAACTGGGAAATTTAAGCTGTCTGAAGTGCAGCTTTCAGCTGTTTCTCTTTGCTCATTACAGATTTCATTCATTGTTACGACAAGCAGCTAGAAATTATAATAGTTTATAATATAATTATATATATAAATATCTGCTTATTAACGTAAATTTCAAAGAAAAAATATTTTTCTATGCAAAACTCTGGTTTTTAAGCGTATCTTAGCTTCGTTGTTAGCTTAAATCTTTGCTGTTTTCACTTAGCTTTTGTTTTATACACAAGACGTGTGTTGGTTTGCCAAGCTGCCCCTGTCCGCCCCTGTTATCTCCCACACCCCTTTGAAATCACTTTAAGCTTGATCGACGCTCAGTTTTTTGTGCTTTTCGAGGGGATTCGCGTGTCGAGCCATAAATTTGAATTACGATATTTGTATGGTTTGTTATGGAGAGTATTTACTGTTGTTGTTGCTGCTTTCGTATGCATGTTGCCGTGGCATGTTGCGGCAACATTCATGGCTGCCTGCCTGCCTGCCTGCATAGCCTTTCTCTCTGGCAAATGGAAATTTATGCCCCGAGTTATGACTGCTCCATTACCTCATTACCAAGCGCTATTATGACGCCACCTTTTGGTAGCCATCGTGCCGCCATAGTGAGGCGTGCCTAGGACCGCCGTAGGCAGCGCCCACTTAGACGCCAAAAGGCGAGCGCACAGGTAATTAAGTTAATTAACGTCCAGTTGCCAATCCTCCAAGGAGCAAAGCCAATGGCATTTCACACAAAGGTTGTCGTCATCTTTATTAGTGCGAATTGTAGTGAAATTTCATATTTTATTGTTTTTTTCTTTCTATTTGTTTTGTGTTTGCTTGACCTAATGGCGCAGATTTTACCAATATGCTTGCCAAGTGGGTCAGAACTGCTGGCCAAGCAAGTGCAACGGTTCCCAAGTTCCATTGAGCATGACATTTGGCATTTTGTTTGGCTGTTGCTCAGACGACGATGAAATCAAAAAACCATTTGACCTTTTTCTCTCGCTCACACACACTCCCTCTTACTCTCGCTCTCTCTTTCTCTCCCTGTCAGCCCAAATAAATATAAACCAAAATGGAAGCCAAACGATGACATTTGCGAATGCAATGGAAAAACTATGACAGACCCAATGTCACCTACATTAGGGGTATGCACGCAATGAGCCATAAAAAAATATAAAAAAAACAAAAACTAACACCTTAACGCATTTTGTAAACTTAAGTTATGCAAAGACCTTCAAGCTTGGGAACTGAGAAAGAGGGAGAGAGATCGAGCCAACGTTAACAATTGTGGGAACACGTTTAGTTAGAGGAAAATCAAAAAGAGAAACAATTTTTCACACTCTGTTAAATGGAGAACTAAATATTTCTTGCATTCAGCTTAAGTAGAGTTTCGAAAGCGTCAACTAAATATGAATGAGCCGCTTAATTAAAAGCCAACAATTAACTTTTATCAGCCTTAATTGAAAACTTTCAGTGGAAACCCCCAAATTGTTATCAATTCGCTTAACATTTGTTCTTTTAATGGCTGTCAAAAGACAGATAACAAAGAGTGAGAGAGAGCGTCTTTTAAGGAATAATTACATTAATTTATAGACTAATTTCGGATGTGTCGTTATTTGCACTATAATTGCATTAATTTGAAAACAATTTTCTGAAAATGAATAGTATTATAACGAGTTCGAATAGTTCTATGACTTAACTTAAATATCGTTCTTTATTAAAAAGTTGTTAAACTAGAAGTAAGTCAAATGGAAATACTTCAAATACCATAAGATAATTCTTCGAAAATCTAGTTCATTCAAGTTTCATTTTAAAAAGTTTCTAATTGATTTTCACCTTAAAGTGCGAACAATTTGCACTCCCAGGCACGAGCTGTGCTCTTAGTCTATTTTTAATGATATTTGTCTAATAAAAAATTTGTGGTAAATTTCCAAGAAAAAGTATATTAGCTTGACAATGACAAGTGAAACGAATATAGGAAGTGGTTGACTAGGATATACCCTGCAGCTGCAGTTCATGCGTTCGTAATAAGAGGTTAAAGTTCGTATTTAAATATATACATTTTGGTATTTATCTTATTATATATCTATATCTATATCTATATCTATATCTATATCTATATCTATATCTATATCTATATCTATATCTATATCTATATCTATATCTATATCTATATCTATATCTATATCTATATCTATATCTATATCTATATCTATATCTATATCTATATCTATATCTATATCTATATCTATATCTATATCTATATCTATATCTATATCTATATCTATATTTATAGCTACATCTATCTTTATCCATATTTCCATTATTATTTCAAGGTTCCTTCAGCTCGTCCCATACCCAAACACCTAGCACTAATACCCTATGCCATACCGAATATGAAAATTGTTATATTGACAATTGTTACCTATAGCATGAACATCCCTGTGTCTAAATATATAATGAAATAATAACTGGAATCGTTACTACGTCAAACTAAAAATCGATAAGCCGCCGGGCCACAGGAAATATGTGCGTTGGCGACGATTGCTCTTCTCGTTGTTGTCGCTCTTGTTATTGTTATTGTTATTGTTGGTCTTGTCATATCAGTTGCCCACGCAGACAACACCAACACAAAGCGAACACAGAGACACTTCAGAGCGAATCTAACCAATTGAAGCAGCGCCCATTGAACCCAGACGAAGCCAATAATAAAAAATTGCATTTATAATTAAATTTCACATGATTACAGAATAAAATATAATGTGAATTGCCTTAAATGGTGGGCAATATTATAATAGTGGGCACATGTGCCAAAAATAGTAAGAGATAGACAAAGCGAGAGAACACATGCGAGACAGAGGCGGCGAGGGCGCGACGGTGAGGTTAGACAGGGGCAAGTCTGGCCGTGGAACAGGTGCGCCCAAAACAACGCGTTGTCTTCGGTTGTTGCACCCAGAAAAGAATAAAATAAAAAACAAAAAGCCAAGCAAAAACAAAATAATAAATGAAAATAAAGTAAAACACAGAGACACAGCGGCAGTTGGTAACAGTTATGACTTGCTGCTGCTGCTGTTGTTGTTGTTGCAAAATTCATAGTTCACAAAAGTTGTTTAATTAAGGTTTACACGCACTCAAGCGTCAAATTAATGGGCCACGAGCAAAATAGAGGAAAAGAAGAGTAAAAATAAACAAAATGCGACCGGAAAAATGAAAATGCCACGCAATCAAGACGAACCATCAAATTATAATGTAATACCATTATTGTTATTAATAATATTGTCATTTTTGTTTTTATTATTATTTTTATTTTTAATTTTTATTTTTATTATTATTATTTTTTTTTAATTTTTATTTTTATTATTTATAGTGTAATGAATAATATTATTATTTTTTTATTTTTATTTTTTTTATTTATTTTTTTTATTTTTATTAATTTTTATTTTTATTATTATTTATAGTGTAATGATTAAAATTATTATTAATATTATTATTTTCATTATTATTATTGTTATTATTATTATTATCATTATTATTATTATTATTATTATTACAACTGTTACCATTATTATTATAATTTTTATTTTTATTATTATTATTGTTATTATAGTTTTTTTTGGCATATTCAAATAGCTGTTAAATTGTAAAAATATATTTATGAAAAACTAAGAGTTTCCCAAGTAGGCACGTGGTGATCGGGCACCTCAGATTACTAACTCTTGTTTTTTTTTTATTTTACTATATTGAACAGTATTTTTTGTAGTATTTTAGTTAAGTTACGTAAGACGTGGAACGTATATCATTACGTAATATTATATCCTATCGCCTTATAAATTAATTTTCCTTTCTAGCTTTGTTTTAATTTCTATTCATTTCGCTTCGGCCTGTCGCTTTCTATTCTTTAATTTAACAAAAATATTTGTTTATTTTATTGCCTTTAATTGAAATACAACTTTTGGAATAGAAATGTTTTTTAATTGTCTTTTAAGCTGCAGTAGCAATAAAATATCAATTCGTGTATCAATGCCCATTGACAGCTTTGATTGACTGTCAATACTTGACAATTGAATCACATTTATAAGCAAAATAATAAAACAAAAATAGTTATTTTCATCATTGGTTTTTCTAAAGAAACGAATCTTATGGGATGCCATTCAGACTCTTAATGAATCTATTTTACGCAGTGCGAATTGAATCATATATCTTTTATTGCTGGGATACTAACTATAACATTTTAAAAATAGTTTTACTTTTTTCTGTAGTTTCGATGGAAAAACGTAAAACATTTGCTGATTCACTTAAAAGTGCGAATTTAATTTCCAATTTGATGAAAAAATTGAACTTGAGACGTAGAATCTTAGGAGTTTAGCTATCAGTCTTACTAAAGCTCTCGTTATGTAGATTAAATTTAAATTTTATTTAAGGTTAATCTCTCTGATTCTATGAATAAAAATATCTACAAATTTGGTTTATTTAAATTAAAATTAAAATAAAATATATTTAACTTAAAAAGATATTTTTCTAGATTTAAGAGAGTATTTGAAGTTTGAGAGTCATAAATAGAAATAAATTTATTTTCTCCCCGTTTTATGGCCCTTTTTGCTTTCTACCAACGTCAACGAATGAATCAATAGGAAAAGCTAGTGGAAAGCAAAGCACGTAAAGAAAAGCAAAATATATATGCACTGTGCGCTGTTCCATTCAAAGCACAGGACACAGAAGCTAGTGTTTTGGGCTCAGGTAATTGTAGTCATAAAAAATTGGGCACCGGCAGCTTGTTGAGAAAGACGCAAACGTGTTTAGTATGCTGATTAGGCCAGCAAAATGAATACTCTGAGCCCATTAACAGGCAGCCCAGAGGCGGAAGCGAAGGCAAAGGCGTGACACAACGTGACAGTTGCCCTTGGCAATGGCGGACTGCAGGGCGTAAAAGATACGCTCAGACAATCCGACAGCTGTGACAGCTGGCTGGGCTGCAAAAGGGGGCGGAAGAAGAAGCAGCAACAGCAGCAGCAGCAGCACAAGCAGCAACAGCAGCAGCCAGCAGGCGGCATCAAGGGAATGCGTCTCTGGAATCCAACTCCCCAAATACGGCATGTGTTCAAGTGGCGTCGACACTTCAACTCCGGCATTTAAATGCGGAACTAGGCACAAAGGAAGTAATCCGGCGCACAACACATACACACAAACATTGGGGCATAGCATGCAGCATCCAGCTGCCAAGATGCGCCAAGATTTATGAACGTGCTTTGCGCTGGCAAGTCTAATGAAGAAACAACAACAGCAGCAGCAACCCTCGCTGTCTGGTTGCTGACTTAAGGGCCAAGGGTTAAAAGCCGCACACAAAACACAAACATCAACACGCACACCAACACACACACACACACCTACTTACGTCTGCATAAAGAAAGGCAGACAAAGCTAATGCTCGTTCGTTTTATAGAAACACCTGACACAGCGCAAAAGTGCATACACACACACACAGGCGTGGGTGAAACAATGTATCTATTAATATGCCTTGCTCATTAGTTTCCACACTGTGAAGCAAGAAGCTTGTCAAGTTGGTTTTTGGAAACTTTGAATTTTTATCAATATATATCTTATATTTATATTAAAATCTTAAAATTTATTTTTCTCAATATTTTTTAAGATATTTTTCTAAATCTTTTTTTAAAATAGTATTTAAAATATATTTCTTATTACATATAGTTTTTTTCTATTATTAAATATTTTACATTTATTTCAATTATTTTTATTGCTTACATTTAAATTTACTATTAATATAAAAGTCATTATTAATATAAATCAATTTAATTTTTTTAATATTTATTTACAACAAATTCCCCTTTCATTCGCTTTTCAATTAAGAATTTCTTGATAAATAAATCAAATGTATATTTTTTATTGCATTCAATTGCCAAGTAATTTGCATTTATCACACAAACAATATATTTTTAAAGTATATATTTTATTTATAGCTTCTATTTTATGATAAATGATACGGAGAAATATGAAAACCAGTTTGCAACATTTGATTTCATGAGAATTGCAGAGAAACCACTTAAGAATAAAACAGAAAGTTAAAAAATTAAATAAAAAATTGCATAGAAAGGCTTTAGGCTGCACTTCACAGCTAAGTTTTATTGAATATTAATCACTCCATAAGAAATACTTGGCTAAATAATTGAAAGTCTGCTCTTGAAATGCACAATTCATATTGCCTGCTCATGCTCATGTAAAAACATGTTAAGGAAAAGTAAAAGTTTAACTTTGGAGGCCACCGCCCTCAAATCGCAACAATGGGCGAACAAATGTTTGCACTTTAGAAGGCGAAGTGGGTGTCGGCTTGTGGTGCCCTCTGGGTGCGCCTAACTGCCATGTGACAGTTTTCACTTGGCTCCACACAAAACCACTTGCCATGTCGCCTACAATATTGCAACAGCAACAACCAACGCAATTCACGCAACTTGCAAGTTTTCTGCACTGTGCAGACTGCAAAAATGTCCTTGAACTTTGAATCAAGTTGTTAAGCCGGTTTCTTGGTCTTCTTTTTGTTCGTCTTTGGTTTTTGTTTTTTTGTGTGCTCTTATTTTAAGCTGTTTTTCCACTTTTCATGGCGTCGATGATTTATGACTTTTCCCAGACTAAATTGTTGTTTTATTTAATATTTATAGAGACTTCTGTTAATTTTATGCAAAAATGTTGCCAACAGTTGTGTAGTTCATGTTAACAGAGATCTACAAAATATTAACAGTGGTGCAGCATATTTATGTAAGTATATAAGACCATGCTGTTATAGCAAATGTTAACTTCAATTTGAACTTTTATAGCCAACATGTTGCTAACATGCGATTTATATGTATATATACATTTATATGTATAAATAACAATTTCCATTAAGATGCAAATGAAAATGTTGCCGGCAAGTGTAAATGTTGCTGACGCATGTGGCGCATGTTAAGCGGGTTAAACGTGAAAAGAAACTATGCTAAATAGCCATAAAAGGCAAATTGCAAAAAGTGCGTGCCTCTTCGTCATCTGCACATTGATATTCATTGCCATTTCTTCCAGTTGTTCTGTATTGCTGTTGCGTTGCTCTTGCTGCTTTCGTGACCTATTAAACAAATGAAAATCGATTTGGCTGTTTTTCATGTTTAATTCATTAGCAGACCAAATGCGAACAGCAAATGAATTCATTTCCAGTCCTCAATTCCCAATTCCCTGTTCCCCATTCTCAATTCCCAATTCGCAGTTCCATGTTTTTGGTTTCAGCGCAAGGTCGCCAAAGGCTGCCAAATAAAGTTGTTCAGTTGAGCCGAATATAAAGGCAGCTTAATATGCGTGTTTCAAGATAAGTCGGTAAAGAAGCTGAGAAAAACGGAAGCAGCAGAGTCACAGTTAGAGAGAGAGGGAGATGAATAGAGTCTGCTGCAAGTGGAATAACAGCTGTGCGCCTCGTTATTTGCCATTTAATTACTGAGCGATCAAACAGAAGTTCGTGTTGCTTACAAAATCCATTTGTTTCTCTAGTGAGCTCTGTTATCAGCAAATATATATATAAATAAATTCATATTATACTATATTTTTTTATCAAATATAAATAAGCAAACTTGCTGCAGTGGAGATTATGATCGGCTTTCGGCAACATGATATTTGCTTATATATTATATATGTACATATAGATAAATTATAATCTCAGAAAATAAATATTATTTTAAACGCCATAAATATCAGACATCAGTTAATGAATTCTATGATTATAAATAATGATAAAAACGCAATTGCTTAAACAATATCAGACATACCACAAATGCTTAATATGATGACGCAGATTGAGATCAAACACTTCAGCGAATGGTTTTTATAATTCAAAATTTCATTAAGATAACTTTTATACAATATATATAAATATATAAATAAATGCAGTCAGTTTATAACACAATATATTTTTTAAATTGACCTGAACTGCTTATAATAGATAAGTAATCATTTATTTTTATACTCATTTCGGCATTGAAAATAGATCTAAAACCTAATTTGAAGACTTAAAGTAGACAATTAAAATATACAAATCAATCTGAACGACATATGATGGAGTAAATGTTAAGTTGATGTTAGTCTACACTATGTTAAGCATAGCTACATAGGAATAATAAAAAAAGTAACGGCACATCCTAGGCAGCTTAATTGTATTGTAATATACGATAAAGACCAGGCCTTAAGCAATTTATCAAGTTATGATCTTTAACCCATTGCATGCACCAAGTCATATTTGACTAGTATTCAAATTTAGCGCTTCTTTTATATGAAATAAGTTTATAATATAAAAAAGTTTCATTAAAATTGCGCAATACCCTTATATACATAAAAAATAAATAAATAAAAACAGCGATAAAAATAACATAAAATAATTCTTTCATATAAACAAAGTAGGTTTTACTACATCTAGAAAGTAGTTTGTTATTCCAGTAGTTGGGTTTATTGATCCAAGCGAAGAAACTATTTCTAATTAACAAAGTCACTAAGCGGAACTTGTTAGCCAATGCTACCTGTTATCAACATTTACCTACGACAGCTAAGTAAATAAAAAAATACAAAAATAACTTAAGGAAACTCGCTTCGACAATGTTAAATGAAATAAATGGCAACAGCGATAAGAGGGGAATTTTAGAAAAAAAAAAAAAAAAAAACAAGTTTTAGCTGCCAATAACAGTAGCCCACTTTAATTGGTAATTCCTATGCCGAATTCTTTTGGAATTTCTAATTTAAGTCAAGCCAAGCCAAGCCGAGCTCAGCTCAGCTGGTTTTCAATCAGATTTGCATGCCCATGCGACTTTCTTTGTCTTGCAAAACTTTCCAAGCAAAGCAGAGAAATTAAAATATACTAAATTGTGCGATGGGCGCCTCGAGGCGCTATCAAAAATTTGCAATTTGGCTGCCCAATAGCAGGAAAACTAATAAAATTAAAACAAAGCAATGGCTCTAATTAAAACACAGATGAAATAAACTCAAAAGCCCAATACAGTGAAAGTTGACACGGACCACATATTCGAGTCTTTACTGTAACATGAGCAGTACACAAAAAGAAAAGCAACTAACTGCTGTTATGCATACACTGAAAGAAAGCTAGATTTGATGTAAGATTGGCTAAAGTTTGAAGTAAATTTCATTCCTTAAATAAACTTTAAAAAATTAGAGATTAATTATATTTATTGACCTCTTAAGGATAAGGACTGAAAGGATTTTTATAAAAATTATTAGTTGAAGTTTTTTATTTGAACTATATATATTTATTTATTATATATATATATATATATATATATATATATATATATATATATATATATATATATATATATATATATATATATATATATATATATATATATATATAATAAAATTATAATATAATTATTTAAATTAATTTTTTATTTATTATATTTTGTGTATATATATTAATATTAATTATTCTGCTGAGCTATCGATTTTCAATTTGTTTTTCATTTAAAAAAGATTTACTTAGTGAAGTGTCTTGTGTTTTTCTTCAAGTGTTGTTGCATACAACAATAAATTAAAACTGTTGCAACTCATTGAAATTTGAAGCTCTTTAGGCCTGTAAACATAAAGTCTGCAAAAGGAGCAGTTTCAGCCGTGGTGGAGAGCAATAAAACAAAAAAAAAACTTGTTGTTAAAAGCCGAAAAACAATCAATGCTAAAAGTCGCGTCACTTTTGCATTGTTTATGGCTGTTTGTTTCACTTGTTTTGGCTTTTGATACTCGGATTTAATGCACGGCTCAAGTGCGCGGCGAGCTAAGCGCTTTGTCATAGTTTATACTGTTCATACATAAATATATATATATATATGTATGTTTGATAAAGGAGCGGCTGAGGCTTGGCGACAGCCATTGAACTGCCTGCTGCGGTCAGTGACGTCATGCGGTCTGTTAAGTGTTGCAGGGGCTTTGTTCCTTTTAGTATGTTGCTAGCAACATTGCAAATTATACCATTCCCATTCGCTGGGACGCTCCTTTAAATGTTTAGCAACACAACTCCCTAACTGTATTTGAATATGTTACTGAACAGAACTGTTAAGTAACTTAAAAATTCGTTTAAAATATATGTATAATTTTAATAAAATATAACAATAACGATTTCGGGATCATTGATACTGTTTACACTATATATACATATTCAAATAAATCTCCGGTTTCATATAAATATTGAAGACTATATGGCCAAATTTATTTGCAACAACGATTAACGATAAATATCTGTAGACATATAGGCATATGCATATATAATCATATAATGAACTCCCACTTGGCAAGCGCATTTGTGACTCGACTTGATATTGCTAATTTCTTATCACCCACACACAGAGACTTGCATGGCATGACACATTTTACTAGACTGTCTGGTAATCGGATCGCCAAGTCTCGTCGTCATAGTCAGCTGGCGTAAGAAAATAAACAGTTAGCTAATTTTTCACAGTATAATTGTTAATGGCTATTTTGTGGCATCTGTTATTTAATACGCCACAAGACCGCAAAGCCACAAGTTGCAATCAAATATAATGTCTACATGTTGCCAGCTGATCGTTTTGCTTAGCTATAATCGTATGTATAGATACATGTGCGTGTTGCTGGCAAGCTGCCAATTTTGGCTTGCCATCAAATGACGTCACAGCCGGCGTGCGAGCAACGTGGGTGTTTTATAAGCAATTATGTGTATTTTATTTTCATTTCTTCTTCGTCTTATTGTATTTTTTGTTTATTTTGTTTTTGTTGTTGCTTTTTTTGATTGCTTTTCACTTTTCGCAATCGGTGCGCTGTCATTTTTAATTGACTGTTTGGATTATTGGGGGGCTGCGTGCGTGGCACGTCATGGATATTGGCCAATTGGCGGCGGCTATCTTATGCCATTTATCTCTTTCAATGGGCTCGCTAAGTGAAAGTTTTTTGTTTGTTTATTTGTGGAAAAGTTCATTGGCAGCGCTATAGGATGCTGGCAATAATGTTGCCAAGATGTTATGTTGCTAACACACACGTATTCTAGCGACTGAACGCGACAGCAAAAGGCAAACGACAATAAGCGTGTTAACCGTTATGAATCATCAGTCACACATATTTCTAGAGAACTTTCAAACTGTACAGCAAACACACTAAGCGAAGAATTCATTAACTTGTGCTGTATGTGTAATTAGAAGATAGGCAAAAAGCAAAAGGCAAAAAAAGCAACAAGCACGAAGAGCGCACAAAACTGGATACTAGAGAGCGGGCAGACTTTTTTTTGGAGATAGGCAGCAAAGAGCAATGGAATTATGAATGTGTCGAATGTTTACTTGTGATAAGTGGCGCAAAAAATATTTATAAGTAATACGCTTTGCAAATATGATAGCTTAAATAAATTAATAAATGTTGGCTTTGTTATTTTTGCTTTCGTATTTTGCTTTTCGTTTTTTTTTCGACGTTATGGCAAAAACAAGTTAGTTACCAAAAACGAGTCTTTGTTGATATTTGGTCATGCGACATTGTTGAATATAATAATGGGAGTCCATCTACAGATTCTTAACTCTATAAGAGATCGATAGGCGATAGGCAATAGGCAATTTCATTCAAATATCAATGTTAAGAATACCCACTTCCTTTGCCCTTTTCAATGAATCAATATAACAGAATATACGTGTTATTTACTTTCTCTGAAAGGAAGTATAAAAGTGTGAAACAGTTGTTAGTTGTTAAAGTAAAAAAGTAATATTTTTATTTTCAAGATTATTTCCCCTAATTCTCTTATAAAATCGACAATGACTGCCACAAGTTATAGTTATATTTATAGCTTAATTTCCTTCTTTTTCTTTCGAGAACTGCTGCATGGAGTCAATGTGACACACTGACTTGGACTACGCAACTTCAGCTGTTATTATCAGAGAATGCGGCTTATCTGTTATACACTTGCACAAACTCAAACAACCAAACATGTACACACACTTTTGCACACTCACACAATCAACGCAACATTTGTTGTTTTGCTGCACAGTAATGTCAAAAGTCGCAATATTTCATATGCATTCATTTTGTACACGACAGGGTCTTACCTTTTCTTTTGTTTTTTTGTATTTTTGTAACAACGTTGACGACGTCGACGATGGTAAATCCGCTAAGCCAGCAAGGCAGTTTTCGTTGTCTTATTGCTTTCTTATTATATTTTCGGCTAGTTATTTCCACATCTGCAGGCAGAAACAGAGTTGCGCTCTCTCGTTGTGGTTAGTTCGTGTTATTGCCGCTTCTGCTTTACTCTTTTTACACACTCACACACACACACACACGCACGCACACAAGCGCAACTTGTGATTTTGTTGGCCTTTAGCTAGAAACACAAAAGAGAAAGAACATGCAATTTGCAATAATACTGGAAACTTTTGCAACGCTTTTATTTCACTGTATTTAATCCCGTCTTTCTTTGCATTTCACTTTGGCTGCGCTTCGGTCGCCGTTGCCGTTGCCGCTACCGCCTAGCGTCACGCCCACCTCACATAAGCGCACCAGAGATGAGCGATTTTGTATATGTATGTGTGTACCTGTGACTTTTCGCTAGTACGTTAAGAATTGAAAGTAAAAGGCATTTGGCAAGCGTCACATGATATTTTGCTTTGCTACAGATGTGTTAAAGTTCAGTCACAGGAACAGTTGACACAGTGACTTTTTTAAAAAGTCACAGAATCGCTCATCTCTAGTCGCCACTGCAAATAGCTTGGCTCTTAAGTCTGCAACATTGTCGAAACCCAATTGCAACGCAAAACAAACACATGTAATAATCAATGCAGCCGCTATTGCTAAAACAGATGTTTTTCACAATAAATTCACATTTAATTTATATACTTGATTAAATACCACAGATAAAGGGGAAAATGCACCGCTTAAACGACCGTGCGCACCACAGAGAACCCGACCAGACTGCTGCGTGTGACTGCATCTATCAACTGTTAAAATCCACAAGCCACAGTGTGACCGTTTTCACAGACGATAAGCATATTCGATATGGTACTCGGTATTCAACACAATAAGCTTACAATGCTGTTAGAGCATTTCGCGCATACATATGACATCTAAGCGCCAAATTCAAACTTAGTCTTCCTCAAACTGTTTATTTGTATTTTTACTTTAAAGGTAGAAAAGTATAGCAAATGCCTCCGTTTCGTTATTGTGTTGTGTGTTTATTCATTTGTATTCGTTTTTTTGCATACATTAAGTGTTTTGTTTTGTTTTTGTGATATCGCAAGCATTTTTCCAAATTTGTTTCGTTTCACTTCGGAATATATATATAAATGTTTTACACGCACGTTCGCTTACAATGAGACGCCAGACAATAAAAATCAACTAAATTATAGTACATAAATCAACATTTAGCATACGTAAATATAGTGTTTCATAAAACATAGCTGGTAATGGTAAATAATTGCAACTTAATGCTAAACTTAATGATCGATTCGCCGCCAAGCCGATTTCTAGGCGCCTCTGCTCTTCTAAATTTGTACACAATTCGAAGGTTTCTCATATATTTAAATCGCACCATTAAAAAAATAAGGTTCATATCAAGTCATTCAGGGAAATTTCATTAAATATAATTACTTCCGAATTGACTAACCATGTGTGGGGGTGTGTGTGAGTGTATATGTATGTAGGTAGTTAGGTGGCATGTATGAATATATGTATATATGTGCGCGCATGTGGATTATTTTTTTATTGTTATTGTTTTTTGTTGATTTTTGTTCGTTTCAATTTCATGTCACAACTAAAAATTTTGTGGTCCAAAATATGAGAAAGATAGAACAGAATAGAAAATGGCGAGTAAAGCTCAATTGTAAATATAGATGCATATATATGTCTATACACATATATATATATATATACATATATATAGGGGATATAGAGTGATATATATGTATATATATATACACATATAAATATATATATATATATGCTTGTTTAGATATATAAATATTTAACTGTATAACTGCGTCCATCCGATTTGCATACTTTACATCCACTTCCATATTTTGAATTTTTTTTATATATATAGTTCACATCCAGCATTCAGCACGCGCCCTCGCATGTCCCCACCCCACAAGATGTTGTATATCGTATATATATGTTTGTTGAATCTCGTTTTGCTGTAGGTACGATGTTTTTGCTGTGGTGATTTCCGACTGTTAAAAGCGAATGGACAAAAAGTAGATAATCGCTGCCAGCGCCACACAGCCCAACGGCAGAGCTCGTCGAAGTAACAGACTATGATCATTGACCATTGGCTGTTTGAGTCGCAACACAGATATTTCTTTGCGCAATTCGATGTTGCTAATTTCGGACTGCTCCAGGCGTTCCTTATAAATGATCAGCTCTTCCTCACGCTCGACTTGCACATCGTTCATGATATTAACATCTTCACGCCAACTCGCGAGATCAGCGCAGTTGTCCTGGTCGGACAGCAGCGGCTTCTCTTCATCATCCGTGGCGGACTCTGGTTTTTTATCCTTTTCGTCTGCACCGCTTAAACTGCGCGCCGGTGCTGCGTTTTGTGGTAGCTGCTGTAGCTGCTGCTTAAGAATATTCATCTGCTCCTCCAGATTGCTTATGTCGTTGGTTAGCTTAGCTGATTTTTTCTTATAGAACATGCACTCTTCGTGCAACATATCCACAGCTTGATCATGCGCCAGATCACCATCGTGTGTTACATCGATGCTGCGTACGAGCGTCTCCTGTGTCTCCAGCTTGTGAACTGAATGCAACTCGTCGGTCGCTTCTTCAATGCCATTGAGGCGTGTGTGCTTGGGTGATTTGTGTATAAACTCATCGCAGGCAACTTCGGCAAAGGTGTTTCCGCCTATTGGCGATGCCTCAGATGAATCCAGCTTTGATTCCTGCTCATCATCATCACCAGAGTCGGCGGCATTAAATATGGCTTTCAATACATCGCCGCCATCTGCGCCTTTGAGATCCGAGTTCTTGAGCAATTTCATCATGGTACCTTTACGTATCACCTTGTGCTTCAAATTGAACTCTTCCTTCTGCTGCCGTTTGGTCTTCTTGTTCTGCAAAACGATTCGCATTTAGCACACGTAATTCGTATAACATAAAAATTTCACTTACAGATTTAGGTTTGCTGGGTATTGTAGTCTGATGTTCTTTGCCGTGCAACTCTTGAATCTGAAATTCGTCTTTAGTATCCGCGCAATTATCATGATCTCCCACTTTCTTATCCTGCTTGTCATCGTTATCGTCTTCATCCTCATCGTCTTCGTCGTCATCATCATCTCCACCGGCAGCGATGGCCGCATTCAGTTGCTCCAGCGTCTGCTGCTGCTGCAGCGCCTGTTCGCTATCGTGATCAGCAATCGTTTGCTGCAGTTGCATCAGTTGTTGGCGCATCTGTTCCATTTCGCTCTCGTGAGCGATTAGCTGCTCCTTATGCTGCACAAGTCGTTGCTCCTCCAGTTCCTTAGCCTCTTGCTGCTGACGCAGCGTTTCCTGCTTATATTCCATATATTCCAGTTGCAACTGCTCCAATCGTTCATTAAAGTCCTGTAGAGTCTGCTTCGAACTTAATATCTGACCGCGCAATATACTGCACTCATTATCCGATGTTGTGTACGCCATTTCCATTTTTGACAGCATTTGCATGGCATCGCATCGATCCTGATAGACCTTGCGCAGCGCTTCTTTGGCAGTTAGCTGATACGAGGTCTTATCCTCAAGCAATTTAACAACCTGCCAACAAGATTCAAAAGTTGCAATGCCCTTAGAAGTATGCTACATTAACATCGACTACTCACCTCGTTGCGTAATGTATTCTCGGGAACATTCTTTTCCATCATTTGCAACTTCTTCTCGAGCAGATTGATCTTGTGCAAGAGCTGATCCTCGGTAATCATGCTTTGCCAGCACATGGCCGAGTTTTTGCGCGTCGAATCGAGCACTCCCTGCAGATTGCTGAGCTTCGCCTTGAGCATCTTCTCGCGCTGCGAGGCCTCCTGTAGAAATGCATTTAGTCGCTGTATTTCATCATAGCTTATCCGGTTTGGTCCTGTCAACTGCATCTGTTCCGACTCTATTGAAATGGCCTCCCGGCCATCAGGCAAATACAATGTAACTCGCGCAATAATGCAGCCGTGCACCTCCTGACGGGAATTCTCAATCACCTCAACGCCAAACTTGACGGTATCACCATTATGCAGCTCGGCCGGCTCATTGCCCAGCTTGTTGTCGTTGATGAAGGTGCCATTGCTGGACTTGGTATCCTTCACCCAGAAACGACCGTCGGTTGTATACCAGAGCATGGCATGGTTACGCGACAACACTTTACAATCAAATATGGCATTGCTTTCGCTCGCCTTGCTCTTGGCAATCAAACGACCGACCTTGCACTCTTGCCCCGGCGCCAGCAAAATGTTACGCGTGTCAAACTTATGCGATTTCAACTCGCATTGCAGCACAATTCTGGCCTCACCGGGCGATATGTCCTGCGCGTTGGAAATCAGCGTATTAGCTGCCTCATTAGGCAATTGTAAGGCACCCATCGAACTGAATAGATTACCGCCCGTCGTATTATTGGCATTTAGCACCGAATTCATGGCCATATGTAGCTGCGCCTGCTTCTGCGCCAGCTGGCCCTGAAAAAGCAATATGAAACGATCAATAAGCTGCCTTGGGATGTGGATGCAATTGCTTACTCACCTGCAATAATGTGTTCGTATTGGAATCACAGGTCTCTGTCGCAGTCGCATTATTGTTTTCCTGATTTTCCATATTGTCGTTAGCATCATTAATGAACATAAGGCTGTTATCGATGCTGTTACTATTGTTCTCTGTGGGCAACTCACAGGTTTCGGTCTCGTGCTTTTCGCGCATTAACAGTTGCTGTTGCTGTTGCAGCTGCTGCTGCTGGAGCTGGAGCTGATGCTGCTGCTCCTGTTGGGCCTTCTTGTTCATTTCCATTATATTGTGTGACTTTTTATGGATGCGCTGCTGGCGCTTTGACAATTCGACACCTCCGGCAACAACTACTGTTCTAGCGGTTATATCTTGGTCAGTTGTAGTAGAGCTTGTGGTAATAACGTTGGCAATTCCGCTATTTACGGCCGATTGTGCTGCTGCTGCAACTGCTGATGAGATTGTTGGTAAAGCTGTCGCTGCTGCTGCTGCTGCCGCACTGGGCTTTTGCTCGTCATCCTTATTACTCTGCCATTCGTTACTGACCAAGACCATAACTGAAAAGTGTGAAATGCGCACAGACAGTCATACAGTAAAATGTATATCTGATAAAATGTATTTAGCTGGAGAGGTTGAATTTGATTGAGTGTTACAAAATTTCTGTGCTTTAAACAGACCGACCGGAATGTTGACTGTCAGTTCATGAATTTCAAATCAAGGCACATCCGATCAATATATTTGCACAAAGCTAGTTAGTAAAAGTATTAAAAATACATTAGAAACATGTTTGAAATTAAAGCGATTCTATGTGTATCAAAATTACAAACAAATTATTTTCATTAAATCTCCTTAGCTAATTGAAAACTTATGGAATCTCAGATTACCGAATGTGTGCAGCAGCTATTTATAAGAACTGGATATGTTTAATACATTTCAAAGGAAATATATTAAATTTCAAAATACATTCTTGACATTGTCCTCTAATCTGTCACATAATCAATAATGGTTCATTAAAGTTACTCTAATTAAACTAGTTCCATGAACTAAGTATAATCTAAATGAACTAAACTTTATTTTTTAATTGATTATAAATATAATCCTAATGCCAAAATTATATATTAGTCAGTTTTATATATCTGCATTTTCTTTATAAATTAACAAATGTTTTTCTTTTATCTAATTAATTTAAATAAAACTGGTTCCATGAACCAGTAAACAAATACAGCTGCTTTTATATCAAAGCTGTTTCAATCCAAGTCAAATTGGAACATTTTCAAACTTACTTTGAGTTAAAGTTCACAGCTTTCTAAATATTTTTAACTAAAAAATAAGCCCACATTTGTTTACTATGCAGGATTTATGAAGGGCTGGCAATACACACACACACATTTTGTTGGTTCCTCACTTTTTCAATATGTGGTGTATATACAATAAGAAAGAGAAAATACTTTAGAGTACCAGGCGCAAAATAATGTTTCGTATAAAAATAGATCATTTTCAAAAATATAATTGAAGAAGCGGGCAGCAACAAATGCGAGTACTCGCATATACATGTGTGCGCGCGTGTGTGTGAGTGAGTGGGAGAGAGGGAAGTCCGCCGAAAAAACGGTATGTTTATATTTACATACATATGTATGTATGTTCGTATATGCATATGATCGGGGCGCGTCTGCTCCACTTTGGAACGAGTAGAAGGAGAAGCAAAACTGAGCAGCAGAAATATTTATACATAAATAATTTTGTATTTATGTGCGTGCAATACATTGAATAATAGTGCAATCAACTGTGTGTGTGTGCGTTTGTGTGTGGAAGAGAGAAAGGAGAGAGGAGAGTTAGAACAACAGTGGTAGTAGCCAAAACCCTCAATTGGGTAGAGTTGCCCCTTACCTTGCAGCACAAATACAAAGCGGCGATAGCGGGCCCATGGCCCCAACAACTGAACAACTGCTTGGATGGATATAGCAACTACAGTTGCTGCTGATGTTGTTGTTGTTATGGCCGCTGCTGCTGCTGCCGCTGTTGGGCGTCGGTGGGAGTGGGGAAAGCTGCGAACAATGCAAAACTTTTGTTGTTGATTGGCATAAAGCACACAGAGCACAACAAATATGATCAGCCGTCGTTTGTCTGCCTGTTTTTGTTTGTTTGTGTGTGTGTGTGTGTGTGTGTGTTGCAGTTATTACAGCTATACCAACACTCACGACTACTATTACAGCTGCAGGCAGTGGCTGGGCACGAGTTCAACGTGGACTTAAAGGTGAGGGGGGGCGAGTGCGGCCTGCGTCTCGTATTGTTTTTTTCTGTCGTTCTTCTCTTTTTCACTTATGAAAATTGATACACAAATTAAGTATGAGCTGCAGCTTAATTGAATTTAATTACAAGTGCCTGTGTCGTTGACATTTGGAGAATTTACCGTTCTGCACTGCTATCTGTTCGTTTGCTTTGGCTTATGTATTCGCGCAAGAGGAGAAAAAACAGCAAAACACAATACTTATAATTTTTGCGCTTGTTGTTTTATATATTAACACGCACACACTATCAATTAACTCGTTAGAATACGCGAAGGAGCGTCGTAAACTCACCTTGGTTTTTAAGTTGGTTTTGTTAATCAATTTTGCAACACAGCGAAAGCGAATAATATTTGCGATAATTGTTTTCAGTTCTCGAACCAAACCTCTGCACTAGCTATGTGTACTAGACACGATACAACCAGCTATTGTGAGTTGTCACAATATTATCACACGCCTGCTTTGATTGTGCTGGCTTAAGCTTTGCAATGAAAGAGGGTTGCTTGGCCAAAAATGTTAAATATCGCTTAGCCAGCAATTTGAAAACGTAATTTAATAAGAAACATATTTATATTACGCCCATTGGACAACTAACTTGTCGTAGCGTGTATGTCTGATTATATTTAGTAGAGTTGTCATAGTCAGCGGCAATTATCGATTACAAACTCTCGCAACTCTGCCAACCCCATCTCGTGTACGGAATAAGCACAACACAAACAAATAGAGGGCGCTTTGCTTAAACTACAAATACACTTTATACCAAACTATTTTTATTGACTTAATTTAATTGAAAACTTTTAAATTTATCAAAGTTATAAAATCCAGCACGCACTTGACGTCCACCAAAAAATCGTCCATTTAAATCTACAACAGCTGTATGGGAATATGTTATTAGATTATTATTTCAAACTAGATTTGTTAAATTAAGAACTAACCTTTAATGGCGCTCTCAATACGTTTAAACTCCACAAATATTTTGACCGCATCCTCCGGCACCGTACCAAAGGCTTCATGTATGATAACACTGTTCACTTCACCATACTTCGTGTTGCATTCATCTTTGACTTCGGGTTCGAGTTCCTCATCCACATCGCCTGGTCCGACCATGTTGCGAAGGAGCACCACTTTACTGGGTGCCTTCATGATTTCGGTTATGCTAGGCTCTGGCTCACTGGCCGCTGGGGGTGCAGCTGTCGGAGCACTGCCTGGCAATGGTGGCGGTGGCATCGAGCCAGCTGGAGCAGCAGCAGGACCTGGACTCGAGACTGAAGGCGATGCGGTCACAGCAGGCAGCTGAGAGAGAGGTGGTGATGTTGATGGGGGTGGTGGTAGAAAAACGTCTTTTTCGTGTATAATACGACCGCCGCGCTTAGACGTTTTCTCCACTTGCAGAGCCACGGACATGCCCTGCTCTGATTTACCCAAGCCTTGGCCATCCTTAAAGCCATATTTGGCCATTATCTTGGCCGCTACCGAGCTGGCGGTATATGGTATAGTTACATTTGAAGAGCCATCTCCATTGTCAATGGAAAGAGATGGTGGTGGCGCAATGGCTGCGCCACCACCTTGTTTGGATACTGAACCCGGCGCTGGCGGACTGTAACGGTCCTCGTCACTTTGTCTTTGGCTAAATCCACTGAATTTCATGCTTGGCGGGGAGTTATCATGATTATGAGTGTCACGGCGTCCACCACCACGATTCCGTTTGCGATCACGATCTCGGTCTCTGTCTCGATCGCGGTCCTCACCTCGATTGGTGCTGCTGTTACTGTTGCGCGCTTTGTCATTGTTTTTGGATTTATCTTTAAGTTTCTCATATTCGTTGGGCCATTGCGGATCATATTCGTCTACAAAATCCCAATCATCTGTTTTTATGCTCTCCAGCGCCGGAGCTGGGGCCACTGTGGTGCTGGTAATAATTGGCTTGGCAGCCACAGTCACGGGCACAAAACTCTCCGTGTCTGCATTGCGCTTAGTGCGCAAATTCACCACAGGTGTCATAAGCTATGAAAGGAAATTATAATTATAAATTATATTATTGCAAGTTCGAGTAGTGTAAACAATTGAACCCACCGGTTTCTTAATTGGATCCCTCGCATTGGGTTTTGGCAGTTGGGCTTTCTTTACTGCCAACTGTGTTTGCAACATTTTGATACCCGAAGACCATCCATCCATTTGGCTGGCGCGCGGCTTTGCGTCTATGTCGTCGTACAAGTCCATTTTGCATTTACACTTTTTGATTTATTTAAAACAATAGAAACAAAAACTTTTCGCCTCCGACTTAGTGCATAGTATCCAGTGCTGCAAAAATACTTAGAATCAGTGTTTTGCAACACTGCTAGCTTAACATATGCGCTAACAGTTCGGTTAACAGTGTTTGCGTTACGATAATGTTAGAATTACGTTGTGCAAGACGTTGACCTAACGTAAATGTTATTTGTTAATGTTTATAAAAAATGGGCAATGAAGGCAGCAAACTAAAAGGGCTGATTATTGATAAAAACGCAATCGAAGTAAATGACTTTTGGGCACTCTACAATGCCGAGTCGCCAACAACGTGCAACGAGGAAGGAGGCGGCGGTCAGGAGCTGTCCATATTCAAAGGTGAAATTCTTGTTAAGGGCCAGCTATGGGCGGCCCAAGGGCCAATGGAACGGGCCATAAAGGTAAATGCCACAAGTACGAAACTGTAAATACAATTATATTCAATGAATTTAATGTGTGCACTATAGAATCTGATGATATATCGCCATCCGTACATATTGAAATATATGTCAACATGGGATGAGTCCGGACAAAAACATTTGGCCACAGAACGAGTGAGGCCGCTGAGCGATGTTCTGGCCCAGCAGAGTGACATACAGGTGTGCCTTGGTTTGCGCACCATACTGTGCAGTCTGATATTTCTTATTGAAAAGGCGATGGCACGACATCTTAATATTTGCACACAATCCATTTATGTGACGGACAAAGGCAGCTGGCGCTTGGCCGGTTTTGAGTTTGTGTGGAAGGCGAAGGACTTGAATAAACAGCTAATAGACTTGGCGCACAGCTTTCGCCAGCCGTTGGCCAGAGACTCGGCCAACAGTGAACTGGGTCTGGAGCAGTTTGCCTTTGCCACCCTCTGCGAGCAAGTACTGGACAAGTGTGGAGCCAGCGGAAGCAAGGCGAGCACGCCGTATGTACAAGAATTTCGCGACTATTGCAGCACACACCTGAAGCACCTGAACATTGAGATGCGGCCCAAGCTATCGGCAGTGCTCTTGCATCCATATTTCAATCATGAATTCGTGTTAATACACTCGTTTCTCTTTGAGCTGCCTTTGAAGTCCGTGCAGGAGCGTCAGCAATTCTTTAGCAATCTAATCGAGCGTCTGCGCTGCTTTGATGAACAAGTTGTTGCCTCCCAGCTGGCCAGCGATTTGCTGTCACGCATGGTACTGCTGGATCCCACCGCTCAGCACTGCGTCACGCCCTACGTGCTGCGTACAAAGATAGAGAATGGCACCGCAGCTCTCTTTTCGCCACAAACATATTTGCATTATCTGCTGCCGCATATACTGAAAATGTTTCGACTGCGGGATGCACAGATACGGCTCATTCTGCTGGACTACTTCATGGAGTATGTGCGTCTGCTGAGCGATGAGCAATTGACGAGCGAAATCTTGCCGCACCTGCAGCTGGGCATGAACGATACCAACGATGTGCTGGTGGCCAAGACATTGCGTTCTCTCGCCGATTTGGTGCCCATTTTGGGCGCAGCCACTGTGTTGGGTGGTGATCGTAGACGTTGCTTTTCGGATGGTCGACCCCATGCTGCTGTCTCCACGGACAGCAGCACACCTTGGACAGAGCCTCGTTCGATAACGCCGCTTATGAATGGCAGCGCTGTGGATGCTGTTGACTACATGGTCTCTGGCAGTCCGTTGCCAGTAGAGACCAATGTGGCCCCGATGCCTTTGCGTTTGAGTCCTGATGGCGGCGAGGACGAGAAGAGCATCACGAATATGAACGAGAAGCCACTGGAGCTCAGTCATAGCAGCAGTACCGATAGCAACACTGACAATGCAAACAGCTCCACCAGCAGTGCAGCGCACGAACAGACATTGGTCAATGACGAGGAGGAGGCGTGGTCCGATTGGGAGAATACGGATGAGCTGCAGCGTTTGCATGTTAAACAGGAGACTTTGGACGAGCTAAATCTGAACAATTTGGAAACAAACAGCAGCACCTCAACACAGACCACACAACCCTCGCTCACCGACTCATTCCGCACCGCCTGCTCCAGTCTATCCACAGTCGCAATGAAGAGCTCCGTTCCGCCGACCAATCGCATGCTCATTGATGATCTCAGCGCGCTGGACATTCAAGTGCAATTGACAACGCCAGCCAATAGTTCTGAGCCGGCTGAGTTTGACTTCTTCAAAGACATGGAGCCTGTTATTGAGACGAAGGTCGCAATCAGCGAACCAGAAATTGTGCAAATCGATGCAAGTCGCTTTGCGGCCGCAGCAACGAGCTCAAGTGGCCATGAAACTGATGCCGAGGCCGATCAGGGCTGGGGCCACGATGACGATGAGGATGATGTCGTCTGGGGCAACAATGCAGAGGCCACCAATGTCTAGTAGTTACGTTAAGCCGTCAGTAATCTATCGATTATAAGTCCATATCTGCCGCCGTATTTCTTGTTCCATTTTAGTTTAATTATCATTATCATTGTCATTGGCATTGGTTATCCTTTGCTTTGCCAGAGTTTTTCTTTAGCTTCGATATTTACTTTCAAGTACAGCTTTTGTACATATTGTATGCAATAAATTCCAATACGCAGGCGCAGAGCGTATAATATATGTATATATATATTTATAAAAAGATATATTTTATGCATTTCTATTAGAATCTTTGTCAATTATTTTATAAAAATAATTTTGGATTATTCCTTTCTGTATGGCTTATTATCATTAAAGTTGTAAAACATTATAGAAAGCATTGCAGAATTATAAAATATATTCTTGATCACAACAAAACATTTTAATTTATTTTATTTCATATTTCAATTGAAAATATTCACTCTAGACTCGTGCATCATTCATATCGCTCCAATAGAAACATGAGTGCCTTCGTTTTCCTTTCTTGTGTCTGCGATATGCGTTATAATTTTCTAATTGGAAGAGCAGTATCCGTTGCGCAGCATTGGTCAATATTCGGGAACTGCAGGAGATTCCCTCTACTACAAGGTGGGCATGAAGTTCTCTTTGGATTGCACCTGAATGGCGCACACAGCGAAGCCTTCAACCGCAAGGGCATGTACTGGAGGAAGTGGCGTGGAGAGAACTATTACTACAAAGTGATGAAGATGTTGGTGCGACGAAATAGAGGAAAGACCAGTAAATGTATCAAAATGTGTCTTAATCAAGATAACATTTTTTGATTGTATTTTGTAATTGAAAAATAAACGGTATTAGCTTTCATTTAGCATTCACTATATCTACGCCATTTTGAATAAATAAAACTGTGATATTTAGTTATGTTTGCTAGGTTGACTGTCTGCATACCCTCTCTTTTCTGCTTGCACGTCGCGAGTAAATGGTATTAAAACGTTCATACAGATCACATACATCTAAAGAGTGAATGACAAAAATCAGCAATAACAAATCTACCAACGGAATCAAGGAAGTAAGTGAGGCGTAAGACGAAGACAGATTACTGTTACACTTACCAACAACAACTTTCCAATAAAATTGATGACAAACATTAAATACAAAACGAAATGCACAAATTACAAGCACAATTTTAATACGAAATACCGATTGATAAATACATTATAAATATATGTATTTTGTAATATTTTAGCTTTAAGTACAAGCTATTTAATCCAAAATAAAATACAATACAAATCTTCAAGTCATCAATAACCACTGCACTTATATACAGCCATATGCAGATGAACACATTTGTTCTTATACTCAAGTATACATACATACATACCAAGGAGAACAGCTTGCTCAGTGGAGAGCATATAAAAATGTACTTATACGAAACACAGCGAAGTAATAGTATAAGAGGCACCCAGCACACATATTAATGCTGCCTTCTGTATAAGAGAACCAATAACGCTATGATCAGGCATTAAGGCTTTGGGGTGTTGATGCTCAGTTTATTTAGCAGCATACGGAAGTGAAGTAGCTGTTAAAAGCCGAAGCCCAAATATTATTAGTTAGCTATATAAGCGATAACAGACATACATACTTTTGGGCGTTTGGAATAAGACAACATGGGTAGAGTATATAAAACGATATTTTCCATTAAAAATATTTAAATATTAACCAGAAATATCCATATAATTGTATTTTTAATAAAATCCAGTACGCAATGGGCGGCGTATAATTGTATGTATATTTTAATGCATTTTTTTGTTTTTTTTTTAAATAATTTTTAAAATGTATTTTTTTTTTGCATGCATTTCTGTTTTTTCTTTTAAAACTATTCTTGTAAAATTGTTAAATATGTATTTCGTTCTTTTTTATTTGTTTTTTGTTTAGCAAAAAATGCTATATTTACGCAAAAACATTCTAAAATGCATTTGTTTATACCATTTGACTATATGACTTATTAACATTTTCTTTCATTTTTTTGTTTTACGATCAAAATTGAGGCTCAACCGATCAGAGGATTTAAATAGGCTAAATGGAAAAGAAAAGTAAAATAACGTAAATGTTTTTAATGAAATAAAACAAAATGAACACTAAACATGTTTCAACTATTTACTCACGTTTTGTTTTTATTTTGCTTACATTTAAAAAAAGGTAATTTTACGCATTAATTTGTTGTTTGTTTGTTTGTTTGCCTTGCGGCATTCATTATCATGCTCAACTTAATCAATGATCTTAGTAATCGTAATTACATTATTAAATTTAAATAAGATCAGCTGAAGTTTTATTAGTGTTTACTTTTATTCTCACGAGTTTTTTCTTTTATTCTTTTACGTTTCTACGCAAACGCATTGAAAAAAATTCGGTGCGCTAATTTGTTTATAATTAAAAGTATTTACTGCACACTGCTGCGCTCTTTATACATGATGCAAGTGCGATGGATGAGGAGGGGGGAGGCGGGGTGAGTCAGAGGCAGGGGCAGAGGAGCTCGAGTTGGAAGTGTTTAATGAATGCATGAGAACGCTAAGCGGTATACTATTAGGAAGTTTGGGGGCGTGGCGTGACGGGAGCGGCTGCGTGGGCGTGGGCTTAGGCGGGGCGAGGAACAACTGCCAGAAAATTGAAATTGTTGCACGTATTTTGCATAACTTTTTTATAGTTTTAGTTTCTTTTCTTTTTCTTTTTTCTTTTTTTTTATCATTTTTTGTTTTGTGTAGGAAAGTAATTCTTAAAAAAAAATAATAAACAATAAAACATTTATATAAAAAAGCATATGTTTTTACATGCGTTTTCCGAACAAGTATCAGTAACATACTTCATTGTTTTTTGTTTTGTTTTCTTTTGTTTTCCGTTTCTCTCTTCCTTTTCACTTATGCTTACGGCTTGCTTGCTGTATCGCTTCTTTTACACATGATCTCTTCATTAGTTTATGGATTTATTGTTGAGTGTGTGTGTATGTATGTAAGTGTGTGTGTTCTGATTCTGTTCGATGAGTTTGATAGAGAGTGTATTTTTCTGATGTGGTACGGTATGATTATTGTATGCTATTGATTCATTATTGTAGTTATGGATTGATTTCCTCGTAGACAGCCGACGCATCCGCATCACAACAACGCAGCATTCAATTCAATTCAGCTCCTTGTCTTCTAAGTACTTGTATTCGAAGGTGAAGCCCTCCTTTTTGCGCTGGCTCCATTTCTCATAATCAAAGTAGATGTACGTACCCTGAAAGCAAATCATATCATAAAATACGAGTTTATATATATTTGTTTAAAATTTAAATTATTTTTATTAATTAATTGCATGCATAACTAATTGCAACATATCCAATTTGGTAGATTGAAAGCGTCTAACAAGGCTAAAATCTGTTCAGCTGATAAAATTGGTTTTTAATGGTATATAATAATATATAAATGATCCCTATTAAATTAGTTAAATGCTAAAATATAATCCACATGTAATATAATAAATGTGTATTTATACTATTTTCTAGGAATGTTCCCATAAATTTAAGTTGACTTCTAACCAGTTAAATTAATGTGTAAGTGCAATGTATTTAAAGGATCAGTTCGCTCTGATAAGGAATATATATATATCTATATATATATATAATATAATATATACATATATAAACATTGTAATCCACCTTAGTCTGCACTCAAGCTTAGATAAAATGGAATTATTTGTTGACATTATGGAACTCACCTGCTCGTAATCATCGTTGATAATCTTAGGCTCCTCGTGCCGTTGAAACCACATCATGTATTTGGTGTGGAAGCGCCAGCTTTGCTTTTTGAGCGCCTTTGCTGCGAGATATTGCGCCTTAGAGCCCTCCATATAGTAGAATACAAAGAAGAGCGTCTCCGTCGAGAGCCGTTGATAGAATTCAACGGTATCGTAAATGGGCAGCTGGGCCTGTGTTGCATAGAATAGCATTTATTACAGCCATGTAGGATGACAATTGAATCAATGTACCTGACTCACCTGTGGATAGTGCGCTGGTGTTTGCACCGGTGAGCGATGAAAATATGTTTGCAGCTTCTCAGTATCAATGGGCTGTGGCAGGTGATGATATGCGGCTTCCATCATTTGGAACTGCAACTGATGCTCCTTTTGAAGTGGCGTTGGACCCAGCGGCGTGACCCCTAACAGCGGTGGTATGTGCGCCTCTGTTGTGGCCATTTGCTGCTGCTGCTGTTGTTGTTGTTGCTGCTGCTGTTGTTGTTGCTGTTGCTGTTGTTGCTGCTGTTGCGATGTATGCGTCTTTGCATTGGCTGTGACCACAACACCACCGCTGACGGCTGTGGGCTGACCAGCAGCATTCGCCAGATTCATGAGTCCACTGCCAGCTGTGGGACCATTGCTAGCAGCAGCTACGATTGTACCAATTGCTGCAACTGCTGCTGCTGCCGCTGCTGCATTTTGTTGCTGCTGTTGTTGCGCTGCTGCTGTCGCAGCTTGTTGTTGTTGCTGGAGTTGCTGCTGCTGCTGTTGTTGCTGTTGGTTGGCAGTTGTTTCGGAGCTGAAATGCTGTTGGAGCAGTGTTTGCAGCGCTGCTTGTTGCTGCGCCACTTGTTGTTGCTGCTGTCTCGTATCTATATTACTTGCTTGCTGCTGATTTAGGGAATTGGGCTCGATCACAGATCGATTAATGGCTTCCTGTGCCATGGTTTTCAATGAAATCGCATCGACAGCATTACTGTTGTTATTGCTGCTGCTGTTGCTGCTGCCGCTGCTGCTACTACTGAGTGAGACGGGCAGGCCTGTAAAATAATCGAAGCAAAGAGCAATAAGCATTATATATTAATTACAATTATTGAAATAAACAAAACAGAATTTATAACTGCAAGACTTCGAAGTTTGAATACTCTTAGCAGTAGTTAGGGTATATTATATATATATGTATGTATTCATATGCAGAGATTGTCAATTAGATTCAATTCTTTTGAAAATATGTAATAACTGGACTATCTAAGTTACAAAAGTATTTGCTATACATTTGATATAGTGATCAATGCACAATTTGATTAAATGTTGACAAACTTAAAATACCCTGTGCAAAAGTATTACTAAAGTGGTGCAAGCTCGCGACTGGGTGAAACTCTGTACCCAGCTCCGAATGGTCACAATCACTAAACCCTAATTACTTAATACCTTTGTAAATTGATTCTCAAATAACATCTGTGTTTATCGTTAAGCCCTGTATATGCTAGTTATAGATATATTATATAGGGTAGTTAATGTTAAGATGGCTGTTGCTATCGTTTGTGTTCCTAGTATCGACAGACTGATATGGCTAGATCAGTACATTTACAATGACTACAATAATTTTCAAACATTTTTAGAAAGACTATAAATAAATCATTAAATAGCTTAGCCTCTTTCGACACAAGTTTATTACCGTTTTGCATGTGTGAGGAATTCGTTTGAAGATTGGATAATTGCGCCGCCTGTTGTTGTTGCTGCTGTTGTTGTTGCTGGGCCTGTGCATTGGCGCTTACAATGGCCGCCACCGTGGGCGCCGTTGCCTGCTGTTGCGAGACAGGTCCGTTTTCCAGTAGTGCTATTAATAATTACAATAATTTTAATAAATTTTGATATCCTTCATTATAGTTAGTTAATGAGTGGGACGTACATGTGTTGTGTTTAGCCACCGCTGCAAATGCTATTGTTGGTGTCGCTTGAATCACAGATTGGCCTTGAATGTTATTGCTGCTGTTGCTCGCTGATGCTGTAGCTACGCCTGTAACTGCTGCCGCTGCTGTTGCTGCTGCTGGGTCAGCGGAAACAGCTATGTTGGCTGCACTCAGACCAGGCGTTGGGGCATGTGGCTGCACGGCAGGATTGTGACCACTGGCAGCGACAATGTTGCTGCTGCTACTGCTGCTGTTATTATTATTGTTGTTGTTGTTCTGTGTCCCGCTAGACGCCAAAACGGAAGCGACCGTGGGTAGTTGCTGCTGGTTTTTGCTGGGCGTTGAGCTAATAATCTTATTGACTTGAGCTGCTAATAGAATTCAAATAATCCTTCAGTTAACCATCCAAACAGTATATAGTTTATCTACTTACTATCACTACCCGCGGGCGCTTTAACTGTGGCACGCACTGGCGTCGGCTTGATCGGCTGCTGAGGTTGCTGCTGCAAAACAGAAAATACTTCATTAAATATCAGTTCACTTAATGTGTAAGACGAACTGCCTAAATGCCTTAATGCTATTAAAGTCGGTTAATTATTTTTATCTGTTAACAGAACTGTTGTCATATGACTTATCGACAATATACTTAAACACATATCTATATAAAGGTGGTTACATTTTATTTTGTAAATTTATAGTAAGAGATATTGTACACAATCAAGTATCTACATGGTCTTCATCAGTTCAATTGTTTGACTAGATCAAAAGAATATATATAAAAGTGAATTCAATAAATTCCCCGCTCTCTTCTTTCTGTCAACAAATTGAATTACTAAATATTATATCGCCCTATAACAAGACCCAGTCATAAATGCTCTGGTTTATGACATCTTGTACACTTTAATTTGTTAAATTGTTGTGCGAATGCGTTCTGAGTATAATAATATATTTAGACAAATATATAATATGTTTGCAAGGTTAATAATTCAACGGCACCCCAAATAGAACTATTATTAATTAGTTTATTTTGTGCAAACACTTACCTTGGCTTTGCTGCTATTCGCATTGCTTTCGCTACTTTTGTTGCGCTTCTCGCCACCTGTTGTCGCCTCGGTGGACGTTGTCGCTGAGGATGAAGCTGCGCTGGTGTCGCTCGCATAGCCCACATTGTTGCCATTCGATTGCTGTGCGGCGGATGCTGCTGCCGCCGCAGCTGCTGCCGCTGCCTGCAAATGCTGGAATTGGGCTGCACTGGCGGCGCTAGTACCACTGCCAGCGCTGCTGCTGCCCGCCGTCGCTGTCTGCTGCTGTGTGGATGAGGATGGCAACACCTGCTGCACAGTAACTGGCGATTGCGATGGACTGCCGCCGGATGTAACGCTGCTGGGCGAGCCGCTAGTTTCGTTGCTATTGTTGCTATCCGTTGTGGCCGTGCCGCTAAGCTCGACTTCATCCAGACCGATAATGTCATCATAGATGAACTCGTTTTCTTCAAAATCTGGCTCCTGCGATGAATCGATATAGTATTCAACATCATCTTTGATTTTGTTCACTTGATCCGCTTCGACACCATCGTTGTCCAAGAGTCGCAGCAACGTTTCCAGTTTAGTTATATGGAATTTATGACGATCCAGCTTACTCCGTAAATCATCCATGCGCTCTTGTTTGTCGCGATCCAGACGTTTCTTTTTACCCGCTAACAGCGATTCAATTTCGCTCTCATACTGATCGATTTGAATTTGCAATGTACTAATTGAACCGGTTAACCAATTGCGCGCATGATCCTTGATCCGTTGCGCTGGATCCATTTTTTGTGCGGCGCCCAAACCTTCCTTGGAATACGCTTTTGTTTTTGTCTCCCGCTCCACAACCTTGAAGCGTTCCATTTGCTGTAGGTATATGAAAATTAATAACATTAATAAAGGGCAATTGGTTTCTAATATCGCCGCGATGAATTGTGATTGCTTATCAAGTATCCGAAACATTCTTAAAAATCAATTATATATTATCTTTTTGGAATTGGTATCACAGATAAATTTAGATATGTATGGATCAAAACAGACATAGGACTAAAAGCGATCTGTTGTTTGCTTTTTGCTCGAGATTGATAGAGGCGACATATTTGTGTTTTAATTCTAAGTTTAAACAACTTGCCGTTTCAATGAGCCTTCGATTCTCGAGCAGCGTACTTTTATCTTTAATCTCGGCGGATGCGATCCATGATTTGATTTGATCTCGTAATCGCTGAAGCTTCTTAATTTCCTTTTTAAGGTCTGCCTCATACTTTTCTTGGAGATGCTTTTGCTGCAAATAAGAAATTTGTATATAAGTATATATATTGAAAGGAGATATCAAATTTAGATGGTGTTTTGCGCTCACCTTCTGGTTGGTATTTGTAGCATTGTGTACCTTTTTCCATATATCCTCAAACGTTTCCACGCCCTCGCCTACCTTTTTTAAACATCGATCAATTTCGCCTATCGGGATATATCGATAATGTTCACAGTATCAGTATTTAAACACACATCATATAAAATAAATACAGACATATATATATGTATGTATGGAGAATTCTGCTTACCTTGCAATTTTCTCGTCGCAGCCATGGCTATGTGTGCTCTAGTGGTTTCTGCTGGCGCAAATAGTCAGACATAGTCCGCTGCAAGCTGTCGCGATTGTTTAGTTATATCACCTGCCCGCAACACAATCACTGCTGCTGTGTGCTGTTTGTGCCTGACCAGAAGTCGGCAACGGCGTCTGCAACATAAATGGATCAATGTTAAATATGCATTAATTGCGCACGCACACAGACACACAAACACACACCAGCGCGTGCACCGTTGTTTCGACGTGTGCCGCGGCATTTGTGGCGGTGGCGGCGGCAGAATGAAATCCATTATTTGGGTACACACCTAAGCGTACGTTTACTGCTGCTGTAGTTTTATTTACCTTAGATCCCAGTAGCTTCACCAAAATGTATGGAAAAACACTCTCTGCCTTGCTTTGCTTCTTCTGCCTCTTTTTGCTTGCACTAATGTGTGGTGGACTGTGTATATATGAGTGTGCGTGCGTTTGTATGTGTGTGATACCTTCGGGCCGTCGGAGATTTCGATTTTTTTTTGGCTAAGCCTTTTTGGGCAAACGCAACGTGGCAGCTGTGCTGGGGTTTCTTTTATATTGATGAGTGGAGCAATAAATATGTGTGCTTGGTCTTAAATATATATATTTATGCAATTTATACATTTAAATAAATACGCTTAAAGATTTTTCGCTTGCTTTTTGTTCGCTTCTTCTTCTTCGCACATTCCAAGATGGCGACTCGCCAAAACTTATCGAATATAAACGATTGCGCCACAACATTTCGATAATTGCACATCACCCTGGCTAGTTATGTAGCAGTCAGCTGTCATTCGAAAAATATGCAATTTAAAATTTAAACTCGTGCATTATTAAAATTTATGATAAATTACTTTATTTGCGCTCGTTTTGTGCACTTTGCCAAGGAGGGAGGGGAAAAATATAAGAATGCACACGCTTTTTAGATTCGAGTAACTCTTAAATTCGTTTCTACATTAAAGCGGCAGCGGGCGCCAAGCGGTCAACTGCATTAAATTTGTTTTTCTTGTGTTTTTTTGTGTTTTTCAATAGTTACGTTTAAAATTTTTGCAATTATTTCCAATTGAGTATTGTTTGCAAACAGTAAGTAAGTTTTATAATAGTTGTGCTGCCTATCACATACGTGTTTGATGCGTTGTTTTCGTCTGCGCGCGCTCTTAGCATTTTCAAACCGAAATTAAACTGTTTTTTAATCGTATTTCAAATTTGATTGCTGTTGTTGCTGTTGGTGTTGCTGCTGTTCCATGGTTTGTGCATCGATGACATCGCCAGTTAATTGATAGGACGTTAGAGAATTAGCCATACAATTCCGAATAAAACGGCACACACATTGCACATATTGTGCTGGATACTTGGTAAAGATCTTGACATGTTCGGCATCCTCAAAGCAAAAAGACGACACATCGATACCTTGATCGCGTCGCATTCTTATAAATTTTTCAACATCTCGATATGGTATGACAACATCACTTTTCGAATACAGAAACAATTGTGGATATTTGTTTGTCTCGTTCTTTAGCTCACTAAAAGGACTCGCGTGCACCGGTGTCGACTTCACAAACAAACTCTTAAAAGCCACAAAAGTCTCCTGCAATTTCATCGAGCATTAGATATTATGGAAATTGGCGGGCGTGGCCGCAAAGTAATTAACTCACCTCAACAAACCACATAATGCTTAGGGTCAATGTTATGGCCAAGGCTGTGATGCAATTGCAGCGCTTCTCTTTGCCATAAATAGCGGTAATTGCCCGATATAAACCGAGCATGCGTCTTTCCCCTGGCGCCGAATCAAAGATGACTCCGCGCACCTGCAATGGCGATTTGTGCTTGCGAACGGCCAAATTGATGTGCTGATAGAGATATGCGCCGCCGTTCGAAAAGATATGAAATATCAATGGGTGCGCATCAAAATTCATATCCTGTATAAGCTTCAGAATCTTTTCGCCAATCGGTATCATTTCACTGCGTTTCCAAAACAAGGTGTCCACCGGTGCAGTATAGCGGACAGTGATGAGACTGTCATAACATAAAGAGTAAATAGGCCATAACCATTATTGGTGAATCTACTCATTGGCATCTACTCACCCCCTCTCCTCATAGATCTTGGAGTATTTCATTAGATAACGATCCTGACAGCCAGCCCAGCCCAACAGCATGACGATAGGCACATTATTCTGCTCATCGTTGCCGCTAACCAGCACGAAATCATTATCGGCCGTCGGTTTGGGAAACTTGATGAAGTATTCTAGAGTATCTTCACGTTCCAGTATCCCTTGGTTCTCCTGCTGTTGTCGTTCGTTTGCCATGCCAGCCGATCCTCTATAGGGGCGATATTCAGTAGCAATATCATTCGCTGTCAGGCCATATGTTTGTTGTTGTGTTGTTTTTGTTAGTGACGACGATGACGGCGACGACATTTTAGCATTCAAATGTGTGTGTTATGTTTTTCCTAAATTCTGAAACTTACTTTAATATTATTTGAAATTTTTGTTTATATCTTTCATCAAAATAAAAAGAAACCAAACTATTTACGTGTTTTGCTTGGTTACGCAAAAGCCTACTTACTTGGCTTTATATGCTATGGCTTTGTCTGTTGCCAAAAAAAAAATCAAAACTAAACGTTGCTGTATTGATTTTGTGTGGCGAAAATGTAAACGTTTTGCTTATTTACGAAAAAGACAACGCTTGTTACATTTTTTTCCTTTTTACCAGAACTGAATTGATTTTTCGGCCACCGAGAATAACCAGCAGAGCTTGACCTTCTGGCCAAGCAGCTCGGTACGCACAAACAAATATCAAATATGCTGCTACGCGTGCTGCTGCTGCCGCCTCCTGCTGCTGATGTTGCAGTAACATGCCGCATTCCAATTTCCAGCCGCTGCTGTTGACTGTGGCAATGGATGCGAATAGGACATGCGCAATGCTCTAACAGGATATTACGTTAGAAATAACCATTTAAATTGATCGTCAAAGCAAACTTTCGAAAGCAAGAAGCCGAAATAGTGAGTAAAAAGTCACTTAAGATGTTTTATATAAAAATGATATGGTTTTATTTAATTAGTGTTTGTAGAAAATTCAAATTTGGCGCTTACATTTCATACCAGCTGTTCGGAATGGTACAACACACGCACAGCAAGGAATGATATATCGATTCTTTTATTAGCCTCCGACACAGCCAGTTAAAATTTTCAAATTGGCACTTACTCTTGCACAGCTGTTGAAATTGGTATAAACAGGCCGAATTCGATACTTTTACTGCATATTGTTGCTGTTTAAATTCCAAACAAAATTACAATTTGATTTAAAATTTAAGTAGCTTAAACCTTGTTTTTATATTTGTACAGCAGTTTTCAACAATAAAACAAGATGAATCGATACTTTTACTTGCTTACAAATTTTCATTTCCGAATTTCGAATTGGCGCTTGTTGTGTATGGTATAAAATTGGCAAAGTTATATATAAAAAACTTTACTTGTTTCAAAAATGTGATTAATTTATTTCACTTGCACTCAAATACATCAGTAATACTTGGAAGTCTTTTAATAGAATTCAGCTCATATGGCCAACTACATTTTAACTCTACAATGTTATTTCTTTGAAATTAAACGAACAAAATTTGTTTTTAATTATACAAAAGAAAATATTTTTCAAATTGGCAATTTTGGTATATCTTAATTGAAATCTAATTTGGTAATTGTATTAAACTAAATTTGACTAAGCTGTGGCTGTGACCTGTGCGTATTACAGTTCCTCTCGCATTGAAGCCACCACCTCCGGTTGGGAATCGATTTCCGCTTTCAATTCTACTGCAAACAAAATACAGAAAAACATAACATAATTTAAACACTGCAGACAAATGCTCATGTACGAATTATTCATAGAATAAAATTAACGTATAGATCAGCAAACATTACAAATGTCTTTTCTTTTTTGGTTTTCTTTTTTTTTTGCCTTATAATGATTTCATGATCAAGGCCTCTAGCTGCTGTGTATCAATTTCTGGCTTTTGAGCGCCGCTCTGTGCTGTCCAATTCAACCAATATTCGGAGGCAGCTATATAGATGGCCACAGCACCACCAACGATATACGCAATATGTGTGGAGCTCTGGAAGATGACACAGGTGGCCACGCACATGCCAAAGTAGGTGAGAAGTCGTGTTATGTTCACGTATGAATCACGTTGCTGCGAGGACAGATCTGTGTAAACAGTTCCAATGATTGAGGCAAGAGAAATGGTGATAGTTGTCAAACTATATTTATCAATAGTTGCACACACACTCACCTTGACATTTGCCATCCTTAAGCTGATAGCCATCGGCGCATTTCTTGCACATATCTGGACCATCGCCATCGCAACCATCACAGGAACGATCGCATTCCAGGCAAGAAAATGAGCCTTCATTGTTAACGCAGAACTGCTGTGGTCGACAAGCTCGATGCTGATCCACACATTCGTTGATGTCCACGCAACCCGTTTCTGTATCCATGCGCCAACCATCTTTGCATTTGCGACAACTTTTGGGACCAGCTCCATTGCACCCGCCATCCCCACAAGCAGCATGACATGGGGAGCATAGTAGCTTTGTGGCATCCCGAAAGGATTCATAATTGGTGTCATCGCAGTCGTTGCAATTGATGCCAGCATAGCCACTGTCACACAGGCATTGTCCATTGCCTTTACGTGTGCCATTGCCCTTGCACTTGCCTGGAAAATTAAATATATAAGAAATGTACTTTATTGTCACATTTACCACTCACCATTATTATTGCAATCTGTGCACGGCTGGCACGTGGGTCCAAACGTATTGCTTGGGCAACAAACGTTCAATTGGTTTATGCATAGCCAAGCATGCAAATCGGGCTCCTCATCTTGCTTGCTTGTAAACCATTCTTCAATCAGTGACTCGTGGTCGTTGCTTAACATATGGCAGTGATCCTGTCCTCGTTTGACCTCGCTGCACAATTGCTCTTGAATCTCAACTAAACGCACTTCACTGTTCTTATAGACACGCATTTTCTCCTGCTCCCATGCTGCATCTCCGCCGGCATGTTTGCCTCGTTTTGTGCGCTCTAAGCCCAAGTTAAATGATTCCACGAGCACTGTGCAAGCTTTGCAAGGTGGTAATTTAGTGGATTTATCTTTGATCTTTTGTGGTTCATCAAGTGCAATTGCAATCGTTATGAATGACAGCACAAAACATATTTTAAATAGCATATTATGTTGTTTCGGTGATTTGGCGAAAGGTTTACGTGTATTTCATTTAGGGATGTTGATGATGTTGTTGACTTATCGATACCTGAAACAATGCGTGGTATCGATAACAAAAGCTTTTGGCGTTACAAAACTAATATTTTATTGTATTCAAAGCAATTGTAATTTGTTAATGTATTTATTATTTTAAATAGGCATTTTATTTTATTTTTCCTAAAGAATTATTTAAATGTAGCATATATGAATATGAATGAATAGAAAACGAATACAAATGTATGACTGTTATACATTTTTATTTTATTATTTATTAACATGACAATTATTAGTTTTGCATAAAACTTTAATAACAAATGTAACTTATATACAGGAAACATATCTACAACGAGTCAAAATAAATAGTTTGTTACCATTTAATGTTTAAAGCTGTATTGAGTTTTTCCACAGCATGATATTCGGTATGCAGTAGGCTTTGGGCGTTATAGACGAAATCTTCATATATATATTTAGTTTCGTCTTCTTCAGGATTTGAACGTGGCAGTTGCTTATATAGCTCTTCCAGTTGTTGGGTCAGCTCGCGCACATGTTGCCCCGCAGTGGGACGCACCTGTGCGCCACCATTGATGCATCCGGATGGGCAGGCCATCACCTCAACAAAATGGTAGCCTGGTCCCTTGCCACGCTTTAACTTTTGCACCAGATTTTGTATATTCCGAAAGCCATTTGCAATGGCAAATTTAAGTACAACATTTCCATCCTTTTCCAAGCTAATTTCAGAAAAGTCTCGGTTGCGTAACGCCTTGAATTGGAGGTCGTCGGGCGTCTCTTCGTTGAACAGCTTTTTGGCGGCATATTTATAAATGTGTTCCGCGTAGCCACCGGACATGGTGGACTCGTGTGCCCATATCATAGACTCGGGGGAATCATCTCCCCAGGGCCAATCCATGTTTGAGGGCTCAAATTGCTGTAGCGTTTTTTCCTCTGTTTGAAGCATTTGCTCAACTTCAACTGCAAATCAAAAGGAGCAATTACTATATAATGAATAGTTGAGAAGAGTATGCATTTAACTTACTTGAGGTAATGACACAATCCACATCCCTAGAGTTGTTCACCTCACTGTAGAAATCATCACGTGAAGCTTCCAATTTCTTATCATAGCAGGGCATAACTGTGACATGATAGAAGCGAGAACTAGGCAAACTCAGATACTCGGCTAGCCTGTTTTTTACCAGCACGCCCATTATCTGCTGCGGCGAACGACATGTGGCAATATAGGGCAATATGAAATTGCCATGAGTTTTTTCAGCATAGCACACCCAACCGGGACACGAGGAACTCAACATGGTGAGCTCGGCATTGTTTCGGTATCGGTCAACAAACATTTGTCGGCACTCCAGCAATGCCAGATCGTCAGCAATCTTTGTGCTCACCACATAGTCTGCGCCCAGCTGACGCAGATAACCCGTCAAATGACGTGCTGCCTCCTCGGCGCTGAGGCCATAGCGATGGGCCAGGCTTAACACCGGCTGCATGGCAATTGTAAACACAACTGTACGGACCTGGTCATTGTCGCCAGAAGCTTTGAGCCTTTCATTTTCTCGCAACACCTTGAGCAGCTCTTCTTGGCTTTGCTGTGTAATGAGCACACCTTCAGCGGAGGTTATGCAGCCGGAGCAGGCGAGGCAATCTTGCAGTGTTATCTCAACCTTCTGAAGTTTTTGCTTGCCACTCTATAATTTTTTAAATATTTTAGATTATAAATTAAACACATTTATAAGCTATTTGTACCTCTGATTCTTCGTAGTAGCCATCTGCTTGTACAGTTATTTTAGATCCAGTTTTAGACTTTGTCTTATCTATTGTCACGGGCTTAATGCATTCCTAAAATGTACTTCATTTGTTTTGATTCCTTACAACTTTAATTTTCTGATTAGCTCACCTGAGAGGGAGTTATAAAGTCATCCAAATCAGTTAGTTGCAGCGCACCGCTGAATCGTGACATGATTTGAATGTTATTTATGATTTTTGTTTTCTAAAAAACGTATTCAAGTCTTGCGAAATAATTTGTTATTAAACGTTAACATGCGAATGGCAATACCCGTACTGAACAATAACAATAATAAGCAAAATAGTACTCATGATAATTTCGAGACAGATTTTGCATGAGAACTAACTATATACATAAGTCAGAATTCAAAATTTATTTTTTTCGACAATTACGATAGAACGCGTAGATAAAATTAAATTTTATTTTTTGGCTTGTATTGCCGTTGACAACCCTGTTGTGCTCAGCTATAAGACCAAACAGTTGGTTTTTGCCAATGTGGCAACGTTGACGGTTCCCCTCGAAAGCATTTCGTTTCCACGTTAAATACGCAGAACAATATTTTCTTCCAATGGGGCGAAGTAAATTCGTCGCATCTGCGCCAAAAAAGGTAATTTTTGCAATTGTATTTATTGGTCACGCACAATAAGCCTTACTAATTGCATTTACAATTCGCAGGTGATGCAGCACGGGGAGTTTATAAATCGTATACGAAAAACGCTTTACTATGGAGGTGTGGACACAACGGAGGCGGATATGGAAGTTTCCATGCCTTTTGCCGAGTATGCCGCTGATCTGTTCTCGGAGCCACATCGCGGCCACTCACTGCATCGTTTGAGTTCCATTGCGGCTGGCAAGACCCATGCAACACCATGCTCTCTCATAATGGCGTTGATCTACTTGGATCGACTGAATAGCCTGGATCCGGGCTATGGCTACAGAATCACGCCACAAGAACTATTTGTTGTGTCATTGGTAAGTGTGTTATTTTCACTTGGCAGCAGGTCGTGACGAGAACCTGTTGATTGATAACCCACCTTCCGCGCAATAACGCATACACACTTGTATGTATGTGCGCACAATCACAGAAAAGACAAAACACAAACACTCGCACATGCACATGGGCACACACCACACATAGTCAGTAAAAAGCGTTCTAAAACAGCGTAGCCCATAATAAGTAAATAACGTGTGAGCGTGTGTTTGTTTGATCGTTGTTTTTGTAGCTTGGCATTTATTTTAAACTAAATGAGGACAGCTGGCAACTAAAGTGATAAGTCGCATTGACTGCATAGCATGCATATTTGTATATATAACTGTTTGTTATATACAGTAGCACCTTTTTTTGGCTTTTGGCCATGCACAAAAAACAGTGACATCACATCAATATAAGCAATAGACTTTCTAAATCTTTGACCATAATGAGTAAGCAATTTGATGGTTATTTTTATTGTGACTTGCAAGTAGAATTTCTTAAATGAGAATATCTGATGATGAATATTGTATGCATGTAATATTCTGTAATTCTTCGTTATTTATAGCAACTTCTCGCTTTGGCTTTTGGCCATGCACACAAGGCAGTGACGTCACGTGGTTATTCATAAACTTGTTTTTTGTTTCTGTTTTGCTTACAGATGATATCAACGAAATTCTATGCCGGCCACGATGAGCGTTTCTATTTGGAGGATTGGGCAAAAGAAGGCAACATGGCCGAAGACAAACTCAAGGAACTGGAGCTCGAGTTTCTGACAGCCATTGTAAATGCCTTTTTTATATTTCTATATACAATTGTGATTATTAATTGAGAGTTTTGTGTCTTGGCAGGACTGGAAAATATACATATCGAACGAGCAATTCTTTGAAAAGCTTAGCAGCGTGGAACGAACGCTGGCCCAACGCGAGGGTTTACGACGCGGCTGGCTAACCTACAGTGAACTGATGCAGCTTTTGCCCAGATTTACTCTAATGAAATTTTTGCTAAATAACCTGGCAGTTATGGCCTTGAGCTATGCGGCAAGTGTGTTTACCATTGCGGGCGCATTTTTCATTGCTAGCCAGCTGCCGGGCACGCTCTGGCATCGGCGCGCCGACACAACTAATACCACAGCGACGATAAACACTCAAACGCTCAATCCACTGACACCCATTGTTACGCCCAATGTTACTGAAGCTGCGCCCGTTGAACTATCAGTTCGGGATACAGCACACAATGACAGTTGCAATGCTTTAAATGTGGAAGCCGAACTCATGAAACTGGAGCAACAATATTGCGACGAGGAAAGACTGATTGCACTGCAACGCAGGCAACGCGAGGATCGACCACCCAATCCCTTGTTACCGCCAAATTATCGAATGGAATATGCTACCAAGCAGCAGGACAACACACAGCACTGGCTTAACATCAAATCTCAGTATAGTGAGCAGCGCCATCCGATAAAGAAACTGGGCCAAAAGACATACAATTGGAATGAAGCTAAGAACACCTCCGTATTTTGGCAAGTCCTAAGCGAAGCGATCTCTCATCAGTCGTTCTTGGTGCGCTGGCCGGAATTGTGGCCCAAATTAATTTAAAGCGCGAGCTACAATTTTCCCTTCAGCTCCTTTTTTTATTAAGAACATAATCTATTCAGTTTTTTATCAATTCATAAATGCTAGCGCAATTCTTTCAATTGGGCCAAAAATCAATTTTGACTACAAATAAATTATATTTTTCCAACAATATTAATATTTATACTAATAATTAAAATCGTTGCAACCGACTGTATAACACTCGCTCGAATAAAACTAGTTGGAAATAGCTAAATATCCGATATACCCTTTTCACATGGTGAGCGAGTATAATAAAATGAATGAAAAGTAAAAGAAAAAGTTTATAATATTTAAAGCATGAAAACGTATAAATGGGATTTAATATACAAGGAAATTGTGGAGGTAAGTATTACTTGAGAATCGCATAGCAAAGCGAAGCAGAATTACATTGAAAATCGCATAGAACGGCGATCATAATTGGAATCTGCTGAAATAAAACAAGATTTGAATTATTCTTCAATTTGATATATTTATTTTTAAGCTCTCTACAATTTGGACTTTGATATTGTACATAATGTTATTTTGTTTTAATTTCTTGCTACTGATTAATATGCAATTTCAATCTATTTAAAGCCGATTTCTGCTGGATCAAATGTAACATGAATTTGGAATAGCTTCAAGAAGTGAGGTGCATAGTTAAAGCAATTCGTAGGCACTTTGCAGTGTGGCGAGTGAAATATAAATAATAATATTATCCTTAATATTCTTCTACTCGGCAGGTTTTACATTAATATTAAGTTAGTTTTTAGGGTGATTAGCTAATTGTTAATGGATGACCAATGATTTAGGCATGTAATTCACCTTCAGCTAAGTTCACTACAAAAATTTTCTATTTTTGATTTGTTAGTTTTACATTTTTTGTGGTTTTCTTGTTTTGGACCTTTTGCAGCTACGATACATTGTCAGTAACATATATATCTATATGTTCTTTAACTTTTCCATTTATTTACCGCTAGTTTAGAGTTCAATCCGAAAGAATGAAAATAAAAAAAGAAAACAAAAAGCAGCTTAAGTTAAGATGCGCTCTTCTGTTCTTTATAGAGTGCAGTCATAATTTTAAAGCCTACTTAACTACAAACACATTTCATCTTAAATAGTATTTAGTTAGTAGGTACATTGAGTGTCACTTTAGTTTGTTTGACTAAGTAAGGATTATGCGGCGCATCGTCTCGTCTTTATAACTAAAACCTCAATATTTTAGAAATTAAAATTCGTTTTAAAAATTGAATGAATATTTAGTTGGGACACAGTTCTGGCCCGCTCTGCTTAAATTGACCATTTACACTAGTTACGCTTAGCCGAGTTAGTCCTCTGCGACGGCTTTTGATTCGTCCTTCATTACCCACAGGGGACACATGCCGATCAGGCAGCCAGCAGTGATGCCAATAATGCGCCCCTAAAAAAGTGTGATTAAATTCAATAAATTTTTTTTTGTAACAGGTGACACCGGCAATGACAGACTACAAGATATCCTGAAAGTGATAGCGACTTCAAATTTGTTACAAATACACACGAGTCGGTAGCGCCCGACTGCAACATTCTTACTTGCTTTACTTCACAAGGTTATGGCGCTTAAGAAGATCGGCGGATAGACGGATTTGACTAGATGAACCCAGTATTTTCATTCGAAACTCGAATAAGTATAGTCGGCATTAACTTTACTTAACTTTAGCTGGAATATTTTAACATATCCCAAGTTTAAAGAGCAGTTATTCAATTTTTGGATGCATCTATGACTCTTTCAGCTTATTGTTCATCTTCAAAATTGTATGTTTAGTTGCTTACCCAGCTGGCAGTTCGCTTGCTCGATTTCAATTCAAATTGTGCGGGTGTCATTCGCGGCTGTTTAAGTCCCAACATCTGACATCCCTCCTCCACATAGGTGGCCATCGTAATGCCCATAATGTCACTTATGGTATTACCCAATCCTGCAGCTGCCATTGTTGAAACGGTTATAAAATGACCCAAAGTGCTTTCAATATATTCGCCCTGAAAAATAATAATTTTTTATCAGCTTTACTAGATTTTTATTTGAAATTTTGATTTGATATTGCATAGATTTTTATTATATATATTTCAAATATTCAAATTAGTATTATAGAATATAATATTAGTTTGACTCAAAGATTTGAAAAATTGACTCAAAGATTTGAAAAATTACTTAATTTCAGAAATTTATTTTAATTCAATTCTTAATTATTAAATATATCTTAATTTAAATGGAAGAAAATTCGTTGCAATATCAAAAATGAGAAGTGATAAAAACTGAATTAAATATTAATTTATTAGTCATATATAAGATATAAATTTGATGCTAGAATACAACAGAATAAAGATTACACAATTTCTATGGTAACTTTCTGAGGTAAATTATAGTTTAGGAAACGCTTTTTAGCTTTGGACAGATTTCTTAATTTTTTTGCTAAAAGCTGCGAATTTTATTAACAATTCATAATTTATACTTATATTAAATGCTAACTTTGGCAAACTCTCTTTAGCTGTGAAATACTTACGGCCATAATCATAATGAAATTGTCCAGAAAACCAAATGCTACAAATGGCACAGCATTCACAAAGAAAACTTCAGGAAGACAGGGAAAAATTAAGAAAACCATAATAATCATAGATATATGTATATATGTATGTTTATATAAAATTAAAATATACATTTATATAAGCTCTACTTACTACTATACAATTGTCGAGCAGTTGGTGGTTCCGCCGCCTCGACTGTGAATGAACAGAGAAAGAATTGCAAAAAAAAAAAAAGTTAAGTTTTCCACTTTAAATACAAATTTGTTGCGGTTTCTTTTCATGCATTTTTCTTTTCACATAAATCTTAATTGTAACTCTTTATGTTTTTTACCAAGTTTCTTTTTGAGCCACTCATCAGGCACCGCACAAAATGTGCCCGTTGGATCCACCTGGCCCACCTTATTGGATAGCCGTCCGAAGCGTGTTCGCCAACTGCCAACAGCTAGCTGACCTTTAACGTGATGATTGTGTTGTTGTTGTTGTCGTGTTTGGTGTGTTATTTCGTTCCAGTATTGTTTTGTTGTTTTTGTGCATTGAAAATGATTCATTGTTGAAAATCAAAACACATGTGGGTAAAGGTGTTTACATATATGCAAATAAATAAATAAAAAAGAATAGAGTTTATAGTCATTAAATATAACATAATATTAACCTAATAAGTACCTATTACTCACATGCTAATACTAAAATAATAACTAATTCTATGCATCGTTTGGCACATGATCTAAATTTAAGTTGGAAAATGTGACTCATCGGTCAAAAAAATAAATAATAATAATGGGATATGAAGACTTAGTCCAAGGTTAAAAGTTAATAATAATTAAATGTTTCTTACAGATCTGTATGTAATTCATATTAAGAGTTATTTAATGATAATTGCCCTCTTTTCAGTAATTTTTATTTTTAAATGTAATTGATTTTTGTAAATTTTATTTTTTTTATTTTTTAAATTTTATATGTTAAAAAATACAATTTATAATTTTATATTTTTTAATTCTTTTTCTCATTTTTTTTAAACGTCTAATCGTATTTCAATCTAAAGTTGAATTCTATATTTTAATTTATTTTTTTTTTAATAAAGATTTGTCGTTGTTTTAGTTAAATATACATATATAAAAATACATATACATATATATATATATATATATATATTTTTTTTTTTTTTTTTGGTATTCCTTGCATATTAAAGTCCCAAAGATATTGATATTCAACCTCTTAACACATAAATATTCATAAAATTCGTAGCTTGCATACAAATTTTATAATTTGTCTTTCCATTCACAACGCTAATTAAAAAAGGTGAAAAGCTGAAAGGTGTCAGCTTTTATATATATAAAAAAAAGGGAAAACTCGCACAGCACTCACAACGCCAGCCCCAGTCAGTCGCTTTGCAAATTATGCCATGCGAATTGCATTAAAATTGCATTTAACAAGCTACATGGACATAAATGGTTTTACGCATGGGTGTATGCAGCAGTATGTGGGTGTGCGCTGTGATGTTTATACGTAGAAAGTCTACGTCTTTGCAATTTGAATTTAAGATTTTGCTGCATGAATTCATAGGTATAAACAATTTTTTAAAATCTAAATGAAATGTTGCCACCCTTTTAGCAATTTTGTCAGTTATGACGGTGCGACGACGTTGGAATGTCAATTATTGCCTAAGTTGTCAAATTTAAAAGATAATGGAGAACTTCTAATTGCTTTGTCAATCAGGCAGCACTGTGAACGCAAAAGTGATCCATAAACAGCAAGTTCATCAGCATTTTTGAGCTTGGATTTTGCAAATTGAGGGCGAATAGATGATGTGAAAATTAATTAAGTTCTACATAAGCATCAGTTGTTTTAAACTGAAAGCGACATATTTAAGCACACCAAAAATGCATCCGCGTCTTAGCAGTCGTGTTGATTTGGCTGTGTGAATGTGTGTGCACGTTGGTAGCACGTTGGGTGCCATTGGTTTATTCAATTAACTAAAAAATAAGTAATTTACGTTTAGCTCTGCATTTTTGCCAAGTATGCACGCATAACCGTATTTGTGAGTGCCATCATGTGTTTCCGTGTGTTTTTATGCTGCTGTGAAACTTAAATTTGTTTTGCAATGGCCTTAGTTGTCGTTAATTTACCATTGCATAGTTTCACGCGTCGCAAATGCAGTCGCGCCTACGCAGCCGTGTGTGTAAATATGTGCGCACGTATGTTTTTCCCCTTATGCGAAGCTAGTGTGCGTGTGTTTGCCTGTGTTTAAGTGCGACGCATTATAGCGGCACTTTGGGTGTCGTTAGCTTGCTGAGCACTTTGGCCTTTGTAATGTTTGTTATAATTACGCTTAAAAGTGAAAGTCATCAGCTGAAGGAACATGCATACATAAATGCCTAACACTTGCACAGGTCAAACAGAGCTCGTAAATGTCATCGTCATTATCATTATCGCCACCCCAAAGTACGCAATTATTTTACAGCTACGCTCAGAGCAATCACAACGGTAGCCATTAAACACGTCAGTGTGTCTGTGTGCGTCCTTATTCAAATGTATATGTTGCTTACAAGCAGACAATACCGTACAGAAAATTTAGTGTTGGGTACAACACAATTTTTGTATGTTTAAAATTTAAATTTAAACACTAAAAAGAATTTCTTTAAGTGTTAGCAATTACGATTGTTTACTCTAAAAACTTTAAAATTAAGTAAAATTTTTGCAGAACAAAATTGTATTTAGTTAAACACATTGAACACGCTTTTACATTGTTTTTAAATTAGGTTACTGCTGGGGCTCATGTCCCCATACGCTACATGTTGCAATATTGACAGAAATACTAATCAAAATAATATTTCCAAACCGAACTCTAATATTCCAGCTGTAATTAGAGTGCAGTTATCAATTAACCCATTATGCGATTAGTGCGAGGTATAAAACATATGCTCCAAGGACTTACTTTGTCATTAGGCACCGCCTGTCGCATATCAGTTAAATATAAGCACATGTTGGTATGTATATACATATGTATGTACGTAAATACATGTGTAGTACACACGTACGTGAATGCCGTTAAGCTCATAAAAGTAAAATCCCTAGTCAAGAGTTTTGGGCAAGGCGCTTGTTTAATGCATGAGCACTGGAGCAATTTTCGGGGCAATTATGTCGTTTAGCTGTCGGTTAAGTGTTAAAGCATAAAATTCACACTTGACTTACCAAATCACAGCAGAAAAGCATGCCATAAAGCAGGCGAACAGAATTGTTAAGACTATTGAAATACCCGAACTAGTAGCGCAGTGGGCTAAGCTTTAGCACACAAGTTATATGAAGTCGGTCGACTCAGCGAATTAATGAAAAATTGCATTTTAGAAATTATGGTTTTACAAAATGTAGCAAATATTAAAGATAATAACATCATCAGAACACGAATAACAAGGCAAATTATGTATATTACAGAGTATATCGAGAGAAAATTCCAAAAAATATCATTTATTCCTTTCGTTCAAAAAGTTTGGGACATTTATTAAGATTGAAAAATATAAAGAGCAAGTAATAGATATTCTACGTAAAATTTAAAAATAAATGCAATTTATTTTTTTAGACATATCAAACAGTATATGCACTAGGCAATCATTAACGGTTCGGGTATTACCATAGAGAGGCCACAAGGGCAATCAACTGACCTCGGCATCCCTTTTTTTCGCGTGCTGCTCAGTGTGTCATATGTGTGTATACACACAGTATGCAGACACGCACACAGACATACACGCAAGTTTGATTTGCTGAGCAAACACACACACAGAGTCGGCAGGCAAGCGAAAATTGTAACGGGCGCTGGAAAGTAGGCAACACTCAATTGGTACTCGAAGTGAAATCTGGCTGACTTTTGCTTTTCTTCCCATTGCTCTTACTTTTGAATATATATATTCCTTTTCTCACTTATACGACCACACAACGCAAACCGTATTGCTATCATGGTTAAAGCAATTTCACTCAAGAGAAGCAACAGGAAAACGTGATATGTGTTTGTGTGGGTGTGCCTATGTGTGTGTGTGTGTTTGCTGTCAAGCGAACAGAAGGAGAACAAATAGTATTGCAGACTCAATTTGAATGTGTGTGAATGAATGTGTCTCTGTGTGTGTGCGAGTGTAGACAGTTTGCATAACATTTACTTGTGCTTATTGGCTGACTCGCTGGTTGCTGCCGCTACTGCGACTGTTTAGCATATAAATTGGCTAAAACTATGCATATGTATATGCAAATATATATTCTCTATACCAAAAGTAAAAAATGAAAGCATTGTCAAGAAGTTCAGCAAGTTCAACTTACATAACAAATGAACAAGTCAAGAGGTTGGCCCGAAGGCACGCAACGCAAATTAGCCAAAGTGTATTCAAGGACGAGCAACTGCTTGCTTGTATTGTTATGCACGTGTGTGCAAGTGTGTGTGATTGAGTGTGTGTGTGTGTGTATGTGTGTGTTGGTGCTAGCTGAATTTAAATGACTTAACAACATTACTCAAGCTAGCTGCGTCTGTTGAAGTAGAGCAACTGGAAACGGTTGGTATCATTAGCGGTTTTTGCTAGTAAACGAATTTTTAGTGTGTTCTTTTTTAACGGCATTTCAAGGGAATTGCATTATAAATGATAAAATAAGACATTAAATATAAAAAACGTTGGTTTGTAAATTTTCAGGGCTATCAAGGGAATTACGTTATATATTGACTGTTGAGTTTATAAATCATGTATTATATAAAATATTGAAATACTAATTTAGGCTTTGATATTTGCATTCATTAAATACCAGTTTATATAATATAAATACATAAAATATTCTAAGTGGATTTAGCTTAATGCAATTTATTTGGAATTAAAAAATAAAAATTATACATATATAAATATATTATACATATATATACATTTATACTTAATTAAAAGCAAATTATCTACCTAAAAGAATTTTTATAAATTACTTAAAAGCCTCACACAAATTTAAAAAAAATATTTATATACTTGCTATCCCAAAAAGCTCTGTTAATGTTGGCTAAATTAAAACATTCTTTGCTGTTGCTGCTTTTAATGTAAATTGAAACTTTTTTGTTATTGCTTTTTATATAAACTCAACTAATGCTGCGGCGGTCTCAATGCGCTACAATCAAAGAGGTCATGAAAACACAGCATAAAAACTTTCTAAGCCAGCTTTGTGTGTGTGGGTGTGTGTGTATTTCATGTATATGCTTACGCATGCATGAAAGTGTGGGTGTGTTGATGTACACGTATTTAGTCATGTACACCTGCCCGGGCGGAGGGCCGGAGTTTCTGCTGCTGCTTCTGCGTCTGCTACAGCTTCCCAAAAGCTTAACGTGCAACGTATTCAATTTATCGCTTTGCTTTTTGTGCTGGCGTTGCTCTCTTTTTATTTTGTTGCCCTTGTTTTATTCACGCTCTCTGGGCGTCTGTCGGTTCGTCTGCCTGTTATGCTTTGCCTCGAGTTGCTTTGTTTTATGACTTTTAAAGGACCAGACATACACATAGCAGCACTAGCAGCAGCAGCAGCAGCAGCACCAGCCTGTTGCCTGGCTCTTCAAACTTGATAGCATTTTTCTCATCCACTCTCGCCATCTCTCGCTGGCATTCTCAGGTGGCATCTCAAGATGCTGTCAAAGTCATCGGCACGTGCTTTTCTAAAGTAAAAAAGAAAATTTCGCTAAATTGATTCAAATTGCGAACGGCAGAGTTTTATGTTGCATACTTTTGCAGCGCGTTGCCATGAATGACTCATTTAGACTTGAATAATTTCCATCAACGATAGAGAGAAAGAGAGAGAGAGAGAGATACTGGATTTCAAAATGCTGTCATAAAAGTCGACAGCCACTCGGGCAACATTTCTTTTCAAAGGCCATCATATTTGAGCCGCTTTCTCATTTTTCATATTTGTCCTTTTCCGTTGCCGGTTCATTTAACGAGCTTTTTTATGCCTTTAAATGTTACAAAAAAGTTTAAGCTATAATAATTTAAAAACTTTTGAAAATTTCTAATTTTATTTTTACTTTTTAAAAGAAGTTACCTAGTTTTGCCTGGTTTAAATTTAAATTTATTACGGACTTTTAGGCATGAAAGAGGTCAAAACTAACAATTATATAAATTTAAAGAAATATAAATAAATATATAATGTTATATATTTTTTCCTTAATTTACGTTTTCTCTGCATACATTCCATGATAATTTCCATTGAGTTTTTCCCTACATTTGACATTCAATCAGATATTTCGCTTAATTGTTGTTTATTCGAGGCCCGTTGGGTTTTCCTTGCTTACTGTTCCTATTGATTTTCCGTTTTGCATTTTTTACTAGCTGTTGTTGTTGTCTTAATAGTGTAAAATTTATTGTTTGTTCTGTGGGCTCATTTGTCAGCCTATCAAAGAGCTGCATATACCATATATAACTTGCAGCTTTAGCGGAGGTTATAAATGATGCAGCTATCAAATAGGTTGCATATGCCTCCTCTTTTAAGGCGCCCGCCCACTTTGAACTCCCTCGACTGGGCCTTTGGTAATTGTGATAAATGAAGACCCAAAGCAAATGTAAATTTGAAATTCTGGTTCTTGTTGACTAAGCCAACATAGGGAAGCGGATACAATGCTTAGTTAAGTCTGAATTGAGGTCAAATAACGCTTAATACAATCTCTCTGTACGCAGCAAAATCATAAGCAGAATAGAGAGAAGAGAGAGAGAGAGCGAGGGAGACAGGGAGAGAGAGCATTACAGGGGGTTGAGTTGGGGTTGCTTTGGAGCTGTAGCTCCTTGAGCAGCTGTTCGCTTCAAGGCCCAACGACTTTTTCTCGCACAGCACGATGAACATCATTTAATGTGCCCGGGGCAGACAAGTGGGCGTGTTTTTGGAGGCGTCTATGTAGGTGTGTGTGTTTAAGTGTACGAAAATCAGCTTCGACCAACCCTAATAGCAAACGAATTGCCTCTTGCTGCTTATCAGAGTTAGCTGTGTTAGCTGTGCGTGGTTCTGGAGGCTTGTTGCGCAAATATTGTGCGACATTCCACTTTTGCGGATGTAGCTAACAAAAAAGCAAAAAGGAATGCCTGCTGGTATTTTGAGTGCTCCAGCCAACCGCTAATTTGATTAACTTGGCTTTTCATTCAAGTATCAAAGCTTTTCACGGCAACAAGCATAAAGTGAAGCTGTTCAAAATTGCCTTCAAAAGCAACAGTTGTAAAAGTTGTTGAGCTTAATCGTCAAGTTAAAATGTTGCTATATAAACACCTCATTTTAATACCGTTTAAATTTGCAAGCTTTTGTTATAAAGTAGACAAAGTTTTATATTGATATATAACAGACTTTTGCTGTTAGCATAATTGCTATTTGGCTTACTTTGATTTTGTTCAAGGTAGGCTTCTAGTTATTTAATTAACTCAGTTACACTGGGTTCAGTCCATTTCGCTGCCCAATAGTATTTCCCTCTCGCTTAGTCTGCAGGACTTTTTTATCATTTTTTACACATTTTTTGCGTAAGCATAAATGCGTCCAATCAGCACGGCGCACGTTCAGTTACTAAATCGTTCAACTGAGCTTGCGTGCCGTTTGAGCTGGCACTCACACCAATACATTTAAAGCTAAGTTCTGAATGCTTCCCTCACAGCGCATTACAGCTAAATGAAGAGAGTGCACACATACATGCACGCATTGTGTCTTCATTCTCTACTACACATATTTGAGATCAGACAGTTTACTCGCGTTACAGCTGAGTTTGCACACATACACTAAACCATTAGCTTAGCTTGTATTCTTGCTCTCTACCAAGTCTGACTGCTTGCATTATACGAGAGCGTTGGCTTACATACTTGCATGCATGTATTCTCTCTTGTTTGTTTACACTGTCGCTTTACATGAATTTTAGATCAGGCGCTCGTAGAGTAAGTCGCCTGCACTCACATTCTTACACACTTAGTTCAGAACACGCAACTTATATGTTTTACTCTTCCGCTCACTGGAGCCTCATCGTATATTCGGCAAGTGCATTGCAGCCAATGACGCGTCTCAATTGTTCACAAATAAATGCATGCATAATCTTCTATGCTCACAGCATGCACAATATGCACACTCCATACATGTATGTTAATGCTCTGCCAACGCGCTCTCGACCATTTCTGTGCAGAAGTGTGAAGCCAATCGGAAGCAAAATTTAACTTCCGTCCGCATTTGACTTTAAATATTCCAGCTTATGATTAGGAAAATGTTATTGTGATTGTCACAAGCAAAAGGGTCTTCAGTCTAATTAGATATATAAATAGTTTTGATGCTATTCAAATTCTGAGCAGACACTAAGTTGTAGAGATAACAAGAACTTCAGATCTTATATCTTTATTTAAAAAGCAAAACCATAATAGTTATACAAAATGAATAAATTGAAATAGATAAATTTAAATTGCATTTGTTTTATATATATGTAAGTTAATTAAATTTGCTTGAAAACTGTTTGGAACCTTTTCTATATTCCTTATCAAACTTCTGGTAATCCCTTTCTATTTGCGCTTAAGTGGCCAATGTCTTCCCATGTATCAGCAACATGATTAAGAGTTTGTTTCACGTAACATTTGCTTTGCTCAAATATTTATCAAATCACTCAACACGTTCTTATCAGAAAAAAAAAGCAAAAATTACGTGAGGAAACTCGTGAAACTTCTCTGCTGATGAGTTGAAATAGTGAAGATTGTAGTCAAGTGTTGATAAATGCATTTTTGTTTTCTTCTTCTTTGCTTTCCTAACCCAATTTGCTTCCATTCAAGAGCAGAAGAAAGCCAATCAAAAAGTTTTAAAGAGTCAAAAAATATCTGTTAGCAAGAGAGAGAGAGAATAAAACGTCGGCTGCGACGTCGACGGAGACGCTGGCGTTGCGCTCAGTGCGTAAAGCAGTTTCGGCAAGTTTCAACCAGCTGCAGGCGGCAAAAAAGTTTTGTGGTTTTTGTTGCTGCTATTGAAATTTTAATGAGCAGCCACTAAACGCGCAGAGAAATGCGTTACCTTTAGATACATATATTCCATGCCATGTGCTGCGAACAAAAATGTAAATACAAACATGTTCACACACACACATCTATGTATATTTGTATATATATGTACATATATATGAGTACATGTATGAAAACAACTGCATGATTAAATGCGCATATTTAAAGACCTTGTTGGCTTCATACATACGCTCTTGTATAGCGCAAAAAGCTTATACACTGATTTATGGTGCTCTATGTTTGAAAACAATTTGTTTAGCATGTTGCTTCAAGGACTCGTGCTTATCATGTTTTGTTGCTAGCTAAATGTTTCTTACACATTATGTCAAGTTTAAAATGTGCTAGCAACATGCTTACCAACAGTTTACTACTTGATATCTAGGTAATATTTTTGTTAGGGCTTATGTTGCTAGTTACAAGCTATAAAATATCATCATAATCTTAAATCTGAGCTAGCAACATATATACAATATTTTCGAGCAACATTTTCTATTCATTTTTTCCCAACAAAAGTTTATATGTTTAGCAACAATATGTTGCCATCGACATGTTGTCTAAAGCCTGTCTTGTTAGCTACATTATCTAATGCATGATTCTACAAGCATTTACTCTGTGCTCGCAACATTCCTAGCAACAATATATCTATAAAGCTCCTTAAGTGTAGCTAGACATATTTCTTAATGTGTTTCCAAATTTTGATCTAAGCCTTGCTAGCAACATTGCTGAATTGCACTTTACTTATGGGAAATATGCCAATGTTGTTGAATCTAGAACTCGCTTAGGAACTAATGTTGCCAACAGCAAGTGTTTGGGCACAGATGCCAAAAATGTTATCAGCAAAGCAACAAATGTTGGCAACTTATTTTATTATTAGCACAAACGAATATCAAATGCTGCCAAGGATTTAATTAGTTATTACAACGGTAGGCAACACAACATGATTGCCAAACAAACACAAAATCTTGCCAAGGAGTCAATAACTGTTGCCAATCATTTTTCTACCCACATGAATCACAAGCAAACGCTTAAATCGTGTTAATGCTGGCATCGATTAGGCTGTGCAAACAAATCACATATATTTGGATCAGTTGAATAAATGATGCCACACATTTTGCAGTGGGCGGCAGGCGCAGAGGGTGCGCGCACAGGAAACTGGAAAATCTGTGCGTTGATTTGCTGTGATGTCGGCGCCAGGAGTCACGTACGCCCAAGAGGAAAGCTGTGCGGCTGCCACAGAACAAATTTGGCATCAGTTACTTATGGAAGCTTTGCTGTGGGAGTGCCAGTGGCAGTGGCAGTGGCAGCCGCTGCTGCGCGGCATTGCTCGGCTATGCTGCTCACTCAGTACTTATAATTAGGGCTCTACTGTTTAATTATGCATATTAAAATTTGACAATTAGTTGTGAATATATTGTCGAGTTGATAAACGTATTGAAATATATAATTTCACAGCTGACAGGCTACGGCGAACGGCTATAAAAAGCCAACATTTAGACATAAACGACAACAGTTTAGTTTGCCAGCCAACTAGCCAAGTTAACAACATGCAACGTTTCGTCTACTCTGTGGTCTTTGTCGCCTTGCTGGGCGTCGCTTTGATTGGAGCCTTCGATGACAAGGAAGCCATGGCCAAGTTTGTGGAGATGGCGGAGCAATGCAAGGGCGAGGTCGGCGCCAGCGATGCAGATGTCCAGAGTGCCATGAAGCACGAGCCCGCCGGCACCTACGAGGGCAAGTGCCTGCGCGCCTGTGTCATGAAGAACTTCAAGGTGCTGAACGCCAATGGTAAACTGGACACGGAGGCAGGCCGCGAGAAGGCAAAGCAGTACACAGGCAGTGATCCCTCCAAGCTCAAACTGGCCCTCGAGATCGGAGACATCTGCGCCGCGATCGCTGTGCCCGACGATCACTGCGAGGCGGCCGAGAAATACAGCATGTGCTTCAAAACGGAGGCCGAGAAGCACGGACTGGTCTAAATAGGCATTTCCATGCACTACACAGTCTAAAACAGCGCCCGAACATGACCCAGGATTCAGAAGGACCTCGAGTATCCCTAGATTTAGTTTAGTTTAAGCGTATGCTTATGCCTGCCACCCAATCCAAGTGGGCGGAAAGGTTTATAATAAAGGCAAAAAGTATTCAAAAAATTTTGAATTGAATTGAATATTACAAGAAATTAATCATGTTAAAAAAAAACATTTTTGAGCTTCAATTCGAATTGTTAAATCGTTCAGGTCTTTACAAAATTTATAAAAAATAGTTGCAAGTCTTTTTTTTAGTTGCAAATTTTCGCTGAATTTTTAAATAAATACTTTCTATCAAAATTTAGAATATTACCAAATATTATAAAATATTGAATTAAAAGAAGTTCGTATATTGCAAAGTAAAAGTTAATTAAGTTAAATAATATAAATAACAAATACATTTATATTTAATTATATAATGTATTTATTAGATTATAATTTTAGCAAAATTATATAATTTTAGGAAAATTATGAAATTAGGAAAAGAGATGATTTTTAAATGAAATAAAATGTGCGACTTTTATTAAAGAAACTTTAGTTTGAAATATGTTTTAAATGATAGAAATTGTTATTTATTTGACGTATTCGTGAGGCATAGCAGCAGCTATGCTGTACACACAGGGTATTTCGTAGTCGAGTCGGCGTTCATTTCGTAAGCAAGCCGTGAATCACTTTCTATTTTAGGCCTTTGATCTATAGGAAACTTTACTTACTTTCGTACTGCTTCTTCTCCTTATCGGCCTCAAGTTTGAACATTGCATCCCGTAAATTGTGCCGTTCGTCTGCGTCCAGATTGCACAGCAGCTCCATGGCACGTTCGCTGTTCAGGTGCGTGCTGAACTTGGAGTAGTTGCGCGTCGAAATGGGCAAATGTTGCGCCAGAATGTTGCTGTGGCTCCTGTTGCAGATGTGGCTGATGATGTTGCTCTCATTGCAGCTGGTCGGCAGGCAGGTAAATTTGCGGCAATTGTTGATGGCGGGTAATAGCTGTTGATTGTGAATGTGACGCACCAAACGCCCGAAGGTGATGCGGTAGGCTTGCTTCATCGTTGTTGCTCTTATACAATTTGGCTGTCGCGATCAAAATTGTGACGTCACTGAGCGCCAGAGCAGCGTACTAAAGCTGCCGCAATGTGCTGCTGCGTTCGATTTTGTAAATATGCGTGCCTGTGTGTGTGTGTGTGTGCGTATGCTGTTTGTGTGCATAAACAATAACAGAAGCTGCGCTTTGGGCTCTGCCGTTGCCACGCACCACCAGAGACTTTGCCTACAACAGAGCCACGACCCGCTGACCACAAAATTTGTTGCGTCTGCAACTTCGTTGGCCGTTCGACTGAGAGACGGCCCGTAACTTGAACGGCGTCGAAGTTCAGCTAAAATACGCACGCATTAAAAAGCTTTTGCTCTCTCACTCTCCCGTAGACTTTCAGGCTTTCGTGCTCGTGCTCTTCGCTGAGTTTTTGTGGACACTTTTTGCGCTTTAAATTGTAGACGAAAACAGCTGTTCGTGACGCCCACGCACGAGATGTATATATTTTCTGTTTGTTAGGGGCACATACACGATACGACTTAATCATGTAGATTATTTTTTTATAACATTTTATTTTATTCATCGATAAAATTAAACAAAATTGAATGACTAGTCGTTACGTGCCATGCCCAAATTTGGTATTATTGATGCATGCAAATTAATGGTCACTCTAAATTTTTGGTGCTAAATAAAGAAGGCGTATAGGCATTGTGCATTGATGAGTTTCAAAAGAAAGGTCACCTTAACTTAGGTATAACGTTGTGGAGCTGCAAAAATACTTTTTGGTATTTTGTGAGTATGCGCCAAAGACAAATTTTTGAATTTTTTTAAAATTATTTATTTATACGGTTGAGTGGGTGTGTGTAATCGTGTGCTTACAACTAATTGGCAAAAATCTTAAGAACAGATTGCGAGCCTAGTCAGCAGCTAAGGAATTGGCATAATCAATATAATTCACACTTAATAATAATCAATATTATTATGTGCAATCGTTGGCACGCTGTCCGGGTATGCCGCGCAGCTCTTGATTGAGTGTACGCAGCAGCGGATGTTTGCCACAGCCGCAGCGACCACGAAAATCATCCAAATCCAAGGCCCAGACCATGCCGCCGCCCAAACGCAAGCTGCGCACGAATTGCGCTTTGCGACGTATATCAGCCACATCATCGTAGGAGACCCATTGATTGCCGCTATACGCATAGGGCCCAATGCGTCCCTCGTCGTCACGCACCACCGTCCAGCCGCCAGCGCTGACCTTCTCGCAGATTTCATAGTAGGCCAAGAAGCCACCGGCACGCGTGTAGGTGCCCGCCTGTCCGGGACCAATGGACTTGTCATTCAAGGAGCGCGCCTTCTGATCAGCCAGCGAGAAGGATTGCCCGTATAGGGGCATGCCCATAACCAGTTTACTGGGCGGCGTGCCCTGATCCAGCCAGTAGTGTATGCTATAGTTGCCATTGAAGTAGGGATTGGCATCGCCATCCACATAATACAGCGGAGCCACGTGACCCGTCTGCTTGTCCCAATGGCCATGGAAATCGTAGGTCATCACCGCAATCCAATCGAAATAACGCGCCAGCTTTGGCACATCGTAGCCCGCATCGATGACCATTTTGCTTGGCGAGACGGCAGCGGAGAGCAGCAGTCCGCGTGGGCGGAATGCATCGGAGAGTTCGCGTACTAGCGCAGCAAATCCTTGCTTCTCGGCAGGCGAGCCCTTGGCGCAGTCCACCTGCCAGCACACCGGATACTCCCAATCCAGATCCAAGCCCTCAAAGCCATATTTCTCAACGAATACCAAAATGCTCTCAATGAATCTGGCACGCGCTTGGGGATCGAGCACCAAGCGAGCATACTTGCTGCCCAGCGAATCATTCCAGCCGCCAATGGCAACCGTTACGCGCAGTCCCTTCTGCTTGTACTCCACAACCCGTTCGTAGAATCGATTGTCAATGTCTGCCCAGGAATCGTGCGTCTTTATAGTCAGACTATTGCTGTTGAGCACAGCGAAGCCGTAGACGATGTGCGTGCAGAGATTCTCATCAATATCTTCGGGAACATACTTGCCTTGGCCGGGTCGATACCACGCCCAATTGGTGAAGTAGCAGACGACCTTGTACTCCTCGTTGCTGCCCAGTGGCGGAGCTGGCGTTGGCTTGGGGCGAGCTATAGGCTTCTTATTGGGTGGCGTGAAGGGCTTCTTTGTGGGCTTCGTGGCGGGCTTGCTGCTCGGTGTGGTGCCAGTTGGCTTTGGCCGATGCACCACAGGCGGCTGAGTGGTTTGGTCCGAGCGAACTGCACAGTTGGCATTGTTTGGCCAGTCGCAGTAATTCTCGTTCCAGTGCAGACCGGCTGGACAGCTGAGAGTTGTAGGGATTTAGGCTAAAGCTCAAAGGATTCTATCGGAGACGTTCGACTCACCGCTGTTCAATCAGTTCGCCATACTGACAGATGTAATACTTATTGCAATCACGCTCGTGCGATGCATAGTTGCGTCCATCGCAATCGATCGGCTGGTCAGGCTCTGGCCTGGCCGATGTGGCAACTATGTGCGACGGGGTTGCAGTGTTGATCGTGGGCTTGGCTGACTGCGCGGTGCCTTTGTCGCCAGCAACTGCAAATGCGATGTTGCATGAAAGTCTCTCAATCACTTTATACACAGCTTACCCATTGTCTTTTCGCTCTGCTCCAGCGCACACTTGGGATGTGGTCCTGGATAGCCGCGTAGCACGCGATTGATTGTCTTTAGCAGTGGATACGATTCGCAGCCGCAATCGTTCTTGAAATCATCCAAGTCCAGGGCCCAGATCATGGCTCCGCCCAAGCCCATGGCGCGCACGTATTCGCTCTTGTGGCGTATCATGGGCGCATCGTCAAAGGACACCCACTGATCCCGCGAGAAGGCATAGGGACCCATGCGACCGCGCGCGTCGCGCACCACATTCCAGCCGCGACGTTGTATATACGAACAGATTTCGTAGTAGGCCAGGAAGCCTCTGGCACGCGTTGCCTCGCCGGCCTCACCGCCGCCGTAGGTGGGTGCATTGAGCTCATTGTCGCTGGCCTGGGCTAGGGAGAAGGACTGGCCGTACATGGGCATGCCCATAATAAGTTTCTTGCGCTCAGCACCGCTCTCCAGCCAATAGTTAATCGAGTAGTTGGCATTGAAGGTGGTCGTGCCCTCTGGGTGATCGTACATGGGCGCCACATGACCCGTATGCTTGTCCCACTGTCCATGATAGTCGTATGCCATGACGGCAATCCAATCAAAGTAACGCGAAAGCTCGGGCACATTGTAGCCCGCGTCCACAACCTTTTTGTTCGGCGAGACAGCGGCGGAGAGCAGCAAACCCTTTGGCTTGAAGGCCTGCGACAACTCACGCACCAAATCTGTGAAGCCTTCCCTTTCGTCGGCGGTGCCCTTTTTGCAGTCCACCTGCCAGCACACCGGATACTCCCAGTCCAAGTCGAGACCGTCGAATCCGTACTGCTCGATAAAGTCCATGACATGGCGTATGAATCGGGCTCGCGCCGTGGCGCTTCTAACTAAGCGAGCGTATTTATCGCCAGCTGAGTCGTTCCAGCCGCCAATGGCGACGGTTACCTTGACGCCCTTCTTCCTATAGCTCACCACGCGCTCATAGAACTTGTTGTCCAGATCGGCCCACGAATCATGCGGCTGAATCGTCAACTTATCGCGATTCAACACTGCAAAGCCGTAGACAATGTGCGTGCAGAGGTCCGCATCGATGTCTTCCGGTAAATACTTGCCACCGCCTTGACGGTACCACGCCCAGTTGGTGAAGTAGCAGACCACCTTATAGTCGGTGCCGGCGTCGGCTATTGGATAACCCACCTCCATTTCAAAGTCTCCCTCCTCAATATCCTCGTTGGGATCAACTTCGTTTTCCTGCGAAGATTCAGGCTCGTTGTTGCTGCTGCCTGCTTCATTGCTGGCCGATTCGTTGCTGCCTGCCTCATTGCTAGAGTCTTCAGAGTTGGAGCTAGACTCTGGCTCTGGTGGCTGCACGACTGCCACCTCTTCCTGCTCCTCGCCGCCCACGCTTTCGACTTCCTCAGCCTCGCTGCTTTCCTGACCAGCTGCTTCCTGTGTAGTTTGTCCGGCTTCATTTTCCACAGATGCTGTGCCCACTTCACCCGAATTGGCTTGCTCTTCCACAGACTCCACTTCCGCGGGACTTAGACCAGCTATGGGAATTTAAATATTAGTTCAAGCTAAAAGTTTTCCCTAGAGACTTACGCGTAGGCTCATAGCCATTTGGTGGATCCTTTAGTACATCGTGTATTTCCCTGAGCAATGGATGCACGCCATCGCCGCAACGATTACGGAAATCATCAAGATCTAAGGCCCACACCATGCCACCGCCTAGATTGAGGGCACGAACCAGCTGCGATTTCTTGCGTATCATGGCCGGATCGTCAAAGGAGACCCACTGAGTGCCCTTGCGAGCGTATGGGCCCATGCGACCACGTTCATCCTGTACGACTTCCCAGCCCTGATGCTTGACGCGCTCGCAGATCTGTGAAATGAATAAAGCAAAAGCAATATTTAAAAGGTTTCAATTCTCAGTAAGTTACTTGGACCCACCTCATAGTACGCCAAGAAGCCAGCTGCTTTGGTAAATTCACCCGCCTGGCCAGGTCCAGGTGCCTTGGCATTGAGTCCATTGTTATTGGCATTCTCCAGCGTAAAGGACTGGCCATACAGAGGCATGCCCATGACAATCTTGCGCGAGGGAGCACCTTGCTCTATCCAATAATTCAGGGAGAAGTTCTGAGGAGAGCCAATTCAATATAGTTGCTGCTTTTGCTAGTCGGTTAAGACGTTGCTTACCGCGTTGAAGTAATCATAGTCGTCATCGGGATGATGATACAAGGGCGCAACGTGTCCTGTCTTCTTGTCCCACTGTCCGTGGAAATCGTAGGTCATCACAGCGATCCAGTCAAAGTAGCGTGCGAGCTCTGCCACATCGTAGCCAGCATCGATGATCTTTTTGCTGGGCGACACCGCAGTGGAAAGCAGCAGACCACGTGGCCTAAATGCTTCCGACAGTTCCCTGACCCAGGCCGTGAAGCTCTCCTTTTCATCCGGGAAGCCCTTGTTGCACTCAGTTTGCCAACAAACCGGATACTCCCAATCCAGATCGAGGCCCTCAAAGCCGTACTTCTGGATGAAGTCCAGAGCATGCCGAATGAATTTCGCACGCGCCGCTGCATTGCGCACGAGGCGACTGTACTTGTCGCCCTGCGAATCGTTCCAGCCACCCAGGGCCAGGCTGACCTTGACGCCCTTGCTCTTCAGACCGCTGACGCGTGTATAGAAATTGTTATCGATGTCTGCCCAAGAGTCGTGAGTGCGTAGCGTGAGCTCGGAGTAATCCAATACTGCAAAGCCATATATCACATGGGTGCACAGGTCCGTGTTGATGTCATCGGGCGTGTAGCGACCCAGACCCTTGCGATACCAGGCCCAATTGGTGAAGTAGCAAACGACCTTGTAGTGGCCATCCAGGGGCTGCAGTTGCGGCTTGTCCGTGGGATAAGTGGGTCGAGCTGTAGTGCTAGGTCGCTGCGTTGTCGGCACGGGCTTAGCTGCAGCCGGTGGCTTTGGCTTGGAGCTGCCACTGCCGCTGCCGCCTGAGCCACTTCCTCCATCCTCTTTGCACTGCGCCGCCATTGGCCAATCGCAGTTGCCCAGCGCCTCATTATAATGCAAGCCAGGCGGACAGTCGGCAGCCTGCAGACGATTCCACAGACAGAACAAATACTTGGAGCAATCGCCGGGATAGGGCACACGCTCCTCGCCATTGCAGGGATCCTCTTCGCTGGCCTTGGACTGTATAATGCGCAAATACTTCTTGCTGGTCACGCACTGCACATTCTCCGGCCAATCGCAGATCTTTCGCAGGGCATCCCAGTGCAGCTCGCTGCCACATTCACTTGGCACCAGCGCTCCATTAACGCAGATGTAGTACTTGCCGCAGTTTCTGTGCGTGTAGTATTCGCCCTCGTTGCAGCGCGACGAGGTGGGTGGACGTGGTCGGCGAGTGGTGCGATGTGGCTTGCGAGTGGTGCTACTTCCAGGCAACGGCTTCTGAACAGGTTTTGTTGGCTTGCGACTGGGCTTAGCTGATGTCGTAGTTCGTCTCGGTTTCTTGGTGGTGCTGCTGTTGGGGCGCTTGGTGGTGCTGCTGCTGGGTCGTTTGGTGCTGCTGCTGCTGGGCCTTTGAGTGGTGCTTCTAGTGATGAGCACACCACTTGTGGTGCTCGTATGTTCTTTCTTCACCGAGCACTGCGCAGAGGCGGGCCAGTCGCAGCCTTTCACCTCGTTGTTCCAGTGCAAGCCACCGGGACAGAATTGTTGACGCAGTTCACCCGGTATAATGCAATGGTAATACGAATTACAATTCCTTTTATCTGGATAGAATTCACCAGCCTCGCAGTTGGCGGCCTGTATCACGGGATAGACCAGAGCTGGCACAGGTATAGTGGTGTGGGCCGGTCGTACAGTTGTCTTAGTTGGCTTCGGCTTAGGCTTGGCAGGACGTTTTGTCGTTGTAGGCGGTGCTGCGCTGGTCCACCAGGCGGGAGTTGTGCTGGTGGTGGTGCTGCTGGTGGTAGGTCTGCGAGTAGTTGTGGTGCTACTGCTGGGTCTTGGCGTGGTTGTGCTTGTTTGATCCCAAGTGGGCCAGGAGGTTGTGTGATCGTTGTGACTGCCGCTCAGCGAGCCATCGCTGCTGATGGTCGTCATTTGGGGTGGTACCGGTGTTATCGGCTGTGGTGGGCGCTCGCAATTGCTGCGCGTCGGTGGCTCCGTGTTCAGTCGACCCAGGGCCCGATTGACAGCCTTGAGCAGTGGGAAGGCTTCACTGCAGCAGCGATTCTGGAAATCATCCAGATCGATGGTCCAAGCGGCAATGCCACCGAAATCGTTATTCGCCGCATAGCGAGCCTTGGCCTCCACGCTGGCCGCATCCTCATAGCCCACCCATTGGTTGCGCAGCATGGCATAGGGTCCAGACTTGCGCTCTGCATCCCGGCCGGTCTGCCACTTCTGCTTGCGTATGCGCTGACAGATCTCATAGTAGGCCAACATACCAGGCTGCTTGGTCAGCTCGCCAGCGTCGCCTGGGCCGCTAGCCGAAACGCCCTCGCCGACCAATCGCTGGCTGCTCTGCTCGAGCGTAAAGCTCTGCCCATAGAAGGGTATGCTCATAATCAGCTTCTCGCGGCGTGCGCCCATCTGAACCAACAGCTGCATAGTGTGGTCCGTATTATATTGCGGATATTTGTCCTGCGGACGTCCGTACAGGGGACTCACATGGCCAGTTTGTCTTTCCCAGGCTCCATGGTAATCGTAAGTCATCACAGTCATATAGTCAACGATTTCGGAGAGTGCAGCCAGCTCGTAGGCCTCGTTGATGATCTCCTCGTAGCCCGAGATGGCCACGCCCAATTGCATCTTGGGATTCACACGCTTGAGCTGTGAGCGCAGCTCACGCAGTAGCTTAGTCAGATTGGGCCTGTCGCTGGGCGGTCCCTTGGAGCAATCGCTTTGCCAGCACTTGGGGTAGTTCCAGTCCAAGTGAATGCCACTAAATCCGTGACGCTGCAAAAAGCCCGCCGCACTGGAGGCAAATACTTTGCGCTTGATCTCGTCACTAGCCAAGCGGGAATATTTGTCGCCACTCGAATCTGTCCAACCGCCCATAGCAAGCAACACGGGCACGCCGAGAGCTACGACGCGCTTGTAGTACTGATTCTCTATATCCACCCAGGGATCGAACTCACGTATGGTCAAATGATCCGGATCGAGCGAGGCAAACGAATAGATAATCGCTGAGCATAGCTTTGGCTCCAGCTGCTCGGGCACAAAGTGACCATCGGCCTTGCGATAAAAGGCCCAGTTGGACATGTAACAGAGCACCTTGGGTGCCATGTTGTAGTTCTTCTTTTCCGTTGTGGTCTTGGCCTGTAATAAAGCGCCATAGGCGCCGTCTTGCGTGAGATCGGCCTGGGCTAGAGCTCCATAGAACTGTTGCTCCGTATAACTGTCCAATTCATCGATATGCTCCAGTTGCTCCAGATCCACTGCCTTGAGCAGCTGCTGATGTGGTGAGCCGGAGCGATAGGGCTGCGGCTGATAATTGTCATTTGAGCTGGGTGCTATGAATGCGGCGTATTTATCGGACACCGACCAGGGATCCGGTTCCACCAGCTGCGACAGTTTTTCCTCCTGTAACTCTTCTGGCACGTCGCGCACAAAGCTGGCGGGCGATGCAAACTCTAACGATTCCTCGTCTTCATCTTCATCATCATCGCTGGGCTGCGCCTCCACAGAGTCACGTACAAAGGAACGCAACGGAGAGGATTCACGCAGCAGCGCAATGTTCCGCTCACTGATGCTGGGCACACTCTCCACGGCGCTGCGTAGCGGTAGAAATGTCTCACCAAATGTGGGTCGTATGCTGAAGCGACTCAGTGCCCCAGGCTCATCCTCCACCGGCATACTCTCCACGGCTGCACGCACAAAGGCCGGCTTGTAGCTGGGAGCCACGTGCACCTCGGGCGCTTCGATGCGAATGTGCCCCGTGGCCGCTGTTGCCCATAGGCAAAGCAGCTGTAAGAAATTGAATTAAGAAGCATTTGGGATTGAGTATATAAAGGGTTTATAGGAATAGCAGAAGAAGAGCTAAACATCTTATAAATATAAGGATAATAGCTCAATAGTTATCTAGGGTTAGTCAAAGTTGATATAAAATGAAAAATAGTCCAACGTATCAATGTGATCAGAGTCAAATTTATAATAAAATTTTTATTTCATTCACAATTCCCATGAATAAAAAATTGTTAGAAATCTATAGTTCTATGTGTTATATATTGAGAATTATATTTCAATAAATGAAATTGTTTATTTTGAATCATGATCGATCCCTCATGTATAGGTTTGCGAGAATGATTCTTATTACTTGCTATTTAGTATACGAAAGCTGAATAGCTCAGCATAAGCGCCAATCAACGAATTCTGTGTTTAGTTTAAGGACAATTGAAGAACAACTCAATGGAGCGAATTATATATGATCGAATGAACAGCTGAGAAATCTACTACTATTTCAATTTTACTGAGCTACTATTTGTGCACACTCCTATTCCCACATTTAGTATTCTACATCAACTTCACTAATTCTAGCTCTGATGCTATTAGTCTGCTACTGCTACTATTTTATTACTATTATTCTGCTACTACTATTACTATTTTACTACTCTACTACAACTACTCTGCTACTACTACTTTTAACACAACAGTACTCTGTTACTAGTACTACTATTATTTAACTACTACTACTATTTTACTATTTTACTACTAATACTACTAATATTTTACTATTATACTACTACTACTACTACTACTATTTTTAACTACTACTATTATTTAACTACTACTACTACTACTACTATTTTACTATTTTACTACTACTAATACTACTAATATTATTTAACTGCTACTACTATTTTACTATTTTACTACTACTACTACTACTACTACTATTATTAAATATTACTATTTTACTACTATCACTACTAAAATTCTAATATTGTACTATTTTACTACTACTACTAATATTCTATTATTTTATTAATTTTCTACTACTACTAAAACAACTAAACTTGAACTATTCTACTATTCTACTACTACTTTACTACTACTAATACTCGACTACTACTCTAGTAATAATATTCTACAAAATCAACTACTCGACTATTCCTATTTCTGCTGATTCTACTACTAAACTACTACTACTACTAATCAACAACAGCTACTTTAGTATTACTAGAACAGTCTCAGGACATTCTCTGATTGATTGCAACTTACCAGCAGCCCGTTGTGCGTAGCTCGTCTACGCATGTTAATAAGTCGCTTTTATAGTGCGCGAGCTTCGATTCCACTTGAGCTGCAAAGAAACTAATATGCATTTTCAATTAAGAGTATTATACATTAACATAGTTAATATTTAAACCAGACTTTAAGGTAATTCCCTCTTGTTTTTAAGTGTGATTCATAAGTGTAACTTGCTTTTTGCCCAAAATATTATTATTTATATATATAAATTGGGCTATCTACATGATTTATTAAGGCAGACGCACGCATTATCACGTCAGCGCATTGTCCTCTCATATTACGTGTGGCAATGCGTCGTACATTCTAATTAGGTTAGGTAGAGGCTGCGCGGTTTTGGATGACAAATTGGGAAGTAATTGTTTGACTCTTTTTTGTTTGTATTTCGTTTCTGCCCGGAACTTATTTATATGCCTATTGATTGTAAGTGATAAATGTCTAAAGGCAGTAAATAAATTATATATATTTTTTATATATATTTGTTTTATATGCCAGACGCAATATGACCTAGGCCCACGCCCACGAAATTTCAATTGTATGTATATGTGTTCCTGTCTTGGGTGCCAAAAACTCGCTTACTTTCCCACCATTTTTCAAAAAATTGTTATAAATTAACTAAGAGACAAGGAACTTGTTTACGTTGCGACATTTAATTGCCAGATCGAAATTTCTGCTTGATTTCATAAATTGATTTTGTTTTCATTCGCATTAATTTCGAGTGTTTGAATGTGCCGCTGGGTTATAAATTGAATTGTGGTTTTGATACAATATAAATGATTATTTTAATTCAATTATGCTAATATCTAGAATTACGTTTATACAAATACATATATAGAGGCAATATAAAGATCCAATTCCCTGCCACGTAGATGCCAAGATTAAGAATAATGTTAAATGTTTTTTTTTTCTCTTCAGCTGACATTACTATTTTTATGAAGAACTAAATTTCTAAATAAGAAAATAAAAAAAAGTTAATTTTTATTCTAGTTTAAAATTCTGTTTTAATATATTGTGTTTATCATTAAATGTTTGCATTTAACATTAAGTGGTCTTTCGCACTACTATTTTTATGAACAGTGAAAAAGGTATATACAAATATATAAATATATTATATACGTAAATATGATATCTAGGCATTTAATGTCCCTATTTTTCTATAAAATTAGGTCTTTCTAATCTTTTTCATAAACATCGGGTCGCACTACTATTTTAATGAACAATGATGTATATACAAATGTATGTATAAATATATTATATATAAAAATATGTTATACAGTGTCAAAGATTATATATTTTTAAGTCATTCATTGTTCCTATTTTTTTGTATAATTCTCTTTTAAATATATTCGGATAGATGTGTAATTGCAGAGGCAATATAAGGAATAGTTGAAGATTTGTTTGGTCTATTCAAGGAATTTTAAGTTTAACTTCAACAATTTTGTACTTATTTTGCTTGTATGCGTAAGTTTTTACTAAATTTTGCTAGCCAGTGTATTCGAGATGGTAATCCTTGAACTGCAACAGACAAAGGCATTTTATGTCTTGGAAACTTTACCTCTATGAGTCAGGAATCGTGGCTGTTAACGTTATTTTTCTTTCTCAGTTTTATGCTTCAGTATTTACTAATAGCTATTGAATTATTTACAACCTTTCTTTCTCTTTCTACTGGCCTACGGTTATTTCAATTTGCGGAGTGTGCCAAATATATTTCTTTTTTTTTTGCCTAATATGCAAATCCGTTTCCAGAATTAGGTTAAGAGCTTTACGATGTTGACCGGTTTCTCTTGACTTTTTATTATTTATTATTATTTTTGTTCTTGTTTTGATAATCTAAAAAAACGACGTAACACGGGGAGAATGTTATTATGTATGGTAATCAAAAGAAATGTAACCCACGCCAATGGGAGAAAAAGATGTTGGGCAAGTTTTGCGATTTAGAACTGGGCAGGTTTTGATTGGTAGAGATGAGAAGGAGGGGGAGGTTTAGAGAGAGACGGAAAGAGTTCATTGAACGTCAAGATTCTCGGCCCACTGATCCTGTCCGCATATTTTAGATGTGGCAAATAAAAAATAAAATAAAAAACGTAGAAGAGATTGTGCAACGAGAGAAAGGCAGCAGATGAAATTTGTCTGCGTGGAACTTTCAGCTTGTATTTAAATGCTTATTATCTATACGGACTATATACATCAGTTGATGTATATTTTTCACATTTTATTTAAATTTTTGCAGAACAAAAGTCTTTTGTTTCGTATATATAAATATATATATAAAACTTGTGTATTTTATGTGCCACTATTAAAACTCCATAAACCTGGTCCACAATTCGGTCTTCTACGCGCATCACTTGAACACACAATAAGGAATTTCTTATGCACTTCACGTACGCACACACAAACACTGAGAAAAATTCCACTTAATATTCAATTTGATGTCCATTTACTGTTGCAGACACACACGACAAGCGTTTATATAGAAAGTTCTCACTACACTTGACTCATTCACTTACTTAACGGACTTATCCAAAAGTATGTTGTAAATATATATAAATATATCTATATATATATATTTGTAATCCAGTAGCGGCTTTCACTTGTCACGAGAACCTTTGCGCATGCGCGCCCGAAACGAAACTGTTGCCGATCCCACTGAAGAGGCTCCTATTTATACGCAAACGGAGCGTGCTGCAAATGTGCACAATACATAAAAAAAGAACGCCCGCAGCAACGTTCTAAAATGTTAAAGTAACAAGAAAGGAAAGTTGAGCTCCTAGGGTCGCACCTTAAATACTCTTAAAATTGCAGAAAATTAGGAACTGGGGTACTTAATAAAAGATTAAAGTTGCCCAGCAGAATAATAAATTTAATTATTATATTTTGAACATTAAACGATTTAATTCACTTTTGAATATAATATATAAATAATAGTGCATAAATAATATATGTCGGATAATAGCTGAAAAATAAATTTTTAGTATTATTTTTAGTATTTAAAGACTTAAATACTATAAAGGCGCTTTATATATCATAGTTAATTAAACCCTATCAAAAAGTGAATTGAAAAATAGTATATATTCAGAGGATCAATAAATAAAATATGTATCTACAAAAATATATTCTTATAATATATGTTTCATATAGATATTATAAATATTAATAGCTGCAATATTAATATATACAAATAATTCAAATTGATATATTTTCAATATTTTCTTATCTAGCTAACTCTGTTTTTAATCAATCTATTAAATTAAATTAAATCAGTATATTGTAGGCAACAATCAAATCTTATTTTTTGCATGTTAAGCTTATGTTAGGTACTTAATGCAGTCCTATATCATGGACCTAAAGCCAGTTCAATGACAAGTATCTTTGAAAAGTTTCATATCTCAGTTAAACAGGTTAAAGAATTTCTTTTTTTCTGCCACGACATGCAATTCTTTAACTTTTTTAATCCGCATGTCAAACTCTTTGACATAATCGTTATACTTTGAGACGTTTATAAATATATATGCGTATATAAATATAAAAGAACACGAAGAATATGCGTATAAAAAATCAAAACAAAAGCGCTGCCTGTGTTTTCTTTTTGTGTCTCTCGTGAAGCAGCGCGAACATGGAAATAAAAACAAAAAACCGGCAAACGGCAGAAGTCGCACTTGGCTACCGGCGAAGAAGCTACAGCACGAGATGTCAATGTCCAACAGAAACTGGTCCAGATTTGCGGATGACTTGTCATGCAAAATCAACGGGTGTAATTAATTAACTTTTTCTTTGTACTATGCTTTCTGTTCCTTCGTTTTTTTCGCTTTGCTTTGCATACTTCTGCGAGCATCTTTGATAAATTTTAAGTGGCTACGGAATGATAAATCGTCTGAGCTTTCTCAAATAATAAAAAATTTGCTCTTGCAAAGAATTTCACGTCAATAAATCTGTTAATAACCCATTGAAATTGGTAGCTGATGACTAATCTATGCTAATTTTGATTAATTTATAAATTAAAATTATATGTAAATAGTGTTAAGACAAATTTCTATCATAAATATTCTGCTTACATGCATAAATATTTTTAATATATTGTCATAATTTTATATGAATAGAATATGCCTGCATATATATAATGTATAATACTATTTTGTCTAACATATAGATTCTTTTGTATGTATACACACATATTTAAATAATATCATGATTATATAGTTTAAAGAAGAAGAAAAAACAGTCTGCAATAGATAAAAATATCAACAAGTTGTAACTAACATTTTTTTACTTTTGGGGTAGACTTGACTTATATTTATATTTAGTATACTCTAAGCTTATTCAAGGTATAATAATATTATGGAAATTTTTGCAACAGGTAGAAGATTATAGAGCTGAATCCGTTTGTTTTCGTACTGTCTTAGTCTCTCTCCAGGTCTCGCTCCATGCGTAGACAGTAAAAATTGATCAAGAATGCCAAATTTGACAGAAAGGGGATTTTTTGTCAACTCTAAATCGGTCAATCAATGAGGACAAAACGTTTAAATTATATAAAATGCTTAAGATCAAAGTAAGTCATAAGAAGTCATTTAATAAAAGCTTATGCATAGTTTTTTTTTTAAAGTATAAATAGTCCGGCTAATGGTCATTTCAAAAAACCGTTTCTAACAACTCAGCTTTTACAAAAACGCACTAAAAAAGCTCAAGCGCGTGCAGCAATAGTTATTATCGCTTTGCCACCACAGTGCTATCGCACAGTAGCGTATCGATAGCTGCTAAGCAACCTGTGTGCAGTTGCCTCTTGGCTGGTAAACAAATAATTGTTGGAAGGAAACTTATGTGGAAAAACTGGCGTCCCGTTACAAAACAAACGACGGCGGATGCCAAGCAGGTGAAAACAAACGATTTGCGTAGCCCAGAGTAACGCAAGTAGCCGCAACGCTAAGTGCAGCTGTTATTTATAGCAACATAATAGCAACAGCAGCAACAACAACACGACGCTAACAGCAGCCAACCCAATCTGCCACCCACCCAAGTAACCAACCACCGAATAGTTTTGTGAGCGAGTGAGTGAGTGGGCGTCGTAATTGGCCTCAAATACAAGTGCAAGGATACACGTTTCACAGTTGCACGTCGTCCCGTCAAAGTCAAGGTGAGCTGAGCGGTTACCGCGTGACGTCTCCATTTGACATTTGCGTGTGTTATGAAATTACATTTTTTGTCGGCCTATCGCTGCCACAAAAACTTGATAATCAAATTGATTTAAGTTATCAGATTTTAGAAACAAAAATGGAGGCAAGCGTAACTGGAGTAAATGTAGCCACTGGAACAGCAGCATCTGCAGCCGCATCTGCAGCCGCAGCAGCAGCAGCGGCAGCCGCAGCAAGTGCTCCCAATACGAAACGCAACACGCAGCAAGGACGTAAAAAGTCTGGACCGAAATTCGAATTAACCGAAGCACAAAAATCGGACATCAAAGAGGCATTCGATGTATTCGACAAAGACTGCATCGGCTACATAGAGGTTAAGGAGCTTAAGGTAGCAATACGTGCGTTGGGATTTGAGCCCAAAAAGGAGGAAATCAAACGAATGATAGCAGAAATCGATAAGGATGGCAGTGGCCGTATTGCGTTCAATGACTTCTTACATCTGATGACCATGAAAATGGCCGAAAAGGATATCAAGGAGGAGATATTGAAAGCGTTTCGTTTGTTCGACGATGATGAGACGGGCAAGATATCATTTAAAAATCTAAAACGCGTCGCACGCGAACTCGGGGAAACGTTGTCGGACGAGGAGCTGCGCGAGATGATTGATGAGGCTGATCTGGACAACGATGGTGAAGTCAATCAGGAGGAGTTTCTCCGCATCATGAAGAAGACCAGCTTGTATTAAGCACATTTAGCATTGGATTCAAATTGAATTCCAACAAGTGCAAGTGTAAAAGTATTAAGTTTTAAGTTTATTTTAAGCTTTCCTGTAGCTAATTTGATTGCACAGCTTATGCTTTCATTTGCTCAGACGGCAAAGACAATTATTGAATGTGGACTGCTTTTTATGTAAGTCTCGTACGTGCGTGTTCCTTTTCTCTGGATGTACAACATAAGCAAATGCACCGCCTGTATTTTTGCACAATATAATCTCAATGATGAATAAAAAACATCAGCTAGTTAACGTTGTCAAGAACTACTGTTTGTTTTTTTTTTTTGAATGCAAGGGGTCGATTGGCATGGACATGCACGACTATAGGCTGCATAGAGAAGTCAGCTTGCTAGAAAGAAGAAACATAGAGAGAAAGTGGAAGCTAAAGAGATGCAGAGAGAGTGGACTAGAAATGGAACTGGGTAAAAGTCAAGAGAAATGACAATGAAAGTGTCAGTGACATATATAAAGTATGTCTTGCATTTATAAAACGGCTTTACAAATTTAATGTTGAATTATGCAAACTTAAAATTAAGGACGCCAAAGCATTAATTTAATTCATGAGAATCGCAGAGTAGGGCGCCCTCAGATGATATGCTAGTTTCAAAGTAGAACTAATGTTTTGGCTAGAACTAGAAATAAATAGAACTAGAAATAATGCAATGGCTATGAGCATTACTTGGACTCTTGAAAATGAAAGGTACCGTAAGGAAAGGATTTTTCTAAGGTAAGCCATTTTTTTATATAAATTCATAATCTAAAAAGAAATGTTTGAAATTATGAGAATCGCCTAGAAAGGCTTTCAGGCTATGTTCCCCATTGTTAAAGGCTTTTAACATTAATTGAATGTTAACCAATTTATACCCATCTCAATTCCCTTGAGTAATAATTTTTTAATAATTCTTGTTTTATTATAATATTTTTGATTTTATTCATATGAAAATTCTCTAAACATTTTAATACTTTGCCACTTAAAAACTAAACAAAAATACGGAACACATAAAAAACTAAGCACACAATATATTATACTTAAATTCGTTGTAAACATAATATAGTATTGGTTGATATGTCTATACACAAACATATGTATATATCTATCTGTATTGGTATATCTAGGGAACTGGCGATCTAAACGAACGGCGCATTAAAGTAAATCTTTCGTTTGCTCGGCAAGGGTTTGGTGCTCAGTCCTGAACCCTCAATGAATTTCTCGAAGCTGGCTAAATTCTTTTTCATTTGCTTAACCTTGGCAGGCTCCGGTTTTATGGGCTGGTCCTGTTTCTCCTCCTCGTCGTCATCCTGCTGCATCATTTGCTGCTCATGATGATCCTCCGGCTCGGGCTGCAGCTGAAACTCCTCGTCAAGATTATATTCATCAGCTGTTGTGATCAGACATTCATTATCCTCACTAATCTCCTCCAGCATGCCTTCGCTCTGCGAACCCTTTGGCGCCTCGTTGCTTCTATCGTACTCCGCATCTAGATTATACCAATCGAACTCGGCCTGCAGTGGCAGGCCGCTGCTTGCATCTGCCAGCTGTAGCAGCGATTTCGATGTTGGCGTTGTGGGCAAGCTTTTGGGCGTAGTGGGCGTGGTTGGCGAGCTGGGCAAACTCATGCGTTTGTTGATCTCGGCCAGAATGTTGGGCACATGCTTGCGCTTGTACTGCGCGGGCATGGTCTGTGTATTGGTGGGGGGCAACTGTAGGCGCAGCGTCTTGGGCGCCATTAGCATATAGTCAGCGGATTGCTTGGGCGCTATAATGGCCGCCACATTGGGTAGCTTTGGTATGTCGGCGAAAATCTCTTCGATTTCCTCAGTCTTGTGAGAGGCGGCCGCTGAGCAGGCATCATCGTCGGAGCTGTTGTGATTCAGTTGCTGTTCACATTGACGTTCACGTTCCTGTTCCGCTTCTGGTTCAGTGGGCGTGATCGATTCTGGTACATTGTGCACATCGGCCACAATTTGTACGCTCGTCACGCCCACCTCGGCTATGGAACAGTAGTCCGGTTCGCTCGTCGTTGTCGTGGATACCGCACAATCACCCTCATCCTCATCCAGGTGTTCGTCGAGCTGCTGCAGTGACTTCTTGAATTTCAGCAGATTTGCTGGCTTCGGCGGCAACGCAGGTGGCAATTTCTGCGGCGTCTTCGTGCTGGCTACACTGGCATCAGCCGCCGCCGCTGCCATGTCCACATAGAGATTGGAAGCACGCTCAGAGCCAATGGGCTCGTACTCATTGCTGTAGATGCTCTCGTAGTTGAGTGTATCGCCCGGCGCAGCGGCAGCGGCTTCTGCCATGGGATGATAGTGTGAGATCAATTCGTTGTTATTGTGTTGCTCCTCGTCATCGTCGTGTCGTGGCACGTGCACCATGCTGTTCTTCGTGGAGAAGTGCACGCGCTTGCGTCCGTTGGTGCCGCTGCGGCCACTCAGCGAGCTGCGACGCGGCAAATTGGATGTTGCCTTGGGCGCTAGCGCGGATTTCGGGGTGGTTGGTTCGCGTAGTGTCTCCTCCATCGACTGCTGCAGCAATATTTGATTGACGCACTCGAGTACGGGATTGACAGCGCCATGGCCATACGATTTAGCCACCACAGGCGCTGTGCTTAGCTCCTCCTGATCCGAGGCGCTGGCATACCAATCATCTGTGGTCGTCTCATAGATTTGCTTCGGCGATGCCTCTGAGAAGTCGGCACAGCGTCGCTGCACAATTTTGATAGCGCCACGTGACATGAGTTGCTGCTCCTGTTCAGGATCCAGTTCATCGAAATCTTCATCGTCCTGAGTGGGCGAAAAGATACCATCATCCTCCTCCAGCTGTGCAGCTACCGAAGAGGCTGTCTTGCTGCTGCGACTGGACGCTGAGCTGTTGCGCCGACGTTGCTGCTGCTGCTCCAGTTCCAGGCTGCTGTGCTCGGAGTAGTCGCCATCCTGTAGCGTTGACTTCACTCCATGCATACGCTCCATGGCCCGGGCATAGTTGTGCAGCTGCTCGTAACTGGTCTGCGAATCCTCGCGACTAATGCTGCTAGTATTCTCCTCCGACTGTTGCTCCAGTGCCGCGTCATCGATATGCATTGCCCGGGAGCGCATATAGTCCCTAAACGTGCCCGCTGTGCGCTTGCTTGTATAGCGCACACTGCGCCTGGCGCCATAAAACGACGATGAGACCGTGTCATCGCTGGAAGAGCCGTGCTCAGCTAGAGAGAGGCAGAGGGAGAAATTAATGAATTAATACTAAGACATTTTATGGTTTGCTTAGAGATGACAGCGTGAAAAGGATTACCAAATAAAAAGCAAGCTTAACTGCCAACAGATTTAGCGCAGCACGATAAGGTGTTAAATAAATACAACTTTGAACTGTTATGAGAGATAATAAAATATTTATTTTAAGCTATGATTCATCTTTATATAAATATTATCTATAATTCTTAATCTTAATAATTATTATATTTTAGCAATATTTTATATATAGTATTTATATTTAGTATGTTCGAGCTTCTTTGGGTCATATCTAAATTATATATATATATATATATATATATATATATATATATATATACGTTAGGCTGAAACTAACTTATATAACATGTTTAATGAGTTAGTGCTTACAGCTTTTGTTTGTTTTGCTTGCAGAAAATAGATTAGCTCGAAGTTCCAAGTTCATAACTTAGGATTGTAGTGCAATAGAGTTTCATAAGAAAAATACTAATATCATTCATTAATATATCAGTTGAGTACATATTTGTGTTAAAAAAAAGTTGAAGTCTTAATAATGTCTTGCTAAAAATTCATTATTAACATTAAATGATTATTTATTATAATTTGAGTGAGTACTAATAGTATTTACCAAGTTACTAGACTTTCTAACTTTTTTTTTGCCTTATCACATATATTTTTATTGACTTTTATGGGTATTTTGAGTATTATTTTTGTAGATAGGAATAATTTAAATGTCGCAAAAAAAGTTATTAAAATTTGGCACGGTAATTGACCGATTACACTTTGGTTAAAAAAAGATTCTATAAAATTTTGATAACTATATTTATTTAAAAAATAATTTTGGTTTAAAATGTTAAGAGTTAAAGTTAAAAGCAGTTTCAATACAATACCAACTTTAGGCATGAAATGATCTCAGATTAAGTGGCATTGATAATTCATTTTTAAAGCTTTTTTTAATTATTTTAAAAAATACTTGTAAAAAGGATACATAACCCAATTTAGTTATATTTTATGAACAATAAAACAGAGGACAATATAAATTGTAGAAATGAGGCTCAAATGATTTAGAAAATATTCAATATTAACCAAGAACGTGACGATTAATTCCTTGTTTTTTTTTTGTAGACCTTGATCTTTGATCAATTTACTTGGCTTATAAATAATAAAGAAATTCTTGGTAAAAACCAAATAAAAATTCGTTAAGGATATAGTAAATTCAGCTTGACACATGCACGAAAATAATCTAAATAGATTTGTACAGGTCCTACACTTAATAATAATAAAAAACTAAAAAAAAAAAATAGAACGAGGCTCAGAATACTTTCCCTTTCTACTCAGCATTACTTTTTCTATATTTCATAGTCTTTCCTTATTGTTCACGCTGTCATCTTATATAAAAACTGCATTCGTACACTCACCTTTGGCGCTGACGCCGAGTTCCTTGCCACAGGTCTGTGTGCCGCTGGCTCTCAGCTCAATGTCATAGAATTGCTTGCGGCAATTGTTGCATTGCAAAGCTTCGAGCACCAGGCATTCCTCCACATGCGCCTCCTCGTCCGCATTTGTCTCCTGGTCGTCGACCATGCCCTCGTCGCGCTGATGATCGACCAGACGCTTGCGCAGCGCACGATTCTGTCGCAAGAGGCGACAAATCTCGGCATCTCGTTCCAATAGACGCAAATTGACTGTCTTCATGTCGTTCTTTAGCTTCGACTCGAAGCAGATCAGGGATTTGACGACGCAGGCCAGCTCCTCAGTGCGACGGCGCTTCTCCTTGGCCAGTTCCCGATGCAGCTGCTTGTTCTGCTGATCATAGTTGGAGATCATTTGCAATAGTCGGCGACGCTGTAGGCGCTCAGGTGAGTTGGCCGACGTTGCGGCCGTCGGTGCACCTGACGAACTCGATCCAGAGGAGCTGCGCTGCACTTCGCTGCTGCTGCTGCTGCCACCGTGGGTGTTTCTCGAGGATTGCGAGTTGTCTGAGTTCTGCAAAGACATTCGAACAATCAATTAGTTACAGCTTCTATCAATTTTTGGGGGTAGCCTGAGCCAACCTTATGGCTTCCCAGCACATTGAAGTGACCTCCGAAACCCCATTTGCCCACCATCGTTGTGGTTCAGTTTACACTCTGCTTGGACAGCGCCCAAATGACAACTGACAACTGGCTATGGGCACGATGTTAGCGTGCCGGTTAGCTACTGCTGATTGATAGTAAAGTTGCGACACCTTATCTCACCTGGGTCTTATTCTAATGACGCACACTGCTCTGGTGGTCGCTAACTGAAGTTATCTACTGCATGTCGTTCGATCCAAGGGAATATGCGTTCGCATATTCAGTCCGACTTGGATGATGTGGCCAGAGCCAGATTATTGCTTGGGTGAGTGGTTTTCTATGATTTTTCTTCTAAATTTACATTTTTTCGATTGTTTTAAATAATTAGCCAGAATTTGATCGTTTAATATATATATTTATGTTTTTTATATAATGCGCCTAGACGCATGCTATAGAAATTAATGCCGACTGGTTTGCTGAAAAGTATGCTACAAAATGAAAGATTTTCAGAGATTTATGCTACATTTATGAAGGACTATGTCTCCCTGTGAACTTTCAATTGATGAATTAACTGTAAAATATGATAAAGTAATAAAATAAAAAAAAAACAATAAATAAAAATTATTAAAATAATAATAGATTGACCTTAGCTTAACGACTGCTAAGCTAAAATCATATTATCACATTGGATAGGATAGTAATATGGAAATAATGTAAATATTTAACATAATAATATGAGAGAATATATATACTATGACCTAATTTCAAACTTTTCAATTTATTTATTTATTTTATAAGAAATATATTTTTATGTTCATCAGATAATATTCAGGCCTCAAATGTATTCTTAAATATTTATATAAATTTGTACAAAAATATAATTTTTATTAAAACATAAAAAAAAATATCTAAACTATTCCTTTTCAATCATCACCAGTAATAACTTTTAAAGGGTATCTACTTGTTCACACGAAAATAAAAGAGCAACAACTTTACTCACTGATCTATCTTATCAAATGTTATTTTGCCAAAAAATAATAGAAAAAAAGAAAATAAATCAAAATAGAAAAAGTGTATTTTGATATGCAGCCAAAACCTTGTTAGATTTATGGCTTTGTTGTTGTTTTGTGCTGTTCTGTTCTGTCGTGTTATATTTGAGACTTATTACTAATTCGAGTGCCATCCGCCCTCATCGAAGGCCATTGGCCGAGTCAGTTGGCATCTGCGTGCTATATTGACCAACTATGGGCATAATTGCAGCTGCTGTAGAACTCTGAAGATGACACGTTCACGCAGATACAGATACATATTGAGGCATGTGCTATGCGAATAATGCGACAAGCAAAGCAGCTCGCTTGATTTCAACACTAAGCAAATAAACAGAAAAAACAATTAATGCCAAGGCGAATTGGTGGCCAGCTCATTAGCCATTGGCTTATCGCGGCAATTAGAAAGCCAAGAAAGCAATCGGGCACAGTCATCTATCTAACCGACTTGAGCTCTTTGAATGATAAGTAAAGCCCTAGCCGCGTGCTCTGCACATAATCAGCCATTTGGACAGAAATGCACGCGCGCGCCCCATAAACAGCCCCGCCCTGAGGTCTTAAGTGCAGATTGTCACCATTTGAGGCAAACTAAGTCTGACTAAGTAGATCTTTGCTTTAGATAAAAACTAATTTTCACTATATAATGTGCATTCTAAGTGTCGTAATCAAACCAAAAAGAAAGTGAAAGATTACAGTTATCACAAGGTACAAGTTTAGATCTTTATCTGTCTAGCTGATAAATCTGTCTAGTCTATTTGAAGACTATCTAGCTGAAAGCGTAATACTATTTGAATATATCATTTCTTTCTAGGTAGTTTGTTTGCCCAATGCATAATGCCTTGATTTACTTTTTTCTTATAATATACGTTATATATTAAAGTCATATTTTTATAATTAACGAAATATAATTTAATATTTTGTTATTTAATACGTATTTTATAATCAGTCCTTAAAATCCTTATATTTCTTTACGACAAATCTATCCTGTTCTCTGTGATAATATAAACTTATATGACAGAAATCTAATTTGTTCTCCTTTATCTTGATATCTCTGTTATAATATCATCTAATGTGACTTGTCAGGCAGAGTTAATAACTTATCTTTAGAATCTTAGTCATCTTGTACGAAATGTATTCAAATATATTTTCTTTGTATAAATTTTATTCCATCTTTTTTGCATATTCTTTGAAACAATATTATTAATGTTCTCCTCTTCTTTTTATGCAACTTTTATCTATAATCAAATACTTACATGCTCTGCACTCTGCTTTTGCAGCCTTGAACCGAATCCGAGTTTCTTATAGGCAGGCGTATGTCCAGCTGCCTGGGTATTATAATGCGACTCTAAGCTGGGCTCCGGCAGCTTCTGATAATGTTGCAGCGTAGCCTCGCCCGTTGGCGCCTTGGAACGCATATTCACTTCGCTGTTGTTGTTGTTGTTGGTGGTGGTAGTGGGGCTGGGTGTCTTGATATGTACAGCCTCATAGAACTCGCCGTCGCCGTGACTGCGATAGCTGCCCTGCAGGCAATTGAAGCTGCCCCAATCCGTCTGCAGATTACTATAGAGAGGACTGTTCTCTGCCGATGATTTATCCTTATCAGCTGGGCTCTTACCGCCGCCGGCCTGACACTTGAGCGTATCGTATCCGTTGAGCAATTCACTTCTGATGAACTTCTCTATGAATTGGCTAGGAGACTTGGAGCTTAGATTGGCAAAGAACTTGCCGCCCGTATCGCTAAGGCTGCTCGTCGATCGCCGATGAGCGGCTGCTGTTTGTTGAGGCTTGTGATTCTTATGGGGCAGACTGTTGCTCTTCTTTTGGCCACTGCTCTCATCCGGGGATGTTGTTTGCTCCGACGTCGTCGTCGTTGTTGTTGTTGTGGTAGTCGTTGTGTGGGGCAGGCCATAGATTTGGGAGCTGCTTAACAGACTGAACATGTTGTTGGTTTAAGGCTTTAAGGGACTGCTGCTGGCTGGCTGGCTGGGTGGTAATCAGGCGCAAGGCAACGACAACTTCATGACTGTGGCATAAAAAGCGCTGCAAAGCCAAAAGAGAGGGAAAACGTATGATTAGCTAACTTATAGAGATGCCAAACTAATTCCATTAACATGATTTGTTTAACTATCTGCCAATTGAAATTCCATTGTTTGTTACACACAAAATGTTGTGTCTGCTGTAATAACTAAGTCAATTAGCCGCCTATAATGTGTCAATCGTTCAACGTGTTGCAATCATTAAATTGTCATAACACATCGCATTACTTTTACGCGAAACAAAACTTAAAGACATTTCACGGGTTTTATAATTTATATGCAATGTCTTCATTTGAAAGGTTCACTTGATTGTTGCTATCATTAAATATTTATGAGTCTGTCAATAGCTAGAATATCATGTGAACATAGAGAAGCATTTGAACTTTGAAGTGAATTAAGTTTTCAACATTTTAACAGTTTGATAATTTAAAGAAAAAATGTATAAAGGCAGACATATTTATATCTTTAGAGCTTGTTTGTAATCAGTCAAAATTGTATATTGTCTACATTATAATTCTCTAGTTTATCATTAAAAACAAGTGCTCGTGGCAGGAGTGCCCGACTAAGAGATGAACAGTCGAACAAAGCTATAGACGAACATGTCTATATCGGCTCAGCTCGTAACTAGTTCAATTCTCTTCATTTTATGTACTACACACACATATAATTGTAAACGCCTATGTATTAGTGAGCTTTCTATAGAAAAGCTCTTTGAATCTTATTCTTAAACTGTCTTCAGAGTTATTAAAGCTTTGGCGTTTTTGTGCAACGGACGCGAGCTACGTAAGTCAGAAACTACTGAAAGCAATTGATAATGTTGAAAGTAGTGATAAAGATTAAAGAGATTAGCTATATCTCTGCGGATATAGACTATCTACAACATATTGTGCTAACTAACCTTACACAAGAAAAAAGTTTATTAGTTGATTAAAGTCAATTGCTGCGGCATTGATCAGAAAGAAGTATTTATGATACCCTGTTATTAATGTGGCTCATGTTTGTTGTTGTTGTTTAATAGTTCAATATAATTTTTTGTCATTTTCATAAGCGTCAATATGAAAATCTGAATTTTCATTGAATTTAATACAATTTAAAGTCCAAATTTTTTCTTATCAATTAAAGGTTTTTGGTTGTTTGTCACCACACACAGACACATACACACATTAATTTATAACAATAGCTCATTGATTTATTAATTTTTGAACAAACAAGCTGAAAATTGTTTCATCGTCTGCGCTTTGTTTGCTCTGGGAATTTCTTGGCTATCTGTCCAAAAAAAAGAAGGAGAAAAAATTATTGTTTATTGTGCGTTTATTTGATAGATGTAGTCAGACGGCTGCAGTCCGCAGTAGGCCTATCGGACCTTAGGCTCCATTGTAAACCTAACCTTGAAACTGGTGTTTTGGGTTAATTATATGACTCAACAGCGAAGGTTCTTGTAAACATTTATGGCCAGCAATTTATCGCTCAGTGTAAATGAAATTTTGATTTGTAAAGGGCTCAAAAAGTGTTGCAATATGCGCTTGGATTTTATATATAAGGTTTACCGTGGTATTACCTACGGACAGGTTAAGTAACAGACTTTGTTCTTGTTGCGGTGTTTTTTGGCTATATTTTCGCCTTTTTTGACTACTTTTTGGCTATTCGTTACGGCTATGGCAATAAATTTATGAACTGTAAAGAGAGGCAATTAAAAAGCGCCAAGAAAATGCGCAACAAAAGGCGAAGCTAACGACGCGTCGCTAACGTCGACAGCGACTGCGACTGCGACTGCGACTGCGACAGCGACGTTGCGCATGCGCAGTCATTGGAGTGGGCAGTGGAGTTGCTTTTCCTTTTTCAGCGCGTGTTTGCAGCCAATTAAACTGAGTGCAATGATCATTACACCTCATGATAATGATGATATGCAATGCAAAAGAAATGTACCGAAAAAGTAAATCAAAAAGCACATTTTCAAATTAAAAGTATCATAAGTAAACATTTGATTATGTTTTCTTTTTTACACTTGGTTTTTTATTCAAATGCTGTGTGAGAAAGTTGCCTGAATATTTTTTGAAAAATCATGCAGTTAATCATATTTAAATAGTTAGAAATTTATTTGTAACTGAAACGGATGGGCAGAGAAAATCCGTTTCGATTTCACAAATTTGATTTAAATACGAAAATCATTAAGCTAGATAAGATAAGAATAAAGGTGATTCTAATGATGGACAATGAAAGTTTTTAAGAAATGATACTTATGAATAGTAAAATTATTTGAAACCTTAATCAATGTATCATATAGAAGTTTTAATGCAAATAGTGAATAGAACTTGATATATTTTATATGCCAATTTGGTTATGGATCTTAAAAGACCAAAGACCGCATCAATTAATCTTATAAAATATTTAATTTCTTCATTTTATATAGCTACAATATCTAATTTAATTAAATTCATGGCAGATATATAAAAATAAGAAAGTAAACTTTTTATAAAATTAATTAATTCTTATTATGAAAATAATAAAAATCATCATTAAAAGTCTACATAAAGTTATGATAATTTACAAATTCTAAGTAATTTTTTTAACATAATATGCTGATATTGATCAGTTCTCATCCATAAATATGTTGCTTATAAATCTTAAGTCAATATATTTTCTATACAAAAAAGCTCTTTTCTAAGAAGGAGTCAAAAGAAATTTAGTTAACAAATTTCTTAATTGGATAGCTGCAATTAATATTGTTTATACCTAAATATGCAAAAGCTATCGAACAATCAACTTCTGTCTTTGAGTTACAATAAATTTTCATTTGTTACCATTTAAAGCGAAAATTATGCAAAAATTTTATTCCAGGCCTATCTCAGCGTAAAGATCATTTATTATAACCAAAGACACACAAGTTGTTGGTCTGTGTTGTGCTCAAACATCAATACACTTCGGGGCCACTCAATTATCGGATTTTTAAATCACAATATGACCATAGAACGTTCAATTTTGTTGAGGGGGCCATCTAATCATTTGTCTAACTGGTATTGACCATATATGTGTTTAGACAATATTTATGCCACAATAATCTAGGCAACAGATTCAATAGCGCGACTGCTAGATTTATTAGAAATTCGAAACGTTCGAATTGTGCTGACTGACAGGCCGGGCGACCCGACTAACCAAGCCAGGCCAAGCCAAGCCAAGCCAAGCCAGCCAAGACCGAGTCTAAACAAATTGTCTTAATTGGCCAAGACGAATGGGTTGCCTGCCTTTTTAGGCTCGAATCCGTCTTACCCATTGGCGATGCCGACGCTGATGCCGCCGCCGCCGGCGACGACAAAATGCTTCATGGTCTAATCAAATTTTTGGGATTCGAGTTTTTAGTGAGTGCCAATGGAGTTTGCTTGCTTGAAGTATTAAAGTCTCGTTAATGCCACAAATCTGCTGGATTTGCTAAAATAAACAGTGCACTGAGCCACGCCCCAAACAGCTTACTGAACTGAAGTGAGATCTAAGTCCAAACATTTGTTCAAGATTAGCTTTGCCATGGGATTGGTTTACGAACCTGAAACAGGTAAACGTGTGCAGGTTGCAATCTCTGGGTGCAGAGCTCTCAAATGCATGCAGGTATTTTTCATTTCTGACTGTAATCTTCGACCACCTACACAAGCGACAAAGCGGGGCACGGCCTGGTTGTATCCTGCTGTGCTGATAAAAAAATGAAAAGTGAAAGGCCAGGACACGGCTTATTGTCACCATGCGGGACGTGCCAATGCTTGACAGCTTCGTCTAAGCCGCTCCCCGGGATGGAAGCTGCTACACTTTTCTAGCCAAAATCGTTCGCCTTGGGTGGCGTCTCCTATAAAAATTTCCATTGCAACATTGAAATTTTCGTTTGCTTAAAGGTCGTTCGTAATCTTTGTCTTTGTTTCGGTCCATTTGAAATAAATCAAGAGAGAGAGAAAAACGCAAAAATATTTGAGTGCTGGGAGCTAGGGGCTAACAACAAAGGCACCGCAAGCGGGCATTGCATAAATATCGGAACAAAAGGACCCAAAACCAAGCGATGATAACAGCCTAAAGTGCGCAACCTGAACTACCTGAGACATAGCTCGACCTCTCTGTATACGTATCTGTTTGTTTACTAGGAACTAGTGCTACGTAAAAGACGGCAGGTACTTGGCTGCAGCTAGTCAAATTTCAAGGTTTGACACTTTGATGTGTTGGCATTAATTAGTGGCCATTGATATTGCCCATATTCAGTGAATGAAATCCTAGTCACAGTGCGACATGCCACCAAAATGTAAATGAGGCAAGCACAGCTCTAATCAAAGTCAACGATCTGAGACCCTAATGATTCCAAAAAAAAAAACGAACAAAAGAAAATTCAAACAAAAAACTCGCGTATGCGGGAGACTCATAATACAAAAAAAGTAGAGAAAATCCAAATTAAACACGAAAAAATACTGAAAAATCAACGAACTGAAATGTTCTCGAAATGATGCAATGGAACGGTAAATGCTATGGAAAATGGGTCAAGCATTGATGGCAATTAAATTGTCAGCTTTTCAAGACGTTCATCGATCTTTATTCTCGTTTTGGGGGCGGACTGCATGGAAATGCGATAACAAATTGTCAGAGGGCTCTGACAGTTGTGACCTGATTTGTTGGGGCGAAATGAAAAGAAAACCAAAAGAAAATAGTCGAAAAAAAACGAAACACGCCGAGTGACAAAGCTGAAAGGAAAGAGAGAAAAATAACTTTTTTCTAGACCTTCCATCATCTTGCATAACGGTTTATTGCCCCGGGGAGAGAAGGAGACTGACCGCTGAGTTTGCTCGAAATGCACTCGTCGTCTGGGAAAAGCCATAAAACTCAAGTGTGCTAAAGGTAAAGGTACTGACTACATCATACAATAGAGAGAAAAGTCGATCTTTCACTTAAACAGCGCTCGTATCATTTTTTACACTTGACACGTGCAGCGAGCGGTGCGAATCGATCGGGACACAACTATTGACAAGACTGATTCGAGTGATTGACGAACGAACGTCTGGCAAAGTGTGAATGCGTGTGTTACTACCTGTCAAAGACACAGGTAAATATAAAAGACCATAAGCACAGTGCGACGACGAGAAGCGCAAAACCCACGCCGACAAACGCTATTCAAATTACTTTCATTCAAGCCGCAAGACTTGTGAATGTTTGCCGCATGATTGATTAGCCAAGAGAGTTAAGATTGACGCGTGTTTGCGAGGCGATACCAATAAATGTTACGATGCCAGACACACACATATATAGATATATATATTTATATATATAACACGACTTCCGCATGTCTGCAGCTTAGTTATCTTATGAAGAAAGACATCCATACATTGGCATTTTTTCTCGTTCGAAATTGGTTTAGATGGAACTTTGTTGAGCGAGCAATAAAAGGGATAGACTTTGAGGAAGCCCTACACAAAGTCAAATTGCGTAGACTTGATCAATAAGAGTTGCTTAAATAAGCAGCAGCAAGTAATTGATATATATATATATATATATATATATATATATATATATATATATATATATATATATATATATATATATATATATATATATATATATATATATATATATATATATATATATATATATATATATATGATACAAAAGTCCATACGAACTATGTTAGTTATCGGGGAACTACTAATATGAACTGTGGCTACCATAACTTAGCAGCAGTAGTTGTTAAATTTCATATTGATGAGAATTAAGGAAGATATGATAATCAAATCACAAAAAAGAAAAAGTTCTAAGACTTGATCAATTTCAGTCGCTATCATAATCAACATCACTGAATAATAGTAGAGAGAAGTTACTGTTCAAAAATTTTGAACTACAAATGCTTGCAAAATAAATGTAAAATAGTAATGTATAAAACATGTGCTTGCCATCTCTATAGGTAGCAGACACAAACTAACCTACACAAACCTCACCTATAGGTTCTAATATTATGAGCATTCTTTCAAATTTTTAAAATAAAAGTAAGAAGATTGCTTGGAACTCAATAAACTTTACCTTTTTGCTATCTAACAAATAATCTTGTACTAATCCTCTTTATACTTTTAGCACACCTTTCTGGTTCTGTCTAAGATCTTTTTGCTTTGAGTGAGCCCGCTTCATCCCTTTGCACAACTTTCTTGTGCGCAGCCAGGGAAACCCATTGAAATGAAAGTTAAATGCACTGTGGCGTTACGTTAAAGTTTCACCAGTTTCGTGTAGTGTAATTTTGATGAGCTGTTAGTTGCACTAAAAACTAAACAAAACCTCACCTGGCTTTAAACAAAAAAAAACCACAACAAAATTCGATAAAAACGCTTGGAAAAGCAAAATCAAAATGCAAATCAGTTGCGCACACGGCGGCTAATTTGTTGTTAAGAAAAAGCAACAAATAAAACAGCGTAAAATTTCGCTGGCAGCAATTTTTAATAGCTGGCAAATTAATGATTTTCAAACATGCAAATTAAATTTAGGAATTAAAAAAAAAACACTCGAAAGAAAACAGACAAACAACAATTCAGAAAACAGACAAAAATGCCCGACAGGCATTAAATACGTAAACTTGATCTACAACATTATTTTTATTTTTTTGTGCGCCTCCTGACCAACTAATTGCCAAAAATTCTTGGCTAAAAATGTGAAGCTGAAAAAATCTCATACACTCTTTGAGGGCATGACAATGTTGTTATCAAATATAAATCGATTCTAAATGGATTGTAGATATAGAAATATACAAAATTATCTAAATTATCTTGACTTCTATATAATATTTTTGATCACTAGTCCCAATAAAATTTTGATCATACGATTATGCTATACATAATGTAACTAATGTAATCTAACCATATTCAAACTATATTCAAACGCAAACCCCTTCAAATCTGTGATCTATATCTATAAATTCAATTATTAATCAACAATATATCAAAAACACTTCCCATGCAGCATACAAGAGTATTTAATCTTTGACTTGCCGTTTTATATTTTTTTTACAGATACAATATATCAAATACAGATACAATATATCAAAAACACTTCCCATGCAGCATACAAGAGTATTTAATCTTTAACTTGCCGTTTTATATTTTTTTTACAGATTTTTGTTAAGTTTCAGTTGTTGAAAAATGTTGGATTCTTTGTAAGAAGCGGCATTGAGGTACGTTGACCTTTTAATTAAATTAAAGCACAGCAAGAACGTTGCAAAAATAGCAACGGGTATTATGCGCATTTTGTTTGGTTCTACCCTTTTTCTAATCCAATTAAAAAGCATTGCGGGAACCTTACAAAACATGCCAAACTTGATGAAGGCAAACAACAACAACAACAACAATAGCTGAGCAGAAGAAAAAATCACGTAACTGCAAATTATATTATAGCTGGCCATACAGAAATTTACCATGTCAGTGAGCTAAGAATTTGGGCTACCTAACATAGAGTGTAACAGATATGAGATGGTTACGACAGAGGTTTGTATATTAGCAGTTTTTTTTTGTTTTGTATGTGTGTTTACAGCTATAGCCAATAAAAATCGTATGATGATGCAAACCTCAGACATTACTTATCATGTGATATATTTCTCAATATTAGCTGTTTATTTCCCAGTGGAAGCTGTTAAGATCTTGAGATTCGAATCTTACAGCAATCTGTCATATGCTAAATTTCACTACTCTATTTACTTTCAAGCGAAACCTCTAACGTCTTATATGTATATAAAGTTCCTCAAAATTTATTTGTTTACCAACTTAATAACAATAACATAAAAACATATTAAAAATATTTATTATGATATTTGTGGTATGTGATCTGTAGTAGCCAATCATTTATATGTAAGTGTATCTAGCTATTTATCTATGGCAAATAGATAATATCCGATGTCGGTTATAATCATGTAAATTAGTTTTGATAAACATGCATAAAAATTATTTGTCGGCTTTTGCTCTAATTGCCAATTCCATATTAGGTTGTTTATTTAAATATTTTTAGAACATTGAAAACCAATTAACGTATGAATAAATTATTAATTGATCTATGAATAAGCGTGAATCACGTACCGCAGCTTATCAACATATGAATGAAGTCTGAAAACGTTTACAGACACCTGACTGATGAAATGACTTGAGATCATCTTTAAATATTGAAAACGTATTGTTATATTCTGTTTGCAAAATGTGAAAAGGAGAATATTGGCTGTGAGGAAATTGAGTTTCTTGCAAATATTAAATACATATCAATCGATATAGTCTCTTCGCGAACTCTGAGCAAGTATTACGCAGTTGCTTACGCCCGACGGCATTGATACATGTTTTATTTTGGTAGATTACCCGGCAGAATAATCAGCAGGGAGTACATTGAACTCACGCTCATCAACCCTTGCGTAAGCCAATAGATTAGCCAATTTGAAGTGAAAGACAAAGACGTTGTTGGCCAGAATGATTAGCGAACCGGTTGATGTAACTTTCCATTAACCGGTATTCAAAACGGGCCTTAAAGTTCAGCACACAAATTGAGTCAATTTCAACAATTCAGCTCGTTCGCAGCTCCGCCCCCTTTCTCCACCGCAAGCAGCAAAGCAACAACAAAAACTGTCATTTAGCCGAGCTATGCAATTTACACAATTTGGTTAAATACCAAATATTGCCTATAAGTCTGCCGGTGGCTGGTTAGCAAATGCGTTGGCAATTCTTAGTCATGCTGACAATGGTTTACTTAATGTTGGGTTTTTTATATTTCATATTTGTTGTGAAATATAGATATTTTCACATGATGATTGCACAAACTGTAGGAATGAACAGCGAGCCATTGCGTCGAGCAATTAACTGAAGAACTTGTTTAACACACACACGCGCAGACACACTCACAATTGGACAAGTGGCGTCCAAGATACCGTTGGCTATTCCAAGTCGCTTACCTTCAAACACGAGCTTCCTTGTCCACACACACAGCCACAGACAGAGACGGAGAGAGAATTTGCCGTTGAGCTGCAATTAAAAGTGAAAAATAATAAACATTAGCAAAGAGTCAGATATAAGCCAGAAGACGTGCATCCTTTAATGTGGTGCAATGATATGAAAATACTAGAATATAAGACAGAACGAATTGCAGATACCCTGTATGATTTAGAGCTAAGAAATACTTTTCTTAACAACTTACTTTTCTATAGAAACTTTATGATATTGTAGCACAATATCATATGCTTTTATAGACATAGAAAGGGTAAATCCGTAATCGACTTCACTTAGCTTGAAATGTATATATATATTTATATATATATATTTAAATAAATTAACATTTTCTGTAGGTAAAAATTAAAAAAATAATATTTACAATACCAAATCTTATTATGATATAAAAACAAAGAAAATCTCTATAATTGATTGTTAAAATTGATTGTTAAAATCCGTAATCGACTTCACTTAGCTTGAAATGTATATATATATAATAAATTAACATTTTCTGTAGGTAAAAATTAAAAAAATAATATTTACAATACCAAATCTTATTATGATATAAAAACAAAGAAAATCTCTATAATTGATTGTTAAAATTGATGTATTATTGTTCTCGATATCAGCCAATTCTAACACATACACTAATTATATCAGAACGACTTATTCAGGGTCAAAGACAGACAAAAAAATGTAGATTTATCTACAACTGATTAGAAATAGAAATATACCTTATCTGAGCATTTGCATCTTTGCCTTACATATTTCTTGACACAGCCATATTATCCTCTAGTTGTAAAGAAACTGCACCAGTTTAGCGCTAACAGTAAATGCAGTTAATTAAATCCGGTCCAGCCCGGCTTTAATTAGCATGGCTCGAAAAAAAAGAGTAGAAAAAACCATGACATAGTCACATAGAGACAACTGCAATGCATTCTAACCGAACTGCGGGAAACCTTGTGAAAGCGCCTTGGGCTCGGCTTACAGTTGGAAAAACGGGCCCCAGGGCGTTGCCTGAGGCGGAAGCCAAGCGGGGACAGCAGACAGCCAAGCAGTCAGCCAGCCAGCCAGCCAGCCAAGTCGACCCTAATTTCCTATTTAAATATTGTCGAAGCCGAGGCAGCAAAAAATGCAACAAAGTACACAGAACAGGTAACCCAATGCCCACAGCATGGGATATGGCACCACGCAACACACACACACGACAGCTCACATCATACCTGGGATGGATGGCTGTGCTAAACAGGGTTCTTCGACTGGTGTATTGGGGGTCTTGACTTGGGTCTCGACAAGTGTTTGAGCAAATACAAATAGAACTTCCTGCAGCTTGTTGGCCCAGACATTCGCTTTGCTTGAACTGTGCCCTGGAGAGAGATGTTTTGCATTTCAAACCAGAATTTCATAAGCATTGGCAATCGATGTGGAATGTTAATGACTTGGTAACTAGGCAAACAAGTAGTCATCGTACTGCTAACAGACGTTCTAATAAGATGTTCAAACTCAGCGTAGCGTGGGAGCCTGTTTAGTAAAATAAACTACAGATTTCTTTAGGTTATTTGCCGCATAATTGATAGTTGAACCAATTTGAGGTTTGTATAACAGATTAGCCGAATATGAAAAATAAATGTAGAAGAATAAGAAGTCGGCCTGAAGATGGAAAACTAAATTCACGAAGGCAACCTTTTACTCTGCAATCCGAGTCTTCTAATCGAAATCAATGAATCCCCTTCAAATCGAATACAAACTAAATCAGCTTAAATCTAGTATAATAAATATTTAAGCAGCAAAACTTAGCACGAACCGAATTATCATTAATTTTAATTCTGATTCCAGGTCTTAAAACCCAACACAATTGAATTTCTGCTTCTGTTCATTTTTCTTTTGGCGATTTGGCATTCCAATGAATTTTCTCAGCCACCTTTAAAGCCAAAAACTTCAATGAAATTGCGATTTCACAACTTTGAAATTCTTTAGGCTGCTCAACGAAATAAAGCTGCAATAAGCAATTTCAATCTTCCATATTTAAACACAAGTGGCAAAAACCAGCAGCAAAATAAAGCGTTAATAACTAAATACATGAAAATAATTAAACAAAAATAAAGGCGAAAATCGAAAGCAAAAGGCAAAAGGCAATATAACAAAAGCAAATGCAAATCACATAAATAAAATCGGAAAAAAAAATCACAACAAGGAAAGAAGAGAGACACTGACTAAGAGAGAGAAAGATGCATATATATATATATATATATATATATATATATATATATATATATATATATATATATATATATGTTTAGAGTGAGATAGCGAATCTGATCTGTTGGGAACTTGAAATTCCGAAAATTAAATTATTGACAAAGAAAAATGCATATGAAATGCATTAAACATGTTCCATCGACCACTGTAAATTAATGCCAACACAAAGTCACTTTTGCTTATTTATATGTATTACTCTTATTTTATATCCCCTTTAAAGGGTATTGACATAATTTCATCAATTTGGTAACATAAAGACATATTATGTCTAGTGCACTCAGTTTAGATGTCGAAATCGATTGATTCAAGCCGAAATATCATATATTGTATATATTACTCTAGAAATTAGCAATTTTATATTAAATTCGTATTAACATTCTTTAGTATTTCAGTACATTGTAGCTTAGCCTGATGTGATTTCAATTTTCTGTTTGCATATGTCAACAATTCTTTTAATATTTAAATATCTAGCACAAATATAAAAAAAAAACAATTTGTATGGAATTCTTTTTATGTTTTTAAATTCATTTTTAAATTATTTAAATTACATATTATAATTCCTTATTATATAATAAATGCCAAAGAAACTCTCATTGACAAAATGCTAGAGTATTTAAGCTGCGATCTGCTTAAACTAGATATTTGGTGGCCTTTTTGTCGATATTTTCGTCAAGTTCAAAAACAAGAAATATTCGAGGGAGCACGAAAATATAATAAAATATAATATGGGCAGTAGACAGAGCAACAACTGCACCCACTGCAAAAAAAAAAGAGAAACAAAAATGCTGGAAAACAAGTTTCATTTCAGTTTGAAATAAAGTTTTAAATTAAAAACAGCTGTACACATGTGGAGCGAATGCAACCGAAACAACAACAACAACAACAACAAGCAACAAGTTAACAACCCAACGAAAGTTCAGGGCTATTATTGTTGACTGGCTGAGCTTTGTGAAGGTGTCGTTCCGAAAGAAATTCCATTGAAATATTTTCAAAGTGCTTGGAAAAATCAACACGCTGAAAGAGAGCAAAAAATGGCCAACTCGTCTCTAAAAATAGCTCATTTAGCCCATTGGTGGTCGCCCTTTGTTGTAAGTGGGTTATGAGTGCCGCTGAGAATAAAAGGGCTTTATTTTTTACTTAAAGCCGCTCAAAGCTCATGGTTCATTCACAGGCACAAAAGAATTTCAGATGTCTTTAGATAACTGGGTTGCAAAGCCAACGAAAGTTAATTGCAAATACTACGCATAATATATATACAAAAAGGTACATATATAGGGTCTCTTCTCATCAAGTATCTAGAATATGTATTTAAATTTACATTTTCCAAGACATTTCTGGTATGCGTACTTCCCTTCTCACATAACTATTCAGCGTAATTTGCTTCTGTCGTAAGCAGTTCGCACTTTTGTTGAAGATTTTGAAGTGCTGATTTCTAGTGAATTTCAAGCAATTCTGATGTAATTTAGTTCAGTAGTTCTACGTTTTAGGTATCTATCTAACTTTGGAGTTCACTAGCCCGCATGTTTTTGCATTTGGTATTTCCGCAATGTACTTTGCTTTTTATCTGAACAATTTAGCATGCATGTTAGCCCGAACACAAGGTTCGGGCAGCAATTGGAAACGGGGCAAATGGCAAAAATTAAATTGTTATCTATGCAGAGTAAGGGAAAAAACCAGAAAACAGAAAACACAACAACAAAACCATGTAACGTAGAAATAAACAAAGTTTAATTGAAAAACTGTAAGATAAATGGGCCTGGTGTGGCAGCCGAGTGGGGGGCTCGCAGCTTGCGCAATCAATTGTCTGGAGGAGATTCTTCAAGCGTCGGCGGAATTTGGAAAAAGGTTAACTTGTAGTATCAAGACTGAAGAGTCATAACTGATTAATAGCCAAAGCTTAAACGAAATGAAAGCGAAAAAGTTTTAAATTATCGCATTAAAATACACAAAACCTCACACACACACGCAATGCCCGACGAGTTGTCTTTTCTGTATTGTGGCCTGGCCCAAAGAAAGGCCCAGCCTTAGTTTTCAACAATTCTTTGTACATGAGAAGCGCCGAGAGAGGTCGTCATCGTCGACGTCGTCGCTTGCCCGCTTGGCCGCTTGGCTCGTTGATGATGTAAACGAAATTCAAATTTATGGTAATATCAAAGAAATAACAGTCGCAGGGCAGTCAGATTTTAAATCGTGTGGTATAAAGAAAAAATAAAAAAAAACCGACTAAACATAAATGTTGCGCTCTACACAAATATCAAAAGTGAAAGTTTTCACTTTTGTTTCTGCTGGAAACATTTTCTGTGCGCGCTTTTTGTGTGTGCCTTAAATTAAGGCAATTTTTCACTAAATATCTCTGCCCCCACCGATATATATCTATATATAAATATCAAGCTAATTGAGTTTCAGTTTCGTATGTAAGCTGAATTGCCTAGAGAATGAGTGCTAAGCCCCTAGAAAGCTCGATGAAGATAAGGTTGTAATAAGTAGGCCAGAGTTTGGGCCAAATTGTCTTTGGCTTGCTCTTCGAGCTTAGACAAATTGCAGATTTGTGCAGTTAGTCGCTTCGAAATTGAATGCAAAGGCAGCTTCAATTTCTATCATATGCTAATAAACATTATCTGTCGTACAATGTAACGTAACACAACATAACAGTATCATTATGATTATCGTATGCTCTCTAGCTTAACACATTATGCTCAAATCGTGTCCAGACCTAATTGACTTGTTATCTGATCAAAATGTTTGCTTAGAAAGTGTCTGGATGAAATGCGCTGACAGCGTGAGTCGTGCTGTTGGCTAAATGATGTCGATAGCTGGAGTTTTGTGTGGACCGCTCTCTAATTAAGAAACAACAACAGCGACAACGAAGGAATTTTTCACTGAGCAAACACAAACAAAAGCAAACAATTTAAGTGAAAAAGTCAGCGGGAAACAAAACTTTGGCGGGGGGCATTATCAAATATCAGACGTCACGTGGCCGAAACACAGTTCTAGCAATTGAATAGGCACTGGAACTTAGAACTATGCCGCCGATGTCACCAAAGCACACACGCACAAAATAAGATATAAAGATATTCAAAGGCAGCCTACAACGAAATTTACATAATTTATTTAAAACTTATGCCCAGACTTCGGGATCCAGAGCTGGAACTTGAAACTTGAGCGACTTATGTAATCGACCCATAAAAACTTGTCAAAAATGCAGTTCACTCTGCTACATATATAAATATCTGTGCATACATGTATATGTTTGTGCATTGCTGAGATCTGGCTAGTCTGGTATCGCATCTGGTCTCTGAGTCATCGCCTTGTGACATTTTTTCTTGAGCGTTAAAAGTTTTGACATTTGCATAGCCGCCCCGAAAATGGCTGACAATGAAAATTAATGAACTGCAAGTCCATTTTGTATGCCTTCTAATGTGGGCTGCTGCTACAGCCAAAGCGAGGCCTAGACAGACAGCAATACATATATGTATATATATTATATTTGTCCATAGCGAGCGAGAGGGGCACACACGTGTCTCTGTCGGCCCACTTATGAACCCAGTCAAGCTTTGTGCCCCATCGAACAATTCCAAAGTGCATATGAGTCAGAGTTGCGGCTCGAGCACGAGCTCTAGCTCGAGCTCAAGTCTGGGGTGGCCCCCACCTACCGTGCCTCTCTCTCTTCCTCTCCTGGTTCTCTTCTAAAGCCAAGACAAACAGCAATAAGAATTATTTGTGCTCGGTTCTTTGGTTCCTTTGTTGTTCTCTCAACCATATATGGCTGAATGTTGTCTATAGCTTTTCGAAATTAATGGAGTTTGTGCAGTGTAATGTGTGTACTTACATATACATACATGCTTACTTACATAGGTGTATGTAACTACCGTAGTACTATGTATATTGCTGGGCAGCTTTTTGGGCTTGGCCTACGGAACGTTGAGTCGTGTCATTAGAACCGGAAAAAGGTTTATAAATGGGGAGTTAACGGGCTTTCTTTAGGGCAAACAAACAGACACACACACACACTGTGTCAAATGGGCGTGGCAAATGCCATAACTAGCTAATGATTGTCGTCAACTAGCAAGATTTGAGCTTTGTATAGCCCCGAGCAGCTGGACATGTAATAGCTGAAGGCGGAAATCGTGGTGTTTATAATGGTTACAAATGATCTAGAGAGCGGGATAGGTATTTGGTTAATTGTTATACAGCATTGTACAGTTGTATGAATAAACATTTATGGAATGTGCTTTACAAACTTTACAGTTGAGTTAGTTGAGTGAGAAAATTCCTATGGCATTGTTTAAGAATGAAACGAATTAAATAGGAAATATTAAAAACCGAGTTAAAAACCTTGTTGGAATCGTAGTTGAAAGATTTTAAGTTTTATTTTATAATATAACACCTTAAGTAAGGCTAAGGCTTTAAGGAAGAATTACGAAACTTTCCGTAATACCTCCAAAATTGACTGCTTTATATGATGCTATAAATTTGCATTATCCCAGACGCTATTTGGACATTTGCGAAAGCGAAAAACGAATTCAGCTTTACGAGCTGCAACGCTGTGGAACTGTTTTGGTCATGAGCATTTAGTGCCTTACAAGGAATGCAACTTCATTTAGTAATATAATATTTATAACATCTGAAAGTACTTCTCAGTCCGTCTCGCTCACTCGCTCTCTGTGTATTTTTTATCACAATTAATCAGCAAAGAGCCCAAGACGTGCCGTTGGTTTTAAAGAGCTTCGACGTGGTGCTGGCGCAATTCATTAAGTGCCAACATCAGTCGTCGCAATTTATTTTATTTTTGGTAACAGGAAACTGAAAATGCAAGAGCACGAACTGAAGCTGCTTTTATTGTAATTGCTGCGAGACGGCGACGAGATGTGAGCGCCCACCCGAACAAAATACATAAAAAATCAAAAAAAAAAAAAAATATAATAAATAAGACTGGCTCGAACTCGAAAAATCACCTAATTAGCAGCGCGACTGCCTGACATTAAACGAGTTTTTGCGAGCCCACAAATACAAAAAAAGTGAAGGAGGAACCCGAACAGAAACCGACAGAAAAATCCCAATCCCAATCCCTATAACAAAACTCAAAACCCAAAACCCAAAAGAAAGGAAGCAACAGGATGCTCGAAATGAAGAGCAAAACAGAAATACGAAGATCAAAAGAAATGTGGAATAAAAGCAATTGGAAACTGAAAGTCTTTTGTTCATTGAATGAACGCCAAGTCATGCGTAGATCTTTTCTTGAGCGAGGATATATACCACTAACCCATGTTTATATGGTCCGACAAATTGCACAACTTCCTGGCCTCTGTGCAGTGACTCGACATCATTCTCACAAGCTGGCGAATTGCCAAAGACCATATACATGACTCTATATACGGTGTATATATTTGCATATCAGCCGAAGAGTTTGTGCAACATAAACAACGCAGTCATAATTATATTTTTATTGTCAGGCGAAATGAAAATTACCCACGCTTTCCAAGCCAACTTCCAACTGTTCGACGCCGTCGTCACACAGAAGCCATTAAAGTTGCCACGGCACGAAAAAGAAAAATAAGTAAATGTGCTCTGGACACTGATATGATCGACTGGCAGATATCCTGTTCAGCGGAGCTATGCGAATAAGCAATTAAATATTGCTATTTTGTATAAGCTCTAGAAGAATCTATAGATGTTTTAGTCTTATAATTTGCAGTATGCATTAAATATACGTTTCATATATAATCGATAATTATCGATTTACGGCGTACACATGCAGTAAATAAATGAATAAGATATATGAATAAATTAATTTAAATTAATATCATTTGAAGCTATATATATTTTTGATTCCAAAATTGATATTATTTCTTATTTTAAGTATATTTAAATTTATTATTTTTATTTGTCTATTTAATTTCTTATGATTTTTATTTATTTATTTTAATTTTTCAAGTATATTTATTTATTTTTTTGATTATGCTTTATAATAATTTATTTAAGGTAACATAATTGATAATAACTAAACGTAATATAAGTAATAAAATAATGCTTGAAAATAATTTATAAAAAATTCAAAACAAAAATAGAAAACTTCGTAATGCTTTCAAAATATATATAATTAATATAGCAGATGTTTTTGGAATTGTAAAACACTCATACCCTATTATACGAACCAATTGGTGCTGGGTATAAAAAGGGAAACAATTGAAAACACAACACAAAAAAATAAAAAAGCCTAACCGGGAGCTGCTACGAGAAATATATATATACATATATATAGGTATTAAAAAACCTCATCAACTGATCACCGCTATGTGCCAGCTCCAGCCCGGTTGGAGCTGAGTTTGAGCCTTGGCCGAAAGGTTTATGACCAAATAAAAACTGCACGTTTCTGCATAACTTAGCATAGTTGTTGCCTCAACTTTGTGACTTGTGTGAGTATGTGCGTGTGTGTGTGTGTGTGTCTGGCCCATGTTCTGGGCCATTCCGCACAACTTTTTGGGGGTAGCACGGTTGAGCCATAAAGTAAGGTTGGTCCAAACAACTTAGCTGCTAATTAGCGGCACGAAATTGCCAGAGTAAATAAAAGTTGATAAAGTAAAACACAACTACATACATAGTAGAGAAAGATGAAGCAGAGAATGAGAGAGAGAGAGAATTATGAGAATGTGAAAGGCTCTAACGAATGAGTAGATAAAGTTAAATGTGACAAAAAGAACGATACTAGATATTCACATAGGAGTGAGTATTATATAAACAATATTTAAATTATTCAATCAAAATATATGTATAAATAGTAAATATTCTTTAACTGTCGCTTGAGTACTTTGGCACTTGGTACTAGTTCAGATTAAATATTAAGATGAAATGTCAAAAATGTATAAGTCATGAACAACTGCTTGAACTTAGTTATGAATCAGGTAAACTATATCGGTAAGTCACTTAACAGAAAATATTGTTAACTAAAATGTAATTGCTTTAAAGCGGCGTTGCAGCTGCATGAACAGAAAGCACTTTGCGAAATCACGATTTAAATTACATTTGAAGCAATCCACGAACAACTGTTAAATAATAAATGATAATGGCAACAACAAAAACAGTGTGACAAATATGATAAATGACAAATCAGAAGACGCAAAACCATTATATTTAATTACAGCTTTGGGGCAGTTCAAAGCTCGACCCGAAACTGAACGGGAGCGCGCGATCCGTGCGATGCGGTTGGCCGACGATTTGGCCTCAATTTGTTGACTGTCAACTGTCATTTAGAATTTTGTTTCGTTGCCGAGAGCTCATTAGAAAAAGTGCCGCGTGCCACAGCTGGGTCGAAGTCGGTTGCTGTTGTTGTAATTAGACGCGCTTTCTGTCAGCTGCAAGCGGCGTGCGCGTTTTGTGCGCGTCTTTAAACGCGCTCAACGAAAGTCGCTCTCACGTTTCGGTTTTCGGTTCGGTTTTGCTTTTTAAGAATTATGGCTTTTGAATTGGCCCGTTGCGATCTGGTCCGGTCTACGCTCTGTTCACATTGGCCTGTCACTGTTTTGTCGCTCACTTTCAGCTAGAAGCAGCCAGCGAGGAGGGAACAGGAGATAGGCAGACAGAAAAAAGAGATATGGCCATAGCCGAAGCCGGGTTAAATAAATTTCACCACTTTCATTCTTGGCTGTCAATTTGTATTTTATTGCCTGCTTCTCATTGTCGTCATCATTGGCGCATTGTCTTTTGTCGTTCGTCTCTCTGGGAAGTGGCACAGGTTGAGGCTGTTGCCACCGGCTACACTTTGTCTCTTTCTCTCTCCGTCTGTCCGTCTCTTTTGATAGCTCTCTATCTGGCTACGGTCTTTGAGCAGGTCCGCTTTGGCATTGGTTTATTTACCAAATTATGTGTAGCATTGCAGCACGATTTTAAATCGGTTTTTGTTGTTTTTTTTTTTGTGTTTTATATGTTTTATATGTTTGCATTTCATGGCACGACATTGCGCTTAAGAACTACACCAAAAATCGTGCCAAGCTGGCCCATTCGGAGCTAAGACAGCCATTTGTGTGTATGTGTGTGTGCTTCAGTATGTGTGTTTGGCATGTAAAACAGTCAAACTATTTGACGAAAAACAATAACAAGAATCAAATTAAAGATCAACAAAATCAATCGCATAACAGACAACAAAACTTAGGCATTCAACTTGACGAGTTTTAAATGCTCTTTCAAATTGGTGACTATGAAGTATTTATATAAATTATTTTATATATTTTAAAATACATATTTGTATGTAATATGCTTATATGAGTATAGGTATAGTAAATATCAATCAGATGCTTATGATAAATAAAGCAGTACCTTAGCTGGTCTCTTATTCTCTCTCTCTCTCTCTAACTCTGTCTGTAGCATACTCGCATTACCAATTTGCGTCACTCTCTGGCGCACTCTTTCTTGGGATTTCCTTCTCTTTTTCTATTTCTCTCCCATTAACTTACTCTCTCTCTCTCTCTCTTTCTCTCCCTCTCTCTTTCTCTCTCTCTCTCTCTCTCTCTCTCTCGCTGTCTCTCTCTTACTCTCTCTCTGTCTCTCTCTCTCTTTCTCTCCCTCTCTCTTTCTCTCTCTCTCTCTCGCTGTCTCTCTCTCTCTCTCTTTCTCTCTCTCTCTCTCTATTTATTGTATATTTCTTCCTGTCTCAGCTACTACGCCTTGTTGCTCTCTCTCTTGATTTGTTTTTCTGTCTCTTTTTCCTGTACCTTTCCCATTTTCTAAATTTCTCACTTACTCTCTGCCTTCTCCCTACCTTGTTCCAGCCAGCATTGCTCTTCACGCATTCCAAATGCCCTCTCTTTGGCAAGTGTAAAGCAAATTCAAATTGAAACCAAAACTAAAAGTTGTGAACTAATTTTGGTAAGTGCACTCACGAGTGCAGTCATTTACATAACCCCAGCTCCCCCACATGCCCCGCACCCAAGTTCGTAATGGAAACCAGGTCAGGCAATTGTCCAATGTGTTTGGCTTATCGCTGGCATTCCCTTGGCTCAGCTGCTACGTACAATTAAATGGCGTTTATGATGGCACTTTATCTCCGTCTCTCCCTCTCTCTTTCTCTATCTATCTCTTCATTTGTCTGGAAAGCCAAAAACCCGCTATTTCCGTAGCGTAGGGCCAATTTTCGGAAGAGCGGGGCTATATAACTCCGAGTGGATTGTGGACTTTTTGGTTATTATTTTGTGATTATAGCCGAGCGACGTTTTCCGTTTGCAACATGACCGCAAATGAGTTGAAGAGTTGAAGCTTTTTTTTTGGTATTTTATTGGAGCACCATTTCCTCAGCCTGTCAAAACCTTTGGTGTGACATAATTTCCTACATGACATTCACATGGAATAACGGCACAGCTGCCATATGAAGTGACCCAATTACAGGTTGCCGCAACACATGCTTGCATATACATGTATATACAGATATATGTATATGTATATATAATATATATCCGACTATGATCAGTTAGCTGGTAAATCCAATTAGATACACTTCATTTGCTCAGAAGTTGTTACAGTTTATTGCCTTGACTGTGGCTTTGTATTCTTATGCTAGACGACCTCTAACACATGTATCTCATTTATATGGCTCCAAGTTGCAAGTTCCAAGTTCCAAGTTAAGCATCTGTTTCTCTTTCAGACATTTCCATTTTTGATCTATTAAGTGGCGTTTGCAAACAAAACAAATCAAAACATTTATTTTTTCGGTGGCTAATTGTCCGGTCTATAACCAGTAGCCAAAGCCAACTCCACTTGGCCCTGGTCTCAAGCGTGAAATTGTATTACGTTATACATTTATTGTCGATAGCTGTTTCCGCAAATGGACGACAGTAATACGTGCTCCGATATACGAGTAGTGTGCATATATATACATATATATACAACAATCATAACACCCATATGAGGTTAGCCCAATTTGGTATAATGAACTATCAAGTGCATGCCGGGCAGCCCGCCCGCTGATCGAACCACACGACAGCAAAAGGCACAGCTTGACTGAGACCCATTCTATAAAGCTCCAATTTCTGGCATTTCAGTGATGGGTGAGTTCTCAATGCTATGATTAATGATATTGGACTGTTAATATAGAGCTAGCTTTATGCATGAAACTGAGTTGTTAAAGGGGAAAAACTGTTGAAATTCTATCGACATGAGTTTAATGTGCGCATAAATTGAAGTTTTGTTCATAAAGGTTAAGTAAAGAGAAGGTTAGACTTTTTGATTGATACTCAAATAGAAAGAAGTATTATTGTAATTAATACTTAAATAATTTACACTATATTATATTAAATATATTTATTTTTATTTATATTTATACTTTATATTCTTAAGATAGTACTTTAAACCAGAGTTTAAACTCAGTTCTTAGTTATATAATGGACTTCTTTAGATAAGTTATTGCTGCGATAGTTGTGGCATGCAGCTTACCATCTCTATTAATAATCGCACAATTTATACTGATAGTTAAAGCTTGCAGTTTAACTATGAACATGTACATATTCTTTCACAGTGCTATTGTTTCAAGTTACATGCGATACTTATCGTTTGAACTTTGCCCTCTCTATATTTTAATCAAATAGAGTTGTTGTGTGTGTAACAATATATAAACTCCATGCGATAGCTATCGCTACCATCTCTAAAAGTTAGACAACAATTTTTAAATTAATTTGACATTATTTGATTTGTGATTTGATTATGTGACTTGTGCTTCTCGAAAGCTTTGCAAACTATTCAGACGCCTGCGATAGTTATCGATCTCAAGGTACCATCTCTAGTTCCACATACGCCTACATCACATACCAGCTATGTGGTTGACAGCTTTAAGTGACTCTCGATGACTCTTCGGTGCTATTATTAATTTCGTTATGGTTGTTTTTCGCACAGCGCATTGTTTAAATAACTAATATATTAATAACTGGCATTGTTTGTCTTTTGCCGCGCAAGTGTTGTCTATTTATAGCCAAAAGTCTGGTCAAGTTCTTGCTATAAAAAAATAATAAAATGAAGAGCACAAAATGAAATGAAATGAAAACAATTATCAGAAACTTTTAGTTTTAGCGCTGGCATCTCGAGAGGAGGCGTGTCTACGGGCGTTGAGGCGCCGCGAAGTAGACTTGATTTAATGGTTGGCCATTCGACTGGCTATGCAAATATTTGCACAACTTTAATTTTTTGAATAACATTTGCAACATGATGAATTGCCGGCAGACGGCGTCGCAACTCAAACTCAAATTGAATAACTAGGTCAAAGTTTAACCTCGCCGTGGGTAAGCAAAACATAAAGCGCCAGCTGAAGTTTTTGATATCGCACGAGCACAATTGCACAAAAGTTGCTTAATTGTCGGAAAAGAAACGCAGCACACAAACAAGCAACAACAAAAAATTGAACAAATTGAAAAATAAATTCATAAAAATAACAAATTGGCATTTCGAACAAATGATTAATTAGACGATGAGCCAAATGGGCTAAAAGCCAAAAGCCAAACTGCAAACCAATGACAGTTAATTACGTGTTACAAATCATGCGGGCGCTGCCAAGGACAACAAATAAACAAAAATCACCAATTGAGTGACAAATAAATAAAATTATATATGTATATATAAATTCAATCAAATGCTATCTATCAAAACATTCTCTTTAGAATAGAATAATGGTAAAAGGAATGTAATTTGTTTTTGTTTCTATGACAGCCATAGAATTATTCTGGTTGTTAAAGCAGCAAAACAAAAACAAATCTTTTATGCATACATTTTAAAATAGTTAAAAAAACACTAAAAGAGTTATTTTCATAGCATTTAAATATGCATAGCCACAATAATAATCATTTGGTTAGAATAAAAATATTTATTTTATTAATAATATTATTTTCTCTTAGCTCAATAATTGGTTTAATAAACAATTTAATATAATTAAAGGAAATTTCTTTTATATAACCAATAGTAAAATACAAAGGCTCTAAAATTTTTTATGCCCATTTTTATTAATACATATTTTAATATATAAAAATGAAATGAATCCGGTCATATTTATATCAAAATTTAAATATTTGTTTAATGATTCTTACATTTAAATGCAGCTCAAGGAATGCTAACAGGTTCAAATAATCTTTCAATAAGCCGGAGCTCAAGCTAATCTTTTGCTTGTACTAAATTTTATTGGGCTGCACAATTCAAAGATTTTGTTGATAAGGACTTGAATAACTTTATTTAATGAAATATAAGATTTATATTTTAAATAATGCTAAATATGCTGTATATATGTATAAACGTATATATGTATAAAAATGTCTATTTAATAGCTCTACATATGTGCTACGTTTTCTTGATCTTCAAATATACTAAGAGTCTAAACGCTGTCTTAGATTATGCTGCAAGAATCTAGCAAATTGTTGGCTATGTGGGAGCGGCTAAGTTAGAACAATTTCATAACCGATTTTGATACCACGAAAAGAAACTTCGTGAATTGCATAATGGCCAATGGTTGTGGCTGCAAAAAAAAAAAAAAAAAAACAAAAACAAACCGAAACTGGACTTAATTATAATCATAAATTGTTTGTGGCCGTTGCTGTGATCTTTGACATGCTCTTGCATTGGATTTGATTGAACGCTGTGGCTCTATAGAGATCGACACATCGACAGTGGTGTATATAGAAACGGTTAAGCACATAAACATAAAAACATACATATATTGTGTATGTATGTATATAATAATGCCCCGGTGTGCTATTGTGGGTTTGGCTTTAATGAAAGTTGCTCGGCTTGGCTTGTGACTTGGCATGACCCTGGGCAACACGGCAAACAACAGACATTTTCAGGAATTGTTCGAAGAGCTTTGTGCGGTTTTTTTCTGCTTTTTTATGGTTTTAAATATATATATATATATATCTTTTTTGGTTTATGTATGTCTCTCATGCACACTCAACGTAATTCTACCTACACTTATATACCTATGCAGAAATATATATACACATATATGTTTAGTCTTATGTTCACAGTCTCGGCGCAGGAAAATGAAACGCAAAAATTTGCATGCAAGACAAAGAGGAGCACAGCAAATGAAACGGACACGAATTGCATGAATGAATAAGTCCCAAAAGAGGCCGCCTTCAGAAAGAGTCCCAGGCCAGAGCGGGAGAGAGAGATCCGACCGTGTTCCCTTGGGTTGTACCTTCATTGGCAGCGGCAGGTGTTGGCCGGCTGTTTTGAGCTGTTCGAATGATTCTTTTTGTGTGTGATTTATACCCTTTTGCAAAAGGCAGCCAAATTTTCTAAGGAAAAGCGTGACACATCCAAGAAGGTTCCATTAAGAATATTTATATTCTTGCTAAATAGCAAAAGCAGAATTAATAATGTCATATCCATGCCCAACGAGTGCGTTGTTTATATAGTGATACTTTTCAATTGATATCTATATAATTAGTTATATACGAATTAATATCTTATAGCTGCCTCAGGACTGCTAAAGGTTGTCATGATGTTGTTAGAAAACAAACCAAGGCCAGAGACCGTCCTGAGGACGAGGAATAGCTTCATTGACGTCGACAAGCATTGAACAGTTATATAATTTAATATAAGTAAGCTCACATCAAAATATTATATCTATAGCTCGGAAGTAGAATCGAGTGATCTAGACTAAGCCTTTGTAACAACAATTGATCATTATCTGAGCATTACAGATAACTAATATCTAATATATCTTTGGCTATCCTTGAGCTACAGCATTTCTATATTCAACTTTTTGTTGTCAAGTATTTTAGGAACAACTCCTTTGCCCCACGCCTCTTAGGGCATGTGATATTCGTTGTGTGAAAGTTAACAATTCTTGCATCTTATAAGTTTTTTGATTTTTGTTTTGCGGTTCTGTGCGCATATCTTGCTTATCTGGCGCTGTTGCTCGCACGCTTGTATCTTAAGCTGCGCCAGTTCAGATAACATCAACAACAAAACAACAAAGAGTTAAAATAATAATACAGAAACAAAGCACAGAGAAAATTTTTCGAAATTGAAGTGTTTCAGTGGCGGCTGCTGTGCAAATAGAGCCTAGATATAGATACCTATTGGGGGCCTTGAAACACATACATAAATGCAGAAATACAATTTTTGACTGATGCGTTTGTTTGCACAAGTGCAGTTTGGTTCCTTGCCCTTCGGCTAGACTTAGACTAGGAAGTCAAAACTCTTCGGTTTTATTTTGTTTTGTTTTGAATTGAATTGAACTTGATAAATTGGTATCGACTTTATCGAGCTGCGAGTACAGGCAGCTTCTGTTGCGCCTCCTTTTCAGGTGTTGTACGTCTTTCGGGCCGGCTTCTTCACAGTTTGCTCAAAGATTCGACGCGGCCAGAGCCCTACCAACTTTTCTTCTCTTGCCAGTTTTGCTGTTGTTGTTGCTGTTCCCAAGTTCTGCTTGGCGCATGCGCCGCTGAAAACAGGTTTTAACAGTTTTCATGTGGCTGTATATAAGCTGGTCGAGAGAGATATAGTCGTATTTATTTTTGCGCTCTGTAGCCACCAAAAAATAAGAACTTTGCATTACACCAACTCAACCACAACAGCAACAACAACAACAAAAAGAAATAGAGAATCAAAAGTTCACTTAATTTCAGCTCTGCGAACTAGTTAACAATTCTTTGCTTATATTTTGTCAGCTGATAAATTGATATTTCCTATTTACATTTATCAATTTCTTACTATTTTCTCAGCTGTTTCTATTTCTATTTCGGATTTTCAAAATATGATTTTTTTTCATTAATTTTTTTACGCACCTCTCGAAGACTTTTGCGCCTTGTTGAATGCCTTGTTTGATTTGATTTCAATTTGTTTCTATTTGCTTATTTAATTTTTCATACACAATTTTTTATGCACTTTGTATGGATTTCAATTGCATTATTAGTTTCGATGATTTGTTGTTGTTGCGGCTTCAAACTTGTTTTTCTTTTTTCAAGCGATTTCTTTATGTGGAGACCCGCTTAATTTGCTATCATTTATGCCGTTTTTTGCCAATTAATTTTCAAAACGCATTCAAAATTTCACTTTGTTGATTTTTGTGCTTGATTTTGTTTTTTTGTTGTTTTTGCATTTCACAAAATGTCCATAAAGCCGAACAAAGTAACGTCTATTGAAAGCAAAACGCGTCGTCTGCCGCCACCGAATGCGACTCCCGATTCCGACTCGCGACACTCGACAGTCGACACACGATTCCGGTGTTCACGTTATTCAAGCAGCGTTCCGCGTTTGGCTACCAACACGGCCAGCAGTCGTTCAAGAACTGAGCTAAACACTCGACCACTTGGAAAACCAACTGCAAGACCAGACGCTGAGCCCAGAAAGACGAACGACCGACAACAACAACATCGTCGTCGTCGTCGTCGAAGTCTTCGTCATTGTAATCGTCATTGTTGTGGATCGTGCGCTCTCCCTCAAAGAGTCGAGTATCTCTCACCTATGCTCACCTGACTGCAGCTGCTGCTGAGTTTGTTGCGTTCCACAACTTGTGGAAGCTAATCTTTAACCCGTTAAAAATTCAATTTTTAAAAATTAAAAATACTAAATTTAAATGGTATCTCTTAAGAACATTGATTTGCATCTTGAAAGCAAGACAACTGTAATGTTGATATAGTTTTGTAATACTTTTAGGAGATATAGGAGTAGCTGGACTCAATATCCGTTGACTTTACAGCCAGTTACTATACTATATCAATAATACCAGCTGTTATTTGGAAGCAGAAAAACAGAGATTGCTGTAATAATATTTTAAATTTTAAATTTTTAAAAGATACAGTAAATTAGATTAGTAGATTAGATTTAGACAGATCTCCGATATACAGCTAAATAGTAAAGCAGTAAACATGAAGTCGAATATGTCGTATCAATAGGAGATGAAATACTGGCCTTAAAACGTTTACAACTATAATAATAAAAATAAAATTTATGTTAGCGCTAACAGCTTTGCTTTGACAATTTCATTAAGTATTATCTTAAACAGAAATATCTTTTCCGCCTCGCCATTTGTAGGTATAAAAGTGGGATACCCAATAGTTCTGACAAATCAATTGCAACACTGAAAGCATTGCAAAAACATGGGAAATCGACTATTCCATTTTGTCGTGCTGTGTGTGCTGTTCAGCACAGTTCGTAAGTTATTGAAAGGCTTACAGGAACATGCCACGAAGGCTTCAAAGTCTCTAAGGAAACACAGTACATAATGAGACTGCTTTTTTTACAGTTGCCGTTGGAGAGTCGAAGATCAATTTGCGACAACTTGATACCGAGACGACTGACGAATCAATGCAATCGCCAGTAGACGCTACACCAGACACACCACCACCACCACCACCAGTAGACGCAACACCAGACGCACCACCACCACCACCAGTAGACGCAACACCAGACGCACCACCAACACCACCACCAGACGCACCACCAACACCACCAACACCACCACCACCACCAGACGCACCACCAACACCACCACCAACACCTGCAGAAGCAGCTATGCCAACACCTATGCCACCAGCAATGCCAACAGCAATGGCAGGAACAACATTGCCGACACCAACGACCACAATTCAGGTAACTTTGCATTGCGTTTCTCTAAATCTAAGCTGACGAGATATTTTTGGGGTTTTGCAGAATAATATTAAGAATGAAAACGAAAAGATCAATTCAAAGATTGAACATATTTTAGAGGTCTCTCGAATAGGCAATATAGTTGGCAATATTGAATACGATCAGCAAGTGGCTCATCTGCAGCATATACGTAGTCTGAGTTCCGATTCTCTGCAGCAAAAAATACGTGCCTATGGCATATTTTTAAGTTATAATTACTTGCGGCTCCAATTGGAGAGTAATTTACATAGCCGAATCGCTGTCGTCGAAAGCTATTTGATCCATAAACCACTAACTAAGAAATGCAAAAAATTCTATAGCAACCAAAGAAAAGAATTGAAGTCTGCCCTGAATGAAGAGAACGGATTAAAGTCATACAAACTGAGCTTGCATAGCCAAGAGTGTTCTGACATTCACGAACCTAACGAGGACTACTTTGATATATGGTGGGATTGGTTTCCCTTCATGTGAATTATACAATCATTAACTGGCATATGACAGCATCAATTTATATATTACAAAAGCAACATGTTTTCTGTATAATATGAAAAGAAAAAAACAAAAAATTAAGAAATTTATCCATTGTGCATGACTTAATGCAAGTTCAGACTATTTGCATTGATGTCTTTCAAGTCTAAATTAAAACTATTATATTATTATGATTGTAATTATTATTATTCTTATCGTTGAAAGTTAACGTCCATTCTTTAATTATATATCCATTACAACAAAATAATTTTGTTTTAATTAACTCAGGAGTTGTTGTAAATCATTGTTGACCTAGAACAGAGATTGACATCCCTTAGATCTATATATATTCTTCGACTCTATGCAGAGTTCTCGATTTATCCACGCTGAATTTTTGATTGAAAATCGTCAAATTGCATGAGATTATGATAGACCTATAAATTATGTGGTCGCCACTTGGATTGTATCAAATCTGTCTTCTTTTCAGAACGGTCATGCATGACTGCATCATTGTTATTCGTCCTATTCTCACCAAGTTGCGATCAAGGCCTTAGTATATGAATCATCAATACATTGTGCGATTATAGCCTTACTCCACTGCTCTTGCAATTAAATAATCTTGCAACTGAATTTTATTTGAAAATTCTACATATTATAACAATTATGAGAAGCAAAAAATTGTAAATTTAAGACGTTTTACTATGCATTAACTAAACAGAGCAACAAAACTGAATATAAAATAGATATCTTCAACTAAACAAAGCTTCAAAATATATTTAAAACATACTTCACATTTGTTTTGGTTCATTTACTGGCTTCAATTATTTATATAGAACCCAACTTTCACGCTGTTCTGAATAGCTACATTTAGTCATTTGCTATTAATGAAACTTAAAAGTCTATCGACATGCATCCTAATAATCGTCATTGGATATGGAACGCAATCTGTGTGATATCTTGTCATTGTCTTCGAGCTTTTAGCCAACTCCAAGGGCACTGAAAACTATATAATATATAATACAACTGCATCGGAAGCTGATCTGGATTTGGGCAACCATTTTCGGAGGCGTGTATACAATATGGTTGATAAGGTGCCATGGAATGCACATGTTAAAGCATCATGTTAATGATGATAATAAATGGAAACAAGCTCTATGGAAAAAATTAGGAGAAAAATTTAAAATCTATTCAAAAGTTGCAATGCGAAAATTTGTTGTCTATTTAAATACTAAAGTTATGACGCGGAAACATGAGGAGAAGGAATACGAGGACCGTAAGAAAAACCTCATTCAATCAATATAAAAATATTTTAATTTCAATTTCGATTTCATAGACAATGCCTCTGGACTACGAAGAGAAGGAATACTACTCGTATGCAGGTGAAAAATCTGTCTGATTTTAATGATAATTTCACAACTATTTTAATATAATACCAAAATCCAATGTTAATAAATAGCTGATAAATAATATATATAATGACATTTGTTGTTCTAATTAATGCAATGAATGCTTAATTCAGGTTTTGGTAAATTTAAATATTTGCAACATAATAAAACCAATCGGGAACCAATTGAATATGGCCAAGTCTTACGGCATGGTTAATTAAAACCCTAACACAGTCAGCTGTGCTTGTATTTAATACGTAAACGTGGTTAGATTTAGATGCAGTCGCATTTTATCTTAAGTCGGGCATAATGAAACTTTTAACAAGTATCTTAATCATATGAGGCTTAGGTTAGTGCTTATTATATATACACACACATATATATATATATATATATATATATAAATATCTAACAACTTAATCTGCACAATGGAATTTTCGTTTTTCTTATCAGGAACTTCTTTGGCAGTCCAGGACAAGATTAACAAAACGCAAATGATCGAATTGTTACGGGAAGGGCTTTACGGAAAAGTTGATTCGGTTCAGTGGAGTCCGCTAGTTAAAGAATGGGTTGTGGACGGTTGTCTTCAAGTACCAACGACTATATTACGAATGAATCACGTCCTTAATTTGCTAACCAAAGCTGTAAAGAAAACCGAGGTCGTACAGCTGGCAAAGGAGAAAGCTTTGAAAGTTGTCCTTAAGTTGTCAATGAAAAAAGCCGGAAGTATGATTAATAAGTTGAGATATAAAATAATTGTGCACTTCCAGGATAAAGCTGTTCCGATCGTAAGTATTTCATTGAATTCTCTCTCAGTAATTACAATACTGCAAATTTGATGCCATACAGACAACGCCCTCTGACCTGGGTTGTTTGGATACAACCTCCGCGCCTGTTGACAACACAACTTCAACCTATGAAAATGGTATGTTAAACTAGAATGGATATTCGAATATGTTCAATGATTTCACTATCGATTGGTAGTGGTAATAACACTCAAGTAGGCAAAATTAAACAAAAAATTATAAAATATTTTGCAAACTTCGCATATAACTACACATCTTCCGGCAAATCATTTTCAGCTGTGAGAATCGTCGTAAATGCGTGAAAGTTAATAATTTTGTAGTTTTTTTTGTAGTTTGTAGAAGTCAATAGTTAACATGCTGAGAAAATGCAATGTTTCCCGATAACGGAAATTTGTAAATTTTTAATTTGCCATGTCCCAAGGAAATTCTATTGAACACTTCTAGTCAATCCTTACGGAATGTTAATAGTAAATTAGTTGTCAATTTTTAAGTAAGATTTGTAGACATATATTATATATATATATATATATATATATATAATAGATATATATATATATATATATATATATATATATATATATATATATATATATATATATATAATATATGTCTACAAATCTTAATTAAATATTTATATATTGATATATTTCTATTTATTTTATTTGGTTTCCGACTATACGAACACATACATATTCCATTTTCAACAGTAGAGAGTACAAACGATATCCCAAACTTTTAGAGTTTATTTCTAAAGTTTACAGAGTCACGGACAGTAAGGCAGACTAAACCAATATATTTTGTTTACATCGTCAACTTAAACGTAGATAAAGTAACATTGAATTCACTTAAACGTTTCTTTTGGCCAACTTTTTATCGAGTACTTAAATAAATGGCAAGCACTTAAACTTTATTTTATGCTCTTTTTACAATACATATTATAGCTTATCCTCTAGCAAATACTGAACTGAAAAAAACTAAGACAGTCGTAAAAAATTCCAGAATGACAGCAACAAACGCAGTGCGGGTCTTCGGTTTATACTTGACACCTTGAAAACTCAATAAATGTCGGTTCATAACTCAGGCTTATCGGGGAATTGTGAACGCTTTATAAGGCAGCTGGGGCACATCGTCTGCCAACAGTTGGAAGTTAGAAGTTCGTCGTCATGTCAACTGGGATCAAAGTGTGGGAGCTATCGCTAGCGTTGCTGCTGTTGCCAATGCTGCTGCAGTGCATACAAGGAGAAACGGGAGATCATATGCGGCAGCTTATGCAACTGGACGACATAATTACGACCAGGATCAACACCGTGCTCCAGCAATATGAACAATTGGAAAATCAAACTGAAAACAAGGAATTTGTGCAGCAATATAAACGCCTGAAATTGGCAGTGGCTTTGCCCATTTCGCATCTAGACGAAAAGATTAAGATCTACAACGAGTACCTCGCCTACCACGAGACACTTCAACAGCAACAGAGCTCGGAGGCCTCGAGCCACAATCAAGAAGCTATCGTCGTCGATAAGGAGCAGCGTGCTGCAATGTACAACGCCTTTCAGAAACGGGTGTTGAAACTATTAGGGAGACTGGGTGTCTCCGATTCATTCACCCAACGCGTCTTCAAAGCCATCTTTAGCGATGAGAACCAACTCAGGAAGTTAAAGAAAATGCTTGACAGCCTGAACGACGACAGCGATTCAGACTGCTGCCTGTGGGACTTCATATTTGGTTTATTTTAAGTAAGATGAAAATTAGTTATCCGATGTATTTCTATTGAGCTTCAGTTTGTATATTTTATAATGAATGATTTTACGGCAATTAAACCCTATTAAAGTGCATCATGTTTTAAAAATAGTTCATATATATAGTACAGTTCAATACAGTTAAAGAATGGGCTGGCACATATATAATGATAAAAAAAAAATTAGAATTTGAACACAGCAAATGCAAATATCAAATTTGTTGTGGAGATCTCTGTGATGGATACACAGATTTTATATATTTCGAATTTCGGATACCATAAGACTTTCCTTATAAATTTGTGCTTTGGCAAATATATATTAGAGGAGAGAACTCCTTTGCCTTCTTACTCTATGTTGCAGTTTAAAGAATTCTGGCCATTTATGCATGGCTACAAAGGTAATAATTATCAAAAGCCTTTTTGAGCCCTAGCTTTTCTGACTCTAACGGTTTTCTTAGATTTACCAATAGCATAAATACAATTTGGTTCTGAGTCGAGTTGGAGGCTTTACTAAGTGATTTACATTCGAGCTGCGGCAATTGACAGCTCGTTATGGTGATGAGAGGGCGGCTGACGGCTCACGGCTCATGGCTCATGGCTCACGTAGCTGCAAAACAAATAAAGTGCATTTAAACGTGCCGGCCCCCATCTACCATGGCAGCATCTACCAATCCACTTAGCCTGTCGCTGCTGCAGCGGGCAACAGGCAACAGGCACCGACATCGATCGTAGGGCCGGTCCATCGAGTGAACCGGGCCACATTTCACTATCGTGCGCGTTGAAATAAAAAGTGTTGGCGTGCGGCTGCATCCTGGCTCAGCTCTTGCCCAGAGTCAGACTCAGACTTGGACTCAGACTCAGACTGCAACTGCGCCTGAGAGTCACAGTCACAGAGGCCGCGTCGGGCAGATGCAATCGACCAGACAGTTGCCCACTCAGCATGGACGTTGCTCTTCTTCTTCTTCTTCTTCTTTTGGCTGTTGCTGTTGCTGTTGTCGTTTATCAGACAATGTCGCGTTTGCAGACAGTTTGAAGTTTAACAAGTTGTCGAACGCAGAGCGCGGGGTTTATTTGTTTTACGTCCTTTTTCGCTTCTTTTTTTTGTTTTTGTTTTTGTTAGCCGGCTTTATAAATAGCTACAGACTTGAACATTGCAGATTTCTATAATACCTATATCTGTCTATCTGTTGGTGTCTGCGTGTCTGTATGTTAGCTCTGATCAAAGGTCAGCCAAGGCCTTAGTTTCCGTTTCAGAGCATTTCTTTAGACCGCCTTCTCCATATTCTATTCGTTCTGCCCTCAGGGCATAAATTACAAATATATTGTATACATATATATAGACACACATATATATATATATATATATATATATATATATATATTCATGGCAGTTATATACTCTCTCATATCATAATCGGGTCATCATCTTTTTTTTTGGCTTTTCTCTTTCGCTTCGTTTGCGCTGTGGGAGCCTATCGCCAATATTGGCATCAGAAACCAATTTGGTCAAACAAAACGGCTTAAAGCGACTTTCATTGATTGCCTTTCGGGTGAGATATGAAATATATATTAGAAATATAAATGCAAACATGATTTGGTCGTATTTGCAAAACAAGTTCAGGAATTGGGTGAGAGACAGCTGTGGCCTTGTAGCTATCACTAAAATATAGTAGGACTTAAATCACTCTTTTATGCTAATCTATAGACGAGTTGAAGCTTTCCTTATGTCTGACTAAGTCAGACTAATTATGTTAAGTGTGTTATTAATATGTAGTCAATGTCTAGATCAAGGGCTCAACTCCGGTTTCTTGTTCGCTCAACTAATCATAGAGCTTATATATATATATATATATATATATATATATATATATATATATATATATATATATATATATATATATATATATAAGTCTAGATGTTGAACGTCTGTATCCTTAGATTGTAATAGAATCAGGCTGCAGTTCGCAGCAGCCCACAAACTAGTTAAGTATACAACCACATTTGTAATCTCTGCTGCTGTTGCTTCTGTTGCTGCTGCTGCTGCTACTGATTGCGATAAATCATTGACTGGCGCATTAAAGTGGAGCGTTGACATGTGAGCTGAAAGCGGGAGCAGCCGCAGCAGCAAATGGGTAAAAAGAAAAATGCGCACAACACGGAATTAATGTCAATAGCATTAGAAGATTGACGACAACAACAACAACAGCAGCAGCAGCAGCAGCAGAAACTGGCAACGATCACGGATCGATTGACAGATCTATCGTTCCACACACACATAGAGCAAGAGTGAGAGAGAAAGAGACAACGAAAACGGCAATGACAAACTTCTGACAATTAAAAAATGAAAAAGAAAAAGAAAAATAACTGGCAAACTCTGCGCTGTGGGCCATTGTGAGAGTGATGTTCAGGTGAAGGCAGCAATGTTGATTATGAAAATCGATAGTCAGCTCTTTTCAACTGTCCGTCTGTCTGTCTGACTGTCTGCCTCGGCTGTATTGACATGTGATATTTAAGCATTGATGCCATAATTGCGCATCAAAATCCTAACATAAATTGCACTATATAAGGGCGTGGCGCAGGAGTTTTGGCCAATTCAAGTATCGACATGCAGTTCAGCCTGTTGTTCGGCCTGGGTCTGATCCATTGGCCGCTGGCCTGGCCAATGCTCAGCTACAGACCGTGCAACGAGTCCGTTGTGGCAGTAGGTAATGAGGCGGCGCCACTTGCCAGGCCAATTAATTTATCAATTCAATTTAATTCAATTGCAATGCAGCGCTCTCGCAGATCATCCATGGCCTGCAGCCCAGACAGCTGGCCATATTGGCCATGCCCAGCTCACGTTTGCTAAGTGTGGATTGTGCGAATAACGACACCATCCAAGTGGATGACTTTATACAGCGATTGCATAAGCTCTACTACAAGTCCGTCATCTTCTATGACACCGAGCTGTTCTTTGACTATATCGAGGCGAATCTGCTGGGCGCCATCGAGTGCGTCAATTTGATATTCCACGAACCGGATGAGCTATCGGCGCGCATACAGGAACGTCGACTGGCCCATCGGCTCAGTCTGTACATCTTCTATTGGGGCGCCAGCAAGCCGCCGAATGCGACGCGCGTCAGCTTTGAGCAGCCGATGCGAGCTGTGGTCATCACACGGCCGCGTCCCAAAGCATTTCGCATCTATTACAATCAGGCAATGCCCACGGCCAAAAGCCAACTGCGCTTGGTCAACTGGTACGATGGCGAAAATCTGGGCCTACAGAAGACCCCACTCTTGCCCAGCGCTGCAACAGTCTATGCCAATTTTCAAGGTCGCCTCTTTCATGTGCCCGTCTTTCATGTGAGTCGCCAAAATTAATTTATAATCTAATAATTACGTATATAATGCTAGCATTATAAGTTTAATGAAATTTTCGAACATATTGGAGGTTTAACATTTTTAGATTATTTTAAGTTTTTTTTTGCTATTTGTATACGCGTTTACATAGTGAAAAGAGTATATTGGTTTTGTTTAAAGTCCTTCTTGCTGTGCATCCTTTCCCATTAGGCATGTATGTCTCTAAATCTATCAACATTTTGGGACTAGAGCTTCAAAGTTAGAGAGTTAAGTTATCGCAGAGTTCTTCTTAAGATTGACCAAAAATTATTTCACTCTTTTGGAACCGTTTACGAGTATCAAGTATTCATTATAACCCGGCTTGGACTTAAGGATAAACTAGTTATCAAATTGATTGATTGATTGAATTTATTAAAATAAGGAAGCGCTGACAAATAGATATGGAAACAGCATTTAAAATCTAATCGCATATATAATATGGAATCTAAACACTATCATGATCACATTCATCTTCTCCTTTTTCTCCTTTCGTGATTAGCATTAGTGTATTATTTGGAAAAAAATTGTGATACAGATTATTTGAAATAGAAAAAAAATCGAAGAAGCGCAAAATAAGATTGTACAAGAATATATTCTATATACTCTACGCAGCTGAAACTCCAATCTAAAGTGTTTTTCTTTTTTAATAAAAGTCTTGACTTAAGAGATATACTTATATGAAGTACTATACATATAACTATATTAATCAAAAAATAGAAAAGACATTTAATTAGCTCAGCCTTTTTATGCCTTCTAGTAGAGAATTTGCTTTTTCCCACACTTAAGACATTTAACTTTTCTTTGAGAAACTTAATGCGATGATAGATATAATATCTATAGCAGATCTTTCGCTGAGTAGAAACTTTACTCTTACAGTCGCCGCCTTGGTTTTGGGTGAGCTACAACAATGACAGCAACAACATTGGCAACGGCACCGAGGAGGAGTTCGAGAATGCGGGCTATAAAAAGGCGAATGTGACGGGAGGTCGAGATCATCAATTGCTTGTGCTATTGCGGCAGCATATGAACTTTACATTCGAATACATTGAGGCGCCAGGCAGGACGCAGGGTTCGCTGCGTGGCACCGACGACAATGGCGAGGCCAACGACAGCTTCACCGGTGGCATCGGCATGCTTCAGAGTGGTGTACGTAGACAGGCAGTAGGAAATGAATATGCGATATAAACGCTGTAGCCTCTCGTCGCTTTGTCGCTGACAAATTGACATTTGGTCTTTCGTTACAGCTGGCGGACTTCTTTCTGGGTGATGTGGGTCTCAGTTGGGAGCGTCGCAAGGCGATTGAGTTCTCATTCTTTACGCTCGCCGATTCGGGCGCCTTTGCCACACACGCGCCGCGTCGCCTCAACGAGGCATTGGCCATAATGCGTCCCTTTAAGCTCGACATATGGCCATATCTCATTCTGACCATTGTGTTCTCGGGCCCGATATTCTATGGCATTATTATCATGCCCTACAAATGGCGCCGGCATCCGATCGCCATGGACGTGGAGCGTCTCGGTGATCTTCGCGTATATATGGCCTACATCAAAGAAATAACGCCCTGCGTGCTGAAGGTCAGACACATTCGGCACATTCATCCGCAGACTACGCCAGAGATGCCACCACAGCTTTTTCAGCGCTGCATTTGGTTTACGCTGCGTCTGTTCCTCAAGCAATGTGAGATTCTTGTGGCTGCCACGTCTTTGGCTAACAATTTCCCTTTCGTTTCAGCTTGCCATGAACTCTATCACGACTATCGCACCAAGTTCCTGACCATAGTCTATTGGGTAGCTGCCACCTATGTGTTGGCTGATGTCTATTCGGCGCAGCTCACCTCGCAGTTTGCGCGTCCGGCTCATGAGGCGCCCATCAATACATTGCAGCGCCTGCAGGCAGCCATGCTACGGGATGGCTATCGATTGTATGTGGAAAAGGAGAGCAGTTCGCTGGAGATGCTCGAGAACGGCACAGAACTGTTTAGGCAATTGTATGCAGAGATGCGTCAACAGCAGCCGAATGATCATCAGGGCTTTCTCATTGATTCCGTGGAGGCGGGCATCAAGCTGATTGCCGATGGCAGGGAGAACAAGGCGGTGCTTGGCGGCCGTGAAACACTCTACTTTAATATACAGCAATACGGAGCCAAGAACTTTCAGCTCAGCCAGAAGCTCTATACGCGCTACTCCGCGGTGGCTGTGCAGATTGGCTGCCCATTCTTGGATAGTCTAAATGATGTGTAGGTGGCAGCTACTTAATTGATATGTATTCAATTGTGTTAGCTTGAATTTCACTTCTTTTAGTTTGATGCATCTGTTCGAAGGCGGCATATTGGAGAAGATGACGACCGGAGAATACGAGGCGCAAGCACGGCAAATGACCAAGGATCAGGCGCTACAATCTAAGGAGCTGGCTGCCGTCGAGAATGCTAATGCCAATGCGAACGCCAACATCAAGAGCAATGAGGCAAAGACACAGCCACAACATACCCAGGACAATGAGATGATCAGCGCTCTGAACCTACGCATGCTCCAAGGCGCATTCATTGCACTCGGCGTGGGCTTTGTCACTGCAGGTCAGTGGGTCAAATGATATATTTAGCATCAAAATGAGTAGCTCATGATTATGCAATTCTTTTCAGCTCTAATGCTCTTGCTGGAGCTCTTCTGTCGGCGCTTGAATCTGGGGCTGTCGCTGCGACGTTGGCGGCTGCGTTGGCTGCGTCGCTGGCGTCGCGTCAAGCGGATGCTGCGACAGCTAACCGTGCGAATCTTTGCACTGAATTTGGGTTGATTACTTTATCGCATCGCAATTTTATGCAAATCATTAGCAATGCGGTTTCGGCAGCCGCTGCGTCACTAAATTATTGCCAGGCCGAACAGTGGTATCAACTAAACAGAATTTGCAAATTTATTTTTCGACTAGAAGGAGAAGGAGAAGAGGAAGGACCTTAAATAAATTCAAATTGCTTAAATATATAATTATTAATTTTATTAATAAATTCTATAGGAGAGCATAGTAAATTGTTCTAATTGTATTTTGTACAGTAGCAAGATTTTATATAATAAATAATATATAATAATATATAACATATACAAATATATCTCTATATATATTAATAATAAATTCTTTGTGTAACTAAATTATTAAAATTAAAAACAAAGTCATAGAATTACTACATCACATAGCGCTACTACAAAATCATATAGATTTTATTAAGAAACACATTCGTCTTTTAGCATAGCTTGCACATGCGCCTCATAGCACATTCGTTCATATTTTATGTATTATTGAATTTTATGGAGCAGCCTTAATTCTTGGCCGACTTTCGCAGCTGCTTGAAATGGAGATGTTGATGGTTTCGTGTGTAACCTAGTTCCACTGTGCTTGGAGCTCCGACTCCCGCGCCGACAACTTTGTTTGTCTTTGGCATAATTAATGCGCTTGGCCGGCAGACAAGCGGGGCTGCGGCTGCATGTTATAATTAATTTGTTGTTTGAATGGGATGCGGGCGCAGCTGCCATCGCCTTTGCCTGATGTTTCTTCAAGTTTGTGTCTTAAGTCTTTTGTTTACTTTTTGTTTACTTCTTGCTTAGCATGGCCCAATTTCCCAAGCAGCGCAACATAATTTTCGTAATAATTTCCCATTTCCTTTTCATCATAAAAGCAAAACAAACAAACAAAGAAATGAACACACAGAAGCGACAGAAACAAATTTGCCCAACGGCTGCCAAAAGGCCGCAAACACTTTTTTCTTGTTCCGCTGCCCTTAAAAACATAAAACGGTTTACGATTTTCATGCCGTAATTAAGCAAAAAAGAAATAAGAAAAGAAAAAACCAAACCAAAAACCAAATTAAAACGTCGTCGTCTCGGGTCCAAAAAAAAGTTTATATATAATGCGACAGCCGGTGAAGAAATTGACTTTTACTTTGCCCCAACGAAAGACGAATTGCTGCGTTCATGGTAGAAAGTGGTTCTAGCCAGTTTATGTTCCATCGGGTCTTTGCTTCCCGGTTCCTTGGGCCGCGTTCCATCATCATTACCAGCGCTCTTCAAGTGTCACACGACGCGAAAGTCAATTGCAGTTGTTTTCTTAACGGCGGCCATCAGCTGGCTCTTCTCCACTGCGCACTCCACGTTTGCATACGCTGTACAAACAAACATATTGGTTTCCTCTCAACTCGGTTTCAATTTCAAGAATCCCATATATCATTGTCATCTGTCATCTTCAGGCCGCGTTCAGCGTGTGAGAGTTTTCAGTTACATTTGCGCTGACTCTGCTTTTTGGGATGGATACATTGAAGCTTTTTTTCTCTCCCATTTATTTCGCTGCTGCTGTCATGTACGTCTGTGGCCTTAGAAAACGGAACGCCTCCGGGCGTACCTAGAGCCATTACTAATTATATAGTTTCTATTTTGCTTTCCAGCGGAAATTTATAGCCGGTCCCAAATATGTGCTATAATAATATGCCCGATGATCTGAATAACGAAGAGAAGAAAAGGGTCCGATTTGTGCTGCGAAGGTTACCGGATCATGTTATTTGTTATGTGAACTAGGCACAGAGCATGGCTAAATAGTTAAAGCTTTCGATAGGGTCCACTCATGAATGGATATAAGAATCGTTGGAGACTTGGGGCCCCGTAAATTAGAGCGGACTTATGCTTCAGCTTACCATGTGAACCGTATTAAAAGCATGGTAATTGAGGAAGCTCTCAATGTTACTTGAATTAAAACAAACTTTTCTTAGAAAATCCTCAGCTGTAATTCATAATCCAAGGTCTTAAGCTGGCAGTTAATGCTGCTGTTATTTTACAAATTTGCCTTTTAAATGATTTACAGAGGCCAAAACAATTTGGTAACTAAGAATGAGAATATACTTTGCCCAAGGTCTTTGAAGTGCGTATATGAAACTGGAATATAGCTAGCAGGATAGGGTGATTTTTTTTAAATATTTTATGGTCTAAGTGCCAAAACACGCCTAATTATGGCTGACGAGATAATACGGCTATTTGACTTTCAGATTTCATCTTTAGTAAGTGAAAAAACTTCAGAAAATTATTTTCATATTTTATTTAACAAACTTCATAATATATATCCAATGTTTCTCTTAGCTCACAAATATTGCCCATTAATGTTAATATTAATGTGCCATCAACAACGTATACTAATTGTATTATATTATATGTAATTATATTATATGTAGACCCCACAACCATTAGTATAAATGTAAAACATATCTTAGAAAGTTGTAAATTGTAATTCAAGATTTTTGCTATCTTCTGTAAGTTCGCAAATGTTGCTTATGAATATGCTAATGTGAAGTTAACAGCGTGACATTAACAGTGGACTAATTTTGTAGAGCATACTACTGTTAGTTGCTATGTGGAGAACACTAATTGCTATGCACAACATTTAGAACACTTTACATATCTTACACTAGGCTGACACCCACTTACTAACGGTTTGGGTTTGGATGCTTATCGGGCAATTTGTTTGCCTCAGTGCACAATGGGGCCATAAAATCAGCTAACCTTAGGCTTAGATATGCGTATACAAATTTGCCATGCACAGCTCGAACGCTTCAGTAAGTTGGCACTTAAAACTTAAAACTTACCCTAGAAGTTGGATGAATGCCCATAAACCAAAAAAAATATAAAACGAAAGCAAAAATATAAGCATTCCAAAGTCATTTGCGGATGAGCGACGTCGGCTGACATTGAGGCGAGCAGGTCAAGCCAGGTGGCCAAGAGCAGTTGCTTCCTGAATGGAAGCTCTCTGGGCGGACCACCGATGTGCAATATGATAAATAGGTTTCGGCGAGTGTTGCAAAAAGCCTGGTCAAATATGTAATGTGCCATGAAATATTACCTAGCCATTTCCATTTCCACACACAAAGAAAGAGAGCAACATAGAGAAAGAGAGCAAGAGAGAGAGAGAGAGAGATGTTAAATAATAGACGCATGAGCTAAAGTTGGGGGCTGGGCCCAAGCTGCGTATGCTTAATGTGCAGTCCAAGCAGCTGCACTTCAGCCATGGCTAATGGACACTCGGCCTGCGGTGTCGGCGTCGGCATTCAACCGTCAAATTAAATGAAACAAAGAAAGAGATAACAAAAAAACTGTAGAAAAATAACACTTGCAAGTGCAATTTGACTGATGCTAACGCTGATGCTGTTGCCGTTGCTGATGCTGATGCACAATCCAGATCTCGGCGAACGAAATGAAAAGTCATCATAATCAACAATTTTAAAATATTAGTTTGCACAAAAAGTGCTGCGACGCCGACGGCCAATGATAGTGAACTTGATTTGGGGCCAATTTTCTCTTTCATTGGTAGCCAGCGGTGACCAGCTATTGCGAGTACCTGCAGCCGGTTCCAGCTAGCTACCAACGCATGCAAAAATGCCAATTAATGTGTGTGTGTGTGTGTGTGTGTATTGCACGCCGGCATAGCCTTAGTTTTTTTTTTTTTTGCAAAAGAATCTGCAGCCGTCGATGTAGCAATGGAGCATCGGCGCTATGAAGCGATGGAGCGATGAAGCGATGGCAACCACTTTCTAATCTAACCCACAAGCTGCAATCGCCGTCACCGTCGCGACTGACGGGGTCCACAATTTTCGGGCTCAGACTCTTGGAAGACTCTTGACTGGCTTTAGCTATTTTTAAAAGCGCACTTTTCATTTCTGTGTCGTTTCTTATTTCTTTTTTTTTTGGCGGATGCGCCATCGTTGTGCTTGCCCACTTTCCCAGACAAAGTCTAAAATGCGGAAAAATAGCGAGAGTGAAAATTCGTTGCCGGCATAAATTAACTGTAAAACTAAAAAAAAGTTATATATATATACATGAAAAGCGATAGCGAATAGGTCTCTTTTGCATGAACAAAAGTGAAAACTAGTGTGGCCTCTGCTACTGCTGCTGCTTACCGGACTTAACAATTCTAAAATTTGCTCATTTGAATGCGTTTGACAACAGCGAAGCCGTCAATGTTTGAGATTATGTTGATTTTGTTTTTGGTTTTAGTTTTTAGTTTTTTCATGTTTTGAATGGCTCTATTACAACAGCCGGAGCTAATGTGAAGTGAAAATTTCTCCACGCACTTGCGCTGATTTAGTTTGTCAGACAATTGCGTTGCTATTTTTATGGGCTTTTTGAAAGTGCTTACAGCAATTCGTACATAAAACGGCATAAGGTATAAGGCATAAGGCAGCACGCCATGAACTTAATTATAATAGCAACAAAGGCGGCAATTCGTGTTTTGCAGTCAGGCAAACAGACAAACACACATAGACAAGAAAATACATTAACAAATGCCACAAATGTACATATGTTGAAATATTTCTTTCTTCAATTTTTAACTTTTAACGTACAAATTAATGCAATGATGTGCAACGAAGCGTGCAGCATGAAAATTGTTTGGGCCAAGCAGAACGTTGAACCAAAAAATAAATTTGCAATCTAAGTACATGGCTGTAATTGTTGTTGTTGTTGCTGTATACTTAATTATCTTAGTTGTTGTTGCTGTTGCGGCTGAGCATCCGTCTTCTTCTTTAACTTGAACGTTTTGCAAGAAGCAACAACGCTGCCGTCTGCTGTTTTGCGCTCCAAAAAGCTGCAACGGCCATTGTACAAAGCAATTAATTTGAGGCAAATGAATAAAATATAATGGAAATGAGCATTAGTTTGAAGGCTGCTGTGGTCGCCACCGCCAACGCCACCGCCACCGCTGCCACCAAAATGTCTGCAACAGCAACAACAACGACAGCGGTTGCTGCTGACCCAAATTTGCCGTCAGCTTTTCCAAAATGCAATGTTGCAAATAATTTGAAAGTGTAATTTATGACGGCGACACGACGCTGGACTTGGACCTGGACCAGCGTAGACAACGGCAGCCAGTTTACAACTTTCAATAGACGGCTAAGCGTAGGCGTCTCAGGTATAGGTATTGACATAAAGCCGGCAATCTTTTGTTTGCACACCCGGTAAATGCAAAGTTACCACAGTTTATACTAACAATTGAAATACTAATGAACATTTAAATGTAGTAAAGTAGTAATGTATATTTTATTTTTAAATATTCCGCTTGGCGCCAAACATTCAATTGAGTTTTACCATTCAAACTCTACGTATACATATATTATGCGAACTCTTGAATTGCAATACGTTTTACAGTACAGTTCATCCGCAGCGCGCATATTAAGATTTTAAGCTGAATGTACTACGGTCACATTGGAAAACCATTTACCGACATCTTTTGTTGAATATTTAAATTTTTAAATTTCTCAATTTATGCTACTTAGTATTAAAGAACCCTATTCAAAATGTAAAGGTCCTATCTTAAGAAAGCACATGAGCTTACTAAATTACAAAATTCGAAAAACATTTCATACAAAATCCAGCAAAACTTCGTATTTAATCTGTACATGTATTTTATCAATATATACAATATAAGTTAGATAAGTAACAAAATTTGAATTTTATATTATATAAATAATTATTTATTTTAGTATTATTTATTAAATTTTACTAAATTCACGATATGGCCATCCATTTGGATTGTGCGCACAGTCTGGCAACTCTGCAGTGCGGTTAATGCGCTACTGCTCTCTCCCTGGCTTTCTTCACTCTCCGTCTCTCTTCAGCAGTCCACATTCGAACGTACGAAAGAACAAACGAGCAGAAGGTTTTTGTGCTGGAATTTAATTTGTTAGAGAAAGAAAAAACAATAATAGAGTTTTGCTTTCATTCCAAACAAAATAAAGTGGATAAAAACTAGATAACCGGTCGTACGTATGGTGTTTAAAATAACTGTGCCAGCCTAAATTAAACGAAAAAAGATATTGTGTGTGCTGCGCTGGGCGTGCGAGGCGCAGCAGAAACAATTTTTTGTGGTTGGTTGCGTAAAAGGTAAATTGCCAAATCAAGCGTAAAAGTGTAGATATATAAAATTGTGATTAATTTATATGTGAACGTGCGTAAACATGCTAATCCTTTGTACGATTGTCTAGCAGACAGCGGCACATTTCAATTGAAGTTATAATTTCGTATTCGTTTGTGATGTGTGTGCAGCGCATACATATTTTTTGTCTCATCGTCGCCATTTTTAATCAGTCGTTTTTCGCTGACGTGTGTACTCTAGAGCCGTCTCGCTCGTACGCTCTGCATTATTGGCGTCGACAGTGTTGTAAAACTGAGACCATTGTGCATTTTATTTAAAATTTTTTCGCAGCATTTTTCTGTTAATAAAATAATAAATATTTAATTTATTCTGTGTTAATAGTGACTTGATCACATAATGGAAGACCTCACTAAAAACATAATATTCACAAACGCCATCAACGGCCAACCGGCGACTATACAATACCAAACAGCAGACGGCACCATCCTCAAACAACCCAAAATAGAGGGCCAAAAGGCCGACCAACATCCCACCTTCTACTATACAACAAACGTGAGTGTCCAACGTTGCTCGATCACTGATATTGATAAACAAATCATTAAACCCATTTCGTTTTGTTTTCGTTTACAGGGCAATGGCGGCACTGTAAACTTAGCACAGTTGGCAACCACGGACGACAATAAGACGTGCTACATTGCACAGCCAGTGGGCGGCTACAACTACGCCTTGGTGAATGGAATGCCTCTGAATCAGGGAACAGCTCTGGGAATAGCCACTGTGGATGCACAGGGACGCATACAGATTGTCAATCAAAATAAGCCCATTGCGGCGGTAAGCTCTCTCGCTCAAAGCGGTTTTTAGGGCAACCAAATTATGAAGAAAATTGATAGCAAGGCATAAGTCTATAAATGTTTGCTTAGATACAAGTGTTTTGGCTTGCGATGTCAAGCTCAATTATTTAAATTACTCCTAATACATATGCCTCAGGCATAACTAATTTGAAGCACATTTCATATGATAAAACAGACACTTACAAGTGAAATAGCAGCTAAAGTCTTGAACCATTATGCATTCGAGCGATTCTCGATTTTAGAAAGTAGAACAACTTTTAAGTAACTTTCATTAACATACTTTTAATTTTTACAAATTAAGAAAACTATGAAATGAAAAGTTTTTATCAGTTCTGCAAATTTGCCAAGTAAATACGTGTCTCAGCTTCAACTACTTAAATCCGATGAGTTATTTATTACTAAAATTCAAAAAGCAAATGTATAAATTGTAAAGACGCCGCCTACTTTAAGACATGAAACTAGTTAAATCCTAAAACGCTTACGCTTGATTGCATATTCAAAAACAATTTAGGCAGCTAATTTTTTAAAATTTTAAAAGCCGCAGACAGGGAATATTTTGAATGACCAAAAGATTTAGCAATTCTGTAGCACAAACCTCTTCGTGATTCGTTGGCCCAAGTTTTAATATGCTGTTGTTCTCCACTACAGACGATTTCACCGCTCCAAAACACAATATCGAACATCAGCTTCAAGTGTGATGTTTGCTCGGAGATGTTTCAACATTTGGCACTGCTCAATGCACACAAGCGAATGCATACCGACGGATCAGATCCGCAACAACACAACAACCAGCAGTCGTCAGATGCCATAACGGTAGTTAATGCACAGGGTTTGGTGCAAACGCAGAACATTCTCACCGGCAATGGGCAGATGGGCCAAATACAAATTGTAGCTTCCGATACACTGGAACCAGTGCAGCAATCTGTTATGCAGCAGCAACAACAGCAACAGCAAGCGTCGCAACAGCAACAGCAGCAGCAGCACGATAACTCCAAGTCGAGCAAATGCATCAACTGCGGAAACCCCATATTACACCAGTCAAAGCGTAAAGGTCCTAAACAGGTACGCTGCGAATCCTGCATGCAAGCGGAACAAGCTGCGCAACAGCAACAAATATTTGTAGCCCCTGATGGTAAGTAATTGTTACCTAAATTTTCTTCTATTTTTATTAAGCAAATCCTTTTTTTTTTGATAGGACAAATGACGCATCCTGTGCAAATCATATCAACTACACCACAGGCTCAGGCTCAGCTCCAACAGATTGTCGCCCAGCAAACGGGCGGAACAACGCCAAAACGTGAACCTAGTTCGTCGGGTCACCATCCGGTGAAGAAACGCAACAGCCAACAGATGACTAAGTGTCAAAAATGCAATGGATCCGGCGTAGTGCTAATGGGTCAACAGCACTCACATCACCATACGGGCGCCGGTGGCTCTGTAAAGCAAAATACAGTCACCGTAAAGACCGAGTGAGTATTCTTAGAAAACGTAATAGAGAACTTCTTATTAAGCTATTGCTGCTCATCCAATTGCAGAAATCCCAGTAAACCGTTCAGCTGCAACATTTGCGGCGGGCTCTTTTCACGCTACTCCAGTCTGTGGTCACATAAGAAACTGCACAGTGGCGAAAAGAATTACAAGTGCACCATCTGTGGATTGGCTTTTGCTAAGGCTGTCTATTTAAAGAACCATGCGCGTATACATACTGGTGAAAAGCCGTACAAGTAGGTGGCTAGTGTATTTCAGGGCTACACCTTTCTTAACGACACATCTTGCTTTTACAGATGTCAAACCTGTGGCATGCAATTCTCGCAATCGCCGCATCTCAAGAATCACGAGCGTACGCACAGCGGTGAGCGCCCGTATGTTTGTGGAGTGTGCGATAAGGGCTTTGCGCGCCATGCCACACTGTGGAATCATCGCCGTATTCACACAGGTGAAAAGCCGTACAAATGCGAAATATGCGGTTCCGCATTCTCACAGGCGGCACATTTGAAGAATCATGCTAAGGTGCACTCAGGCGAAAAACCATATAAATGTGAAATATGCTCGGCAGCGTTTGCTGATCGCTTTGCTCTGAAACGCCATCGTGGCATACATCAGAAGTATGGACAAACGGCGCCTAGGCAGCCAGCCAGTGATGGTATGGTTGTCCACAAGCAAGAACTGCCTGACATGGATGACGATGCACAACAGGAGGTTATAATCGGTGGCTTATAGATAAGAGCAACCAGTGCCAATGCCAAGGCGAACAGTACAGCAACGACTACGGCAACGGCTGCAGCCTATCAATCGGGCTCAGGATCCGAATCGGGAACATTTCCAACTCAGCCCTATCCAGGCTACTACTACCAGATGCCTGCGACACAGGAACAACAACGGCGCGCAGATCAGTCACCACAACACGGCGCCACCTTCAGTTCTGCATCAAACTACTGAGCTGGCGCCTGTATATAAAGGAGGCAGAGGAGCATCGTCATCATCACCATTACCAGCTAGGCACCATTAATGTTATACATATTATTATTATTTTTTTATACCGTAGTTTTTCAAGTAGGGCTCTTAAAAATTGGGCTTGGGGCGCTCGAAAGAGTGCCACCAAAAAACGCTTTTTTACGTTAAACAAACGAAACGAATCGAACCTAATTTATTCATAGAATGTAACATAGATACGGCGCAATGTGTGGTACATTTAAGTGTTATAGTCTATTTCCGTATACAAATTGTAGCTGTAATTTACACGGATTTATATAAGCGAGGGGGCACGATAGCCACATCAAAAGCAAATACGTAAGAATCTACGCAGGCATGTACTATATACATAATATACAAATCCGTACAATCGGTAAATGTATATACATATGGATAGTACATTAATTCGTTTAAAAACAATACTAGCTGCTAAGAACATAAACATACATTTTAAATACAATTTATGTAAATCTAAATAAGTATTACACAGCAAAACAATTATAACTTTAATAAATAAATCATATTTGAATAAATGCAGATGTGTTTCTTTACTTATGGCTGCAGTCGAAAGGTAAGCAAAATGGTATAAAATTGAGAATATTTCAGAGCTCACTTGGCCAATAGTTTGACATCATCTCAACCATTCAACCTTAGGGCTACCAAAGTCTGTCTTCTGGTTTCAAAATTGAATTGAATTAAGTGACCAGGGATGGAACGTCGAGCCCCATAGAAGTGAAAAATTAAGGAGTTGCAATCACACACTGTAGGCTAAAGCTTAATATCAATAAATAAGTAATGCAAAATGTAATAATCATTATTTAATTTTATTAATGTTGAATGCATTTTATTTATTGTTTTTCAAGTCCTTCTTACAAGTACTAAACAACTTACAGTTTTCATTATATATTTTTCAGAGCTAATGATGTTTGTTGTACGAGTTTAAAGAAATGTGATCATTCAAGCGCGTTTACTCGTTTCATTCTTTTAATGTATGTATTCATGTATGTATGTAAATATGTATTGTATTATTTACACAAAAATGTATAAATTGTAGTGTCTGTTAAGCAATTTGAACTAGCAAAAGGATACGGGAGAGAATTATCGATCTAAATATTTATTTTAGCTAAAAGCGAATTTCAAAATTGATTATTGGGCATTATTATTATTATCTTTTGATTCTCAACTCTAGTATTTAGTAGACAAATTTAACTAATAGGTACATTTAAGCTAACCTAGACTCGCACTTGACTTACACATAAATTAAAAACCTAATTTAAAAGGCTACAAAATGTTACGTTTCGGATGGGCAGAACAAATTCAACAAACTTTAAATAAGGCCATAAGCAAATCATTTGCCATTTGTTACGTTTAACACATAGAAGAAGATATATAGGTATAAGTTATATATGTATGTATAAAGGATGCACGTAAATACTTGGTGGTAGTATTTGTAGTTTGTTTGTAATATGTTTTCTCTATGATTTGTCTGTGTGACATTGCATTATAAAAAGTGAGGTTATGCATCGAGTTGCGCCGCAGCTTATATAGGAAATAGTTCTGTGTGTGTTCTGTTTTGTACCCAAAAAAATGTATTTAACTTATTTGTGGGCTCTTATGCTAGACTGTTTGTTGCTTGAGTTATTATTATTGTATAATATGTATAATCAATCATCATAGTTTTTAGTTTATGTGTCAATGTTTGGAAGCTGCAGGATACAATTGAAGAACCTAGGGTATTTGCAGTGTGCCTACCCTGGCTCGCAGCTATATAGCGTTTAGCTTTTGCATGTGACTCTTGCAAATGCAAATGCTGCCACCTCTAAGCTCAGAGATATATGATAGTGAAGCTTGACTTATTACCGTTAGTGTTAAAAGTTATAGCAATTTGCTTTAGTTGGACTATTTGTTGCCGGAACTGCCCCAAAATGATAGTTTTTAGATAGTTTCTAGACTTTTTTTGTTAGCAAATTCTGCTTAGATAAGTGATAATTTGATAAGAGTTCTTGGTGTGCCAGACAACGAGTGTGTGTGTGTGTGTGTGTGTGTTTTGTTTTCTTTGGGAGTTGAGGGCACTACTGTTACACGACTGCCACGCCCACTAGCTAATTGAAATAACAGAACAGTCGACTAACTAACATGAGTATTTAGAGTAGATAGAGAACGATAGAAGAAGCGACTTGTTAGAGACTTAAGAGCTAATCAAAGAGCAAGTTCTGGAAGCGATCGGGAGTTGTGGCTGCTCACATGCGCGTGCTCTCCAGGCCACAGCCAAGGGCATCGCCGTAGGCGTGCATGGTGTGTGGAGGCGTGGCACTGCCGCTGCTGCCATCGCTGCGCCTCTGTCTGCTGCTGCTGCGGTTGCTGCCCGCCTGCAATCAACTCGCTGGGGTGGTGCGCGTCAACAGCTCATCATCGTCCAGTTGGGCGAGGGCAGCCGGTGAGCCGACATCGATGGTCGTGACCCGATTGCCGCCGCCGTCCGCCGCCGATGGCAGCTTGATGAACTCGCTGTCCGTGTGCACGGGCATGATGATGCACACGAAGCTCTGGCCCGTCTGCGAGTCACGCGGATGCAGCGTCACCGGATTGAACTTGTCCGTCTGGCCTTCCGTGTAGGTCTGCAGGCGCTGATAGATCTCTGGATAGTGCTTGCGCAGCAGCACTCCACGGCGCGACAAGATGTCCAATATGTTGGACAGTATGAGCTCCCGATTGCCGGGCACGGTGCGCAGGCCCGGATTGAAGGTGAGTATGAGTATCTCGGTGCGCTCCGGCACGGCCATAACAGCGAGTGGTTGCTGCAGCGCCTGCTGCTGCAGCTCCAGTTCGGCCAACACGTTCTTGCACAGCTTCAGCTTGGCGCAACGGGAGACCAGCTGGCGCTCCCAGCGCACTGGTGCCTGACCCATGCCAGGTGCCTCGGAGACCACGCAAATGGCCACGTAGATCAGCATCTTGGACTCGGGCTTGTATTCGGTGCTGAGCTTCAGCAGTTCCGAGTAGAGCTCCAGGCCCATTTCGGCTGGCATTAGGTCTGGCCAGCGTACATAGGATGCCTCGCCCATGCACTGAAATCCGTGCTTGATGAAGCCCTCGGCCGCCTCGGCACTGCGGAAGAGCACACGCACCACGCCACGCCCCTGCGAGATGCTGCCCTTGCGAGCGAGCAGGCTGAGATGACGCTGTGAGTCGACGTCGTCCTTGCACGTGGCTAGCACCTGCCGGCACAAATTGGAGGCGCGCGAGTGCAGGCATGCCTTGCGATGCTTCTCCCAGTGGGCGCGCCGACACTCACGTGAACAATATAGATGGGTACAATTGTGGCATGACTTGTACAGCTTCTTGGCATCGGCGGGCGTGGCGCTGGCATCGCACTTGGTGTTGCGACATTTGATCTGCAGCTGCTCGCTGGCGGCGCCAAAGATGCTGCCATTGTTGATGATGCCGCCGCTGTTGCCTTTGTCCGACGCGTGGGCGTGGGCGTTGGAGTCGCCCAGCGATACGCGCCGATTGCTGGCATTGCCTTGGCCTTGGCTCTGTGACTGAGATAGAGAGTGGGATTGGGATTGGGATTGGGAGTGGGTCTGGCTGTGTGTTTGGTGTGTTTGTGTCTGGCTTTGATTTTGTGACTTCTGCTTTTGGGTGGGCGCGTCACCCTCGCTGCGACGGCGCAGCAGCTGCTGCTCCGCTGCCGTTAGCACCTCCAGCTGATGACCACGACTAGCTGTATCTGCTGTGGAATATATACATAGAGATACATATATAGAGGCGTTTGGCTGGTTAGTTGGCAAGCGTATAACAGTATAACAGTATATAACAATATAACAACAACAACAATGAGCATTCAATGGAGCAGGTCTCTGCTAGTCTTAGATAGGGCACTCGCATGCTGGGCGGTTATGAGGAGAGAAGTGTTTCAGTGTTGCAAAACGACGCAAGCGCAGCGAAACTCGTTCTTATTATATATGTATGTCATGTATTTTTCTCAGTGTAATTTGGCTAGAAAATAAGAATCGAAAGTAAAAATGTCTCTAAGCTAGAACTAGATATGCGCTTGATGGTTGGGTATGAAGAGTATTTCAACAGAACTACGAAAAACGTTAGGAATTGAAAGAGTTAAAAGAAAAAGGAACAAAACGAAAATATATTCAGCACTGAGTTATAGATCTTCAGTTATATATGTATATATATAGTTAATAGTTAGTTATATAGGAGTATATATAGAGCTCTATATGCGAACAACAAACAAGAACGGAAGTTTCGTTTTTGCCTATACCCATTTTAGCTTCACATTTTAAATTCTTTTCATAAATCACATATTTTTGTTGTTATTTTTTTAGTTTTTTTCTTTTTGTTTACTTTTTTTTGGGTAGCGGTTATATTGGAACAAAACTTACAGGTTCATACCTGTCGTCGAGGACCCTGCAATGGTCGCTGCTGTCGCTTGGTTTCTGTTGCTGCCGTTGTTGTTGTTGTGGTTGCTGTTGGTGTTCTGGCTGTTGGAGGAGGAGGTAGTTGGCAGTCCTAAAAGTGAGGCTAAGACATCTTCTAGCGATGCGCTGCTCAACGAGCGTTCAGGCGCTACAGATGCAATTTTTGTTTTTTTTTTTTCAATTGCAATTTAATTGTTTTTTTTTTTTAATGGGGCCAAATTTTGTATAAATATGTAATTTTTTTTTTCAATTTTTTTTTTGTAATTAATGCACGGCATAAAATATAAGAATACAAAAACAAATTGTTGTTAGGCTTGAAAAAATATATAGCGCATTAAATGTTCTTACAACTAAATGGGGGTATTACATATGACATGAAATGCAAAACAAGAAACAAGAATTACACTGAGAAAATGTTTTATGTACAAGCCAAAGTGAGTATTATGCACAGAGTTGGGGTGCTACGGCAACAGCTAAAAGAAAAACAAAGATCCAAAAAATCATTTCACAAACTACAAAATCATAAATTTGCCATTTTTTTGTGTTGTTTTTTGAATAAAATATTGTTCAGTTTTTATTGTAGCCACCATGAGCGAGGGCTAGGCCCGCTTTGTCGACGTATATCGATATCAATATATAATAATAATTTTTACACAAATTATATAGCATTAAAGTATGTGGTGATCGAAATAAAAATCTCTTCGAATCGTTCGTTGCTTTTAAATGATAATACATTTCTATATATATAAAAAGAAATTAAAATTTATAGCACGCTATATTGTTATTGTTTTGTTTTTTTTTTTGTTTTTTGTGGGGGATGTGGTTAGGGACGTGAATTTTTCTAATTTTAAAAACCGAGCCTAAAATTGAAAATCCAAAAGGGGAACTAAAACTGATCGATGTTCGAGAACTTTGAGCGGATTCGAATTTGTGAATTATGCCAATGGGAATCATAGCAAACTTATGCGCAGATAAGTAGGCTATGACGACATGAGCTGCATAGAAACTAGATGGTGACGGGGAGGGACGAGTACAGTAATAATCATATAGGTATAACATTAATAGCAATAATCATAATTATATAATGCACATTATAATGATAATAATATAATAATAATACAATTATAAATAAATTGTATGCCATAGCTGTGTTTATTAAGAATTAATCATAAAATTAAATAGTAAATTTATTAAAATATAATTGTTGTAAACACTAAAAAAGTTGTCAATTTAAAATGAATGCGTCTCAGCTATTTAAAATGTGTGTGAGTTGGTGTGTGTGTGTGTGTGTGTGTGTGTGTGTGTGTTTGCTCTTCGTAATTTACAATCGTTGAAATGAAACTTAAAATGCATTTGCACCTGCGCACGCTAGTGGATAAATTTGATTTTCTTTTACGATTTCCAACAAATTATAAACAAATGTAGAAATTTTGCAATTCAAGCTACATCTCTATGTGTGTCTGTGTGTGTGTGTGTGTGAGAGAGCTTTAGCTACAATATACTAAACAAATGTACGTGTATGTATGAGTATATCTAGATGTGCATACATATGCGTATATGTATTTGGGCATCTCTCATTGGTGTTGCTTGTGCACATTACAAGAGGACTTTGTGATAGCTTATTGCTTTTGTTGTTGTTCAAAGAAAACAAATGAAATATATGTAGTGGGTAGGTATACTAAGAAGGTAAGCTCTAAGCACGCCAGCTGTGGCACGACAGCAGCTAGGTCTGCTGGTCAAATAAAAATGGTGGACTCACCGCCACCGCCGCCGACTCGGCTAAGTCCGTTCATGCGTAGTGGCGGCTGTCCAATGGCAACCACCGTTGTGGCATCCAACTGGAGCTGATGGAGATGATGGTGCTGCTGCTGCTGCTGTGGCTGCTGTAGCTGATGTTGGGTTGCGGGCGGGCTGCTGCTGCTGTCGATGACGGGCGTTTGCGGTGAATCCAGCGGACGTGTGCCAACAAAGCTGCTCTCCAGCCAGCACTTTCTGCGAAATGTTAAGCCAAGAATTAGTTATGTATTTCAAATATGCTCGATGCAAGTCACAAAGAAAGAACAACAAGAAGAACAAACACCAGGCTAGTAAAATCAATAAGTGACGTCACAGCAGCTGTGACTCAACTTGTGGCAGTGGCAGAGTGGCACTTTGGCACTTTGGCAGCTGCTGCCGTTGCTGCCGTTGCTGCTGCTGCACAAACGTCGAGCCCTAACCTCAGACAATGCTTTGCATATTGTGGCCTATTACTAACTGCGGGCTTCACTTTCAGCCAGTTTTAGTTTGCCACCGATAATTACTGTTGTAACTTGTGCTCACTCACATATTCGACTCCTTTTCAATTTTGACTTTTTCTATTTATTTATTTGTTGTGCGCTCGTTCGAGTAGCGACTGGCAGCAAACCTCGCACACGAATGAAATGCCGTTGGATGTGAACATACAGAAATACCAAAGCCAAATTGTGGGATCGAGAGCATAAAAGAGGTGGCTATGCCACTTTGGGGGTTGGGGTTGCTGTCATCTGACTGTGCATGTGTGTGCGTGTGACTGTGTCACTGTGCGAGCAACAGAGATGGAACGAATTCATGTTGGCTGCTGTGGAGGGTTGCTGCGGCGCTTGGCTGAATTGGGCAGGAGACGGGCGCCGCTCTGGCGGCCTGATTACAGACAACAACAAAATAACCAAAAACGACTTTTGCAACTAGAACAGTCAGATGCTCTAACCGGAAATGGAATTGCTTCTCTTTATACATTATGCAATATATGAATAGAATATATATAAATATATAGAATAAATATAAATAATAAAAAAAAATTATATAAAGAATATATAGAATATGATATGTAATCATATATAGTTTTCTATATTTTCAGAAATTTCCTTTCTATTTTTTTTTTGATTAAAAATTTTAACTACAAATATTTTAGTAATATTTTAAGAAACATTATAAATAAATAATTTATAATAATTATAGTAACATAAATTTAGTTTATTTAAATATTTCTAGAATTAAAAAAACGGTAAAACCAAATTTATGAAAAATTCGTTAAAAATTCTTCCATAAAATGTTCAACAAAGTTTTTTATGCAAACAAAATGCAGAAAATTAAATTATAATAAATAGTTTGTAAATAAGGCAAATACTCTAGAAATATTTTTAAAATTGTGAACTTTGGGGACTTTTTCAATAATATTAACAAAAATCAATTCGAATATTTTCTTTTAAAAGAAGATAACTCAAAAAGTCTAGCCAAATAAACTAAAAAGAAAAACTTACAAAGAAGCTGAAAATTTATATATTATAAAGTAAATAAACACAGTATCTAAAAAACCTTAAAATAAGTTTTTAGCTGTATAATAAATTAACACAAATATTTGAAAATTTTTTCGATACGAAAGGTGATTTTAAATTCAAAAATCCTTCACACTATTGGAATATTGTCAGCAGAGTATTGAATAAGCTTACTGGCCCTACTGGCCTACTGGCTCTATAAAGGCACCTCTAGAAATGTAGCACCATGTCGGCGAGCTGCTCTACTTTAATATTATTGATTTTCATAATGATTGGCAGCTGGCCGCAGAGGGCCAAGTGGGCTCCACTTGAAACGTGGACAAGTGGCACAGGTATTGGGACTGGCAGTTGGGCCTGGAGCTGGGCAGGATGTGTGTGCACACATATGCACATATACGTACACATACATATGTATGTATGTATGCATGGTTAGCTAGTCCTACGGCAGACAGGGCCCGACATTTGCATTGTTGACATTTAAATTGCATGCGGCGCTTGGGGCGAGGCCTTTTCTCGTTGCCTGATTGAACCTTATTAATAGCCCCGGGACAGTTTGCACTGACATCACAGCAGCGACTGTCAGATTCAACATGAAAGCGAAATGGAATCAATTTCGATTTGAATGGCTCCGCGCCATTGTGCAAATGTTGATGGAGGAGAAATCTCACACGATTTACATTGATGAAAGTAAATGATTCCAATTCTGATTGCCACAATGCTCAGCAGCAGATTGAATGCGTCAGCAGCAGCAACAACAACAATAATAATCATAATAATAAATAATAGAGATTCACTATGATATCACATCGCAGGTTACGTAATATTTCCCTTAAGGCCACAACCAAGTAGAATTATGTCAAAGTTTTAAATGCTTTGCAAAAGTTTTACAAGTAAGAAATATTCAGAGAAGTGGGAGGAGGAGAGTTTGGGTGACAAAGTTAGGATTGCTAAATACAATTTTAAGTGTAAACTCGACAAAATTTATCGCTTAATTTGGGAAGAAACTTTTCAAAATTGAATTATGATTCATAATTTGGAATAATTAAGTTACAGCTTTAGCAAAAGATTATTGAAACTGGAAGGCTATTTCTTAAGTTCGATTTAGAAATTTAAATACTATATATATCACTTATATATTAGTCTTAAATATTACAAAGCATATAACTTGTCTTTTGCTTTAGGAATTTCATTATTTTTAAAGCTAACATTTGAGACAGCTGTATTATACTGAAGAGCAAACAAACTCTTTAGCAAATTCTTGACTAACAATATCATTAATAAATCACTTTATCTAATGGAATTATAATATAAAATAAATTTGTTTATAGAAAATCAAGAAATTATTTCAATTTAGTTAATCTAAAAATATATTCATTAAATGGTTTTTATTGCACTTTTATGAAGCATTTGCAAACCGTTTTAATATTTGATTTGATTTCAAATTTGCGTGGCGCCATCTATTGGCACAAACTCTCACTACAAACTCTCACATGCTTAGTATACAAATCAAATTTGTAAATTAAAATAAAAATCTTAGTCTCTTTACAAGGCAGTTTGCATACTTTGAAATATGAATATTATCAATACCCTTTCCTGACAAAGAGAAAAGCCTTTTGCATAATCAAATGCTTATGGCTACAGAGTAGACATCTTCCCATTGACCTGACCCAGTTCTGAGCCAGAGCCAGAGCTGGCAAAAATCCAATCACTTTTTGTCTGTCAAAGTTTTTCTTTTCTAGGTGAAAGTTGTTTAGTGTTTGTTTAGTGTTTTAGTAGAAGCCAGCGCAGATATAAATATATATATATATCTTTTTTAGAGTAAGTAACACACATAGATAGGCACTAGGATTAGTCACAGGTTAGCCACATGAAGGACGCTGAGACGATGAGGATGACATAGCCCATAGGTTGGCTCGGGGCCTGCTTACCTCTGGACATCGTCGAGCTCGTGGCAGTCAGCTAAACTCTAAACTCTACTGACTCGAGTGCTGCAGTTGGTGCTGGTTGTGGACTGTTTTACAGGTAGCTACGCGTGTTGTGTAGTTGCCGAATAGAAATGAAAGATTTCAGTACGAAATGAAGTGGTAGGAAATAATGATGAATGGATTCGTGTATGTGGTAGATACAGAGATGAACTGAATTTAATAGAAGTTGATCAAATAGTTGGTAATAACAGCTACACACAAACTGTGTTGGGCTTGGGTGTGGCAGAAGGTGTAGGCGACTACTACGACAACTCGAACACTCATTATACACAAGTGCGATTCATATAGATTGGCTGCAACGGTTTGTTCGTTTTTTTTTTTGCTCATTGCCCATCCGCTGCCTACCTCGAATTGGGACTCGTCGAACGGCTGCGCTGCTGCTGTTGCTGCAAGTGTTGCGCCTGCGTCTGATCGTTCACATAGTGCACAATGGCCGAGGTGACCTCCTTGATAGAGCTCTGTATCTCCGGCGTCACTGGCTGCAGCGTTCGCATGCCATTCGTGGCCGTAGCCGTAGCACTTGTTGGCGATGTGCGTTGCGCTAGCAGCGAGTTGGCCAGGCTAAAATAACACAAGTTTAGGCTGATTGATTTGGATCGATAATCGAAATGCATTTAACGACTTACCGTTCGTGGGGCGTGCGCTGGGACAGCTTCTCTGTGCTGCGCCAGCCCAGGTAGGGCTGACGGTAGGAGTTCCGAAGGACACCGCCAGCGCTGCTGCCGCTGGCCACCGACATGAAGCTGCTATTGATGGGCGCGCCGCGGGCAAAGCTGCCGCGCTGCGAAACGCTCGGCGATGTCTGTGTGGAGTTCAGATGTGAGGTGGACCAACGTGTGGCGCCGACACCTTGACCATGTCCTTGAGGCGCCGACGCTGAGCCGCTGACACTGCTGGTCTGGCCGCCATGATGACTGTGCGCCGAGGGACTCAACAGCAGGGGACTACGATCAGAGCGCTGAGAGCCCAGCGAACTGAGCGAAGTCGTCTTCGAGTTAAGGCCCTGCCAGCGACCCGAGTCCTGCGTACGCTTGCGCGTGAAGTTGCCCGGCTTATAGCCGCCACAGGACGCATTGCCGCCGGCATTGGCACCGGCGCCGGCGCCATCGGGCGACCTGGCTGCATTTTGATTGTATTGTCGGAACCAGTCGGGTATATTCAAACGCTGTAGCGACGCCTGCACACGCAGCTGGTGCTCGCTCAGTGCGGCCGGATTATGATCATGTGATTTCTGTAGCTCATTCTCGGGTGGCTGTTCAAGAAGGGGGAGGCAGAGCAGGAATAGGTTAAAATTTGATGCAAAATTATGAATTATTAAAACTAGTTCTTGGTTATACAAATTTAAATACAATAAATATAATAATTAATCTTCGCCTTCAATATAAAGAAACTAGTTTTTAAGCTTGTTGAAAAACTAGTTTAAATTTATTTTAAAGATATGAGAACATAATACTACAACAATCCATAGAACTTGCTAAGATTTATAGATATTTGATGTCAAGACATTCAAACTGAAATTACGCATCAAATTTAGTTTGAGCTTTAGCCTATCTATAAACCTTTTGGAAGCTATCAAATATTCAGCCAAGTTATCATCTAATAAGCTCAATTATTAAATTAAGAGTTGTTCACTCAAAGCTGAGCCACGGCAGACAAGAAGAGTTCATTACAAGAAGCTCAGCCAGATCAACAGGTTTCTGCTCATGTTGAGACTCTCGCCTCGTCTGGATGATTTATGGCTAGTGCATAAGGAGCGACACTTGAATGATATAATTTTGCCTTCTCGATGTGTGGGCGGCCTTTGCGCTGAGTCAGCAAAGCGAAAAGTTTTCGATAACTAAGGGCAAACTTTTGCATTTGCTTTTGTTTGTTTTTTCTTTCTTTTTTCGTCCATTGTGTCAGACCTGGCCTGGACTGGACTACGAGCAAGCCAAGCCAGCTGCAATCGAAAAGAAAAACAACAAAACTTTTGCTGCGACATTTCTAGGTTATCTGTGCTGGCGTGGGAGTTGGCAAATCTGATGATGATTGCCCAAGAGCCAAGGTGAGCAGCGCGTTGGGTCAGCTCTGGAGCAGGCCTTGACGTGTCAAGTGAGAAAGTTATGAAACAGATTATACAGTAAAGACCTTTTCTCTTTTGTGTTCTTAACTTTTAACAGATTTGCAAATTTCGCAGATATTGGGGGCAAGAAAACATGGATTAAGGCTGTAATCTTTAGCCTCAGTCATATAAGTCTATGTGGTATCAAGACTTAATGTCACTTAACTTCTTGACCTAGTTATAAGTTTGCCAAAAATATGAACTTGCTTATTTATTAAATTATTGTGTCAATTTTGGCCTTGCTTTGAGGTTCTAATAAGCCTGAACAAGCTCTACTTTGATATTTGAATTGAGCTCCTTACACACACGCACACAGTTATCTGTCAAGTGCCCTAAAAGATTTCAAGAGCAGAGCAAAAACTTGAGTTTGGCATCCCAACTGTAAACAATGCCCCAGCTAAGCTACTAACATTTTGCCTTGGCTGTAGCTAAGTGTAAAAGTGCACAGCCGCAGAGTGGGGCCAGACGCAAAGAGCGCGCGAGGGGGAGAGCAAGAGACTGGGAGGGGGTGAGGCAGTGTTATTGTAAAACAAAAGACAAACAAAACTTAATCACAGTCATCATACACGTATGCAGAAGGTACTTCAGCAGCAACAAAGAGAAAACGTCCGAGGACCAAGAGCAAAACGAGGAGCAGTTGCTGCCAAGTCGTCTGCTGCTGTCACCAGTTGTTGCCGTGTGCAACGAGCGACAACATTTGACAATTGCTGTGCCGCTTGCCGCTTGCAGCTTGCAGTGCCACAATTGAAGCGCCTGCTGAAAGTGGTGCAGTGGTGCAGCAGCAGCTGCAGCTGCTGCATATGTGGGTCATATTCTAAATGCCGGCAGCTGATTCGACGTCAACATGTCTACGACGCCTACGATATCTAAATATATATATATGTATATGCATATATTGTGTATATATAAAGTTATCGCACTCAATTACCTGATCGTATTGCAGCATGTTGTTGTTATAGTATGGTATATCGAATTTTTATATAGTTTTTGTGGCTGTTTGTTTTTAGCTTTTTGAATTTTGATAGCAAATACAATGCAATTGTTTTTTTTTGTTTTAGAAATTTTATGAAAGTGTCAAGCACACACACATGCACGCACACACACACATATACACGCATTTATATATGTATATATGTGTATACGATAAAACTCAATTAGCACACAGCCATACACAAGCAGAAAGGCAGCAAGTCAATAAAACATGCACATACATACGCAAGCTCCCACACACACACACACACACACACAGACTTTGGCAAAAGTGCAAGCTATAAAATAGGCACACCCCAAAAAAAAAATTATATATATATATCTATATAACCCGAAACTCTCTATGTAGCAAATGGCTTTCAAAATTTATTTTTATAACTTTTGCGCTTTGTTGATGAAATTTTTGGTTGAGCGCGCGCCTCCCAGCGCAGCCACGAGTTGACCTTAAAAAGTTGACAAGCAAAAAATAAAATAAAAGCAAAAACGAACTGGAAAATAATACTGTCGAACGCACGATAGACCAACACACCCACACGCACACACACACACTCATATATATATATGTATATAATATATAGGGATACTATGGCGCAGCGCGCGCATCAATTCATATTTTATTGTCAAGGGAACACACAGAGCACTAAATGTATTTGAGAGTAGGGAAGCAGCACTTGCAGTACGTTGGGTAGGGATGTTTGCAAATGCGTTTTTTTTGGCACTTTTAGGACTTCATTGTATATATATATACATATATGGCTATGTGTATGTGTGTAAGTCGCTTAGGCTAAATTAATTAATCAAATTTGGCTTTTACTTGAGCAAACATGGCGCGCGCGACATGCAACACCAAACAGAAACACACACACACTCGCACGCATATATATGTATATGCGCATACACGCACACGCACACACTACGCGCCGTTTGCCATTTCCGGCGCAGAAATGTATGCTACGCTTTTGAATTTGTGATAGATACTGAGTGGAGGCCAGGCAGAGGCCAAAGCCAAAGCCAAAATGAAAGCCACTGGCAGTTGTAACCGTTATTATGGCAGCTTTGGCGCATGACCAAAACAAAACAGACGCAACAGCGCTGAGCTTTTAGTTTTTATAGCAAACAGGATGCAGGCACATAGAAATGCCTTGTGTACGAGTCACCCTGTGCTCGTTCATAAACAAAACGAACAGCAACAGGCGGCAACTTAAAGAGAACACACACTCTCAAACGCACGCTTCGGCATCATTGTGCTTGATGCTCGGCTTTACCCTGGATAGCTGACAGCTGGCAGAGTGTCACTCGTTCGGCTATATTTAGACCAGGTTGCCAGCACTTGGTACACTTAAGCAGTCCACGCAAGCAGCAACTCTGTCGACAGCCCGTTGACAGGCCGTTAAATTGAAGTAGATTATCGAGATGATGCAGTCAGATGCTGCCAGTTAATAATCATGTCACTAGGTCGTTCAATAGGCAGTGTGAATAGTGTATTAACAAAGGGAAGCGCATAGTTCGTCAGACATTCATAAAATCAAGACAGAAACAACAGCAAAGGGGAACAAAGCAATGAGTTGTGGATTTAAGGTATGTGCATAAAATACGGTAATTAGAAGAAACCATAACAACACGATACAGTGGTGTCTATTATAAATAAACATGTGTATAAACACTTTGCGGTTTTCCTTAAGTTTTTAAGCGTTAATACTATGTCACTTTCATTTCGATATGATTCTAATAAATAGTAGACATTAGTGCTTTTAATAAATTATTAATTATAGCAGCTTAAAGTTAATTCCAACAACGTACTCATTATTTTAGCCTTAAGTGTTTTGCATCTTTTCAACTCTCTCCCCTCTTTCTTTCAATGGTAAATCTTATATATATATATATATATATATATATATATATATATATATATATATATATATATATATATATATATATATATATATATATATATATATATATATATATATATATATATATATATATATATATATATATATATATATATATATATTTCAGTACAGGCATAGGCGTTAATGATATTGCAGAATGGCATTTGACAATATAAAATAGATACTTTATATATTATTAACGCCGGCTAAACTGAAAAACTTATGTTAATGCAATGCTTCCTCCTCTACTGGAAGCCCACTCCACTTGTCTCTTTCACACACCATTACCATCCACAATTATCACTCAATGCAGTTCACGCACTCAAGTAACGGGATCCGCCGCAGCAGAGCCAATGGCATGTGGGCAAGGAATATAATAAGTTCAGTGCTTACACACGGTATCCACTCTTTCGATTTGCATTGAGTATATTTACTCAACATGCAAATTGAATGATAATAATTGTGTTCTCTTATGATCCACATTGCTTCTTGTGATAAGTACGGTAGGTGGGAAGTTTTAAAAGTTACTGATATTATTGTCTTATCAATAACTATATAAATACTTAATTTATTTATAAATTTGTAAATTTATAAATAATAAAAAATCAATATATTTAAAAGTTTTTTTGTTTAATTAAATTTTCATATCAATATGTTTTATAAACAAAATCTAGAATATATATTTATAATTTGTGTTTATCTTAGAAACTAAAGATTAAAACTAAAGGCACTTCGAGCTGTACCCATCACAAGGTCAAATAGCGCAAGGCTTTGTCCAGAAAACGCTCCTCAGCTGATCCCTGGCTGCAGGCAATGCCACGTCGCGATTTTGACGACATTTGGTCATATTGATGCTTGATGGTGGTGTTCAGCAGGTGATCACAGCGATCGGCATGCTGCAAGGTGTCCACAGAGGGCGACTTGGCATACTCCCGCTTGAGCACCATGCTAATGATGCGGGATCGTGTGGTTCTTGGTTTTGGCTTACTGATGACCTGGGAGCGTGGTCGCAACGGCGGAGGCGTTGATCCACCATATATGCCCGATTCAGCAGAGTCGGAGTCGAGGCCAGTGTTGGAGACGCCACCACAACTGCAGTAGGTGACGCTGCTACGCGGCGACTGATCAGCGCTGCCGTAAGCCTCATCATCGCAGACATCATATTCTAGGCTAGTTTTCTCGGGAACGGGCAGAGCTTCGCTGATGGCATAGGGTATGCACTTGGCCTCTAAGTACGTAAGTGGCTCGTCGATAGCCTCCTCGGCGCTGGGCGTGGGACTGACACAGCGTTCGTCTTCCAGCTCCGCGATGCGCTCCTCCAGCAGCTTTTGCATGCGGCGACTCTGACGACGTTCATGACGCTCCCGTTCGATGCGTGCAATTGTCTCTAGGCTCTCAATGAACAGGCTCAGGTCACGCTGACCAAAGCGTGCCGCATCCAGGGTATACGTGGTGCTCATCGATCCACAGCTGCTGGGATCCATAAAGTTCACGAACTGGGTGCAAGTGTAGGTGGTGGCCATAGTGATTAATGTTTGGCAAATTCTTGAGGTGAGCTTCGCTTGGCAATGTGTTTGCTTTGGTGGCTGCTGTGCAACTGTTGTCACTGCTCAGCCGCGAGGATGCTTATATACCGCACAGGTAGCTGATCCATACTGGCTGACCTGTGGGCAGGGTCAGTCGATCCGCCCGCCCGACTAGGCCCACAGGTAGGCGCGGTTAACCTTTACGCCGCCCCCTCCAACATTGTAAATCCCTAGTGAGTTTTTCAAGTGAAGTGAAAGTGCAGGTAATTAGGCCTGTGCCTGGGTAATTCCTTGATTGCTTTTTAATTTCGGCATTTCCCAAATGCCATCGGCCACAGTGGTGCACGCTGCACACGTGTGCGGCTAGAGCCCGGGGCTTTTATAGCCCCTCGCAATTGCATTTGACAGTTGGCACCTTTCGCAGGCAATTGCTGTAGACACCTGGTCGACATCTGTTTCGGCCATATATACATATATATATAAATATATATGTATATATATATATATGCAGTGGCTATAACTAAACAGTTTGTGCTTAAGCTAAATCGATATTTCAGTTTGCAAAACAATTTGCTGTCTCGCCTTAAGTCGGCCAAGCGAAGTGTCGACAAATCAATAAAAATATTGCCGTGGCCTTCTTTTAATTGCATAATCATAATTGTATTACTGTAGATATGTCTATACCTTATGTACACGCTATAAAAGGAGAACTAATTGTGCCAACAAACTATTCAGCGCAATCTGACAAATGCCAAGGTCAACAATTCTCGTCTATTAATAAAGCTGACGCAGGCTTACACAAGTGCAAAGGCCACATTGAGGAACCAATTCAAATCATAAACAATTGATAAGATTACACAGCCTTATCATCGGTACTCATGGGAAAGACAATATAATAAGCGTTATTTAAAGAATTTACAAGTTGTACGTGAACTTTGCCTAGAAGTTAGCAATTTAGTAATGCGAAAGACTCTGGCTAAGGGTGAATTAAAGCGACTTGAAAGTTCTTTTAATTTAAATTTAAGTTAAGGAAATGGAAGAGCATGGGGAGAGGAAATATGTTTAAATATATTATGATAGGAGTTTATTTAATTAAGAAAAAATAACATTTTATAGGATACAACATTATCAGCATCATACATGAACATCATATATTGATAGCATTTTATAAGATTTCAGAGTTCAATAATAAAAATTCTTAATTTCTATTTCCTAATACCTAGAGTCTGTCTTTTATTTATTATTATTTATTATATTAGCTTTTGTGGTATTTATTATAAATATATAGAAGGTATTTAAATCAATATATCTCTAGATTCGTTTTATAAAATGAATATAAAATAAAAAATTCCTTGCACTAAAATCTCATTTTATAAAATGACAGAAAACTGTAAATAATGAAATGATGCCTCAAAATATCTGTGAATATGCAAACTTTATAATTTTACAAAATTCGATTCTTTTTATTTTGAGCCATGCCAAGAACCTTGGTTAAATTGTTCTATACCAACTCATGACAGATAGATTCCGCCTTTAAGCTGGCGTTAGGATTAAAGATAAGTGCTTAGCCCGAAGTCCACTTGGGAGATGAACTCTAATCTCTGGCTTAAAAGTAACCTATAAAAATAAAAGTAGGTCTAAGGCACAGCTGAAACCTGTAGCTTGGCTAAGGTGCTCAGCTCTGTGGCTGATAGAAAATAATTATAATAATCAAATTGAAGAAATAATTAATAATGGTATATGATATATTTATCATTCATTATTAACATGGCTCGAACAGCACACGAATTTGAGTCCTTGAAACAGGTTTGCATCCAGCAGCAAGCCCTAAGCCTGCCTCACTTAAGCAATAGATTAAGAAATCATATTGCTGTAAGATATAAAGAACAGAGAGAAGAGAAGCAACTGTAAGTTATGACAGCCTTAAAGCTAATTAACACAATTAAGCAGCAGCAATTACTAAATGTATTAACACGTATATAGTATACCACTTTGTCACTGTTTTTAATTAAATATGACTGAACTTATTTTTATATTAACTCTTAACTCTTAACTATGAAGCTCGACAAGACTAACAACATTTATTGGGCATAAACAATGATTACTTGAGGGCCGAATAATCTGACCAGGCCAAGGGCGAGCTGAGAAAAGCGAATGACTTGGACTTGTCTAGACAACAGACGGGGAACAGAAGAAATTGAAGCGCCTCGTTGACTAATGAAACTCTTTTTCGACTTCTTTCGTTTTATGATTATGAGCATTATCATATTTGAGACTACATCTGCTGTCTGTTGCAAATCTGAGATGATTAAGTCTCTTTGTTTTGGCCTTACTGCTGGGAAAGGGAAACGATGTTTGCAGCTGGCAGCTGGTCGAAGTCGAGGCGGGATTCATTTGAAATGCACTTGAGAGATGCGAGCTGATGGACCACTTCTTGTGAAGCTGTTGCACAAAATCCACTGAACTTTCAATTAGGCACGTAGCGGCACAGCAAATGGATAAAGAGCGAAGCGTCAAGGCACTTAACCCATTGATGCCGCCGTCGCTTTAAATGAGCTGCAAATTGTTTTTGCTCTCTGTCGCTTTTTTGGGCACTTAACAGCATTAATTAATTGTCTTAAATGAAGTGAAGCCGAACATGAAAGCATTCAGCGCTTTTATAAACAAACTTACGTGACAGGTGGTTGAATAAAACGAGTTTTGGATCTCTATATTCATACGTACCTGCAATAGACAGAGAGATGGAGAAAGCAAATTAGTTAAATTGTTTTATAGAATGCAGCAACTGGGACTGCACCCAACGGGAAATATCAATTTACAAGAACATAAATGCCAATTGGCAAATGACAAGCCCAAGACGACTTGAGCTGTTGGGGGCGGAGAGGGGTTTTGGGTCAAAGAACAGCACGGCAAGTGCCGACATATAGCGAGTCATGTTGTGCCTGGGGTGTGTTCGGATGTTTGTGCGATGGACAACAACAACAACAACAACAGCAACGACAAACCAAACTTCAATTGCTTCACATTTGTTAAAGACAAAAGGGCGAGACAGTGGCGTAGTCTTTAAGAGCACTTGGGGGTGCTTAAGGGAGCACATTTCATGTGCCTTTAAGACTCAATGTGTTAAAGTATTTATATAGATAAAACTTGAGAGAACTCTGATATGACTTCAACAACTATAACAGATCTGTTAGCAGTTGATTTATGTTTGTGATCGCTTCCTAATGTCTGATATATTTCATGGTTTCATTTATAAATTGTTTACAAATTGAAAGCAGAAAACGGTTTGTTTTCAGTTCAAGAAATTGAAATTTATTTGTATTGATTTTGACTTATGAATATTTCCTAAAATATATTTTCTGCATATATTTTGAGTTAGAAATTCGAAGGGAGTCTTTTCAGATCTATGCGCTCAGTGATATTACAAGTTAGAAAATGTCTTAAGCTTCTTTCAAATGGGTCAACTTATGTCACCAAAAGTTAAAACATATGTAAGGATTCCAGATCTCATGATCTCAGCTTTAACTAATTCAAAGATTTGATAAATATTTTTAAACATCTAGTCACAATTTTCGTATTTCAATTTATTTTTTTCTATCAATTTGTTAGGAATGTAGGAATGTAGGGATTAGTCCTGTTGTAGTTATAGAGTTTAATCGAAGTCTAAAAACTTAGTTTTGATATTAGTAAAATTGCAATATTTTCGAAGTAAATAAAGTTGGAGTTTTTCATTAAGAACTTGAATCTATTTCATATAAACTCGGCTCAACATGACCTGAGTAAACAATAAAATAAGAGTTTAATTAATAATTATATTCAATACGAAATATAATGAAGCGAATACTAAAATTAGTACAAAATGTGTCAAGTCTCAAGCTACATTTGAAATCTTTGCCCAAGCATTAGCTATGCCATCACTGCACCCAGTCAAGCATTGCATTCCTTGTCAATTGTTAAGAAGTGAAGACCTCGGCAGGGCACATCGGGAATTTCTGTTCAACTCAGTCGCGCTAATAGGGTCAAAATAATAAAGGCAAAAAAAATAAAAACAGAGGAAAAACGAATGAAAACAAAAGTCGGTTGCGTGCCGATCGTCAGTCGAGCGACTGTCTATTTATGGGGCCATTGTAATAACTCCATCAGAGGCAGAGGAAAATGATCCATGGACTGGCTGCCCGCCTTTATCTAGCGAACAGAGCCGCTGCTGCTGCTGCACTTGGGCTACGCCAGCATAAACTTCAAACAGATGTCAAGCCGGCGGTCACGTAATTATTATTAATGTCTGCTGCTCCCTTCCAATTTCAGTTTCAATTCTACAAAACTCAAACTCAACCCAACCCAACCCAGCCCAATTTGCAGCCCAACAACTCTTTCCATGTGATCTCATCTAGCAAATATTCAAAGAGCTGTGCGTCTCTGTTTTACATTAAAAATTATTGCCACAGATTTGTTGTTGTTGTTTTTGTTTTATACTCTACACTTTTTTTAAACGAGGCGTTTACTCGATTCCACGGGTTGTTGAACCGTTGGCCAACATGTGGGGCGGTCGGCGATTTGCTTTGCTTTGCGTTTTCCTCCCAAGTGCGTTCTTTGCAAATGAATGGCGTGCTTTGATAAATGGCACATGGTGCCGTAGTCATACCACACACATACATATACATACATAGCATAGATGTATGCACCCATACCCCTAGCTGGCCACTAGTTGCCTTATATGGCTTCCTTTCCACGCAAATTCATTGTCACAATTTGTCGCACCCAAGTTTCTTCCATTGATAAATTGCACTCGAAATACCCACGCACTCGATCAGCACAGAGCATATCTTTGATAACGACGCTCGAATTGCAACAAGGGGGCGTTTAGCAATAATCAAAAAATATAGACAAAAACAAAAATAAACAAGAGCTCGTAAATAAAATCATGAGAATTGCAACTTAATGCTGACAATTTTGATAAAACTTTAAATTGATGATGAGCGCAAATTGTGATGAGCAGACCAAATAAGAGACGAAATATAAAATATATATATATATATATATATATATATATATATATATATATATATATTGGTAGATATACTATATTGATTTGGCAAACATCCACTCATTCGTTTCCATTGATATATTAATACGTATCCATACAGCTTTCATTCAAGCTAAGAATATCAAATATCATCAGAATTTCCGTGACAATATAATTTAATGTTCTTCTTTATGCTGATTTGTTGAAATTAAGTAAACAAATAGAATCTAGTAGAGCTTATCAATATGTGTTTTCCTCATCAATATGAATAAAGGTGTGACTTCAGACATTGGAGGGATTAAGATTTTGGTAGACATTCCTGAATAACTTTTGTTTCTATCTCTATCTTTATCTCTATCTCTATCTCTATCTCTATCTCTATCTCTATCTCTATCTCTATCTCTATCTTTATCTCTATCTCTATCTCTATCTCTATCTCTATCTCTATCTCTATCTCTATCTCTATCTCTATCTCTATCTCTATCTCTATCTCTATCTCTATCTCTATCTCTATCTCTATCTCTATCTCTATCTCTATCTCTATCTCTATCTCTATCTCTATCTCTATCTCTATCTTTATCTCTATCTCTATCTCTATCTCTATCTCTATCTCTATCTCTATCTCTATCTCTATCTCTATCTCTATCTCTATCTCTATCTCTATCTCTATCTCTATCTCTATCTCTATCTCTATCTCTATCTCTATCTCTATCTCTATCTCTATCTCTATCTCTATCTCTATCTCTATCTTTTTCTCTATATCCAGTACATAAGCTACTTGTCACGTAACACAATCCGCGATTGGCCAACGTAGTTAATTAAGTCACATCTGGCTAATTTTAATATGCTTTAAATTGGTTTTAATTATGCGGTGGTTAAAGCAAATGTCTAACACTTGTCTATCGTCTGTTTATGCAAGCGCCGACCGCCACGCGGCATTTGCCACAGAATTTCGTGTCGATGGCAGGGCAAACAGCAAAAAGCTCGCAGCGCAAATGAAAACGAATTAAGTTACGCAAATGCGATTTGGCTTTTGTTTAATTAAATTTTGTATGTGAATTTTGTATTTTTTGTTTGGCAACTGGCCAGCACTTAACTTTAAAGCAATAATAAAATGAAAACTAAAGCGAAGAGCAGAGACGATGGCAGCTTCCTTAGGTATTCGCGGCATGCGGCAGCTCTAAGGCTGAGGATGCGACCAATCGGCTTACTCGGTCAGTGGGAGTTCGTAGCACCTTAGCATTTGAGTGTAGAGCAATGTTGTTTTAGATTCGAGATATCACAGCGCAAGAGAATAGGAAAAACAAAATAAATAAACAAAACTGGGCCGCCGACTGAAGCTGCGGCTGAGTCAGCGGACGTCGAGGTGAAAAGTGCGTTTTGCATAATTTTCTGGCAACTTGAGCAATTGAATTTAATTGCCTAAGCATGGGCGTTAATCAAGCTAATTGCTGACATCAGCTAAGCAAACACGACTCCAGCTAAGCAAACGCCAGCGAGGGCGAGCCAAGAGATCTGCAGTAAATCATTTTTTTAAAGCAAAACATTAGGAAGTAAAAGTAGATGAAAGAGGTAAGCGACTGGACTTCAGCCATAATTTGATTTATAAATTAATTTTAATGTAATATCTAAAGCTGCGTATATTATATACATATATATCTGTAACTATTTATCTATGTATCTCTATATCTATATATCTATTTACATTTCCATGTATCTATATATATATCCACATTTCTTTCAGATCGTATTTAAAGTTATTTTGAGCTCATTGAATTTTAATTAAAATTATTTACTAACAACTGCTAAGCTTACTAATTAAAATTACTTGAAAAACGAGTTCCAATTTATGTTTCAAAACAATTAAAAATGTCAATTGCTGCTGTGAGTTAAATTATTGCTTACACAGCTTATTTAACTTCCCTGACTCATCAGCATTTGTGCCTTAACGTTACAGTTATATATAAATATTCATAATATAGTCATATGACTAATGATTATTACTTTTGAAAATATATTTAATTTCAAAAATATTCTAGTTTCATTTGAGCGACCCTCTCACAAGTGTTTCTGCCATATAAAAGGCCAAAATGTTGCGTAAGTCTGACTCATGCATATATCACATAACGCTGCAGACCCGACTGGAATTTCAATAAACGAGTTCTATTACAAAAACACAAGATCAAGTTGAATATAGTAGAAAAAATACAGTCGTCGCCTCCGAAAAGTTGTTTATAAAACCAGCCAATAACAACATTGGCAAATGCTAAGCGTTTTATAAATAAATATGCAATAATTTTAGTGCGCGTTTTGCTGTTTGAACAACAAAAATGTTGGCTATTTATATGAACTATGCAAAGTTTGAAGCACAAATATTGTGATTGTCATCAATCATGCAGATACGAATCAATTGTGTGAATAGAACGAAGCAGGGCTCAATTAGCTGGCTAACTATTTGTAGGCATAACCTTGAGGCCATTACGAACAGCACCTATGAACACGCCTTTGATAACAGAAGAGTTGTATATAATCTGTGATGTATACTATATATGCATTGAATGGCATCATCATTTAGATTCATTTGCTTTATGATAGCAGAACCAAGATAGTTGCATTGTCGGATTTTTCCTTTACGGCAGGTTAGGGTATCTGCTAGTCGAACACACAGTTGCCTTGATTCACTTTCGACAGTTAGTTCCGCTGTGCGAACACCTTAATTTGTCCAGCAATGCGATACGATGCGATGATAAATGATATATTTATATATATGACATATGCCAGAGCTGGCGCAGGCAAATCAATGTGAATTAACTCTGACATGGCATGCTATTTGGGCAACGGATGTAGTATCTCTTGATACACACAGTTGCCAGACAGCTATCTTCATATATAGTATATCACATAAATAATAAATAATTTGCACAATTGAAAGCAGTCGCATTAGCTGTTGAAACCAGTTTTATAAGGCATTGGGTCAATGCGGCGTATGCGTAATGTCTGCCGCTACTAAATAACTAAGTAACAAATGTGGGGCAATCATCATCAACATCAAACGACGAGGTCAGCACATGAGTCTGTGCAATACTGAACAACTGATTGTTTATTGATCTGTTAGATAAGCTCACAAATCAACACAACTCTGACGTAAGCAGGGATTATCAAGTTATTATTGAGAAAGCTATGTAGAAACTGTCAAGAATTCATCTGAGCAAACACAAAGAGCAGATTAAACTAAGAATTACTCTGACTTATGAAACAAATGTAACTCATTTAATTTTCAGACAGAGGAATTAACATTTTCTAATTCAATTTAATGTTAGATTAAAAATATTATCTGAGTTAATACAACAAGAATTTCACTTAATTTCTGAAACTTTAGAGGAAGCTTTATCGTGACATGAGAAGAAAACTTTCATCTTTTCTTAAGCTATATGGTAAAGTAAAGTGTTGCCTTTTAAAGTTTCATAAATTCAAAATATATAACAAAAGATTAATCACAATTTTCATATTTCTCTTGCCTTAATCAAAGTTTCATAACAAAAGAAATTTAAAATTGCATTTAAAAAGAAACTAAAATATAATTAAATTAAAAAGAAACTAAAATATAATTAAATTAAGGTTTTCAATTCAATTTCAGAATATTTTCTCTTGGTCACTGCATAAACAATATCTATATAGATCTATAAGTCACACACCAAAAACATTTAAAACCACATTTAATTACTAACCTACAACTATGAATTACACAATAATCAATGCTATTTAATAGCTTCTAAATACTTGTGCTATTAATAGACTAGTAATTAAGAAAAAAGTCACGTAAAGTCAGCAATTCTAAAAGTTATACAAGCACAAAGCCAATTTCTGTAGAGTTAGGTAAAAGCCGGAAATTCTAGAGAGTTAAGTGAAAAAACATGTTTAGTTTTGGCTCGTATCTAACCCGTTTAGCTTTCAATATGAAGAGAACTATCTGCTCTAATATACAAATGTAGATTGTATCTTCACACTCAACACGTTCAACAAACTACGAAAGCTGGTAAACGTTGAATGCAACCCTTCATAACGCTGCTGGTCACAATTTAGGAAAAACGTGGCAACTGCGAAACGAGTGAAGTTGAGTTGGCTGCACAGGTCACGGAGCACAAGCCGGGAACACCTGACTGACCAAAAGGTGCATGTGGTCAATCAACTGGGGTTCACTGACACATAACGTGCCTGGGGGTGAGGCTGGTCAGGACTGTTTGCTTGATGGATTGACAAACTGTTGAGCAACTCACGGCAACTCGCTCGGCCCAGTTGGCAGGCAACAAACAAAAAGTTTGTTATTTGCCAACGCCCACAAAGTCCGTTGCTATTGATTGTGGCACGACAACAACCCTGAAAAGCCAGGAACTGCAAAGAACTTAACCCTCGGACAAGTTTACAGCGAAGGTGACGTGACGTGGCCTAAGCCGGAAACGGATGTGGGCGACAAAATTGTTTAAAAGGGCTCCAAAAATGCACAAGTTTAACATGATTAGCCTAGAGATGCCCTGTACTTGGCTACAGGCAGATACACTTTAGTTAGATTAGGGAAAATATTGGATTAGGCCACATATTAAATATGGACTAACATAATTTGACATGCTGATGATATTTAATAAATGTTTTATTAAATGCATATTTTTAAAAAGTATTCGAAATATTTTTTTATTTTTTTTTAATTTTTATTATTTTTTAATAATTTTTTATGTGTCTGTCAAATCTAGGAAATAAAATGAACATCTAGTTAAATTGACAGCAAATTTAACATGTAATTAAATTGTAAATAAATTTTCTTTTAAATACAAGATTAAACTGTTATTTATTTTATTTAACCATATAAAACTATATTTTTCGTTAATAAAAAATTAAATATGTAAAAAATATAAAACTTTTTTTTTATTATTTTAATCTAATTCTGAATAGATTATTGTTGTCTTCAGATCAAGTTTGTCACCAGAAATTACATGTAGAATTTCACTAGATTTTTAACACAAAATGGAATTAAGTTTTCTGACTTTTAGTACAGCTATAAAAACCGTATATTTTACAGTTTCATTTCGCCCTATGCTAAGCTACCTTCTCAGTGAGTATTTTTTTGCTGGCACAGGGTAAATCAAGTTCTGACTATAATTATGAGCAGTTAGCTAATCGCATATGGCAGCAAGAGATGCAAACGGTGCATTTTATGCTTCCTGTTGATTGCAATTAGGCGCGCATGTCATGTAATTATGACATGAGCAAAAAGAACGCAAATGATGGGACAGACAGACAGACGGGCGGGGAGACAGACGGACGGGCAGACAGACAATTGACTGTCTGGTTGTCTGTCTGTCTGGCTGTCTACCTGTCGCACCTGTCTGTGTGAAGTGGCATTCGAGCCAAAGGGCCATTGTCATGCCAATCTCTTTTGGCTTATACTTGTTGACAGCCAAACAAATGTGCGCCCGACTTGATTATGGCCTGCCCCAAGCAATAGAAGTGCCTAAATAGAACTGTAATCAAATGAGGCCCCACAAATAGCAACCAATTTGGCTGGCTACCAAATTGAAGTTCTGGCAGCCGTTGAAACTGTAAACCTGGACATAACCGCACGCACGTGCCACGCATTTATCAAATGCATTTCACGCCCCGATGAAGCCAAAGCAGAGTTTGATATGCGTCCCTCCTGCGGTTAATGGACGACCCTGACTATCTAAATATTATGCGCACACACACACACTCACACATAGATATGTGTGTCTGTGTGTAAGCTGCACACATGTACAAATCATTTACATTTTATTTTAGTTCAGCTGTGTGGTGCGCCGCCAAACTAGCAGCTGTAATCGCATAGAGTGCGCCACATAAACTGACCTTTTAGAAGCCCGCCGGGTGAGGGCGGCAAGGGAAATGCTAGGGGCGCGGGCGGTACGAACGCAAGGCAACTCAGCAAATGTCATTTCCATTTGCATGTGTCACTGAAAATAAACCCCGAAGGAAATGCTGGCCACATATATGGAATTGAACGTGCGAAGAGATAGAGGAGGGTATGATGAAACAGCAGAGGCAAATGTGGTTCTAGTGTATGTCCTTAGCTGATGATTGAAATGAGCGAAGTCGAAAATATATATGGTTATAGCTGCATTAACTTATTTATGAGACAAATTTAATTAATTGATATTGATCCGATGAAAAATGTTATAAGATGTAGTGCAATAGTGGCAAAACGATTAAAACTTTTCAGATTGTAGCACAAAACAAACTAAAGAGTTAAATATATATAGTAAAAGATTAGGAGGTATATTGTGAAAAGTTTCGGTATATTACAGGAACTCATAACGAAGAGCAGACAAGAGCTGCCAAGAATTTGATCTAACTAATTTATGATATAATTAAGAATTAAAAAAAAAAAAAACATTTAAAGACAGAGAGTTTTAGGCAATTCAAGTGAAAATTCTTCTTTTAAAAAAAAGAAAGTAATATTTTTTTTGTTAATTTACTTTTTGACGTTTGTTCAAAGGTCAAAGACCAGCGCACTTCAGCATTTCGTTCACAACTCTTTGATGGATCGTCTGTCACGCGTTTTAACACTATTCCATAGGCAAACCCATTTAGAGATAAGAAATACCCTCAGGCATTAGAAGGGCAAACAAAATGCCAAACGCCAAGCCAAATATAGAGAGAGAGAGAAAGGTAAAAACTAAAAACATATTCTACATAACTAAACAGATCCCACTCTCTGTCTCTCTTTCTCTCTCTCTAGGTCTCCCTTGCACTTTGAATTTCCCTTAACATATGGCACAGCGAGCAAAAAGGTAAACAAAAATGCGGGAGCATTTCGTTCTGTAAAAGATGCGGCACATTAAAATGTGATTTATATATATATGAAACAAACACACACACACACAAATATATAAGTATATATATATATATATATGCGACTATTTTTGGAATGCAATCGAGTTGAGCAACTCACAGAGGCGGAAAAGGAAGTGCGCATTATTTGTTTGCCCCACTCTTCAAACTGTTGCTGCTGCTGTTGTTGTTGTTGTTGTTGTCATTTTGTCTATCTGCTTGTTGTTGGTGTTTCAGTAGTGTCTTTGAAGGGTGTCCGATTTGTACTATGAGCCGCCTGCTGTTCCAAGGCAGGTGTGCATTTTCGAGTGTATGTCGCGAGGGTAGAGAACAGCAGCTGACACCGTTTTGTTATGCGTGTGTGTGTGCGCATTTTCCAATCAGCATTATGCACAGTTTTGTTAGCCTTGAGAGTTGCTGGTTGTTAGCTTAATTTGCTTGCCATTGGCCCACACTCATCGACATCGACATCGCCGTCACTTCAACCCAGTTTGAAGCTTGTTTTTCCAACGCCAACAGCCTTTGCTTTGCTTTGTCGGCCAAGCAAACTGTAAATTGTTCGTGTCTGCGTATTTGAATGCGGGGGCTTTAGCCACAACTTTGGCAATAAATAAAAAGGTGAAGCAAAAACAGAACAAGAGAAAACAAACTTTGATGGATAGGAGCAAAAGATGCTGCAGAATACTTTGAAGTATCCACTTCTGAAACTGTGCTACTGTTTACCCAGCATTGATCATGGTCATATAGTAATAGTTCATGGACCTCTCTATAACAGTAAACAATGCTGATTCTGAAGATGAACGATCCATGAATAATCATCTCGTTACTTTTCAAGCATTCTTTTTATACTTATACCAAATGAATAACAGTTAAAGAAGCTTTGGAATGTTTTCTTGAGCATATTTTTTATGGATACTCAAGCACATTGTTTAATTAAGTGTCATTCATGGAAGCATATTCATGTGTACTGTTTTATAAACTGTTATACTGTCGAATTACGTTACTGTACATTCTGCTTTCAGAAGATATTGCACTATGTGATAAGGTAAACATCATAACAAGTTGTGTATAAACTGTTATACTGTTTTACTTATGAAATATCAATTGGTAAACCCATCATTTTATAGTAACTTGTTAATTAATCAATTTTATTTCAAAAAAATCTTTGCATGTCATACTAATTGTTATACAGAGTTGTGCTGTTTTTATTACATTTTGTTTGCCATAATGCATACACATCAACCACAATCAATTATAAAGTGTTATACAAACTGTTATACATGTGTTATACTTTTTAGTACGTGAGAATAGCAATTAATACACTTATTGCCTGATGGAGACAACTCAATTAATGAATTTTAATTCAAGGTAATCTTTTTTATTACTGTTATACAAATTGTTATACTGAGCTGCAGCGTTTTTATTACATTTGACTTGTCATATTTAATAGCATTCCATAAATAATACACCATCCGCCTATTATTAAGTGTTATAAAAACTGTTATACAGTAGCAAACACAAACAAAATGCTTGTACGTGACTTTTTCATATGAATTTGAAATGCATTTTTGTATTGATTATAGTTGGTCAGTAAATATTTCTCATTTCAGTAATAGAATATTTCTACAGTTCAACATTCAAAGACGTTCAACGTTCACAACTAAATGGAAAACAATTAAAGCCCTTGTGCAACTACAAAATAAAGCTATCTTTGTTTCTTTTGCACTGCTGAACTCGCTTTAGACCCCTTTTAAAGGCCACTAGACGACGCATCCTCTGCAAATGTTGACTTGCAACTGGGCCTCTCTCGTTCATAATAAAGTCCTTTAACCTCTTGCTCGAGTTTTTGCAGAAAGGGGTTTGTTTCCTTTTGAATTTATGCAACTGCAACTTCCGCATATCTTGACAGCGTTTCGTGCTTAGCTAGGGGCCACTTCAAGTTAACGGCTTTAAAAGGGAGTTTCGCTACTCTGAGCTCTAGCAGCTTATGCGCAGAAGCGAATCGTGAAATTTCAAGGCAAAGTAAGTGCAAATGCTAAATTTGATATATATTAAAGCTTTATTATGGCATGTTTTATTTTCTGTTTTTATGGATCACACATATAGACAACGATGTGACAGACATTGGAATGTCGCTGCTGTTGATGTTGTTGTTGTTGTCGCCAACTCATAAATTACTCAGCTTCATGACAAAGTTGAGGCGAGTGCGAGTGTGAGTGGGTGGCCTGGAGGTTCAAGCAATATGCATAAAGATTACTTAGAGCAGCAGCAAATGTGAATCATATGTCTGCGAGTTCTATGCCAGTTCGCTCTATATGTGTGCAAGTGAGTGAGTTGGAATACAGCTGGCCCATATACACGATAATTTATCATAATTTTTTATTATAGACAAAGTAGCCTAAAAATAGTCGAAGAACATTTTCGTATAGAACGAATCGAGCCACTGGCAGTGGCCACTTGGCGTTTGTTAAAAATTCGACTATAAACAAAAACAAGCTGCAGCCAGCTTAACATTAAGGCATATACAAAACTCGAAAATCAAATATATAATTATTTTTATTTTTATTTTTATTTTTCTTTTTGTTTCGGTTTTCCTTTTGCTGTTTGGATTTTGTGGCATGTGCAAAATGTTTTTCTCATTTGGGCGGGGCCATTATTTTTAGATTGCAAGTTCATTTCGCAAAATATAGTGAAAATATTATTATTGTTATTTTAGTTACTTTAAGGGGGATGCCAAAAAATTAACGGATCGTGAAAAATTGCAACAAACTGCGTAAAATCAGTTGTTGAGTTCATTAAGAGAAGAGGCGCATACTTCAAGATATATACAAGCATATAGATATAGATATAAGCGCATATATATATATATATATATATATATATATATATATATATATATATATATATATATATATATATATATATATACATATATTCAAATGTCTTCAAAGCCCAGATATGTGCTAAAGCAACAGTATAAACAAATAGAATTTCAGTGTATATAAACGAACCTTGAATTTTGGAAGGAAGTTGAAATACAAACAAAGAATTTTCTGTTATATCTCCTTTTATATAAGCGATATATGTCAGAAGAACATTTTGATTTCTTGCAACTCACAGATATATATCTAGATATTCTTGATGCGTATATCTCTCTTTTAAAAGTCGTTGACTCAATTTCTCCACACACAAAAAAAGGTGTGCGAAATGTTTTTGTTATCAAGTCAAGTCAGCTGACGACGTGTGCTGAAAAATGTAGCACATAGATTTTTATTTATATTTGTTGCTTGGGCAAGTCGTAAATCGATCTGACATTTAGCGTATATAACAATGAAGGTAAAAACATTTTTTAAGCCAAATAAATATTTGGCTGTTTTTGGCAGTCATATTTGCATGTCGGCATGCGCAATTTATGAACACCATTTGAGGTGCGAAAGGAAAATATGGCCAAAAGCAGAGCAAAGCAAAGCAAACATAGATAAACTTAAGAAAAATAAAATAGTGGCCATAAAGTAGATTAAGTCTTTGATGTGTGTGCCAAATATTTAATTTAATAAAACTTAAGAAACTAACTTATATATATATATAACTGAGTAGCAAGTATATAGAAAAAGATATATGTGTGTGTATGTATGTATTCTCTAAGCAGCTTTCGCATATTTTACTCAAATAACAACGAGCGTCCAATTGATAAAGATTTATGAGCTTGGCCCAATTGAATTAGCTTCATGAGACAATAGTAATTAAAATAAAAGACTCATCAATTAGCTGAAAATAAATAAATTTCCAAGCAATTGCTGTTTAGCTTCAACTGCCCACGCAGCGGAAAGCGCCTACGCATTTTCAGCCATTCAACAAGCCACAAAAAAAGAAAAACAAAATTGATTTGCGTTCAATCAATTGAGGTGCAAAATGAAAACTTTTGTTTATCTCAGTTTTTCTCTTTTGAGTTTCTCAATTTCAAGTGTTTATGCAAAAAAAAAAAAATTACTCGCTGCGAAAAATAAAGAAAAAGAATTGAAAACGTAATTGAAAGCGTGTGAACAATAAATTGCGGCCAGCCAAGTTTTGAGATCAACAAATATAAACGAAAATTAATTAAAATTTCCTGCCCAATGCGCACTTTCGCCCTGGGCGTGCACATTGTGTGGGAAGCGAGTGTAGCGCAAGACAAAATGCCGCTTCAATTTGAATAAATTACAAGTGAATGCTTGAGCTATGAGCTCAGCTTAGCTGCATCTAAACACATTTCAACATTGATATGGAAGTATTTTAATTACTTTGAAAATTATTTGTGCAATTCCAACGTTTTGTCGACTATTTAAAAGAAAGCGGTTTATCTGTTTTTTTTTTTTGTCTTCTTCTTCTGCGAATATTTCAATTTGACTTTTTCCGCAACTATGACAAAAAGCAAGTTGCATTTTATTCACTATTTTTGTCGCGTTTGTTTTGACATTTTAGGTAAAAGGTGAGAGTGAGATGGCTGCTAATGATATACATGCAATCGCTGAAGCAAGACAAAGTGCTGCAAATATGGCAAAAATAAAAACAACTGCAAATGTGAGCATAGATAAGCCTACGTCGATATGGCCAAAAGAAACAGGTAGAAAATACACGCAGATCAAGCGACAGCAAAAGAGAGACATACAGAGATAGAGAGAGGAAGAGCGAGCAATTAGTAAATTAAGAGCGCAACGTTGTTGTAAAACAAAGCGCGCGTATGAATAGCAACAGCATAGCAACTGTGCTGTTAAGATATCTAGTGGAATTTTGACAGACAGATTATGTAATAAAGAGCAGCTAACAGAGTGACCTGCACAACTAACAGCATGGATCTTGTAACATGCACAGAGCGAGCAGCTATGTTATTACAGGGTAGAAATATCAAGAGAGCGCTGTTTGTAAAGAGCACAGAAAGTTGATGCACTGCTCGCTCTGTTTGGCAGACAGCCAAGCGGTGGCTTGTGCGATGTTTTTTTCTTCTACTTTGTTTTTGTATGTGCGTGCGAGCGAGCAATGTTTTTACCTTCGCCTTTGCCTTCAATATTTACCGACTGAGAATGTTAACAACAAATATTTGATGAAAATGAAATCTAACAATTGAAAGCCTGTTGGGCCGAGCATTTAATAATTTACTGCGCATAAGAATGGTAGGGCTGGGTGGACAGCGGAATAGTTGCTATTGTTCTTGTATGTTTGCTTGTTCTTGTAGTTTTTTCCCATTTGTTTTATCAGGCGACACTCAAATACACGCAAAGATAAGCAAAGCAGAAGTTTAAAAAAGGTAATAAACAAGCACAGTGACCGGGGAATTAGAAATCTGGCACGCTTTTCTTTTCTTCTTTTTTTCCGGCGGATTAACAAGAGGTTTTTCAACTGCACTCGAAGTGCTTATCAAGAATTTGTTTACATTACAGAAGTATGATAATAAATATGCTTTTTAATTAAGTTTACCTTTTTCATGTTCTTCAGTTATTTGCTTTAGTGGCGACAGCATAATTGTTTATGCTATGCTTTCTTTTTTTCATATAATTATTTTTCATTATTATTCCACATGACAACAGCAACAACAACAATAACAGCAGCAGTAACTGCTGAGCAAAGGCGGCTAAATTTTTAGCGGAAACCGGAGCGAAAGTTTTTGGCCTTTTTAGCTAAAACGTGGGAGTTGCGCATAAAAAAATCGACAAAAAGAAGAAGCTAATAAGAAGCTAAGACAGAAACAAAAAAGGGCGCAGCTTTTTATTGCTTTTCCTTCAAGTCGAAAGACTTGAGAAAAAAACTGCCAAATGAAGCTCAACGAAATTTAGATGCTCTCTAGTAAATTCATTATGTATGAATAATTCATTAACTAAATGAAACTAAATTCCTTTAATTGTAAAAAACTAATGTAACAACGTTATATGATCACTTGTCATAATATGTTGTGTCAGCACTGTATACAGTCATGTATCTATATAATTTTCATGTGATTTGCTTGCTGCATTCTTTCACATTTTAGCGCTAGGATATTGACTCATCTACTGAATTCTTTAAAATCTTGTTCTATTTATATAAACCACAAAATATTGCGAATTTTCTAAAACTTGGAAAACATTGAAGAGAAATCGTGATAAAATGTAAAAACCGAGAAATTATATATCAGCTATATTTAGATATAATTCCTAGAATATTTCTATCATTATCCATAGATCGAAAAATATATTTAAAAGTGCACAAAAGCTTTACCAATAGGTAATAGGTAGTATTTTAAAATTATTACAAAGGAATCGTCAGAAGTTTTATCAATCCTATTATATTGCTTCAAAATATCATTAGAGATTTCTTATCGCCATTACACATATCAAATACACCTGAATAGAGACCTTTAATATGTGAACACTAGCGTCTCAAATAAGTTGCACATTCTGAACTTGAACAAGTATTTTCTCTACACTGACGTCAAATGCAAAGTACACAATATAGAGCTAGCTTTAACAATACACTACCGTCTAAAACAATGAGCACACTGTGAAACAACAATAATACAGCAGAAATAAGACAAAATTTGCCTTACAAATCTCGTCAACAGTTGAACTAAAATAACTGTGCAAAAACTTTTGGGTCAGCAATTTCATTTTGTTCATTTGAGAGCGGCCCCAAGACAAACAACTTGATTAACATAATGAGAAAAAAATAACACAGCTTTTGTAGACCCCACGTGTACAAGGCTGAAAGGGGACGTGTCCGCAGTGGCGGCACTTCATTACACAAATTATATAACCTAAGGTCAAGTGGTCATTGTCTCGGCGGAAGATGACATTAAATTGTTCGTAATTTGTAGGGGAACCATAAAAACGCGCAAGCAGAGGAAATTAAGAGAAAACGCGAGGCGAGAAAACCACGCAAGAAAAGCAAAACAATAGCCGCAATACAGGCAAAGGCATTGATTTATGACTGAAACCCAAGGATTATGAAGGGCAAACACACATACACATACATATATACATACGCATGGATATAATATACTTAAACATCTAATAAATCATAACGCGACAAGAAAAACCAAAAAACTCAACTCAAGGCGTTCATTAGCGTTTTAAAACGCGTCCATGCGCCAAAGCCGATTAGCAGGCGAATTGTGGATGAAAAGGATACGAATAATGTAAATGTTAATGGGGCACGCATTAAAGAGCGTGTTAAAGACTGTAAGTAGTAGGCGAACTTTGCAGGCGAAAAGCGCACCAAAGCGAACGCGTGAAAGGAAGCGAAAAAAATGACACACAAAATGCACAGTTTTTGTCTGTTACGCGCGACTGCGTTAACAGCAGGCTACAGGGCGGGCGTGTCGCTGAAATGGGAGTGTCACGAGAGCCAAAACGAGGGGGGTGGAGTGAAACTGCCGAAATCAATTAACAGGCATAAGGAAGATCAAAGCTGCGCTCAACTGGAAATGCCAGAACTAGAGCTGACGAGCGAGAGAGATAGCAAGAAAAAACAGTTACTGAGAGTAAAATGAATGGAAATCACGTCGTATGCATAATTTGCACATTGAGTGAAAAAATAATATAAGAACGCAAGCGAAGAAAATGTAATGTTAATATGAGAATAGGCAAACATGAATTAGGGACAGTACGCTAAAACGAAACTGGAATGCCCTTTATATTTTTCGAATATACTTTTTAGCGAAATGATTTCAATTTTGGTAAAATAAATTATCTAAAATAATAAAATTATACAAATTTTAGCAGAATGTTAGGCAAAAAATCTTATTTAATTAAAATCAATAAGATTACATAAATAACTGCTTAAGTTTTTATATACCCTTTGAAAATTTCTGAAATTTTGGATTTTCTGATTGTAAGCCAAAACATATCAACTAGCGAATCGACCTTACTTTTTTGGGCACACGAAACAGGGGAGCGGCTCATCATCCCATAAAGGGGGGTTGATGACGTTGGCCCAGACAAAAGCCATAAAAACTATGTGCTAGTAGTTGCTGCCAACCAACAAAACGAAATGGGTGTCAAAGAGAGGAGAGCAGAAAAGTAGATGAGGAGCAGGAGTGTAATAACTACAGTGAAAGCTTTCTGGAGCGAACAACCGTACAACTATGGGCAATGTCAGGGAAAACATGAAGAACTCAGATATAAATATTTGCATTGTTTTTCTTAATAGAATCTTATTGACCGGAATAGTTTTTTTTTGTTCATTAATCGAGTATTCACTGTACACACAATACATTGTTAGAATATGGATTATGAGCAAAAAAATTTAATATTATGTGGTCTGTTGACATTTGCAATAACAATTTGTGGCACTCGTTAAGCGAGTGTTCACTGTACACATACAGTTCATTGTTAAGATATGCTTTTGCTTGGTACTCACCAAAACATTCTTTTGATTCTCTTTGTCCAGGAGAAATTCCATGCTTTTGTGTGGCCGACGCACCGAGGCGATTTGCACGCCGTTCGCTTGTGTTGATGGCTTAATGCGCTGATTATTACCATCCAGATGTCCATCATCATCATCATCGTCGTCATCATGGCCATCATAGACGGCGCTGGTCACATTCAAACGCTTGACCAGATACCGTTTGTGCAGCGGATTGCAAGTGATATCCATCAAGGAGCGCGTTTTGCCCGTTATAACCGTTTCGTGTGTGTCCAAGTTCGTCTCGATGAGCCCCATTTTGCCGGCTGCATCGCTGTCATCCAGCATGGGCGACACGGCCACCGGCACGGCGGTGACCATGGTCAAAGGACGCGACTGTATGCCGGCACCCAACTGATTAAACATTTGCGTCTTTTGTGCCACCGAGGCGCGCGATGGCGATTCGGTTGCACGTGCCATTTCCGTTTCCGTTGCCGTTGCCGTTCCGGTTAGCGACATATCGTGTCGCTGGCCCGCTGTCAACTGTTGGGCAAATGCCGCATATTGCTCCCGTTCGGCGGCCAAGAGAGCATCGCTAGCATGGGCAGCACTTGCGGAGCAATTGGCAGCACTGTGCGCGTTGTACGGCGCATGCGTTTGCCGTGGTGGCAATTTGGGCAACGGGGGTTTACCCGTTACCAGCTTCTGCAATGTGGACGTCTTTGGCTGCTCCAGCTCAGCTGCTGTGCTTGTTGTTGCCGCTGTCGTCTGGCGGCTATGAATGCTGGCAGTGCTCGCCTGGGATGCTGTGCTGTCATCTAGCAGAGAGCTGCGCGGCGGCTTTAACGGTATGTGTATAAAATCCTGGCTTTTGCCATTGCTTTGAGGCATTTGCTTCTGACTGTTGATCTGCTTGCCTGTTGGCTGTTGTTGCTGCTGTTGTTGTTGTTGTTGCTGCTGCTGCTGATGCTGTTGCTTCTTCTTGCGACGCAAGGAGAAGCGTAAGCCATGGGCGAAACGTGATAAGAAACTCTTCGAGCTAGGATGTTTCTCATCCGTTTTGTTGCCGCGCTGCTTCAGAGGCGGCGATTCGTTGTTGTTGGCGCTGGCGATGTGCGCTGGCGCCGCGACAGGCAGTGGCTTGGGCATGTTGCTGTCGTCACTGTCGTAACGCTGCAGCAGTTGCTGCGAGGCGTAGAGTATGTGATGGGCGCGATTAGTGGGCGGTTCGCTTAATATTGGCAAATGCAGGCTTAGGGGGCGTGTATGTATAGGCGGCACTGGCGTAACTGGTGTGACTGTGGTAACTGGTTTAACGATCACGCACGATGAGCTCGCGACGACGCGCGTTTCAAGACTGACAGTAGCGGCGGCAGCTGGCACGGCAGCAGCACCGCTTGAAACGGGCTGCGGCGATGTTTGTTGTTTCGTTTCCACATTGGCGGCGATGTTTTCGTTGTTTTCATCACTCTCAATGTTTTGGTCATCGATCACGCTCTCGCGCTCACGCTCACGCTCATTGCCGCTCTCTGGCACTCTTGGCTGCGGTTGCTCTTGCTCTGGCTGCGGCGCTCTTAGCTGTTGCTCTTCGTTGTAGCGCGCTGCTATGTTTTCGTTCTCTTTGGTGTTAAATATAACAGTGGCATCGTTATCCAACAGCTCCTCCTCCTCCTCTTCGCCAACATCGTGCTCCTCATCACTGCTAGTCTGCTCGTGCTCCTCCTGCGGCTCCTCCGACGATTGCTCCTGCCAGCAATACTTACTCACCACGGGACAAAAACTCACCTCCTTGCTGAACGAATTACGTGAGCCAGCTGGTAGGAGTATTCCCAACGGCTTCGGCTGTGTCGGTGTCTGCGGCAGCTGATGCATCGAGTTGTGCGCACTGCTCACATATATATCATCCTCCGGCTCCTGGCCGCCATCGTAAGCAGAAAGATTGGGCGTGCTGCTAACCAGACTGCGCTGCTTGGCCGTTGCGCTCTGGAAGCGTCGCTTGGGCAGCGCTCGCGTTGGCGTCGCTGGAGTTCTGTTGGCTTTGACAGTGGGCAGCTCGAAATTGCATTGCTCCAGCGACTGGGCATAGGAGGTGCGCAAATTAGTTGGATCCTGATCGAAGGTCTTGCCAAAGCTGCTAAAACTGATGACGGCGGCGGCGGGCAGCACAGCTGCTGCTGCTGGTGCTGCTGCTGGTGCTGACGGCGCCACTTCCGCTTGAACCTGCGCCAGCTCCGCTGTGTGTCGCTTTTGACGCGCTGGCGGCTTTCTGATGGTCAATTGAACATGCTGCACCTGCGGCGGTGCATCCAGCACGTCGTGCTCCTCCTGCTCGGCCGTTTTGTCATTCAATATGGATGCGTTCTTATCATAGATTTGACTTAGCTCGTCCAGCAGAAAGTTGCCCTTGCATATGAGCTGCTCGTAATCCTCGCCAGAAACAATACGCTTGCGTTTCTCCATGTCCAACGAGCTGCGCTTGCAGTTCTCACTGGGGTCCGTGTAGTCGAGTAGTGTTAGATTCTGATAGCTAGCATTCAGATAGCCAGCACCTGCACCTGCACCTGCTCCTGCTCCCGCTACGCCGCCAAAGCCACAACGTTCGTTCCAGCTGCAGCTGCGTCGTATGCGCGGCAAGCTGCTGCAATCGAAATTATCCAAATCCTCGCTGGAGCTATGCCCGTCACTGCTATGGCAATTCCTCTGCTGCTGTGGCTGTTGCTGGCGACGTGTGCGCCGACGTCTGCCCAGCTGCTGCAGCTCGTTGGGCACGCTGCCGGCTGAAGCTGTTGTGGCTGTTCGCACCAACACTGGCGAGGAGGAGGTGCTGCTGCTGCTGCTGCTGCTGCTGCTACTGTTGCTCTTGTTGTTGGCCAGCACGTAGCTGTTGTTGTCCGTTAGAAATTTGGGCGACGAACCTCGCGGCTCGCGTATATCGGGCAAACTGTTGCGCAGCCAAGTGAACGAGGCGGCGGACGATGTTGAAGACGATGGCGACGACGACGTCGCCGACGCCGCTGATCCGCTGGGCGATGGCGAGTGTGTGTCTCTCTCGCTGCTATTTATAGACAATGTCGGAGAGCCCAGAGATGATGTCGATGCCGACTGTATCTCGTTTGTCTGCTGCTCTATTTTTGTCTGACACAAATCATTGGAGTTTTTGGAATGTGCCCCTGCTGCTGCCGCTGCTGCTGCTGATTGTGCTGCCCCTGTTGCTGTTGCTGCCTCATGCTCCAGCAGCTCCTCCTCCTCCTCGCAGAGTTTGTCGAAATTCTTTGGTATGCTCTTGCTCTTGGTGCGCCGCAATGTGCTCGGCTCACAGTAGCCCGAATCCTCAGACAAATTCTCCGCCGAGTTGAGTGGCAAGCGTCGAGCACCGGCAGCATCTTGCTTGCCTGGACAGGCGCTGAGCATGCTGTGGCCGCTGCTATCGCTGCTGGAGGAGCTGCTCGATTCCGAGTCGGATTTCAGTTCCGCCTGATGCAAACTCTTGCAGGCACCAAATAGTTCGCGTTGCTGCTCCTCCAGGTCCAGCTTGTTCAGCTCAAAGTAGGTCTGATGCAGGCGACCATCGCTCGACTCGTAGCGCTTCAGCAGCGACGTGGCCGATCCGCGACGGCTGTCCGGATTGCTGTGACTGCCGCTGGTGCCGCCGCTGCTGCTGGCCAGCGTATCGCAGCTGAGCAGCGAGGGCGAACTGTTGCCCAGACTGTTCATGCTCTGATGCTGCTCCTGCAGCGTCATCTGTCGTTCCAGCGACTCGAACTGCACCAGCGACGAGCTGCGCGACAGCGAATGATACGAATCGTTGTCCGAGTAGAAGTCCTCAAAGTTGCCACCGCGTCGACAGCTGCCCGTACTATTGCGTTGGCCCTGACTGCCGTAGCTGTCCCGTGCACAGGCCTCCAGCGCCAGGAAACGCTCCAGACTGTTGTGCGTCTCTGCATCGTAACGCGGCGGCGGCGGACGACGCAGCTGCACCACATCCTCCAGACTGTGCGGCTGTTGCTGCAGCTCCTCCTGGCTGCGCCGCGCCCGTTTGGGCGGGCAGGCAAAGTCGCGTTCCGACATTGCGTCGATATCTATATTCGAAAAAAATCACTTTAGTCGGAATCGATCTATATATATATATATGTGTGTGTGTGTTTTCACTGACCCTTGTTAATTTCGACTCTTATGACCGAGCCCGTCTCGGACTCTGCGGAACTCCAGAAACCGCCGCAGCTGCTGCTGTTGCGCTGCTCGTAGCCATTCCAGCTGTTTTGTGCATGCTCCTCATCCTCGGAGGTCTCCTCCATGATGGGCTCCAGCATTTGCCGTGAGCTGGACAAGTAAATGCCATCTGTAAAGTGGGCAAAAAAAGAGAGATTTGTTAGTCTTTTTTTTATGAATCAGATGTTATCATCATTAGCATTATTGTCATTGTCATTGTCATTGTCATTGTCATTGTCATTGTCATTGTCATTGTCATTGTCATTGTCATTGTCATTGTCATTGTCATTGTCATTGTCATTGTCATTGTCATTGTCATTGTCATTGTCATTGTCATTGTCATTGTCATTGTCATTGTCATTGTCATTGTCATTGTCATTGTCATTGTCATTGTCATTGTCATTGTCATTGTCATTGTCATTGTCATTGTCATTGTCATTGTCATTGTCATTGTCATTGTCATTGTCATTGTCATTGTCATTGTCATTGTCATTGTCATTGTCATTGTCATTGTCATTGTCATTGTCATTGTCATTGTCATTGTCATTGTCATTGTCATTGTCATTGTCATTGTCATTGTCATTGTCATTGTCATTGTCATTGTCATTGTCATTGTCATTGTCATTGTCAATGTCATTGTCATTATCATTAAAATTTTTATTTTATTTATTTTCTTTTAATTTTTTTTTTTAATTTTTATTTTTTAATATTGTTATTTTTTTTTTTTAATATTTTTTTAAATTTTATTTTAAATTTTTTTTATTATAAATTCCAGCGCACTTAGCCACTTGCGCATCTTTTGCAGCACCGTCTCCAGCTGTGCCTGCAGCAAAACTGAAGCACATTGCGACAATCCACACAGATACAGACTCAGCCACAGGCACAGGCCCAGGGCTAGGCACAGTCACCGAGCTCCATTTACTGCAAATGTAAATGCAATTGCAAATGCTGCTGCTGCTGCGGTCTTATCGCTCAGCGCCCGCATCGTGATTGCTGCTAGCTGTGCCATCGCCTGCGTTCGGCGTGTGTGATTCATGCCGCTTAATTATGCAATTTATTAATAAAGACTCCTCACATCAGTTGGTCAAACTAACCAGCTGAGCGACGACACTGAGCGCGCAACTTCCACTCTGTTTATATACCCAATGACACTGGCTGCTGATGATCAGCTTAATCAATAAAGAAGCAACTTTATGAGCAGCCGCGTAGACATAAATTATGCCCCACACAGTGATCGCTCGTAAATTGAAAGACTTTGGGTGTCGTTGACAATGTCTAGTTCGGATTTGTACCATGGCAGGGTATTTTACGCTGTGAAGTCTCATTAGAGGCATCTACTATTCCACAAAGTTTATTTACTGTGGAGTCAACTAACTATTTATATCTGTTCTAGATACTTAGACCCTTTAGCTTGAAGTCTTAAAGTTATTAATTAATTTGAGTTAACTTCAACTGTTTAAAATATCAGCAGCAGATTAAGCTATTGCGAAAAGCAATGAACAGCTTTTATTAAAATGCACATAATTGCATTGAAGCTTTTTTAAATCCAGTTTTTAAAGCTTATAAAAGCTAGTTTATGATGTATTAGTTGTAAGTTAATCATTAAGTTAGTGTCATTAAATGTTTTATTTATATGTATATAATTCAAATAAAGCTTACAGTACATCAGCTGGGCAAGTTGCTGAAAGCTCTCCTTTGAAATCTTGCTTAAATAAGCTTTAAGCTAGTGTCATTAAAGTTTTGTAGTAACATTTCTTAATCTCGCTTCATCTGCAATATAAATTTCAAGCTAATGTCTTGAAATAATAATCATTTGAAATGGGAAGCTGTTATACAACCAGCCTAGAAAAATAACTTCAACTGCTTACAATGTAAGAAAGTCTTTGGACACAATTCATATGTCATGAGACACAATTTATATGTAAAAGAAAACTTACTCTTGGCACACTATAAGCTGCTTTAAAAAAAGCTTGAAAAGCAACTGAAAGCTCTTGGCTTGAAAATTAAATATGGGCTTAAAGCTTATAATGCGAAGTAAGTTTAAAATATGAGCTCTGGATTGATTATAAAACAATACGAAAATGTATTGTTTAGCAAAAGTTAATTTAGCACAAACAACTTGTTGACTGCTATCCATCATCTCTTATTGCCCTTGATTAAAATATCATTAAAGCAAACTTGGCATTCATTGATTAAATTCTTTACTAGATTGTCGCATATCTTTATTGTGAATAAAGCCAACGTGACGCAATGCTCAACTGTAGCTCTGTTTGTGAATGGAAGAGAGCTCGATTCACAGCTGTTGATGTGCTTTCGGAAGTTCTTATTTGATTAACTATTAAACATATTGAAACACATATAATTTTTTTAAATATATTTATTCATATTCTGGTTCTTCGACTCACCTTGCTGTTCAAATGCGCCCAAATTCCAGGTGAGGGGCGTGTTTAGATAGCCCGCCAGATCCAAGTGTTCCATGTTGAATGTGGCAAGTCTTGCAGCAAATTATTTTAGTTCTATTCTCTATTCTGCTATGCAGTTTTTCTTTCTTTGTTGTCCACTGCTAAATACTATAGAGTATTTGTTGTTTATCGTTGTTGCAATGCTTAGTCTCCAAGTATCACATCGGTTCGTTTCTGATTCTTCAGGTTCTCCTCATTGAATGCAACTGGGGCATATAGCACCATTTATTTCCATTTACCTTATCGCAAGTATATTGAGTTTTTGTGCAATTCGGCGGCAGCATTCGGTACAGACTTTTGTTGTATTTTCGATAAGCGAAAACGATATCTGTAAGCAAAAAAACCAAAACAAAAACAAAATGAAAAAACACCAAACAACGGCAAAGAAACGTTCGTACTAATTATTGATAAGAATGAAGGCATATAGCTATATATAATGGGCAAGGAGTGTTCATATATTTACTGCATTCTGACTGAAAATCAAAGTTCAAATCATTTTTAGATCTAGATCTAAGGAATCATAAATTTGTTGCTCGAACTCGAAATTTTTAGAACATGTGGCAATACATCAAGCCGACTCCCAGCTGATTGGCATCTTTGGTTATTCTGATAACATGCATTCGTCGTTGCTCTATTATATATCAAATATAAACTATCTATGACATATTTTAGAACAGCTTAAAGTTATATGCATGTCAATATAAAGGCCTTTTGCTGTATCTTAAGAGTTGAGCATATTTTTTTGTACAGCTGCAAGCTACCATCAATATTGACAGCCGTCTTTAAGTTTAGCACATTTTAGTACAGTTTGAAATTACCATTAATCAAATTAGTGGCTTCAGCTGTCTTCTAGAAGTGTGCTGCTTTTAGTACAGCTTCAGATCGTATTACTGACAACTTCAGTCATCAGATCTGCACACTTTAGTGCAGCTAAATATTTAATGACTATTATTGACTTTAACTACCTCAGCACATTTCAGTACAGACTCAAATCACCATCATAATTGACCAGCTGCTTTGTTTCAGTACAGCTAACAGCTTTAATTATTGGCTTTAGCTGGCTTCTATTATAAGCTTACTATACCTTAGTGCGCTTTCAAGTAACCATCAATCTAATTTGTGACTTCAGCTGTCTTTCATGAGTTTAGCACATTTAAGTACAGTTCTGGGTTTTATTTTTATTGACTTCTGTCTCAAGTTTTGCACATTTTACTACAGCTTTACATATAATTATTATTGACTTCAAAAGTGCAGTTAAAGCTAGGCGGCTTTTTAGAACTTTAAGCTCAGCACTTCTTTAGTACACCTTCAAGCTATTATTATTTATTATTATTGACTTCAGACGTTATCTATAACTTAAGTCTCATTTAGTACATCTCAAAGTAGCTAACATTATTCACTTCAGCTGCTTTCTACAACTTTAGAACATTTTAGTACAGCTCAAAGTTAGGCCAGTCGAGCTAAATGTGTTTAAGAAAACGACTTCACGCCTTCAGTATATAATTTAGCACGCTCTTAGCACGTTTCTATGTGTAAGCATCTGATTGCCAGTAGTATAAGCTGTTGCGCCTTTATGATTATTGAGTCGGGGGCGATTTAATTGCTCCAGCCGAATGCTAATAAGTATTTCTATATGCCTGGCGCACATGATGTAGTATAAATATATATATATATATATATATATATATATATATATATATATATATATATATATATGTGTGTGTGTATATTTGAAAAGCGTTGCCCCTCAAAATGCATTGCACCGTGGGCGATCGCCAGTTGAGTCGCAAGTTGTTTGCTTCATTTGCAGCTGCATTATACTGTATATTTTTGTAAATATATATAAATATACAATATTATTTTCAATTTATAGATTTGGTTTAAGATTTTTATTTTAATGCCACGCTGGATTCCACAAACGCTCAGGCGATAACCCCATTCCCTGCCCGCACTTTTCAATGCCATAAGGGGTGAGGGCAATATTTGTATTTGTAATCCAATTTCATTTCGATTCGACACATAAACAGGGAAAATTTTTGCTCTAACGTCATTGGGGGCCGTTCGACCTGTTGTTTATTTCGCAATTCGTGCTGTGTAAACTTCAAGCTATTTATAAATACAAAATTGGAAATACATATTGCACAATACACGTGGTACACAACGAACAGTTTTACAAAGGAAATCTAGACGAAATATATAGTTAGAAGTAAGCAATACACAATGCCACCGATATCTGACATATCGCAATATCAGGCAAACAAAACGCATTGGTTTCCTGTCTAAATTTCATAGGTAGATTGATTACAACGACAACTGACAGCCAATTGGCCAAGTGTCAAATGTATTTGTAAACACAAATTGTTTATACCAATCCAGCCAAATTCCTTCAAATAAACATTAGACATATTAATTGTCAAGACTGCGGTTTTAGGTTTGCACAGAACTAGGCGTATAAGGCCTATACTAGATTTAGTACATAAAATTAAAGCGACTATAGCTGCATGCTTGTTTATCATTTCCTATCAAGCTTTAGTTCTACTTAAAGCGTACTTAGCTTTTAGCTCATGTATATAGATAATTTAAATTACTTTAGTGCTATATTTTCAATACGACATTATCATTTTAATACTATACGCATTTCAACTAGCTTTAGAACATGTATATAGGCCACAGTATACTATAATCGTTACTTAATTATTTATCTTTTTTTTATTACTAGATATAAAGCCCTAAAACCAGTGTATTTTTATTTGCAACTTTTGTAACCTTTTTAGTACATCATATTATTTTCATATATTTTTAGTTTACTTTAGTACTTGTATATATATTAGTGAGAAACTTTTATTTTCAATACATTATCATTTTAGTACTGCGTTGTTCTTCTACAACATTTTAGTACACTTATATACTTTTGTTTTCAATACTACATTATGACTACACATTTAATTTTTATCATTTTAGTACAAGTACTTATACCTATGACTGGAGTTAATTTAGCTTTACGACTACTTAAGCTGTCATGTTATCATTTTTGCCATGTTTTAGTGCTGCACACAATACCTTTAGTTTTAGTACACATATGTAGATTGTTGCCTATAATTATTTTTAGCACTACATTATTTTTTTTAGTGAAAGGCCCTAATAATTTAACCTTTATATCACTCTAGCGCTTATCTCCCAGTTTAAAACTTGTTTAAATAATCATATTTTTAGTATTATGAACACATTTCACACTGACGCAACAGCAGCTGAACGATATTTTAACTTGTTGGCGCTTTTTAGAACACATTATTTGGACAATTTTCACTTTCATGCGACTTCCTCTTTACTGTGAAAAATGAAAAACTGTCATAACTGACATGCAAATGTAACAAATCGTGCCCAATTAATCAACACAACTTTTAAAATGTTTGGAGTGTAAGAAGAAACGTTTTGACAGCTGACAAAAGAAAACAAAGACAAGAGGAAATAGCACCCGGCAAACACATGTAGCGTATTAGAAGTCAGTGCTAAAACTTAGAGAGAATGACATCAATCTTATATCTGCGGCTTATCGCTGAACAACAGACAATATATAATAGCAAAAGTCGAAGCTGATTTGTGTTTCGCTTTAGTACAACTGCTTCAGAATTTCGATTCTGGTTTTTTTTGTTGCTAAAAAAGATAAGATAGAAAACTATATGGAATATTACTGGCCACAAACCATGCTCTATGCAATAATTATAAATCGGAAGTTGTTTACTGAAGGCTTTGCTGCAAACATCCATCAAAATTGGCTCACAAAGCTCAAAGACAATGAACTTTGGAGCATGCAGGAAAAATGCCAGAGCTACATGAGGTTGGCGTATGATATGCATGCATATAAATGTATATATGTATAAGTGCAAAATGGTTAATTATATGGCTAATGATAATGCGTTGTCCAATTGAAAGATTGTCACATGTACTAAAACCCGCAAACCAAACAGAAGTAAAGCAAAAAAAAGGCGCACACAAGTCATTCACTTGAAATAAAGAGAAAAAGAGAAAAAGTTTGAAATTGATATAAATAAATAAGTTCACATGCCAAATTAAACGAAATGCGTCACATTTCGTACGCTGCTATAAATAAAATGACTTAAAAAAGCAAAAGGCCTAGGCAACAACAAAACCATTTTTAGTACTAGAGGCACGAGAAGGGCAGCCAAAATGTTCTTAGAAAAGCATAAATTATTTTATTAGATAGTCTGGCCGAACACACACAGAAACACACATGTATAGATATAGATAGCTATATCTATTATTCGGTCAGGAATTGCGGAAATCTTTAAGATTGTTTTAAACTCTGCGCAGCCATCTGGCTTTTAGGGATCACGCATCGTCTGCCAGTTGCCAGCAGCTTTTAATTGCAAAAGTTTACCCCAGCACAAAATGCAGTACAAAATTGTTTCATATTTTCGTTTATTTTTTATCTTTCTGTGTGTGTGTGTGTGTGTGTTTTTTTTTTTTTTGTCGATTGTTCCTTGTGCCGGCCTGGCTACGCACTGTTGTTTGTCTGAATCTCTGTTTATTTTGGTTCATTAAATTTTGTACAATTTCGTTTGGCCTTTCGTAAACAACAAAGCTCAAAAATGAATTATTGTATAAAGGGGATCTCTGCCCGCTCTCTCGCTCTGTCTCTCGAGAGTCTTTGAGCACGTTTGCATTTTGGGGCGCGTCACTTGGTCGGTCTGTCAAATGAGTCACTTGTCTTGTCTTGTTTTTGGCCAAGTATCGCACAAGCTGTACGATATTATATCGCTATAAGCCCAATGAGGAAACTGATTTACATACTTATATACTTAAGGGCATTTTCGGGTCTTAACTTAAGACACTTTCGCATTGATATGAGTTGCTTATTTGTTAATAGCTTTGGCTACAATGCAATGTAAACACTTTTTAGTACACTTCTTTGACTCTTTTTCGGGAAAAATAAATTTAAAACGTGAATCATACTGCAAAATATATGCGAATACATTTACATCTCATTTAGTTTCCAATTCATTACGATTTAGCCGCTTAGCGAAAGCTTTGACATTATTTAAGTTGTAAAACAAGTTTTTAGTTCACTCAAAATAGAATAATATAGAATACTAATCAGTTATATTATCATAAAAATATTATATTTTTAACTATAAACCATTATTAGTACATGTATCATAAAAATATTATATTTTTAACTTTAAACCATTATTAGTACATGTAGCTTATCTTTGTTTATTTTAGTACACTTATAGGATAATATAATATTTTGTTATCAAATTGAGCTCAGAATAAAAACATTTTTAAATTGTAATTCAAATTGAATCTTATCTTTATATTGAAGAGAGAAATGGCGTTTTCGTATAACTTTTTATAATGTTCCAGGTCTTAGAAGTTTTGTATTTAGTACATTTTTAGATTCATACACTCAGAGTCTTTTACATTTAGAACATTTTTCAGTTTGAGTTTTTGTATTTCTGAGAGTTTTCATTAACCTTATTAAATAATGTTTCCGTAACTGACACTATATAATATATAATAGTTCATTTTACTTTACTTTTTAGTACATATAAAATAATCTTTTACATTTAGTACACTTGAAATACCAATTATCGTTCAAGTATATATGTAGAGATGCACGCGCTTATTGCTTTCAGAACACAAATATTCAATATTTACCAATCGCACACATTTGTTATCTGTCCGTCTATACAATATATAAAATATATATATATATATATATATATATATATATATATCTTTATATATAGAGACAAAAAGCTTACATTTTGCAAGCCACGCCCATTTAGAGCAGAGATGCGTCAGACGCAAATTTCTCACCTGTATTCGTTAAGAATCAGTTCGTTCGTTACGTGTAATCCTTAAACGTTGTGCTAAAACCTCAACATTTGTAACACCAAGGTAATAAAAAATCATATTTAGCTCATGACAGAATTGAGTTAAATGTCGTATGAAACTTGTTATCTTATTAGAACATAACAAATAGCGCGCTGTGATAAGCGTCGCGTCGGTCGAAATAGAAATGGATAAATGCTTTATTTTTGTTGGCAATTTCACTGCCAATTTTCGCGCAGTTCGAATGTGTACTAAAATGTGCGCTCATTTAGTACGGGGCTAAAGGCGAAAGGTGTGCGCGTATCAAAGAAAAAAATAAAAACAGAACACAGAAAAGTGAAGGCGACAACGACTGACGACATTTCCGAAACGCCGACCGCAGCGTCTGAGGTGCGCTTAAGTACTAGGCAGCAGAAAAAAAAACAACACAACACAAAACACACTCATACACACTCGCACACACACTCGCACACACACTCTCGTTACTCGCCGCGTCGACGGCGACACGAACATAATTCTTGTTTGCTTTGTTGCTTTTGTTTTTGCTTTTTAGTATTTATTTACAATTTAATAATTTTCAACGCAGCGAATCGGCAATTCGTGCGACTGCCGAACATTGCAGCAGCGGCAGCAACAGCAGAAGCGCAGACACAAATACGAATACATATATCATCGCAGCACAGATAATGATTGTAAATTTATATATTTGTTAACGGGAAACGCCACGCGTAATCAGCAGCCGCAACGCCCACGCATTACTATTTGTTGATACCCGCCAATTGGCGCTTACCCCATTTGCTGATCATTGCGCGCCTCCATTCCACACGAGTTGGCAAACCAAACTGGTCAGCCAAATGGTCAGCACACGGTGTCGCCCGGCTCTCTTTCTCTTTTGCATACAAACGTGTATCAAGTCAAGTGGCCAAAGACAACAACAACAAAACAAAAGGGAACATATTTAACCATTGTGATAAGGTTTATCAGCCTATAATATATGCCACTGATTGTCTTGGACAGCAGTTAAGACTCAAGTACATTGGGCACAAGGCAACACTGACAATCTAGGCGATCAGCTGGCAACAAATTCACAAAAAAGAACACAAATCTTGTCTCAGCCCTCGCTGAGTTGTACTAAAAGTGAAGTTATGATGTTTGTCATCGTTTTAATTGCACTTAGTGAAGGTAAGGCTTGTGATTATGCTTAGTATCATTAACAATAAACTTATGCTCTTAGAGTACACTGCGAAAAACAATGGAGTGAGATTATTTGTTTTAGTACACTTATGATAAAATGAACTGAACAAAGTGTCGCTGATGGTTTCTTGGTAGTAAAACTAAATTACTTTCGCATAGGCTTGCATTGATCTAATTACTTCTATTTGTTGTTAAGTGTTCTAACAATGGTTGGATTGCATTGCGAGAGATTTCACTAACCACTCGTTGCTCAGTTGCACTAAAAGTGCAGATATGCTCTTTGTCATCGCTTTAATTGCACTCAGTGAAGGTAACTTAAGCTCTTAGAGTACACTGCGAAAAACGATAGAATAAGAAGCTGATATTATCTGACTCAGTTGGATACAACAAAATTTAGCTGGCGAGCTTTTGATACGAAAACTAAATTAAGTCGATTGATTTGTATTATCTCTAAATGTTAAAAGTTGCTCTAGAAATATTGAATTGGATCACTCAGTTATACTTAAAGTGAATATTTGTTGCCTTTGCTTAGAGATACTTTATGAGCCTTAGCAACATTTAGTTAAGATATTTCAGGAGAGTTGGGTTGAAGCCCCAAATGTGTTAGTACTAAAACTAAATAAGATGTGTAAAAGCTTACATGCAACTAAATAAGTTTTCAATAATAATAAGTAATAATTAATCAAAAGTGTACTAAAAATATTCTATAAACGGTTGTATTACTGCATTGCACTTATCAAAGCTCAACTGACCTTCAAATTATCATTTGCTGCAGGTCCTTTATAATGCTTAGGAATCGTACTAGCTTAGTCATCATTAAAGAGCATTATAAATGCAAAAATCCAGGAACATGCTTAGTTTATTTGAAAACTTGTTAGTACATTTGTACTAAAATTGGAATAAAATCAATGTAAGCTTGAGTAGATCTAAACAAATTCCAGAAATGTACTAAAATCAGTTTAATTAAATTTTTTAACAATGCAAATATTTCGAAAATTTCGTAATATTTACATAAATAACTAATTGGTTATATTAATTAAAAAATCAAATTGAGAACTGGATTAAAACTTTGGTTCTTATGACAAAATAACATGAGGTTGAACGCAATATTCAAAAATAAATCTGAAAGCTAAATTAGTTTGTCTAAAAAATTCCTTTCATAAATATCTTAAATCCAAGAGCCATGAATGGAATATAGAAGCTAAGATATAAATTGTTATTACTCAATAAACTCTTTTAAACTTTTTATATTCAGCAAAAAAAGCTGAGAAGTGGCAGAGGCAATTCCAGATAATTTCTTTGTTTTTGCAGAGCGTCATTAAAGCAAAATGTTATTAACTACAAAAAAAATAGTGTGTTTAAGTGATTTCTATAAACAAGCTGTCGGCTTGAGCTAAATAAGAATCAGTTTATTCAATTGTCAAACAGATAAGAGCTCTAATCTTACAATCCTAATGAACCCTAAGTGAACTTTGGTCCAGTGCATGATGGCGTTGTTGTTAACACCTTTCTCTCGCCTAGACAGATGAATTCGAGTGCAGCTCGCATTTAGTTGATCATTTGCTTGTTATTTCGCACACTCTTCGCTGTCAAAGTTGAAAGTGTAATAAACTTGCGTGTGAAACGCACGAAAATTTTGAACAAAAGGCGCGCTCGCATTTCTATTCATACATTTTGCACACAACTCAACATCGGGTCTGGCTGATGGACTTTCACTTTCCTCTGGCCACGAACAAAATTAAAAGAGATTCATTAACATTTTGTTTTTGTTCATTCGCTAGGGTTCCACAGAGTTTATAAAACAAAAAATGGATGACATTGTGATGTGCACGACTAGAAGATGCCCTAAAATTAATGAAACCTTAGTTTTCCAAAGAACTTCCAAACAATTAAAGATTAAAGATAGCCTGAACCTGATTACATGCATAGAAAGTGAGGAAGAGATAGATAGAGAAAGAGAGGGAGACATTCATCACGCATTTTCTAGAGCAACTGTGCTTGTTCTTTCTACAGTCCTTCCCAACGAAAAATGAATTGTAGAATAAGGTTCTTTTTAAATAATGTTGATTCATATAAATAAATATATTCACCAAGAGCTTGCATAGCTGCTAATTTTCATATTAAGCCAAATAGATACAACGACATTTATTTTATTTTATTTTGATTGAAATGGCAAACAGACTTAGCTATATCAGACTCAATAGCTCGTGCAATCCAAACCTTTGCTCAAAACAGTCATACCCTTTTCAGCTACCTGCAATTTTTTTAGGGCATCAAGAAAAAATTGTAAACAATTGTCGAGACTTGAGCTGATGCGATTTAAGTCCAAAGCCAAAACTAAAACTAAAACTAAAACTAAAAGTCTCAAACTCGTCTCAAGTCGACTCGTCTCGACTCGACATGTCTGAAACTCCTACACAATAAAACTTTGCACAATTGCAAACTCATTTTTGGGCTTTTATTTTTTGTTATTTTTTGTCTTGCCTCAATTGCGCTGCGGCTTCTTCTTCAGGCTGCCTTTTGGCCATTTGCAGTTTGCGGAAAGCTTACGAAATTTTTACCTCTAGCCGTGTATTGTTTATTGTCTTGTTGCTGTTGCTGTGGTTGTTACCGGCCATTCTCAGGAGTTGTGCAACGCCGCCTGCAACTGGAACTTTTCACAGTGCACTGCAGTGCAGGAAGTTTTCGCATGAAAAGTGAATGCCAGACACCCACAAATAGTAAATAGACAGTAAATGAGTTGTATATAGAGGTATACATAAGACCAGGTAGGAGCTTATTAATTGATCTCGTGCTTTGGTGGCACGCCTTCTGTTTCACTTTTGCTGATTGCTTATGCAAATTGGGTTTAGCTCATTATAAGTCATATTTTCTGCTCTAATGAAATATACGAAGCGATTGGCAACCTTGCGGACTAATTGCTGCCAGTTTGTGGTCCAATAATTTGACCGTACTTTTACAATAACTGTTATTTTTTCCTGCTTTCGTAACTGTGCCAAATCTTTTTATTTGTTTCTCGCCTTTTTTGCACAGTGTATACGGTGACATTTTTATTGAAAACAAACACAAATCGCCAAATCATTTGTGCAAATACAAATAAAGTTCGTGGGAAAACCGCAAGACTTGTTGCGATTTGATTTTTGCTTTGTTTTGTGTGGCAATTTATTAAGCTTCTCTCTCTCTCTCTCTCTGTATTTCTAGTCTTAACTTGAGAGACTTTATAGAGTTCATCGTCATCATGTTCATTATGCAAAAATGCGCTTTGCGAAGCGCTCTATAAATAATTTATTGTTGTTGCTGCCTGAAATGCAAATAATTGTATAAATCATCGTTTATCTTGTTTACGATTTCGTCATGGCAACTGTAACATGTTCTAAATGCGTCTTTAGTACTCATAATGAATGCGTAATACTTGAAGATGCTTTTTAATCTGTGCATTAAGCAGTACTTAACCCAATAACTTTTATTGTTTTTTTCTACGTTGCTAGTTATTACAGTTATTTTTGAAACTAGCTTATTATTGTTGTTATGTAAGAAAATATCACTTGAAGGCAGTCTGTCTTGAAAACAATTTTATAAATAATTATAATTTATTTTGCTTTCTTTTAGTTTCTTTCAACAACATAGCACTACAAACTGTACTCCCATTCCCAACATAACTGCCAGAAGCCCCAGCCACAGTGGAATACTCAAGAGAATAGCCCATCACACTTACCAGATTGCTTCGCTTAAATCATTCTCAATATTTAAATAGCCTCACCTCACCTCAAACAAAACAAGTCTAGTTTTACATACTAGCATCCAATACTCTTGCGCAAGTCTCTACACAGCAACAGCAAACTGGAAAAGCATTTACAAATGCTAACTATCAATAAATATTACATTTATAAAATAAATATTCCAATTTCACATAAGTTAGGGAATGTTTAATTTGATCAAGAATCAATAAGAATTTTTCTTTTATTAATATTTATTGTATTTATACTCCTTCAGCAAGTGAAACATCCATATTGGCTATATTCCTCTTGTTGTTCCGATAACAGTCTTCATGAAAGCGAAACTTGAAAATATTTGAAACATATACTCAAGTCCCATTCCGATATGCCCTAGGGGGCTATATCTTTTAATGTTATTATTATCCTAACATATCGAGCCAATTTACCTACAAATATATTCTTTATTTAGATATATATTTACGAAAATCAGAAATTAACATATTTTAGCACAGTTTTATAGATTTAATTCTCTTTAAATTGAAAAAATGAGCTGCAGCCATAATTTTATTAAAATATTATTATTTATTTTTATTAATTTTTACTTTTATTATTGTTAATTATATTTTATTATTATATATTAAATTAATACAAATCTTTTAAATAATAATACAACTATTATAATAAATTAAATATGATTCTTTTAAGTTATAAAATTTCATTTTTTATATTTTATTTTTGTTTTATATAATATTAAAAATTATATTAGAGTAAAGCAATTATTATTTCAAAGAAAATATTCTGCAGTGGATTTATTATATAATTTTTTTAATCTTCTTAAAGCTAAAATTCGGTTTCCGCATGCACATTTAAATCATTAAAGATAATTTTGATTTTCAGAGTTTAAACAAGCTTATCAAATTGTTTCCACTCAATTTACAGTTAACTGAATTCCACTTACATAGCCGAAATCGTTATATATAAAAGTTTTTTAAACGCAAATTTACTAAGACTTTTTTAATATACTTATAAATTAGTTCACCATAAGCTATTTTCTAATTTAAAGAGTATGTCATAATACATATTCATATACTATATATATATACATACCTTATTAACAAAAAAGGCAACTTGTAAATTAATGTTAATTAAGGTAAATTTTTAAACACACCTACTTTTAGAGAAACATTTAAAATACAGTCAAAAGCAACTCATTTTATTATAATAAAAAGGCAGTTGTTTTCAAAAAAAGTATGTTAAATAAATGAAAAATCATATTACAGCTCATTGAGAGCAGACGTGCTGTAAAAGTATATTTTCTCCGACTGCAACATGAAGAAAATTAATAAATCAAAGCTGCTCTTCACACCCGGAACTCGGGTAGCGCCCATTTTGTTCCAGTTTAGCCCTGGCTCTCGTCTCTCAACATTTCTGTCATGCACATACGTATGTGACTAGGCGAAAATTCCTAACTGCGAAATTCGCAGCGCAATTTGCAATGCATAAAAATGCCATTAGGCAGAAATTAAACATTTTGAATAGCAAACTGCGAGAAGATGTTGTGCCAGTCCGAACACGGCAGAACGGCAACGCGAGCGAGGGGCATAGCCGCACACGACTGTGTGCCAAATTCGCGTGGAAGTAGCACAAGAGTTGCAAATATTTATTAAGGACGGGAGAGAGAAAAAGTAAAAAATAACAAACAAAAAAGGTAAAAAAATACAAAGATACGCCGAAAGAAACAATGAATGAGCAGCAGGCTGACGAGCAGACGTGGGCCACAGCCAGACACGCCTCAGCGCTTGCGCAGCAGCAGCAGCAGCAGCTACAACTACAGTAAAGACTGGCACTTAAGAATCCAGCTTTTGAACGACCGCCAGTCAGGCAAACCCAAACACGTCGTCATCGTCATCCAGCAAATGATAAGCCCAGTTAGACAGACAGATTGGACAGCAACGGAATGACGGCGGGAAAGTAGGTGGGCGTTTAATCAACAGCTACGTATGCAACGGATCGGTTCGGTTCGGTTCGCTTTGGCTTTAAGAGCACTGGGAACGTGGGTGCAGCAATATACGTGCAACGCTTGCAGATTCAGTTAACTGGAATCTGGAATAATGGTAGCTCTGCAGCTGAGGTTCAGTCCATAAATTAGACTCTACTTTGATTTGAATTTATCGCAGCTACCTTTTCATTTCTTCATTCTGGCTGCGGTCGCTTGATTAAGTTTTCCCATTTACTTTCCGTTCCTCTCACACTTTTGCTGATTGCTTTGCTTCTTTATTTCTTCTGTGTAAAACGAAACGCAACGAAATGAAACCGCAAATGCAGACCAAAATTGTCGTCAAGTAAATTATGGCCATTTGGGCTAGTGCCCGGTGTAGAGTTCAGCTCAGTTCTGTGGGAACAAGGTCATCCAAGGTACTTGCTTGCCACAGTTGGGAATAAAGTTGAATTGGAACTGTGCACTGGGAAAACAAAATACAAAAAAAAAAAACAGAATTTAACACGGCCCTGGAAAGTGCTGTTATAAAGACAGAGATAACAGAGGTCACCTTTGTGCAAACAATTTTTTAAATAGGAAAAGCTACAGTGAAATTTTCTTTAGTTGGTCGAAATAGGCAATTACAGCGTGCGAAAGCTTTCAAAATTATAAAACACCTAAAAAAAGGTAGCTGGTTTAAAAAAAAGTAGTAAGTTGTAGAAAATGTTCTTGTCAATAAGAAAATAAATTTAAAAATTCGAGAAAAAAAAATGATAAATATACTAAATAAGGCTAAATAAGGTTAAAACCAGAAGAAATGTCTCTCAGATACTAAGATACATTTTAGTTCAACAAATTAATTCGGAAATAAATTTTCTTTTCAACAATTGAAAACTAAAGAATACTAAAATTTAAAGAGTTATCTTTGAAATTTTAAAAGAATTGTAAAAGTTAAGACAAAAATATATTAAGATTAGAATCAGGAAATAAATATAGGAAAAAACTGCATTGTTTTGCATTGCGTTCATTTACCATTCATATGAAAGCTTAAGAATTAAATACATAAACTGCATTATCAATCATACAAACAGCTTTTGCACTTATAGAATCGTTATAAAAACAAGTTTTCAATACTTTTATAATTTGTTAATACAAGTATTAAATAAAAGACTTAAAACCTATCAAAAAAAAAAATAATAATTGCCAGCTAAATGACCAGTTCTAGCAGCAAAAGGTCTGGGTACAACGTTTAAATAATAAAAATTCAGTTCTCAATCTTCTGAGACAATTAGCACGTGGCACAAAGAATAAACAAATCCTACATAAAATATAAAATTTTTTTAAATAAAAATATTAAAGAGAACTCATAAATTATAAGCTAACTAGAAGAATTCTACAATAGCCAACACAGAAATAACCTTGGGTTTGTAGATCAATTTAGCTGAGCTACACACAAGACCTGCGCCTATAGAAAACAATAAATAAATAAAAGAAAAAAAAGTAAAAATACAAAGCTTACCAGGAAATTTTCTAAGCCGCGGGCAACATTAACACTCTAGCTAAAAATATATACAAATAAATTTATGCATGTATATGTTTTATATGCCAATGGGAGTCAATAAAAAATGACGCCGAAATTACATAAATTATGCAAATTTAGGCCAAGATAGCCAAAAGAGGTAGTCGAACTATAAAAAAAAATGGAAAAAAAAATTCAAACAAAAACGAACTAAAAACCAAAACAAAAAGCTGTTCACAAACAAAAAGAAATCGAACCGTGTCCAAACGAACACCTACACCAAAAAAAATCCCATGTGTCAAAATCTTAACAAACGTAACACTTAAAACATTTATATATATATACATATAAATATTTTTGTGTATTGTCATAGGATAGCTAGTTATTTGTCGACGAACAGAAGACAGATGGACAACTGTTGAGTGCAAAGGAGTCAAGTCGTTTATGAAAATTAGTATTTGAATGGTGAAAGTTGTGACAGCAAAATGAAAAAAACTCTCAATCAAATGCACAATAATTGCTAACAAATTAACAAAATGAATTTTCAATTAAACCCATTGAACCGTCCCGACTGTAAAAGTGTGGCCAATTGCCGGCCAGCGGAAGTTTCAACAGCAAAAGTTTTCAACACAAAGAAAAACCGCTGAAGATTTCAAAAGAATTGAGAGCCGCAGTTCATTCAACTTCAGTCGCAGCTTCATGCCTAACGCTAATCAAGAGCTAAACAAAAACAATTACCCAGCCTAGCAAAAAAGTAAAAAATAAAATAATCAACTAAGACAAAAATAAGAAGAAATCCCTAAGAGTCGCAGCACAGCTTGCTGCTGGCCAGGAAATTAGTGGGCATTACATTTGTGGTACGTGCTGGCATGGCTAAAACTAAAATCGTTCGCTTAAACAATTTGCGCGATTTGTTACGACTTTGGTTATTGGCCAAAAATTGATTCGAACTGGTTAAGCGGAGGTCACAACAATTTAATGCCAAAACCAGCAATACATGTAATAGATCAATGGATCAAGGTAAAAGACAAATAGCTTCCTAATACTTTGGCATTACGTGTGAAAAATATGATAATGGATAGTTTAATAGTTTGTTTAGTACATATGTACATATATAGTCATTTTCTAGTCATATCTTTATAGCTTCCCCTTTGTGTTGTCTTTCTCTCTCTCAAGATACGTATTTGATATTTTCCTCTCCCTCTCTCTCTCTATCTCTCTTTTTCTCTCTTTGTTTCTCTCTCTTTTTCTCTGTCTCTCAGAATTTCTCTGACCTTTGCTCTCTCTCCCCCACTTATTCGCTCTTTCTGACCCTTTTACTGTTTCTTATTCGCTCTATCTCTATATTGGTCTTTCATACCCTTTTACTCTCTCTCTCTCTCTCTCTTTCGCTCTTGCTTTGCCATTCTGTTCCCTGCGCTCTTCTTCCGTCTTAGGTTTCATTTATGTCTTCCTTTCTCGTTCTGTCTCCATTGCTCTCTTCAGGCGTCCATTACGCATCCGAAGATATCTACATCAAGCAAAACCAATCCAACAATTCGTTAAATAAATGACTCCACTTTGCCAACTCGGCTGCACAGCACTCCAATTTGATCGCATATTAAAGGCAATCTGAGTAGATACTGACTACAAAGAAAACGTTTCATTTCATTTTTGCAACTGATCTGGAGATCGGCAGCAATCTTAGACCGGATCTGGCAGCAGCATTTAATAATTGTTTCAATTTTTCCATCTTAATGCGAATGCTACGAAAACTGCAATGGAGCGTGAATGTGAGTATGTATCTAAATATTTGTATAAAAACCAGTTTGCATTGCTGTTTCTCAAGCCACTGTGGGGTCTGTTGTGCCGTGTGCCCATGTAGCATGCAAATCGGCAGCGTTATTAGTCATTATGTGGTTCCGCACATGTGCGGCAATGGATCCGTGTTTATGCTATGCAGTAAAAGCCATGCCAAGAGCCGAAACTGAATCTGAAGCTAAACATTGGTTCGGCCTTCACGCTACCCGCTGAGCCAGCAGCTTCAATTCATTTGGGGGCCCAAAATGGGGCGTCGAAAATTGTTAAATGATTGAATTTGATTTGCTCGCAATACCAAACAAGCTGCTGAAATGCCTTTACCAAATGCATAGAGCGCCCGTTGAAAGTTACAATTTTTTTGGGGAAATGTGGCTGCTGCGGTTCGGTCATGGACCAAATCTGTGCCGCTTGAAAATGCTAATGAGCATATGTGTAGATCGTAAAAGAAACAGCAGAAGTGTAAAGATAAACTTATTAAAAAGCCATTATTAACTCTCTACTTTGCTAGTTAATTATTTAGTGGGAAGAAACAAAAATCGAAACCATTTTTACTGTGCATATTTCAAAATGGTTTCTGAAATGATATAATTATATTTATATTTTCTCAATTGAGATGCATAGAGAGCTGGCTAAACTATTTTTAGCTTTCAGCTTTATACATTTTGCATACCTGGCTGCCATTTCAGTCAAGACAATTGCTTAGTCTGATCACATTTGAGACAATGTCTTTAAACTGAATATACATGGCTTATTTAATTGCAAAACGAAGGCGAATCAAGCTAAATGCGAATATATCTCAATATCAGTGTAAAATGATATGTGAAATTGATTGTCAAAGGAAGACAACAGGCGCTTGTTCACAATAAAAAAAGAAAAAGTTACAGCAGGTGTGAGTGTTAAATATATATATATATAAATATATATATTTATAATTTATAAAAAATACTTACATACATATATGTTATATATTCCTGTAAAATTTGCACAAATCTTTACTTCATTTCAAGTTCTCATGACTTGAAAGTTCATTCATTTTACGAAATCAACAAAATTAATTGCGTATAATGAATGGAAAAGGCAAATCTTTATGCATAAAGGTTTCTTTTTGTATAACTATTGTTGATCTTTCTCATACGCAGAGTCTACACACACATGATCTTTGGCAGCTCCGTCATTCGTGTGTATAACAATGGCATATAAAAGTTACCAGTCAAAGCAGCACATAAATGTGAGAAGATTCTCAACAGCATTTTTTTTTACATTTTAATTAGAATTTTCAACAAATGCTGACGAAAGAGCAAAAACAGAGAAGCATAAAAGTCAACAGCTTTTTTTAAAGCTTAATTCGTTAGAGGCATTGTCATAATAAATAAAACCTTTTTTAACATTCATATTTTTTTTTGTGCGCTAACAGCGTTTCAATGAACTTTAGCCAACACATTTTTGTATGTCAAAGTTGAGCGACAGCTACGAAAACTGGTTGACTTTTATTATTTTTCAATTAGAGCGTTATTGGGTATCCAACGCAAACCAAGCCCAGCTCAAGCCTTTGGCCATTGAGTTCAGTTCAATAAGCCGACTTGCAACAAATGTCAAAAGCTCTAAGCCACAGAAAAGAGAGTGGCGAGGCGACACTTTCTACTCGGACTCTGAATGAGCTTCAAGTCCGATCGAGTGTGCGTGCTGTCTTTAATCAGGTCAACGTATAGGTAAACGCCTCGCGGTATAGAAGTAGAAAAACGCGAAAGAAATACACAATAAAAAGTTACAAAGCAGAAGAAAATATAAAAATAAAAATAAGAAAGAAATAACACTTATTAATAACTTTGGCCAAAGGCCGTGATGACTGTTCTCGCCTCAGTTGGCTTAAATGAAATTAAATGAATTAAATAGAAATTTTGATGGAGTAGCCTCCATCAGGGGTATATAATAGGGCGCTTGGGGCCATTTCCTGCTGCTGCTGCTGCTTCTTCAAAGATCCACCAATGCGAACTGGGCCAGCGACGGAATAGCTTTAGCTTCTATCTGCGATTGAATTAAGTGTAACGCATTTTGAGTAAATTGCCAAGCGCAACGGGTTTTTTGCTACAACATCAGGCCCCCAGTTGGGCCCGAGCAGCTGGAACTGCGAGCTTGCTTAGAGAGTTAGCCAAGAGTCGGTAATAGGTCTGCCACTTTATTTGTTTTTAGTAATAGAAAAAAAGAAAAAGTGTGAAATATAGTGAGCTGACCACTCTCCTGTTATATATAATATGTGCAAGTTGGTAAAAGAGTTCGTTTGACCCGTAGGGCAATACACATTTCTATTTATTCAAACTTTTAGAACCCCAATTGAACTTTTGTACGCTGCATCAATTGAAAATGGGAATTTAGGTTATAATGATTTTAGAATTTTATCATTTTTTGATAACTCCATCTCACGATCCATTGATTTACTCTTTTAAGAGTAGCTTGCATTCCACAAATGATGGAAACATTAAGTTTACTGGGGGAATTCCTGAAATTAATACGAGGATGTTATGTTTTGGATTTTCGATACGTTCCTCCCTTCCTTATAAATTCGCAAAAAACATATTTCAAATACTATAAGCTTTGCCGAACACATATGAATTCCATTATCACGCTCTGAAAATTTGATACAGAAAGTCCATCTAGAAGAAAAGTTATTCAACAATTTAGTTCCATACTAAAGCTCATAATGCAGCCCAAGCGCAGTCGCTGCATTAACTGAGCAGTAAGCAGAGAGTCTGCATATGTGTGAGTGTGTATGTGTGCGTGCATGTATTCTTCATAATAAACATGTCTGTATATCAGCTCTTCACAGTGTTCAGGTATCTCCTAGTCGAGCAGTGCCAACTAGAGCATTCTTACTTGTTGTCTCCTTGACTTAGTATGATTTATTTTCTATTGTAGTATTTTAATGAAATTTGAAATTTGTTTAAAGATCAAAAAATTCTCTTATTCTTTTGATATTCAAACATATATTTAGTTACACTTAATGCATATTATAATCCTTATTTGAAGACTATTTGATTTTTTAGATTTCCTAACTATATTTTTGATGTTAACTAAGTTAAACTTCTTTGAAAACTCTGGTCAGGTCTCCGCTATCTGCCACCAGAAACTCTTAAATATTTCAAATATCTCTCACATATTTAACATTTATGTACACAAAATATCTCAAATTGCTTAAGTTTCAAATACCAGAGCAATTTGACATAAACATATTGAATAGCATAACCGAAACAAAAAGAAAAAAACAAGTTTAAACAAATTATATAATTGTTCAAAAAAATGAGATGGAAACAAAGCAATCAGCCAAAAACTTTCCGATTATTTACGCAGCTGTCATATCATAATAAGCACAGTTATGTTTCAAATGGCTTTTAACTGGTTTTCGCTTGGAAAGGGGGTAATTATCATACAAAAGTTCACAAGCGACCAGGAACATGTAAGAGGCAAGTAAAAATTACGAGCACTTTGGGTGCTTACGAATATGGCGCAAACAACTTCTATACAGACAATAAAAGAGGCAACTTAAAAGGTAGCTGACATTTGATGGGCTGCGGCCCGCGACAGAGCCTACCACAAATATGGCCAAGGCACGCGTGATTTATGGCCAAGTCGAGTGCGTTGTGCGTTGTACGTTGTTCGCTGTGCGCTGTACGTACACATTGCCTATGGCGTCTCGGAGATCGGTGCAAACTCCACTCTATCTCGCTCTCTGCCAATTGCGTGCGGTTAAGAATGTGTGTGCTGTGTGCGGAGAATCATTTTCAAAGTGTTGCGAGTTCAACGCCGCCGCTCCATTGGGCTGTTTGGTTACGCTTGGCGGCGCCCAAAACAATTACAGTGCCGCGTTGTTGCAGTTGCAATTTGCAACATGCAACACTGATCCCGGCGGCAGCTAAAAACAATGCAGGCACAAACACAAACTCAAACACCACGCATCGCATTGCCAATCAAAATTGTTAACATATTGTGGAAAGTAAAGCCTCAGAAACAAAAGCAAACCAACTCAACAAGTCTGCTACAAAAACATCATCAACATCGAACTACTTAAATACAACAACAACAATAATAATAATAACAATAGAGTTTGTGCATAGTGTGCGAAATCAAGATATAAATTGAAAATGTGAATTGGCAGCCAATTGCATTATGCTACAATGAGGGCTCATAAAATAAGGTTAAGGATTATTGAAATATATTTTTGCGACAATTGTTAAAATTATAAGCTTTTTCTAATGTACACAGAGTGTTTGAAAGACATTCAAAATTTAAAGCATACGAATACGTCTGTGTTCTTGAATATTAAATAAAATTAGAATTTATATGAATATATATTTTAAATATATGCAATTGAAATGAAAATATTGTAATATTTTTTAAAATATATTTTAGCCCGATATTATTAAGCTTTCATCTTTGTTAGATTCAAGTATGACATCACATATGTATAATTATTTTTTAATACTTTTTACTACAACTATATATGTATATTTATATAATATTAATGTTAATATATAACATTTGATCATATTATTTTATTTTAAAATATTCAGCTTGTTAAATAAATATTGAGACTTTCATAACATTTTAACATAAACAGTTCTGTTAACTAGCATAGTATTCATTACAGCTCTGCATTCATTTTATGTAGTGGTCAAGTCACTTGTTTTGGGTATCTAATATTTGTTGATGATGACTGTTAGCTGAGTTCTGTTAGGTAACATATGCTTTCTTCGTGTTAAAATGTTAGTTTTAAATGTTAAATGCTTTGTTCGTAACATTTATGTTAAGGTACTGTATTATGTTTTTTCATAACAATTACTTGATTATTAGTTATGTTAAGCATACAATTTTGTGTGCATTTTTAGTTTCCTAACTCTAACCAGTAATAATAAAAAACGTTTCGTATTTCACAAATAATAGACAAATATTTTCATAATAACTTCCAAACAAATTAAAGTTGATATAAATGTCTCATAACTCTCCAGCAAACCCGAACTGAACTTAACAGTATTGATTAATTATACTTAAGTTCTCAACTTAAACGACCTTGACTATAATTTACTTTAAATTATGACTAATTTCTCATACGTATTACCCAAGATTTGTCATAGGTGCAGTGTATTTTTCTCCCAAACAAGATAAATGAATCACAAAATAGATTTTTCAGCTCAGTTCAGAATTTAAATGTGTGCCTTAGGCCAAACACTTAACAAAGGAAATCATGAATAAGACAAAATAAAGAGCCGTTTCTATAATTATGGCTCGCGGTGTAGTCAAAATGCACTCGTATATAAATTTTGGTACCCTTTTTCTGTTTCATTTGGAAGAAGCAGAGAGAGAGGGAGGGTAAGAAAACGTCGCTGGATGCTGTGTGGCAGGTTCAATCAACTTGCACCAGGCTCCAATGGCCTTGGCTTGCGACGAGACGGCCAAAACACTCATTAGCTTGGCTAAGCGGCTTGACGCGCCCCACAGATGATCTAATCGCCAAACACTTAACACTCAATTTAACGACAACAACAACGAACGACTTTTATAGCGAAATGTGAGCGTGAATGATAAATCACAAAAAAAAGCTGCAACACCGCTAATTTCCAATGCAAGCGTTTGGTGTGGGCCAGCTTATCCCCCGGATCGAAACGATGTATACAACTGAATCATCTGCTTTATAATGTACTATAGATAAAAAATGCTTACACAAATTATAAAAAATATGAAACAATTGTACAAATAAGTCATTGCAATTATTGTTTGTAAACAACTGATTAAAAAGTTTACCAAAGTCGAAAACAAACAAATTTATATGCTTAATATATAGTAAATGTATACTATACATAGAGATAGGGCTTAGAACTGCTTTGAAATTGCAAAGTTTAGAACAGAACAGAGTATCGTGAAGAACAATTAAGTGCCTGACTAATAGATACTCTCACGCCTGTGGCGAGCGTTTAAGACAGAATTTTAGTCAATTCTGGGGGCAATGACACAAGAAATATTCGTACACTTTAGATGTATCTAAATAAAAAATTTAGCAACTTCTTAAATTTGGCAAATATGTTGAAAGAATTGAAACATACTTGATAAGCGGGTGCTATAAAGGGACGTTGCTGGTGATTAGGAAGGGGTTAGCCACGCCTCCTACTTTCATCTTAACTAAAACATTATAAATGGGATTACCACTTTTAGCGTGTTCTCATTATTTATTTAACCAATATTAGTTCTACAAATAAGATTTGAGATAAAGTTGATTCTTAAACTAACTTCAACATCTTATCTGAATATCTTTAAGAACGAGATCTTTAGAATAATTTTCCTAATGCATCTTTATAATAACGGATCACTACCCGATAGAAATACATTGACAGACAGCAGGACTTACTTATATTGAGTACGTTTTTTAAATATAATAATAATATATAAATATGTGCATATTCCTCAAATACTTACAAATCAAATAGAAATTAAGCTTACATTCAAAATAAAAATCACAACTCACTTATTTAGCGTTATAGACTGAGGTATAACGTAAAAAATATTCCAAATAACGCAACGTTATGTGTTTTGTTCTTCTTCTTTCTTTGACTCGTAGCGATAATCCACATAGAATGATTCCAAGGAATGCATGCAGTAGAGCGAAGCTTAGGGGGAAGTAGGAGTGCGCTTATGGAAAGAGCGGGATAGCGCAAACGAGGCACAAAGTGTGTGTGAGAGAGAAAGAGAGAGAGACAGTGATAGGGAGAGTGCGCGCACGATACGTAGCTTGTGGTTACTTCTTAACTTTTTTATAGCACATTTTCTTTTCTTTTATTTGAATCTTGCTTTATGGCTATTGTGTATTATTGAAAAAACTTTTTCTGCCTAGGCAAGCACTTCTTTTGGATGTAGTTGTTGCTGTTGGTTAGCACTTGCAGCCACTTCTATTATTTTTATTTTTATTTATTATTTTTTATTACTTTTTTGCGAAGCCGTAGTCCGCAACGAACGCGCATTAAGATATAATAAAAAATATATAAAAACAACTACAAAATGAACTGGGTGGATTGTTGTTGTTGTTGTTGTTATTGTTGTTGCCAGCTAGCGCGCTCGGCTTGGTAAGTGGCGACGCTGACGACGTTTCAAAAGTGACTGAAAAGCGCCGAACAGCAACAAGCGCAGCGAAGCTGCAAACGTGTCTTAAACGGCTCAAAAGGTAAGCAGGTAGAAAGAGAGCGAGAGAGCGGGAGCAAGCGAACAAACTGGCCGAGAGAGCGTGCGATCGTACAAAGTAAAAGCTAAAGAATATATTTGTAAAGCAAACTGGTTATGCTGCTCGGACCGGCACAATTCTATTTGATTAACTTGGACCTGTCTGGCAGCTACCAAGGAGGCAACAGGCTCCTCAAGCTCCCCAAGCAAGGTTAATAACATCGACAGCGAGCAGCAGCGACAAAAAATGCAGACGCAACTGCAACTGTGCATACAAATTGTTTATGAAATGTGAGACGAAAGCAACGCTAGATTGGGCAGACTATAAATATCTAGTCATAAAGCTGGCTGCTGGCTGGCTGCTGCCCGCTGGACTTGTCTGGGCTCCCCAGGGCGCGCCATTGTTTGTTCTCAATACCTTAACCAGTTTTTTGAAAGACACTTTGCAATGCAGCTGTTATGCAAAATGAAACAGTGCGGCCCAGCGCGACAAAAGTGGGTGGCATAAATGACGAAACTGGAAAAGGCAAGTAGGCGAATGAGTGCAGCAGGAGTTGCGGGACGGTGGTGGAGCAGAAGGGGAAGGAGGAACAGCAACCAAATTCCTGTTAGACGACCATATTGACCGCATTATTTGATGTCTGCACAATGCGTACAATGAGAGTCGCATATTAAGCTAACGACAACTGGAAAGGCTGGTTATAAATAGTTACCTCAACTAAGCCAAGGCATTGCGGCTAATTGGCCAACGGCGGCCATGGACGCATACAACAGGTATGTGTTGTGCCATTTGTAGCAGGCGGCAGCGGTAGCAAAAAGAAAACACAAAAAAACCAAATTGTGGAAAGTCAACTTACCCGAGCTGAAAAACTACGTAATTAAAGTAAATATTTGATGCTTAATCAATGTCAAGTCAAACATACCTTGTCCGTTAATTGCGTTACACCTCTTTCGCAAATTCCTTGACGTTTAAAGTCAAAATAAAAGCACACAATACAACGTAACATATTACACTATTTTTTTTTTAAATCAACGTCCAAATTAATTTGTAGCGCGCTAAAAATTTACATGTATGGTCACACTGGCGACGGCAACAGCTGATTATTGTCGGGCGTTGCCACTGTTTAGACAAAACGGAAAAAGTATTTAAGTAAACATACTAAAATATGACACAAGAAAAGCACTAATTTTTGGTTGGTTTTTTTTATGTTATTATTAACAAAAATAAAAAATAAATATACTGTAGGCACGGAGAAAAATGCCTTGCTGGTACTATGACAAAAAGGAGCTACGCGAGACACCTTCGATACTGGATGGCGTTACATATGATACAGAGCGGCGCTATCGCAAAGAGGGCGCACGCTTCATCATGGAATGCGGCACCAAAATGGGCCTCGGCCACAATACAATGGCCACCGGTGTCGTCTACTTCCATCGCTTCTACATGTTTCACTCATTCAAGAGCTTTCCACGCTACGTTACCGCCTGCTGTTGTTTGTTTCTCGCTGGCAAGGTGGAGGAGACGCCAAAAAAGTGTCGCGATATCATTAAAACAGCCCGTGGCATACTCAACGACAACTACTTCTACTCGTTCGGCGATGATCCCAAGGAAGAGGTAATGACACTGGAGCGCATATTGCTGCAGACAATCAAATTTGATCTGCAAGTGGAGCATCCCTATACCTTTCTGCTCAAGTATGCTAAATGCTTCAAAGGCGATCAACCAAAACTGCAGAAAATGGTTCAAATGGCATGGAATTTCGTCAATGATTCGCTCAGCACCGTCGTCTGTCTGCAATGGGAGCCAGAGATAATCGCCGTGGCTCTCATCCATTTGGCCAGCAAGCTGAGCAAATTCACGGTGCTCGATTGGCTGGGTAGACAGCCGCAGCATCAACGCTGGTGGGATATGTTTGTATCGAACGTGACAATGGAGATTCTCGAGGACATTTGTCATCAGGTGTTGGATCTGTATCAGTCGACGCAAAAGGAAGGCCAGGAGCCCAATAGCCCGCCACAAAAGCCGCCCAGTCGTGCTGACAGCCCAACAACAACAACAGCAACAATAACAACAAATGCGAATTGCCCACAGCCTACAGCACAACCCAGTGGCAACGGCGGTCTGGTTGGCGAGCTCAACAATATACAATCCATCAAATCGCTGGCCAATGCGATGCCCATTGCCGTCGTCTCGATACCGCCACCCAGCGATGGCCTGCCGTTGCCCACGCCGAATGCAGGCGGTGGCGGCGGCGTTGCACCACTGCCACCAGCCAGCAATCTGAACAGCAATGCTGCCAATTATCATTTGTACCACGCACCACCGCCGCCGCCGCCACCTGTGGTGCCAATGCCGCCATATGCGGCCAATGCCTGGACACAGCAGCCGCCACCGCCAACACACTACAGCACAGCGGCGCCACCACCACCTATGCCGCCCAATATGGGACCAGGACCGCCCAGTGGCGGTCCACCTGGCTACTACAATGCTGGACGCCAGCAGCAACAACAGCAGCAGCAACAGCAGCAACAACGCTATCAATAAATTATGTCAACTTTTTGTAGAAAAACATTGTTAGAAAAGGAAAGAGCACATGGATATATAATATTAATAAAGCGTAATTTTATTAAAACAAAAAACATTATTCTCACCGTTGCATGACGATTTGTTGGGGTAGTGGGCGGGGAGTCCAAGAAGTCTGAGGAGCTGCTGCTACATTATGAATTGTAATGGTATATGTGTGTGTGTATGTAATGCTTATACGTCTGCAACCAAAACGCGATTTAGCAACAATTGATTTACATAAATTCTAAAATAGTTAAGGAGTATGAACTTGAAGCTTTAATTAACAAAATATGATATTACAATCAATTTATAAATCACGTTTAGTTCAGCGGATAAACATGGGTGTCTGTGTGGGTGTGTTTATGGGTTTACTTGACTACTTAGTTTATTTTGTAAATAGTATATAAGCTAAGCTATATATACGCTACACATATATTATGTTTTATTTATATATCTATATATTGTGATATACGTTAGTGGGAGTGACATGAACACACATATGTATGTATGTATGTATTTTAATATCTAAATATATATATATATATATATATATATATATATATATATATATATATATATATATATATATATATATATATATATATATATATATATATATATATATATATATATATATTTATATACATATATATACATACAAATATATATATAGATATATGGTATTTTATATAAATATTGCAAATCGATTAACGGTTATTGTGATTAACGTTATAACACATACATAAAGACGCGCTTAACTTTTTTTCGTTTCATTTTCTTTCACTAACAACTCACCAACCAGCCCACTTTCGCCCCACCCTCAACATCAGCAGCTTTTATAAATATTGCTAAGGTTTATGCGTGGCTGCCAAAACTCATTCGATCGTTATGGTAAACAGGCAGCATTGGCGTACAAATGCAAATAAAACATAAACAGATCTGATCCGGTTTCTTCACCGAGCTAAACAGTTGACATTGATCAAATCCTTAAACTATTTAAACGGATGACAAAAGCTTTTGTGTTAAACTAAAATACTTAAATTCTACAGATTTAGGTTTGTTTCGTGTTCGAGACTAGATGCAGAAATTCGAAAAAATAATCAAATTTGCAAATTTAAAATTATGTATAAAAATGTACAGGAACGTAAAAGGCAAAACAAAAAAGTATCACTATAATTTTAACAGCTAAATGAGTTAGTGATTATGCTTAACGTAGACATAGCGAATAAAGCTTAAACAAATACTGAACATGCGTGAATACATTAAATATTTGTTTATGTATGGAATTAGCTTTTGTCATCTGTTTACATTTTTAACTATATAATGTATATATTTTAGACATTTTGTGAAAGAAGTAACCCGGCACAGATCTATATAAACTTAGAGCGTTGCATTTGAAAAATCTCAATTTGAAAATGAACAAAATGCAGCCACGCATAAACATTTTTTGTGGCGTGTATGCACGCGTGTGTGTTTGGTGTATGTATGTATGTATATATGTGTGTGTGTGTGTGTGTACTGGGCGGCTCTTAACGCGTCAATGTTAATGTTAATTCACCACAAGCATAATATTGTGGTATCATTAGAAAATCAGGCAGCGCTTGCCGCATGGATGAGATTGAAGTTGAAGCCGCAGCCGATGCGGATGTGGTTGCCGCCGGCTGTTGTTGTTGCTGCTGTGCCTGCCGCACAATGTGTCCAATTTTGCCTGCATATAGATATGGATTTAAACGGACATTGGACACAGGTGTTTCATAGCAAGTTTACCCAGCACATTGGCACGATGAAAACGCGCATCCAATTGCCGCAGCACATAGAGATCTTGATGGCGTTTCCAGGCGTCCAATATATCGCTCACCTTGACGGCCACCAGTGCACCGGGGCCTGCGTTAGTCTGTAAGAAAGAAGTTATCGTTAATATACATACTTATATACTTTTGTTAGCTATACACCTACCCGCTTGAATTCCACACTTAGCTGCTGTTGCTGCGGTTGCTGCTTCACAATAAGCTCGATCAGCTTTTTGAGCTTGCGATGATTGCATTGCTGTTTCGAGATATGCAACAGCAGCTGCTTTAGATTGCCAGCAGTTGGCGGTGATGGCGCTGCAAGCTGCTCAAAGTAGGCATGCAACAGAGATGCGTTGTAGGAAATGTGAAGTTTGTCCAGCGCCTGCACCAGATGCTCCTCACTCAGATGCGCCGTGGACAGGCGCGCCACCAGCGGTTCAGTCGAAAAGCTTTGCTTGAGCAGCTGTTCACGGATATACAAAGATATTTAATTAATGTTGCTGTTAGAGAGAACATGTGTGCAAATGAAAGGAGGCACGTTAAAGGCAATACTCTTTCTATATTCTTGCATCTTCACGTTAAGATCAGGAAATATCATTTACTTCCTTATTTACTTCACTCACCTGCCTGCCGCCAAAATTATTATCACACGAAATAAACCTTTGGTTATATAGACCCATGTCGCCGGCTGTATTGTGCCAGCTAAAGAGGCCGCCAAATTCATCTAAGTAGCCAGGCGAGCCGCTGCGACAGCGCGTCTGCTCGGCGCGTGTGTAGAGCGAAAGGCTGCTGCCACGCCCGCCAACGCGTCGTCTACATTTGACACAGCTGCTCAAATCGAGAGCTTTGCCAATCGTATTGGCCAGAAACTCCTTCTCGAGGCAGTCAAGGCAGGTCTCTTCCCCGCTGCCCAAATCAAATTTTGTCGAATTACTGGCCATGGCGGCACTAGCGGCCACCACAGCTGCCGCCGCCACCAGCATGGGTGCCACATCTTCCTGTTGTTGCTGCAGCTGCAGCTGGAGCTGCTGTTGCTGCGAAACGGCACGAAAGTCTGTGCAGCTATAGCAACGCTCATCGTAACTGGGCTGCGAGCGACGCGACTTTGACGAGGAAGCGCAGCTCTTCGAAGCGGACACTAAGGATGAGGAGTTGGAAAGCGTGTTCAAACGCTTAGGCTTAGCGCCTGTCAGCTTCGAATTGCACGTCTCTTCATCTGCATGAGTTGGTTCGCTGGGCACGCTGGTGCTGCGATTGAAGCTACTGTAGGCGAGTGTGTTGGGCAGCGAGTGAGCCAGTGTGTTGACATCTGCTGTGGACGCATCTACGAAGTCCTGTTCATCATCCTTAGTGCCGCAGAGCAGCTCATCAGCATCCACATCAGAGCCAGCATCAGCATCGGCCTTAATCTGATCCAAATTTAGGCTAATGCGTGCAAATTTCTTGCTCAAACGCTGCAGCGCTTCCTGTGGCGCTGGCAATGCTAACTCCTCAATTGGCGAACTATAGAGTTGCCTAGGCTGAGTGGGCGTGGCCATGTGTCGACCGCTCTGTAACTGACTGTAATCGCGTTGCATTAGCAGCAAATTTGCATGTCCGGCTGCTGCCGCTTCCTGTGCGTTCGCCACAAACTCCAGCTCGGACGAGGGATCTGGCTCAAAGTCCATTTCAAGAAAATCCGTCTCATCATCACGCACCAGACCAAAATCCAAATTGCGTCCACCACGCCCAGTGCTGGCGTCGAGCGCAGCCATGTCAAAGTCAGCGGCATCGCCGCGGTAAGCATAGACGCAGTCGTCCGAATTGAGCGATATCTCCTCGGCCTCCACATCGTCATCTTCGTCATCATCGTCCAGCAGTATGAGATCGTCGGCATAATAATTGTCGCTGGCGTAGCTCAGATTCTCAGTGGAGTTGTTCATTGAGGTGCGACTGGAGCTGAGGCCGCCAATTGCCGCATCGGTGGGCGAGAGTGCGGAGGCAGCAACTGCCGCAGCTGCCAAATCGCAATTCAGCGCTGGCAGCTCAATCAGACCGTAGGCAGCGCCAATGCTGATGCCATTAAGCTGTAGCGAAAATTCCATTATTACAAAAATAACAAACAATGGAAACGCAGAGCACATGTACATACATACGACAATAAAAATTATAACACAAACAAAAAATAACACTTGCCTTATCACTGGTGACTAGGCCTGCGCCAGCTGCAGCGCAGTCGCCGTCGTCGTCGTCCGCTGCAGCGCCGTCGCATCCTTCTCCTCCGCCCTCGTCCTCTATGTGTGCGACACAAGTGGGCGTCACAGCAACAGCGCCTATCGTTGTTGTTGCTGCTGTTGTAGCTGTCGGTATTGGCATTGTTGTTGCTGTTGTTGTTGCTACTGCTGTCGTCGTTGTTGTTGTTGTTGCTGTGGCAGCTGCTGCTGTTGTCTGTTTCTGTTTCGCTTTTGCCATAGTCCTTTGCAATTTCGCCTGCTCATCGCCATCGAGGCTGCTATAATTGTGTGTTGAGTTGCACGCCACAAGATTGTTATTATTATTAAGATTTAATCGCCACAAGCCATCGTGTTTTAACTTATTTATTTCAATTTTATCTTTGCCAAAACCAAAACGATAATCGTTATCGCTCATGTCTAACTTTAAGCCTACACCTTAGAGATGAGCGTTGGTGGAAAATATATATATACTTATGTATTCGTTACTTGCTATAAATATCGCATACAATTCGGTCACGAAATATTTATTTTAATGCACAGTTAACAAAAATATTATAAAAACAATTCACAGTTTGAGTAACTTTAAATCAATTTGAACAAATTAACGTTTTTTTAACAACTTAAATGATTTTTAAAATGAATTAACGAATTGTGTCTATCGCTTTGCCAAACACTTCCACGCTGCGTAAGAGATACGTTAAAAATTAAAACATCATATTAAGAAAGAGACAATTACCGATATATGCAAGTGGAATTACCGCCATGATTTGATTTGAATGAAAAAACCAATACACGAAAGGGGCAATGCTTGCCGACAATATAGTTCTCTGTGCGTGCTGTGGGCTCATTTTTGTATTTCCACTTACCCAATAGTTCTTTTTTGTGAGTCTTTGTCGACACACCCTAACACAACATTAAACATTGACAACATACATAAATGTGATTATAATGGAAAGATAACTTACGTAAACCTCAAAATCTTTTGGTGCATTATTTACACACTCGCTCGGAGTCATCTCTTTCGGCACATGTGTCAAACTTATTTCCTGCACATGGATAGTCTTCGCCAGTTGTAATGAAATTGTTGCTTTACTGCCCCGAAACCCGAAACAAGATCCTGGCATTAGGCTTGGTCTTAACATATTTATGGGTGGATTTGTACTAAAATCCAAGCCGAGCAACGACTTAACCAAGTTGCTATTAGCAATTGGTTCTGCTATAGCCGAAATTATACGTGCACCCAGCTCCTCGGAAGCATAGTTGATACGAGGTGGAGACACTGCCAGTGATTGTTTATTGGTGGGGTGTGCATTTGCCTGCGAATCCTGGCAAATCGATTGTTCGAACTTTTTCTTAATATTATATACATCGTCCATTAAGGGGCCAATCTTGCGTTTCACCAATGTATCCACACAATCATTCAATTCACTTGAATCGCAACTTATGGATGCCTTACTATTCTGACTTTCGCTACAACCAGATGTAAGTGAAGGCAGAAATTCGAATGTATTTGCTGTGCAATCCACTTTAAGCGCTTGCTGCTTGGCAGGAACATATATAAGAATATATTTTGACCATTTGAACAATCGTTATTCAATATATTTACGGATATACAGTTAACGTCTTCTTGCAGCCGTGTAAGTCCTATAATACTCAGTCTATTATTCCACATTAGATGATAGAAAAAGAGCACGAGTAATGAAAACGTGAATATGTAGGTGCAGCAGACGCACTTGTTGCAGATCCGCCTACCTGCATCCATAATTACATATCAAAAGTTGGAATTATTTTCAAAATATTATCTACTCAGATTTTCAAATATAACGCACGAAAAACATTGTCGAATTAACAGTTACATTTGAAACTTAACAGCATTCATCGTCAAACAGATCGATATTTCAAAGTATACATCGATGTATCGGTATATAATGCTACATCACTAGCAAAAAGCAGTCAAACATTCGCGGAGTGTACACAAAAAAGGAAAGGCTTTCTTTTTCAGCCAGCTGCAGCAGTTGCACGCACAACAACAAACGCTGGGGCTGCAGAGAAACGAAACGAACTTAACTAAACACTTCAACGAAATAAAATACAAAATTGTAAACTTATAATTGTCAGAACTGTTACAAAATACAACTGAAATACAAAAATTATTGAAAATTTGGCGCGTATATGTGAACAAAAAGTGCAATAGAAGAGAGAATAAAAATTGATTTTTAACCAGTGTCAAGTGCCAACAACAACAGCAATCAAACCAACAACAAAAAACCAGCAACAAAATGGTGCAAAAATTCCAATCGCCCGTGCGCGTCTACAAATATCCCTTTGAGCTCGTTATGAAGGTGTGTATCTTATTTGCAGTAGGCGTGTCACATATACCGCCCACGCCACGTAACTAATGTGTTGGTGTGAGTGTGTGTGGGTGTGCATGCGCTTAAAGCGTGTCAGACTTAATTCATTTTTATAAAAATCGAAAAAAAGCAATTTGCTTACAACTCATTAATTAAGCGCAGTTGTCTTTGTTTTCACTGTATTTTCCGCAATCATTTTACGTCCAGCTGCTTCGGTCCTTCCGCCTGTATTTACCTTCTTTTCTTTTAGCTGTCAAATGCCGTCGCGCATCGCATGCAGCAGATAAATAAAATTAACCTTGGCGCTCTCGCTCGCTCGCGCTATTCTCTCTTTCGTCCGCTACTCTCCCTCTCCGTTTCTCTGTCATTCAATTGAATAACCCGCGTATGTAATTTCATGAATGGAACGCCTCAATTCCATCGTTTCATCTTAAATTGTGCGAAGGGGTAAAAAGAAGACGGTCAGCTGCCCAGTTCGTGTTTTGCATTCCAGATCCGCCTCACACAGAGACAGGCAGGAAATAAGCGATTATGGGCACATTGTATACAATCTACAACAATCAACGAAATAAGACACATAACACTCTAAAAAAAATAAAACGACAAACAATAACAAAATAAATAATTATGTGTTCATGCCGAATATGAAATACACTTTGTTTATTAAAAATGCTCATTAGAAATCAACAAGAAAAAAGTTGCAAAATCTAACAAAAGTTATGTTTCTGATTGGATTTCATTTATCTGTATCTCAAACTCAAACATGTTCGTTTGTGCTTAACAACATGTTCGAGTCATGGTCGACTTTTATAATACAAAGTGGAAAGTTCCAATAAGAATTAATTGATATTAGAGTATTTGTTATATTTCAATTAAAATTTATGTGAAGTGGTACACAAATAACACAGGACAATGAAAGAGCTTGACGTTCACTATCTCTAATTTATCTTTAATGTTTATATGCTCTATAATATTAAATGTGTATATCTGCTTTGGTATTTGGAGTGAAGTAGTTGATGTTCAGTTCGTGAAGTTTCGATGTGAGAAATGGCCTAAAAGATAGTAAAGAACTTATATTAAATAGTAAAAGATTGAGCTGTGATACTTTATTAATGTCCTACAATGTTCATTAGAAGCAAACACTTATTATGTTATAAGAATGAAATAAAATGTTGACTCCAAATATTTTAAAGAAAAAAAAAATTATTTTCTAACTAAATATAGAATTAATATTATTATCTATAATTAAGAATAACTTCTACTATATGATATATGTATACCTTGTTCATATCATAAAGATCAGGCAGCTACATTAGAAAAAAGTATTATATTAATTAGTTTAAACCGATAAAAAATTAATGAAAATATATTTTGCAACTTCGCTTGACATAAAATCAATATAAAACTATATTTCCATAAATCTTAGGGTAACTCCTAGTCGCCCACTCTTTTACTGTGTTTTTTTACAATGTCTGAACATTTTGATAGCAACTACAAAAGGGTAAACAAAACTTCGTACTGATATCAGCGTAACGATGGATTACTCCATGAGCTCTGCCGGCTCTATTAACTAATTGACTGCTTTATATCTTTTGCGATAAACACTTTGGTGTTATCAATGTAGCCGCAAATTTAATTAAATTTCGCATTAATTTATTACGCCAACAAATGTCGCATTCATTTATCAACAAATTTTATTTATTATCAGCTTGAATTAAAGTAGTTTGCAATTGTTGATGGGTGCAGCGACGCTGACAAAGGCCAAACAGTTAATGTCATTGACTCGAAAAATAACGAAACGAAAGCTCTTTTTTCGTCTACACACAGTAAGTCAAGCTAATTGGCTTAACAGTAAAAATAATCGCTTAATAGTACTGGGCACCATATCAGCCGTCAGTCGAAATGGTCACGTTTTCGACTCATTGGCTGTCTAGTTGGACTACAGACCCGCTCTATCTAGAGAGAGGGTGTTTATATTATAAAGGAGCTTAGAATTCAAATCGTTAAATTCTATTGATAAACACCCGTCGAGATGATGCAATAGCAAATCGAATACTTTAATCTTTGAATATTAATATCAGAGGAAATTAGGCAGTTTGCAGATTTTAATTAAACTAAAATGGTTTAGCTTGAAAAGTAAATGTTTAATGAAAGCTCTGCAAATAAAAAATAAAAATTTGTTAATTTATTATTTTTGGTATATAAATTATTTGAATTTAATCAAAAATATGTACACAGCATTTAAGAAACTTAATTAATTATACTTTCTACATATCTTGAGCTCTACAATATCTATAATTAGTTTAATTAATTTAACAAACTTTAAAGAAAACTTTTAGATAATATAGAATTTAATTATAAAAAAAATTAATACCATGAAAAATTAATCAAATGCATTTTCAAACAAAAATTTTTTGACTAATTGAATTCAAGAATTTAATTAAAGAGTGCGAATATATAATTGAAGCACCTGCTCATATATGTCTCAAATGCAAGACTAAGAAGAGCTGTCCCAAATGTCAGCTATTTTTAGGCACGCCCACAAGACTAAATGGGAATTGTCAGCTTGGTATACCCTGTACACATTGAATGCGCCATTTTGAGGGCATGACAACTTTCTATAGAGCAGCAAAGTCTTGAAAAGTATTTATATACGTTCCATTTGCTTGTCTATCTGTATGTCTGAATACTTATATACTTGTGCGCAGTACAACTATAAACTTGTTTGCGGTATCTATCGATAAAAATCGATAAAGTAACTAGACTTTAAGCAGAACAGTAGAACTGCTTAAGCTAGAGACAACAAATGTATGCCCAAACCGGGTAAACAAACTCTGAGCTTATTGTGCAAAAGTTATGCAGGAGATAAGCAGGCCACGAGTTGAGTAGAGTGGAGCGTCTACAATTCACGCTTATGATTGGCTTTACTCATCTGACAAGTCTAATTTGGATACCCTACGCCAATCCATATAGAGCTGAGTTTGAAGCCTTGATTCATGCACACATTTGGCTAATATATTAATGCATAACAAATTCCATTGAGATGGGATCTAAATTATTCGAATTTCAATGTATTTCTCATAGTAGGGACAGTATGGAGATATAATATATAAAAATAAATACATATATATGGGTTGCTGTATATATATGTATAGAAGAAATCAAGCATAATGGGCGCATATTGGTTCGGGTAGCTTGCAGTCGGACACTGCCGACACTCTCACTTATTTGCTGTTTTCTTTCTTTGCTAGTATATCTCAGTATCTCCTAGTCGGTTACAGCCAACTATCTTACTCGTTTGCTGTCTACTTTGTTCTGGAAATAGAGAGCAGTGCTCGGTATCTTCCAGTCGGGCACTCCCGCCACTCTTACTTGTTTGCTGTCTACTACCATTTTGTAAATGACGCCACAGCCGATATGGAGTGGCCGTAGGGCATAAATGCAATACGTATTGCCATCAATTTCCATTTGGCATCAGCGTCAAACCCGTCAACGTGACAGCCCGAAGTGTTATTACGCATACGTCACATGAGCCAGTTGCGACTTTGCGCACACTTTCGATGGGATGGGATGCAAGGGGTAGCGAGCGTGAAAATAAATTGGATACTATAACAAAACTGTTTAATGCGCAATTATCATCTCATACGGCCTGGGACAATTGTACAACTAGCACTTCCAATCGTCTATGTATGAAGTCTATAAATCTGCCGAAGCAGCCGACGAGGCTCACAAATTTGTTTGTTTGGGTGCAATTTAATTTTGCTTAGTTATCTTTTTTTTTCAGTTTCCAGGTCATGTGGCTATTCGCACGAGCGGGTAAATTATTAAGCGTTCAGCGGGGCAAAATATTGGGGTTTGCTCGACAACAAGTTGTATTCTCGTTTAGTTTTTCCCAGGCGCTCTGGTAAGACCACGTGCCAGGCACGTCGTGTGTCGTCTTTGCGCCTTGAACTTTTCAAATATTTATGCAGCGAAGCTTTCCCACAGTAATTATCCTTTGGCGTGCAGGCCTCTCAAATGTCAGCGTCTCGACACTTTACGATTTTAAAGGACATTCGCTTCCATTGTCCTTGCCGACCCAGGCCAAACGTTGTAAGATTTTAAAAATTCAAAACAAATTTCCGTGTTGCGCTGCTACACATAATAAATAATGAACCATGTACAGATTTATCTATATATATATTATGTACATATAGGAAATATCTGATAAATTATAGCTGACGTTGCTTGCTTTCTTTATTTTATTTGTTTATTCACGCCTCTTCGAGCGATATAATAAGCTCTGCAGCTACCAAGCGCCGCGAAGCACACGAATTTGTTTAGCTTAAATCTATTAAACGTTTCTGCTTTGCCTTTACATTTTTTTAAATTATTTAAATTCTTAAAAATTAGCCAATCTATCTTTATAATTATTGGCCATAAATATTCAAATATTTATATTTGGTTAATGATTTTTGAAAATGTTTGAACTTTGTTTACATTAAAAAATTCTTTAAAATTATTTGAAGAGTATATCATTATCTTGCCACGCCTTTGCTGGTTGTTAATTGTTAAGGGTGACCAGTTAAGTTTAAGGACAAGTTCATTCATTTTGAGATATATGAATCAATGTCGTATCAGCAAAGCTCTTCAATATTTATTAAATTTGTAGATAAGTTTACAAAGTATAAAAATCTTAAGTGCATTGCCTTTATCTTATCTGACTTGGTTAATAGTTCTTGGCACTTTCTGCACATGCGAGCTGCAATGCTTTTCTGTGAGATTATTATTTTTTATACAATATTCTTTAATTTACAAAATTTTAAATAAAAGGGAGGATTATAATTTTTTTAGTTTAGAAAAAACTCTTTAGAGAGGAAATTGTTTTAGAACTATAAAGCGAACCTTCGACAACATTTAATGACTTCACAGAGCCCTTTATGAATATTTTGCCCTGATTGACCTTTGTTAACAAGCTTTGATGGATTTTGACTATCAAAAAAATCATAGTCAAAAAAACGTTCAAGTCTATATAAATAATTTATCGACATTTTCGTATGGTTCCCGCCCCAATATGAATCATTTAACTTATCAGTCGAGAAGTTTAATAGCTTTCTACCCTTAAAAATTTGATGGTTCCACTATAAAAGTTTAATTTTCCACTCTCCCACGCCCACAAGCAGTTTATTTCTTGGTAGTGCCACGCACTTAATGTACGTCTTGCAGTTCGGCTGTCTGTCCATATAAAGCCAATCATTTCAAATTTATAAAGTGTAAAGATTTAGTTACCTAGCGAATTGCGTTTTTATGACACTTCTCTCTAGGAATAGATATAATTATATTATATAAACATATAGAAATTGCCAATAAAACAATGAACTGCTTTTGTAATGACATTTATGGGAAATTTAATTTTTAAAGATTAAAAAATATTTAGTATTTAATTTGAAATAAATAACAAATTCCATGAAAAATTTAAATTAAAAAGGGTCATAAAATATAAATTAAAAATTATATAAAATATACAAATTAAAATATAAAAAAAATATATATAAAATATATAAACTATAAAAAACTAAAAATGATGTAAAATATATAAATTAAAATGAAATAAAAAATTTTATAAAATATATAAATTAAATAAAAATGAAAAATGCCTTATATTTATGTATTAATAAAATTAATTTAAAATATTATAGAATATATCAATTTAAAGAAAATTAATATACTAAAAATTTATATATATAAAATAAAAGAAAGCTTAAAATTCCTAAAAATATATAACAAAAGAAATAAGAAAGTATCTAAAATATTTAGATGGAAACAAGAAAAACAAAATAAAAATGCCCTAAATCTATATATATATGAAATATTCGTCATTCAATTAATGGAAAATTAAAGTAAAGCAGCAGCAACTCTGTTCTGTGTGCTGTGTTGCTGCCATAAAGCGAGGGTAAATAAACAAGCAGCTGTTTTATAATTTGGCAAAAAGAATTGCCAATATTTGGATTGTGCGATATGAACACATAAGTATGTACATACATACGTACAGCCATAAAGATCTATGTATATTTATATAAATCTATATGGGTATTTCTGCGGCCTGTGGCCCTAGGCCAAGTTCATGTTCATTTACATATCACAAATTGGCCGCTGCTCAAGGGCAAACAGCCTTTTTGGCAGTTGTTTGGCATTTTCACATTGCATTCACATTTTTCACAATTTATCATTATTTAGGCCTACGAGCGTCGCTTTCCCACATGCCCCCAGATGCCCATTGTGCTGGATTGCGAAATCATTAAGGACGAGAGCTTGGAGAATGGAGCCAAGCGCAATACGAGTCGGCGCTGCAAGCTGGCCGTCGATGCGCCCTATATCTTTAAGAAATTGATCGGCGTGGACTTTGTGTTCTTTCTGCAGCACAACTATCTGGACATGACGAATCGTACGCTGAGCATCGAGGCGGTCAACGAGAGCTTCTCGTCGCGCATCGAGATCTTTGAGCGCTGCCGCTATTATGCCCATCCCGATAACAGCGAATGGACATGCTTCGATCAGACAGCAACGTTGGATATTAAGAACTTCTTTGGCTTCGAGCATTCAATGGAGAAAATGGGCATGAAACAGTATACGCAGACGACGCTCAAGGGCAAGGAGATCATTGAGTATTTCATTAGCCAGCTGAAGGAGGAGGGCGTTACGCATGTGGATCGCTGGGTGCCGCCATTGGATGCACCCAAATCGCCTACCACAGATCAGCATCATGATATTTTGCTTGATGGTGATTTTATTGCACGCAATTTGGGTCAACTGTCGCCGATGCAGGAGTCAAAGCTGTTGGAGCTGAGAAAAATGCTCGATGGTGTCGATGATCTGGAGCGTATGCCCAGTTATCAGACCATCTTGCGTTTCTTATCAGCGCGCGACTGGCACGTTAGCCAGGCCTATGCGATGCTCTGCGATTCCCTCAAATGGCGTTGCGAGCATCGCATCGACGCCCTCCTTGCGGAGTATAGTAAGCCAGCTGTTGTTATCGAACATTTTCCCGGCGGTTGGCATCATCACGACAAGGACGGACGACCAATTTACATATTGCGTCTGGGTCACATGGATGTCAAGGGTTTGCTCAAGTCGCTGGGCATGGAGGGCCTGCTACGTTTGGTCAGTTACACCTACTAAATGGCCCACATCATTTGGCTCATTCATTATTTCATTCATGTCAACAGGCTTTGCACATCTGCGAGGAGGGCATACAGAAGATTAATGAATCGGCCGAGCGCTTGGATAAGCCCGTGCTGAACTGGTCGCTCCTGGTTGATCTGGAGGGGCTGTCTATGCGCCATCTGTGGCGCCCCGGCATCAAGGCTTTGCTCTACATCACCGAAACTGTTGAGCGCAATTATCCAGAGACGATGGGACGCGTCTTGGTTGTGCGTGCTCCGCGCGTCTTTCCCATCGCCTGGACAATTGTCAGCGCGTTTATAGGTGAGTTTCCCTAGACAATGAAACAAATGAAATTTGTGTTTATTTCACAATCATTTTTCATAGACGAACATACACGCTCCAAGTTCTTATTCTATGGCCCCGATTGTGAGCACATGAAGGACGGCCTCGCTCAATATATTGATGAGGAAATTGTCCCCGATTTTCTGGGCGGTCCTTGCAAGGTAATTTCCGCTCAACTCTAATCAAAATCTATTTGAAAATCGTGTGTAAGACCTCATATATATTTTTGTATATATATATATGTATATATAAATATTTCAACGATATAATATTTGATTTTTTTTTTTTTTTTGTAAATTTTGTTTAATCAATTTCCTTTCCCCGTTTAACATACATATTCGACGCTAAATAGACGCATTTAACGCATGTGGAACAAGTCAATAGAAAATATCTAACGCATTGTTATTTAGCTGAATGCGATTGTGTAAGCAGCTTTAATAACTCTCCTAAGCCAAGTCACATTATTATATTTTGTATATGTTCATGTACCTAGTACACTCTATTCACATTGTTTCTCTGTCCAATGCTATGTTGCGAACTATGTCAAGTCCATAAGTTTATATGAAAGCGTATCATTTTGTTGTGTCTCAGCGTCCGTGTAATCCTTCACACACACACCACACAGAAATGTACTATTTTGTACCTTGAATAACAAATATTACAAAGAAAGGAAAATCACACACATACACTTTGATTGATGTTATTAAATGTTATGTCCTCTTTTCTATAACCAGACCATGATACACGAAGGCGGCCTTGTGCCCAAGACGCTGTACAAGATGAACTCGCTGGAGGATCATGATGATGAGACGCCTGTAGCATCACGCGCCGCCTCCGCCTGCATTGTGGAGCCTCCCAGTGAGGGAAAACGTTTGTCTGCTGCCCATCAGCATGATCATAAAAATCTCTATAAGACTGTGGAGCTTAAGCCGGGCTTCACACACGAGCTGCTCATACGCAATATGGATCCGAAGAGTGTGCTCACCTGGGATTTTGATGTGATGCGCAACGATTTGCACTTTACGCTCTATCGAGTCACCGAAGAGCTGCCCGATAAGAATGGTCCGCAAAGCAGTTAGACATACGTAAGGCCAAAATTCATCCATATTGTTGTCCTATTTCAGATTCGGCTGTCTCCTATTTCGATCTGCACGATTTTGTGGAGGGTGTCAACTATTTCAGGGAGGAGCCAACTCTCATCTGCCGACACAAGGAGAGTGTGCAGGGATCGCATGTGATGCACCACAATGATAGCTATCTAATGCACTGGTTCAGTCCATCGGGTTCTCAGCTAAATATATTTTACGAAGTGCTCAGCTCGGTCAACTATAAAGGCTCAATGACCAGCTTGCAGTCGGCTTTTTCATCGAACTCATCGGCGGCTAGCTCCTGTCAGAGTCGATGATATGAACCGAAGGGGCAGGCCACAACATCGTCGCCCTGTGCCCGTGGCGTACACGACGAGCAGGTCGAATTGGATTTGCTGTCGGGTACATTGATGGAGAAGAGCTTGAATCTGTTCGACTCACCAGATATATTTTTTTAAATGCCTGCAAAATTTGCAATCTCGTTTAGTTTAATTTTTAGCGAAATGTTTAGTTTGAGATTTTAATTCTAATTTTTTTGTGTAGCACAATTTTATACGTTGCCTTTAATTTGAACGATTTTACTGTTTATTTACGATTTATATGTGTATCAATCAATTAATATATTTATATATATATTTACTTTAACGTTAAGCCAAAATATGAAATTTGTGAATCATTACTTTTACATAGATATAGACGGTTGTATCAGAAAATTCGAATATCACATTCATTTGAGAGCGTCAATTAGTCCATTTTAGCAACAATATTGTAGCAGCTTATACAACGTACATATATAACTAAAAAAAAAAAAAAACAAAAACAAATGAGAAAAACGTAATAATTGTAGTGCAGCAAATTTTTTTATGGCTTTTTATAAAAGTATCAATGCAACATAACGAAATTTTGACGCTATAACGAAAATAATGAGATTTACAAATATCTTATCAATGACTACATGTTACCTAATTAGTTTAATTCGGAGTCTACAACGCAAAATACAAAAAAAAAAGTGAAACATCACAAATTTTAGCCTATTGCAATGATTTGAAAAACTGTTTTAAATCGAAAACACTCATCATAAGTACAATATCATTCAAATTCCGTTTAGACTACGAAATTTATGCTGCAAATTAAAAAACTTAGCGATAGAAACTTAAAGTTAAGCGCATGAGATAATGATAATCAATAATAAACAAATATATATATAGAATTTTATTTAAATAGCCAAGCAAAAGCCATGCATGTTACCTAATTGTGTAAGTTGAAATAAAAATGCAAATACATATGTATGCCAATCTAAATTTATCTAACTTTAATTTCAAATAATATTTCAATAGTTAATATTTAATATCTATTTTCAAATTATTGAAAGCTCGCGCCATTATCAATTCAGTGTGACCAGTGGACTGCATTACAATTTCACGTTGTACAACACTAGGCGGCGCAAACAGCTGTTGGTCAAAAGCTGCATTTATGGCCCAAACTTAATCTAACAGATACTATACACTTCAGAATTTGCTAATGCCAATTATCACGAATACATTTTTTAGTTATATATGTAAGGTTTTGGTCAGCACAAATGTGTTATCAGGCCGCTTATCAGCAACGGTTCACTGAATAGCTCGAGTCGACGTATTTTGTCGCCAACGTACCCCATTTGGGTATTCGGCTTAATGATCGTAAAAAATAAATAATAAACGAAAAAACAAAAACAACAACGGATAAGCAGTCGCTAAAAACTATTCTAAAAAGCACATGTTTATGAAGTTTTAAAGCAGTTAAAGTGTATAGCTGACCGTTAACACGTCAAATATCACCGAGCAGAGGCGCCAGCTACAAAAAAAAAAACATGGTTGCACCTAAAATTACCAAGTGAGTACAAGTAATTGCAACTGTAAATTTCATTCAGTTGTTGTCTGTGCAATGGTCAACGAACGAAGTGAGGAGAGCGTTGCTGTTGCGCCCGCAAATAACTTGAGCGATATAATCAAATCCCTGGTGGATTATTACAGCGACAAGGGCGATGTTGTTCCAGCCAATATATACGAGGACAAAAAGATCTTCCCCAGCTTTCGAAGCGGTCCGCTCCAGGAGTATCGCGACAAGGCGAGCTTCTGCTATAAACGCATGAATGTGCTGCTGGAGGGCGAAGACCACATTCGTCTAAAGGTAAAGTGAAATGTGATATAAAATTTCGATTTAAGCTTCGTATATAAATGTAATATTCAATGAAATGCACATCAAATTGAGTTGCCGTGCACAGTTCAATGTTCAATGTTGATTAAATCAGTTAAGTTGAAACAATATAGAGTTTAAATTAGTGTCGCTCTGTTAATGACATGCTGCATTTTTCAAGAAGCTTACGCCAATCCATTATCATTCTAATTGGAACAATTTTACACATCGCAACTTGTTTGTGGTTCAAAGTGCAGATTTGATATATGCAATAACATTAATTATATTCTTAATGTGTTTTTGAAATGTAAGCTTTATCAAGTTTTGCCTACTTGGGTGAAAAATGTCAGGAAATATTGTGGACTATATATATTTTTAACTTTTAAAATTTAACTATATATAAAATATATTTATAAATATTTCAAAATTGCTAAAAATTCAGATTAAATACATATTTTTTTTTAAAAGTACTTACCCCCAAATACAAATGGATTGAGGGAAAGCTCTATAAAAATATTCTTTTTGAACGACTTTAAACTCGTTTTTATTCTGCACAATAAAAATGCTCAAGACTTTGACCTTCACTGTGCAAAATCTAAAAAAAAATCAATATCAAATAATCATATTATATTTACAAATACCAAGGCATTGTGGCAAATACTGTGGCTTATCTAAATGCTTATCTAAAAATAAGTATTCGATTAGTTAAACACTTGGGTGAGGTCAGATTATAATCGTTAATAATCTCAAATTAACTTTACCAATCAAAATAGCACAAAATATGGCAATGGATGGAAAAACATCCAGATTTCCAACGCGAACCGGAGGCGCCGAGTCTGGAACGTACAAGGGAGTTGGCCAACAAGCGTCATCATTTGCTTTGGGAACAAAAGTTCTTCGATGTTAATGAGGTGAGTGAAATGGCAGGCATTTAATAATTAATTAGTCTTTAATTTTAATTACTTTTACATCTCTGTAGTATCTGAATACACCACATTTGCTGTTGGCCTTCGGTCAGGCTATATTCAGCTACGATTTTAGTTTCTCGGTCAAGTTCTCGCTCTCTAATGGCATGTTTCCCAGCACTTTGGTATCGAATGGTACTGGGCGTCTGGGCAAATATGTAGCCAAGATAGCGGATGATCGCATATTGGGCGCTTACGCCCTAACCGAGATCTCTCACGGCACGAATGCAAATGGTATTTATATATTCAATATTGAAGTTGGTTTATTTTATAAAAATTTCTTTTGTTTTTTCAAAATTTTAGGCATGCGCACACGCGCTACTTACGATGTTAAGTCCCAGGAGTTTATTATACATACACCCGATTTTGAGGCAGCTAAATGCTGGGTTGGCAATCTGGGCAAGACCTGCACTCATGCCATTGTCTATGCACAGCTGTATGTGCCGGCAGACAAGCATCAGGGCTTGAATGCATTCTTGGTGCCCATTAGGGATGAACGAACCCTGTTGCCTCTCCCGGGCGTCACTGTTGGCGATCTTGGCGAAAAAATTGGGCTGAATGGCATTGACAATGGGTGCGTAGAACGAAAATTGAAGCACATAGACAAAGTTACAAACAACTATAAAATTAAATATATGTATTTTACAGCTTTGTGATGTTCAACCAATATCGCATACCCAAGGCCAATTTGTTGTCGAAGACGGGTGACATTGATGCACAGGGCAATTATAGCAGCCCTATCAAGGATCAGCGCAAACGTCTGGGGGCCTCCCTGGGCGCTCTGTCGACGGGTCGTGTTAATATAACAGCTATTACTTATGTAGCGCTTAGTAAGGCTATTTGCATTGCTACACGTTACTCGGCAAGTCGTCGGCAATTTGGACCCGCCGACAGCAACGTGGAATGGCCAGTGATTGAGTATCAGTCGCAGCAATACCGTCTGATGCCACATCTGACTGGGGCAATTGCATTGCGAGTAGTTGCGCTTTGGATTGGCAAGGCGAACGTGGACATGACAATGCGGGGCATGATGGGCGAGGATACGTCCCGGGAGGGCATGGAAATACATGCCATCTCATCGGCACTGAAACCCTGTGCCACTTGGGCGGCTCGCGATGGCATCCAAGAGTGTCGTGAAGCTTGTGGCGGTCATGGCTATTTGCGTGCATCCGGCTTGGGCGATCTGAGAAATGATAATGATGCCAATTGCACGTATGAAGGCGAAAATAATACGCTCATACAGCAGGCATCCAATTGGCTGATTAGCTTGCGTCGGAGCAATGCCAACTTTGTGGATGCTTCTCCATTGGAGACAGTCGCATTTCTTAAGGATATGAATGTGATACTGCAGACACATGGAGAGGAGCAGAACGCCGAACAAGCTCTGGACGTGCACAGTAATTAATTAATTAATTTTGAAATATAAAATTATATACTTAATATACTTTGCTTTGCAGATTTGCTGAAGGCTCTTAACTGGCTTACCGCTTGGCAACTGGATGCAGCGGTTAAGCGCTTCGAGCAGCTGCAATTTGCTGGCAAGGACGCCTTTGAGACACGCAACAATATTCAAGTTTTTGCTGCGCAGAAACTTTCCATTATCTATGCAGAGGTGTGTGCTCATTATATAAGCAACATTGCCTTAGTATTTATTGTAATATAATGCTTACCTTTCCTATACAGCGTACCATGTACTATGTCTTCTACAAGTTTGTAACCAGTCTGCCCGCCTCTGCCGAGAAGCAGGTGCTATTGAATGTGCTTTCCTTCTACGGCGCCAATTTGGTTACCAAATACTCTGCTCTGTTCTATCAAGGCGGCTATTTCCGTAACGGCTCACAGATCGAGCTATATCAGCAGGGTATCTTGGGGCTACTCTCAACTTTGAAGAATGAAGCTATTGCTTTAGTGGATGCAATTGCACCCACTGACTTCATTTTGAACTCTCCCTTGGGCATGAGCGATGGCAATGTAAGTAGTGCAAAACATTTCGAAGAATTTTACTTATCATTTTTTTTACGTCACTTATCAGGTCTATCACCATTTGCAACGCACCATCGTGTCCACTCCAGGAGTCTATGAACGTCCTTATTGGTGGCGTGATGTGACCTATAAGAATTATCTACAACGCGCCAAGTTGTAAAAATGTAATTATTTTATTTTCTTAATATTTATTAAGTTTTATATGATCGAAATTTTGTGCCTTTATTGTTATTAATATTTTTCAAAAGATCAGTACTTGTACTTGTGCCTTGTACTTTAAAACTTATGTACATATATAGCTTATCATTCACACGTTATATACATACCTGTATGAATGTGCAATACCGCTGATCACAGATCAGACTTTTATATATCTAATTTTGCTTAGAACATAACGCAATAAAATGAACCTTTTGTGTAAATTGTGATTTTGTATTTGGTTGTACTTTTTGATCTCCATGTGAATAGCGGAAACTGTTCGTACTACCCTCGTATAAGCAAAACTAGCATTTCATTCATTATCAAGCGTGATAAAGTGTTCAACAACCTGATGAGTCGCAGATTTTGCACGATGCTATCAAACCCATATATATTTATTTTAATATATATGTACATACCTTAAATCTACACATGTAAATCCCCAATACTTAACACAAATGATGCCCTGCAGTGTCAATCAAAATAATAAAAGAAAGAACAAAAACAAAAACAGCTTAAATTTGTTTTTGCGTTCCATTTCTTTTGCGTTCGACTTGGTTCTTACTGTGAGTAGTGAAAAAAATGGTGATTTACTTTTCATTCCATGTTGCATGTTGTTTTTGCATTGGAAGAAGCATGGAAAAAATAAGAGGGAAAAATAAGCCATACGGACGTGCCTCAATTTCAGTTCTGTTTACAAGAGCGAGTGTGAAGGTGCATACGTTTATTTAAAGGAATTAATCAATGATAACTGCGACACATTATGATAACATTAATTTGAAACCTATAAAAACGAACTGTGCGTATTTTAATAATGAAATAGTGTATTATTGACATACAAATATATATACACAATTCATTACTTTGTATAAATATGGTTGTATCTGGATATGTATTTACAAGGTAAGCTCAGATATTAAATAATCATAATAAACAAAATTATAATAAATACAAATATAGATTATAGATTCTAAATAATTTATATGAAGTTTTCAGGAATGTTCGTCCTCTGTCATGTACATACAATTTTAAGTATGCATACATAAATACGTTCTACAGACTACTGGAAGTCTGTTCAATTGCGAGCATATCCATATGAATATACGCACATACATATGTTTGCAATTGAACATAGTATTATATAGAAAAAAATTATGTTTACTTATATATTTTCTATATTATGCATTTTTGTTTTTGTGCATTAGTTATAATTATCTATAAAGCATTTTGTTTATAATTTTCTATTTTGGTTAGATCTTTTAGCTTAAATACGATCACAGTCTGACAAACGGCTTTGTCTTTGTTTAACAAATTACACAAGTTTTACGCTAAATACATACAAAATACAACATATAATTTACTAAGTATATTGAGCAGCCATTCGGTTTGCTTTTGCACTGGGGGTCAAGGCATTCCATGTTGTCCATTTTTCTTGTCACCTGATCCGGAATCAGTTTCGTATAGTTCCTGTGAATTGTGCACAATGTGTGACTGCAGCTTGGCCAATACATTGCCATCACTCTCTGTCTGAATGAGCATTGGAATTTGCTGTGGCAGATCGCTGGTGGCCCACAAATACAAGTCTAACGTCTTTTCAGTGCAATCGGCAATGAAACGAACAAAGGGGCGTATGTCGCCCTCATTAGCCAGCTTAAGGAAATGATAGTACTGACTGCGCTGCTGCTTTGGTATGATCACAGGTGGATAGCCGGCGCGCATAAGAAGCGTATTCATCAGCAGCCGAGAGGTACGTCCATTCCCGTCTACAAACGGATGTATATGCACCAGTTTGTAGTGGGCAAGAGCTGCATAGCTGTGAAGGAATGAGTTAACTCCTGAAGTTTGCCATGCTTAATATCAGCTACTCACTTGACTGGATGTAGCGAGTTGCTGTGCTCCGAGTTGAGCCAATGTTCGAAACGTTGCATTAGTATGGCTAAATCGCCAGGTCCTGGCGGCGCATGACCGCCCACATAGACTTGATTGCGACGAAACTCGCCACCCTCGATGGGATCCACATGACCTAGCACGCGGCGATGCAGCTCTAAGATGTCCTTAAGTGTGATATATAATCTGCAATTGAACATAGTTAGTCATAAGCGTTATACTTGCCATATTACATTACTTACTTCTGCACCAGACTGGCATTGATATACTTCATGGCCAAATCCATGCCCAGAATTTCATTGTGCTCATCTATGGATTTGCCATCGACGGCCATTCGAGTTTCCAGCACCGAGCGGGTTTGTGCCAGTGTCATTGTATTGCCCTCAATGCCCACTGAATGATATATGTGCTGAAAGTACGCCTCCTTTTTGGCACGTCGCAACGCAGAGTTCGCCTCGTGTATAGCTGATAGAGCGTCACGTTTCTCATCCAGAGAGGTGAGACGTCGCTCATCTAGTGTCTGAACCACATCTGCTGTGCGCTGGCGATTGGCCAAAGCTTCCGAATTGCTTGGACTAATGCTGAGCGCCTGGAAGTAATACTGATCTGCCAGAACAATATTACGTTGATTATGTTCGAGAAATTCGCCGTACCGAAGGAGCACTTCCGGATGCTTGGGCGCCAGGGCAAGTGCATGCTCGAACAGTCGAGCTGCCTTGTCATCCTTGCCCGCCATATACATCTCCTGGGCGAGACGCAGTGCACCCAAGGCCTCCTTAATGTTGGTCTGTTCCGCCTCCGTATAGCTAGCACCCACACTATCACTAACGCTCTTATCGTAAAACTCCTTAAATGCCTTTAGCTCATCCACCGAATATACAGCAAACTCATCACGCGTCTGTAAATAATGAGCAGTTGGCAAATGATGCAGTCGCAGTCGCCAGCCCAACAGCGAGCCCGACGACGATGTTAGTGCATGGAAGGTAAATGCTGCGAAGCAGCCAGCTATGAAGAACAGGGCAAAGCGATATGTTAACTGAAGCGTTGTCTGTTGCTGTTGCATCTGTGCTGGTTGCTCCTCTTCCTTTTCTTTGCCTGTTGCCATCGCCTAAGCCAACAAAAGGTTATGTCTAATACGTAAATAGCAGTTATGCCACGTACTAACCATTTTTCTGCTGGGCCGTGTGTTAGTTATGAGCCCGTTTCCGTTTTACAGTAGTTTTGTATACGATGCCCAGCTGATACATTTTAGGCCTGTTAATAGGCGTTTTGAAAACAAATCAACCACGTATTTCATAGATACCAGCCCATGCCCTAGCGATGACAGCGTATACGATATATTGAACGAGTGCAATGAAATCCAAAGAACAAAAATCAAGCTTTTGATATATTTTATTATACAATAAAAATTTAAAAAATTTTTGCTTAGCTATTTATGTTTGAGAGCAGTCTGAAAAATAACTACTAAGCTTATAAAATGCACATATGTTAAAATAGAATAATTATGTTCTCTATTTTACATCTTCTTTTAGCTACACTACAATTCAATATGTTAAGAGTTTTTCCATAGAAATGTATCTATAGATCTTATATATAATGCATTTTTATTTATATTTAGAGATGAGCGTGCGAATAGTTCACTTTAAGAAGCATCGAATTAGTTTCTTAAATTGCACTACTCGCATGCTCATCTCTAACGAAAAACTTACTCGCTTGTTCAACACTGGGATTTATTGCTGCTGATACTGTTTCAATTAAGCGTGCTACTTGGCGCTAGATGGCGCTGACAGATCTTAGATTAGTCAGCGTTGAAAAATTGTGCGAAAACTAAACCGGATAACCTAATCAAATTTGAATGCACTCAAATTGATCATTTAACGACTTAAATTCTACGAATTTTAAAATTATGTGACTAACTAATTATTTTATTAATTATTTTTAATTTATTTAATTATTTTTAATTTAATTATATTTGTATTTCTAGCGATTTATGCATTCAACGGTTGCAAACACCTTTTATAGTTTGTGAAACAAAAATGTCTATGATTTATGGAAATGTTTTGTGACACAAAGCTGAATATTAAGTATATTTATATTTAATGTATGTGTCTTGTGGTTCTGTGAGCTTATTATTTTGTGGTTTTTAGTATAAAGAACTTGTTCTACATTTTAAATATGAATATCGACTAGGATGTGAAGAATATATCTAAATGGGTTTTCCCTTGCGGTTTTTGTTTTGACCAATTCGATTGAAATGATAAAATTTTTTTTTGGCTTTGGCAAGGTCACTAAAATTTTGTATTTACATATTTATGCAAGTATCTATTTTCTTCTTAATTGTTTTGAATCACTTTTAAACACCGCAACACTTGAGACACCCACTCAAATGACGCGCCTCCCTTGACATCCATCACATAAAGCATTTAGTAGTCTGTCGCTGTCATGTAACAAATGTTCTCTGAACAACCCAGTGGCTTATATGAGATCATATACTCGTATGAATTGCGAATAAATTCATTTATATTTGATCTATTGTCATTGGGTGTAAACAAAATCAAATCGGCCAGAGCTACCGGCTTGTGAGTCACAAATGAGCTCATTAGAAGATCCCAATACCGGTTTTTGTCTTTGAACTATGACGTCCAAAATGATTTGAGTTTTATATTTAGTACATTTTCATATGTTGTTTTTTCGAAAACCCAAACTCATTCAATTGATAACGGCAGGCAGAGCATTCCTCTTACTCTCCTTCACCTTCGCTCGTTCTCTGCCTTTCTCAAACATTTTCAAATAAAAGCTTTACACTATGCGCTCGACTGTCAGTTGCTGTTCGGCAGCGCAACGCAGCGCATCGACTTTTCTTCGAATTCGGTGGAGTAACTAACGGTACAAGCGGCTATAGTGAAAGTGATTCAATAGTGTCTTATGTGCTGATCCTGCCAATTCTAATCAGTTCTTTAATTAACAATACAGAGCGCAATTAGAACGCTCTCAGTGTGAATTCTAAGTGAGAGTGAGTACAATATATAAATTCAGATTGCACTCTTATTAGTATATATGTATATGCATATATCTTACTGCTTAGAGCATCCAAAAATAGCCACCGCCTGCACTCTGGCTGCACTACCTGCGTTAGCCCCCAAAATAAGTTGTTCCAGAAATAAAATTAAGTTCGTAATAGATATATAACCATATGTGACACAAATGGAACATTGTTTATGCATCGTGAGCTGTTGATTTATGATGCGAGGATCAATCGACATGTAGACATATATAAATCAATATTGTGCTCATGCCAGCTATATATAAGTTTTCAAATGAAATGAACTTTGAATAAAATAACTAAAATTACCACGTACGCATTAGACTCATTAGACTTATCAACAAACACATTGCGCACCGGATGAAAGATGCTACTCAACTTGATACCAAAAAAAAAAAATTGAAAATAAAATAAAATAAATTTATTAAAAATGTGAAACATTCAAAAGACAGCAGCTATTGCTTCGACGAAAATAAAAAGAATGAAAAAATGATGTGCTACCATTAACATTATCGGCTGGCTAACCTTTTGTGATCCTCAGTTGTGTGATAATCCCTGGCTATGTAGACTGAACTAGATTCGTGCGCCATGCGGTTATCAACCAAATACAAAAACTTTTCAATTTCTGTTCATTTTACTGAATTTTTTCCTAGCTACGTAATATAAGTACACACTTGTAATTATTTGTAACACATTTAATATTTATGAATGACACAGTTTTATTTTTGAACTCCGCTCTAGTTAGCCCAGAATGCGAGCTCTGGGCGTGTGTGCGCTGCTCTTGGCACTGGCCAGCTGCCAGGGCTACAACAGCTTCAGATCGAGCTATAGCAGCAGCTCCTCCTCATCGTTTGGCGGCGGCGGCGGCGGCATCAGCAGCGTTGGTGGCGTCAGCGGACAGTCGCAGGCTTTGCTACAGGGTCAAACGCAGCTAAACAGCTGGGCCTACAATCACTTGAACGAGGTGCGCGAGTTTGCCAATCGACTAACCCAGGAATACAATGCCATGTCTACGGGCAGCAGCAACATCATGGGGCACTCATTGCCTTGGAGTGGTGAGTACTTGACTGATTGATTATTTCAATTCAATTTCAATTGATAGTTCAATTAGCTTAAATTCGGATTATCTATCGTGATTTAGCAAAGATCTAAGCGCAAATGTCATCATAGTCTTAGCAGCTCTTAAGAAGCTTTATAATACTTATCAGCTAATTCGACCTCGTTCAAGAACTAAAAAGAGTATATTAGCTTTGTGTAATGTCCGTATTTCTAAGCTAGAGACTTAAAATTTAGAACATTTACTCGTGGGTATTCTCATCTCATTATATATTGTTAAGCTTTTTCAATGCACTGGGGGCGTGGAAGACGTGAAATACTATAACTGGTATAATAGAGATGTTAGTATTAAAAGTCCGAGAATATTGAAATTTGGAATATAAAGGATATATCTATCTATATCTATGCCCATGGGAGAGTGGCAAGGCAGGAAATACTTTATCTGGAATAACTAAAATTCTAGTGAGTTGGTAATCTAAGATCAAATATAGATAATGGATATATTTACGCGTGTAGAATTTTATCTGCCATAGTTTTAGAGCTAGAGCGCCGTGAGTTACTGTTAAGACCTTTCTCAAAAGACCGACGGAACAGTTATGCATTTATCCATTTTGTTTTGTAGAAATTCTGATATATTTTATGCAGCTTTAAAGACTTGAAATTCGGAATATACATATATATATTAAAATTGGACTGTTGAGGTACTGCAGACTGCCTCTACGAAAAATATTTGACTCTTTTTGGAGTCGGAACGAGTGTTATGCAGTCGGTGCCGCCCGACTGTAACATTCTTTTTCTATTATCAGAAAATATTTAATTTCATAACTATGTTTAAATTAATACAAATGTAATTTCATATGTTTATATATATATATATATATTTTTTTTTTTTTTTTTTTTTTTGTTATTGTGTTTAGAAGTTCATTGATTTATATTCAAATGAAAGTAGACAGTAAACATGAATTACCTAAATTTAAATGGATTTCTTTAATTACCGGACACCATAAAACAAGGCGTGATTACTTTAATCTACACAACATATATAATTATGAAAGGCTGATAGTGGGGAAAGGGTCATCTAGAGATCAGTTAGTTTATTCACTGCGCCCAATTCAGAATTAAGTCAACATAATACCTTAATCGGTCTACTTAGTGATAGAGGTATCAACACCAAGAGAAAGCATAATTAATTGCTGGAAATACCCAGAGTATGCTTAATATTCAATTGACATTTTCAAGATTATTTTTATATTTGGTTCTGAAATTAAAAGTGACATCATTATTGGCCGTGACACCATGTGTTTCCTTAATCTAGTGCAATTCCATATCAGAAGACGTAATCGCAAAGTGGAACTGACCCTATACTAAGTTTTTCTAGTTGGTCTCAAGGTTTGGGGTGAAAGAACGAAGATTTTGTTTGAGAAGAATGAAGGCGAATCGCATAGAAAGGTGGTAAATGTCTTAAGCGAGAGTTATACTGAATTTGTTGGTTTCTTCTTCTTCTAGCAAACATACAGCAGCTCAGTGGCAAGAGTGCAAGCGAATTGGATGCTCTCTGCCTGCAGATAAGTCAGAAGCTGGTGGCTGATATGCGCCAGGGACTTCTCAGCTATAACAACATTGTGCAGCCAGCATTTTTCGATAGCAAAGCAGCGGAGGTGCTGGAGAACTATGCAACTGGTAGCACACAGCAAATTGTGGAGTTGAATCCGTTTAAAGCCGTCGATTTAAGTGGTTTCGATGAGGTCAAAAACTATGAATATCCGGCCGAGGTGAAGGTAATAGATGGCAAGACCTATTTGGTGCATCGCAACTGCACTGAAGCCACCAAGATATCAAACAGCTATGGCGGTAATGCAAATGCTCAGTTGACTCATGGTTATTACCCACAGAATCCGATCACTTTGCCCTCGAGCAGAGCCACAACTCTGACTCGCCAGTCATCGTTGCAGGACTGGATTGGACAAAGAATGGAGCCGAATGTGGTGGATTACAGATCGGTGGTTAGCATCGATGGTGGCAGGCCTCTGCCCTCATATAGCCAAATAACGGCAATGCCATCCTTTGGCCAGTCCAGTTCACCCGGCGCGAGGTCAACGGTGACAGTAAGGCGATTCAATAAGACCATTACGACGCATGCCGATGGCACCAGCTCTGTGGATGGCTCGGAAGCCCATCAACGCTGGGAGAATGGTCAGCTGGTCTACGATAATAACCGACCCTTTGGACAATCCTCGGTGCCGCGCGATGAGCAGTGGAAGCGCGAAGAGCGTGAACACTTCTTCTGGTATCTAACAACGCCACAGCGTCTTGAGGATTGGCAGCATCAGCATGAGGACCGTCTAATGGCTGTGGCTCATCGTTATCATACGACTCTGCCCGTTCTTTTGGAGTTCCATCGTCGTGAGCTGTCGCGTTATCAGGCGTTGTTGGCTCAGTATCAGGCACAGGTGCAGGATGCCACTGCTTGGCAGCAACAGGAACGTGGTCGCCTTGATTGGCTCATCCATCAGAATAGCTACACGTCCCAAGATTTTGATCGCTGGCAAATGGAGAACAGCGCCAAGTTACGTCAGCTGGCGCAGAAGAACGGTATCTCGCAGGAGCAACTGCAGCAATGGCAGCGTCAGGAGTTGCAGCGCCTCTATGTCTACTTCAATAAGGTCAACGACTCGCTAAGTCCACAAGTGCCCCAAATACCGAATCAAATAACTATACACGAGTCCGGTTCACTGATTGCAGACAATGCTCAGGAGCAGCAGCGCCTAAATGAGCTCATTCGTCAGCACAACGCTACGATTGCCAAGCTGCAGAGCTCAATATTCAACGACCAGCAGCGGCTCAAGGATCTGTCTATCAAGTATCAAGGCGACATGCAGAGTCAGACACAGTGGCTGCGCGGTGAGGTCGCGCGCATTGGCGATCTTATCAAGGAGCAAAACGAGCAGGTGACCAGATTAAGTGCATGGCAAAGTTCGGAGCGCGCTCGCCTGGAATCCATGCTGAAACAGCATCGTGGCAGCCTTAGCGAGTTACAGCAGCAAATGGCCCAAGACAGCAGCTATGTTCAGAATTTGGCGGCCAAATATCGCGTGGGTGTCGATGAGCTGGAGAAATGGCAACGCGAGGAGCTGCAGCGCCTTCAATTGGTCGGCCAGCAGCAGCTGGAGAGTCATATCAAGGATTGGCAGGTCGGCGTTAGCGCTCAGCTGCGCAACATCATTGGCCAGAATCAGTTGACAATCGAGGAGTTCCAGAACTCCATCATTAATGATCGCGCACGTTTGGAGCAATTCGCACGCACCTACAAGGTGCGCGTGGAGGAGATTGAATCGTGGATTAAGAGCGAGCTCAAGAAGTTCCAATCCGAGGGTCTGCTCAAGGATGTGGAACAGCAGTTGGTTTCGTGGCAGCAGCGCGAACGCGAGAGACTTCAAGCTTTGGTGCAGCACAACACGTTGACCGTAGAGCAGCTGGAGGCGAAGATCAAGAATGATCAGTCGCACTTCTTCGATTTGGCTAACAAGTATCAGGTGCGCGTGGAGGATATTCAGGATTGGCTCAAGAAGGAGCTACTGCGCCTCCAAGGCGAGGGTCTGATCAAGGCAGAGGCCCTGAAGGACTGGCAGGTGGCTGAACGCCAGCAAATAGCCAAGATAGTGCAGCAAAACAAATATTCTATTGATGAATTCGAACGCAAGCTACTGGCCGATCGTGCCCGTCTTAACGATCTATCAAAGACCTACAATGTGCAGGTATCCGAGATTGAACAATGGATCCAGTCCGAAGGCGAGCGTCTGCAGCGTGAGGGACAACTGCACATGGAGACGCAGTTGAACAACTGGCAGAAGATTGAGCGCCAGCGCCTGCTGGATCTGATAAATAAGAACGATTTGTCCATTGAGGAGCTGGAGACCAAGATCGGCAAGGATCAGACCCATCTGTACAGCCTGGCTCAACAGAACCAAGTGCGCGTTGAAGAGATCGAACAATGGATTAAGCAACAAATTCAGAAACTTCAAAGCGAAGGCCTCATCGAGATGCAGCGCTTGAAGAACTGGCAGCTGGAATGGCGTGGAAATCTGACGAACATGGTGCAGGAGCGTGACTATACGGTCGAAGAGTTCCACAAGTGGCTGCTTGAGGATCGGGCACGTCTGCAGAGTCTGGCCATGCAGCACAACGTGCAGATCGAGGAAATCGAACAGTTTGTGAAGAAGGAGGAGCAGCGCTTCATTGGCATGGGCTTGCTCAAGCCCAGCGAGAAGCTGACCAATTGGCAAGAAGTGGAGCGTCTGCATCTGAAGAATCTAGCACAGCAGCAATACAAGTCCACGGAGCAACTGGAGGCGCGTTTGCGTCAGGATCGCGAGCTGCTCGAGAAACTGGCGACACAGTACAGCGTGCAGGTGGAGGAGATTGAAAACTGGATGAAACAGGAGCTCGCACGCATGCGTGACGAGGGCAAGCTGCAGATTGACAATCTCACCTCCTGGCAGCTGGCTGAACGTGAACGCCTCGAGACGCTGCTCAAGCAGAACAAACAATGGAGCGCCGAGGATCTGCAAGCCGAGCTGCGCAACGATCGCGAACACATGCAAACCATGGCCTTCCAGTACCACACCTCGGTTGAAGAAATCGAACGCTGGGTCCAGTCCGAGATCGAACGCCTCAAGCAGCAGGGCAAGCTCAACATTGAGCAGCTGACAGCCTGGCAGCAGGCCGAACACCAGCGCATTCTGTCGCTGCTTCAGTCACAGTCCAACATAACAATGGAACAGTTCGCGACCAAGGTGCGTATACGTTATATGTTGAATAATAACCAATTATAATCATAGTTGTATGCTGGATGGCTCATAAAATTATGGAATTGATCTAGGAAAATCGACAATAGAATCCCCAATAGTTCTTTCATTTGAATATCATAAATTCAATTTCAAATTCTTAAATGGAAAAAATTTAATGGCATAGTAATGGGTCGTCTATTAGTTTATTCATTTTCATTTATTTATAGTTCATCAAACTCAAATTGAATGACTGAGCCGCCGAGGCAAAATGACTTAACACATTTTTGCTGCTATTTTTGGACTAATAAAACTTTAAATAGAACGGCCAAAATGATATAATTTTCCCAATGTCATAAATGCCTAAAATTCCAAACGTAAACAATTTTTATTGCCACTTTATTTTTAAACTAAGAATTGAAGTATTTAAGGTTGGAAAACTATTTTTGATAATAGCTACGGAAAACGATTTCAAATTAAAATATATTAAAATGATAAATATTTTAAATTGTAAATAATTTGTCTCTTAAACAACACTCAATTTCCCATTTACAGGTGCAGAACGATCGACATTTCCTGCTCAACTTGGCTGAGCAGCATCATGTGAGCGTTATGGAAATTGAGACGTATATCAAGCAGGTCATTGACGATCTGCAGAAGAAGGGACAATTTGAAATTGAGCAGCTGCAAACGTGGCAATTGGTTGAGCGCGACTACATCAAGTCGCTGATTGCCGAATATAAGAATGGATTGTCCACAGCCGAGTTTGAGCAGAAGCTGTTGGCGGATCGTGCGCATCTGAATCAGTTGGCTGATCAGTATCGTCTGAATGTGGAGCAAATTGAGGAATGGATGATATCGGAGCTAAAACGTTTGAGAGGAAACACGGAGACCTCGCTGAGAACGCTCAGCGCTTGGCAAGTGACGGAGCTGGAGCGCCTGCAGAAGCTACTGAAAGAGCAAACTCACATCAGCTATGTGGAATTTGAAATGGAACTGCAAAAGGAACGTGAACATCTGCGGGAATTAGGCAATCAATATTCAGTTAATGTGGAGGAAATCGAGCAATGGTTGCGCCAGCAACTGATCAACCTGAAGACTACGGGCAATGCCAAGGTGGAGAAATTGGCCAAATGGCAGATTGCCGAGCAGGAACGTCTCATTGAGTTGCTATTGAAGCACCAGCAGGACCTCAACTATGAGGATGTAGAGCGTGAGCTGCGCAAGGATCACGCTCATCTGCAGAGCTTGTCGCAGACAAATCACGTGAGCATTGAGCAGGTCGATAATTGGCTGCACGATGAACTGCGTCGTCTGCAGAGCTCAGGACTTGTGCAATTCGAAAAGCAAACTCAATGGCAGAAGCAGATTAGCAACGGCTTCAACAACTGGCTCAAGCAACAGCAGGATTCGGCTACCTATCAAGAATTTGTGGATTTCTTGAAGCGCGACAAGTCACGTCTGAATGGCATTGCCAATGACTATCATCTGACCGTGGAGCAGGTCGAACAGTGGGTGCAAAAGGAAACGGCACGTCTATCGCTAATTGGTGTCATCGAGAAGCCGCAAGATAATTTTCGCTACGAAGAGATCGTAAGCATTACGGATCAGTCTGCAAATTCTCAGCCCTGGAAGGAATATCTGACTGCACGCCTGCGCAGTGAAACACATCTGAAGCCCATGACCTGGCAGGAGTTCCAAGTGTACTTGATACGCAACAAGCCCAACTATGAGCGACTGGCACAGCAATATCACATCACCGTCGAGGATATCCATTTGTGGCTGGAGGAATCAGCGCGACAATTGGCCGATGAAGGCCTCATCACAGGCTCCATAACCGTTGAGGAGTGGCAGCTGAAGGAGCAGCAGCATATTCAGGATTTGATCAATCAGCAGTTACGTCGTCGTCAAAAGTGGACCATTGAGGAGCTGCAACTGAAGCTGCTTAATGACCAGAAGCATTTGCTCGACGTGGTGCGTCAATATCAAATCAGCATTGAAGAGCTGAAGTTGTGGTATAAGAATGAGCTGAAGCGTCTCCTGGATTTGCGCAAGATTGAGCGAGGCTTTGGTATGTCCTGGCAAACGAAGGAATTGGAGCGTATTTACCAGACCGTTGTGCGTCATCCCATCAATCGCAATGCATTAGAGCAGCTGCTGTTGCGCGATGTTTCCATTCTGGCGCCGCAGTATCGTGTGACCGTTGAGGAGCTACGCATCTTCATTCATGAGAAATTGCAGCGCTTGGCCGACATGGGTCTAATTGTGGATAGCCTGGTAGTGGGAAGTGACTGGAAGGAGCAGGAGCGTCAGCGTCTACGTCAGATTGGCTCCAGTGTTATTATCACCGCTGGGGAGCTATTGCAGCTTCTCGCAGCGGACAACAACTATCAGCATGAACTAGCCCGCCTCTATGGCGTGGAGCTGGAACAACTGGCGCCCGTGCAGAGCATATACGTTGGCAACATGGCCAAGGAACAGCTGCTTGAACATCGCAGTCTCATTGTGCTCACAGCCTGGCAGCAGAAGGAGCGCGATCGTCTGTACGGATTCATTGGCACCCAGAATATGACGCTGCGTCAGTTGCGCGACTGGCAGCGTCAGGATGATGAAAAGCGACGTGATATCAAGGAGTGGCAGCTCAAGGAGTTCGAACGCATCATGGCCGTGGCTCGATACTATGGCATATCAGTTACTGAATTGCAGCAGTTCCGCGACGAGGAACTCCAATATCTGAACTACTTGAATCATCGCAAGCTGTTGCCAGAGTCCGAGGTGCAAAACTGGGAGTCCAAGCAGCACTGGCGTTTGCAAAAGCTGCAAACTAAGTACAAGAAGTATGGCCAGGAGCTGAGCATCTGGCGTCGCACACTGTACCTGCTAAGTCAGGGATTGATCAGCCTGCCTGAAGGCAATGCAGGCTATGTGGTCGATGCAGGCACCACCAATGCTACCGCCGTGCAGAAACCAATTTTCTCCAAGGATCGCGGAGACCAGCCGCCTCATATCTATGAGGAGTCCTACAATGAAGACGATGAGCCCGGTCTGGAGGGTGAAACGAAGGCGCCTCTGCCTCGCCCAATGCCCATTTTGTCCACGCCATCGCCGTTGCCTTATCATCGCGGCATTCCAAGTAATGCCAACGTAGGCTACGATTATCGTCGTACGGACTACACTTTCAATATGCCTGTTGGCAGCGTTTCAGCTGCAGCCAGTGGCGGAGCCGATGGTTCATCGGCCTCGGCCAGCGCAACGTTAGGCAAATGGAGTCGTGCTGCGGGCGAAGAGCCTGCTTCACAGCAACAAGTTCAGCTCGAGGACTTGGGTCAGCAACAGCAAGTGGACTTGGGCTGGAATGAAGGCCAACTCGATGGTGGACAACAGCAGCAGGAACAGGAACTTGCTTGGAACTCCAACTACAAACAGGACAGCGATGCTGGCCAAGTGCAACAGCAACTGCTGGAAGACAAAGATGACTACGGACAACAGCAAGTCGAGGACCTAACAGGCCAAGCCTATGGCCATAGCTATGGTTCCAATTATGGCCAGCTGCAACAGGCGCAACCAGCTGAAACTACGGTATGTTAAATACATTTTGAGAGCTCTTCAACGATTAGAATGGTTTATTTCAATGCACTTGACGCTTTCTAATATTTTTGAAAGTAGTACTTCCAGAAATTTATAGAAAAATCTTAAAAAAAAACATTAAATAAGAAAAAAATATAAAATATTTGTTGTCTTTTAAAGTTAAATTGTTACCAAAGCCATGAGAAAAATCGATAGGTTCAGTTAGGGGCTTAGATCTATAAGCGATCAGAATTTTCCAATTAGAATAATCGCTTAGAGCAATCCTTTTAAATTTATATACCACATATACTTACACATAGATCTCTCTTCTTCAATTGCAGCCGGCGCCCAGTACGCTTGAAAAATTAAAGAATAAGATAACCGGCATCTTCGGTTAGAGCTCGGGACACAACGAGAACTGCCATAAAGACTTAAGTGCATCGCAATGAAAACGAGCCAAATACAAAACAACATCGAAAAAAAAGTAAAATGAATCACAAAAGGCGGACAAATGTCTTTTCTACAAACGTTTCTTTAATCAGTTTAGTTTTAGTCTTAAAAGGAAAAGATTCTTTGTCGGTCGCAGTTGAACCACAACAACTACTACTAAATATACATATACATATACATATACATACATGTGTAATACTCGCTCTATAAGGACGTACCTTTGTATTTTGTTTGCATTTTCCCTAATAAACTTTGAAAATATAATTATTTCTTGCATTTATGTGCATCAATATGATATTCATCGTCATAACTTCATCAACTGCATTAAGCATAAATCTCTAAAACATAACGAAATGGAGCATATTTAATTATATTTAACTGCTATATAAGTTCTGTAAGTTCTCTTGTTCGAGTGGGTGAATCTTTGTTAGAAAATCATTTAGCAAATATTATTAACATAATAAATAGTTAGCATATTCTTTGTAATTGCAATATAGTAAGTTCTTCGGTTTCCAAATCTTTCTTTTTATCTTTCATAGGATAGTTCTTGTGTGTGTAAGGCTACTTTGTAGCACCAGAGTCAAAAGAAGCTGTGTGTGTGTAGTTTGCGAGGCACTTAAATTGCGCAATAATTTTGTTTTCGAGTTTCCTTGACATCGCATGCAAAGTTTATAGGTAACTTAATATATTTTTGTCAGATGTTTCTTATAGAAATAGGATCATATATCCAATATACACTTGCAGATCGTATGATATATTATAATCTTATATACATATGTCTTGGTCTTATGCAGAATTCTCTATAGCCAGCCGCTGTCAGGCTTCATTAGGCATCGTAATCGGATCAAATAATATTCTATAACAGCTTTTAACACATATTAGCAACGTACTTATTGACATCGAAATTATCGTAATAACATCTATACTTTGTCTTATAGCTACTTTAGCTAAATATCTCACATATCTGCAAGAGCATCTTCGATTGTCCGAAGTATTTCTCATGTTGAGTGAAGTTTTCTGTTCGACATTTCATAAATGTTTCTTATTGGGAGTATTTCCAACTTAAGCATTAAATATCTGCTATTAATAGGTATTTTAAAACGTCAGTTATAGTGGAGCTTTTTAGAGCACATCTCTATCATTCCTTGCAGGTCCTTTGTAGGTCTCTTGTTCAGTATTTTTACATGTCTTACACGAATTATATATACAGTGCGCAGATCAACTAATATGGATCTCCAGCTCTGAGCCATTTGTCACACCAAAATGTGATGCTCGAAATTGTAGTCCTTCGCTGAGCTCCTCCACGGCCACGCCCACGCCTACGTTAGCGCCCACGCCCATGCTTAAGCCGTCGCCAGTCTCTTGAAGCACATGATGTTTGAGCTGTTCGATTTGATGTAATAGTTTAAGAGTTTCCTCGTCCAGGTTGTCATCCTCCTGCCGCAGCTGACGCTGTTGCTCCTGCTCGGCATCGATGTCCCATTCGAGCGACTCGGGCGTGGATATGTGTGACCAGGAGTTTTGTGTTGAGGAGCAGCAGGAGGTTCGCGTAAAGGAACCACCATAACGCTGGCCGCTCAGTCGGGCTTGACGCGCTGCCGCATGTCGTCCATGACTGGCGGCCAGCGACGCAGCCGTCGTCAATTGGTCCAGAGAAGCGTAGCATTGCTGGGAGGCCACTCGGGGCGGTGTATCCTGTTGTGGTTGCTGCTCCTTTTGCTGTCGCTGCTGATACTGACGCAGCTGTGAGTATTCATGCTCCCATTCCAGGTCCAGTGAAGAGCTGGCCCTTGAGTTAGCCATGCGTGTATAGTTTTGCAACTCCGTCTCCTTGCTGGGCGTCGCCGTGGCATTCAGCAGCTTGTGTACATCCAGATTTTGCAACTGTATATCCGTCAGGGCACTAGTAGAAGCAATATTTGTTCAACTGATTGAGTCGTTGATTAGCTGCGCTCACCTGTCGTTCTGCAGCTTCGCATAGCTGGGCTGCTGTTCCCAATACCTGTCCAGAAATTGTGGACATTGTTGTTTCCGCTTGAACTTTAATATGCGATAGACAAGGCCACGTCGCTGGCATCGTTCACTGGTGGCCGACAGCAGCTCTGCTTCCGGTTCATCTGTGCCCGCTGCTGCAGATGCACGAGCTCTCGCCCTGGGACGGCGCCTGTGAAAAGAACAATGAAATCTGTTAGCTTTACTCTACATCTGTCGTCAATGGGTCTAATGTTGGGCATTATGAATCTGACAAAGAATATGTGACGTTAGATGAGGTGAAATTCTTAACTTACGTAAGTCGGATTATTAACACGTTTTCCCCCTATCATCATCGATCAAATGTACTGAAAGTTTGGAGGTAGTGTATTGGATGAGTGTCATAAATCGGAATTGTCATTCGTTTGTGTTGCTTATGTGTATGGGCATGGGGCAAGGGAAGCCCCTTCCGGCCATTGTTTTGCGGCAGCACGCACTCAGCCGTTGCATACTTTTAGGCTGTTGACCCTGCCACAGGGCCCGGCGGGTGCCCGGTGGTGCGCCGTAAAATATGTTTGCCAATGCAATTTAAAGCTAAGAACTGGCATAGAGCGTGACGTTTAATAGCAGTTGAGCACACGAATTGCACTAATTACAAGCGCCCGGTGGACGGGGTCGCTACCTTTAAGCCCCTATTGATTGCCAAGTCAGCAGCACGCTTATTGGATTTGCCCTGGCAGAGCAGACGCTCTTCGCTCTGTGCGTGTATGTGTGCCACAAGGTAAACAAAATGCAATTTTAATTAACTGTATGCCCTATGCGAATGGGGGCGGACAGTGGATGTGGGCAGGGCGTTTGGGGCTTACCAAAGAAGCCAGCTGTTGGCGACGGCCGTAACGCAGGTGGTGGAGCTAGCCGAGGAGGAAGACGACGAGGCTGTGGAATTTGTGGCGGTGGAGTTGGTGGCGGTGGCGGTGGCGGTAACACAGCTGCTAAAGCATGAACCCATGCTCCAGAGCAGCGGATGCTGTTGCTGCTGCTGTTGCCACAGTTTTTTTTTTGCTTTCTTCTTCTTTTTTGTCGTCAGTGTTCTATAAACGGTTTTTCGCTTTCGCTCCCTTTTGATGCACGTTTAATTTCTCGTTATTATTTTAGCTTTTTTACAGTTGCGCGTGGCTTAATTGACTCGCAGTGGGCGTCATGTTGCGCCCACTTCTGACTTTTCCGATTGTCTAGCTTTTGTTTTGCCTGCTGCTGGCTTTGCTGTGATGTTATTGTTCGTATTGCACTTGCATTGCTTGAGGTCAAGGCTCACTTTGTTCGTTGTTTGCTCTTTGCACTTTTTTTTTTGGCAATTGTCTGGCCCAGGCGTTTTTCAATGTTACTCCATACACAAGTAGTCATACACACACACACATGCAAACACACACGCACACACACTGAGTCGCGCGTAACTGCTTTGACTAAGTGTGGACGTCACTTGGTGACGCACCGCATGATTCCACGGGTTTCCATTCGTGTGCAAACTGAAACATTGAGCAGAAAGTTTCTGCTGTAGCTCCAGCTGATGGTTGTCAACGTCGACTTAAGGGTCGGGCAGGGGGTTGCTTATTTTGACAATCAGCTGTTCCCGGACATTCGTTGCTTTTACCGTTGCCTTTCGAACTGTCAGTTGCCAAAGTCAATAAGGAAGCGTCAAGTGTGAAAAGCTTCTGTTAACTGGCGAAACAAAGTTGAGCTTACAGAGTTTAAAGCTAAACAGCGTAACAGTTAAAGCTTCTGCAAAGCTTTTGGGGTAATAGTGGTAAATTTTAACATTGTAACATAACAGTATATTAAGCTTTGATTTCAAGGGGTGAGTATTAACAGAGCTCTGTTGCAGGCCATATAATGTTATCTTGCCTCTGCTGTTAACTCGACTTGGGGCATGGCGTTGAGCAGAACAGCTTAAGAGTGGATAGGCATGTTACAAGCATAAATGTTAAAACTCCTCTGGTTAGGCGCAACTTTTTTGATTTATGTAAAAACCATATTTTCTTTTTGTTTAATGTATTTTTAAAATAAATCATAAATTTTATTTTTCTATGCCCTTCCATTTAGCACCCCTTTGCCCCTTTTTAAATGTTTGTGCATATTTTTCTCACATGGAGGCCATAAAAACTGCTAGTTTTCTAGTTCTAAATTCGTCTAACACACACATTACATTTACCATATGCATATTTCAACGGGCATTAAGATTTGGTACGCACTCAAAGCATGAACATACATTAAATTAACATTTAACATGTGCATGTTAAATGCAGAGACTGAAATGTAAAAGCGCTGCTGCCGCAATATTGTTTGTTTATGTTTAAAAATGCCATCTGCTGCATAGTATAGACCGTCTAGTTTTATTTATGTATAGTAGATTATAAATTTTAAAATGTATATTTATATGCTTAAAGCTATCTACTTTTATATATATGCTATAGACTATCTACTCTAACATATATTTATTATGGACTACTTTTTAGATTGTATATATTATTTTCCTAATTTTGATCATTTTGATAAGTTATGTTTAGATAAGCTTAAAAAATGCTGCTAAATAGTTTTCTATATATTTATTTTTAAAAATTTATTTTATAGCGGGTTTTTAAGAGAGCTACGTTTTTTCAAATTAAATATCAAGGAAATTTTCTAATTATTTACAGAGTTTTTCATATTTTATTTTCACTAAACATTATTCAATTTTTTTTAAAGCCCAAAATGCATTTATAATTTTCAAGCAGTTATTGAAGTACTAAACGAAGCACTTTTGAAAACGATTTAATTCATATGTTTACTAATCAATTTGAGCTCCGATATGAAATAATCAAAGCATAAAAAAATTCGACCTATTTCTATATCATAGTCCAAAAAGCAAGAAGAATTTTATATACACACCTATATATATATATTATTTTATATGTATTTATATTAATATTATATATATTATGAAAAGGGTATCCTAGTCCAATTCGGTTGTCTACGACTTTCTTTTGACAGAAGCTTATTAGTTAATATTGTATTTTGCGATATGCATATGGTTAAGTGATATGTTATGATAAGTGAATTAGCTATCAAATGGAATAATATAGCATGATGCCATCTGCTTAGCCAATCTGATTTTCTAAAACAGTATTGGGACCAAGTACTTTGGTTGGGCCGTCGCCTAACATGACGCCGAAGACCAACGATGGATTTTGTCTGCATTTCGTCTCGGGTCTATGAATGGTACTCGGCTTCGGCATCGTCGGCTGCTGCTGGTGCTACTGCTGCGGATGTCGATGCTGCCGTTGATGCTGTGTTCGTTAGTTGCTTCGTTTCAGTGCCAAATCGGCTGTCGTAACGCGCGGTTGTCCTCCATCCATCGCAGTTCGTTCTGTGTGCTTCTGTTTCTGTACGTTGGAAGCGTATTTCGTTTGTTGTTGTTCAAGTGCAGCGGGCAACAAGAATTGTAATCCTAATATTGTAATTGCAATTACTAGATAGATGCTGCCTTATCAATTAATCATGATGCTATTTTAAGCAATTACTGCACCTATACATATGTATATATATATATATACATAGATGTACATCAACATACATGTCTGTGTTTGTACGTGTGTTTGACTGTGTGTATGTGCGTGTTTGCCGGCGTCACTGTGTCTGCTCTCTATCGTATCTATCGCATCTGCCTAATTAAGTTCTTGTGCAAATGTTGCAAAAACAGATCAGCGACAAAACATGAAAATGCGTCGCGTTGTCGTCTCGTTGGTTTATTTATAAATTGATTGCCTGAAACTCTCCCTTTGCAGCAAAGACATTAAGACGGTGAGTTATCAAAAGAAACAACAGATTGCTGAATGGGGACATGACTAGCAACTGAAATATATAAATGATCTTAACTCTCTGATCTATATTTATGTTTAAAAATTAATATATGTTGGAACTGCATAATTATATAACATATTTTTATATTTTAAAGTTTTGAGATTATTCGATTTAAACATTTAGCTAAGAGATGATAGCTACTTTGTGATCCTCGTACATTGTCTGGGCTTTGGGCCATTTCTTATTAAAACATTTATGCCTAGAGAAATGAAGCATAGCATAGAAAAGAGCTTATTAATGTTGTGAGTCAGGCCTAAGAGTTTCTGCTATTTTAAGCTAAGCCCTGGAATGTTGAAAAGATTTGAATATATAATAAAAGCCAACTTAAGTCAAATATTTTAATATATTCCTAATGTTTTCTTGAAGGTTTCTAAAAACTAAAAAGAATAATGAATATGTAATTAATACAAAGAGAGAGAGTGCTGCTAAAAGAAATATTGGCTTAATTAGTCAATGCATTTTCCAGTAATTGATAAAATTCATAGTTCTTATGGTCGAAAGGTTTTTGAAGATCATTAAATTTTTTAAATTATTACTTATTCAGTCAGCTGTCTGCAAAGCATTATAATATCAACTATATAGTTATGAATAAAGAAAACAATATCTTATAAACAAAAATCTTATTACAGAAATGGAGCTAATGATAATACAAAGAAGATTTATGAAAGAATTGAGTCCAAGTCTATGAATTAGAAGGACAAGCCAACAAATCACTGTAAAAAAAAATTTCAAATAAAATATTTAAATGAATCCTTTCTCTATGCTTCAATACTTGAGTTATGTATTTTATATTTGACAGTTTTCTGAAAAGGCAGTTTTATACATTTACGTTGTTTTCCTATTTACAAAAACTTTTGATATTCGCTGGATTTCCTCGGAAATTTTGCCTTGAATAAATCAATATAACAATGTTAAAAGAGCACAAAGTTGTTGCAAGCAGCTGTCAGCCAGATCAGTTGCTCATTCGCCCATTTGCAGTCAAGACCAATTGCAGTGCTGCTTGCCCCTTGTTGCCGCAGTGAGTTATTAAACACTTGGCTGTCTGCTGTGTTTATTAATGCATGCAGCAGCACCAAAATGCTGCAAAATGTTGCCTTTTGTGTGTGCTTTCTCGTTGTTTTGTTTATGCGTTGCTTCCGTTGCAGCGCTTAAGCAACACCGACATCAGCTCCTACTCCAAATCCATTTCTGCCCCATGGCAATTTCATCGTATTCAACTCGTTAAGCAAGTTTTACTACAGCTACGCATGAAAAATCAAGCATTGCATTGCCTGAAAACTTAATCCCGAACTTTTCACTCTGAACACTAGACTAGCCAAGGCGTTAAAGTGTTCCATGTGCTGAGGGCCATTAAGTATTCGAGTGCAGTTCGAGAACTGCACGTGTTCTGCAATTGTGGTTTAATAACAGTCAATAAATGCATTTCTATTAGCAGTTTTATCCATTGTATTTCAATAATAATTCTCGCACGGGAAAACAATTTTGTGTAATCAATGCATATTTAATATATAGTAGAAATCAGTTTAATAATTTAAGCAATGTACAATTTTAGAAATATTTTTTTAATTATTTTTATTTTGTATTTATTTTTAGTTTGTATTTGTTTTACAACTACCAGTTGACATAAGCCGAGTTTTTGATTGCGTGTTAGCATTTAAGCTGGCTGCCTAAAGGCTGTACGTAAATCTATATAAATTATAATAGGTATGTAATATGTAGATTTATAAGAAAGACATGAAAGGATTATCTAAAGGCTCATTTTAGCTAACGCCTGTGCATAGATGTTAAGAGCCAAGTTATTTAACTGATATTGTAGTCTACTTAAGTGTCTATTGATTTCGTTAAGAATGTATTGTGTATATTTGGTACCATGGCCAGCGAAGTTTAACTGTTTCGACTGAAATCTTTGTTTATTGTTTTACTGATGCAAATCAAAATTGGTCTTAAAGGGGGTTTCAAACGACATTAAGCGCTTTGTCATTAGTTTGATTTAGTTGGTTTTCTTATATTTTAAATGTAAATTTTAAATGTAAAATGCTTGAATGAGATATTGCAATAAAAGAAATATGTTCTAAATCTATTTGGACATCTCTTGTCAAAGAGAAGGCTACAAAAATGCTCTGACTTCATAAACAGAACGTTTTTATTTTTGTTTTTTTTTTTTTTTATTTGCAACGACTTGAGTATCTATGACAAGTATTTTCTATAAAATTCTGTTGAACTTCAAATATGTACTATTTACATTGCCGTAAGGCAACAGCATGATTAAGACATGATCTGAGTGACCAACTGTTGGCGCGCATCAAGAATTTTCCATTAACATCTGGAATTGTCCTTTGAGCGGGACAATAACAACAACTGTTGGTATTTAACATATTTTATGCTCATTAAGTGTCACATTAAGTGCAAACTCTTCGACTTTTACTGAAATGTTCAACTGCCGGCGGCTCCGGCGGCTGCCGTGGCAGCTTCCGTTCAAAGCTGTTTCTGTTAATACCCTGTATATGATATTGTTGTAACAAGGACTATAAGCCGTGGAGAGTCAGATAGAATAAGAAAAAAGTGAGATGGAGAGAAGAAGAAATGGATGCGAGGTTAAGTGAGAGCAAGAGAGAGAGAGAGCGGTCATAAAAAACGGTAAGAGATAAAGGTGAGAGAGAATGAGAGGTAAGAAAGACAGATGAGAGTGAGATAGAGAAGAGAGAGAGCGAAGAAAGGGGAGAGAGAGTCAGAGATAGACAGAGAACTCCGTCTCTTTCTCTGCCTATCTCTTTCTCTCTCTCTCTCATGCTTCTCTTTCTCACCTGTCTCTCTTATCTCTCATTCTCACTCACCTTTAAGCCAATGTCTTTGCTCATCTTACATTTTTAATATCTATCGATCGAATATTAAAACTATTTCAAAAACTATGCCCTACAATCAAAGAGGCAGTTGTTTCATATTGAGAAATATATATCTCAATATTAAACAACTGCCTCTTTGACTGTAGGGCATAACCTAGTCGAGCAGTCATCATGAATGAATTGGTGCATGTTTTATTTTTAATGCTTATGTACATTGATGGCGATCAATTCTGGTGGCTGTGATTTAAGTGCGCGTAAATCTCTGCGGTGAAAAGTGTTGCCAGCTCCTTAGCCCATGTCCCGTTCTCTCTTTCACTCTCTATGTCTCTCTCTCTCTCTCTCTGCCGCAGACCATCTCCCTCACGGCATCCAGCTCGGCCTGGGCCAGTTCTGGTGGCTGCTTTTGGTGTTCATGCTATATAGGACTATATGCTGCATCGTTCATGGTTTGTTGCCGTTATTTGCATTTCATTTTTGCGTGTGGCGAGAGAAAATGTAAATTGATTTATTATGCACAAGCGACTGAATGCAGAACTTGGCAGGAGGCGAGTCCTGCACACGCACCGCTTGCCTGGGCTTGCTGGCCAGCCAAAAGAATACACTACACCAAATACAAAAAAAAGAAGAAAACTGTGAGAAAAAGTAGGTAAATCTTCAATTGGAGTTGCCGCGTGTGGCAGTTGCATTCTTGGCCAGTCTGCGGGGGCGTAAACATTGCTATTAATATTGATTTAAATGCGCTCAGCAGGAAAGCGAGACAAAATGGCAGGAAGAGAGAGAAAGTGAGAGGGAGAAAGGGAAAGGATAAATACTGTGCCCATTACGCTCGTTGCATTGTTTGCCTCTCTCTTTCTTCCATTACTCACTGTCAGCGAGCATTCAAAGCCGACAGCGCAACGTTGACTTTTCGCTATTAGCCAAATTGCAAAAATCACGCGCTTAAAGTTCTTCAAGCAAATACAAAAAAGAATATATATATATATATATATATATATATATATATATGAATATATAAATGATAGAAAAAAACTAGTACAACTTTCAGTCAGCCGCAAGGTATGCAACACAAAGCGAAATTCACGGAATGCCACGGCATAATAACTTTTGGCAATAATACAAAAAGCTTGCTGCTTGCCGCGCCAGCATGGGTGTGGGCGTGGCACTGCCTTCAACCAAATCGTTGGGCTGTGAACAAACATTTTAAAATATGCATAGCGCAAAAGGCTCTGGGCACATAGTGGGTCCCCCATCTGGCGGCTAATACACATGTCAAACATGTAAGCAACTCGACTCCAGCTCGCTCTCTCTCGAGATGTATGTTGCCTACTTTTAGGCAAATTACAAGTGAATATTGAAAAGTTTTGAGTTAAAGCCAAACCGAAATTCAATTAAGTTTACAAATTGATTTCAATAACACAGACAAAGCAAAGACAAACAAAAACAAGAGCAAGAACGCAGCGCATAAACCACACAACAGCTGCTATTAAGAAAGCATCGCCAGCATTTTAATTGAAATGCATTCATATTGCAATAGGGCGAAAACTTGAATGGCAAAATAGTTGACTAGAGTCGAGTCCTGTATCGTGCTGTCGGTCTGCAGCTCGCGAGCTACAGCTGGCGAAGCAAATTGCTTTGCGCTTATGACATGAACAGACAGAAGAAAATGTCAAATAGATAACCAGCTGGCGCTACAAAGTTACTTGATGGGGTAGATACCCTTTATTATTTGTGTATTTCTTTTTATAAATTTTTACATGCAAGTTTTATATATTTATTCGCTAATCTAAATTGTTTCCAAAGTATATCTTTAATTTATTTTTTTACATTGAGCTATATCTTGTGAAAGTGTATCAGCAGAGAAATTTTGATTGTCAGCTCAATGTTTTTAATCAGCTCGCCCCATTTTTTTTTAATTGTCTAAGATTTTTGTAATATTTATTTATTTTTATTTATTTATTTTTATATTTAATATTTTTTCCCGAATTTTAATTTTTATTATAATTTCTTTTGTAATTCTTTTATTTAGGCTCTACAAATTTTATAAATAAATAATATATATTATACTATATATTTATTTTTTTTTATTTAGTTAGTAAGAGAAAATATATGACATTTTATTTTAGTTATATATTTATTTTTTTTGTTGTTAACAAATATATATATTTTTTAATTTTAATGATTTCAACAAAGTTTCTAGCAATCTAAAAATAGTTTTTTACTTTTTTTGTTATTTATAATATTTACTTATTATTTTGTTTCTGTTTTTACAATAATATTTACATTTAAAACATTAGCTACAGGGTATATGTGATTGTGTAAGGGCGACGTGTCTGTAGCTTCGTCCCCTCTTACACATGCAAAAGCAAAGCAGAGCAAACGATGATGCCCTGAGACGAGGGATTTAATGATGATGATGATGATGACGATGATGACGGTCATGGCACTTGCTGGGTTGCCAAAGGGTGAGAGCTTGTCCAAGTGCCGGACAACTGGTCGAGTTATTGGCCAGAGGTTGCTGGCGGCAGTTCATAATGGTCAGACGCTGCTACGTTTATCTGCATTTTGTAAAGCGGCAAGTTGATTAGGTAGAAAACAAAAAAGCAGTAAAAAGGTAGACAATTAAATAAGAGAAAACATGATTCAAAGATCAAATATAATTGCAAAATAAATATGTAATTAATACATGTTAATTGGAATTTGCTTTTAAGCTCAGCTTTAAAGTCCGGGCACGTGTTGCGTCCATAGCTCAGTTATTATCGTAATTGAAGCGGCGTCCATTGGCCTTTGGCTACGTGTCGACGGAAGTAGCTGGGAATTAATCCAGCAGACAGCGTCTGGTTCATAGGGCAATCCTTGGCTCTCCCATAGCTCTCCATTGTAGCTGGACTGCTGTCCTTTTATGTGCTGCTCATTGCCTCGGCTATGGCTTTCGTAGCTTTTCATTTGTCTGTTGCGTTTTTATGACTTGACCGCTATTTTTGTTTTATGCTTCGCTTTATTATTATTATTTCTTTTTTGTTTTTGTTTCATAGAATTTCGTTTTAATCCGCTTACGTCAGGCAAAATTCAATCAAGAATTTGCACTGCTTGTTTTTTTATACCGCTCAGCCGCGCTTGGCTATGGCATATAAATCAGGAAAGTCGGCTTTTAGACGCTGCATTAAATATAAACAAATTGGAGCGTGTCCTTTAATTTCATCGCAAATTTATGTGAGCCATCGATAAAATATGCCATGACATTTCATAATTTTCCTTTTCCCTCTATTTGCAGCACACAACCACGAAAAAAGAACAAAATAATAAAAACAAGGAAAATTAAATTAATTAAATGTACAACATTTAAATAAATCCAAGCATAAATTGAACAGTGCTTAAAAAATTCAATTACTCGAATTTAATAAAATATATACAGTTATTTACATTATTGAAATTAAATGTGTTTTACACCTTGCTAAAAAGTAAACCAATTTCAGAAACATAACATAAAACTATATATATAACTATAACTTTACAATACTAAAAGAAAAAAAAATAATTATTAGTTGACAACATGTTGCACAAACTGTATACCCTACTCGCAACTCTGCTCATCTTGGAGACGCTGACAACCCTGGCGCTGAGCAGCGATGGTAATGTCAATAGCGTGGGCGGATCCACGGTCAACAATGGTGAGTGCAAAGATTTTATATAATAATTATATTTATACAGGTTCATAAAATTAAAAAGAGTCCATTGGGTTTGTGTGATGCTCTTCTATACTGACTATTTTTTTGACAATATGCTTCGTCTGATTAAAATTTGTCAAATGAGTTGACCTCCTTTACAGATTATATGAATAAAAACCAATTTGGGAAAAGAGCAAATCTTCTAAGGGAGTTAGAGCTTTGCTGTTGTAGCCCTGTTGATATCTTAGACAGTTAGGCAGTTAGATATGAAGCTTAAATAGTATATATATAGATTGGGTAATTGTTGACCTTCTCTTCTCTTTAAAGATCCATTTACAATTTATTCATTTCCAAATACATCTTTTATAAATTAATTACTGACCTATTCAATATGCATCAACCTTCATATCCCTAAGTTGCCAATATGTAATAAAATTAAGTCGCGAACGAGTATTATACAGTCGTTTGTGCTCGACTGGTAAAATTTTGTTTATTTGTATTACATAATTGCATTCTGATAGACAGCTTTGGTTGCGGCTGCCTCTTAATATTTCCGTCAGTTCAATTAATTTAATTATTTATTTAATTGTATCGCAATTATTGCACAACCGACGTAAATATCGCGAATCGCTTGTTTTTTCATACGTAATATGACATTTTAGCGGGTGTTAAGCGAGCGAGCAAACTAAATGAATTAGTTGAGAGCGTCAATTTAATTCCGATAGAATAATCCTTAAATTGTTAAACAACCGCTTAATTATGCGAGTCAAATTGGAGCTAAGCGAGGCTTAGTTGAGCATAGATTTGCCTAACAACTTGGCGATTATCCATATGATTACTTATAACTCTAATTGATTCGGATAATTGAAGTGGCAAATTGGCGGTGTCTAAAGTGTACAGTGGGTCGTAGGTCGTAATTTTTAGACAAAAATGTGGTATCAGATACCGTTTATATTGGTTTATCAATAATCATGTATATATGCCTCTTGGGGGCGTGGCAAATCTGCTAGTGATCTGGAGCTAAAACTTAACATTTGAGAGTTGAGTAGCAGACTTCCTCTTGAGATTTAACAAAATTGATGAGTGACCTACAGAGATCTATACTAAACGCTCTGACGTTTAGTTAAAATTGTTATTTAATAACTAATGTATATTGCCTTGGTTTCCCATGGTGTAAAGTTTGAGTATAGGGGGCTTCATACGTATCATATGTTACGCAATTCTCTCACGCAGTCCACTTGACGGCGTCAGTATGTGGTCGCCAACACCATGATCATGTTTGAACAGTGTTGTCTAAATAAAAGTCACTACTTAAAGATAATACATGTATTTTTTTGAGCTTGGCAGTAAATTAGGCAACTGATCAGCTGGCATTCGGCCTATCATTCTAGGTAAGCTTGTGGATGATGACATATCTGAACCATAGTTTATAGTTGTCAGTTCGTTATATTGAATTAAATTTTCAAATGAATTAAGTTTCTATTATATAAAACAAAAAAATGAGTATTAATTAAATCATATCGAGCTTTGGCGCTCACCTCATACTATAATAATACTAATACTATGAGAATCTTATAGAAAGGTGCCAATTAAAAAAGCCTTTATAAGTTTCAATTCTTGTATATGCCTCTACAATTTATATTAATTAAACATTTGTAAAACATTCAAATTGATTTAAGCTCCGAGATTAGACTAGTTAGCTTCATATCCAGTAATATTGGCTTTTGCTTCTGAAATAATTAGGAAGTGATGCAAATAAAGTCTAAAATGTTACTTAAAATCATGAGAATCTCAGAGAAAGGTGATGCTTACGACAAGTTCTGTGTACGTGCCAAATATTCTTTACTAAAACATAATTAAGCAAACAATATATATATATAACCGCTGTCCTAAATAGTTTTCTCTGCATCCAGCCTGGATAGCTGCTCTAGCTTCGTTATTTAATAGACGAAACTACCAGTCGATTATATTTATGAGTGTTTGAGGTTAATTTGAGATTCATTAGTTTGCCTTATTGCTGTAATTAAAATTATCAGCTCTAACTTTGAGAGTTGAATGCGCTCACTATTAAAACGTAACTAAAGATAAATATACCATTTATAACTCAGCTGCCAAGTTTAGGGCCACTCCTTCGGCACGCTCGCCTCGGTCAATTGTTTGGCAAAAACTTAAGTTAACTCAACTCTGTTTGGCCATTCAAAAACTTCATTAGCCCAGGCTACAAATGTTGTTGCTGTTGGAGGTGGTGCTGCCATCTACCACGATTCGGCCTGAAGCTAAATCAAAATCACACCCGTAAAACTTTCAAAAGCTAATAAATGGCACGAAAAGTTTCGGGCTGAGGCTCGTTTGTCATTTGGGTTCGAGGCAAGCGGCGAAATAATTGTCAATTTGTTAGCAGGCGGACAGGACAATGCCTGGCAGCAATAAAATTTATTTAAGTGGCCTCATAATTGTTAACAACAATGCACAAAGCAAACAAAAGCCTGCTTCAGCCGAAATGAGCAATTATTAAGCCATGGAAAATGTAAAACAGTAAAAAAAATTGAAACACGAAAAAAAGAATACAAAAATTATGAGGCAAGTCAGCAAACATCATAATCAAGTTATTATATGTATATCTGTGGCAGTGGCAGCAAAAGCAGCGCAGCGCAGCTGTAAGGCATGCAAAACGCTCAACAATGAAAATATTAATAACGTTAATGAAATTCTCATTTGCGTGTTGTCGTGGCGCGGTGCCGCGTGGGGGACAGAAAGAAAACGTCAGAGACAAACAAACTGTGGAGCCAGGCAATAATGCTAATGAGCAAATGTGTGTTGGCGAACAAGAAGGCGGCGCTAAATGTGTGGACATGGGCGGGGAAAAGTCAAGTGATATGCTGGGGTTAAGTTAAATTCATGCCAGGCATTTCAAATATGCGTGTGTATGGGTGTGTGCGAGTGTGTGTGTGCATTATTCTGTTCTGACAAGCTAAATATTTGCGCCGCTAAATAGGCAACAAAAACTGGCAGTTTGCGTGTTTGTGTGTTAATGTGTGTGTGTGCGTGTGAGTGTTAATATGTGTGTATGCGTGTTTGGTTAGTGGCATTTCAATGAGAATTGGCAGCTTTTTTTCTGACAGTCCTAATGAATTAGTTATGTGACTCTGATGACTTTTAAGTGGCTAACCAAAAATGTGCGTGTGTGTGTATGTGTGTGTGTGTGTGTGTGCAGAAGGAAAAATTCCAGTTTGTAAGCTAATGTAAATTACATGACCATTAAAATTGCGCTTTGATTTAAATGACTGCTTTGTGTTACAGCATATTTTGTTGCTTAAAACAATATTTTCAACAAGAAAAGAAATTAAGGAAAAGTAATTAAAGTAAATAAAATTAATGGTAATAGTACAATCTGCTAAGAATTCGGTAACAAATAAAATGCTTTGATTTAATTATTGAGATATTTACAGTTGAGTGTCCAGCTGCAACTTAATCTAAGCAGAAATATTGCTATGGATTATAACGGATATAGACTACATCGCTTAGTCTTAATAAAATGTATTAAAAGAGTCACTTATTCAAAGCAACCACAAATTGCCGTCAAACATTTTTTAAGATTTCATATATTTAGAATTTATTTTTTCACATAATTTTTAAATATTTATTTTGCTTATGATAAAAATATGAAAGCAGCAGCATTCAGATTTGTTAAATATTTTGTTTAGAAATAACTTTCGCAAAGTTGACAAGCATTAATTTATGCTTGAAAAACGTGTTCATCAGCGATGTCTTGTTCATAGAGGTTGGCCTTATAATTTCTTGAGGATGTGTGTTAAACTTTTTTCCTATCTGCCTTCAATTTGGCTAACAAGATTTCTGGCAAATTACTTGATAGTCTACCCAATTAGCCGAAAGTTTATTTGACATTTATAAAAATGTTTCCACCTCCCAAAAGAAAAATAAAGTAAGCTCATAAAAACGCTTTGATTCAATTTTGTGAAATGTTTGACGTTCGTGTCTGCTGACATTTTAGTATATCTTTCATAACTGGCAGCCATTAAATGGCAGCCAAACGAGTTGGCTCTGGCAGCCACTCACACACGCTGCTTGCACGCTCTCTGTTACCTATCTCTCTCTATCGCACATGTGCATAACAATTACATAAACAATTACAAGGCAACGACAGCAAACACTAATGACAGCCAAGAGATGAGCCACAGCGAGTGAGAGTGAGAAAGACGGAGCAGCGGAAGGAAGCAGAAGGAAAAGTCAGTCAGGAAAAATCAAATTTGTCAAGTGTTAAATTCATTGTTGTTGTTGGAGTTGCTATTGTTGCTGCTGTTGTTGTTGCGGCGCTGTAAACACAATAAAAATTACACTTAATTTGGCATTTAAGTGGCGACAACGAAGACAGCCAGCCTGGCAAATGTTTTCCTTTGTTAGTCAGCCATATAAAATGGCATTTGGGGCGTGGCCAGCCCACACACACACGCGTACTGGCCCCCTTTGTCGCCCATGTGTTAAGTGTCATTATGTAATGTGACATTTAAACAAAGGAGCGCGTGTGAAATGTGTTGATGGCTTTGTTGACATGTGAAAAGAAATGAAACTGAAAAAAAATATAAGAGCCAACAGCCAAAAAGTGCCCTCGACAAAAGTCAAGTGGTTATAACTATAACACAAGCATAGAGTGCTTGTTGGAAGGGAAAAGCACACACACACCCACACACAATTTGAGTTATTTCCATAAGCAAAGATCATTTGTCAGCTGCCAAACCAAGAGGGGACGAAATCTGTGCTTTCCATTATGAAAACACTCAACAGCGACAACAACAGCTGAACGCAATAAGCAATGCAACCATATGAAATGGTATAGAATGGGGTGTACTTTAAAGATTCTCACTCTCTCTTCATCATCCCCCAACTGCCTGACTGACTGACTGAGTGGTCATAAAAATAAAATGCCTTTCGCTTCGCATCATCGTTTAATGGCTGGCAAGGGCGTTGCCTTATCTATACTGATTAGCAATTAGCACGTGTCTTTTTGGGCCAAGCCGCACAAAACCCGGCTAGCAGGCACTAACATTGAATTATTATGCTGAAGGTCAGCCACGTGGCACAGTGGCAGTGGACAGCCAAGTGCCATCTGGCATAAGTCGGGCGACGAGGGCGACGGGTGCGACGGGCATCTCGGGCATATCCCGCATGGACCGAGATTAATGATGTGCCCGGCATGCCACAGGCGCTGGGCATTATTAGCGCTGCGCATGTGGCGGTTCCATGGGCCCATGGGCTGTCTCCGAGTGTCTGCCTGTGTGCAGCCGCATAAATCAAGTAGATTATCAGGTAGCGATAGTCAGAGCCAAGGATTTGCATATGAAATTTAGTTGACAGCCACAAGCAGTTACGGATTTCGAGTTTTTGCGCTTCACTTGCTCTGCAACACGGTCAAATCTCCGTCTGGGACTGTGTAAAGATGCTCGTTTTGTGGTCCATTTTATCTCATGGTCGTGTTATTCTCGTTATCCTCTTAGCCAATTAGTCGCTAGTTTAATGAGAGAATATTGTCTGTGTGTCGGTCATTAGGGTTATAAATGTTGAATAGTGTGAATAAGTATAAGGGATTTTACGTCTCAGTTGGCCCGTGTCATTAGCTGGTGTTGGGTATACGTCACTTGCTAAAGAATGTACAAATTGAAATTTACATTAAAGTTCAGTTTTAATGTTTTATAAAAAGACGAAACATCAGATTTTATTATAAATAATTCAACTTAGTTTGTTCAAAAAGATCGCCAAACCAAATCGATGATCGAAGTTAAGAGAACGGCGAAGACAACTATCGAACTTAAGCAAACAGATGATCGAACTCAAAAGAGCATTATGAAGAGCGCCGAATATCGTAGCGAGCGTGGTTGTGACTCAAGTGAGCGAACGATGGAACCAGTTACCGATTGTTTCTTATCTAAGTTCGTTCCTTTAATCGAACTAGCGCGGGCTCGGTATTATGTCAATGAACATATGTGAATAATAATTTCGCGTGTGTACACACTGGATTGTAAATTTTGGCGCGATTATATGAGAATGTGCGGGAAACGAATTATGTGCCAGAGTTTATTATAAAATAAGTAAATACGAATCAAAACTGTTATGCAAGCGGCAAAGCGAGTGCTGTCGCCCAGTAAGGTTGATAATGTTCCGGCGTCATGCAAGAAGTACAAAAAACAAATTGATCTCGATGTCCACCCGCCGCTTCCAACTGACCAGGAGAACTATGACTTTTTATTGGACGACGACAATGACTTCGATGTAAGTGCATTGGATGCTGCCGCAACAGCGAAGGGCATTGATCTGAACAGTTGGCAACGCTGTGTGGTGCTGAATGTGGAACGCCTGCCCAGGACTCATGATTTAGTACTCCAATTGCGAGGCGATGAAGATGCGGATTCGAAAGCTATTTGCCATTTGCAGGCGCCATGGAATCAAACGCCACTGGAGCAGGGTGATCTGGTATCGGTTAAAGCGCAGTGGCAGCCCACGCTGGCTGCATATGTGGTTAACAAGGAGCAGGGCTATTGTGTAATACATCCAGATCTGCTCATATCAAGTACTTCAGTGACTGGCTCGCTTTTCTGCCGACGCAAAGCCGTGCTGCAGGATCGTTTTCGTGGTGTTGATGCTACTAATGCGGTGGTAAGTGCGCCGCCATAAAAATCAGAATCAAATACTAATCATATCTTCTAGATGATTATAGGCACATTGGTTCACGAGCTGCTGCAAACAGTTCTATCGCAGCGTCTGCGACAGAAATCACAAGTGGAGGATGCACTGCAGCAAATGCTGCATAGTGCTTCTTTAGCCCATCAGCTCTATGCCGGGCAGCTGAATCGCGCCGAGATCGAATTGCAGCTATATAAGTTTGTAGGACCAATTGTTGACTTTGTAGCGCAATATGTAGAGGGCAAGCTGCCCTCTGTACAGCCACCGGAAATGTACAAGGGTCGGATTGATCAAATACACGATATTGAGGAAAATCTGTGGGTGCCGCAGCTCGGACTCAAGGGCAAGGTTGATGTTTCTGTGCACGTGCGCAACAAAAAGCAGCCAATACCATTGGAGCTGAAAACTGGACGCGCCAGCTTTTCGATGGAACACAAGGGTCAGCTGTTGCTCTATCAGCTAATGCACTCGGCTCTGGGTCAAGAGACGCGCAGTGGTCTGTTGCTGTACTTGCGCGAAGGCATCCTGCGCGAGGTTCACGAGGGTCGCAACGAGCAACGCGATCTCATCCTGCTGCGTAATGATCTGGCGCATTATCTAACACGCGATGTGCAACTGCCGTCGGGTGAAGAAACTATATCTCTGGTCGAACAGCCTGGTAAGCTGTTGCAGCCCTTACAGCTGCCCGAACCCATTTCACATCATAGCGCCTGCGGAAATTGTGCCTATGCCACGCTCTGCTGCAGCTTTGCCAGTACAGATTCTCAGCTTGAGCTGAGTGAATCTCATCCGCTGCGACGTCTAATGCCAGAAGTTCTAGATCATCTAAGTCAAGCGGATTATGAGTATGTGTTTCACTGGTGTGGTCTGTTGGCTCTAGAGGAACAACAAGCGCGAAAATCACATCAGCTGCGAGCGCTGTGGACTGAAACACCTGCCAAGAGGCAGCAGCAGGGTCGCGCGATCCAACAGTTGCAATTGCCTAAGAATCATCAGGCACTTCTAGTGGATGGACGCTTTGAACAGAAATTGATACTGTCCGAGGAAGCGGATAATGAACTGAACTTAACACTCAGCGGCGTGAGTTGAGCAATGAGATATCTTGTTGCCTCTTATAATTTGAAAATAATCCTTTTCTAGTTTGAGGTGGGCGAATATGTCATCATTAGCTGTAGCTCGCGGCTGGCCATTGCTGCCGGCTACATAACAGCGCTAGAGCCGCGCAGCTTGTGCGTGCAACTAGAGCGAGATCTTGGCCAGCGTTATGTGCTGGAGAGTTTCATAGTGGACAAGCATGAATCCCAGAGCTTTGCCAGTTTCAATTTTACGAATCTGGCGCAACTTTTAGCGCCCAGTGAACGTGCGGCTCAATTGCGGTCCATTGTGATTGCCCGGACACTGCCAAAGCAGCAAAAGGTTTTGCCTCGCATCATTGGCAGCAAGGGCGGGCCCATGCTGCGCTCATTGAATAAGGTACAGCAGGTGGCTGCCTTGCGTGCCCTCACCACCGATACATACCTGCTGATCAAGGGACTGCCAGGCACAGGTAAAACGCAGACACTGGTGGCCATTGTGCGGCTCCTGCATCTGATGGAGCGCAGTGTGTTAATTACAGCACAAACGCATTCCGCCGTAGATAATCTGCTGTTGCGTCTGCTGCCCTATAATCTGCCGCTGATGCGTCTGGGTAACAGCGCACGAATTCATCCGCAGTTGCAGGAGATCAGTGAGGCACAGTTGACGGCTAATTGCGAAACAGTTGAACAGTTGGCGTCAGCACTAGAAAAGCCAAGCATTGTAGGCGTCACCTGTCTCGGAGCCGGACATGCTCTGTTCCAGCATCGTAAGTTCGACTATTGCATCGTGGATGAGGCCACACAGGTGTTGCAGCCGGCGGTTTTACGTGCGTTGAGCCACAGTAGCCGTTTCATACTTGTCGGCGATCCGGAGCAACTGCCACCGCTGGTGCGTAGCCGTGAGGCGCGTCTGCGCGGCGCTGATGAGAGCCTATTTCAGCGTTTGGATTGCGACGAGGCCACAGCCGTGCTGACCCTGCAATATCGTATGAATCGCAGCATTACACGTCTGGCCAACCACTTGACGTATGGCCAGGCACTACAATGCGCCAGTGAACAGGTTGAAAGTGCGAAACTGCAATTGGAACCACCAGCCGAGTGTTGTCTTTGGGTGCAACGCACGTTGCAAACTCATTTGGAGCAAGCAGTCGTTCTGTTGGACACAAGCGATTGTGCACAACGCTGTCAGGACTATGTAGATGCATCCAAACAGCAGTGCAATACCAGCGCCTTCATCGAACAGTATTATGGCGAAGCCGTTGAACAAACAATGCAACCAACTCAATTACAATCAGGTCGTCCTCGTCGTGTGCCTAAGTATAGTAACTATTGCGAGGCGGCCATTGTGTTGCATTTGTTGCGACAACTGCTGGAGGCGGGCTACGATGCTACACGCATTGGGGTCATTGCACCATATCGCGCTCAGGTGGAGTTGCTGCGTCAGCTGGGCGAACATTTAACCGGTGTGGAGTTCAATACAGTTGATCAGTATCAGGGACGCGATAAGAATCTAATAATCTATAGTTGTACGAAGACAGGCAGTGCCAGTGCAGAACAGAATATGGAACGTGCGCGAGAGGCAGAAATCCTGGAGGATCAACGTCGATTGACTGTTGCTATCACACGTGCCAAACATAAATTAATTTTACTTGGGGACGTTAACTGTTTGGCACGCTATACGCCCTTTCAAAAACTTTTCAATCATATTCCCGAACGCTGTCGGTTGCACTTGGCCGACGGCCGCATGGGCTTCAGCTGGCAGCAACTATTCCACGAGTTGGAACAGCTCCAAGTTAGCAAGTGATTAAAATAAGGATTATTTATTTTAAATTTAATTATATTTATTCTATTTTAAGTAAAACTATGAACGCCAAAATAAATGTATTGTCATCCAAATTTTCTTTACTTGTTATTTTTTCCAAATTTGACTGTTGTGACTGTAGATTTCTTCTAAAAGTCAACCATTTTTCGTCTGTTTTTGAATGATTCCACTGTTCAAACTGTTTTTTTTTATAATAAAATAATGATCAAATTGTATTTGTCTAGGTAGCTCTGTTGTTCAGATAACTGAAACAAAAGCAGTGTATGAATATTGTCTTCCTATCTTAGGCAAACTCTTCAGCTGCTCAAGCTGTTTAAGTACAATAGTTTGTTCGTTTTCAACTATAAACTGCCTATAAATTAAATATAGAAATACTATAGACTTTTGCCTGCTTCAATAGAGAATGACTGACTAGGAAATACTCTACTGTGCAATTCAGTCTCATTTCTTGACATCTAAACAGAAACCAGATTTTAAAATAAACTTGAAAGAAATTGTGACAAAATAAAACAAGTTTTCGTTGCTTGCATTTCACTTTAATTCTTAAATTTTCGAGCTGAAAAGTCTTATTATTTATTGCAAGCTTCTAGCGTTAGCTCATGTTGCTGCAAGAAGTGCATTCATTGTGTTCAGAGCTTGTTCATTTCTAGTAAACAAACCAATTTATAGACAACTATTGTTGCTATTTTAAACTAACATAGTGAACCACTTAAGCGAAAGTCTTGAAATGTTGCCATACATGCACTCGCATATATTTATGCATGTGTGTGTGTGTGGCTTACTCTCTCTATGTGTGTGTTTGCCACCCATACAGACACGCACTCTAATCACACCCACTTCAATTCACTGCCAAGCTCGTACTCTTTCTTCTGCACTTATGCATTCACTTCGTTGCACGCGTCGTCAATGCGCACAATGTGGGCGTCACTTAAGTGTGTGTGTGTGGGTGTGGCACTAAATGACGCTGAGTGCACATTGCCACAATTCTTGGGCAATTGTTGTAGTTGTTGTTGTTGCCGCTGTTGATGCTATTGCAGTTAGTGGCATAATTTACATAGCAGCAACACTTGAAACAAACCGTTGCATACAAAGGCCAACCAACTAAGCTGGAGTGGCTGGAGCTTTGACCGAGTCTCGGGGGAATGTTCTGCATGTTTTATGATTAGCGCAATTTAGTGCACTTCAAGATGCTTAACCATGGCGTATATGTAATGCCTAATTAGCGCCAGAGCAAAAGTTTTTCATTGCAATAGCTAACCGCAGGTCATACGAAAACCGCCAAATAGACGCGCAGACAGAGGGACAGAAAGAGAGGCAGTGAGAGAAAAACAGAGCAACAGACACGACGGCAACGCAATGGCCCAACTTGAAGCTACAAATTTGTTTGGCTTTCGGATTTTACCAGATACCCACAGACGCCAGCGGCAACAAAACCGCAACAACAAAAACAACAACAGACAGCTGCAATTGCAGCTGGATAGGTGAGCTGCGCGTGGGATGCAAAGCACGATAATTGACCTGCAAGCGAGCGAGTTCCAGCGAAATGTGTATGTGTGTGTGCTTACGTTGGCCATGCAACTGTGCAACAACTTTCGCTTTGATAAAGGACCTTGGCGTCAAGTCGAGTCCTTTCGGCGGCAACGAGGCATGGCCTTTGCTCCATGCTTTATCAAAACTAGATGGGAAGCAACCGCACTACACTTGGCGCATAGCATACTTTTTGTGCTTTAAAATCCAGGTATATTTAAAAGGTATGCGTGTCTAAAAATCAATGCACCTTCACTTTGCAGGCAACTTTTTATTAGAAGTTGAAAAAAGGAACTGCCAATAGACAAAACGTGTACGTGATTTCATTTCTTTCAAAAGTATCATAAATCTATGTATTCAACTCTTCCATTCAAGAGTAAATTGAAAACTTAATTCGCTTTAGTATAAGTAGACATTTAATTCGCTTTATGACGATTTGCAGCCCCGAGGCGAGAGAAAGACATCAGTTTGTGGCGAATGCTTGCCGACAAAGTTTGGCTTAAGGCATTTTGACTAAGAGCGTATCAAAAACAAAATAACCTGCCAAACGCTGCTTAGTAAAGAAATCTCAGAAAACAAAGAAAAATGTTGAAACAATAAAGAAAGAAAGCCGAAAAAACAACAACAAACGAAACGCAACGCACAACTCATTCAAGCGCATTAAGCGAAAATAAAGTTTATATTTTGTAAAGAAGAGAAATAAATAAAGAAAGAACAACTGTGCTGCTGTTTGTGTGGGTGAACTCAAAAGGAAAAGCGAACTAGATAAAGTTGCCTGGCGATGGAAAAAGGTTCACTAAGCGACTGAAGCAAAAGGATTTGCTTTGGCAGTCCGTACAAAATTAGTCGGTCAATTTGCATAAGCAATAAAACAAAGCATACTTTTGTGCAAATACATCCAAAGGGCCGTGTAAGCAGCATATTTTTAGGGGCGTTCTCAAACGGATATGCCAAGATATTTGAGCTGATGTTAATCGTAATCGTTCTGCTTCATTTTGGGCACGAACAAAACGTGATTTAGCACGACGCGTGCGTGTTCGAAATTTAGATTTTTGATTTACTTTTGCTGGTATGGGGCACATATGTAAATACTACTATTAATAGAAGAGATTCAAGTCGTATGTCTGCCATTCTCAACGTCCTTCAGGCAGTAAATAGTATATTGGCTTTGTGCAATGTGCGTCTTGTGTCCACTCTTCATCCGTCCGTCCATCAGTCTGTCTGCTTTTAGAACTTATGAACACAAGACAAAGAGTTCCGCTTTTTCCGATGCATCCACTGGAGGCATGGTAATTCGTAAAAGATTATATTTGGTACTAATTAAACGGTAGGCAACATCAAAACGGTAGAATTTGAAATACATATTCGTGCAGATAACAAGTATAGAAATCTACGCCACTTTTAGTGCTAGAGCCCCAATTAAAATCGGAAAAAATGTAGCGCGCGAAGAATTTAAAATCAGAAGAGCCGTTTCTTTCTCAGATTTAATGGCAAGAACTTCAAGCTCTGCAGTGAGCACAGTGTTGCTCTTTTCTTGCAAAGTTATTCTTATAAATTCCTTGACAGGAAATTCGAAGGATTTTGATTACGTAAAAAAATTTTTTTGGATTGTGAACGAGTATTTCTCAGTCAGCTACATCCCTATAACTATAGAAAAAGTTTAACTTTCAAATGTTTTCTACAGAAAATAATTAATATTATTCTTAAAGCACGCGTAATTTAAATGTATACATATTTTCTATTATATATATATATAATATATAATAATAATAATTAAATATTATGTTAAGCGTTAATTAATTTATTGACCTTTCCAATCATTTATAACAGAATTCATTATTCCATGAATATTAAGTTGTATAAACTAAACAAATCATCATATTCGCATTCAAAGCATTCAAATCGAACAGCCAACTTATAATTGCCAATCTCATTTTTGGTAAGTGGATAGTTATTGGGGTGACTCGTTTTGTTGTCCACAGTTGACTTTTCAAAACTTAATAAAAGTTCGTCGAATCGGTTAACCGTTTGGCTTATACTATACTACTTGTAAATATCAAAGCAGTTGAGAAAGTTTTATTTATTTATTTTTATTTTTTTGGATACTTTTGCTTGTTTTTATGGAGCCATTTTATGGGGCGTAAAAATAACATTTAAATGTTAACACGCCATTTAAACGCAAATTTGTGAAACGCTTGCCTACTTTTGGGCGCCGCAAGAAAAAAGTGCAGGAAAATGGGGGGAAACTGTAAAACTGTGGCATACCAACAGGCGCCCAGCATGTGGTTTTTTCCGAGCTGCCAAATGGCAGCTGAGACGGCAGGACGCAAAAAAGAACACCAGAAAAAGTACAAAAAAACTTGCCCCAAATTTATTGACGAAAACAAAGTCAAGTGCCGAGAAACCCTAACTCGAGGCTACAGCTGAGATTGCAGCGATTCTGTGGGTACTTCGTCTATGTGGGTACTCCATGTGTTTACGAGCTATGATAAGCTAAGCAGAAGCGGCAAAAGCAGCAGCAACAACATTGGCGGCAACCCGACTAGCGCCATTAAGTATGCTACACGTTGCGCACTCACTGCAATGTTGTCGTCGGCGACCACAGAAACAGAGCCAACTATAAATCTATCATGTTTACGCTGAGCTTGACGAGCATGCTCCCGCAGATTCTCAGATGGCCAGACAGTAAAGATGGCCGAACCCCCATGCCCCAAGCGCAACTACAGCCACAGTTGAGCACAATTTGTTTATGCAAGTCTGAGGCTGTGAGCGAGTAAACGTTGCTTGAATTATGGCTTTGTTTATCCCAAGTCGCACACAAAGAAGAAAAATAAAAATTTGCCACACCCACACCCGCTCTATCCCTTGCCGTCCCGCAGCCCAGCCTAGACCTTAACAGTGCCCACACTCGAGGGTCCCAAGTTTTGCGCTAACACAAACGGCAAAAACTTTGCCACACATTGCAACGTGCTGAATTTCCTCTACGAAGATGGGGCGTGATATGTTATGGCATCATAACAATTGATTTTATTTTTCTTGCTTATTGATATCTCGTGGGTTACTCGGCAAAGAATTCGAGAAGAAGAAGGGAAAGCTCTGCACGTCTTATCGTCAATTGGTACAAAGTTCGCTTTTATGTGGGTGTCTGACATTGTCCCCAAAAAATAGTTTCCCTAAATGTTATCGTATAAATTTTTATTTACATTTCGATAAACGCGTCCTTTAAATAAACCAAAATTTATATGCATGCCACTTACAGTATTATATAAGCTCTTAACTTAGCGACCCAAGCCTTTTATTGTATAACTAGGCACAGTCAGCACAGTCAGTTATTGTTGAATATCAAATAGACAAATTACACTGAGCAACAAAGTTTTTTTTGTCGAATGTGACTTCACAATGAATACAAAAAAAAAATATAATAAATATATTTTATAGGTGTAAAATTTCTTTTATTATTATATTTCATGTTCTGTTTCTAACATAATAAAATAACAATAAAAAACATAATTTATTATAATAGAAAAACGCTGTAATTGACTCAACGTTCAATATACGTTTACTTCATAAAATTTTGATAATTTGCAATGACTTCAATCACTTACGAAGATTGAACTAAAGGCTGTAGTTTAATTAGTATACTTTGATTATTATTTATTAATAAATTGATTTCTAAAAAATATGTACTTTATCGAGAGAAAAGAATTTCAGCTCTCTAGCTTCAACAGCGACTAACAAGGCGACAGGCAGCTCAGCCAATAGGCTTATATAGATCTTAAGTTTAACCTTAAGATTTAGTTTTTATTTAATAATATTCAGCTAAATATTTTAATATCAAAAATTTAAAATTCATGTTAGCTAGTGTTATCTGAAATTAGCTGCACTCAATAGCAATAAGTTTTCATTCGCAATTGTTTACATTTCTTGTTGGCAGCTCATTTGCATATTTTATTCTCTGGTAAACTTGTTGCGTGCCAATAGAATATTTTGGACATAACAGCAGCAAACCCCTATCGACATTTATCCGAACTCGCCGTTCGCGTGAGGGAAGCAAACTTCTTGGCTTATTGATTTCGTAGCCTTTCTGCAAATACTTTGTTTGACACTTGCAACTGGCAGTTTGACAAGCCGCAAAAAGTTCGTTTTATGAAAATGTTTTTGACACGTTTTTAATAAGGTTATTCACGTTGTTGTTCCTGTTGATTATTTGTTGTCGTTGTTTTTTTTTATTTATTCGCTCTCTTTTTCGTGTTTTTTTTTTGCTGTTGCGTCATGTCTACCTGAGTTTCGTGCAACATTTGCAACGCCTGCTTTTGACAATTTGTGTTGTTAATTTAATTAAATTCGGCTTCGGCGAGCATGGGCGTTCCGATTGGCGCTCCATAGAGACCACTTGTCTGTGTGGCCGCCAAGTTTGTGCTTTGGGAGTTTTACAAAAACTTTATGAACTCCCAAGTGCTGCAAAATGAGCAGCTATCAGTTTGAGGGACAGGCGCGTCAAGAACAACGAAAATGACTAGGCTGTCAATTACTAAGAAATTAAATAAATATGTATAAAATTATATGGCCTTTAGCTTTAATTGACGTTGAATAAGCAAAAAAGTAAAAATGTTGCAGTCGGCGACGCTTTATCTTGAAATCTGTAGAAGAAACAGTTTTCACGATTTGCCATTAGAGAAGATCAACAGTAACTCAATTGCTAGTTTGTATCTGTATGATCGTTGATATATATACTGTATACTGTTACAGCGATTATATATTTCAAAATTCATGACTCCAGCACCAATAATTGTACTCTGTTCACTTCGTGAACGATTTCTAAAAGATGTCCAAGACTATTCAAATAATCTCTCAAGTACAAGATAAATTTAATTTGTTTTGATTATAAAAGTATTGAATGGAACTCTTTTTAATTTTAATATAAATTGTTTATTGAAAGAATTTTAATACTAGAAATTAACGTAAGCGTATTATATAAGAATTAATATCTTAAATTATTTACTGCATTTAATGAAATAACATGTATATCTGCTCGGCTTTAAGCTTAGAAATACCAAGTTGAGGTTGATTGTCAGTTATTTTCAATTAAAACAAGACTGGCAGGTGGCAGTTTAAGCAAATGCAACAATCAAAAAGCATTTACAAATGATTTTTAGTAGACGTACACTATACCCAAATGACCTGCAAAGCCAATCAATATAAATAAACTTTGAACTTTGCGTTTGCTGAAAGAAGGCAAAAAGGAACTCTTGGCCTAGCGTACACAACAATAACAAACAAAAAATTTCTGCCAAATAAACTTGAAGGCAAACCAAACAGAAAATGGCATAAAAATAAAATCAAATAAACCGAAAGAAAAGTTCGAATAAAATGTGATTATACGTCGAGTATGTGTGGCTGTGGCTGCTGTCCGGCGCACAAAAACGTGCCCAAATATAAAAGTAAGCTAGCTGTTGAAATCTCAGACTCTTGGTTAGTTGCATTCAAGGCAACAACAACCACAGCAGCAGCAGCAGCAACAACAACAATGGTCTATGCGAAATGTAGAAAATTTCATTTTCACTGGTAAAAAAAACGCATATGAACAGGAAAAAATAGCGATAACTCAAATTGAATGCCAATAAAGTAACATATGCGGCCCTCCAACTAACTCACATAAGCACACACACAGACATAGCAACACAACCCTGCGTATACGTAACTGTAACTAGCAAGGCGTTGGCTGAAGGACACGCCATGGGCAACGTGAGGCGCCCCTCCGGAAGTTGGCAACGCAGCGCAGCAAATAATAAAAAAAGTAAGAACAGAACTGAATCCAAGCGCCGAGAGCAAAACTAACGAGCTTCGCTGTATTTAGCACAGGCATCTCCAATGGCCCCAAAAGTAATGCCAATCTAAAATAATACAATGTGTAGCATGTGTTAGCATTGCGGAGGAGAGAGAACGAAGATGGGCGCCGTATAGGGCGATAACGAACTGCCACGAAACAAATGTATTACACAAAAAAATAATAATAATAATGAAATAAAAAAAAAATAATGTAGAAATGTACGAAAAAAACCAACTCACACTGTGTGTGGGAGGGTCGTTCATTGCTTTTTCTTCTTCTTTTTTTTTGGGTAGGTCACATCAGCTTAGCAGATGGGGACTGTCAACAACGTTTCGTTGACAACTATTGACACTAACATGATATTACTTATGCATAAAGCCGTAAAGCATGGGCATGCAGCATGAGTGATGATGCTATGAGCGAGGTCTGTTTCGAAAGTTGCAAAGAAAATGTTTTCATAATTATGAAGCTCAAATTATTGAAAGTGCAAAAGCATATGAGATGTCCCAATAATGATATTTTTATAATTTAGAAAACATTCTTATTGCTGCTCTTTGTAATTGTGTCTTATATTATAATCAAATTTTTCTTCGTGCAGTTTTAGTTGGACAAGATTTGCTACATGTTCTATTTATAAATGAAGCTATTTCATGTCTCATCGATTCGAACCCATCTCGCACCACTCAAAAATAAAAAAAAAGGAAGACAAATACATACACACACAAATAAAAATACTCATAAACATGTTCATGACGTTGGCTTTGCTTTCTGTTCGGCTTTTGTTATTTTTGCATACGTTATGCATATTTTGGTACAATTTTTCATTTTGCATTCATTCTGAAGAAATTGAAAATGTTGCTGGCCAAGTGAAGCTATAGCAGGCAGTTTGGGCGAAGACCTTGGCCTTTTGTTGGCCCAGCTCTGAGCTCTGGGCGGCAACTGCGACTTTATATTAACACTTAGACATTATCATAAGCTTTGCATATGCGTTGTATGTTTGCATGTGACTGCTCGCCTCAGCATTTATTGTCCCCTTAGCTGTTGGCAGGTCAATTTTCGTGAATATTTGTTGAAAATTCTATCACATATTTGGAATTTAGCCTAGCCAGCAATTTTCTCCATTTACCTGAAGGCAATTTCATATTTGTTTATTTTCTGCATATTTTATGCACATTTTTTCCGTTTTCTATCACATATTTTTTGTTTATTTTATGGTCAAGCTCTCCACTCTGAAACACTCAGCAAATATTTTATGCTGTTTAAGTTATTCAAATAGATTGAAGTGTGCAATTTTTCGATCATTTTTTTCATTCCTCAAGCACATTGAATGTTATTTTTGTGTAACAAGTAATTTCTTGAATATTTATGTTTAATTTAAAGCACAGCTTTAACGTGACGTCAGCTCAGCGGCTTGTAAAAAGCTTGTAAATAACAATCGCATGATATTACATTCATTTTGTTATATTTACCGTTTGCAATTAACTGAAAGAAACTCCAACTTCTATGGGGTTTTTGATTGTTTTCAGTTTTTTTTTTTATTTTGAATCACTTAAAGCATTTTTAAAATTTGTTTTTAATTTATTTGTATTTGTTGAGGCATGCTGAACACACAAACACCTCTTTTTGAAAACGCACCCACACTCACGCCCACACCCATGCCCATCTGTCCCTTCATTAATATGCAATAATATTTAAGTACGGCGTCTGTTCAGTTAACAACTGTGTAGAATAGAAGTCCATTTGCCGTTTCATAACACAGTCTATGATATGAGACTGAAATGGTGGCCCTGGCTTTCACTTTCGCTTTGGGGCGTAAACAAATACGCGACTGCCACGCGTCAGTCATTAAATTAGAAATCCTGGAACGCACTCAACCCCAGCGCGGCTTTTGAACTTTACAAGCCGTTGCCGCAGCATGCGTTACGTATTTATGTGGGAAGGTGCGCAGCTGCTGGGTGGTGGGCGACGTGTAAACAACTCCAGTCTAAACTCCAGCTCCAGCTCCAGCCATGGCTGGCTGACTGGCTGGCTGGCTGGTTGACTTTCCAAAGTTTTGTCAGCTAACTTGCTAATGAGAACGCAGCCTAATTAATATAAAATCCACACATATTTATTACGGAAATTGGCAATTAAACACTGGGAACTGATTTCTTAAATATATTGTAGGCAACTACAGTGCTTCGCAGCTGTTCGTTAATATCATAAGTCGTCATCGTTGTATTTTGCAAGTTGAGCACTTTATAGTGAGGAAAAACCGTAAAATTATAGCAATACAAATTTCTCGGCGGAAGTATGTCCATAGTCAGAAAAAGTTTACTCTTCTGATTAATACAGTTGGCTTGCTATTAAAATCAAATAAAAATAATTAAATTAAATTAGTAACAATTAAGGTTAGATGTATTTTTTTTAGTTACTATTTACTTAATTAAAAAATATATATGTTTCTCAACATATTTAAAAACTCATTTTAGTTAGTTTTACCCGATTTGCCACGCTTTGAATGGGCGTAAATATATCTAATATATATTTTTGATCTTGGGTTGTTAATGCAAATTTATGTTCTAAACGTCAAGTCTCTAGCACTTCAATTGGTCGCGTTTCTTTTGTATTAGATTTAGTATTTTCCGATTTCCGCGCCTTTGTAAAATTGCAATTGCAATTTTTCGGGCTTCTTGGGTTGCGTGTATATGGCCAGACCGACAGTCAGAACGACATTGCACTAACCCTATATACTCTGTTTACTTCTTGAGTGTTCTAGAAACAATAGTTAAAAATAATATAATAATATATCTTTGTATATTGTCCAATAAAGTGTTCTATTTTTATCTTAATATATCTGATACAAATATTACTTACAATAATCAACTTTCTGGTCATCAGCATCGCTACGCTCTCTTCTTCACATATATAGCCTGATGGAAACACTATCTCTATATTAGTGCCCACATAATGCTTTCGAAGGCGCTCAAAGCGCTGAACACAAAATTTCATTTGCGATTTGCTAATGAAGTTTATAGTGGTATGGTATAGTTCAAATTTTGCAGCTTTTGCCACATAATTGTAGCTGCAGCGTATAAAAATGAGACCTTTGCCCATTACTCGAAAACGGACGAAGTTCTCTGTTGGATACAATACAACGGATAGCTCTTCCCATTGATTATCAGCATTGATATGAACGCGTTGCATTTTCGTTGAGTTTGCCCACATCCATAGAGTAAAATTTGATTCAACATATCCACGGTCATTCAAATAGTCGAAAAAGGCCTCCTCTGCAATAGAGCATTCATAACAATAGACGTGCTGGGTTGTGTCGGAAATTTGAGCCACAAGCCACTCGAAAATAATTTCCTTCTGATTATAGTACGGGTGAATCAGTTCAGTGGATAATATACGGCCAGCGGTTTCCAGTTCACGTCGGTATAATACCCAGTTGTCTAATTCACTAGGTAGCTGCCATTTAACTGGATTAAGTCCGCGCTTAGCCTGCGGGTAGTATTCAAAATGGTTTTCCATCATCCAGTTTATCCACTCTTGAACATCATGTAAATAAATCAGACGGTTCGAGAATTGCAAAACCTTGATCATCTCAATGTTCAACTCCAAAAATGATAAATTTCGTCGACTTTGTGTATAGCAGATCTCCTGGAATTGGCCGTGTTCTCCACGGTACTTCATTAAGAATGTCTCGGTTTGTTGTATTAAGCTTGTGTTAAGTATAACGGCTGGATAATTCTCTAATTGATAAAAGAATCGTATGGCATATGTTGTCAACCACTTTGGAGCACAGGTGATTTTAGGTGAAATATTATTACGGTATCCTCCATTTTTTTTACGTACACGCATCAACGTTTGGTAACCACAGCTCACCTGATCCTTCAGATAATTCTTATAGGATGGCGAAAACGCAGGCAAATTCATTAAATAGTTCCATAAATAAAAAGTGGAAAAGAGTTTGCTAATTAGTTGCTCGGTGTTATCCGATTCATCGAATACATTAACTTTTTTTTTCAGCATATGAACAATGACTTGACCACTTGCCCAGCACGTGACGCCATCTTTGTTTGGTATGTGCGGAAAATATAGTTTTCCGAAAAAAATTAATTGTCTGGCTTCTAACTCTTTATAATAAGTAACTTCATGGGTCGACAGACTTATATTTTGGAAAACTTCGACAAAACGAGTTACGTGTTGTTCTTCAAAGCGGGACCGTATCAAAAAATGCACCTTTATTGTTCCTGGTCTGATGGCTCGTATATAATAAGTAAATTCCGCAGTAGCGTTGATCGGAACGAACAAACTTCGTTGTGCATTGGGTATTACTTTTAGATGTCGGTTAACCAGTTCGAATTGGTTATCGGGGTAGAGGACTATGCGGACAGTTTGGCCCTCTTTATACCAATTAGTACATATTAAAATTAGTTCCAGTGCTTCCTCTGATTAGAGAGAGAGAGAGAGATAGAGAGTGAGAAAGAGAGAGAGAGAGAGAGTGTATGTTAGGTAGAGAAAGAATAAAAAATGTAAACTGAAAGCTTTACTAAATTGCTGCCTACCATGTCGTATGCTATAGGGCACATGTAGGGAGTAATGTAAGCTGCTGAAGCTATTCACATTTACAAATTCTGGCGACAAGTAATGTAGCCCCGTTTCACTGTGTATTGCAAATGCACTTAGTCTCCAGTTATTAAAGGAGATCGGCACAGTTGCCGTCCATGTTGACCACTCCGAGTCTGTACTGCATTGAAAGTATTAGAAAGTATTTTGCATTAGGTATACAAGTTGTATTGCAACGAACTCACTTACTTCTCTATGCTCTCAAACATCCAAACATCATCCATTTCGGGCGTCATCTGTGGTACATCACAACATACATATTTTATTATTTCTCCGTCTGGATTAGCCTTGACTGCTTTAAAGGGCTGCGATTCGTGTGTCCTTGTAGCTAGTCTTACAATTTTTATTCCTAAAACATAATATTATTCTGTTGATAAAATATACAAATTAATCGGATCTATTTTAATTTACTTTTCAATTGTAAGTTCGAAGTACTGTGTGCATTAGACAGAACCACTAATCCCGATTTCAAGACGATCGATTGCTCCGCCTCCAAAATATCAGGTCTATATCCTATTACGACCAATCTTATATAGTTTAAATAGGGCTCATTGAAATCATTATTCCCATGTGCACCAAGATCAAAGACGCGTTTATCCGAAGCCGCAATGGCAACATAGCAGTTGTTTTTTGCTTTTATACCAAACTCAATCTCTTCGCCAGGTAATACATTGGTTGGTATTTGAATAGAGACCTTTAAAGTAGAGATGCTGATCAATTATTTGTTTCCTATTTCGCATTCTTAATTGCATACTTACAGCAACGTTCTGTGGCCGGTCCACTTCTAAAATTTGAGAAGCTAACATTAAGGTTTTTGAATGAATGTCCGTGCTATACACAATAACATAAATAAGCGGCCACATTTTTGATGTAAGTGTTAATGAGATTGTAATGTTCGTTTTCGACTCATCTGGATAGACATCATTCATAGCTAATATCAGATTATTAATCATGACAACACAATGTCCAACTTCCACTGTTTTGTTAAAACTAAAATGTAGATTCAGCGTTTCTTCCATTTGTTCACCGAAACTCTTAATAGGTATACTGAAAATGTCAGTTAAAAAAAGCTTTTTTTTTATTTCTGAGGGAAAGTGGAAATGTGGACTTATATTAATACACAGGCAATACTTACATATTATTCCTTTGGGAACGTATCTGTGTCTTGACGTTTTCGGTATTTAAGTGCTGATGTTTTCCCCATACTGTTACTATTCTAGTTTCATTTATTACGATTTTGTTGAATGCTTCATAAATACTTGCGGTTAATTTAAGCTGCGACGCCACTTTTGTGGATAAGCTTTTATTGAATCGTTTCAAATCTACCTCGATCGTTGCTTCGCCACTTGTATAATCGGTCACAGCATGTACGACTTTCATATATTTTTCAATTTTATTTTCAGTATATATTGAAATATACATAGTTATGTTACACATTACTGGGCCCTTAAATTCGTGTGTTACTTTCACCACAGTGTTAAATTTGCCATCATCTAAGTTTACTTCGAATGGAGCACTTAAGCTTATATTGAACTCTGATAATTTATAATTTTCAACCTGTATATAATCGCATTCTTCAATGACACGATATCTATCCAGTACACAAATACTCCAACGACCAAGGTGCAATAGTGGACTGAGACGTAATTGGCCTTCAAACATTCCTTTTTTAAGTTTAAGTTCCTGGAAGACCCTAACATTAAATCCCTTAGCATCCTCAATCATAATCGACGTCTTAAGGTCTGGAGTGGCATAATTCATTGCGTCATCGTGAAAGAAGACTCGAAATTGTAACAATTGTCCGGGAAGAAAAAAAACCTTAGGCGTTTGTATTTTAATGAAGATTTTAGTGTTACGCCATCTTAACAACATTGATTTCTGTACATAACATCCTCGCACGGTCGTTACCTTCAGCCAATATACGCCACTATATATTGTGGGAACATTAAATACATGCCACTTTGTTGGTCTGTCTACTGTTAAGTTCAAATTCGCTTTCAAAGAGAAATCGGAGCCGACTATATTCAACAGATACGTAGACGATAAGTTGCAACCGCGTAGGTTCATAGCAACTGAATATGGAGAGTTCGGATAGATGATAAGAGGCGCCATCACATTATAAAGACTGTTGAAAAATTGTTAAAAAAAACACATTAAGTTGTATTATTGAAGAAATGTTAAAGTTAGCAATGAAATTCGCGATATACGCAAGCCAATAACCGAGAAATTTATGTTTACTAAGTCAGCATTAAAATATTTAAATTGTTATTAAATAGTAAAATAGTGAATAGTGCAATTTGCTACGCTTGCATGCAGCTTTAACTCAAAATACAAAGTTCTTACAGCCTTTCCAACAGCTGTTTCATTGTGGAAAATGCTAATTGTCGCTGGACCGTCACTTTTGCGGATAAACTTTTCTCGAATTGTTTCAGATCTATTTCGAACTTTGCTTCGTAACTTTCCATTGCGACGCGGTTTTTTTTTCACTCTCACTATATATTGCAATATAAATAGTTAAGCTATCCTTCGTTGGGCCACCAACATCCTGTATTATGGCTTACTTTAGCTGGGCCATTCAAAATTGTGGTTAGTCGATAATTGATCATTTACAAATTGTATGTGTATAGCCTTTGACACGATTTCTTTTCCGAATATATATGCAAATTTATCTAGCCCCCAGTAGGAGATGTGTTTGTCCTTCTTCTGTCTAATTTTAAGTTGCACTTTGTTAACTTTGATCTGAACTTACAAACTGGTATTTTTGTTAATTTGTGCTGAAGACGTGTCAATTTCTAGCAACACGAGCAGCAGAAAACATTTAACAATAGCAGAGCTTTCTGGGCGCGAAGACCTTCCATATTCGTTCATAGTTAAAACAGAACTGATCGCAGTTGCTGCTGTTCTCATTATATTAGATTGACATGTGTTTTGCTTCGGTTTTTGCCCGTGGAATTGGCCATTAGTCGGCTAATGTAATTTGGATCTGGTTGTAATTCAATCGAATGCACTATTGCATAATTGAGGCGCCATTTGGGGTAGCTGGGCAAAGTCAACTTTAGTCGGAGACTTCAGTTGCTGTAGCCGTAGTTGTTGTTTGGCTGTGTTCTGTTTTGTTTGCTTGCTTGTTGTTTGTGGCCATCGTCCACATCAAAGTGGTCGATGCTTAGTGCTTGTCTTTGTTGTTGTCGCTGTTGTTGTTGCTGTTTTGTTGTCGTCTCCTGGTTAATAAAGCAGCACTTAGGGTCTGATAGAGGCAAGAGACGCATCCATTGCCATTGCCATTGCCATGGCCAGGCAGGCAGGACGATGGTTACTTAAGTCCTCAGCTCTATGAGCTCTATGTACGCGGCTGTGTGCGTGTGTGTATGTTGTGACTGTGATGCAGTTATGCGCATTTCCGCTTGAGTAGCTTCTATTCCTGACTTGCTTTGCTTACATTAAAGTGCACATACACACATGCGAGTGTGTGCTTGAGTGGGTGAACACATAGATATGTTTAGACGAATCTGCGAGGGTTGAGTTCTTAATACGAAATTGCATAAGTCACATAAAGCATACCTAAAATATGCTAAGATCTCGGTCGATGCAGACTTAGGCTACTAATCAGCTATAATCTGAGCTCGTATCCTAGTGCACAGTTTGAATTTTATTGTAGTTGTCAAATCAAAGGTATTAAGATTGATGCCATTTTCAATAATTATATTTTAACTGCTTTTCAAGCTATCAGCAATATGCAGATATTTAAATATTTACTATAACTTGCCATTTAATTAAGCATTTTAATTAGTTTTAGTTGTTTGACGGCTCAGTCATCTCTTAGACGAGCGCTATTCAATTGGCAAAATATAACCATTTCATCTATATATATATTTTATATATCTTTTATATATATTATATATATATATATATATATATATATGCTAAAGTTATTCCTGTAACTATATAATCGCCCCACCTGCATTTACAATTGTCCGACAGTGGCAAAAACAGCAAGGACCATCGAAAGCAAAACCAATACGGACACAAAGACACGCACATACATACGGAGTGTGAGAGAGACACGCACACACTGTTGCCATGTCACTCATTTATTCAGTCAAACTGTCAATGCTACAACTAGTTTCAATCTTTGTATTTTGCGCTTTCGCCTGCAATTGGCAGGCGAAGCAGCATTACATTTGCTTGATTGAACTTGTGCCCTACCACTGCCCTAACTAACTTGCCCTGCTACGGCTACCGTTTCCCGATTTCCTTTCAGTAAGTGCTGGGGCTGCTCTTCTGTGTATGGGTGTGTATGTGTGTGTGCGTGTGTGTGTGGGTGATTGTGCATTGGTATTTCTGTGTGCTATGCTGACAGCAGTCGAAAAGCTTGGCAACCGCTTGGACTGAACTTGGCCAAAAACCAGAAACCAGTGGCAAAGCCAGTTTGTTACCTCAGTGGGTGAGATATGTTGTTAAATGCATAAACAGTCAACCCTGACCCAAATTCGATGCCGAGAGTCCAAATGCTAGTTGCATAGACAGCCAGCAGTATTTTTGTAGCATACTTTATAGCGCATACAATTTAAAGTGCACTTTTCATCAGCGCAAGGCGAAGCAGCAGCAAACGAAAAGTAAACTTGAAAAATATATGTCTAGATTTTCTTTTTTTTTTGGCTGTTTATTTGCCGCTTCTCAACTCATAGCTTAATCCGCCAACTAGAAACACCGACACAGACACAGACAACGAATGACAACTAAACGAAAGACAAACTTTCTATGCCCTTATAAAATATTAGTTTACTTCACTTTTGCTTAATATTTGTAATGTTTGACTTAATATAAATGAATGAACTATGAACTAGTGGCTTGAGCACTCGAATCTGGCCTACAGACTTAGAACTCCTAGCTTTATAGCTACAATAATGACAATAGTGAAGAGGAAATTCCAGTTGAACGCTTGGTCTTCGGCTTGACTAGAAAGTGTCTTCACGTTCGGTGCTCAAGCAGATTTTTGCTCTTTTGCCTATGGCTCTAACGATTTTCAGTTGCATTTATATGGCCCATACATCTCAATTTGTGCGACTTGCGAATTGGGTTACTGTTTGGTGTCTGGGCCCGAGCAGTAGACTGTGACAGTGTGACTTTAAGAGTTAAGAGTGGGCGTGTGAGACGCGGGCGGTACAAACTTTGCTTAGCTGAAATTTCAGTGACTGTCAGTGCTTCTGTTTCTGTTTCTGTTGTTCTTTCAAAGCATATCAATTAAGTTGGCATTGGCTTCCGGCTGTAACCGGAGAGTCAGCTTATCATTTGCATGGAAATTACCCTAACAACACACAGACACACACAAGCCACTCAATCCCGACGATGGCGACCAACTTTATAACTTTAAACAAAATCACAGCATGGAAAAACAATGGGAAACGCATAAAAACTGAAATGTTTCACCAAAGAGTTGAGCAATTTTTCCATTCCCTATATTTTTGCTTTTCGTTGGAGCAGAAAAAAAGACAAAAGTTTCGCTCTTTTAAATTCATTTAAACGCTTTTAGCACTTTTCACGCCAACCAACCAGGATGTCTCCTGCTCGTCTGGAGCTTTATGGATGGCCCAGAGTCGACAATCTCGACGCCCTTTGCCCCAGCCTTGCCATAGTCATACAGACACAAAGTTTCGTTTCCGTTTTGTAGAAAAAAGTGTCTGGCTTCGGTTTCGTTCGTTGGTGATGGAAAATAATAGCAAAGTTTTTCAACGCACAAAGCGAAACTAATAGAATAATACGATGTGCTGAGGCAGGCTAACTAGAGTTGACAATGTTCTCTACAAAGTGCAAATTAGGACTTGTACAGCATTTTATTTGATTCTTTATTGGGGTAAATCAATTCCTATCGCTTGTCTTCGTTTTGTCTATTTTACTGACTGTTCCCGGATTGGCTTTAAAGGCATTTTAGAACAGTTATACGTGGTATTTGAATTCATACCCTGTGGTTGGCTTGGGCAGCCTAAGGAACTCCTAATTAATGAGCAAGCCGGAGGAGTTGCCTTGGAACGATTGCATCTCGCCAGCTTCGAGCGAGTTGTACGAGGGCGTAAAGCTATCGGGCACCGAGATCATAGACAACTATGTGTGTACTCGATGTTGAGCATGGAGGTCGGTCAGCCTGTGCTGTATTGTCTAGCTGGAGCAGTTGCTTGACATACAGTCTTCTTTGCGCCAGAGAGCCAACGCCGAAAACATATCATTTCTTTTTATATTTGCACAAATTCGTATTAGAATTCGTTTCGCTGTTCACATTTGCTACTCTTGGCCATGTCTTCTACCACTTCACATTATCTTATTATGAAATGTACATAAAATCTGTCAGAGCTCTTTAAAATGTGGACTTAACTTGTTGTTCAACACTTTCCGTTCAAGTTGACTGGGCTTGGCCTTTGTTGTTGACCAAAAAGTCGCTCTGTCTTTAAATCCCCTGCAGCGCATTCATCCGCATGCGTAGCGCATGCCAATTGTGCAATTGTTGGAAAATTTCTTTTGCTAAAAACTTGTACGTTGTGACTTTTTCAGCTTTATTTCTTTTCTATTTTTTCTTATTTTGTTGTTGCTCGTTTCTCACTTTTTACGCCCGTAAGTTTTGTGTGTTGCGGCTGCCAGGCGAACAAGCGGCCAGGCTGTGGGCTGCTGTCTTAATAGGTGTTGGCAATCATGAAGTTGCTTGCGGCAGCAGTACGCGAATCGGGCCAACAACTAGCTAAAGACCAAGGCGAACTTTCCTCTTTTTATTTTTGACTGTGTATCTGTGTATGTGTGTGAGTGTACTTAGCCATTAGTCGCTTTGATCAAATATTTAAAGCTAATGAACAAGATGGGCACACTGCCAACTTGCAATAAACGAAAAGAATCAACTAGAAAATAAAAGAAGCCAACGCAACTGCAACTAAACTTGTTTGCCATCCGCAATGATTTAAAGCCGGCAGAGAAAGCACATATAAAAAAAGCCTTTCATCAGCTGTGCTGCCCAAAAGGTAGTTCAATCAACCTGACAAATTTCAATCAGGCTGCGGTAAAAACTGGCTTACAGCTCTCAGATAGAACGGGTCCAGGTTCAACCAGACACAACCCGAGTCACGCCATGGCACAATTAGGATGCCGTTGAAGTTTTGTCAATGAATGAAAAGCGTCTGCAACTTTTATTTAACTTGCCAGTGGCCGGGCACACAGAGAGCAACTCTGCTTGGTCAACAATTGCCCCGTCTAGAACGTGCACTCACGTACCGAGCCACACAAACACCCTCACCCATACACACAGCACCAGAAAGTGTGGGGCAGAGCGCAGGTAAATGGGTAAACCAACATCTAGTGGGTCGTTGGTTTTAGCTATTTATAGCAGTTTGTGATCGGGTCCTTACTAAGTCCAGATGATTTTGACTTTTCAGCGCAGCCAACAATTGTTTTAATGTGAATGGACTTGAAGCTCTTTAAGTCGTTCTACATGTCTCCTTAATTTAGTTCAGCATTTCATTTGAGTATCTTATAAACTGATTATATTGTTTATAGCTCTTGGTGCAGCGTAGAGTATCCAAATGAACTACTTTTAGTTGGGACACTGTTGATGTGTGCAATTTTAGTTTATTTGAATTTGCTTTGGCTTGTTGCTCAGTCGCGTGCTAAAGTTAACTGCGGTTGAGTCGTGGACAGCCGCAGCATTTCGCTCAGTGCATTCGCATTGCCGGCTGTCACTGCGATAAGACTGTTCATTTAGTTCATTCAGCAGCTGCGCTGCTGTTCGTTATCGCCAAACTGGCTGACCCCGACGCCGCGCTAAGCCACAACACGAAGGCCTTCGATATAGAGCCGTTCAGTCCGCCCCTCTCTTGCTAATCGGACGGAGCTGTAACAACGTTGTTTACATTGCGACTGCAATAAAAATTGACCCACGATGAGCCGCAACAGCAGGCGCAGCTGCCTCATTCGGTTAGTTCGCAATCGAAAGTGTTCACTAGAAGATGTTCAATGTATCACTGCTCCATTGGGTTGGATTACTGTGGCTTGTGGCTGGAGTTGCGGTTGCTAAATCTACAGTATCCTCGTTGGTGGCAAAGGACTATCAACTGGACTTTCTGCGTGCTCTGAGCGACCAGGCCGAACAGCGCGCCGAACTAAGTCTTAACGATTATCTGCAACAATTGGAGCGCAATACCAGCTACACCAAGTACGCTGAGCAGCTGGCCACAGCGCGGGCTTCCCACAAATTACAGCCAAAGGTGTTGCTAATCAAACAGCTACTTGATGCCCAACAACACTCACAACTCGATTTGGAGCACACCTGTGTATTGCGCAATTTGGTGTTTCTCAGCCGACTTAAACAGCAATTGCGATCTGCACGAGATGCCAGTGCCCAGGAAATACGTCAGCTGCGCGTCCATCGTCTCTGCCAGCAGTTCGAACGTCCTGTGACTGAGCACCGTAGGGAACGGCTGATCAATGAGCAAACTGTGGGAGCTGCCTTGGAGCAATTGAATCTTACGCACAGCTCGAATAACGCAACCAGCCTGGATCTGGCAAAATTTGGGCACGAGTTGTACGAGGGCGTAAAGCTATCGGGCGCCGAGATCATAGACAACTATGTGGCTATACTGCGTGGTCTGCTACAAGACATTCTCGATGCTGAGCATGACGATCTGGTAGACAATACAACACAGCTGGAGCGGTTGCTGCAGCAGCTAGACAACATGCTGGCCATACCAGACTTCTTTGATAAGCGACAAAGTGTCTATGAGTTTCTGGAGCGTCATCTCAAAGCAGAATACGAGCAGCTGCGCGAGAGCGCCAACTCTGATCAGCACATCACCGAACAGTTACTGGAGCAGCTAAAAGCGAAGGGCTTGGATCTATTTGTTATCTTTTTGTTTAGTAACTTCGAGTTTCTGGAGCAAGTGCATGAACAGTGGTCGCTACTGCTGCCACAGACACCTAGTTTGCTGTACGACGAGACGCATAGGCAGCTCTATGACATACAACAGCTCTATGAACGCTTCAAATTGGACACGGAGAGCACGTCTAAGTATGAAGCATACGCGGCCGCATTGAAACGCTTGCACGAGCGCACAGTGGAACAGGGTCAGCAAAATCATCACATATTCGAGATGATCAGCAATGCAGCGCAGAATGTGGGCAGCGTTACATTCAATATGATTAAAGCGAAGTGCAAGGAATTGCTTTAGGCAAATTGAAATTGATAGAGGTAACAATAAAATGAATATGAAATTGATATTTCAATTGAAAAAAAAACATATAGAATCCTTGACAAGTTCTTCAGTGTAATGGAAGTAAATAGCAATAGATGATTTTTTGTACTTCAATATTTATTTTATATTCTTAAACTCGAATGGCATTCATTTCACATTTATATTTAATACATAGTCAATGTTTTGACTTAAGTTTCGAATAACTTTCAAAAGCCAAAGGCAATGTTAAAATGCGTTGCATTTGAGCGATGTCAAATAAAATGTCAGAGCTTAATTATATTTTGTTTTGCAATATTGTTGCTGCTATTGCTGTTACTTTGTAATATCCGCCGGAGTGCTGGGATGCTGCATCGGATGTCGCTTTAATAGCGCTCCAGGCACTCCAACTTTCTCTCCCATTCAGTCTGTCCTTCTGTCTCTCTCTTTCGCTCTGTCTCTCTATCTATCTCTCCGTTAACCTGTACAGACTGTTTCTCCTTTGCCGCATTATGCTGATGCTGATGTGGTTGTTTATCTGATGCTGCCAACGGGTTAGGGTACCTGCCTGAAGCCTCGGGCCAGGCTTCCAAACTAATGACTGTTGCTGCCGTTGTCGTTAGAGCGAGCCAGCTAATTAATTGCCGTCGTTGCAGGTGATTAGAACTTAAATGAGTTGCAGCATCGGCGGTCAGGCGACCATCATCATCAGAGCACTAGAAACTAACGTCAAGCGATCCCAAAACGAACCCATAATGGTTACAAAATGTATATAGCTCGACAGTTTGTTTAGCCTGGCCAAAATTATATTTGATGTACCTGACTGTCGCTAGGAGAGCAACATGTTTGAGTTGAGTTGAGTTACATTTGGGCAAACAGCGTTCGGCAAATAATGTCAGTTCGCTTCGCTTTCTATTAAAACATTAATTAAATTGAGCATTTGTGCAACATCTTGAAATCAGTTCATAGTTGCTGGCTATTCAAATATGTAAGCAATGTTATATTTAACGACTCAGTTTATATATATTTTGATTGTTTATATTTAGGTATTTTTGGCTTTTTAATTATGTTGTCTCTGAAAGGAATTTAGCTAGCCTTTAAATGACAGAAATTTCCATCGTACTCAGCAAATGTTCCACTAATTGGCTGATGATTTAAATTTCAAACAAAATATATGATAGCATAAATGGCTTCATTTGAGTCCAGCTACAAGCCAAACCCAACAAGAGTGATACTATTTATATTTATAGAATATGCAGTTGTGGAAGTACTAAAAAAGTGCGCCATTTACAAGAAATGATTATCGACTACTATGAATTGCAAACTGTGAATTTTGCTATACTTGAGCTTTGGTGCTTTGGTTAGCTAACAACGAGTGGCTCTTGAATGATGCCGCTCTCCTCGCTAAGTAGCTTTTTACTTTGCAAGAGTTTGAAGCCAACATTTGAAACACTGTTGTCAGAATAACATTGAGATTTCTTAAGCCGAGTGAACCCAATGAATTACATCAAAAACACTGAAACTGGGTTTGTTAAGTGCAATTTCATTAGATATTGTTCTTTTATAGGCAGTTCTTACAAATTAGTTGGTAGTCTTTTCGCTAACTATTTCATTTGAAATTGCTCGTTTTCGTCAGAGGTAATTATGCTTCATCTATTGTCCATGAAGAGGTTTCAGCAAAACAAAAACTACTTAACAATAATTTTATAAAGAATGTGAATATTTAAAAATACTAACAATAATAATCAAATTTTCTTTAGTTTACAAAAAAATCATGCATTGAGTGCTTGCACTAATACTTATAAGCTCTATGAATAAAACCATTGATTTAGCCTTAAGCATGCTCAGCTTACACCAAGCTGCCAAACTGCCAAACTGCCAAACGTTTGCACAACATTTATCACCTTTAATGCTGCAAACAGTGAACATCAGAGCCGATTCCTTTTGGGTCTGTGTGTGTGTTGTGGGTTTTGCCAATGGGGCCGCGGGCACAAGCAGAGACCATAACAAGTATCGTTTACAATTGCAATAATAATAACAACAAGTACAGGCAGTCAGTGGCACAAACAATGCAGCGAAATGCAATTTCACACAAGGCTAAACTGCAGCAGCGTCCGGTGTCCACGGCTGGGACTGGGAGTGTGGGATTCAAGGTTCAATCCGGCGGACATTGGCAGCGTGTTTTATGGCATTGGCGCTCAAAGACCGTACGGCGTGAAATTTAATTATGATTTATTGCGTTGTTCGCCGTATGTGTTGACGCAGCGTGGCATAATCTTAGGCTCACAACTTTTACGAGCCACTAATGCTAAACACTTAATTCATAGTTTATAGACAATGTTGCCATGGTTACTGTCAAAACTTTTCCAAACACTGGCTAATCGCTCGGCTTGAACCTGCATAGCTATTAACTTTTAAGTGCTGCCATAAATCTTGCCAGCTTCCTTTGAGCAACAGCTTAAAGAGGAATATATTACGCCATCTATTTATGGGCATGTCTACATGGAATTATAAAAAGAAAATGTGAATGTGAAAAGACTTTTGAGTGTCTGTCTTAATTACTAATGTCAATAAACCTTCCGCTACGTTCCATTGCAGTCATTCAAGAGGATCCCGAATTCACAGACGTCATTGATAATATAACAGTGCCCGCGGGACGTAATGTCAAATTGGCGTGCTCTGTTAAAAATCTGGGCTCGTATAAGGTAAGTACAAAGTCAATTCCTTATAAATACAATATAAATAAGAAATCCCTACACTCCTACTATAATGCAACACGCAGCATTTGTTACAGCTTAAATTTAAAGCTAATATTCCCTGATTCCGGCGTAACATTCATAAATTTAGACGCGTTTCTATAAATTAAATGTCGCCAATGACATGCAATCACGATTTATCAGAGCGAGTGGACTTTAACAAACTTGAAGTGATGTGCTCGGAGAGAACCTGCAGCCAACTAATATGCCGCTGTCTAAGAGCAACATGTCCATGAGGCGTACAGCAACAATAACAAAACCGAGTCAAGCACTTGCAACATCAACAGGCGCCCCATGGCGAGTGAACATGAAGGGCAACGCATTGAACTTGTTGTTGACTTGCTCAGCTCCGTTCCACACTTGAGCCTTGGCATGAGGTGTAGTCTTAGTTGTTGTTTCGTGTTTTTTGTTTCATATGTTACAATGTGTGTTCATGTCAGCAGAGCTCTGGCAATTGGCAACGGTGCTGAGCTGTTGCTTTAATTAAGTAATTTGTGCTACAAGTCTAACCAGTTGCCGGAGCACAAAAATCAAACTGTCACAAATGCTTTGACCATGCCGAGCACGTTAATCAGTTGCAGGTAATATGAAATCAGCTTGGCAACTCTCTTCTCAATATGCATTGAGGTGCTGCATATTTTTGGGCTGCACTTAATATGCATAGCACTGGCTTTGTGTAGCATCTTCAATGGATCTCGCTCGCTCTCTCTTCTCTCACTGTGCGGAAGTGCTTGAGTGCCCGGCAATTTAAATTTGCATTCAATTGAATTTCCATAATGCGCGTCGGCCGAAACGTGCATAAATTCTATTTGACACGAGATATTTGCTTCATCTTTTATCAACGAGCGCATGTTATGTGCTCGTAATAATTTTTATGGCCCTTAAGTTTGGCATGCAATCGCCCAACCCCAACCAACAGTGCTCAGCGCCCCAAGCGTCCAATGCTGCCGCAGGTATGCTAAAAAGTTAACCAGCAGCAGCAGCAACAACAACAACAACATCGAGCAGCAAAGGGCACTACGCGTAGCTGCAATAAAACGTGACTTTGCATGCAAAATAGTTGCGTAGCCGCTAGCAGGCAGGTTACAATAGAATTGATTTTTATATCCTTTCGTCGGGCACATGAACTTTGCTGCAAAGCTAGGCAAAATGCATTTAGCTATAAGTTTAATGAGCTCGTTTATAATAATCTTGTTTATCGTTTTCGTAGATATCCAATAGTACAAGCATCTGATGTATTCAATTGCAAAGCTAAAATATACGCCTGTCCGACTAGCTAAAGCTATAGCTAGAAACTAGAATATTTTAAATAAAATTTTACATTCTGCTGAAACTGTATCTTCAAGTGATTTATAGAGCTAGTAAGCTAGCTGCTGCTGGCCTTCTATACAGGTTGACTGGGAGCTAAAATCCTCTTGTGCTTTGAGCAGTATTTGTTACTCGAGACTTGAAATTTGAGTATATAAAATATTCATTCTCCAGTTATATAGACAGTACGTTGCTGTTGATCTCATCTATTGATTGTTTGACCAACATAAAGTGCTATATAAAATGCTATATCTTTCAAAGTTATTAAACTGGAGCCCTAAAAGTATGCATGGACTCCTGCTAGACGTTTGTCAAATAGAAGATATTTCACAACTTTAAAGTTCGTGCAGAATTTTGCAAGTGGGTCCCAGTTGATCTCCATGGAAAATATACCATTCAAGTATATGCTCCGCTCATTAGGGCGCGGCAAATCTGCTTTAAAACATTGTGGATCAGTCGACAGAACTCAACTGGAATTTTCTTACTGACAATTATATTTTATCTTCTTTCTCATATGTAATATATATGTTATGCTCAAATTGTCTGTCTTATTTAAAAGTGTATTTCAGCTTCGACTGGCGAATAGTGAATTATTATTTTTTTAAATTCTTTTAAACTGCTGCTATTTCTGGCTTACAAATATTTAAGCTGCGTGTAAATTAACTTGCGCAGCTCTTTGCCGCTGTCTTAACACGTTTACACGTTAAGTTGTTAATATTTGAAGCGTTGCTATGCAATTTGGCAGAGTTTCCTAGGCGCTTCATGCCAAACTGTCGACTCTTAGGCTGTTATGTTCTTGTTTGTATTTCAATTTTCGATGCCTACACAAACACCCAAAGAAAACAACAACCCCAACGTGGGCATACGTTTAGTTCACCCTAGTCGTCGTCGTCGTCGTTATTGTTGTTGCTGTTGTTGTTTCTGTGCCTTAGCTTGCCATCGTCATATACCGGAACCAACCATAAACATTTCTGCCATAAGAAAGTGTTTGTTTCTTTTTGCTCTAGCTGAAAGTTTCATATCGGGTTTTTTTATTTTCTTTAGGTTTACAATTTTCCATTTTAGTTTTTGTTTAAATTTTTTATGACTTCATTTGCAATATTGTACTGTTGTCTCTAGCAGAGTACAACGGGTTGAGCTATTAAGCAAATTGCAAATTGGATATTATCTGACTTGACTATCGGCGTATGTCATCGGTGTATATATATTTGTTATACCCTGAACCCATTGTAAGCGGGAATTTAGGTATTAGGTTTCTGTAAATTTAATAACTTTAATAATTTTATCATTTTTATTGCTGACTACATATAGAAAAAGCTTTAATTTCCTTACTATCGATATAAATCGATAATATTAATTGTCTTTAGCCAGAAAACATTAAATCTATAGAGCCCAAATTGATTATGTGAATGCACACAGGTTTTTGTATAATTATTTATTTGACATTAACAAAATCTAAGAGCACGTGAGCTTTAACGTATGGAAGCGATTGATAACTTTTAGTTGTGATACTATACTCGAAGCTTTTTTATAATCCAAGCGAAGTTATTAAATACTAATTTCCCCAACTCCAGCTGATACAAAAAATACTATATTACTTAGTCAGGCACACCCGACTATGGCCCTTTCTTTTACAATTTATCTGCACAGTCTCTAATTAAGAGTTATTCAATCGTTTCCTTACTTAAACTGAGAGTTTATTACAGTCATTTACGTGTCAAGTGCCATGTTTTCAATATTGGATTTTACTTTACCCTAATCTCTTTTCTCTACGTTTGAAATAAGCCTTAACTAATATACGAAAAATATCTGAAGATGAAAGCTATATAAGCCTATTCAGCGGTGAACAGTCTTTAGTTTACGGTTTCTTGTCTACAAGTAAAAATAAAATGAACCTGATTTTAATTACTTTGGTACTTGGACTATTTGCTGAAATACAAAGTGATCCAGTGGAAGGAAACTCAACAGTTTGTAAAAAACCTCAAGTAAAATGGGTTGGAACTCAAAACACAAAATCATTTTCCAGATAAGAGGCAATTCAAATAGCACTATCAACACTGAAATAGACAAGGCTCTCAATTCTCCACTTGGACACTACGAAAATAATAATGAGTATACGAACTATGTCGATATCTTAAAAGTAGTGAAGGAATTACCGGACACTAATCATGAACTTAAGAAAAAATACTTCGATTTATTTCAAAACTATAACAAACGTCGATTAGAGCTAGAGAAGAGCATTGAAAGTCGTGCCCAGGAGCTGGACAACGAAATACATATACATGCAGTAACTGCTGAGTGCATAAGGTTTTACTATAATCAAAAAATTGCAATCGAAAAAGCATTCACAGAGACCAACAATCAGAAGGAATCTAGTTTGCGGGAAAATAGTGCTGCTTGCCCAAACAACACAGTTGAAGAAGTCGATGACGATGACTACGACGATGAATCCTATGACTATTACTACTATGACTGAAGCCATAAGTTGAACTTATCGACATAATTTGAATTTGAATAACATTACAAAAAACATAATCAAATAATTTAAAATTTTTCATAGTTGAATATATATATATATCGCAATCAACCTTTCAAACTGTCCACAGATTCATGTTGTTTTACATTTTCTGAAACTTTATCAAACAGTGCATGGGCTAATACTTGAACATATGCTATTTTGCTATTGCTTCCAGCCTTTCTGATTTTAGTCTAAAGTGAATTGAGTAGAAAGTACAAACTGTGATCAATGAAACAGTCTCAGACAAGGCTGAAAGTCTATTGAGAGGACAGAACACAGAAGTTAAGTGCACGGAGGAATGATCACAGTCGTAGTCGAATTCGAATGCACATATACCCAAAGTGACGGAACCTTAAATGGAAACCAAGGCTAAAATCAGATACATTTGAACAGCGAGTACTTGGATACATATTAGCGGTAGCAATTTAATTTTATTACACTTCTTCGAGTTCACACTTGTTATTAATTCTTTATTAATACATAACGAGTGGGTATGAGGGCTTCAAATCGATTTGTTCCTCATTTTAAATTAGCATCAGCTTATTGGTTTAGAAAATACCGTAGCAAGTGTAGTTGGTCGGTATTTAGTATATATTTAGTAGTGGTTGTCTCCAAGTTGGATCCGGATTGTTTTTATTTTTGTCTCCAAGTTGGACCCGGATTGTTTTTATTTTTCTACACGTAATATTAGCTGTACATTTGGTGGGTAAACGAATAACTGTCAAATGATTGCAAACTCACAACTTAATCTAATTTTGCAGCGTTTTTCCCAAACTGCAGATTATTACAAAGAAAAATGACAGAGCTTTTTTAACCTAACCTTGATGGCTACTTTCACGGCACACACAATTTCAGTCATCACTGTATTTAAAAAATTCAATATCCAACGATTAGGACTAGAACGAGAAATTGAACATCGTGTGGCTGACATCAATCATTAAATCGAAATGAATCATTAAGTTTTATTCGAAAAAAAAAGGTAGCACTAGAAGGAGCATATACTAAGGGAAGGAAAATATTTTAAAAGAAAATAGAGCAACTTGCTCATTGGTCAACTAAGAATATTTTGATTTCTTTAATGATAGCGAAGGACATAAGTGCATAATGTTTTATTTGAAACAAAAGTCAACACTTGAAATGTCATATACAAAGAATAACTCAATGAAGGAAAAGATTTTAAGTGAACACAACAATAGAACAATACAATACAACTGGGATATTAACAAAAATATATTTTAATATATAAATATATATATATATATATATATATATATATATATATATATATATATATATATATATATATATATATATATATATATATATATATATATATATATATATATATTTATTTATATTTATATATTTATATATATCGTAGTAAATGCTGCCGTCGTTTCAGTTCTGGCTTTATGTTTGATAATCTCTTCCTTTTCACACTTAACCATAACCAGATTCGTATCATTTGACAAGTTAAAGTTTTAAATACAAATGGCCCTACATTAGTTTATCAATACCGTGACTACTTAAAAAGTTCGTAAAAATCGTTTTCAATTTAGATAATGCCTGGCTGCACATACCACTGCTATAAAAAGCAATTACTCTAGTGCATAGTCCTCAGTCCATTTAGTTGAAGTGTAAAGTAAAGTAATTATGAACGGGAACTGGATCCTTGTAATTATACTACTATCCACTCTTTTTGAAAACAAACTGATCCGAGGCGAAGATGGAGAGGAAAGCACAGTCGAAAGCAACGACAACAATGGCGCTGTCACAAACAGCGCGGGCGCAAGTGGTGATGCAGGCGTAGGTGGCGCTGGCTCCAACGGTGGCTCAGGCGTAGGTGGCGCTGGCGCCAACGGTGGCTCAGGCGGTGATGCAGACGTGGGCGGTAGCACAGGTGCAGACGCAAGTGGTGATGCAGGCGTAGGTGGCGCTGGCCCCAGCGGTGGCTCAGGCGTAGGTGGCGCTGGCGCCAACGGTGGCTCAGGCGATGATGCAGACGTGGGCGGTAGCACAGGTGCAGGCGCAAGTGGTGATGCAGGCGTAGGTGGCGCTAGCCCCAGCGCTGGCTCAGGCGCAAGCGGTGATGGAGGCGGTGGCGCTGGTGCAACAGATACAGGAAATCAAATGACAACTGTTTGTAGAATCACTTATGTTATACCTTATCCGATCAACATTAGTGTCTTTTACAGAATGTCGTAGAAAAGTTAAACAACGAAATAATGGAAAAAATTAATAAGCTTATCAATTCAAGAGAAGGGCACTACCAAAAAAATGAGCAATATAAGTATTTCATGGACAAATTAGCCCAGGTCAGTAACTTGACGAAGGATGCCATTGCAGCGAAACAACTCGTTTACGAACTTATTGAACAGTACAACAACCGGCGCTTAGAGTTAGAGAACAAAATTAGTGACCGATTGAATGAGCTGCATGATCAAATCAATTCTCACGCTGACGTTGAATGCTTAAGATTTTACTACAAGCTAAAATTAGCGTTCGAGAAATCATTGAGAATGACTAACTCGCAAAAGGAAAAGTTCTTAAGTGAAAACAGCGTAGCCTGTCCATTTGATACACTTGACTCTGAGGAAGAAGACGTCGGCGACGATGATGATGACGATGACGATGACGATGACGATGACGATGACGATGACGATGACGATGACGATGACGATGACGATGACGATGTATATAACGACTATTACTAATAAAAAATCAACAATCAAAATATTACTTACTAAAAATTGCGTTTTTTTAATTTCATAATTTACATAATTAAAATAATATTTTTTGTTTGTGTGTACGTATTTTTACTCTGTACCCATTTAAATTGAGAATTAATGGTATAATGATCTTATACAAATGTATGCAACAGACATAAGAACCTGCCACAACCCATAAAGTATATTTATTTTTGATCGGAACAGTACGATCTAGTCATGTGTGTCTTTCCGTCTGAATGTCTGTTCGTCCGTATGAATGCAACGTTCTCGTAAACCACAAAGCTACAGCCTTGAAATGTTAAATATATATTCCTGTATACTATATGCAGCACAACTTTATAATTTATTTGCGTTAACTCATCACAAATCTTGCAAGTGGCTGTCTTTGAAAATACCTTTGGAAAAAGAGAGTCAGAAAACAGCGAGTATACATATTACCGATAGCAATATAATTTTACTCAACTACTTCGAGACCGTGCTTGCTACTAAGAGTTTACTAATATATAACGAGTCAAATTAATTTGTTTCTCATTTCAAATAAGCGTTAGCTTATTGGATTACAAAATACCGTAAAAAGTGAAATGAAATAAGTCCATATAATCTGAATTGATCGGTGTTTAGTATACTTAGTGGTTGTCTTCAAGTAACCTTAACATGAGCTGGAACCGGATAATTTTAATTTTGCTACCTGCAATATTAGCAGTACAATCCCACAGGTTGAGCAATGAAATCAATTTAGTGGGTAAACGAATTTATGTGAAATGAATGCGAACTCATATTATAATTTAATTTTGCAGCGTCGTTCTAACCTTGGGCATTACAAAAACAACATGGAGTTTCAGGAATTTTTGGATAAACTAATCATGGTTAAGCAGTCGCAAAAGCTACGTTCAGTAAAGGAAAACGCTATTAAAAACTTTCAACAATATAATAACCAACGACTAGCACTGGAGGAAAAAATTCAAAAACGTGTCACTGAAATCAACCAAGAAATCCAATTGAATAATGTTGGAGACAAATGCATGAAGTTTTATTCGAAACAAAAGCAAGCACTCGAAGGAGCATATACCAGGGAAAACTTAATAAAGAAAAATATATTAAAAGATAATAGTGCGCCTTGCTCAATGGGCTTCGACGACATAATAGCTGTAATTAACGAGCTTATTAAATCTAAACTTGGGCACTACAAAAACAATAAGGAGTACAATGAGCACTTAATTACATTGGCAGTAGCTAAGATCTCGAAAACCTCACTTTTTGAGAAGGTAAACACCATTAAAATGTTTCAACAATATAATAACCTACGATTAGCACTGGAGCAAAAAATTAAAAAACGTGTCACTGAAATCAACCAAGAAATCCAATTGAATAATGTTGCATACAAATGCATGAAGTTTTATTCGAAACAAAAGCTAGCACTCGAAGGAGCATATACCAGGGAAAACTTAATAAAGACAAAAATTTTAAAAGAAAATAGTGCGCGTTGCTCAATGCGCGGCGACGACGGCAACGGGAGCCGAAGGATTGACATAATAGCTAAAATTGATGAGCTTATTAAATCTAAACTTGGGCACTACAAAAACAATAAGGAGTACAGTGAGCACTTAATTACATTGGCAATAGCTAAGATCTCGAAAATCTCACTTTTTGAGAAGGTAAAGTTCGTTAAAATATTTCAAAAATATAATAACCTACGATTAGCACTGGAGGAAAAAATTAAAAAACGTGTCACTGAAATCAACCAAGAAATCCAATTGAATAATGTTGGAGACAAATGCATGAAGTTTTATTCGAAACAAAAGGTAGTGCTTGAAGGAGCATATACCCAAGAAAACTCACAGAAGGAACAAATCTTAATAAAAAATAGCGCAAGTTGCCCATTTGGCAACGGAGCGAACAACAGCAATATGGATACTATAATCCAAAAAATTGATGCTCTTATTGGTTCTAAACTCGGGCATTACCAAAACAACATAGAATATTCTAATTTTTTGAATGATTTAATCAAAGCGAAGAAATCGGGAAAATCACTTTCAGAGAAAAGAAAGGCACTTCTAAAATTTCAAAAATATAATAACAGACGATTAAGCCTGGAGTTACAGATGGAAAAACAAGTGAATGACATCATCATTGAAATCCAAACACTTCCAAAAGGACATGAATGCATAAAGTTTTATTTGAAACAAAAGTTAACACTTGAAAGGTCATATACAAAGAAAAACTCAATGAAGCAAAAGATTTTAAGTGCAAGCAAGGAAGATTGTCCATTTCCAGTCCATTATAAAAAGGGCCAGAGGTGAAACAGCGGCAACATTAACAATCATAACTATAACAATAGCAACAGCAACAACAATATATATATATATAACCATAACCAGATTCAAATCATTTGACAAGTCAATAAAAATAGACTTTTAAAGACAAATGTGCCTTCAATAGTGTATCAATATCGTGACTACTTAAAAAGTTCGTAAAATTCTTTTTCAATTTAGTGCATTCTAGTGCATAGGCCTCAGTCCATCTAGTTGAAGTGTACAGTGAAGTAAGTGTACTACAATGCACTCTGTTTGAAAACAAACCAGTGCGAGGCGAAATTGGGAAGGCAAACGCAGTCGAAAGCCACGAAAACAGTGGCGCAGGCGCAGCCGGTGGCGCTTGCGCAAGCGGAGATGCGCTGCAAAATACATACATTTAGATATCCTATCACGCTCTGAATTTGATTGAGGGACTCCCTCCAGAACAAAAGTTATTCAACAATTAACACCCCATAGTAAGCATAGGAATCATAGCATGATTGAAATGTCATCTTTTCGCAGTCTTCGGCGTATCTCCAGTTCGGGCTAGAGCACTCTTACTTATTGATATAATTATTTTTCAGCTTTTGCATAATTCAAAAACTGTATGCAAATTGATTTTATTATTTATTATTTTATTATCGGTATTTTCATAAGTCAATTTTGTTTACCCTAGTTATTGTCGAAATCATGACTTATTCAGTCTGGTCTTTTATGCCTTGAGAACTGCATCTGAATATATCCTTTCGCACTCATTGAGCTTGGTATCTATCTAACGAGCAATTTGTGTCCACAACTGACAGAAGCTGAAGTAAGCAATGCCCAACTTGAGATGATGTGCTGAAGTGCATGTCTGGACGTCGGGTGGAGCCCATAAGATCGCCTCGTTGCTACGACACTTTCTATGTAATCCTTGGGCAGAGCGTTGCAACTCAAAACGTGCTTAAATATGCGTAAAATTTTAATAGCAGATGGAAAGCCTATTAAAAGTCACACACACACAATGCAAAGTCAACTTTGCCTTGACTTTCGCTGACATTTTGCAACCGAAAATTATTAAGCCAAATGTCACACACTCAAACCACAGCCACGCTCACAAAATGCTGCACAGCTTTGTGGCTGGACAGGGAGCGGTTGGATGAATATTAGAGGGTGCCCATTTTGTTTGGCTTTTCAACTTTTTCGCTGGCGTTACATGAGCCTAATTAATTTCATTCAAATGACCTCAAAAACTACTAAAATGAGAAATGGGAAATGCAAAATGCAAATGCAGCGAATTTTCACAACATTTTGTGGCTAACACTTTAATATGTTGGCCACATATTGTGTGTGTATTTGTGCGTTTGGGTTTTTTTAACTTTTGACTTTAACCGTTTCGGCAAGCTGGCTGCTAATGCAATTTTATTGATTTTGCAGCGCATTTGTTCCATTTGCCACTTTGAGCTCTCTCGCCTCTGTCGACTGATAAACGTGGCTTCATTAATATTTGACTTTGTTGTTGGCAATAGAGCGCGTGGATGTGGAAGCTTAAACTACGAACTACTTAAGCAAACTATAGCTGCTTGATTTTTATTCAACTAGAGATGCCAAAGAGTCGGATGAGGAACCAATGTAAATAAGTGCCAACGAGTATGCTGCGATGGGAAGGTGGCTGACTGGCTTTGGTCCATGTCGTGTCTGGGCCTTGTCGCACGTTTTCCTTGCAGACATTGAAAAATTAACCGATATCTGTCTATGCTGCCTGACACTATGCTGTAAGCAGCTCAAGGCAGCTACCCTTGGATCAGCTCCAGCCCACTTCCTATACACAAAAGTACGCCCGCAAAACAGAGGTGGCCCCAGAGAGGACATAGCGAACGCAGATAATAGGTGAATACTTGCGAAAGTTTATCAAGTAAAGTGCTGGATGCTAGTGTCGAGCAGCCACCTTGTGCGTAGTAACCGCGGCATATCAATCATAACTGATGAAAGATAGTTCGCAACTAAATAAATAATTGGGACAATTCTGTTTATCGTTCAAGTTAAGCCAAATATATCTTTCCATATAAATATGTTCAAGGGTTTTCCCGTTAGGACGCCACTGCTTTTCCGCTTAGGCGTCGATTAAACTAGCTTCAGTCCTTTGGCATTCAGATGCCTCTGCATTTACGTCGTATAAATGTTATTGTTGCGTCGCTTCTGTGAATGTGTGCTCAAATTTATCATTGAAACGACATCGAAGGCTGAGTGTCGTCTGTTTTTTACACTTAGCACGTTTTACCAATGTTCTGTGCGCTGAAATTAGCATATATTGTTGTTGTTGTTCTAAGTGAAACTATTGCATAAGCAATGGCAAAGAAGCTGAATAGTAGCTACTCAACAAGCTGCGCATTTTGATGACGTACGACGGCAGCAAAGTTTGCGACAGCAGCTGTTGTCACATACGACGCGAACTTTGGCAATTTGACCAACCGACCGGGACGACATCGTCCTCTCGTTAATCCTTCATAAAAATTGATGATGATGATGGCAAAGCGAAGTTTGCCAATATAAGAAAAAGACTGACATATTTGTCAGCTGCTTGTAAATGAACATTTGATACATATACGCCGATAAAGGGTCTTAAGTATGCTGATTATATTCGAGTTTCAACAATTGCTCGTTTGTTCGTTCATTGCAGGTGGCGTGGATGCACTTTGAGCAGTCGGCCATTCTGACGGTGCATAATCATGTGATAACGCGAAATCCAAGGATTAGCGTAACGCATGATAAACACGATAAGCATCGCACCTGGTTTCTGCACATTAACAACGTTCAGGAGGAGGACATGGGTCGGTATATGTGCCAAATCAACACGGTGACGGCTAAAACCCAATATGGCTTTGTCAAAGTTGTCGGTAAGTGAATATATATGTATGCGTATATGAGCGGGTGTTTGCGTGTTTGTGTGAACTTTGTCAGCTTAGCTGACATTGAAATATTTGTTCTGGCGTGCGTCTCTAGTATCATGAACAACTCATCGCCACTTGGACACATGTCCCTTGCATATTTCATTTCATTTGCCAGACAAACTGTTGCCAGGTATTAGCAGAATCGTTCTCCAGCCCCGGACAGAGCTGTTTAGGCCTTGTTTTAGTCAGTAAAGCAAACAAACATACAATTAAATTCCACACAAAGCACTTTATTAAGGCAAACAAACATTGGACTCGCTCAGGTCCTGGTCCAATGCTTGCCTGCCTGCATGCCTACATGCCGTCCAGTCTGGCTACCCATAAAAGTATGCTTTAAAAATTGCATTTCAAATGCTGCTGCCCACATTCACACCTCTGACAAGCTCACACACACACACACATTTGACATTTTAGCATGAACAATGGCATTTATGTGCGTCTGTGTCTCTTCTCAGTTTGTCCCGGCGCTGTTGACCATAGGCGGTCCACAGCACGAGTCCAAAACTCAACAAAATGAACGACAATGCAAATGTCGCCGTCTCTGCTGGCATTTTTGCCAGCGATATGTGGCCCGCAACAGCATCCAGAAGAGTGCAGACTCTAGTTATATAGTAGATAAATATTATTTCACATCAGCATGAGACTAAATGTCACTGGGATTTGTGTGTGTTGCTTATATTGAAATTCAATCGATTTGACTTGATATTTACATGAAATGTAAATAAAAAATTTCTTCCGATTTATAATGGTTTTTATTTATTTTGCTTTAAACGTTCTTAAAGTCAGTTTATTTTGCTTAACTGCCACTTAACTAAATATTTTAATTATATATATATATATTTCAACTTTAATTTAAGTTCAAAAAGCTTGAACGTTTCAGTTTCCTTGGGTAACAGCAGTTGGCAAAGTCTCTACTAGCAATTTGCATGACCCGCCCACCTGTCTCTTGTTTCACATATAATACCCATAGATTCCATTACATAGTACGGACACTTAAGTGCATATGTGTGTATGCCTAAGCGTTTCATGTTTACACAGCGTTGCAGTAAGCCTGACTCTACAATTTTGTTCTATCTCATTTTTTGCAAATTTTTTTTTGTAAATATTTTTTTTTGTGTTTTGTTTGTGCTGCGCTCACTGATAGCACTTTCAAAAAGCCGTTAAGCACGCTTCAGTGTTGTAAAATGCTCAAATAACACGCCTCACACGCACCACATGCGTGTTCTGGCAATTTGACGTGGCGTGACCAAAACGGTGGCAGCCGCTTCACGAAATTTTTGCAATCTCGTTGTCCATTTTTTTTTTTGTACATTTTTTCTCTCGCCCCCCACACAAACATTCAAACGTTGGCTACACTTATCTCACACACATTCACACACACACACCCTTGTAGCGAACACGCTGATGTGGCAAAAGTCCTGGGAGAGGCAAATTTACCAGTAGTGCGACAACTTTGGTTCGTTGCTGGTCAGCTGGCAAAAAAGTAACGCTAAAAATACTGTAAATGCAAAAAAATAACAAAGCAAAAAAAAAAGAGAAATTAAAATATGCCAGTGGCATTTTTATACCCGCACTTACGTTACAATGGGGTATATAAGCAGTAATTTAAAGCCAACAAATTTGATATCGAATTGTAAACTACAATTATTGAAATAAGAGTTATTATAAAGATTGTCGAATTGTCTTAATAGGCTTTATCTATAATACTGTTCATTCGATGCACCTCTTCATACTCACGAAGGCGTATTGGCATATTGGCTTTTGTATAGTGTTAATCTGGCTCTACGTCTATTCGTCTACCCGTATGAAACGTTCTAATATCTGAAAAGTTTTAATATCTGCTCATTGGCAGCCTTGTCTTATGAAATGTGACAATTTCCTATATAACCCTTAACGAACTTCTATATATATCTTACACAGTTTTGGGGCTATGATCATCGCGTTTTTTAACTGCAAAACTGCAGAACTTCTCTGCCGAGAAGCTTATACATTACAATGATTTTGTGACGTTGACGAGTATTATGCAGTTGGTTGCGCCCAACTGCAATGGTCGAACGTGTTTTTTTTTTTATTTGTTGCCAGCCTAAACTGAAATCCAGCAACGTGCAGCATATGTGTCCTTGTCGCTATATCCTCGCGCATTTGCATGTGCGCGCCGCTGTCTCTGTCTACCTACTGCCTGCTGCCTGCTGCCTTCTGTCTTCTGCCCTCTGCTTTCTGCCAACTGCCTCTTCCCATCGCTGCTAGGTTGTTTGGTGTTGCCATGTCCATGTTCTAACTGTTGCATGGCGCAGTTTTCAGTTGTTCAGCCGCCTCCTACGCTTGGCTGCCATTTGTTTGCGCACATATTTTTCAAGTTTTGCCACAAAAACTGATTTATGTGACTGCCGCAAAACGTCTGTTGCCCACACGCCACACGCCACACGACTCCGCATGGAATCGCCGCCTGCTGTCCAGTGCACAGCATGTTTGTCCGCCGGATGATGTTGATTTGTCAACTTGAAAAGCGGATCTCGTGTGAAATGCTTGCATTGAAAACTTCTTGCTTAGACTTTTATTAGATTTATTGGTTAAGTTTACGAATGCCGCAACGCAAGGACCTAAACCAATTGGAAATGAATTGTATAATATCCAAGAAATATACTAAGATCCATAGGCCATAGAAATATTTTTACATAATTGTCATATGCCCAAGCATTTAGATTTTATCCATGCTTATTTTGACTCTATTTTTAAGACTTCTTAATGCTTTATCTTAATATATGTTTAATTCAATTTGAATGTTTAACCCTGTCATACCCTCTGATAAGATGAACTTAAGGTCTTATATTGTATGGTATTATATTGCCGTATGCTTAGCTCTATAATCAATATATGAAAGCGTGATGTGAATAGCTGTCTGTCTTTTCAAGTTGGCTCTATAAATTTCGTTTAGTTTCCTCTAGTTTAATACAATAACTAATAACAGGGTATTAAACGCCCGTCTAACTATAAATTAAAATTTGAAATTGTCAAACGTTGCAAAACCGAATCAAATGAAATACATTTAATTTACATACCAAATCCAATTAAAAGCAACAAAATTAAATGACGCGCAATGTTTACGCAGAAAAAAAGCATAGCTTTGGTTAGGAGAGTGAAGTCAGACAGGTCCCTCCCTCATAGCCCTAAGCTAGGCACTCAATTTAACAATTTGAGTGGTAGAAAAAAAATGATAATTACATTGTGCAGTAAATGTAATGAAATTAAAACGTTGCATTTGCCGTCTAAATAAAGCGGGACAAAAAGCATTCCGAATATTTGGTTGGGCAAATGAGTAAATAAATAAATAAATTTTCGAAACGCACAGCATTTGTAATTTAATTTGCTGAGCCAAACAGAAAGCGCCGAATTCGAAACGTGGCGAATAAAATAAAATGTACCCGAGCCCAAAAACGACGAAATTATAAAATGGCGGGACGGTAAAAACAAACATTAAACGCTTTTGAATTTATGTGCCACGCACACCAAATGCATTTAAATGCGCCGGCTCCAGCTGGCAACAGCCGTTGTGTTGCATACTTTGGCGGCGCTAGGCGAGTCGATGGGGCTATGGAGGAGGCAAATCCCCAGCTCGAAAGTCCACCAAATGACCGCAGAAAATGCAAAACAAATGCAACAACATGCAACATGCAACCAACATCCAACAATAATAACGAGCTTTGCCCAACGTTGACTCTGTTGGCGCATAATTTTTAATTTCTACTCACATAATGAGGCAATTTATTAAATTCAATTACAACGTTGACACTCGCTAGCGACCTTTTGCAACCAGTTAATGGCCAGAGCATTGTCCATGTGCACAAACTCAGCACGTTCTTTCTTCTAATAAATTTTAAGCTAACCTGAACAGTTATGTTGAAAACAACGGCAAAAAACGCACTGCTTATGCATAAACTGAAAGAGTAGTTCATGCTAACCTGAAAAGTTGGTCGCAACTCTTTCCAAACCTGAAAAAGTCGTCAAAAAGTCGTTTCCAATTCTGAAGAAGCCAAAAAAATCACGACCGAATACAGTAGTCGGGTGTGTCGGACTAGAATATATCCTTGGCTGTAAATTGTTGTTTTTCGATATTCTACCGTATTTTTAGACATACACACAAAAATACACTCATTTACACATGAATATGCACACGTATCTGATATATTGGATACATTTTACAAGGATATTCAGTTTATTTGGATTTCATGTAACTCAGAGCGGTAATCCAATATATAAAAAAATTGATAATTGTGTATGCTGTACATAAATCGTAATACAAAATTTGCTTTCTCTAGTTCAAAGAGTTTTGGAAGATGTAAATCTTATAAAAAATTTTCTTATTCTTAGTGGCTTCGTATGACTCTGCTATTGCTGATCAAGAATTTATATATATATATAGACCACATATTCTACTGTACTGTGCTCATTATAGATTGATGTGACATCTCCGAATGCAAGGAATACTAAATAGCACACTTATTGAAGCAACTGTATTTCCCAATCATTACTTATGCTACTGAAATAGACATTTTTTATTAGCCGAATTATTACTTGTTAGTCACTTTAATATCATACTGCTTCAACATTTCAACCAATAATTTATGCATCGCAGGATAAACTCGGTGTGCGGTATGTGGCTTTATTACGGATATGAAGATTAATTGCCGCTCGTTAGACGGTTAGGTGGTCACGTTGTTATCTGAGCGGCGAAAAAGTTTTCGAACGGACACGGCAATTTAATAATTAAACGCTATATGTCGACTTGGTTAATACCCTTTGTTAGCTGTGAACTGAAATTATAAATTAAAAGTAGTTTGGCTGGTGAGTCTGGCAGGCCTCCGAATCTCGAAACTTTGCCCAATACGTTGACTTTGGCTAATTAAATTTTCAGCTTGTATGTGAAAAGTTTGCCCTTAAAAACAATATACGAGCAGGGGAAAACCACAAGCACGCTTGTGTAGAAAACTTTAGTAGCCTTTTTCGTCTTGTCGCCAGCTGCTAAATATCAATAAAGAAACTAATATGTCAAATGGGGTGGCCAGCACACAGGAACAACAGCTGCCCGAGGAACGATTCAGAGCGCTTATGGCCAGCTCGGCGATTAGCACATCAAGCGTTTATTAATAGCACAGCAAACGGTCAGAGCAAAGTTTTTTTTCGTTTGCCTCGCTTTTGGCTCATAAGCGCCCTGGCATTATGAAGCGGGCGAAATAAAGGAGCCAAAGACAAAAGTTTACAGCGCATAGAAAAAGTTGAAGCAATCGCAACTTTTAATTACAGTTTGGCTTTATGTGTTGTGTCCCCAAGCGAAAAATGACCAAAAGGTAAAGATTTAACCAAACGGTAAGCACTTAAAGAAGCCAGAGGCGGCTATCCAAAAATTATCTATAATTTAATAATCATATTAATGCAATGAAGCCCGCAATTACACACGAAAAATAAATTGTAAATAATTTAGTTATTTATTAGAAATTAAAACTGTTTTCCAAATAATGCAAAATTTGTTTTTTTTTTTAACACAATGCACTTTGATATTTGGGACACAAGGGATTTTCGCAATTTAAAATCAGCGAAAATGATAAAAAAAAGTTATTCATAACTAAATTATATAATTCAACTATGAATTATTCTGTTAAATATGTTTGCAATTCTGCATTTAATTATGAATCTATTGAGTGATTGAAATTTTTATGACATAATTCGCTCGAATTATTGATTTGCTGTTTGGGGTCAGTCCATCAGATAGTCGCCACGACAGATTTCAGACGACAACTAAACGCGTCGCGCACGTGACTTACAGGACTTGTCCAGACTTTAACCCAAATGAAAAAATTGCATGCGATATCTTTTGATTACAGACACCGCTCTGAATATGAAATGAGACAAACTGCAGCGGCTGTCAGCGACTAAGACAGTTTAGATCCATATGTCTGGGTAGAAGTCTGTCTTTCTCTCTCTCAATATCTCTTCTTCTTCTCTGTCTTGGCCTGTATGGGCCAAGTAAAATCCTTAGGTTCCAGCTTTGTGCGCTTTGATTTGCATAGATTTTTCATTACAGATTTTCCGCTTGAAGGGCAAAGCAAAGAAACGCCAAAAAAAAGGGTTTGACTGAAGCGTTCAGCCAGCAATTGAAAACCAAAGCGCAACGGTGTCCCCCAAGGCTGATGACAATTTGATGAAGGTTCTAGCATCGATTTTTAAATTAACAGACTCGCCCCAAAAGTTAGCCAGGCTAAAGTCTTGTCGCAAAGCTAATTAGGCTTAAACTAAAATATCTCTTGGGACAAAGTTGAATCAGCGCGTCAAAGTCAACAATGCGTGAAATGCTTTTTTCTACACTTCCCGGAGCGTAACCGAACTTTGGCGCATTGTTTGTTAAGACATATCTCATCTTTGTGGTTAGAAATTCGTACATTTATCTGGACATAAGTGCGACAGTTATTAGCTTCCAGCAGTTAAAGTTTCTTTAATTTTCTTTAGTAACATAAATAATTTTTAATAAAATTATTTCTTCTTCTTTATTGATAATATTAATAACATCGAAAAACTTCAGAAGCACAAAAATTCTTAAGTATAGCAGCTTAATTAAGAACAGTCTACTTAAAGGAATTTATCTACTTTAATACAAGTTTAAAAGTGTTTATAAGCGAACTGGCACAACTATAAAAAATGTGTAAATTAAAATAAAATGCTTAAGAATCGTGTCATAATCTAGAAGTGTATCTAAGAGTCGTTAGCCTTCTGCTCGGTTTGACTTTGTTGGCTTTGGCCGTTTCCACTTTCTTGGCAACGCTGTTTGCCAAAATGCAAAAGTTTTTGCATTTAAATCAAGTGCTGCTCGCTTTTGAGTTTATGTTTAGCTGGCAGGAATAATAATATCCATTTCCTTGCCTCGCCGCACTTCTTGCAGTCCCACCAAATATTGACGATGCGCTGACCTCCAGTGATGTCATTGTGCGCGAGGGCGACAATGTCACACTGCGCTGCAAGGCGAAAGGCAGCCCAGAGCCATCCATCAAATGGAAACGAGATGACAACCATAAAATTGTCATCAACAAGACGCTCGAAGGTAAGTCCGACTGCCACGAAATTCACATGAAATCATGAACTCTATTGCCGGCTCATGTTGTTGCAGTGAATGACCTGGAGACAGACTCTTTGGAATTGGAGCGCATCTCGCGCCTGCACATGGGTGCTTATCTCTGCATCGCCTCAAACGGTGTGCCGCCCAGCGTTTCAAAGCGCATCAAAGTCAGCGTTGACTGTAAGTTTGTTGAATGAATCGATCGCCCGAGCCTTCATGCTTATACCCTATTCTCTCGAATTCCAATTGCAGTTTCGCCAATGGTCTGGATACCGCATCAGCTCGTCGGCATTCCCATGGGCTTTAACGTTACGCTGGAGTGCTTCATCGAAGCCAATCCCACATCGCTTAATTATTGGACGCGCGAGAATGAACAAATGATCGCGGAGTCATCCAAATACAAGTAAGTTTTTATATTAATTTAAAAGGTTTGAAAAGAGTCTGTATTGGCGCTTACTAAGTTGTATTTCGACATTAATATGAGTGATATAAAATCGTCACAAAAATATATTTTTTTAATAATATTTGTGTATAAAGTGCATTAACATAGACAAGAGTAAAGTTCATAATTTGATAATATTTTTAAGAGTGCATAAATCAATGTATTTTAAATATAATATAAACAATTAATCACTTAAATCTATGCAACGAGGGACAATGCTCGGTGCTGACTTTTCGAGAGTTGCTCACCAGAAGAAATGATCATAATGTTCGTCATTATTCTTTTGAGTGGCACTGTAAATGTGACTAGACTTTTTTTCCTTAAGTCTAGTTTTGAAACTTATTCTATACATTAATTTTAAGTAATGGGATTCTTATGATACACTGAATCAGATGAGTCTTTTTGATAACCTCTATATGAGTGCAAGCAACCACTACCACTTTCACACAAACTGCGAGCCGTATCTACTCAACACAGGTTTCAGAATATTATTTTTTTCATTTGATTTTCAATTTAATTTTAAATAATAATTAATGGCTAATTATTTTATATATGTATATATTTTCAGAAATCATATTTAGAATGAATCAGATAGGACTTGAATCACAGTAGTGGTAAACACAGTTTCGCAAAATAATAATTTTCGTAACAACAAAATATATAACTTAAACATCTCACTATCAGAATCACGTTTGAACTTTTCTATTTCATTCTGTACAATTTACATTGACTTCTCATAAGCGACGATTAATTAGCACTGTGCCATAACACAGGGTATGCCCCATTTGTTGCAGCAATTGCGATCTTATATTTACGTAGTTAGAGAGAATCTTTATTTAGCATATTTATATACAAATACATACATATATATATATATATATATATATATATATATATATATATATATATATATATATATATATATATATATATATATATATATATATATATATATATATATATATATATATATATGTATATATATGTATATGCTGCTGATTATAGAACAGAGCTCAATCTTAAATATACCAAACAGACAAGCTACGAAAACAGTTCACCAAAAGCAATGTCGACTTCAACATCAACTGTTTGTATTTTTTGGTTAAGTTTTATTTTGTTGCCGCTATTAGCAAGAGCAAGTAGTCAGACAAATCATCCTCACGCGTCTAGTGCCAATAGACAGCTGGTGACTCAGATACTTAGTTATGTCAACGAGAGTGCTTCACCGTGCCATGATTACTATAAATATGCATGCGGCAATTGGGCCGCAAAGCACAAGAATGATAACTATTTAGAAATAATGGGATTGATTGATCATAAGGTAAACCAGAACCTACTAATGCTTCTAACTGAGCTGCAGCAGCAGCAACAGTCCCTGAAGCCTGGCAGTGTGGAAAACAAGGTCTTAAGCTTCTTTCAGACCTGTAAGCTGGCATCGCAATCAACGCGCTTGAGTAGACATTATTTGCATTTGGTACCGCCAAACGACCAAATACCCTGGCCGCAGTTCAAGCATAGATCCGAAGCCTGGGGCAGTAGCAAGTTCCAATGGATGGAAACTCTGGCCCGCCTGCAACGCTATGGCCTGACCAATGTGCTCTTTAAGCTGGATACGTTGCCTGATCTGAGCAATAGTAGCAAATATATCATACGCATAAACAAACCAAGTTTTGATGAGAAAAGTGAACGACTAAGAAGCCGAATATTAACCAAACTAACACTCCGCATGCTGGGCACCAGCATTGGGCAGGCATTGCGCTTGGCTAAAAGGGTTAAATTTTTGGAAGCTGCTGTATCTGTACTGGCAGGACAGTCAGATGAATGTAACGAGGCCGGCGAAAGCCTCACGCTTCAAGAATTAGAAGTACAAATTGGCGGCCAATGGCGAAAATACTTGGAGATTGTGCTAGGCCGCAACGTGCCCGCTGACTTTATGGTGGCTGTAGAATGCTCTGCGTATTTGAGAATGCTTGTAGATTTCATCAAACCCATGAACCGTGAGGTGGTGGCCAGCTACATAATGTTGCGCTTTGTCTCGCATTTGCAGGAAGAGACTATGGATAGCAATGACTCCATCTCATGCGTTCAGGATGTACGTCGCAATATGGAGCTAGCCACAAATCTGTTATATGAGCAGCGATTCATTGGGCCAGACCGGCGTCAAAAGCTTCAGACTGACATATTAGAACTTTTTGAGGTGCTACGTAAACAGGTCCTCAAGAAGTTTGAGACAAACAACCTAAGATTGGCTGCTCATGAGCTGGATATGATGCGAGCCAAACTGCTCAACATGACCATCAACATCGGCAATATGCCTCAGGGCGTTGATCGTGCCAGCTTCGTCAATGGCTTCTATGCTGATTTGCATCTGGTCGGCGATCGTGATTATGCTGCGAATCATCTGCGACTCTTGGAGTTTCGCACACGTCGGTGGTTTGACCAGCTGGACAGACCACTCAATGTAAGCGCTTACTTTTATATAAGTGATTCGAATACAGGCATGAGCTCGACACCGTACTATATGCTGCGCCAAAATCTGATAATTGTGCCCTATGGCACACTCCAGCCGCCCATTTATTACCAAGACGCGCATGACGTATTCAAGTTCAGCTTATTGGGTTTCATGCTGAGTCATGAGCTAATGCATGGTTTCGTCTCCGGCGGTATAGTTTATGATTCCAAAGGCAATTACAACGAGATGAGCGCAAAAATCCTTCTGGAAGATGAATATTTATCGGCCGTCAGCTGCCTGAATCGCAATGAAACTGATTTTATGGACGAGCGAGAGGCCGATATTGCGGGCATTCGCCTAGCCTATGACGCTTACTTTGATAGCGACTCCAAATTCGATCAGTCGCAACCCACATTCTCGACTCTCTCTATGAAGCAGCTGTTCTTTCTGGGCATGGCGCAGTTCTTCTGTGGTGACACGTCTCCAGATGACTTCGAAGACCATGATGCGGATGAGATGCGTTTGAGGCAGGTGCTAATTAACTTTGCGCCATTTGCCGAAGCACACGGATGCCGTCAAGATCGTGATAATATGCATCCGGGCGAGAAATGCCGATTATGGTAAAAGCAAAGGCTTCTTTAGTGAAAGCAAATCGAATTTCGTAATAAACATTTGTATATTAAATATTTAATTTGTATAACAAAATTACTCCCGAGCCAGGGCACTGCATTGTTTTGTATATCTTCTACATATTTTTTTCTTATTATTTACTTTTCAATTATTTCTACAGATATAATGTTAAACTCTACCAAACTCTGCACTTTTTCTTAGCTTGCATCTTAGTGCGTTTCTCGCAGCCAAATTCTCTGGAGAATTCCTCGAAGTTGGCCAGCGTTTGTAGTACTCGTAGCTCATCCACAGCATGCTCCAGATGCTGTGCATTCAGACTCTGCTGTTTGCCGCAGAAGAACTGTGCGAAGCTGATGAAGAAGAGTTGGCGCTGACTGAACTGTGGCAACAGCGGATCCCGTGGCTCTTTGCGATCTATCGAGAAATTCTCACCGAAGAAGGTTTCATAAACTAGTCGCATCGCCTCGTAGTCGGCCATTTTTTCGCTGAGTGACTTGGAGCCGGTGGCCACGTGCTGTTTTATGCAATTGATACTTTGGTTATAGCGCGGACTTGCCAAGATCTCCTCGCTGGGACCCATAAGATTACCGACGCTGTCGTAAACAATGCCATGGTTATCAAAGCCATGAACTATCTCGTGAGCCAGTATGAAGCCCAGCACCGCATGCTGTTGCAGCTCGCTCATGTTGCGATGCCAAACGGGAAGCTGAAGAAAGCCGTAGGGCACCAGCACAAGATTCCTGGGTAGCTCAAAGAACGGCGATAGACTGCTGCTCAGATCGCGCTCTGTCAGATAGCTTATGTTATTCCCATTGAACTGATTGCCCAAGGCGAGCAGCTCGTGATTCCGCTCGACGCGCAAGCGCAACAACGACAGCTGATTCTCGTAGAAACCTTGGGAATTTAACTCCACAGGCTCATAGTATTCCTCAACATAGCTGGTTTCATTAAGTTGCAAGAAACCTAGTTGCAAGCGCATAGCATCTAACTTCTCGTGTAAAACTCGAACGATCGGCTGCTTGAGCTGCAAGCGATTCTCGCTGAGCAGCTGACCAAAGCGACGTTTCAGTCGGCGAAATATGTCGCTAACCAGTGGCTCAGAGCTGGGGTCATGGAATCTTTGTCCTATTAACAAGCTGGCAGCCAGTGGCATGGCCCGTCTTAAGCTGGCCACACACTCCACACGTGATATCTCCGCCGGGCCTTGCTGCTTGAGGTAAGCGAGCAGCTTCAACATGATGTAGTTGCAAACGGTTTCCGGCTTGTAGCGCCTCAGAAACTTGTCCAGGGCACGCATATAGGGCACATTTTGTATGATGACCGTTGGAGGGCGTTCGAGCTCGTTGCCGGCTGCATTTGCGGGCAGCTCTTGCATAAAGGCTGTCCATTGCAGTTGCGGCATGATCTCCGCCAAATAGCACAATTCTGTTTCCATATTGCCCGAGTCATCCTCAATGTCTTGTAAGCGATGCAGCTGCCGTTCAAAGAAATCCACTTGACGGGCCAGCACATTGGCCTCGCGCTTTGTTTGCCCAATATCCAGCAATAGCTCTATGATGGCGCCTTCACCCATAGGCATTGTCTCCAGCTGGCTGGGCTTATCCAAATTAATTACATAGCTGCTGGAGTCATCCCAACGCGGCAGCACCTCCTCCTTTAACAGCACCCCATTGAGTCCGTGTGAACGCAGTCGCCCAATGGTCGCCAACCAGCTAAACGTTTCCGGATTCCACTTCCGACTTAGCAGCGGCCATGTGGTGCAATTACTTGGTGGCAACAGCTGCAGATACTTCTTTAGGTTATACGGCTTCAGGCGCTTGCAGGCGCGATAATAATTATGCATTTTCTGATGGATTGAGGCGATCTGCTCGTCCTCCGCGCTGCTGTCATTGGTTACACCACGTCTCAGCAACTGTTCCAGCTGACGATTCAGTGCATAATCCAGTACGGCCAAAGTGTCGCTAGGCTGTAGCTGCTCCTTTTGCTCCGGTTGATTTGATTGCTGCTGTTGCTCTGTCTGCTGTGTCTCTTGTGGCTCCTCCACCTGCTGCAATGGCCAATTGCCACAGGCATACTGATAAAAATTCTCGCACGGACGCGCCTTCAGGTCCATATAGCTGTGCAGTTGATTAGCTAGGAGCTCCTGAACACTTGGCGGTGGTTGCGTCTGATGACAGCTGGTGGGCGTGGTGCGCCACGCCAGTGAGCAAAGCAGCCAAGCAATCAGGCTGAGCTTAAGCATGTTTCTGCGATCAACTGCATAACTGGCTAGAACTTATATATCCAGAGGCCAGTTGGCTGGAATAGCCGCCGGCAAGCAAAGCTGACAACCTGTCAGTCTTCATCGCAGTGCTGCACATTGGGGCGAAAATCAAATATATTCAAATATTTGTTCAGCCTTACTCTGCTCATTGCCTTTAAGCACAATTCACTTATATACTCAAATATAATACGAAACTAAACTTAAGCTTGTAGCCTTTGGTTAAGCATAGTTTATTCTCAACAGATCAACATATTTTATTATTGTTTTCTAGCCACTGTGCTTACTCTGCCGGGTGGCACTTTGATTAAGCATAAGTGGTCAGTGACTACGCTTATCAGTTTCACCTTGACCTTGATTACTCTGATTGGGGCTCATTGAAGCTGCGCCACTCGCCACTGACCCATAACCAGGCGCGACGCAATTGCTGTCATTGAACTTGCACAAATCGTGTAGCCATACGCATTGTTTTCCTATTCATTTATATTGTTATTATAATTGTTGTTGCCTTCATTGCAGAACCGAAACAATTCCGGGCCATCCATCGTACAAGGCGACAATGCGACTGACGATTACCAATGTGGAGGGCAGCGATTATGGCAACTACAAATGTGTCGCCAAAAATCCTCGTGGCGACATGGATGGCAACATAAAACTCTACAGTAAGTGTCTGCTATGTGTTATTTATACTTTTTAATATTGGCCCATTATGCGTAAACCGATGTCCAGAGCCGCACACAAGTGCGATAAATAACAAATGCCGGCCCCAATGTGTGCGCGCACTCATTTTCTGGACACGGCAAATTTTGAAACTACACCATTTGCGGGTTTAATTATGGCGACCAAATGTGTGCAGTTGATTGGATGGCGTCTGACAGGCGTACACTTGTCTGTGTGAGTGTGCACTGTATGTAATTCTAGCCAGATAATGCGGTCATTGGTTTTAGATAGGCAACAGGCTAAAGGCACTTACAAACAGTTAAATGTTCCGTTATAAATACGACTGCATGCCACGCCAGAGCGAAGCACTGTTTGGCTGTCTGGCGATCTATGTATAAGAGCCAACTACTCTGAACTGTGTTCAGCTATTTTGTGATGGAAACTTAACTAATGAGCCGTCTTATAATCATAGTTTTACTGATGATACGGCATTAATTATAACTCGACTTCAGGATCGCACTTGAACTGCAATTGCGAAAATGTTAAATTGCAAATTTCTTCTGATCGACTTTGTGCAGCATAAAATATTATAAGTTTTTAAAACACGTTTATAAGTTTGTTGCTTAAAAGCGGATTGATATAGATAGATACATTATAGATTTGTATAAAAATTAATTTTAAAACTGAAAATTGCATTGAAATTTGTGCCGAAAGTAGTCATACGCATTGGCGAAGCTAAAGTATGTCGGTTATCCACCTTGCTGTCCGTCTGTTGCCCTATCGATAGAAACTCATGAGAAAGTAAAGAGTCGTCTTATAAAATCTGAAGATTTTATTGACTTCGAATGTGAACAAGTCAAGATAAAAATGCTATATTCGCACCAAATGAGTGCGTGGCAAGTCGGGGTAAAACTGTATGTTCTACATAGATGTGGCATGCCTATGGAAAAGATCATAACCATTTCACTTACATATTTTTGAAGAAGTATAAATTGAATTAAGCTTATATAAACTTGCAACACAAAGTGATAAAATATTTAGCTGGACATTTAACTTTAAGTTTAAAAGCGGCTCACTCCGCTTGCACGCAGGATAAATAATTGTTAATCGATAAAAGACTTTGTAAAGTCATATAAAATATATATGGACAGCTAACATGGCGACAATTTAATGATTTTATTGTTACGTACGACATGGGCCAATAAAATGCCAATAATCTGTCAATTTGCTAAATCAGTCCCAGTTGTTGGGCCATTAAAGCAGCAGGCTGCAATATATATATAACTCGCAAATTCCGGTCACAAAAGTTCATAAAACAATATAAAATATCCGTTCGTTACGTTCGTTGCGCCACAATAAAAAGATGGCGCCGTCTAAAGGCCATGGCGACAAGTTAATTTATTTTTGGGGCGCGCAGGCGATAAAAACACAGACAGCGTCGGGGCTGACACGCCGCCAGCGGCGGCAACAAACAATACAGGCTGACACTGTGCGAAGGCGAGGGCGGTGGTAACGATCAACCAATTAAAGGTAACAAAGAGCAGCCACAGCAGCTGATAATAAGAGGGCGGCAATAATGGCAGCCAACACACAATACATTGAGAACAATGAACCTGTGACAATGTTATTAAGTGGTCAGCATTGCTCTATGAAAGTTTGGCGCATCCTCATGGCATTGCAGTCGATAAGGAGCAAGGGCAGCCTCATAAATTTGCTCAGCAAATTGCCGTCAATAATGATATGGCACCAGAGCGCAGCCCAAAGAGAAAGAAACTGAATTGAAAACGAAAGGCGGCATATTTACGACGGCTTTCGGACTACTTGAACTACAGCTCGAGGATTAAGTTAGAAAGTTGAAACATTTCAAGATGTGCAAGTAGACTTCCAGTTAAATAGTAGTGTTCAACCTGGTTGATTCTCTTCTAAAAGCATTTTAGTTCCATTCAATTAAAATGCGAACAAAACAAGTTAAGCTCCATTCAACTATAAAGAGCTTAATGTACTTTTAAAGCGTTCCTTAGCCATTTGCTATTAATAGGGAATATCATTATTTTCTTAATAGTAAGACTTATATCAAGAATAACATGATAAGAACATTTCATATATACCAAACGTATTTCAAACTAATTTTTTTAAGCTAAAGACTTGTCCCAAAATCGTATTTTCATACTGAAAACTTAGTTTATTGAAACATATTTCTTACTTCTTGACAGTGTCAAGTCCGCCAACCACACAACCGCCGCCGACGACAACAACTTTGCTCACAACGACAACAACAATGAACTTACCCTTTGATGGCAATTTGGCATTCAATGGCTACGGCGGGGACGTGCCCACAAATTCAGTGATTGTAATTGACAAATGTGAGTAGTTCAGCCACCTATTATATTAATCTAAAATTTGTATATTTTAATTTGCTTGCTCAACTTGCAGTGGGCGTTAAATACCAATCGAATTTGAATGAGATCGGCAAATCCGAACAGAAGCTAATGGGTAGCAATCAGGAGGGCTACGACTGGTCCAAGGGCAAGGCGAGCGGCGGTCGAGGACTGCGTTCCATCTGTTGGCTTCTAACGCTTCTGTCGCTCCTGGCCTTGTGTTCACGTCAATAAAAAGCTAAGAGCAAACTGTATTATTAAAGTGCCATTACAAAGAAGAGAGCAAAAATACAAAGAAAACCAGTGTGCTCTAGTCGGTAGTGATCGAATAGAATATACCCTGTACGCAGCGTCCACTTTCAACTTTCCAACAAATACATAAATAGACAAACGCACACTCAAGCATTCTGATTATCTAACAACTTTCAACTTTAGACATTTTCACATAGTACAGGGTATAACAAGAGCCAAGCTGAACACACAGCATGGAGCACCCAGCCACAACAAAAATCCAACAACCACTTAATTAAAGTATTTGCCAATTGCAACGCGGTTACATTTCGGTCCACCTTGCTTAACCCATCCCAAAATCTAAATCCTCAATTAAATGCAAACAAAAACGACAGTAAATTAATCACAATAAAAACGAGCACAGAACATGAGGAGACCAGCTAATGCTCTACCCTCTTCCATGAGTAATCATGTGCATTCGATAAAAATTGAGTATTTCAGCTTAAATGCGGTTCTATGTGAATAAAATATACTTTTTAGATAATTTTAATCATATTTGAAATTATTTATATATTTTACTGTAATTAGTTATGAATTGTATTGAAACCATCTTCTTCTCGTTGACGGTACAGTGTATAGAGCAAGCAGAAAATTTAAGTTTTTGTGTCAAAGGTTGATTCCATTTCGGTTTCATTAAGTATAAGTACAATATTTTTTGCTGTTGCACCGGTTAACATTACAAATGAGTATTAATTGGAACAATTTGAATACTTTCTTCGGTCTAAACTATTTGATAGGAAGTCTCTTTGCCAACAAAGGCTGTTGACAAATTCGATGTTGGAATTAGTTGAAATATTAAACAATGCATGAGAGCAAACAAAATGAACTAAATAAACACAATTGTTGACAAATTGTTAAAAAAAGAAGAGAGCATAAAAACATAAAGCCCAGACAAACACATACTGCAAAATATATAAAATCTAGACAAGCAAACATATGTAAATAATTAGACACACATAAACAATTGTAAATTATGTACTCGTTATAAGCATTACAATAAATTGCGCTTAAATTTGTATGAAGTTAGTCAGCATTATGTTTATGAAGTCTATAAAACAGAAGCTCCTCTCCTCACCGCAAGCCATAAAACCCGCTATTAATAGTCCGAGAGCGATTGGAGAGGTTGAGATTGATGAAAACGAAGGGACAACTCCAAGTTTATTTGTAGGCTATTGATTGATGATCGGCACATGAAACATATTTATATATATTATATCTCTTGAACTATGCTCACATATTCAAATGGCAGCCTAATTAAGAACTAAACTACATATAAACGAACATAAATATATCATAGGCTTTAGTTTGTGTTTCTTAACGATAAGAGTGATAATGTACATTTAATGAATCGAATCCGCAGTCAACAACAAGCGGCTGCGGAGTAAATAACATAATGAGATTGCTTACTGTGCAAAACATGAATATAAATAATATAAATATAATGTATTTGATTGTTATTTTACTTGCGAGAACTTACTTATGAAATGTTCACACAACAGCTTTTTCTCAGCTCAGTAAGTATAAAAAGTAACTCTTCGGAAATCTATACAAACTTCTTCAAAAATATGTAAGTATGATGCATATTTAATCAATGTTAATGGCTAAGTATACACATATTTATGAGGCGCATTCATACTAAACACATTGGCCTAGTAAACATAGAAATCCAAATCTTGAACTGATACGTGTGCATTCTCTCAGTAACTGTTAATAAAGCGCTCAGTTCGAGAGCTTCGATCCAAGCAATTTGTTCGCTCACCTACGATTTTTTCTTGATTTGATGTGATATAAATAAAAATTCAAATAGGCGTATATATGTGTATTTGTGCGTGTCTGTATGTACAGAATAAATTATTTTGCTTAGCTCAACAAAATACTAAGACGCTCACACAAACTGAAGGCCTCCTTGTGGCTCTTATCATTCCACATGTATACAAAATATGTTAAATGTACTACGTATGCGTGCATATGTATATAGAGCTATTGATGCTCTCAACAAGAAGAAAAAAACTTTTATAGAAGAATATAGAATTTGAGATTTCTCCTTAACATACACACATAATCCACATTCACTAATTTCTTCACATTAAACAATTACGAAAGTTCTACTCAAGCACGCCAATTAAATTAAATAAAAAGAAATTATAAGAAATTAATGAGAAAAAGAAATAAAAATAATGTAAGTTTACACCGTTTCACACTGACCTAGTTTTAGTTCCAATAGTTTCCATTCAAGACACATCTTCCACATGTTCTAGAACATCGTGTTGATTTCGAGGACCACACAAATCCAGAGGAACTTCATTTTTCAGAAAGTGTTCTTTATCTGATTACAGATAGAAACTCAACAATCCTAAATTTCTTCCACTGTTTAACTTGCTACTACAACTAACTACTACCCTGTAATAGTTGATCTTAGAAAAGACACAAAATATATATTTATTCGAAATTATTAGCTTAGTGCTCGAACGTTGAATTATACGATAAAAATACAAACTTCAATAAACATTGAATTCGGACAAATAGCCAAGGCTGACCATAGATATATTTAAAGGTTTAACACAGTTTAGTGGTCGTGTGCGACGACTTTTGATTTTATTTGATTTCGTGTTTGTGCAGCACTTTGGGTACCAGAACGTGAAATTGTTATTGAGTCCGTGGGCGTTACCCACTTGACTGCCAACTGCACAGTGCACATCAGCAAATGCTTACAGCTGGCAGGAGACATTGTTGCTGCATAGCTAAGCTCTTCACAACTCCTCTTTGTTGGCCACAAAAACCCAAGATAAATATTTTGCCAAGCGCCTGCAAATGCAACGTGATGCTACTTGCCCTACGTGGCGTATGCGCAATGCAAACACAAAAGACCCGTTCGCCCAGCCGAAGAAGCGGGTGGCAAATGTGCTAAAGACGCTGATGATGCATTCAACATTATACTTGACAACTAAAGCTGAACGGGCCAATTCAGCAGCATGATGTTAGATGTTCCAATGGCTGGTCAACAAACCGAAAGCGCAGAACCAATATGCTTTCAATTTCGAAAATAATGCTAAACCAGTTCGAAGACTGTTATCAGTGACGTAGAAGCAGAGACTTTTGATGAAGGTTGAAATGAATTTTCATAGGGAGAGAGGTTTTGGGTTTACTATTTGTCTGTCTGTTCGTCTGTCTATATGAACGCAAACATTTCGCTAAAGGCTTGAAATGAAGGTAACATAGTTATGGATACCGAATAATAGAAAAGCTATTATATAAAGCGCTAGCGACTTGATTTGGAATAGATACTTGTATATATATATATAAATATATATATAAATTAAAATATATATATAAATATATAAAATATATACGCCCTTAGGAGCCAAGTTTATCTAGAGATCCAAAATTGTATTTGTTTTGCTAGCTGAAGTCAAAAATAATGTGTAAAGTTCCATTACTAAAGAACTGAAGTTTATTGAGAGTAAAATATGTTTATAACATTATATGTTAGTGCCTATATATGTGCCTATATATGTGCTTATATATACTTATGATTATTAATACATTACTTTGACGAAGTACTTAGGATTAAACGGCAACGGTGCGTTGCTGCATCAGCGTGTCGATGATCTTCTCGATGTGCTCATTGCAGCTGCCCAGACATGTGTCCGCATATTCGAAAAGAAACTGCATAAAGCTCTCCAGCTCCGCCATGGAGCAGGCGCTAAAGCCATTGCTGCGTGCTAGATTTTCAATGGTGCGCAGCTTCTGGGCATACTCCGGCTTGCTGCGGCACTGCTTGAACGAGGCTTCGTTTAGTTGTGGTGGCAGCTGATAGTTTCGTATGCGCTGCTCCACACTTTTCAGCTTGTTTTGCTGCTCATGCAGAGTGTGTAGCATTTGGGGCATGCTCAAGGGCTTCGAGCGGACAACGGGCAATGTTTTATCGAAGAGGTCGTCCAATGGCACCGCCTCATATTCCTGGCTAAATAGGTCTGGCGAGAAGGAGAGACGACCGCTATTGTTGCTAAAGTTGTCCGACTCGAACTCAGTTTGGTCCAGATCGCTGGTCTTGATGGCATTGCTGGAGCTGTTATAGTGGTTATTGGGCCAGGCGTATTTGCTGCGCCCCTCCAAGCCGTTGCTGTTGCCCGTCTGTAGACCCACCAGCATGCTGTAGCTACTCTCGATGGAGAACTTCGGCGATGTGAGCCAGAACTCCGGCACGCTGCTAAACTCAAAGTGATCGACGCCGAAGCGCAGCTCCAACTCGGGGCCAGTGCTCAGCTCCGCGTCAAGAAACTGAAACAGACGCTCAATCTTCTCGCCGGGCATGTATTTGCCACTGAACGGCACAGCCAAATCACCGCTAGCAAACCAGTAATGCGAGGAGCCCTTAACGCTCGCCGGTCGCTCTGGCAACTCATTGGCCTTGGCGTCCTGGTCGCTAGCAGTTGATCTGCAGAATTTGTGCCCATCAATGCCAAAGGTCAGCTCACGTGTTTCCCAGCTTTTTTGCGTAAAGATGTCGTAAAGTAAACGCAGTCGATCCGGCGTATTGTGTGCTATTTCCAGTCCAACGTTAAAGTCCCCGGCACTGATCCAAAACTTGGACTGTGGCTTGCTTGCCGGCTGGTCCTCCAGCTGCGAGGAGCTCATTTCCACAGTGGGTGCATTGGCAAAGAAGTCGCGCTCACTGCATGTCGGTGTTGTTGGCGTATCGGATGTGGCAGCCAAATCCAATGGATGATCCTCTCGTATCACTTGCATGGCTAAGGAGCTGCGACGCGGCTTGTCTAGTTGCTGTCCACTCACACCAATCGGACTGAAGAGCTGCTGCTGCGCAGCGCCTGCACAGCTACGGCCCTTTACAGGCGTGGAGAAGCCCGAGGGCTTTGCATGGGCCACTCCCACCGAAGAGCGACGCAACGGACTGTTGTCCATGGCATCATTGGAGCACGTCTCGAAGCCCTGATCTATGAAGCTGTCGCGCAGCTGTTGATCCAACGATTGACGCGGCGTCTGCGACGGCGACTGATCACTGTCCGCGTTGGGCGAGGGCGAGGACATCACCGTCAACGTATACGCAGACTTGATCTTTCGCGGCGAATTGACCTGGCGCATCAGCGACTTGTCCAGCTCAATGTAACTTTGCTCCGGCAATGGCATCGACTGTGGCGGCGGAGCAGCTGCCGTTGACGCACTTGGTGGCTTCTTCTTGGCTTGCAATGCTGCTGGTTTGTAGTCGGAATCTGAGTCGGTGCTGGTTACAGCATTGGCCGTGGCCTCCACAATTGAATTCTCCTTCTTCCAGGTGAGCGTACGACGCATTTTCTTCTTGCGCGGCGGTCGCACGGGCTTGGCAAAATCGAAGTCACCTGCCTCGTTGGGCGTTGTTGGCATTTCTGGCTGAGACTCATCAGTGGTTATCTGTGGAAACATTTAAAGACAATTAAATTAATGAAGAGCTAATTCTATCTATATTGGGTCCACTTCGCGAGTTAGAAATAATTTAGAGATTTAGTGTTCAATTAAATGAAATACAATACTGAGAGAAAATTCGAAAGGGTGTTCATTGGAAAATGCTTGAGTTAAAAAGCCTATTTTGGGAAAGGGAAGTGGGTAAATGGGTTTTGACTTCATGACTTGTCTTACATATCAGAATTTTCAGTTTTACTCTTAGATATGTTTGTTGGGCAGCCTTTTGAAATGATAGCGGACTCACCTTTGGTAGTGTTGACAAGCCGGATTCACTTTCTTCAGCTTCAGAATGCTTGCAACTGGAGGAGCTGCTCGAAGTAATGCAAGTGGATTGCGTCTGGGCCAGACTTGGACGAGGCGCCGGCACAGGCGGTGCTTGACGTTTCATTTTACGCGGCGTGGGCGTGACAGGAGCAAGGTGCGTACCCGCTGATATCGGCGTTGTTGCTGTGTCCACATCTTTATCCTCCACATAGCTGGATTCTTTAGTTTTGCTCTCCAGCTCCAGCTTGGCAATGGCCTCCTCGAGCAAACGCTCAACGGCCGACTTCTGGCTAATGTCGCCCATCGAACTGGCTGTGTTTTGAGCTGGTTGCTCATCGCTGCTGGCAATTTCAATGGTTTGATCGCTGTTCGACACGCTGGTTATGTCGAACAACACGCCATTCTCGGCACTTAGCCAGGTGTAGAAAAGATTCTCGAGAGGCTCGTTTTGAAAAAACAAATGATTATCAGTGCCGGAGCGCTCCTGACGTGTGCGGCGTATCTTCTTGGGCGGCGCATACGCCTCAGTGGGCAGTACGCTGCGGATGGCAGCCGAATTGCGCTTCTGCGAGTTGCACTGCAGGCCACGCCCACCAGGCATGGCAATCAGATGTCGCTCCGGGCTGGGCTTTAGCACCACTGTCAGTGTGCTCACATGCAGCGATGGCGATGGCGACTTGAGCGACGTGACCAGTGTCGGTGCCGGCCGTGGGGGAGTGGACTGCAGCACGCACTTGGCCTCGAGTTCCTGTGCCAAATGCTTGACGCTGGCCTGCTGCTCGGCCACGACCTCGCCGCGTGCTATTTGCTTTTTGGCCTGAGCTTTAAGATCAGCCGCATGCTCATTGAATTTGGGATGCTTAGCGGCAATGTCGCTAACAAATTTATTGAAGAGCAACACCTTATCCTTAACGCTCAGCTCACGAAACACATCCTCGGCTACCAGACAGGGTCCATGATTTGTGGACTCCTCTTCAAGCTGCTGCTGCTGTTGTTGTAGTCGAGCCTGATTCTGCCTAGGCCGAGGCTTGGGCTCCGGTGACAAGGATAGATCATTGTGTAGCGTGGCATATTGTGGCGGCTCAGCTCGACGCATTACCTGATTGATCTTCGAGTTGAATAATTGCGCCATCTCCTTGACTTTCATGGGCAGCTTGCCGCTGGTCTTGTTAGCGCCACGTACCGACTGCGGTGTTCCCAGCTGGGGCTGTTCGTATTTCTGTTTCAACTCACTAATCTTTTTCTTCCCACTGTCCACTTTCTGTTGTTTGGGCTGTGCCACGGGCTGGTTAGCTAATTTGGCAATGGTGCTGGCCACCTTGCCAGTGGAATGGGTTGTAGATGCATGCACATCTTTGCTAGGCGTAACGGGTACCTCTTCGTCGAAGTACTTCATGAGGTTCTCAATGCTGGACAAGTCCAAGTCGGTGATCTGTATACGTGACGGGGTCGTATAAGAGTTTTGGTGCTCCAATGCTGTTAGAAAGCGATCATCATCCAAGGAGGAAACCTCGAAGAGCTCCTCTCGGGTCATTGTTGCACGCAGCAGTCCGTGCGCATCGCTGACATCGCAGTACGCGTGCCGTGACCGTCGCTCCTCAATCTCTGCATTCAGCTGCAGCAGCTCGTTCAGATCGGCGCTATTCATGGCTGCTGTGTCCACAACCATCTCGTTTTGCTTGCGATTATTGTTGGGCGTCGAATTACTTAGCACCATACTTTTAATTTTGTTATATTTATTCGTGGGTTTTGCGTTGTTCACGTTAGACGTTGCAGTTTGTAACTGTGAGCGGTAACGTTATGGCGACGCCTTTTAAACGCCACAGGTAAACGCAACTATGCAAATTTTTTATTACACCCGCTAATCCGGCCAACATCAGGTCAGGTCCTCTAATCATGCCACAGCTGTCGCTCGGGTTTTACAGCGTTTCATTAGCAGCGCGTACCTTCCAAGAAGCCCCTAATTCGCCGACCTGTGTAGGGATAGGCAAAAAGACAACAGGTAAGTGGCATATCATCTAGAAGAGTCCATGGTTAATACGTTAATAAAGTTAAAAGATTGCGCTCGTTGACTTGGGCTACCTTATAATAAAATTGGCAGGAAATTTAAGGACGAACAAAGGTGTTGCCGATTTATGAGGGCTTACGACACGGCACTATGACAAGCAAGCAACTTGATCTTAAAACAAGAGCTATTAACTATAATTGCCACACGGCAATATATTTGTATCTAACAAATATATATATACTCATAGATATATACTCATATATACATGGCGAAATTCCTGTTTACCTATTTCACTGTTGCAGACTTTTGTTGTTGGACAGAAGTTGTTGGTTTTTCCAACTTGATATAGGCTAAGTATATTAAAAATATAAACGACAAGAAAGGATTCATGGGGCAAATAAAGAATTAAAATGAACTAAGGAATATCAAATGTCAAAAATATAATTTATATGATTGAAAAATATTTCAACGAAACAATTTGCATTAATTTTTTTAGTTTTTTTTATTATTTAAAAATACTTTTTCTTTTAAATATTTATTGGCTCAGCTGAATAATATTTCGACAACAATTGATTATCAAGATAAAAAAAAAACATTATTTAATAGATAGATAGATTTATTAATTTTATATTATGAGCAAATTTAATTGTGATACTTATTAAATTGTCCCAAAATATCGTGTAAAATGTTATTTAATATGACGGATTTGATATGCATAGTGGAAAATATAAGGAACCAGTTTAAAAAGAAAAATATTTCGTTGTGTAAATCGTATTTATTAGAAATAAATTTTACATATAATTATAATAATCAATAGACTGACTTTTCTTTTCTAAATGGAATATCAAGAGCCCCCAGTTCACTACTATTAAACAAGGATATAGTGGTGTCAAACTATCTATATGGTCTGCCCTTATAGGGCTATTGCAGTATAAAGCGCTAGATAGCGTATAGACTGGCAGCTCAAACAAACCAGCTTGCATTCACACAGCCTCAATATAAGAACAGGCGAATACAAGGAAATCTGATGAGCATTAAATATTGTAAAAGAGAGTGAAATAAATAGTTTCAGACTTTAGATTTCTGGCTCACTCATCAGTAAAGGTTATGTAGATTACTCATAAGAAGCACTGGCAACTCCTATACATCTGTCTAAGAGGCACACACTCAAGCATGCATCCTCCGAACACAAAGCTCACCTATCAATTCAGCTGCCATTGTGTATATATAGCACTTGAGCACATTCGTAGCATACAAGAGGCACATATTAAATATTTGTACCCAAAAGTATGCAATAAAGTGTGCTTTATGCCAGTGGCGAAGAGCTTTCAAAGAGCTAGCAGAAGACGCCGCAAAATGCGAGTGCTAACTAGACCCCAGAGAGCTGAGAGCTGAGAGCCACAATGAAAATCAGACATACGAGAAAATTTCTACATGTCACTGGGGCGTAGCTTTGATTTCATTGGATTTGAGGCAGCTGGCAACGTCGTCGAGAGAGCTGAAAACTTTGTTGGCATCACCGCCATTTGGCGCCTTATGCAAATCAGCGCCAAAGCTGTAAACGAGAAAGATTTCAGCCAGGTGCTAAGCTCGAATCGGTGCTGAATGCTGATGATGACATTTTGTTCAGTTGGCAGCGATGTTATTTTACTGCATCATCGTCAGCGACAGATGAGTTTGAGCCTTAAATTCGACCATTTCAATTTGCTAATAGCCACGTGGCATATTTCCACGCATGGAAAGTTGCAGCTACCGAATCTAGTCTAGACAACAAATTTGCCAAACAAAACCCAATGGGTAAAAGGTTTTTCACATTTTTCACATTTTGCTGCCTGCTTTTGCCCCTCTGCCATAATGTTTCTTTGTCTGTCTGTTTGTTTGTTTGCCTCGCTTTCAATAACTTTAATATCATTTCTATAGCGCACAGACGCCGGAAATTGAATTACTTACTCAAGTAACTTGAGAGCAACAAGAAAAATAAAAAAAAAAACGTGGCGGGTTGCGCGGCTATTCATTGACTTTAAGACGCGAAGCCAACCACAAGCATTTAGTGCTCCCTTTTACACAAATCACTCAAAGTGCGCGGCAGTTAGGACTGACTCTATGTCTGTGGGAATCAAGAACAACGGAGCTGCAAAAGGAGGGCTCAGCTTGTTCGATGCATGCGTAAGTGAGTATTTAACAGGGCAACCAGTTTGCTCTACCCGAGCTCAACCCAATTGCCACTTACTTCTGATTTTTATGCGCCAAGCGATACATAAACATTGAATACCCTTCACTAGCGACCATGATAATCTGGCAGTTATTGACACATATCAAGTTTTATAGCATATAATCTCCATATCGACAAAGTTAAGCAATAATCTTTATCTTTAGTTTTGTTTTCTTTGGATTACAATTGGCAAGTGATACGAAATGATCAGCATCAGCACAAGAGCGTCTCAGCCGGGCTTGCCTGACTGTGCTCTGGCTGCCAGACACTCTTTCGTGACTTGCCAAGCGTAATTGAATTATGAAATTCGTGCCTCGACGAGGCGCCGCTGCCAGACGCTGCAGCCGATGCATTGATGCAGGCAACTGGCCAAAGACATGCACAGGGACATAGCATCAAGGGAGATGAGCCTGGGCTTGGGCAGCCATCGAATCGTTAACGGCATTTTAAGCATCCTTGCACTTTCTGTACACACACACGCACACACACCGTTGTGTGGAGATTAATTTTCGCGTTTTTCACATGTTAATAATTTAATAAATTAAAATGAAATTTTGCTTTATGGCGATCAAAATCGCTTTGCTTTTTGCTGCGCTGCTTTATGCCCGCACTTTATGAAATATGTAACGAAAAAGTGAAATTTTAATATAAATAATTTTCGTAGCGCTTTCACTTTGATAGACCAAATACTATATAAAGGTACATGTACCAACAGCTTATTAAATATAAAGCACTTGCTAAAATATGCGCATAGTATTCGGGTACTATTTGTCACTGAGCAGGACATTATTTTCGCTTAAACTATGGCGTGCTTAAAAAATAATTATTTATTCACGCTTTGTCAATTCCGATGAGCGTGCGCGCGTGTGTGTGCGTAGGCCACAAATTCGTATTTAATTAAAATGCCATTAATTAAATGCAAATCAAGCCTATGCTTTAATGATTAGGCTTTAAATAAGTTAAAAAAAAATACATAAAAACATCGATAGACCAAAGTTCAGCTATGTTTGGTATTAGAACATTTAACTATATCATTCAGCAAGGTATTAGAGTCTCCATTACGCTTGGCTGTTAAGATCAGTAACTAAAGCATCTAATCCAGCATGCCTTAATAGCTTGATAATTGTCAATTTCTATGTTCAATTTATCATTTAAATTGGATTATCGTGAAATGACCATCAGAAATCAAAATGGAAATTTATATATATGTATAATCAGCTATACATAAATAAGTTTTTAATAAATGAAATGGATATTCATATTAAATTATTGGCATTTATGTATTGTAATTTAAGAGCGCCAGTTAGCCCAATAGAATTATGTTTGTAAAGGGATTGCAGTTATTCATTCCATTTGCTCTTTTTACTTCTCACTTGTTTCTCTTGCTCTCACAGCGAATCGGCTTGATTACGCTAAGCCGGCTTACTACAATTAATTATCGCTTGATTACTACAGCTGTGCGTGCATAGACAGCTCTCATATTACTCTCTACTATATGTATGAATATATATGTATATAGTTGTGGACAGCACGCCAGCCAAAGTCGTCAGCTCGCGTTTAGAGCAAATTGTGGAAACTTAATACAAACATAATATTTCTTTGAATTGACTTATAGCTACTAGCGGCTCAACAGGTACACTGAGTATATAAACAGATTTGCAAAATCAAGGCTAAGATTAGAATTACTAATATTAATTAAATCTATTACTAAATCTCAATGAAGAAAATCCACTGTTTGGTATAATAAACGAAGTGCTTCACAATTTTTACGACTAAAGTCAAAATCCTATAACTGATTTGTAAATTAAAAACAAAAAAAAAAACAAAACAATTGTACAATTAGCGCTAAAATAATCAGTCAACGACAAATTGCGCTCTATCGGATCACTAATGGGCCCGATAAGACGGCAAGTGCTTCAAACGTCACAAGTGGACGGCAACACAAAGGAAGCGTTTGCCATCAAATTCATATCTCATCTCTCGCCACATGCCACTCGCCACTCGCCACTCGCCACTCGAAAAGTCAAAAGTCCAATGCGCAGTGGACAAGCCCCCTATCGAATTGTCAAAGAAGCCAGTCTAGCACTGGTTAATGTGTTGTAAATGCATAAACCAGGCACAGCATATCGCAACAGTTTGCCGTTCTCTGACCCCCGTGCGAACCTCTCGTGCGTAAGGTTAATCATTAATTGCAACGTCGAATTGCGTCATCCAGTGCCTTATCAGGGCACGGCAGCCGAACGATGGCGACGCTAATGACAATTAATAACTAAAACATGAATTGAAACAATTTTCGAATTGTAATTCAAGCCGATCCGTACTGCACTGCACTAAATATTTCAATTTTTGTACAAAACTTTGTCAATTTATCGAAATATTAAATTAAAGCTAAATTAAGAGCAGCAAGCGAAACTGTGCAATATATTAAAATCTGATAGAAATTTATTGTTTGCCAATTACGAGGAAAAAGAGTAATAGTATTTTATATTTTGATTGTTTATTTATTGAGAAATTCAGTAGCTAATAAAAATGAATTGACCTTTATATTGTTATAATGTGAGATCAAAAGTGAAATTTGAAATTTGGATCGATTGCAGTGGAAAATTTTCTTCACTCCCCAACAGATCCAAAATATTCCCCTATTTTACACTGCTATATATACTGTATAAACTAAAAGTGCAACATCAATTCACAGCTATGTGGAAGTTAAAGCTTAATAAATTATCGCATTAAAATATAAAAAACAAACTTTGATTTCAGCTTGCTGAATTATACCAAATTTATCTGATGCAATTTCTTATGCAATATCTTCACATATTTCACAATAGTTCTTGCATGGCAATCAATTTGCTCAATACTTTTTTCGACAACAAGCACATTTCTTACAGTGTATCATAGATAAGCCGCCGCACACTAACTAAAAGAAAAGACGTATTTAAAACGTTGATAAGCAACCCAAGTAAAAAGAAAAAACAAATGTAAAAAGCGCGCTGCAAGAATTAAACACACACACACACACACACGCCACATAGCACTCTCACACACACATGTATGAGTCCCTGTGTGTGTGATGTGAATGAATTAAAAACGAATACATAAAAAATGAATACGCGTGAAACGAGTTTTTAGTTGATTTTTAGCAAGCGACGAACGCGCAACAAAACTTTCTGCCAAAACAAAACGGAAATTGTGAAATACTCAATAAAAGCTTAAGAAATTTATTTTCGAAACAATTTGCTGACATGTGTGCGCCTAAAGGAAACCAAAAACATCTACAACAACAACAACAATTGCTGCTCCGAACCGCAGTGCTTAGCATAGAGAACTAATACGAAGATAAATCAAACAAATCCATTATTAAAAGCAAAAGCGAATTCAAAGCTAAAGTGTTGCAAGAGAAGTATTAAGAGGAAAGCAGAGCAAAATAACACATAATGCCGCAGCTTTGGGCACTCTGTCTGCTGCTGGCCAGTGTCAAGGCGCTGCCCACAGCACAGCTTAATCAAAGCTGCCGCCTGACAGTGGCCGAGACAGCGACGGAGCCACCCTGCAGCGCAGATCTCAATTTGAGGCACATTCAATTGCTGAAGCGGTATATGCGACCAGAGCTGGATGCCTGCCAGGACTTTTATGCGTATGCCTGCGGCAATTGGCGATCGGTGCACAAGACGGGCGAATCGGCCATGTCGCTGAGCGGCGGGCGGATCGATCAGCGCTATGTGGCACTGTTTGAGCGCCTGTTGCATGTGCCCCGATCACCGGAACATGCGACGCCCTTGTATACGAAACTGCTGCGCTACTATCAAAGCTGCCGGCTGTTGGGCAAGCCGCGTTTACGTCGCTACTTGGAACAGTTGCCGCATATAGCCGGCAACTACTGGGCCGATCTGTTAGCGGTTTTGGGGCGCTATGGCTATCACGAGCACTATGTGAAGATTGAAGTGAGCCAGCATAATGCTAGCCAACATATGATTGTTGTGATGCCGCATAACTATTATCTCAGCCTGAATCTGAGCGGGAGCATATACAACGCCTTGAGGCGTCACACGCACGGCCACTTGCCCAGCCTGAAGCAATTAACTGAACAATTTAAGCAACTCGAGGATACCCTAAAAGAGATGGCGCAGCCACCAAAAGACAGCAGCGACGAGGAAACGCTAAGCTTGTACACGCTGGAGCAACTGCAACAAGAGCTGCCGGCACTGAACTGGACGCAAGTACTGCAACGACAGCTGGGACACGTATACCCGGGCAGCTATCAGCTGCTGGCTGACGATCTGCCAGCGCTGCGACAATTGATCGACTATCTTAACCGAGCCGATGCACGCCTGCTGCAGCTGTATAGCTGGGCACGTTTTCTGCAGCATCTTAAGCAGCTGCCACACAATCCATTGAGCAATCCCCAGCCCAGCTTCAGCTCTAGCTCAGCGGTCGGCTGTGTCCAGCACATGCGCAAGACACTCTATCTGGCCATGAATTTTGCCTACGAGCGGAACTACTATGGCAAGCAACGGGAGGCAGATGAGCATGTGATCTTCGGGGTCTTCGAGGAGCTGAAGCAACAGTTCGCCCAGCAGCTGCGACTCAATGTGCTTGGTTTGAATGCAACGCTACTGGACGCACTGCTGGACAAGGTGCAGGGCTTGCGCATCAACGTTGGAAATCTGCCACGTAATGTGAGCGATCAGTTTTATGTGGATTGTGTCCAGCACTGGCGAGTGGGCAGCGATTTCTATGAGAATCATTTGAACAGTCTGCTCCACTATTATGACCATCTGTCCGAGTTGGAGCGTACCGAGGATGCGGCCCTGCGAGAGGTGTGGTTTAGCTTCAATCATCATGGACCCGAGCTGCTCGACAATATTGATGCCACGCCCTATTTCTATTGTCTGGGCAGCATCATAATTATGCCATATGCCTACATGCAGCTGCCACTATATAATTCACAGTTTTGGCCAGCTCTGCTCTATGGCGATTTGGCCAATACTTTGGGCCATGAGATGCTGCACTCGATAGACACCTATTTTGTGGACTACGATGCTCAGGGTGAAATGCGCGACTACAGTGATCAGTTGGTACAGAACAAGAACTACTTGAAGGCGGTTAACTGTCTCAACGACAGCGAGCATGTGATGTTAAATGAACGCATCGCAGACATCAGCGGCACACGCTTGGCACTCAACACCTACATGAAAGACCCGTCGGAGCGACGCGACAATGGGCGCTTGTACTTCGTGCAATTTGCGCAATTCTTTTGCGGCGAGGAGGCGGATATCTATCATGATACGGGCAGCAAACGTTTGAACTATGCTCTAGCCCAGATGCCCGAATTCGCTGAGGTCTACGAGTGCGCGCAGGGCACGCCCATGAATCCTGTAAGCCGCTGCAGTTTCTGGTAGCGCACAGATCGCTATGTAGTATAAGCACTTGGTTCTGTATAGTCTCGTAGTTGGTGTATAGCTTTAACTAGTTAAGCCATCAAGTATTGTAAATAAAAGTATGCTTAAGTAACTGCCTTCGCCTGCCTGCCTTTCTTTCAATCTCTCGTCTCACATTCCATTGCTGTGCAAGTCTGCGCCACATCAATATGCAGCACGCATAGGCCCACAGAAATCCTTGACAGCCTAGCAGCAAAGCACAAGGAAACAAGGAAAGGTAACTTGCAGTCAGCGAGACAAGTTAATTTTCAATTACGTGCACAACGTGTAAGCGGGGAAAAGTCGAAAGCCAACAGAATACGCGACTGCGCCTACAAGTGAGGCACGCAAAAACAAAAAATAAGAAAATTCTGCAGCCTGGCAACTGGTAAGACTCCAAGCTATATGAACTTTTAAATGAGCTGCCAATGTAATTGCTTGAGATCTGCTTTAGCTAAGCTATGTACAAAATAAAAAACTTATATAAGCTTAATTATAAATATATTTTAGAATTAATTCTGTGCCATCTTTGTTGCTTGGACAACCTTTCAAGATTTCAACTTTAAACTTTGCATATAAAATAAATTTATATGTGTATAAAGCTGTATAATTTTAAGTTTGGAAATCGTTTAGAAATTTCACACATAAATGAAATAAGTTTACAAAAACAAATAAAATTTCAATTTCATTTAATTGCAAAATCAAAATGAAATAAATTTTTATAGTTTTATGGGCAAGTACAGTAGATGTTGCCTCCCGTTGTCTATGGACAGCAAATGAACGAACTTGCAGCGCATATGAAAAACTACCAATGGGAAATATGAAATGCAGAGGCAGCATTAAGAATTTTCACGTTGGCATCGTCATGCATTGAAATCAGCAAAAGCCAGTGGCACGGCAACAGTAGCAGTAGAGGCTCACCAGATACAGCGGCTACAGACGTACACATATACATATGTACGTTTCTATAGTATGCTGTATAACATACTCACAAACACAGGCACACATATGTACATTCACATATGCGCGATGTGCGTGTCTTGTTTGCCGGCACGCTTTTTATTTATTTGCTAATTAACGCGCTTCCTGTGCAGCAGCCGAAGCTTTGCGACGCGACGCGACGCGACGTCGACTTTTCAGTTGGCAACTTGTTGAAGGTCGCTGCGGCATATATTACTCATACTCACAATGGGCTGCCAGTTACCTGGCAACCGCAATTGGCGCCCGCATTAATAGACCATTAACAAGATACCCCAGCCAGAACATTTGCACGTGCTCTGCCTGTCAAATACACCAAACCGTAACCAAAAGCCACTGGCCAATGAAAGCCAACTGCGTTTAGGACTTGGCAGCTGCCTTAATCGTTAATTAAGCTTGTGAAAGACCGCAAACCACATGCTCTTCACTTAATCAGAGATTCATATTGACTATAAATATTGGACAATCTGCCGTTTTAAAGTAATTATAAGACAATTTTGTAAATATGAAGTTGGGAATTTTGGTTTTGAGGCAACTTGCAAACATCTATTGCTACCCAAAGTCTAGGATTTAGTTCAGTGTACAAATGATGAGTATACACATACATTCCATAAAAAGAGCTGTTTTGTCGAGCCTAGCAGACAGTGTTGGCGCCGTACAGTGTTGCCTCAGTGCTGTCTAGACTTGACACGAATTTAATATTTTTTAAATTTTAACCACTTTAAATATGTTCTATAAATCATTAAAAAAATTAGCTTCGTTTAAAATTATTTAACATTATTAATTATATTTTTTTAGTATTCATTATAAATTATTTAATATAATTTTTAACTGCTCTTTAAACAATTAAGAGCAATTTAGAATAAGGTAGCTATAGTTTACTGTAGTTGTAGCAATAAGTTGTTTCAAAATATACGTATAAATTTATGCAAAAATTAGAAATACAATTCTGTTAATATACGAGCTGACTTCTTAGAAAAAATACTGTTTATGTTTAATTTAGGTTAAAGTCTATCAACAACATTTGAATTTCAGAATTTTTTAAGGAAATACAATGAAAAAATCTCTAAGTCAGATAAGTTGATCATAAAAATAAATAAAGCTTATTTAAAAAATTATAAAATGATATATATGATGGATTCGAATTAAAATTGGCTTAAACGAATACCAAGAATTGCACGGCTAATCGTAACAATCATAAGTGTACTAATATGAAATGATTGGGCAATTTGAGAGCATAGCTAAGATGATTATATAATTGATATGCCCGATAATAGGCGGTTTCACATGGTTTATGCGCATTTATGTGACTCTCTCGCATTGTCTGGTCGTCTTAGCACTACATACATATGTATAAATGTATGTAAGCAGTCATACATATGTGCCTAGTCGGCAGTTTGTATGGTCACCGGATCGAATACTTAGCTTGCTGAGTTTGCGGTTTCCTCGACTCGCCGCCAACTCGCGCGACCACACAAATTGATATTCAATGTGCGATTTGTGCGCTGCCCGCGGGTTGGGTTGTGTTTCATATTCGTGTTTGTGTGTGTGCGACTTATCAGTGAGAAATTTCATTCATTCATGTAAGTCAAATTAGCTTGGCGGCTGTTCTGAATCGTTTAATAATTAAGTTTAATTTTAAACTGCTTAGAGCGCATTTCACGTGTTCGAGTGACGCAATAAATGCTACGAATTGCGTGTAGCCCTTCAGTGGGTGCTGCCCGCATTGCAGCTGGGCACCGGCCAATGGGAGCACAGCACGACGCGACGCTTGCCTAAATGACCGCTTCGATCCGGAAATTTGAACGTTACGATTTTCCCTGTCACGTGTGGCTCTGTTGCTGTGCGGACCCAAGTCGTTTTATTCTGACAGCGAGACACGTGCTCCACGTTTGCCCGATTTCGCTGTATCCCAAATTTTATTTTCTTTTTACCATAATTTTATCAGCAAACGAACTGTCAAAATATTACTCGGACATATGTGGGAAAAAATTGTTCAATAAATCCTTGAAATAAGTTAAAGTTATTTAATATAGTTATGAATGATATTATTTAACAAATAAATATTTTAAATATATTAAATAAAAAGTAAAGAAACCTTTATGTATATATTTATAAATATATATAATAAATATAGATTGTATTATTATTATTTATAAATAAAGTTTTCGGCCGAATTCATAATTTTTTTCAATTTGCTCAATTATTATAAATTTACTCTCACACACACATAGACTTATATAAAGACTATATAATTCACAATTTGTGCAATCGCAACGTCCAGCCCCATTAAGTGTGCACCGAGATAACCTAGTCTCATAATTTACCCACATGAAGTCAGCATTCTATTCTTTTCTTCCCCTTTCGCCCACAGGCATTTGTCGCAATGTTTCCAAATAAAATGCGCAGAAAGCGTTAGCAGCTGTGAAGGTAGGCGAATGGCAAATACCCTGTAGCCAGAAGAATTTGTGAGTGTGCTTTAGTTTAGTCTAATAAATGTAATATAATAATAATAATAAAATTAAATTTAATATTTAATATATCCAATATTTGATCAATAATCACATTCTACTGTACCACAACTTTATGAAAACGAACTGAGTTTTTGATGTGAGCTGAGATAACTCATTCACATTGTAATAAATTGTGTTTCTCAACCTGCAATGTGCATATATAAAATTATATGCTTTCGGAAGTCAGCGATAGCTTCGCTGCCAATAAACCCCATTTCAACAATTTAAATAGAGTATATAAACAACAGTAACAATCAGTGCAAAACCAACAGAATCTGCGGCTAAATTCGCACGTTCCAAGAGTCCGTGACAGCGTAGCGACATCGCTCGCTGTCCGAGTATTTGACACTGTTGTCCAGTTTGCCTCAACACTCAGATCCAGACACAGATTCAACTCCAGCTACAGCTTGTGTATGTTTTTGAAACACCATTTTTTTGCTCCAGCTATGCCAAATGCCAAAAAGTCAACGACAAAAACAGCCATTTTTGTGGTTAGCCACGGTGTTTGTTAACGTTTTGATGTTTGTAGCGATTTAAAATGTTGTTTCTGTTTCCATTGCTATTGCCACTGTTGTTGTTGTTGTTTGGCTTTGATGTTGTTGTTGATTTGTTTACCTAACTGCCAGCCGCTGTCGGAGCGATTGTCTGTTATTGTAAGCGGCTTCATTGTTATGCCTTTAAAAGAATGACCACATACATGAATGTACACATTTGTTCAGATTCGCATATACAAACACAGGAAAACAGATGCACGTGCCAAATTTCACAGTCCACTTGAAAAGTTTATTTTGTAAATAAACAAGAGGCGAACCATTAAATTAGCCTTGTCGACTGCATGTGCACAAAAGTTAATCAAAATGCACAACGATTTTTAAATATTTAACGTCAGAGTGTGTTTTGGACAAAACATTGAAAAATAGATAAGAAAATCGCGTGACCAGATGAGTTTAGACAAGCTCAAATCTTCATGTGGGAGATTAAATGTTAAATAGCAACACCAGCCAACAAAAATGTAGACTACACTTAACAATTTTTCAATATTTAAATAAACTTAAAACAAAATCTGTTTGTATAAATGGCATATTTTATAAGCTGCTTTCAATTGATTTGTAGAACAGAAATTTAATAGTTTTGTGTAGATGACTAGGCAATGCTCTCAACTCAACTTTTATGTGTCAATCTGCATTGGACAACGCAGAGTACACCTTTTTGAACTGCGAAAGGTGGATAGAAGAAAGGACCGACCTTGCAGAAACTGTCTGTAAAGTCGAAGTAGAGATTATAATAGAGCCAATGCGCAATAGTAAAGATACTTGGAAAAGAATCCGCGAGTGGAATCTGTACGCAGGAACATGAATGGCAGTCCTAAGCTAAAGCACATAGAAGGGCTTCACATTGCAGATTAATGCGGGATAACAGCTGATACCAAGCTAGACAACAGCACAAGAAAGAGTAGGTTTTAGGTCGGTAGCAGCAAATGCAGTCCAATACACCTGTCAGAATGACGAACTGACAGTGCGTAAAGCATTTTAGTTACCTCAACCACATAAAAAAAACTATAAAGCAAATTAAACAAGCTTTTAAATTCTCTCATATCTGCTTAGAAAAGTGCCCTAATCTCTAATCGTTTCTCAACTGCTGCATTCAGAGTGACTTTTATTGGTATGCATCTCTTTATTCTACAAAAATGGCTTTCAAAACTCTGCTAATAGCTGATATATGCTAGATTTAATACAGAAAATAATATTTGTCTGGCATTTCGAATGATGAAAGTTGCCCTTCAATGTGTAACACCGCTTGTGACACCAGTTAAAAATCCCTTTGGCAGATATATGTAAAAACCAACAGCTGTGGCCAGCAGACAGCATACAGCAAACAGGCAATCAGGCAAACAAACACACAAACAAAAATATGTTCAAATTCTGGCAAATATTTGGCCAATTCAAAAATATATGCAACAATTTATTGAAGTTTCCTGCACTCAAGCGGCAGCTGCTGTACCAATAGCAGCAGCCAACAGAAGGTTATTAGTGGGTGTCAGCGGGTGGCTCTTCCTATGTGTGTGTGTTTGATAGCAATTGCAATTAAATGCGTTAAAATAGCAGGCAGGGTATTTAAGGATGATGGCAACATGAACACCGCTAGTTTCGTTGGCTTCATATGCAGTGGTCAGTTGATTAATAATGTTGCCAAAATGTGTGCGAATGTGTGCGCATGTGTGTGTGAATGCGTTGACATAATTGCAACATATGAACAAATAGCGGCCACACGCAATGCCTAACGAGCTTTTGAAGCCCGAAACGTGCTTGAGAGCAGCAGTTGCAATGCTTGTTGCCATCTTTAATTGCAATTTGCAAGCTGCGCCAAAAAGTAGGCAGCCATTTCGTATTGTTATTGCGCGCTTAACGCATTTACAGTGCCGCCCAAAAATATCACGCCGTACGATTTTAATTAGTTTTGCCAATGCCTCCTGCCATCGAATTGAAAATCTGACAGCACAGCGCCAAGTCACGCAGACATTTCTGTGGCATGTTTATCCCGATGATGATGATGATGATGAAAATGAACTGATGATGTCGTCATCAGCTGATTTTAAAGTCAGGTTAACAGCAACAACATAATATATAGCGGATGTCTGCTCATTTTAGCAAACATATGAGAAGTGACGTCGCGACGGCAACGTCGGCGTTGATTATCGTCAAACATTGACCATCTAAAGGAACATACTGAGCTAGCTGATGTTGTTATTGTTTCGAGCTATTTGTGCTGTCGCTGTCATCCTGATTTTCAACTACAACGACTACTCAGTGGAAGTCAACATTAAGAAAACCAAATAGAAAAGCCGGAAAACTATTGTAACAACAGCAAGTAGTCGATGTTCATATACTGTACGTTACTATCAAATACTTTTATTATTTATTGTTTATTTAACTCAAAAAATTACATTTTATTGCAGAAATCTATTCTCATCAGTTTGAATAAAAAATTCTGATTAATTATTATTATTGTTTATACGTAAGAATTAAATCTGAAAAAAATATAAATAAAATTACATTTTTTTATCATAATATTTCAAAATAAAAGAACCTAAATTGATATGATCAAATAATGATAATTCAACGAAAATGAAAAACTATAAATTATATAAAAATTATAAAATAAACAATTGTTTAGATCATATAAGATTTGCTGGAAATTATATTTTTATTTTATTTGAAATTCATTTAAGTTACATTGACTGTCTAATCTTTTCCATCAGTTAAAAAAAGACGAAAATAAATTATGTTCGAACAGCTTTAGCTAATGCCAGAGCTAGACGAAAATGCCCAACTGCTATAGAGTGTACACGGGGAATCAGACAGACAAGATGGTCAGGACATTTCCACTCCGGCTCGTAAAGTCAAACGATGCGAAGAAGCTGCTCGACAAACACACAAACACAGAGACACACACACAGACACACATAAGAGCACACTAACACACATTGACACCTACACATGTGGCTTTATGTGACAGTCAGTAAAGAAGGCATTCGCCAACAGCCAACAGCCAACAGCTGTCCCGATGCCCCTTTGCAACCAACTGGGCGCTATCTACAAAATTTTTATCGCCAAAGCTCTCACTGCGGCTTTTATTTGTCAAACAAAGTATTTTTATTGGCTTTTTAGCAGCTCTACCGCCTGACAGTGGAACGAAGACATGGTGCTAACATGGCAGAGAACGCCTGGTCGTTGAGCCTGGCGCGTGTTTGTTGTCTGCTAAATACTCGACACTTGGTATGTGATTGAAATAATGCCAGGCGATAATCCGTGTCTTATTAAAACAGTTCTGGCAAGCGCGTCAGCAAGCTCGGATTTGGGTCTGGCAGGTGCGCCCCGCCAGCATATGTTACAGCTCACATATTCACCCGATATATGTATGTTTTTTGAAAACATATCGAAGGCTGAGTAGACCCAAATTGACCCAAAAAACCAAATGAAAATCAGTTGCTCTGACATTTTGACAGTCGTTTGAATCTCTCGCTCTTTTTTTCCTTTTTGCAGCATATTAATTGAACAGACTTCTTGTGATGTATATTGAAAGATGTAAGACTTGCATTAAACATACTGTTAAGTTAAGATTTCTAAATACTCTTTTCGATATATTAAATATATATATTAATATTAAAATATATGTTTATTTAAATATATTTATTAGAATATTTAAGAAGAATTTCTATTCAAACTTCCATTGTTGATCAATCGTAGAACAATGATTAGAATAGTCTTCTTAAATATTTTGATTATCGGTTTTTATTTTTTTAAATTCTTTTTTTTTATAATTATTGTCTGAACACTTAAAATATCGTAAAATGATTTATTAAATAATTTTTTAGAATTAATTAATTATTGGTTAGAATATAAATCATATATATCATTTAACAAGTTTGGTGACAAATCTAATATACTCAGTTCGTATACGCTTGCCAATACTTTTGCTCACAGTAAGATTTAGGAGACTTAAGTATTGATAAGGGTCGCCAAACAAGCCTATTAAACTATCAAGCGCACCTATCAGCAGACGCACAGCTGACCTTTAAATATACATGCGAAAATGTTAATAAGCCAGCCAGTTATCTAGCAAATCCCATCACAGCTTTCAGCCCTTATAATCAACCACCACAAATCGCTACAAAAAATTTTTAATGTTAAAGCCTCAAAGGAGCATCATTAACGAATGTACAAAGCTGCTGCTGCTACTGCTGCGAGATCTCATATAAAATGCATAATGAAAACTTGCGTACTCAAAGCGAATCGCTGTCAAGTTTGGACGAACTTGCGTTTTGAACCCAAATTGTTGGCAGCGCCGGGGAACATTACAAAAAAATTGCTGGCAAGGCAGTGTTATTGTGGGTGGAGGAACTCTGACAATGTTTGATATTAAAATGCGTTAACATACTGAAAGGCGCCTTCGATTAAATCGCGTTTTACGCGCAGGAGTCGCAGAAGCAAACGCGGAAATCCAATCAGGTCTATTGGAGCAGCCAACAACAACAACAGCAACTTAGGAGGAGGATTTGTGGGCGTAACGCCCGAAAATTAGGTAAATTACCGCATGTGTCGGTTACTGTCTACGGGCACACACAACCACACACATACCCCTCCCACCGCCGACACCAGTTTCAGCCGAAATTCTCACACCCTCACACTTGTTTTTTTAGTGTGTGTGTGTGCCAAAAACAATGCCGGCTAAACCACGACAGGCCGCAAATTTAGATGGCGCCGCCAACCCGACGATAGAATCACGGAAAAAGAGCAGGAGCACACAGAATAAGGTGGCCCATTTTGGCCCTGTGCAAACAAATATCGCGGGCATAGCATTAAAATTTCGATTATCCACAGCAAAATGGCAGCACAATTTAATGACTGATTTGTGTATTGTTTGCAATGCTGTCAGTTCCGAATGGAATGCCTTAAATTTGCTCACATTTCGTGTTCAACAGCTACAGCCACAAACAACAGGCATAAAAATGTGGGCGTCAAGTTTACTTTTCATTTTGGGTTTGCCATGTTTATATATATATAATATGCCCGCGGCTATAAACTTAATTTGCTGATTACAAAGTAACCTCATCGTCATAATTTATGGACCTAGGTGATAAGGGGCAAATGGGGCGCAGCTTCTTGACCAGCCCTTGGCTTTCTCCTAATGCTCTACCTTTAAAACAATATACTCAAGACTTTTTATGTGCTAAAAAAAAATAAATTAACTCAGCGTAAATCTTATGTAAACATAATAACAATAATTTATCAAATTTATCAATCAAAATAATTAACCTTTTAATGCTGGCAGTTTCTATGTTTTATCTAAGATATTTTAGTAAATTTGTATGTATTATTAATTTTCATATATTCATTTGGAAATTTACAATATTCAAATATTTGCAATTAATTTTTTCAGAATTTTCGTTTTTACCCACAGACAAGCTTTGCTATATAGTCAGTATAGCCAGCTTGTCTGATACAAACAGCAATATAATAAAAATCACAAAGACAAAAGAAAAAGAAAAATAACTTTTATAACTGTGACTTGACTATGAAATACTCTGTGGCCGCTAGATAGAGAATCATAGCAATGTACAAATAAATAAAATGAAAAAAATAAATAAAAAAAACATATTTCCAATAAAACATATTTTTAAGTATTTATTTATAGATTTCTTATCGAAATTTTTAAAACTTACATATAAAGAATAAATAAATATATAATTTGAATGTTGATTTTCAACAAATTAGATAAATAATGTAATGATACATAAGTCTCAGCTTAGCATTTGCATTTCAAAACAACAACTATATACACATTCAGTCTGATAGCCTATCCAGTCGATTGAACAACTTATAGGGTATAAAATAAACTGGGCAAAACACATTTAACGCTCCTACCGAAGCGGCTCTGCGCCATTTTCTTTAGCTGCAGGGCATGTGGCGGCAAAGGACAAGAGAGACAACTAATTACGCCGAAACGGGTCGTCTGTTTAGTTATTGTGAAGTCATGAGAGCATTTCACACACATGGGTCAACAGAGAAAATATATGGAAATAAAAAACCATACGGCACACATGGATGGACGTTATGCATTTTAAAGTACCAAATTAGCGAGGCGACCAAACATGCTATACGAGCATGGGTACGAGTGTGTCGAAAATGTTTCAGTTTATGCGTTTGTGTGCAAGCAATTTAGTGTCTATGCGCGATGCTGTACTGTAGTTTACTATACTTTAACACCCGCTCCATTACACTTTTCAATTAAAAAAGCCAAAGCAATTGTGAAAAAATCGCACGCGCCATTTGTGTTCTTGTGCTTTAAATTAGGGTATATATAAACTGAGTGTTGTTTAGGCCAACAAGTTCCTGTTGTTTTGCATTTTTTTTTTTTTGTATTTTATATTTAGAATATTATTTATTTTATATTTATTACATATATTTAAGTTATTTTATTTATATTTCTATATTAATGTTTTCAGTATTTGCAATTGATTTTTTATTTTTTTGTTCTAGTTAATAAAAATAATGGAAGTTTTAAGATAATAAAAAAATAATTGTTTATTTATTTAAAAGTCAATTTCTTTTTTCGTTTACTTTGCATAGAAAATATATTTTAAAATTCAAAACCTTTTTTATTATAACATTTTATTTATGCACCTTCAAATAAAAGCTTTTAACTGACTGCAGTTTGTAAGCAAATTTCAAATCTAAATAAAATTTTATATTTTGTATATTTGGCAATGTTTTCAACACTTTTCATGTTTCTACAAATTTTAAAAGAATTTTAATTATTTACTTTTGATTTAAGCTTTATCTCTTTGCAAACCAAAAGTTATTTAAATATACATAACATAAATTGACAAATCCGGGATTATCTTTCATGCAGGTTGATTTTAAATTATTTATATTCACCAACTTGTTAAGTGTATGTCGGATTCGATGTTTTGATATTAGTTTTAGCTTTCTGCGCTACCATTTATTTATTTACGCTAGCTCCCTGGCGACCCTTGACTTCACCTGAACCTGTCCATTACCCCAGCTGGCGTTGCCTTTTTGTATTTTTTATTTTAGATAAAAACGTAGCACTCGCCAACAGCAACAACTGCCACTAAACTGCTAAAAAATGCAAGCACAAATATTTGTTTCTTGCTTTGTTTGTTTGCTTGTTTGTAAAACTAATGAAATTTTTGCAATATTAGCCAACCGGCTGCTGACCCGCAAAATACAAGAAACCAAAGAAAACTTGACCCCGCAATGACAACAAAAGCAAAAATTAAAAGAAAATACAACAAAAGGCGGCGAAAAAAATTAACGCCACCTTTGACAAAAAAAAGCTGAAAAGGAATATATATATATAGATATATACATATATATAGAAATATGTATATATATGTATATACGTGAGCAACAAAGGCAGAAGCCAAAAGACAAAGCCAGCGGCCGCACTCAGAGCTCCAGTCAGAGATTATTATGTCAAGTCACGTTTATGAGCGTAATTTCGACAAGGCGCCCGGCCACAGAGCAGCTGTAGCTGCATGGCAGATGTACGTTTGTATGTATGTATGTATTTAAGTATAGCACAGCCGAAGCCCCCAAGACCCACGTAACGGTGTCCGGATGCTGCTTATTAGGACGACATTGCAGCAGTTAAGTCGCAGCCCGCGGCCAGTCAATAAACCGTTAAAAAACAACTTAAACGCGAGTAAGGATATCTATATTTGGGCAGGCTTTGTTAATCTACTGCAAAGTCTACAGCATTTGAAATGTGGAAGTATATATATATATATATATATACACTCTTTATATTTATATTTTATATATATAAAAGTAAATAACATAAACTACTATATATAGAAAACAATTTGAACTATTTGAAAGTAAATTTTAGCTTTTATCATATTTTAATGTTCCGAATATTTCTTTGCACAAAATTCGTTCAGTTATCTGTTTGTCTCTCCATCTATTCGTCATAAATGAAAAGGATCTCTTTTGAATTAAACTTCATATTTTGATTATTTAATATAACTTTTAAATTGCATTAATACAGAGCACAACATTTACTGAACAGGTTCTATTGCTTGGCTCTCGTATGGTGTGAATTGTGCGGGTTTAACTTTGCCGACGAGTACCTCATATTTGCTTATCTTTCTTAGTGGAAGTCGTTCATAACAGATAATACACGTCATTAGGTTCAGATTCAAGGTGCCGATAAAAAAGCCTCCATCAGTTCTGGCACGGCAGACGTAAATGCGATCGTTAATATCATTCATTCCCACGGATACAGCATTCAATTCCCTGAAGCCATCGTAGCTGCGTAACCAGGCATAGCTGACCGTCTCAGTGGACAGCAACAGTTCGTATGAGGCGGCCTGAATAGCTTCAGATACTGTGTTGAAACTAGCGTATCCATTTTCTGCCCTAACACGCGATGGCAGAACCGAATTTTAGTAAAGGACACGTCCCACGAAGGATCATAACCGCCAAGAACAGCATTTTCGGGAAAATCCAGCGACCTGTTGAAAAAGACTCAGATATCTGTATTGTCGTAGGCCCCGCAGTGAACTGCGCCCAAATATGAAGCAAATATGTGCACACAAGCGATGAGTGTTGTTGAAGAATACATAGTTAAAACTGTGCGAAAAATAATCAAATACTCTTGTTAATGTCTTATATACGCTGCTAATCAGTTTTAGATAATATCACTTACTGATACGAGCAAGTGCAATATATCGTTAACAATTGTGCGTTAACTTGGAACTAACCAATGATAAAATAGGCTAGAAAGCCTTTTTTAATACTTTTAATAACTTTTGATTTATTGTTTATTAAGAAATTCACATGTGCAAGAGTAATAAAATAATGAAAATAAAGAAATTTTTAAATATAGAAAGATTTGAATTATATATAGGAAAACCATTATTTTAATTTCAGAAAGAATTTTGGTCTTAAAGATGTTTTAGCAGTATATGAGGCGCCATCCGCGCCTAGTGGACAGTAGAGTAATCCAAATTGGAAATTGAACTGCTTAGCTAAGTCTATGTTTTCCTATAATCAAGTTATTTGCAATGTTTCTACGTTCAATGTGCGACATTCTTTTGGCTACGTCCTATGTCTATGTTCCACATTCTACATTTATAATTTCTATATTTCTCGCTAGACATTCTATGATATGGCATCGATTGCTTTGGCAGAATTTCTATGTTTGGCCAAGTCATTATTGCGATGTTTCATATCCCATGTTACTTCGAATTATTAAGCTTCTTCGTTGCACTGCTTACAGCTAGCACTGCTTGCACGTGCTTAAAGCTTTTCAGTTACATCCTTAAATACAAGCTTGCCAAAAAGCTTTATCAGTACTCCGCTCGAGCCCTCGTTTAAAATATATGCGGGCTTACTCCAAATATAAATGTCGCCCCAGAGAATGATGTGAAAGAACAAAAGACATTTGCCAGCAAATGCTTTGCATATGTCAAGCCAAGTCCAGAGCTCTACAGTATGCGCCAGACCATGAACTGCTTGCAATAAACAAAAATAAAATGCATAGCGTACATAAGTGGATGGCTCTGGCTCTTGCTTTTTATTAAATATCTTAACAAAATCGCCTTGACTCGTAGCGCGACCAGCAAAAACGAGGCACATCGAACAGCCCAAAATAACAGAGCTCAAGGAGACTAATGATGGAACAGCCGAGGCAAAGTTGAAAAATTGCACCAAATGAAACTGTAAACGGAAAATACAAACAAATCCACGTGGATTTTTAATAGACTCTAGAAGAATGAAAATTGTAAAAAAATCATCAGCTGAAAATCAAATAAATATATAAATGATCAAAATTAAAAGTATAAAATAAAAAAATTTAATCTTCTTCTAAGCTGATCGTGTTCTTTGCACATACCAATCAAATCGATCCAGCTATATATTAGACTAGTCCTATAGACCAGAATCACGCCGCTATCATAGAAGATATTGACAAAAATTGAACGGTTACTGCTTTGTGAATATTCATTGTTGTTGCCTTCGGTCCTTTTCCATGGCAGAAAAACACTTTGACGCACATCGGTGAGCAATGTGAGGGACTTGCAATTGTACAGACAATCACAGATAAGTCCCGATTCTTTTTTGGCCACAAAGGATTGTTCACCGAGTTGTTCAAAATTCTGCAACAGATGACTGTGGGCCGCTAGGCACGGCAGATCCTTTAGATTGCATGGAACATGATTCGAGGGCGGATAGAATAGATCTAATGTGCAGTTGCAATAGCGCAGCATATAGAGCTGTTGGCATTCGGCCTGGCAGTTCTCCAGCATGTATTTAAAGCCCAACAGTGTCAGAAACTGATGGCTGTCCTGCTCGTAATCCGATAGGCACTCCCGTTGGTTGCTGTGCAGTGCGAACGTGCCTCTATCGTAGAAATGATAGACAGCACTGAGGCCGATGTTAATGTCCGCATAAGGAGGCACACTCATTGGAAACCCGGTCCAAACACCTGGCTCCACAACATCAAGCTATGTGAATTACGAAATGTGATCCGATCCATAATTAACTGAAATCTGTTTTGGATTACTTAGAAACCCTCGGACATACGTACCACAAAACCCTTCAACTCCCGATTGCCAGGCGCATGCTTAGCCTCATTCAGCAACAAACGAAAACTTATACCTGTCCCTATGCCCGTCTCTGCAGTAGCACGTTGCTCTAGCTCGTTGAAAGCGAGGCAGGGACCTTGGGGCAGACGTCGCGGTCGAAAAAGCTCACAGCAATTCCGAGACTTCGTAAGCCAACTGCACTCTCCAAACATTTCATCGCAGCGCCAAGCCATCTCACTAACGAGCTGCGTAAAATTTAGATGATTGAGCGTTTCCAAACGCTCTCCTTGCAGGTTCGCAAAGACGTCAAGGCGTGAGGTAGTAACTGCATCAAACGCTGTTAGCACTCGCTCAACTAAGGCCAAATCTGCGTCGCTGATGTTATGGCGTTCTCTTATCTCCGGCAAACGGGACCAGTTCAAGCGATTTTTGTTGCACACCAGAATCACTGGGAACGCAATGTTCACGATGGGCCAACGCGAGTCGTCCACGACTGTATGAAACTGCTTGCGCTGATGTCGCTCCGCCAGCAGATACGTAACATAGATGAGCACTATTAGGGCACAGAGTAGGGCCAGGGTCCACAGCAAACTGAGCATCACAACAGATCAGTTGATGGGCAAAGGACAACTTGGCGTAGCTCCAAACACTCACCGCATGCGTCGTCGCATCGTGGGCCAAAACAGCTGATAGAATCCATGTATATGCGAGTCAATAGTATAGCGTTTGATCAAGCACATCCAAGCCGACTCACAGCTCGACTGCTGCTGTTGTTGGTGCTGCCAGGCAGCAATCAGCTGTCGCTTCCGTTTCACTTTTCTCACTTGGTTGATACGCATGTTGTGTTTGCAATGTTAGTAGGTCAAGCCTTTTATATCGTCCCTTTCGCTGAGCTATAACTTAAGCTCTATACCCTTTCTTTGCGAGGAACAGTCTAACAGCTGAGCTCTGGCATTGAAACTTGACAACTGACTTTAGTTGAGCTCCTTTTATTTTGGAAAGTGAAACACAATGAAATTCACAACATAATAATATATTTCTTGCTACTTGAACTTAATTCGTACTTACTTATCTTACTTAAGTTACTTTCTATTCAATCTTTCCATAACTTAGTTTCCGTTTGCCTAAAAGAGCATACGTAAATCCATCTTATTTAGTTCAATACATTTGCCGCTTATCTCTGTTTGCAAATCATTTGCCATTGATTGCAATCAATTGGCTTAACAAACAGTTTGTCCAATTAGCTTGACATATATATATATATATATATATATATACACATATGTTGACGTATACAGATAACAAATACATTGATGCAAATCATGCCAGGTCCCTTGGGCAGGCGGCAAAAGCTTTGTCATCGATTGTGTCCGACTTGACCCTTGTGGTCAACTTGTCGCACAACGAGTTTAATAGGCGTTAAACACGTTAGTGCCCAGGACACTGCTAAGTATCTAATTATCCCAAAACATTCCCGCACGCAGAGCTCGGCGAATAGCTATAAAAGAGTCGAAATGAGTTTGCAACTGATTCAGTTGTTAACCAGCCATGACGTTGGCATATTTTCCACCGGCGCGCTCATTGCAAGTGCAGCCTCGCTCCTTGCCCACCCGCTATGCATTGCTTCGTCAGCTGGGGCAGGCTGCCTGGCAGCTGGCCAAGCGCTTTGGCAAGCGCACAACTATCCACGGGCTGGACAAGCTACTGGCAACACAAGCCAGTCGCTGGGAACGCTTCGTCTGGCTGTGCACATTCATTGCCGCATTTTTGGGAGCTGTCTATGTGTGCCTGATACTGTCGCAGCGTTATAACGATGGCAACTTTCAAACTGTTGTGGATAGCACGCGTTTTCCGGTCTATCGTATTGCCTTTCCCGTCATCACCATATGCAATCACAATCGTCTCAACTGGCAACGTTTGCCCCTGGCCAAGCAACGTTTTATGGCTAATGTCAGCGATGTCGCGCAGCTGAAGCTGTTTGAGCGCATAGTCAGTAGCTACGATACCATGTCCTTTGGCCACTTTCAGTCCTTTGAGCAGTTGCGCAACGAGCCGACCCAACAGCTAAGCCACATCAACTTCAGTCTTGTCGTAGACTTCATGACCTGGAAGTGTGATGAATTATTGACCGATTGCAAGTGGCGCAAATTCCCGCACGACTGCTGCGAGATCTTCTCCAAGCGACGCAGCAAAAATGGCCTATGCTGGGCGTTCAATTCGCTGGAAACCGTCGAAGGCAAGCGCATGCAACTGCTGGATCCCTTATGGCCCTGGCGCACCGGTTCCGCTGGGCCAATGAGTGCTCTATTTGTGCGTGTGCTCATACAGCCGGACAAACATTGGCCGGGCCGAGTTAACGATAAGGGCATTGATGTCATGGTCACGGAACCCTATGTCTGGCACAAGGATCCATTTCGTATACCCGCCGACACGGAAACTACACTCGAAATTGAGCCCACAATTTACTTTTATGACAACGAAACACGTTCCGTCAGCTCTGATCAGCGTCAATGTGTGTTTGATGTTAGTTTTCAATGTTTCGTGTTGGCAATTGTTGCATATGTATTTTATTGAATTTCAAAACACTGTTGCAGTCATGGCTTATTGATGCTTTAACGTGTTTACAGCGCGATGCAAGTGATACAGAAAACCGAGTTAAAATGAAATCTTGGCTAAATTAAGTCTTGAATGGTACTTAAGTCACCTCAGCATATTTGCTGTGTCTCTCGTAGAGTCTTCAATACCACATTACCAAAATACTTTCTGATAGTGCAGCTCAATAGATAAGCCAACTCAGATACATGTATCTGCAGAGCTGTGCTTATGAACAATTATTTGAACGTGAATAGGACTAAAGTCTATGTAACCAAGTCCCGCTTATACGTTTATCTTACAGTCTACAATACCTTATTATCAGTATACTATTTGTAAGCTTATAAAATTATTATTATATAAAATAATGCTGCTGATAAAGATACTGATCATGATAATGGTAATGGTTAGACTGATGATAATGCTGGTGATTTAAACATGCAATGAATCAAAGTTGTTAGCTTTCTCTGTCTGAATTTTATTTTTGCTTACATTTCTTTTATATTGGTATTAGCCACATACACTTCATTTTACTGCAGACAAACCAAAACTTACTTTTGATTTCATTTTCCATACATTTTGTTTCATTAACTTGTTAATTTTCCATTAATTCTGTGTAATTTGCTTGCAGGACGAGCGCAATAGCCGCGACTTCAAGTCATTGCTGGGCTACATTTACATGATTGAGAATTGCCAGTCGGAGTGCCATCAGGAGTACTTGGTGCGCTACTGTAATTGCACAATGGACTTGCTTTTTCCGCCGGGTAAGCACGTTCGACTTAACCGCAATACAGACTTGAAATTCTGGTCCATTTGCAGGCCAGTATCGGTCGTGTCGCGCACAGGATTTGGATTGCCTGGCGAAACACAATGGTGCGTAGCAAACATGACTGACTCTTACTGTAGAAAGGGCCACTTTTGATTCCATACACACACACACACTTATATATACAAATAGATAGGCTACTCTATTCGTATCAGCCGGGCGAGGAGCGTTTTGTACGCAGCAATTATGAGGGCATGGTCTGCAAATGCTTTCGCAACTGTTACTCGCTCAACTACATCAACGATGTGCGTCCGTCTTTTCTGCCGCCGGAAGTGCTTGGCAATTCATCATATGTGGACTTGGATGTGCACTTCCGCTTTGAGACCATGATGGTCTATCGCACCAGTTTGGTTTTTGGCTGGGTCGACTTAATGGGTTAGTAAATGACAAAAGAACAGGCAAGCGAAAATCTCTCAATAATTGAATGATCAATCGAACATTTTTGTTATCATTTTTGATTTGTTTTGCATTTTGTTCCTTGCCAATCAAATATGTATTTGCTTGAAAGAGTGTGGCCTCATTACCAATAGCTTCCCATTCAATGTAGCGAAATAAGAGTAAAGTTCAATTATTTCAATATGCAAATTAATTATTAATAATTCACTATTTGTCATTGACATTGACATTAATCTATATATCTCATTCTATTTCAGTCAGTTTTGGTGGCATTGCTGGACTCTTTCTGGGCTGTTCGCTCATTAGCGGCATGGAACTAGCCTACTTTCTGTGCATTGAAGTGCCAGCCTTTGGCATTAGAGAACTGCGTCAGCGTTTCCGTGCCAAACGACGCATGGATACGGCAGCAGCCACGCCCACAGTAAATCTGCGTCAAAATATGCCCAGTCAGCTGGAGCAGTACATAATGCAGCTGAATGTGGAGCAGGCCTCACAGAAGGCAACATCTCAATTTCAGAAGTGGCAACGTCAAACGTTTGCCCATAAACATGTTATTAGCAAATGAATAATGTACACAAATAAAATATATATTTGCGCTTAACTGATGCGAGGTCGAGGTCTGCCCAAGTGGCTGCTGGCAGCCACAGCTGGGAAACCGACAAACAAATTGTGCTCATTTTTCAGGCTCGCCGTACGCCCGCATAGACACGACCGACCCAGAGCTAAGACCTGGCCGACTAGGTCTTGCTGTTGCCCCAAGGGAAGGGGGAGTTTGAGGGGTTTGGGGAACGTTGTAGCCGCACGTTGACAGCTTCATTGCCAGACATTGTTAATCAAAATTGAGGTTAAGTCGTGCTCCCAAGCGGTGCACCGAGGCAACTTTTGCAGTTTATTGAGACATTTACTTGACTTGCCGAGAGTCAAGCTGGAGGTCCCAGAACCTCTTTGCAATTAAGCATAGTTTGTTTGCTTGTGTGGCTGTTGTTGTTGTTGCTGTTGTCTGCGGCAGTTGCGGTAGGTCAGGCAGCCATGACGGCCAGTCTCTGGGGTTCTTGGCGAATCGGCTTGGCTTTAAGCTAACATTATTTACTTTTTGTTGCATGTCGACGGGGGCGTATGCGTAATTTTATTTATACAACGTATGCAGCCACGCACACTTTAAAAACATATAGTACACCACGTGAATTGTGAATTGTGCGCCCCGAAAAACTCGCAGCAGGCAATCATTTTTCATTTGAATGTCGCGACACGAATATTGTATGCTACGCAGCAGGCATGTCGACGAGTGTGGGAAGTAAGTGAACTGTTTGAGGCACATTTCGAGTTACAGCATAACAAGAATATTTCAATATTTCCTGTAAGGATCTACATGTCGTGTGAATGCGCTTTTGTTAGAGGCGCTGTAGGGTAATACAGAGATCCAGAGAAAGTGAATCGATTTGTATAAACAATAAAAATATTGCCTGCGAGTTTATCTAGCCTGTTTCTATTGAGTAACAACAGTTTTTGATTTTTTCGATTGAACTTAAAGAACTCTTCAAATTTGTAAAATCTAATTATGGGTTTATCAAACAAGGCTCTTCTGATAACCATATATTAGCAACTCTTTCAGTAATCGATTAGACGCAGCTGTTGAGACAGTTTATCACATTTGCCATTTCACACTGAATGGCAAAACTAATTTATGAAAGCTTAAAAATTCTTACTCAATTGTTAATACTCAGCTTTACAAGCGACACAGTAGTGAAAGTTGTGAAGTTTTGTTTGACTAAGAATTCCATCAGTTTGAGCTAAATCTTCGAGTCGATATTATGACAACGCACATGTTAAACAAAGTCATCTGAAATTGCACCTCAAACTTCAAGCAGTGTTTGCTGGCAGCCAAGGCGAACATTTGAAAAATTTTCTACTTCATTTGCCATTCCTTGGACTTAGCTTTTATCGCTTGACAACCAGGTCAGAATCACAAGAATATGCCCTCCAGGTGTCTGGAATTGCAGCTTAAATTGGAAACTGAATGCAGTTGGAAACTAGATCTTCACCCAAACAGCCTGGCTTTATCTGTTAACCAACTCATAGAGCTGGGAGAAATCTGAGTCGTTACAAATTGCCTTAAAATTAAAGCAGAATTAATGCAGAACATCAAAAAGTTTCTCTTTTAGTAAAATTTCTTTTCATATTTCTAGTCTTCATATATTTTAAAAATATCTTCAACAATGACTGTCAGAATCGAAATACCCAAACGGTAAAGTGTGCACGCAAATGTTGCACATACGCCTGGTAAATTGGCTGCGTTCATGCCACAGAACAGGTCGCATAATTCTCGCTGTGCGATCAAGCAAAAAAATAAAATTTATAAAAATATATATGTGTGTGTAACCACATCAAGGCTTATTGAAATTCAATGTCTGTGTGCATGCGAAAATAACTGTAATTGATTACCGAATTAGTTGCGCACGAGCAGACAGAAATCAAGCTAAAAACATGGCCAAATATGTGCTATAAAATATTATCACATTTGATTTATGTCATCGGTGCAAAATTTCATTCAATACCAACAAAAGAAAGCCAACAGACAGGTAAGCCAAGAGTTTCAGTCAGTCAGTCAGTTTGCCAGATAGTCGTGGAAAATCGAAGTTGTTAAAATATTTGCGCTGTCAGGCGTTATTTGGCGTAGTTACGCTCAACTTGTCAAATTCTGTTGCGCTGCAATTGAGGGGAATGCATCCGGATAGCTCGAGCAGTACAAGTAGCTGAAGTTGAAACACTTTGCCATAGGCTTCCCAATAAATGTCAAAAGTGAATTTAAAGTTTGGCTCAACGCCAACGGCGGCTGTCAAAGTGGCAAACGCTTAACATATTCACGACATAATCTGACACAATGTGGCAGCACATGTGCCACACAAGGCACGCCACAACTTCTGACAGCTTACCCATGACATATGGCTCTTAATTTGATATACAAAAAAGTGTGCGCTAATGCTTGGTAATTAAAGTAATTAAAATTTCGAAACACACATGCAAACAAATGACATACACGCAGCCAAGAGTTTGCTACGTTTGCAATTTGTGCCAAGTACAGTTGCCTCAAAACACATTTACGCCTAATTGATTTATAGCAGCTGGCAGCAGGCGGCAGCCCACAGCTGTCATTATGCACATGCATATGAATATGGTAATGTTGTCTCTGGACTTCGGCCTCCCATAATTGCAAGCACTTGTTAGTTAATTAAAAATGCAAATAAGCCACGCTTGCCCATTGAAAGTTTTCCAGTCACTGAATCACACATGTAGCCTGCCGCCGCCCCTCCGTTTCGCAACGTTAATCGAGCGAGACAGATTTCGCAATTTAAACTTTAGCCATTCCACAGACAACATGAAAATCTGAATAAGAGCAAACAACTTTCTGCTGCACTAAAAGGGCTATAAAGGGATTGAAGCTGTGGTATTCGATCGAATTAAGCCAAATTCACAAATAAACTGAATTCAACTTGAGTTACAGGAAGTTTGAATTGAATTTTTCTTAATAATAACGAAAGCTGAAACCGCTATAGATTGACAAATAAGTAGTTAGCATCAAACTTTTGCGAATTAGTTGATTTTTTATTAGGAGAAATGAATGTGGGTGTCCAGAGAGTTTTATATTCACAGTCACAAAATATTTCTGGCAATTTATACTTAGAATACACAATGTATTAAGCATTCGAGTATAGAGACATGACACACTTGTAAGCAACGCTCTATAGACAGGCGTTAGAGATAATCTATATTGAGAAGAAAAAGATTTCTTTCAGTTCAGCTCACAGACTGATGTAGATTTATAGATGTAGATACGCCAATCTGTTATAATTCGATTACAAATTCTAATAATATATTCCTTGGTTTATACATCATTTTACCAATATTATTTTATACTCCATTTAGTTTTCATTTGTATATGCACAAATATCATAGTTAGCAAAAGTTTTGAGTTTATCTTTGATTAGCAGCTGCATATAACAAGTAGCCAACATTATAACGGTCAGTAATTGTGGCTTTGTTGTCGCAACAGCATTTATTAGGAAAATCAGGGCTGGCAAGATGTTGGCCAAACAGTTGACAAGCAGCGCACCCAAAGGCAATGTTAATGGTCTCTATTTTGGCGCAAGCTGATGGAAGTTAATTACCTTGGAAAATGAAGTTAAAGCAGCGGACAGACAGGTGAGAAAAAAGTGCAAAGCTAAGCTGACAAAAGGTAACAGCTTAACTTACGGCTGACTCATGGCCAGCTAACTTATCTTGTTCCATCTTTTAGCCAAGTCATCAGATGGAAAGTTTTAATTAAAAATGTCCCCAAAAATATGTATCTTTGTTACATTCACAATACAAGCGTATTCCACCCCAAGGTATTGAGTTGCCAAAATCAATAGCTGTAGGGCCAGCTAATAAGACACAACTCGGCCTTTAACAAGCCCAACAACGAGCAACGATTTGACCTTAGTAAAGCCATCTTACATAAGACCCACTCCACACCTGGGCAACATGTCCCAATTATTTTGTATCACTGGAGCTGAAAATATGCCACACGTAAGCCACACGATACCGGAAAGAGACTGCGAAAGCGTATCTAAGGAAACGGACAAGTCGTGCGCCATGTCACGAGTGTCATGAATAATTATGCAACAAGAAACATGTAATAATCCTCGATGTTTTTGCAAAGTGAAAGGGCGAAATTCAAATGCCCTAGCTGTAGGCAGTCAAAATATGGCTACAAGATGTGGAAATATAAAATAAACTCTATATGCCATGATGAACTTGAAATGAAAATAAAAACTTGAGCTTAGATATATGAAAGCTATTAATGTATTCCGTTATGGAAATCCTACATATTAGCAGACCTATGTCAAGTCCTTTGCCATAGCTAAACTTCCTCTAGGCTACACTTTAATAACAAACACACATGATTTATGATATTTAAGTTTTGGATGGAAACAACTTTACTGATGCCTCCCGACGTCAATCCATCCATCAAAATGTCTCAAGCTGCGGCAGCAGCGACATCAAAAGCAACCACCGACCACAAAGTAGTCACAGGATAAATGTGCTCCTTGCTGCTTCTATTAAAATATTATTAAAAGCATAAAGAAGGGCGCGCTGTCGCGTTGACAATTCGATTGTTACAATATTATTGCATACTTGGTAGCATATTTGGCTTATGAGCAGGCACTTTCGCCTGCCTTATCGGCTTTTCGGGGCAGCAGAGATTTACTTGATGAAGCTGCACTTTGATGTCGCACAAAAGAAAATTGCAGCCAAATCTAAGGCAGACGGCATTTGCCTTTGAAATATCGCAAGCAGTGTTCGCATCAAATGAAATATCAAGGACATCTGTTACAGAGACGAAAGATGCTGGCGACTCAGCTTCTTCGCATGTGTGTGTGTGTGTGTGTAGTCCCAGTGGACGCAAGATTAACTCTTATTTCATGCAGACACACTCAGAGCCAAGAGAGAGTGAAAGAGCATGAAAAGATGTTGGCGCTGGGTGGGCAGCAGAAGAAGAAGCGGCAACAGCAGCCAGGATATTGCACAATAAGCCAAAGAGCGGAAAGTTGGCGTTGTAATGCCCGGCATTCAACAATAAAATGCAAATGTCACTTTGAATGTTTCTTATGGCAAATAATAAAAAGGGTGCTCAGCCACGTCTTTGGTTAACTCAACAACAATATAAGAATTGAGAATTGAATTAAGAAATTTTTAAAAAAATTCCTTTTTTTGTATATAAGACTGCAGCACACTAATCTTCGAACTGCAGCACCCTGTATATAAAGAAAACTCTGTCACAGCAATTTCCTGCAACAATTTTTCTCAACTTTTTAGCCGGACAGCGATTAAAGGCTTAGAGCACTTCAATGCCATGGCAAAATGATAAAAATTCAAATACGATTTCCATTGCATAAATCACACACCTACGTCAGCAAAAGCTTTTCCCACTACAGACTGTACGTCCGTTGCCCTTGACATTTCTGCTAAATGATGATGATGATGGGCATGGGGTTGGGCATGGGATAGGGATGATGAGGTTGAGGCGTTGAGGCCACCCAAGTCGAAGACATTCTAAGCGTGCCAGCCATAGTAGACAAACTTTGATCCACTCAGCAGTCGAATGCAACAGCTATTAATTTTGCATTGCTGCATTCGTGCGGATTTTGTGGCATTTGTGACAGCCATGCAATGAAGTTATGAGCTACCTGACTCCGCCCGTTAGACTGTTCCACTGCAGTCTCTAGAAAACTGTTGCCACCTTTCACTCTCTGGTCTCAGATGTCAGCTGTATGTGCTTTGTCTAGACAATGTCTGGCTGGCATTATCAACACATTTATATGAAACTTAATCTAATAAAATTGTCAAATATGCACGCAGAGTCCTCAACGACTCGAGTCATTCATTGTTCTGCTGCGGTCTTAAAGAACACATTTGACCTTAAACTTGGGCCCGCTGAAAAGTATGCTAAAGCCTTTGAATAATTCATAAATATATATATGCCTGTATATACAGTGTGGCGACATCACCGCTAACGGCCCCCGCGACATTAATACATAATAAAATTTATGATTTTTTCAGCTGGCGCGCTGAGATTTTGCCAACTTCAACTCAGCGTCCTGCCCCTTGCCTATAACCACAACAGCCACGCCAGTCAACTTACGGCGTGCGTTGACAGTTTCTTTTTCGCTTTCTTTCACTTTTTTCGACCAATTTTTTGTTTACTTTTGGCACCTTAAAAGCAAAAACCGTAACCAAACCCAAAAACCAACCGTTGCACGCTTTCAACTTTCAATGTGCTTTGCATTTCTAAATAGTTGCCGCCAGTCTAGGTAACATGCCACAAAACAGAAATCCCTATATACCGACTAGATAACACTCTGCAACAAAAGCTAACATGGATAATTACGGTCACTTGAGATGCTTGAGCACTGTAAACTTATTGAAGACTTTGACTTCGCAGACGAATATAACGCATTGAAGGAAAAAACTCTGCGGTCTAAATCGGTCAGAAAAAGAGTATCGTAGAAACGGAGTTCGCCTGACAATGTTGGCTTTCTGTTCTCTAGTCAAAGTGGGGGGTCCAGGCACACCGGACAGGCACGTGGTGCACGACTGTCGCCGGAAAGTTAATTTCGCGTTGTATTTATTATTTATGTGCATTACTTGGGCGCTCTTAAAAGATTTTCACTTAGCTGCCGGCTGCTTTTAAATCAGCCAAATGATTTATGGCTCATGCTGTAGAGATTTTAATATAAAGATTACCAGCAAAGTGCTGCAAAATAACTAAAATAGATTTTTAAATAAAAAATTGTTTCAAAAATCATTAAGAAAGTCTTAAACAAATACTGAAATAGAACTATATTTAAAAGATGTTTGCATAATCGAGAACTTTTAGCTATTGCAATACTTAATAAGCTTTGCCTTTTCGCACAGCATCTTATGCAAATATATTTTAAATATTTGAATCTAAAGCCAACATCTAGACGAACATTTGCTGTGCGTGATCGTATCTTGCTTTTCCTTGTCCATATTTTGTATATTGTGTTAGTCGCGGCTTGGAGTGGAGCTTCAACTATTTCTTCTTGCAGTTTGTTTGCAGCGTAGTCGACATCTTCAGGAGTCTTGAGTTTCATTTCTGCATATTGAAAACAGTAAATATATATAAAAACTAAAAAATACGATCCAACCCGCAGTATCCGTTTCTTACTAGCAAAACGCCATGCCTCCGTGTGAACTGTAATTATTATTGGCAGGTGTTTAGAGGATAGCTCCAATGATTCTTCCAAACAAAATAAATTGCGGAGTTCTTTTGTGAATAACGCCAGTCGCCACTATTCGATATTGCAGGTTATGAATCGCCTAAAATATTGCTTCTCTATGTTGATTCCCGCTGTTACCTACTACCAGCTGCTGGCATTTCACTAATAACCGCTTCGTCTTTGTCTAGCATTGCAAAACGCTTTGTATTTTTGTTGTTGCTGATACCTTGGACTTTGTCTATGGCATTTGATTTAAAGATTTAGGTAAGGCTTGCCTATTTGCCATAACAATGTAGACCCGGGAGTACATAGCTGCCTTTATCTTTACGGCTTCGATGGGGTCATTGACATTAGATGTCATCGCGTTTGTAACTCGTGTATGCACTTCAGACCCATTCGAGCGAGCCAAGCGACATGTTGTAAATTACAATTACAAAAGCGCGTAAATTAAACAAAAGCAAAAACTTTAATAAATTGCCTGGCCCAAAGTACTAACAAATCCGCGATTGTTATATTATTAAGACTTAGTAGCATTTTATCTAACAAACTGAAGTTAAAATGTGGCGGCGTCGCTGATAATAAAGCCTATAAATTAGACGCATTTTGTTGTGACATTGAAAATCTGTGCAGACTCGAAAGATACAATTAAAAACGAATTTAATTAAAGTTTGTTTCAGTCATTCACACACAGACACACTCCAAACGAATTTCAATTTGGCAATTTGTGTGGCTTAAAATTTAGCTGAACGCTTTTGCCTAATTGGATTTGCACCTTAAATGGGTTAATGATGGCTGGCAGGCAGGTATTCCAAGTACTGCCGACTTGTTCGATTGTCTGCTGATTAAAATCGTATTAATTAACACTCATTTGGCTGCTGAGCGAAGCGCTATCCAATCAAAGACAATGGCAACGGCAATGGCAAATGGTAATAGCGGTTGGCCCCAAAGTCTACGTAGTTCATACGCCCCGTCGGCTCGTCTTGTGAGCCGTTTGTGAACTTAATCATTTGGCAAATTTGTACGTCTGTCTGAGTATAGCCTGTAGTTAGAGTGTGGGCGTGAGTATGCTTAAATTTGCTTTTAATTAGTGCTCAAGTCGAGTGGGAGTGAAAAGGCAGCTGTTGGCACAGCATGTGCTTCCATCAGTCCCGATGGCTGGCTTTCGGGAACAATGCGTCAAAGTGTTGTATGCAAATAAGCAGCAAGTCGGCAGCTGTGCGCCGCACTCAGTGCCGGATAGCAGCGTCTTAAGCTTCGTCCACAACACAGCGAATGTTGCAAATGGTGCGCGCTCTCTCGGCGGACATGTTTGATTGCGAGTGCATGTTGTGCATGTTGTGCATGCATCATGGCAAGTGACCGGCCACAGAGTCAGCTTGGGCTCCAGGCAGCCATAGTCGCAGTCGCAGCCATGGTGAAGCCTGTCAGTGCATGTGGTGCATATTAAATGTGCATATTCGCAAATGACTGAGGGTGGTGGCAAGCCGGCAAAAGCAACTCAAGTGCAGAGCTCAAAGTGCGGTCAGAATGCGCAAATGTTGAGGATTTGTTTAATGTTTACAAAGGCCTCGAATATACAGCGAGCTGCAATGGCTATTCACATTGAGAAACTATGCATAAATGAATGCGTAAGTTTATGACCTCCCATTGAGAATAGATACTGGATTGTTATATATATAAGTGTGTGATCTCTCCATAGTATAAGACTGATCTACATAAATCTATAGAATATCCTGGTCATTCCGCATTTCATTTTACATTCATATGCACTTTATATTTAACCAGTTACATTGTCAATCGTCATCCCTAGTAAGTGTGTCCCTTTATGGTGCAATAAATGCGCATATAAACTTATTATATGCCTTGTCTTAACCCCACAGACACCAATTTCATTTAATGTCGTCCATTTACAATGACATTCAAAGGCAAAATGCTTTTTAAAAACTGTAATTAAACTGCAATTTGGCACTTACGACTCCGTTGACTATTTACTAAAATCAACTTCCCAAAGGCGTGCCCAAATGAAGCATACGTCGCCATCTGCGTCGACCTTAACCGAGCCAAAGTTACAAAGTGTTTGTCGGGGAGAAACTTAACTGGAAGTCAGTTTTAAAAGAAATTTTGAGTTTGATTGCGCATAGAAGTTGATAGTTTAAAACTTATTTCAAACCACAGATAGCTAACTGGAAAATGTTAAGAATGCTCAAAGACTTTATTTAAAATTGAAAAATTATTTATAATAAATTTAATTTTTATTACAATTTTTTTAAATTCCAAATTGTTTTTAATATTATGAAATTTGGTGAAATTTATTTTAAAGTTTTAAATTATTTATTTTTGTTATTATTTGTAATCTTGTTCGTTTAGAAATAATATTTTGTATATATAACTTTTATGTTTTTTATTTTAATTTTCCAAAAATTGTTTATAAAATGTTTTCTGATTAAATTTATCGTTTCTTCTTCAATAATCCTACTAAGTAAATAAAAGCTGTTGACAAACTTCCCCAACCAAATATTCCATATGCTCTTTGAGTAAGGGCATCAGAGCCAGAGTGCGTCCGTTGGCCAACGCGTGCGCTTGTATTTTCATTAAAATCAAAAGTATAATTAAATTCTTGGAGCTGAGCAAAGCTGGCCAAAGGAACGTTCGCCCCTGGTACGCAGCACACACATGCTGGGAATTTGTTTGTTATGACAGCAAAAAAAAAACGAGAAAACGAGAAAAAAACAACAAAAAACTGTAAATGGAATACGTTTTTCTTCGCATGTCAGGGGACATGGACGCAGGACCAGAGACAGCAGTGGGTGTTAGCTCAGTAGCTCTGACCATTAGACAAGTACGACATGGCACATGTTGGTTGACGTTTTATTATTTTATTATTATTTTCTTTATTTCGTTTTGAAATTACTGCTGAAAGTCATTTACTTTAGTGCTTGCTTTCGTTGCTTTTAATGAAGTGCACTGATAAGTCGCGACAAAAGGAAATGAAAAACTTCCGCAAATTTAGTGCAGCTTGAATTGTGGCCAAGTTTCATAAGAATCAATAATTTAAGCCAACATCCACACACACACACACACGTATCCAGCGGCAGCAGTCAGTCAACAACACTTGTATAGATTTATGAGCCAAGTCAACAACAGAAATCGTAGTACAGAATTTTGTTCAGTCAATAACATTGTTGAAACTTCACTAACGGCATTTTTTTCTTCTGCACACACACACACTTGTGTTTCTCAGTCAAACAATTCATAAACATATATATATATTTACTATACATACACAACTGTATAGACATGTATATACAAATTGCATTGTTGCGATAAACTTTCCGTGGGTTGCAAGCAAAGTTTGAATAGAGACTTTAAATTATTTAGTTAATACATATTATAGAATCAATAGTATATGGTATAGCATATATTAACAGCTCTTAAGTTACAAAATAAATGTAAAATATAAATTAATTAAACTTACCTAACATGCTTTTGCTAGATAAATATAAAACAAAATTGGCTTGCTTGGATCACAACAAAAACTGAAAATAAAAGAAAGTAAATATATATAAACAAGAGTAAAAGTTAACTGCAAAGCCATGTTCTTCTAATAGGTACATTCTTTAGATCGAACAGAAAGCGAATGGTCAGATATTTGGAGTAATGCTGAGTAATGGTTCAATTGCTGAATTTTAAGCAGAGCACCAACTTTACAAATAAGAAACTAAATATACGAATACAAAGTCAATATCCGTTCATTCACTAATTACTAAAGATAATCATTTCGTAGTAGGTCTGCATCAAAAAGCAAATATTAAAGCAGTAATCGATCGTTTAAAACAATATTTTAGAAGCAGATGTCTATTTTTAACATATTGACTCTAGCTTGAAGCATTATATCTATTTTTATTTATGCCAACTAGACTATTTTAATAACAATTATGTTTAGGTTAACTATCTTATTGATCTAAGTTTTTAGAGCTTTTTGCAAAATTTATTTTTTTAATATTTTCTTACATTTTTTATATTTTTATTTATTTAATATAGTGCAAAAAAAAATAAATAATTGATCATTATATTGTAATAATAATTATCGCTTCTATAAGAGCTTCACGTTACACTCATATTAATGATTTCTTATGACATTTTTTATATTAAAATCAAATATTTAAGCCTCTTCTTCTCTTAATAACATAAAATATTTAATAAATTTGCCTAGTAAATAAATTATTTCCTTGAAATATGCCGACTTATTCAACTGTTTTATCCCCAAGTCACTTAGTTCTCGAAACACACTCGCTTATCTGACAGCCATTGATAATTGTCTGTGTGCCTTATGCATGTGCAGCTTGTAGCTTGCAGCATTGCATTGTTTTATTTGTGCTTCAAATGTTAAAAAACAGACACACTTAATATTGTTTGCCAAATGTGGCATTGCTCTGCTCTAGGCCAGGACACTCCATGTTGCACTTTAGCAGCCGTTTAAGTTGAACTGATATGTGTCCTGGGCAACAACAGTAACAGCAACAGCAATAGCAATAGCAGTCGCATGTCCTGCAGCCAATTGTTGTGTCCATTGTATTGTGTTAACTGTATTGGACTTATCTATAGCATTACCCAATCCCACACCAGACACTGACAAGATTTATTTACTGTTGCCAAGCGGAACTACTATTAGAAAACAGCAAACCCATCTATCTATGCATAGCAGGAGAAGCCAAAAAAAATGGCAAGGGTTCTGCCAACAAAATGTCTTTTAACTTATATATATTTGAATATATTGCCACAATAACCACACAAACTTCGCTCGAGCATTTCATTTCATTACATTTTGTCAGTTGTATTTAGCTTAGATAGAATTTTATATGCTTGGCAATTATGGGCAAATTGTAAATCTCAACAGCGCAAATAAATCAGCTTTATTACTGGGAGAGCCATATCTACAGCTGAGCAGAGCATTTCATTTGACTTATTGTTGACAAGCTTTTAAATAAATTGAATTTACTGACAGATCCGCAAGAGCACCAGAGAGCTCTGGCCTAGACCTGGCCAGGACCTAGCCAGGACCTGGCCTCGACCTGGGCTGGGCATTGCTCGCGCTTGGCAAACATTTGCCAACGATTTACGAGTGCTGCTTGGGCCACAACAACCGACTGCCCCACTCACCTGGCCTTGTAATGCGCCAACAAACTGCAAATTGCTACAAAATCACTTAACTGTAAATTTTTATAGCATCTTTTTCACCGTGTTCAAAATGCAAAGGAAAACAATGAAACGCAGGCAACATGTGCTCTGAGAAACGTTTTAGCCGGAATAGAGTAGAGCTTCTGTTTTTAATACTTATCAAATATATATTTTTTTGAAGAAGAAGAAGAAAACGTATTGAAATAAAATTTACAATTTTTTTAAATTAAAAAAAAATTTTAAGATCTTTATATTAAATTAAAATTTTGAAATCATGTTAATATTTTGAATATGTTATGTCATATTATTTTAAATACTTCATTTAAAGCATATAAGAAAGTAACCTTTTGGAACTTTAAGTATCAAAATAAAGTGACTTTTAAAATGGATTACTTAGTTTTTTTGGACTGAAGCTTTTTTTTTGAAAAATCAAAAAAGTAAGAAAAACTTTATTATATTTATTGAGATATTTTTTCGACATTTGAAAAATTTTTTTTTTATAATTTTCTTTAAATAATAATTTTAAATACAAATACAAATCTATGACATAAAAAAATAAATAAAACAATACAAAGAGAAGGTACTAGAAAGAATATCTAGAATGAACTTGAATAAAATTACTTATTTGCTCAACTTGGTTTCTTCTCATTCTCTTTCAGCCGCTATCCGCCCACTCTATGTAACGCTCTCTTTCTCTCCAAAGCAAGCGAAAACAATTGTCAGCGCCAACGTCACTCAGCACAGCCATTTTGTTGTTGGCAGTTAAGAGCTCCATTGCGTTTTATGATAGGATTGCGAGAATTGCGAAGCGTTTGACTGTTTGGTTCTGCCGCTGCTTAACCAGCCAAACCTGGTCGCTTGGCCTTTTTGTGGCTTTACGGCTATTTTGCATTAAATTGCAAATGAAATGCCCAAAGAGAGAAAGGGCCTAACCGAACTGTAGAGGTGCGTGTGAATGTCATCCGTGTGCATTGTTACGCTGGCATTTTAATTGAAGTTTTCACACACAAGCAGACACATGTGGGAGTGTGCGTGTGCACATTAAAGTAATAAATGGCATGTGCTGGCTTGTTTGTATTTGATTCTTTTCATTTTCTGAGTTCTTCTATGCATATTTAAATAAATGAAGCCAGCAGCTCTGTCGAGGGTTGGCTTTGAGTGAGGCCATAACATTCCAACTGGAATATGACACCTGAGATTGACCAAAATGAGCTCGGCAGCTGGGGCAAACATGTCCATCTGCGTAATATTATGTGGCTTTAATACCAAACAAAGGCATATGTGGTTGGTTTATTGTGGGTTTGCAGATTAAAGATGTTGTTCATGCAGAGCTTTAGGTATGGAATGCTAATAAGTTGCACAGAACTTTACTCTAAAGACTATTTCATACTATTTTCTTATGCAGATGTTTCAAATATGATTGCTTTACATATTTCAATATGCATAGTGGCTTAGCTTGATAATTGATAATAAATTGCAGTTGCTTGAAAAATTGTTTCTGAATGTTTAATAATAAATTTTCCAGGAAATTTAAATCTCAAGCATTTCATACAAACTTTTTGATAGACTTTAATGAGCCAGTGTACATCAATGAAAACGAAACGATTATGCTATCAATCTTTAATGGCTTACAAACATCTCATTACTTTTTGGTCAATAACTGTTCTCCTTTTATTCAGCTCAGATATATTCAGTACTCTTAATTAATCTAAGCAAACCTCAAGTTTCGCACAGACATTGTTAAGCTCGCAACATTTTGAACTGCCCATCTTTTTTATAAGTCATAAGCTACGCCTAATGCCGGAGGCTTAGTACACTTCCAGGTGCCTCGATTGCCCACTTCATCAATAACAAATTAGGCAACATTTGTGTGGGTTCACAGGCAGCCATTAGGAACCACTAACTGTCCTTTGTCCTGCAAGCCTCTGCTAATCGGCCAAACTTGTAAAGTTCCGCTTGACCTTTTTTGTGTGTCTGCTCTAAGCTTTTTATTATTATGCTCTTTTAGGTGTGTAAGCCCTTTGCCAGCTGGCCCTGATAATATGTGTTTAATAACCACATGGAACTGGGAAACGTCTGTCTACCTGGCGGGTGTCTTAGTTTCCTGCTACATATCAAATTTGCCAATGTACAAAACAGTTTCCGCTTCCGGGCGTTTTGTCTGCATTCAACCCAAATTCGAAACGTTAACAAATTTTTGTTTGGTCCAAAAACTTACGCATGATTGTTGTTGGCCTTAACCCTTGTGTATATGTATGTGTGTGTGTGTAAGGCCCCGCGGGCGCGTTTGTCTGCAAAGTTTGGCTTGCAAATATCATTGCCTACCTAGAGGCAGCTTAATCAAATATGCATGCAATGGCGTTTCATTTTGTTTACCAGCAGCACCGTTGCTTCAGTAATAAGTGTCATAGGTTTTGCTTATCCATGGCGCAGGTTGCCAACGTGCCATCGTGCATCATGCCACCGTGGCACTTGCCTTGCGGCAGCAACCACTTCAAATGTCAGTTAATAAATTGCAAAACGTTTTTCTGCGAATCGACAAACCGACAGCCCAACAGCCCAGCCACCAAACTGCACTTAATGTCAGTGACACACAGACAAACAGCACAGCTGAGGCGCTGCTGCCGAGCAGCAGTAGTAGGGCGCAGGAGTCCTCGGCAGACAATGAAGTTGCCGCTGTTGACATGAAGCGTGACGAGAACAAGGACCCTGCGACCCTGCAACTCGATGCCGTGTGCCGCAACAGACATTTACAAATAAACAGCGCTAAATTATAGGTGCCTCGTGGGTGAATGCCAGGCGCTGCAACCAGCTCACAGCTCACAGCTCACAGCGCCCAGCTGCTGTTGCTGTTGCTGCTCCTTCCACTTGTAAATAATATGGCAGGCTACACCTGTAGACGACGTCGTCGCCATCGTCTAACTTTTAACTACAACAACAACAACAGTTGCTGGCATACCAATTACAGCAGCAACAAGCCCGACTAAATAAAAACCCTAATGTATAACAACGAAACTGGTATGATCTATCATTGAGAGATTAAAACTAATTTGTTACTCATCTGACTGTGCATATCTGTATGTATATTTATACATATCTACAAAGTAAATGAGGTATTAATATGCTAAACAAATAATATATATATATTGTATTTATTATTTGAACTTAGTTTTATCCATTAAGATTTTTTTCATATATTTAACTTTTGTATTGGGGAAGCTTTTGTTCACAAAAACTAGAAAATAAGTTAGGCTACATTTAAGAGCGGCAGTTCGCTCAATAAATTTATATTTATACATCGATTGAGGTCATTGGTTCTCTTTTTGCTGTATACCTCACTTGCGGCTTGACCATGCTAACCCGCCGTTCGCAGCTCAAACTTATTACTTATTCAGTATCGCTTATATACTACAGCTGTGCGTCATCTACAGCTTTATATAGTATAAAGTAAACAGTCAAAGCACTCCATACGAATAATCAAGGGCACATATATTTATTAAAACTTCTTTAAATCGTCTCAAAGCTAGATCAACATACAGTTTAGTTTAAATAAAAACATAAATAAAATATTTATCTGCTATCTATTAGCGCACGAAGTAAAGTATAAATTAACAATTCCAATGGCCTCAAATAAAATACATTTTTCACGCTTTAAAAAGAATTTTGAAACAATTTTTCACTAGAATTTGTCAACATTTTCATATTTTTTGGCATATTAAAAACATTTTTATAAGAAAAGTTAAGAACTTGAAAAACATAAAAAGAGTTTAATGTTCAAGGAGCTAATCCGATAAATGAAAATGGCTTCGATCGTACAAAAAGCAGCTTAACTACTTAACAAAATTCGTTTAGTTTATATATACATAAACATATACATATACATATACATTTCTTGTTAGCTGGTTAGGCACCGCCGCCTTAAGCTTTAGCTTAAATAGTCTCAAGATAAGAAATGCATTTGCTTCTACATATTGACATTCTGTCAAACAACTCGTATCGAATTGAATCACATTTTATGTAAAAAAAATATATATATATATATCCATAAAAACACAACTTCAGTAACAATAAAATGTAGCTTAATTTGTGTATGTCCATGTGTATGTGGCTTAGTTTATTCTTGTCCAACTAAGGTAAGTACTACTAATCTCAAACCGTACCAGAAGACTGTTTCGTACAACCCATTAATATGTTTAGCTTGTTGTGTTGCAAAATACATGACAAAGTCGGCAATGTTGCTGCCAAGCAGCCTAAGCAAAGTTCCCGTTGCAAAATACATACAAAGTTCAAGTTGACGACGCTGAATTGCACTTTGGTAAGAAGCGCAGGTAAAGTTGTACAGGTGCAACTTCAGCTGCAGTTAGTGCCTCGCACAGCTCGCAGCACAGTTCACAGCTCACAGTTCACAGTTCACAGTTTGTAGCTATTAGGCTGACATTGTTGCAATTTTTATTGATGATGCCGACTGCCAACTGGCTACCAAGGCCAATGGCAATCTCTCTCTATATATATATATACAATTACAGTTAAGGCATTTCGATCTTGGGATAAACTTTTTCAATTAAATGTATGCTGCAATCAATGGCAAATGCTGTAGTTGTAAATACTTTTAAGATGCGTTGACAATTAATTGCATTCATTTGCCGTCACATAATCAGGGGGCGTGCCATTGGTGGTAGGTGGGCGTGGCACGCAACCTAAACGTGCTCAAACTTGTTTTCGCCAAGTTTTCTTTGCCTGTCACGTTGTTGCTGCCCGACGCGAAAACTTTTCTTAAAAACTTGTTTCTCTTTATGCTTGGCTTCGAAATGATCTCTTTGTATTTGGTTTCTTGGTTTTTGAATGCAGCCTCCCGCACTTAGGCCAGGTCAGTTATCCCCACACCGACAGCAGACTACTATAAATTTAAACTTTACCGACAAGGTGGTATTCTATTTATATATATATATATATTTATATATATATGTATTTATACCATGAACCCATTGAAGTAAGCTGGTCGGGTATATTGTTTCTGTGCAAATGGTTGTAGCGGGCAAAATGAGACTCGAAAGACTTATTAGAGTACAATATATTATTGATCTAGCTGGTCCATCAGACTGGCCGATGTCTGTCTGTCTCTCTTACATTGATCAGGCATCAAATAGAATGAAAAGAGCCAATTTAGTTAAGCTGCGCCAGCGTTCTACAAGCAACAGACAGTGCTCTTATTTAACACTCAATGAGCGTGCATAAAAGTCTAACGTAGAGAAAGACACAAGAACTGAGTTCGACTTTGAATGCGAGTCGCGTCTCCTACATATAGACGAACTTGCTAAGGCGTCTCTTCAGTTGCCAACCCGACTTCTTGCTGATCGTCGTGGGGTGCGGATGCTACTTTTTTAGTAGTGTGTGAGGTCAGTACTTAAATAGTTAATGCTAGGTAGTTTAAACAGAATTGCAATAATTTGTATATTAAGGCTTTATGAAATTTGTTTTAATGATAATTATAGTAATATTTATAGTAAAAATATATTCAATGTAATGTTAATGATCATTGAGCTTATATTTAATGAATAAATGGACATTAATAAACAATAAAAAATAAAAAAAAAATCAATAAATAAACACATTTATTTATTTATTTATTAATAAATAAATATTATAAATATTATGATAAATATCATGAACTTACTCTTCATTAGGATTACCATTGCAACCTTGTCAATGATATTGTGAATAATGCGTTAAGCAAAGTAAGAGAAAATATCAAACATTTTTCATGTATGCGTATTTAATAATAATAAAAATAATAAAGAACTTATTTAATCATCATCAATTGTAATTTTTTTCATATATATGTACAGCTTAAGCACTTTTGCCCCGTCCCATGCCAAGTTACAGCTAATCAGTCAAGTAAGCTAAAGGTATCTTTTAGTTAGGCATTCCCAACTAGTTCACTCCTTTTTTTTAGTTTTTTATTATTTTTGCTTTTGTTGCAAAGTAAAATACAACACCTAGTCACAGTCTTAGTGCCAAACAATGAACTTCCTACAAGGCGAAACATGGTTAAAGAAAAGTTATGTTTATAGAGTTAAAATGGGATTTATGTACATTTATGCAAATAGATTTGATGGCAAATATATTGCGTTTAGAGACACCTAATGTTAATGAAAACGGAAATTAGATATTTATAGAATTAACGTTGACTTTTATAATGCAAAAAGTTGAGTTTGTGCATCATTAGCCCTCACAATGGAGTTGAGATTGATGTTAAGCATAAGCTGTGCTATCAATTCTTTCGATCGTATTTGATTGTAAGTTATTTAATATTGAACTAGCCAACAACTTGCGTGCTTGTGTTAGCTAAGGGATCACTGCAACAGCAGCTTCAAATATTTTTTTTGGCCGTCCTTCAGACATTGCGACATTGCATGTCACGATGCTACTGGCAGTTGGCATTGCATGCGTCTGCCTGGCTAAAAGTCTCTGATTTAATGGCGTGGAAAATTAGAAAACGTTTGCCTTAACCTGGCCTGGCCTGGCCTGGCCCCCGCTTGGCCTGGGCGTTATCGTCTGGCAGCTGTCAAACCGAATGGCCTCGATTTTCTGGGCATTGGGACAATTGCAGCCATGTTGAACAAGTGCCAAATTGCTAGCTGAGGTCTGAGGGCTGGGGACTGTGGGCTGGAGGCAACACCTGCTCAGGTGCTAGAAAATTGCATCTAATGACTTCATAAATTAAAGACATCATATGGAACACACACACAGGCACACGCACAGGCACTAATACATACAAAAGATGTCGTCGTAACTTTATTCAAATGATGTTGGCGGCTTTTTAGCTGCTTCCGTGTGCATTTTTAATGAAGTTTGGCTCCGCGGTTTTTTGTTCCTACACGACCATAGCCCATAGCCCATAGCTGTGCACACATCTTTAGCGGTCGGCATTTGCCAAAAGGCTCAACTTTCGCAGCTCGCAACGCTTTACAAAAGTCTTTGCAGCTGCGTCTCACTAATAAATGTGTCTGCCGGCAAAGTCTACAAAGTGCTTTTAATTAGTCGTGTTAGCTTACTGCCAAAAGACTATGCGAAAAGAAAAAAATTAAACTAAAGTTAAAAACAAAAACTCTTCCGCTTCCTCCGCTCATTGCTTAACAAGTCGAGTGTTAATTCCTCTTCCTTTAAAAAAAGCATTCATTAACTATCAAAGAGTTATTATACTGTAATAGTCAAATGGAGAATTTCTTGTATCTACTTAATTTATTATATTTTTCTCAATTATATTTAACCTTTTAACTGGGAACCTAATATTTACTGCTCCTATTGAAGTAAGCGTGTTCATTGATTACTTGATTACTTGATTACTTGATCAGTTGACTTGAACTTCGAATGGTGTAAATGCTGCTGGAGTATGCTTTCGCACGAGAACTTCATATTTACTGAGCTGCCTCATAGGCGAATTCTCGTAGCGAATGAAGCAAACCTTCTGCGCCAGATACAGAGTGCCAATGAAAATGCCTCCATCAGTTCTGCCCCGACATACGTAAACGCGCTCGTTTGCAACACTTGTGCCCACTGATACAGCATTTCTCTCCCGGAATCCATCGAAGCTGCGTACCCAGTCATAGCTGACCGTCTCATTGGACACCAACAGCTCGTAGGCATTGACCTGATTAGCGACTGCATCGGAGTTAAAGGTAGCATATCCAGTTTCGGCCCTCACACGCGCCGGTAGAATCGAGCTCGCGTACAGAACACGTCCAACGAAGTTCTCATAGCCGTACGAATCATAACCGCCAAGAACAGCATTTTCTGGAAAAGCCTTTGACTTGTCCGAAAGGAGCCACCTGTCCGTATTGTCGTAGACTCCGCACTGAATTGCGCCCAGTAGCTGGGCAACAATGAGCACACAAGCGACGAGTTTCGTTGAAGAATACATAGTTAATAATGTTCGAGAGCTAATCAAAGACTGTTGTGTAGATTGTGCAAAGACATGGCTTTTATACACTGCTGATTAGTATTGTAGGGAATCACTTGCCGATAAGTGTGTTGGTATCATAAATCTATTACTTGTGGGAGATCCCTTTCAGTTTTTGATAAGATATGCCAAATTTCAGTGCTTAAATTTGTCATAACTAAATGATTGGATTAGAATGCTGTACGTTTAGCGAAATTGATAAGAGAACACTTATTAATAGTATTTATTTGATAGGGTATGAACGTTGATAAGAGCTAAACTAATTAATTATTACATAATATCGTTTAATTATATTGTTTACATTATATTCACAATGGTTGCCATACATCAAATGACTGCATATTCATAAAAGCTACACCATAAATTGGGAATCTCTGCCTTTTACTGTCTTCAAGCTTTCATATTAAGACTAGATGGGATCAAAAAAGTGCATATTGCCTTAGTATTGCTTATCAAGAATCTGTTCATTGTTATGAACGGTGTCTCTGACTTTCATATTTTATGTTTTTAGTCCTCTTCTACATACATGTGCACAGAGCTAATAAGCGCTGCAAAACAGAAAGATAATTAATATGATATTAATTTGTACTTTAAAGTAGAACTAAACTGACTTAGAACGCGCATGGTTTAAAGATATTTTATTCCTTGCCAGAGGGCACTGTGCGCGTAGCTAACCACATGTGTAAAATGTGTCATAAACATTTGTTTCGTGTGCTGCGGTGAATGCCGAAAATGGCTCAAAAACACACAGAAAACAAAAGCCAACTGCCAGGAGTAGAGATGAACAGGTGTGCGAGTAGAAACCACTGTAACCGGGCAACTGTCAAGCATAAGTCAAAACCATAAGTCGAACCACAACACTGCGTTCAAGCTGCTTGCATATATTTCCCTTGCTCCTTCTCATGCTCTGTATCTCTATATTGGCTCTTGTGGCGTAGAAGCTACATGCAGATGCCACAAAGACTCTAAGCTACAAGTTGGAGCCACCTTAAGGATTTCAGACAGTTTTTTGTTGGTTACCTCAGGTTCACTGGCTTATGGATTATTTTAGGCTATGAAAAAAGAGTTCAACCAGGAGTACATAGCTAACAGATACCCTAGAACTCTGCTGATATTTCTCTAGCGACATGAATTTGAAACGCTTCTCAATCTCCAATGATTTTCAGCAAATCATAACTGACAAGAGACAAGACAATGAAGTATAATAATGCCCCATTTACTATCCTTATGGATATATATTTAACTTCAGCATACCTGAAATGAAATTGATTTCTTTATTAAGGTAGCCTTCCCAGTAAGCAAATATATGTATTTTAATTAGCGAACTTTACTTAAAGACCACAAGAGCAAAAGACTGCAAGTTCCTGTCATGAATACATAGAATATGCATCTTTGAATAGTCTTCTATGGGCAGTAATAATTTATAAATTAATAAAATAATATATATTTAGCAATGACTAATTTAACATGTCGAAAAACAGTCGCATAAAGTCATAAAGTAGTAAAAGCCATTAATTTATCGCTTAGCAACGTTTAAAATCCATCCCACAAACGTTACTAATAGATTCGATTCTTATCAATTCCGTGAAACGTGCAGCATTCTAATCCAACGATGTAGTTATGACGAATTTAAGCACAAAAATTGGTTTATCTTATCAATAGATCAAAGGGGTATACCACGAGTTACACAAAGATTCATGATACCAACACACTTATCGGCAAGTGATTCCCTACAATACTAATCAGCAGTGTATAAAAGCCATGTCTTTGCACAATCTACACAACAGTCTTTGATTAGCTCCCGAACATTATTAACTATGTATTCTTCAACGAAACTCGTCGCTTGTGTGCTCATTGTTGCCCAGCTACTGGGCGCAATTCAGTGCGGAGTCTACGACAATACGGACAGGTGGCTCCTTTCTGATAAGTCAAAGCCTTTTCCAGAAAATGCTGTTCTTGGCGGTTATGATTCGTACGGCTATGAGAACTTCGTTGGACGTGTTCTTTACTCGAGTTCGATTCTACCGGCGCGTGTGAGGGCCGAAACTGGATATGCTACCTATAACACAGATTTGGTCGCTAATCAGGTCAATTCCTACGAGCTGTTGGTGTCCAATGAGACGGTCAGCTATGACTGGGTACGCAGCTTCGATGGATTCCGGGAGAGAAACGCTGTATCAGTGGGCACAAATGCTGCAAACGATCGCGTTTACGTATGTCGGGGCAGAACTGATGGAGGCATTTTCATTGGCACTCTGTATCTGGTGCAGAAGGTTTGCTTCATTCGCTACGAGAATTTGCCTATGAGACAACTCAGTAAATATGAGGTTCTCGTGCGCAAGCATACCCCAGCAGCATTTACACCATTCGAAGTTCTAGTCAACGAATCAAATAATATACTATAAAATTTGAAATGAACATGCTTACTACTTAGAAGCAGTAAATATGAAGTTTTAAATATTTTTTAAAAATAAATTCAAAAAAATTAAATAAATATTGCGAGAACATTTTGCGATTGAGTATTAATTTATAAACTATTTTTTACAACTTATGAGAACCCCAACTCTAAATACAGCATATAGAGACTTCAGCTAATGTCTTAGATCCAAGTAAGCTCAAGCTAGAAAAAGGCTACAAGTTAAAAAGTATTCATCATTTTCAGATGGTAGTATAAGCTTTAAGTAACAGACTGAAATGTTTTCGAAGAGCTTACAATACATACTATATATTTCGACATTAAGTGTCTTGTTTCATTTGAAAATCAAACTCGTTTGAATTGGCTCAGTTCAAACATAAAAAATATACCAAAAGACTTTATATAGAGGATTATTATTTTTTCTTTCAGGTCATTTAATTGAATGTCATGAAATTGTTAGATAAACACTTCACAGTCTTAGACATTTTGACAGCTTTAACAACTTTTATGAGCACACCCTAATGTTAGTTATGTTCACAAATTTGAGACAGTTGCATTGTCAAATTCAAATCGCATGTTAATTACATTTTGATCTCCAGCGAGACCAAACTATTCATACATAATTATCAAAAAGACAAAGCAAAAGTTCGCAAGGGTTAATACCGAAAAAATATAACACAGCTATGCATCGTCAGGGTCGTTGCAGCTACTGTGCCCTCATCTTGAGTTACACATTAATATTGGCTTGTCAAAACTGTTAGCCATAAGAAACTAAAACTAGAACCAGAACCAGAACCAGATCCAGAACCATTTGCAGCAACAAGCTGCCCTCTCTTACGTACGCTGTTGCTACTCGCCACAGAAACCACATGCAATATACTCGCTGCCAAAAGGCAGGCAGCAGGGCACAGTGAAATGCAACACCGCCTGGCAATCAACTGGTGTTTCAGTTTCCATTAAGCCAGCGCCACACTTAACTCTCCCGCTGCTAATACACACACGAACGCACCTGCCAACGTCTCGAGTTTAGGGCCAGCCGCAGCCGTTGAGAAACCCCCAATGGACTGACGGGCTAACTCCACAGGATTTGCCGCCAAAGCGCAAAACAAAAATATCCCAAAACAAATGGAAAATATTTGCGAGAGCAGAGAGCAATGCTCACTGGAAGACGACAGCTGGAAGGCATGGAATATGAGCAAATGTAAACACCCCTCGCAGCTGTGACGTCATTTGGGAAATTTTGTTTTTACCCCTGTTAAGGAGAGATGGCTGTGCCTTCTACCACACTCACACACACACACACATACACCTTGACTTAATTGCCATCTGACATTTATTGCTGCCCAGCGTGTCGTTCGGCCAGTGCAGCCCTCGGCACAGACAGTCAATGTTCGCGCATTTATCACAGTCTGACAAAATGGAGAGTTGATAGTCCAGACATTGATATGAAGCAGCAAAGAAGAATCTGCCCTGTTAACTGCGCTAGTCAATCGCAGTGAAAGCAGAACAAATTTTGACGCCATTCTCGATATTATATAGTAATCAAAATAATTGAACCTTATGTATGGAATTAAGGGTTGAAAAGATCTCGTACGAATATATCTTTTGAAGCATTTGGCCACATGAAAATAGAACAATAACGATAATTTAGAATATAAATTGCATTAAGCCAAGATCTAAATTATATTTAATTTATTTAAAACCAGACTTAGTAAACGCCCAAGTTCATTTTATTCAAACGCTTCGCTTTAGCCACTGGCATAAGTAAACTAAGCTTGAGAACTTGTTCGTTACTAAGTTTTATATTAAGTTCTTAACGAGTCGCTTTAAATTGAATTGTTCCTCATTTTAAATTAGCTTCAGCTCTTTGAATTAGAAAATACCGCATCAAGTGAAATTAAATAAGTCCATATCATCTAAATTGGTCGGTGTTTAGTATACTTAGTGGTTGTCTTCAAGTAACCTTAACATGAGCTGGATCCGGAGTATTTTTATTTGGCTACATGCAGTATTAGCTGTACAATCGAGCAATGCATACAATTCAGTGGGTAAACGAATTAATGTTAAATTAGTGAGAACTCACAAGAACTCATTTTGCAGGGTTATACACAAGTTCAGAAAAAAATCCGCGCAAAAATGGATGCGCTTCTTACATCTAAATTTGGGCACATAAATTTCGATTGCTATTTGCTAAGTTGGCGGAACTCTCCATTACAGACAGTTTAAAAGCCATTCGAATATTTCAAATATATAATGATCGACGATTGGCACTAGAAGAAGAAATTAAAAACCTAGTCGCAAAAATAAACCAAGACATCGAATTGAGTCATGTAGACAAATGCATGAACTTTTATTTGAAACAAAAGCAAGCACTCGAAGCAGCATATACCGAGGAAAACTCAGCGAAGCAACAGATTTTAAGAGAAAATCGTGCACCTTGTCCTTTTAGAAGTGTCGACGGCAACAACCGCAGCGAGAATGACACACAAGCAACAATTCAGAGGTTTATTAAATCTAACTTTGGGCACTACAAAAATAACATTGAGTACAATAATGTATTGAGAGCCCTAATCAGGGCTGGGCAGTCGGGAAAGTCATTTTCAGTGAAAGAAAACATCATTGAGAGCTTTCAACAATATAATAACCAACGACTAGCATTGGAGGAAAAAACTAAGCAACGTGTCACTGAAATCAATCATGAAATCGAATTGAATCATGTAGAAGGCGAATGCAAGGAGTTTTATTCCAAGCAAAAGGCAGCACTCGAAGCAGCATATGTCAGGGAAAACTTTATAAAGGAACAGACCTTAGAAGAAAATGGCGCATATTGCCCATTTATGAACAAAGGAATTTTTCACAAATGCGTCGTGTTGTGCTACAAGGGCTGCATCAACAACCCCGAGGAATACTACGGCAGGGACAACGGCAGCAACATCAACAGCAATAACAACGACAAAAACAATGCTTAGAACAATGAGGGCCAAACAGACCACGATTACGATGACGACGATTACGACTGTTCCATATTGGACGTTATATATTTTATAATAGACAGAGGCAGGAAGTAAAAGCTTCATTTGTGGCCGCAATAGTTAAATGAAATAATTTGTTTGACAATTAATCTAAACATATATGTTTGCTAGTCTCTTCCTTTCCATTTGACGATTCAATAAAAATAAAGTTTTTCATTAGTTTATCAATACCTTGGCCACTCGCAAAATTCGTAAAAGTCGTTTTCAATTTGGATAATGCCCGGCTGCTCACACCATTGCTATCCTCAGTCCATCTAGTTGAAGTGTAAAGTGAAGTAATTATGAACGGGAACTGAACCCTAACCACTCTCATTGACGCCGACGCAGACGCAAGCAGTGACGCAGGCGCACGCACAGACGAAGACGCAGACTAAGTCAAAGATGAAAGCAAACAGACGTAAAGTGACGAGCTCTCAGATGGAGAGGCAGACACAGGCTTAACAGAAATTCCAGGCTTATAGGATAATTGAAATCAGATGCTAGCTGCTTGTAGAGTAAATAATGTTATATGGTATCCGATCAACTTTAGTGTCATTTTACCAATTCAAAAGAGAGAACAAGTAAGAGTACTCTAGGAGATACTCCTGAAACCTGTGAATATGTGATATTATAATCAGTCTACGCTTCCTTTTTATACATATATTCCTAACACATGCCTAAACGCGCGCAGCTTAATGCGGAATTTAATTGTTCAATGCATTTCCTTCGATGGACTTTCTCATTCACATTTTTTGAGCGTGGTAATGACATTCATTCATTTCTTGGAGTCAAATTTTATTGCATAAAAACTCATTTAATCAATTAAATTCAATCGAGCATTAACTTTAATTTCTAACTCTAATCGTCGTTTATTCTACTGTTCCACATCTTTGTAAACGGCCTAAGCTAATTAGTCCATGTAAAACTCATATTCCTCATTTTTATACGTTGAGCACTTTGAAAATGAATACCGTAAATAGAAAAAACTTTAAATTTAGCGTAATTTATTTTGTTCGAATTTTAAATAGCACACAGTAAAACGTATTTGATATACTAGAGAAAGAATGAATGTCATTAAAGAGCGGCTAAAATAAATAGTTAGAATATGTTATAGAATAACAACTTTATTACAGATCAATCATAGATAATGGCCAGGTTCAAATGGACAGCACGTATAGTTAGTCCTAATAATGTGTGGCAAACAGCAAGGAAATTCATGAAAAACATTCAAATGAAATAATCACATATGTGGAACATAAGCTGCAATTGAATTGCCTGAAAAAGCGAGCAAATATTTTGTCCATAAATGAGCAAAAATTTGGTATGTGTGCGGCCGAAAGTTAAGCCAGGCCAGGCCAGTTGATGGCAGGAATGGTCATGGCAACGTAATGCGTTGGCTGGGATTAAGAACGAACACGCGACCAAACCAAAACATATGCCAATAAGAATGTCCAGCGGTGGGGCAGCAGAGGGCAGAGGGACTGACGGATCAGCGACAGTAGCACGCAAATGGTATGAACAAAAATAAACTGATAAGCGACTGGCAGGAAAAAACAATGCGAAGCTTTTTTGGGTGGCTGTGGAAATTATGCAAGGGGAGAGCGAAAATATGTTGCATGCGACGACAGCGACAAACGAATAAACAACCAAACCAAACCAGCCCAACCAACAAACAAACAAACAGACAAACAGACAAACAGACAAATAAACTGACGCTCATTTCTGGGCGCGTGGCGGGAGGAAACAACTGACAAATGAATACGAGACGTCGGCAGTGTGAGCTGAACGAAAGAGAGGGACAGAGAGAGAAAAAGAGAGAGAGCGAGAGTAAGAGAGATGGTTGAGTGCAAGCGAGAGAGTGCAGCATTTGGGCAATGGAAATCAATTATTCATGCGCTTGGCCACGCTGCTAAAAAGTATGCTAGGCATGCGACTGTCCAACGCTGCCGCCCAACGGTATGCAACAGTTTTTCCAGCCAACAGACAAAAACGAAAACCAAGCGCCAAAGCCCACTGGTACCGCCTTCTGCAACGCAGCCCCATTTGACTATGATGATGGCATTTGTTTGTGTTTGATTTGCGCCAACTGTGATTAAAGGGCAGCAGGCGGGCCTCCATTCAACGGACAGCGGGCAGCGCGGAGGTGCGAAAGGTGCTGCAACCCCTTTGCGTTACGTGCAAATGAAGTTTAATTTAACAGTAGCCAAACAACAAGAGTATCTTAGCCAATTGGCAAGCAGCGAATGCTGTATACTCTGTTAAATTTATGTTCATTTAAAACACTATTGCTGTGTGGATAGTTTGAAAAGATATTTGAAAGCCGCTGCCATTAAAGTACATGAAAACTCAGTTTTTACACTTTTACCAATTATCATTATTTTATAACTTGTCTTCAATGTGACTTAATTGTGATGATTAACATATGAAAAACAATATGAATTGAAAACATATCAAATATTGCCTTCAGTCTTAATAGACTTGATATTTGATTTGGTGAGAGAGAGAGTTTTTAAATATATGAAAGAGCTTTAAGAGCGATATACTGAGCTCTGCTACTTGAGCTTACTATTTTAAGTAGATATGTTAAGCTAATTAATAATATAAGATTTCAATAACAATTTCTGAATATTTGACTAAAGCTCTTAAAAACAGCAAAAATAAAATGCATAAAACATATTAAGTTTTAATCTAATAATTGTTAATTTAAATGTATTAGTTATAAAATATTTCGTTTTTTAATTACGTTTTTTTATTTAAAATGTTTGTAAGATTTAGTATTTTTATATATGCATATTTCCTTTTGCAAAAAGTCTCATTAAAAAATGCAAAGTATTGCATGCAATTTGTTTTAAATTATATTAATATGATTTAAGTAAGTTCATACTAGTACACATACATATGTGTACATAACCGTTATTATACTATATAAAGATATAACCTATATTTCGCTAATGTATAAAAAAAAGTGTAGACATAACTAAAGTAATATAACATAAAATATTTATTTATCAATTTTATATATTTAAAATTAAACAAAATGTATTTTTGGTTAGTCAGAAAAATTATAAATATAATTTAATCATTTTTACATTATTTGTAAAATATTTACTTTTTATAAAATATAAGCAATTTAAAAAAATATACTTTTGCAATCTAATCAAGCAAATTCTCTTTAAATATTCTAAAAATATTAAATTAAAAATTTGCAAAAACAACACTTTCAAAGCTAACCCATGACAGCTTCGCAAATAGCTTTGGAAACATAAAATGCCCAATTGCAGTTGATGCCTAACTCGGGACTCGATTGGAGGGTACTAATTAAATTTGGCCACCGGCGACGGCTACTTTGATGCACACAGATAGGACAGAGCCGAATCTAAAGCCAGGCGCACGAAGCTTAGAGCAGCTGGCTTTCTTCAATATGGGCAAGAGACTGGCATGGCAGGCATGCTTTCAGGCGTAAAGTGTTTGATTATGGTCATTTATTCGGCACTGTCTGCAGCCCACTTTGGTGTGCGAGCATCTCACCAAACACACACACACACACACACACACACACACAGCTGAGGAACGCGCACCCTATTATCTTTTGTCCCGTCATGGGGTTGCCATGGATTTTGGTTTTTCGGGCATTTGTTGGGACTCGCATCATGTTTGTGTCTGAGCGTACGATTAAAATCGCATACATCAGCGCTGTTCAAAGGGCCGCCAAGGGCGCGCTGGTACGGTGTGTCAGCCTCCAGTCGCAACTGTGGTTGATTTTCAACGGGTTAGCTTAAAGGTGGACTGGGTGGATGAGCCGAGCCGAGCCGAGCCAGCCGGCTGGCGTGGCCAGACAACCGTGGCTACGTCCCTAATTTGTGTGCAATCGCGCATTTAAACGCTGTTGTTTATTAATGCATTTCGTTTAACGTGTAATGCAAAATTTACGCTACGCGAAAAGCTCTACGCAGCACTCCCAGAGCATTCGTGGGACGAAAAACGAAAAGGAAAAATTAAGAGAAAAATAGAAAAACTAACATACGACTTAATTAAGCCGTCATGAACTGCAAAAACACGTGACATGCACACATGTATGTGCGCGTGTGTGTGCATTTGCCCGCTGGCAACTCAAAGGCAAAGCACCAAACATAGCAAACATGGCCAACTGGCCTTTCATACAGCACGCTGCCCCCCTCTCTTGTAGCTCCTGCCTGGCTGGCCGAGCCAAAAAGCAACTGGTGATGCGTATCGTAAGGCAGAGCTGCAGGAAAAAATGCATAACTCGAGGGATGGGACAACTAGTTATGTTGTTGTTTTATACTATATTTTTTCGAAAAGCACAGCAAATACGTTTATTATAACGCCAAGAGCATCTCGATAGAGTTCAACGTCCATAAGGCTGGAAAATTGTGGCATGGCTAAAAAAACAAATCTAAAGTGGTAAAAAAATATATTATAATGGATCGGAAATCTCTTCTGGCATATATTTTTATACATTTTTTATCTTAAAATAAATCAAAATAATAAAAATAAATTTCAAATCAACAAAGAAATCTTTTGAAATATTCGTTCAGCGGTTAAGCTGAGCGTGAATGACAGGAAGCAAGTATTTAAAGTAACAAAGAAGGGAATAAATATAATAAAATGAATGTCAACAATTAATTAAAAATAAATTTAAGAATAAATTTTTAGCATTCGTTTTCTATTTAAAAAAATTGAGCGGAACAGAAAGCATTATCATAAAAAAGCTGGGTTTAAATATTTTAAAGGACTTTAAAAATATATTGTAATATATATTTATATTAAATAACATAATTTCCACTGGACTTTATAAATTAATTCAAACGAAATAGATATAATATATTTTTCTTCTAATATATATTTATATACAAATCAACTGCTAAAAAAATATATATAAAAAAATAAACAATAACAAACAAGAAAAATAAATGTAATTCATACATTTAGTTCCTAAGCATTTTGTTTATTCAAACATAGCAATTCTTAAATTCAAACACTTTTAGAACACATACGAATCAAATAAATCTAAAACATCGGTATTTGGCAAGCCCAAATTTCCCTTATTAAATGCACCATTAAAAATATTTCCGGACATACAATGGCATTTGAAGATTTGGCAAAATATTTGTATTCACTATTAGGCATAAAGTACCGTTTATACAGTCCAAAGACAAGACTCCGAAAATAAGGGTGGAAAAAGATAACCCTATTTGGTGACTCTGCTGTGTTGGGTTGTTAGTTGCAAAATCATGAGCAAAAGTTAGCGTTAGAAATTGCCCAGAAAAATTGTACGCTAGAAATTCCCCTGCCAAAAAAATCCCCACTCAAGCATTGCTCAACGAAGGTTTTTGTCTTTGCTATAAGATTTCAACTGAGGATTGTGAAGCAGCTAAACAATTTTAGATTTTAGATCATCTAGGTAAAGCAATCGAACTAATTTAAAATATTTGAGCTGCAAATTGCATTTGTTAAGTTGTTGTTTATAAATGGTGTATCAAATCAAAGTCTAACAGTTATTTGACGATTAAGAATGATTTTAGCTTTTGGCTCTATTAAAAATAATTATATATAACAATTTAGATTATTCTAATCAAAGCTAAATCTATTCCATCTACTTGCCTTACTCAAAATTAATTTTGTTCTACAATAAAGTGATTTAATGACATACAAATACACAGGCTTTACCACGTCGGCGACACACAATTAAATATATAATCAAGATATACTTTATTACTAAAGAGAGTTTGCTTACTCACGCCGATAAAGAGACACGAGCCCAATAGAAGACATACGTATAGATTGAACTACACCCGATATACATTTTATATTTCTGTTTATTTATTGTGTGCGTGTGTGTGTATCCGGTTAACCCGTTCGAGCATGCGCAGAGTATACTTATGTATGTATATTTATATATATGTTAAGTATATATTTGTTTATACACACGTGTAGACTAACAAATAACATATAGCTGCTAATCACATAGATAGATAGACTAACAGATAGTATAAAGTCTCTCAATTTCTTCTAAAGTTTTGCTTAGCCAAAACACAGAAATAGCTTGGGCAGCGAATGTTTCTGTGCTCTTCAAATAATACATACATCCTACTTTAGATCAAAGTATAAATAATATACTATAACAAATACAAAATTATATATGTAAACAAAACGTGCTTAAACTCGAATTGTTTTCCTACTACAATTCGACTATTCATATTTGTTATTCATATCTGGTATACTCATCTGCTTAAAAAATTTAATCAGCAATAGTTGCAAGAACAAATAAACTGTCTTACGTCGCATTTTTGTCAAATATTTTCTAACTAAACTCTGCTTTTTAAATTGTTCAGACACAATTATTTCAGCCAATGCTAGAGCATGTAAATAAACAATAATGAATAGACTTAAAACTGAATTGATAATCACACGAGAAATTTGGCAAACTTGTTTGTGACATCATTGAATGCACAGTGGCACAAGAACGAAAGGAAATTTTATTGATATTTTACGTTTGATTTAATTAAGAATTAATTTAATTAACTTAAATTTTCACTTGAAACATTTTTGAAATCTTTTGCTGTAGCATATTTAATTGTTTGTTTTTTTTTTTTAAGAATTGTATGTATAATTTTAAAAAATTGATTTAAATTGAAATAAAAAATTATATATTTATATTTTTTTTATACTTTTTATATTTTTTATTTTATTATTAACAAAGACAAAAAATATTTTTAAAAATTTATATTATTTTTTTATTTATTTAGTTATATATTATTCTTTTTTATATGCCACATTTTTTTTAAATTTCTTCAGCCTCCAAAACTCTGCCTCATTGTGCGCTGATTTATGCATGATGACACCACAGTCGAAGAGAGAGCCACATTAGTGCGAAAAGCCACGACAGAAAAGGCCCTCAGCAAATTTATCAGTATATAATGTCGTGTTTTAACACACATACAATCAGTTGCGGTTGAAAAGTCGTCAAGACACCTGCTTGGAAATGGTGATCATAAAGAATGTGGAAAACATATCGGTGCCGGAGTATCTGAATGAAGGATTCTTTGTGGATGCCCTAGAGGATGGTTTGCGCGAATCGAAAATCAAACTGCACGAGATCAATTTCGAGTGGGGCAGTAATCCGGGTGATAATTACTGTTCGGCGATTTATCGGGTGCTGTTGAAGTTCGCGCGTTGTCTCGACGCCAAAGAGTCGGACCAAAGTGAGCAGCTGTCGCTGATTGTGAAAACAATTCCGATCACAGAGGAGACAAAGTTTTTAGAGGATGTCAAGGTGTTCATCAAAGAGAAGCAGACCTATACGGATATATTGCCGCGCTTGGAAGTGCTTACCAATGGCGATCGATTCGGTGCCAAGTGAGTTGTCGAAGACCGTGAAAGTCTAAAAGAAAACCCGAGAGTCTCATGGAAAATCTATTCCAGATATTATTATTCCGTTAAGACGCCAATGCAGACAATTGTCTTTAATGACCTGAAAGTCGATGGCTATAAATTGGCGTCGTGCGGAGCCAGTTTAGATTGGGAGCATGCCTCACTGATTCTACAGCAGCTGGGCAAACTGCATGCCACCTCCATGGTCTTGGCCAAAAAGGTAATAAATGTCATGCTGTAAATGCGTATAGATAGTCAATTTTTGCCTTACTCCAAACAGGATCCGGAAATTGTTAAGCAATATCATGGCGGCATGCTGAGCGAGGCAACGCTAATTGAATCTGACACGTTTGAGAGTATGTTTGGTGGCTTCCTAAAGGGTCTCATCAAAGTTGCATCCACCTGGTCGGGCTACGAAAAGATCACAAAGAACTTGCAACGCTTTTCGGACAACTTCAAAAACGTTTGTGTGGCTGCCGCGAAACCGAAGCCGGATGATCGTTATGTAGTGCTCAACCATGGTGATTTGTGGACAAATAATTTTATGTACGCCTACGATGATGAGGCACAGCCCGAGCTACCCACTCGCGTCATATTCGTGGACTTTCAGCTCAGTTTCTACGGCAGTCCAGCCTGCGACTTGAACTTCTTTCTGAATTCAAGTGTCAAGCTGGAGCTGCTTCAGCAGCGGCGAGAGGATCTGATCAAGGTCTATTACGAAACATTCCGTGAGGCCTTGGAGTACGCACGCTTCGACAAAATACCCAGCTACGAGGACTTACTTTGGGAGCTGCGCAGCCGAGAGACCTACGGTCTATTTGCCCTATTCGGCTTTCTGCCCATCATAACAATGCCAAAGGAACTGGCCAAGGACAACAGCATTGAGAACATGCAGGATGAGAGTTTCAAGCAAAAGCAGTTGGACACAATTTTCTCGCAAAGCTTTCTCAACGATCATCACAAATGGTCGCTGAAGCGCGCCCAAGAACTGGGCGTCTTTGATGACTACTAGACAAGAGCTCTATTTGGAATCAAGGGTTCAACAACCTGAATTTAACGCATAGATGGCTATAAAGACGCTTCCACAGTGGACTGTCCAGCTGTATGTCTGAAGGGTTTATTCTTATGTCATACTTGATTTTGCTTTTTATAGACCAGAGTTCAATTAAAATGATCTAACGTAGCTGCGCTACTCAACTGAATCTAATGGATTTTTTATTCTGTTGCGTATGTTTAGCAATCTGTAGACAAAAGCGATAACAACATGGAAATAAAACAAAATAGAAGAAATTTGGGCGTTATTATGCCGCTGATAACGAAATAGCCGAAACAAAACTTAAAACACTGATTACGTTGAGTGCCTACGACAATAATAAAGGCAGATAATGTTTATACTGATTGCCAGTGAGCTGCCTTCGTATTTTTTCATTTACTCGCTGATTATGCAAAAAATAAAAAAATAAAATAAAAATAAAACAAGTTTTAGTTACTCAACTACACAGCAGATCCTATAAAGTATTTATATATTTTTATACTCTTGACTAGGAAGGCGAGGTAAATCTAGCCGTATTCACCTTACCTTCTCCCGAACTTGTAAAAAATTTATTTCAAATACTAAAGACTTTACACATCTCGATGTAATTATTACGCTCTGAAATTAGATTAAGACAGTCTATCTATAAGAAAAGTTATTCAACAACTTATTTTCTATAAGAACAGCTAGCTGATGTGTGTGTGCGTGTGTGTATGTGTGTGCTTTGGTTGTTTGCTTAAAAGGAATGTTCAGGGTATCTGCTAGTCGGCTGCTCCCGTCTACTAGTTGCTATTCTCAGTTGTCAATAGATAAGGAAAAAAGCAACACTTTTTAATTTTTCAATATTTAAGTACACAGTGGTGCATTATATATATATATTTAAAATATTGAATATATATACATATATATATATATATATATATATATATATATATATATATATATATATATATATATATATATATATATATATATGTATATATATTCAATATTTTAAATATTTTTATTTATTATTTTATAAATATTAAGTTATTTTTTTAATTTATATATTTTATAGAAACATTTGAATTGCTTTTGAGAAAACGAGGTTGATTAGCTAACTGGAAAAATTGATTTCTAATTTGAATTTCATATTCGTATTATTAACAAATAAATATAAACATGAAATCAAAGTGATAACAAAGGTAAAATAGATAACAAATTCATTTCTCTAAGATAAAATAGGTAAAAAAAAATTTATTTAAATTTACTAAACTGAATTTAGACTACAATTTGTCTATTTATCAAGCCAGTAATTTGAGATTAATTAAAGAAAAAACTGAAAGTGGAAATAAAATTGAATAAATTTAGCAAATTCTAAAAAAAGTAATGCTATTCGCTAGCTAGAGATGTCTCACTTAACAAAACTAAGCAAATATTAATTTTGAAATGAAAATGATCGATTGGAGTTCAGCTTTTGTAGAGTGCATCAAAAGCAGCCACCGCTAATCCAACGTCGAGACATCGAATGCATTTCCATTGAGCCAATCAAGTGGCGAGCAGATGCACCCAAAGACGTTCCATTGGGGTTAATTGGAACTGAACTAACGGGATACTTTGATTTTGTATATAAAGCGTTCGGTCCAGACGTCTAACTGATTCAAAGCCAAACATAATGTCGGGTACAACGGACACGCTGCCGCTTTACTTAACGCCACAGTTCTTCAGGCGCAGCCTGGAGCACGGCCTGCAGCAGCAAGATTTAAAAGTTCTGGACGTCCAGCTGACCGATCTGACGCGCGGCGGCGAGAACTACTGCAGTAACATATATCGAGCGAGTGTCAAGTACCAGACAGCCGAACGCAAGCAGTTGGAGTGTTCGCTGATTGTCAAGTGCATGCCAGCCGAGAAGCAGGCTATACTGGCACGCCTGCACATCTATAGCAAGGAGACCGTCTTCTATCTGCACATCAAGCCAAAGCTGGAGGCGCTCATGTGGCGTTCGGTTGCACACGAAGAACCCTGGACCTTGGGCGCCAGGTGAATCAAGTTTAGATAAAGTAACTATGATAAGGGCGTCTTAACTAAGGGAATTAATAATACATTCTAGTACGAATTTCCATACTTCACATATATTTAAATCTGACTGATCTGTCTAAACAAATATCATGTGGCTCTGATGAAGTACAAGAAATTTAATCTAAGCTTGTTATAGAGTGTAGATTGAGCCTAGAGAATTATAGATTTGGTGTCTCTAACCCTTTTATAGCTCGAGTCGAGATGAAGCTTAGTGAATTATATATTTGGTATATTAGACACTTTTTGATCTGCACAGGCACTACTACTCAACTACGCAGCCCGAGCAGACCATTATATTTGAGGACCTGTGCTGTGAGGGTTATCAGCTGAAATGCCGACAGCTGGGCCTGGATGCGGCTCATGCGATGTTGGTGATGCGTAAGCTGGCCGAGTACCATGCTCTGACTATGATCATGGCCGATCATGAGCCCGAAACCGTGATAGATCGCTATCCATTTGGACTGCTGCACATGGATGCCATTAAGTCGGAGCCTTTTAAGCTGCTCTTTGGCACTCAGCTGCTTAAGCTGGCGGCACTGATCAGCGATTGTGAGGGGTTTGGCTCAATAACGCGTAAGCTCTATCGCTATCATGAACATTTTACGGAACGTGTGCTCAAATCGGTTTACCCACTGCGAGGCGTTTATAATGTGCTCAACCACGGGGATCTGTGGATAAACAACATATTCTTCAAGTACGATGAGCACAGCAAGGTGCAGCAGGTGAAAATTGTGAGTGCTCAACATAAGGTTTCATAGACACGCCCGACTTATGCACGTTTTCTGGCAGATTGACTTTCAGCTGTGCTTCTATGGCAGCCTGGGCTTCGATGTGAACTACTTTCTCAATACCAGCCTGGAGCTGGATGTGCTTAAGACCAAGCGCCAACAGCTGATTGATGGATATTTTGATGCACTGTTGGATTGCTTGAAGCAGCTGCCCTGGCGCAAGCCATTGCCCAAATATGACGATATTATGGCCGAGATACGTGAACGCGAGGCTTATGGATTTTTCGTCGCCTTTGGGTTCTTTCCGCTCATGAGCATGATCGGCGTCGACTCGGAGGACAACTCATTGAAGAACTTTCACGATGAGGAGTTCGCCAGGCAGAAAGTGCAGCTCATGTTCGAAGGCAACGCACGCACTCTCGAGAGTCTCAAGTTCACATTGCAGCGCTTAGATGATTTGCAAGTCTTCGACTGAAGGCAATGGGCAACGAATGCATTTCGTTATTCAAAGCGGTTCAAATACAATAGAAATTGCATCATTCTTTCAATGCGCCCCTCAATTGAGTCTCAGCTGCTTTTCGATTATTTTGTGAATTTATTACTTAAGGCTCGGGTTCACAAATAGTGCAAATTGTTTATTGTTTTAAGCCATGACCAAATTACATTCTGATTACATAAGATCTTTACTGATATAGCTGCTGACGTATAATGCAAATTACTATTATAAAGCGTTAAAGCGTGGCAGACAAACATTTACAAAATAAATAATATATTAGCTAAAGACAATAAACGCAGCATGTCTTGCCTCTTTCCATATATTTACATACACCAAATATTAATATTAAGTTGCAATGCAATTTTATAATATTTAAAATCCTATTATCACGCAGATTGGAAATTGATAATGCACATCAATAATGTGTGAACAATTCCGACTAAGTTTTCATTCATGTGCTGTTCAGTTACTTCGAATTGCTTAGTATAATCCAGAAAGAGTGCAGTAGTTGAAAGTGTCCGACTAGGAGACACCCTGACCACTATTTCACTCAATTGAAATTTGAAACTTGAAACTTGAAGCCATAGCTAAAAAGATTGATAATCGAGCTGACTTGGCTAGTGATGCTAATCAAGAATACATATAATACATATACTTTGAGCTCTCCCATGCCTTGCTACATATACTTTAAAAACAAATCTAGAATGTTTGCAGTTCCGATGGTCAATGGATTTAGTTTATATATAATATTTCATATCACCGGCGCTGTCTGGGTAATGATTTATTCAAAAGATTGTGAACTCTTTATTCACTTGGCTTATCGCTCAGCGTGAATCCGACACAAATTATGATTAGAGTCTAGAGATTGACTTGGGACTAAGCAGTTGAACTGGGTACGTACCAAACGTGGATTATTGTCTAAAATATTAAAATTGTGAAGTTAAATATGTTAGGTAATTAAAACGTCATTTGGGCTATTGAAATGTGGCGAAAACAACTTAAAAATAATTATAGATAATTATAAACTGCCAAAGACTTCAAGTTGATTCGAGTTAAATAAAATTGCTTCTCTGAAAGATAAAGCGAGAAAGGCGTATCAAAGCCAGAGACGTGAGAAAAATATTAGAATATCTGAGATGCAACTCGACTCGACGGAGCGTCAAGTGAAATGGGCTAAAGATTACGCTGATCGTAGATATAAACTGAAAAGTGGGTGGGCCGTGATACGTTAGCTTGCGAATGACGAACTATCAATCCCAACCAAGTCAGCGGGAGAAACTAATAAAACGTATTTGGCTAAATTAAAATAACTGGTTTCGCGACAGTTACTGTGCGTGCGGTACATAAGTGATTTAAAAGGTCGCGTGTTAGACTTTATATTTACAGAAAGAGACAAGCAGGCGCTATTGTCGACTATTAAATGAAATTATATTCATTTATATATATATATAAATTAGTGTTATATATAGACATATGCTATTAATTGCGTGAATTCAAAATAAACAGACGCTTCTATGTGTAAATCCATATAAAATGCCGAACGATTCGTTGAAGCTTTTCAAACCAGTCGAGATCACATCATGTGCAGCATTGTCTACGATCAGGAAGTGCTAGCAGCGCCGCCGAAGCATTTGGATGCGCCCTTCTTCGAGGAGGTGCTGGAGACAGCAATGCGCACTTCCCATGTCCAGCTGCTGGGGATTCACTGCGGCCTGGGCAGCAGCACAGGCGAGAACTATTGCAGTCAAATCTATCGCGTCAAATTGACCTACAGGCTACAGGATGGGACGGCCGCTGAGAAGGACCAGCAGTTGGGTGTGATTGTGAAGAGCATACCGCGCATCGACTCTGTGGAGTTCATCGCGGACTTGCAGGTGTACCTAAAGGAAAAGATCACGTACTACGAACTGCTGCCACGACTCGAACTGCTGATGAAATGCAAAAGACGCTTTGGCCCCAAGTAATCAGCATCTCAAACTAGTCTGAAGCAGATGAATGACTAGATAAAGTTATCCTTTCAGACTCTATCAGTGCATGAAACAGCCAGAGAACACATTGGTCTTCGAAGATCTTGGCCGGCTGGACTATATAATGGGCTCACGGGAAACGGGCTTGGATGAGGCGCACGCTGCTCTGGTTATGGAACGACTTGCGGAATTCCATGCCGCCTCAATGGCGCTGGCAGTGCTGGTAAGCGAGCAGAATACAAAGCTGCCAGAGCTATATAGGAGAAAGGAACACTATATAATGAAAGACGGTCGGTATTGACAGTCCAAAAAGCCAAAGAGAACGATATGTCAAGTAGAGAGCATAGAAGATTCTTGAAGACTCTCATCCTTATCTGTAAAATCTCAAAGATTCCATTTTTTTCTTGTCTGGCAGACACTTCCTCTTCATTAGTTTGCTTTATGACTTCTAGACTTATATGATAAGTTTCAGCTCTCTAATACTTAAATGTTTTCACAAAGGTATATTACCATTATCTATTATACTTCTTTAACCTACTATAGAAATGTATGTTATTTTATGCTCTTGTCCGACAGATTTGTGTTTATTCAAATGAATCGCTCGTTTTTGCATAAGGCTCCAAATCCAATCTTATCTTTCCATATACATAAAATCATAAAAAATACTTAATATATCTAAAAGTTTACATAACATTTTTATTATTATTTATTTTGACAAAGTTTCATTATATATTGTGATATAATATAATAGGAAAACAGTATGATATGTTTTAAATCAAGCGCTTATATTTACCCGAGTTATTATCTAATATTTTAATAGATGAATCTCCAAACTTATTGAAATATATACTCAAATCAAATCTTATATCTAAAAGCTAGGAAAAGTTTTCGTGTTTTGATCTCAATATATATATATAACTATAATAAATACTGCATGTGAGGCTAGTTTATTTAAAAACGAATCCATACCATGAAATTCAAAGCTCAAGACTTTCCTCTAACGTTTGTTTTTCCTTCCTTTAACATTTCCCATTAGGACCCGGAAATCTTTAAGGCTTATGGCGATGGCATGCTATCACCACATGGCCTGAACAAAGACGACGGCCTGCTGATGCGTTTCTTTGCCGGCAATGGACAACAGCTGCATAAGCTGGTCAGCAGCTGGCCTGGCTATGAGCGCATTGCGGGCAAAATAGGCAAATACATGGAGCAGCAGCGGGTGAATTTGGTGCGTGCCCAGGCGCCAGTGGAGAAAGAGATCAAAGTGCTAAATCATGGCGATCTGTGGGTCAACAATATGCTATTCAAGTACAATGGAGCGCAGCAACTGCAGGATGTCATCTTCATAGACTTTCAGCTGAGTGTTTGGGGCAGTCCCGGCATAGATCTGAACTACTTTTTCTACACCAGCCTCAGCTTGGATGTGCTCAAGCACAAGCGGCCGCAGCTGGTCAAAGTCTATCATAATCGTCTGGCCGACACGCTGCTCAATCTGGATATGGGCGTGCCGGTGCCCAGCTATGAGCAGCTGCTGGCCGAGGTGCACCGGCGAGAGAGCTATGGGTTTTTCGCCAATTACGGTATACTGCCTACAATTAGCCAGGACAAGGCCCAAACCGCGGACAATAATCTGGAGAACTTCAGCGACGCAGATTTTGCCCAGAAGAAAACCGAGCAAATGTTTGCCTCTAAGCGTTTGGCCGAGACGCTGCGCTATACTTTACCGCATTTTGAGCGAGCGGGTGTTTTGGATTAAATAATAAGAGTAGATGGGTGCGCACTCACCTGGAGAAGTGTTTTTAGCTTAGTTTACATATATTGCACATGTATTTACGAATTAAAATAGTTTTCCAATAAATTAACGCGCACTTTTCAATTTTTCACTTGTTGCTTCTCTTTCGCAGTTACCGTTGCACTGCAGCGCTGCCAGACAGTCGAATTTAATAGGTTTAGGCACGCAGAGTTAACATCAACATCGCAGGTTAGTTAACAGAAATTAAATCAGGCATGTTAAGTTTTTAACATTTATTGTTCGGAAAATAAAATACAATTTTATTTAAAATTGCACAAATCATTATCATTTGTATTATGAAATCACCAATAAAAATATGTATACAAATTAACTGAGCGCATGGCTTCAGAACACTTCAGTTAGTTGCACACATACAAGACTACTTACAATACAATTAAAATCATTATTATTATAATTAACATCATCGAATAATTTTACACAACAATTAAAAGGCATCATACACATATACAGAAGCATATATATACTCATATGATCAATCAATTTAGCGCTAGAATTAGGTATAAACGTTACTTAAACGCTTGTTTGTTGAACCGAAGCTGAAGTTCCCAAACCGATTTATATAATTAATTTATATAGCCTTATAAACTAAAACGACTTTACGCTTATGTAAATGTGTGGCTTCTAGTTGATCTTTTTCTGTTGTTTTCATTGCTTTCATTATTATAGTTCCGTGACTGTGACTCATGCAGCGAGATAGAGAGAACGTTTGAATAATGCGCACCACGATTAGCTCCAGACATCGGCCGAATAGCGTTTCTGAGCCTCCATTTTCTTCAGATACTGCACAGCATCCGCCTCACTCATGTTGCCCTTGGTGGACAAGATTTTCGTTAGAATATTTCTAACATCCACAGCCATATTCTTGGCATCGCTAGAAAAAAACAATAGAAACTTGTGTAAATTTAAGGCAATTGATTCAAAGTTACACCGAAATTTACCCGCAGATATAGAAATGTCCCTTCTTTTCGCCAATCACATCCCATATCAGATCGGCATCCTGCTCCAGCAAGTGCTGCACATAAATCTTCTTAGCCTGGTCACGGGAGAAGGCCGTCTTCAGGGTGAGCGTGCCCTTCTTCACCCAGTCGTTGAGCTCGGACTCGTATATGTAGTCTTCGGTGCTCTTGCGGCAGCCGAAGTAAAGCACCGACTCGCCAACCGTTTTGCCCTCATCACGCAAATACTGACGTTCCTGGATGAAACCACGGAACGGTGCCAGCCCAGTGCCCGGACCAACCATAATGATTGGCGTCTCTGGTTTAGTGGGCAGCCGGAATTGCGATTTGCGTATGAACACGGGCACCTTGACCTCCTCGCCACCCGTGGGCTGTTTGTTCTTTAAATATGTGGTTGCCACGCCCTTGTTGATACGACCCGTGGGCGTCTTGTATTCGACCAGCACAGCGGTCACATGAACATCCGTTGGATGCAGCTTGGCCGACGAAGAAATGGAATAGTAACGTGGCTGCAGACGCGGCAACAGTTCACAAACGTGATCCAAAGGCGGCTTACAGGACTTGATGTCCTCCAGTATGTGCACCACGTTGCGACAGGCATCCTGTATCCAGCTCTGATACTTCTCCTTACCCTCGGGGGCCAGCGAGGCCATGCTGCGCAGCAGCTCCTTGTCCGCTTCATCCGTGCAGTACTCGGCCAACTCCTTGAGTATATGAGTGCGTGGAATGGCTGTTATTTCCAAATAGTGTGTTAAGGCCGTGCGATAGGTAGTGGGGCAGGGGAATGGATGCTTCTTGCTGCTATCCGTATCGGTGTTAATCAATGAGAACACAGTATCCAAGTCCGCATTACACAACTGCCCAAGTTTCTCCACCAGCGACTTGTCGTTGATAGGATACATGGCGACATGATCGCCGGCATCGTAGCGCATCTTCGAGCCCTCAATGTTCAGCTCGATGTGCATGCACGACCGACCGCCGCCTTTGTGCAACTCACGGTTGACGCGTATGGGAGCAAGGAATGGATTCTTGGCATCGAAAGGCGGACGCTGATTCTGCATGGAATGCAGACGCGCAATTTCACCGGTATAAATGCGATCCGGCTGCACATCGGGCTGTTCAAGCAAACGATACTGGCGTATCAGCACCTCCTCGCCGCTGCCCTCAATGCCAAAGTGATCGCAGACCGCGGGCCAGAAACGATCCTTCCACGTGATGAAGTCATCCTCAATGCTAGTAAAGCAAAGCGGAAAATAAATACAAAATTGATAGATAATTGTGGGTTTAATTTGAGACACTCACTTGGCATCATCATCGCCCAGACCCAGTTCGAAGACCCGATTGGCGCCCAGCTCCTCCAAGCGCTTGTCCACATAGATGGCCACCTTGTTGTAGTGCTCGTAGGTCTTGTTGCCCAGGCCAAATACCTACATGTTGCGAAACAGAAAGCAAAACACCAATTGTTACAACAGTAATTAGCCACATACATATAATGTTATTACACCATGCTGAGTCTGTTTGTTGTCTACGCGTGTTGTAGCCTTATTATATAAATTGTTTAATAGCCAGAGCAAAGTGCGACCCGTCCACTGACAGCGACGCGTGCCAAGGCCAACAGCGACGCCGGCGCCGGCTAGCGTGCTCAGCATCGTTGTTGTTGCCGCCCAGTTTTCTGTTCCGCAGCAGCCGCCAGTGCATACGTATCACATGGCAATATTTTTCATTCAGCAAACTTGAATTATTTCAATTATGAAAACATTTCGCATCGCAAATAGTAAACAATATTGCGCAACAGTTGTGCGAGCGATGTATGTGCACGTTTCTTCGCAACAGCTGTTACGTGTCAGTGTGACCAACTAACATGACTGACAGACCACGCTACGCATTTAACAGAATGGCAGCCACAAGGTGAACGAGACTTAACAGGAACTAACTATGACGTCACAAACGGACGTACCCTTAACAGAAGCTTAATTTTAAATGAGACAAAATTAAAAACACATTGAAAAACTGAACTACAAAATAAAAGTAATGATAGTAATAGCATTGAAATGTTTGTGATGGGAATAAATGATATGTTGTGGCAATATAAAAATAATTATTTTGTCATTTTTAATATCTGAAATATTTTTTTAATTTTTTTAATTTAGCAGTGGCTGCTAGAAAAAGGATTAATTTATTATCAACTGTAAATATCTTTTGTTAAAATTTGTAATTAACAATTTAAGAAATCTTTTCAGAAAATGTAAAAATAAAACATATTCCATTTTTATCACATACGTTTCAACTTACCGAGTGACTACTGTTATTCTAGCTGTCTCCCTCCCTCTTATATATTTATATATACAGTTATAATCGATGACTAATATTATTCTGCCTGTCTTACTCTTTGAGTGTATTTACTGTATTTATCTATAATGACTACTGTTGATTCTATCCGTCGCACGCTTTCTCCCTCTCTGTCTAAAATATCAATTAGTTCAGTAATAATCTATAATTACCGTCCTTCCAGCTTATTTGAAACGCTTCACAGATTTCATTTCTCACTCAACGACAATCAATTTCGCTCTACACCGCTGATAGAACGCATTGATTTTACTATTGAATATTAATGTGTCTGTGCATATAATATAAATATATATATTTTGATAAGCTCGAATAAAAAAGCAGCGTTTCGCTTATTACACAGCTTGTCTAGCTTGTAGTGGAATTAGATAAGCAAACGCTATCTGCATGTGCCACTGCTCGATAAGAAGTGCGAGTTTCGCGCGTCCCTGAATCGTGTAATCGACGCTTAGAGACCGGGAAACAGATGCCTTATCAGAATGCTTAGTGAGGTAACTGTACACTTACCGCGTAATTAAGACCCGTTAAATCGACATCGCCGTTGGTGATCCACTCATAGAACTCCATGGCATTGTCCGTGGGATCGCCCTCGCCGTAGGTGGCCAAGCAGAAGACGGCCAATGAGTTCTCAATATCCTTTAGCTGCAGCAGCTCCTCCATGTCGCATTCCTCGGGATCGGCGACCATGCCCTTGAGCCGATACCGAATACCCTCTTTGGCCAAACGGCCGGCAAACTCCTCGCCAGTGCCCGTCTGTGAGCCATAGAAGACAACCAAACTGCGGCCGGACGTTTTTAGCTTCTTAATAAACGAATTATCCGTCGCTGAGGTGGTGCACACTGTGGTTGGCCTGTAGTGGAGCAAGCGGAGACATTCAATAATTCTGTTTAGAATAGTTGCTTATAGTGGTTACTCACTGTATGGAATAGCTGCGCACGGGCTCCTCCTCCTTCTTGCGGCTGCGCAGAAAGTAGAAGGCCGCGCCGCCGATCAGCACCGCCAGCAGTGCCACATCCAGCAATCCCAGGAAGGGCTCATCACCGGTAGCAGCAGCAGCAGCTGCTCCGGCTACATCAATGGGTGCCTGCTCACTGGCCATGGTCTAAGGTCTGACTGCAAAAAAATGGAAAGGGAAATATATAACAAAAAATATAAAAAACGCGTGATAGTTTCGGCTCTGCATACACTTTACACAAACTCTAGCTCAAGGGGGCAGATTGAGTGGACGGGGGGCTAAACAGTGTCTTCTACACATTTACATATCGCACTTTGAGCACGCACCTAATGTATGCCACGTATGCCACACACTGTCACACACAATTGAATAGAACTCTCTCTAATGCGCAAACAGTTTTGGAGCTATTTGCATGCGCCTAACGGCAAAAAAAATAAATAAATAACAAAATCAACGCGCTTCCGCACTTGTTCTAACGGTAAACTGCGCGTCATAACACCATCTCATTCTAACGCATATCAGCTCGCATTGACATTGACACCAAATGAAACCCGTTTTCAAATTGTTTCTGATCTGCCTAGCCGTCTGTCTTATGACACACACAAACACACATACACTCTGGTATTTACGATTGTTAATATGATTTTAATTACATTTCAAATTCGCTTTAATTGATGCACAGTATAGACACACGCGCGTTAACAGTCAACTTGATGCGCATTGTCCGTTCGCTCACCTTCGTCTGTGCGGCTTAACAGTGCACTGTTAAATAACAGCCAACCCCATAAGTGACAACAGTTTTTATGCGAAAAACGCATTCGCTTATCAGCAACAGACGCTCAGCACGAAATTCTCAAAGAGAGAATAAGTGAGAGAGAGCGAGAGATAAGAGCTCGTAGACTTCGAAAATGATGAAAATTTCAAATTTCTTTTGGCAACCTAACGCTGGGTGTAAACAAAAGAAAAAGATAACTCAGTTGACTACACAAAGTACTATTTCAAAAACCCGGGTTATATTTACGTTATTGTTGACATTGTTTCAACCAAAACATATTCACACATGACGGAATTGATTACGTCAGTGTTAAATATATTACATACACTGTGTACACTCATCTATACAGATATATATACACATATAGTCCGTTCTAAAGCTCAATAACCTTTAGATAGCGGTTTTGATAGTATACTATAAAAATGCATAATGTAATTAAGTTAACACATTAAGATATTGAAATATTTAAAAAGATTATACGAAATAAAGTTCTTATTTATACAGTAATAGCTCAATAAATGCAACCAAACAAAAAACCTTGTAGCCATATCGATTGTATTCGTGAATACACAATCTAGTTTCTTTGCATTATTTACAACAAATTTGTGCTATTTTTTTTTAGAATATTATTGAATATATTTGAATGTTTGTGGAATTAGTAATGAAATAAGTCTACAGTAAGCAGTCACTCTGAGATGAATACAATTCTTATTTTGAAATTGAAAATCAGGAAATTTCAGCTTAGGTCTTAAACTTAAAAATAAAAGAAACGCAAAAATAAATTAAAAAATGTATCTATTTTTTGATTAAATTTATTTTCCTAAACCTATATTTTTATACGATAAAATAAAATGTGTTTTTAGTCTCATTTTCACTTAAGTTTTTTTTTGTTATATTAACATTTATAATTATAAAAACATTGTATTTTAAAATTACTCAAATATAATATTAATAAAATGCAATGTGAAATTTAAAAAGATGTATAATTTTTATTATTTCACATTAAATTTCGGGAAAAAAAAGGTTCAAACAAATAATTATACAACCTTTTTTGTCAAGCAAAATGTTTTTTTTTTATTTTTTTATCAAATTGTTTATTAAAAATTATTATTATTAAAAATAAAAGACGCATTTTTTAATTTCACTTTTTAATATCGGAAACGCTGATCTCTAGCCGACATTTTAGGAGTATAAAAAATATATATACAGACAGGCAGACAGACAGACAGAGCGACATACGTACAAAAAACGGGAACAGTCAATCGTAATAAACACGTTGGCTTTGCACCTTGAATTTTGAGCAGGTTTCTTAATGTCTAATGTGTTTTTGGACTACGTGCGTTTGTATTAGTGCTTTGAAAACATTCGCGCAATATTTTAGTTCTTGTTGCTGTGGTCAGCAAATGGCAAAAAAATAAATATTAAACAATTTCCGAACCGCGGCGAGGCGACGTCGTCGACACGTATGCAAATCGTACCCGGCCGTGGTGTAGTGCTCCGTATCTTTCACAAGTTGCCATTAAAAATGAAAAAGGTGTTCAATGGTTAATCGACTCAAGCCAAAAGACAAAACAAAAACAAAAACAACATAAAGAAATAGTAGACAGCCGCGGAAAAACTGACTCAAGTTTTGTAGGTCAGAAATGGGCAGGCAAGGTGTGTGTATGTGTGTGTGGCGTGTGTGTCGGATTTCAAAATTAAAGCTAATTAGAAAAGTTAAAGAAATATTTTGCAATTGTGAAAATTTATAAGTTAATTATATAGGTATTAATGAATTATTATCAGAATTAGTGCATAACTGTATTTATCAATTGTAATAATATATATATAATAATATAATAATTTTATACTCCACAATGACAATTAATTATTAGAATAATTACCAGATAATTATCTTATAATTTTATATTAATTAATATATAATTAATTAATAAATATTCTAAATTTCAAATTATATTTTTTTAAATTTTTTTTTATATTTCAAGTACACTATATTTCTATAATCCTAAAGAGGATATTATATTATTAACATAATTATTATTTGCCACAAAGTGCGTAATACATAGACGAAAATGTCTTCTTATATAATATACATATTCTTCTCTTTCTTTTGTTTAAAAATAGTTTCGTACTGGTCTCGTACTATATTAATATACAAATAAGTATATATATAACAATCAAACAGAAAACTTTAAAATAACTTCTAATACAATTACACTAGTTTTTCAAATTTATATATACTTTTGTATCTGACGCAATCAGTTTGCATAGTTCAAAAACATAACTAAATTCTAAATTCGTGCACCTTTGCCCTGTCGTTCAATTTAATCCAACCACAATTAAAACCAATAAAATATATATATATTAAAATTTTAGTGCATAAAGAGATTAGATTGGAACAGAAATTAGTTAGCAAGCCACAGTTAGTTAATAATTAAAAGAAGAAAAAACAGCTTTAAGAAAATATCAAAACTGTATAGATATATATATATATATATATATATATATTAATAATTGGTAATCAAACTGAAAAAAAATAACAAAATAAGTTTTAAAAAAAATTCTAAATAAAACAAAAAAAAATAAATATTTAAGAAAAATCCTTTACCAAAAGAGACTTCAAAAATGTTTAATATATTTCAATTTCTTTAAAAAGAAATCGGTTGACACCTCAGATTTTATAGATCAATTTATTTTCAAACAACTCCGATTAATATAGTTTAGCCAGCACCAAAATTTGAACTAAAATTTACAAACGTTTTTCTAATTTTCTTTAATTTCTAATTAGTTTGACAGGTTTTTCTTGTTGCACTAGGCGACGACTAACCCTAACAACCCCAACACAGATAATCTTTACTTGAGATCAGAACAGCTGCATATATACGTCTATATATCAGGGTGTTTAGTTCGAAAAGCAAAAAGATTTCTTGCACGCGAATGTTGAGTAAGCAAAAATTGTCCCGCCATAGGGATACTATTAGGTAGCACCATCCGAAAGACTTAAATACGTGTCTACTTAGTGAGTTCATTAAACACAAAACTAAGCATGAATGAGCAAAAAATTGTGTGCGTTCTCTTATCGCTGCAAATTATTGTTGCCGTTTTAAACGTGTTTGTCGAACACAACGGGGCCAAGTCAAGAGTCTGTGTCCATGTCTGTGAGTGTGTGCGTGTGTAGAGCATTAGATTGAGGCGAGCAGACTTGAGACAACCTCGCCATAACAATAAACCCAATCGCTTGTATTTGTTTCAATGTCAAAGTTACCAGACATACACAAGCATATGAATACAGATATATATATAAATATATATTATAATTTTTTTATATTTAATTTTGATTAATAATACGAAATTGAAGCGATGAATATGTATAGATAGTTAAAAATGTGAGTTATAAAACAAAATTTGTAGTTAGATAAAGTGTATTTTGTTACATTAAATATAATTAGAAATTATTGAATTGAACTACAATTTTTAAATAATATATAATACATGAATGAAGGGAATAATGTAATTGTCTGGGATTCAAAACAAGTTTTTCAAAGATAACCCTATTCAGTCCAGTTCAAATACCAAGAGGAAGTTGTAAAACCAAAGTGAAAGCTCGGCTTATTATTTTATGGTTAATGAGATTTTGTAAGTTTAGCTTATGACTTATGCAGCGATGTGGACGATGAGAATATATTTATTTTATTAGTTTTTTAATAATTTTTAAGCGAGTGTTCTTAATTTATAAATAAAATCAAGTAAAATATTTTAATTTATTTTTGGAATTTTTAAGCATAATTCATATTTTCATTTTCAATTTTAAAATAAAATCAAATAAAATAAGATTTTCTAAAATGTATTTCTATCATTTTTAAGCATTATACTTTTTCCTTTAAATTTAAAAATCAAACACGTTAAAAATAGAGTTTTAAAATATTAACATATTAAATTATGCATGTCAAATTTTGAAATACATACAATGTTATTTATGTCATCTTTTATGTACATTGGAATCTTACAAATTTGCAAATACTATATACATATATCGAATTAGCCTTTTTTGTCCAAATGCTTATATAATATATATTTATTTTTAAAAACATTTAGAAAAATAAAAATGTTTACTACAAAAAATTATAAAAGCAGGCAATTCAAATACTTGCTGAAATAATTCATCCGTTATTTCGATATCGAAAATCAGCTGTAGAAAACTGATAAGATAGTCAAAAACAGCTGTGCAAAACAACTTTTTGAGACACAATCAGAATGCTTACATCAGATTATGAAAGCACAGAGGTTATTTCAGCTAAATTTGCAGGCGGGTCCTAACACAAATTTCGAAATAAATGAACTAGAGAGAATTTATTGAATTAAATTGCTGATGCCGCGTGCTTCAGCAACGTTTCAAGCGAAAGCAGTGAGAGTGCAAGCGAGATGGCCTAATATTATGTTACTTTAAAATTTAACGAACATGCAACCTGTTTCGTATAAGAAACTCAAACCACGCAGAAACACATACACATGCGCACTTAACGAAGAAACATCAGTAACAGCAACAGGTAATGAACTTTATACTACGTCAGTAATCTTGGCTTGTCTCGCTCGCACACACGTAGGCCAGTGTGTACCCACACATGCATACATACATACGCACACGTGTACATTATATATGAGGGCGTGTGTGCATATGTATACATATATATATAAATATATTGATCTCTTGTTGTTGCTGTAACCTTGACCATCAAATGCCGCATACAAAACGAAACGAAACGAAACGAAACGAGCAATCGGCTCAAGATATTTCATATTTGTATGTATCTTAAATGCGTAGAACTTACACTGAATGCGTTGTAAATAAAAACTGAGTGTGTTGCCCCCCGTTCAGACGTTTGTGCATGCGCCTTGTGCGATTTTCTGTTATTGCCTTCTCCTTTTGATTTCGATTTTCCTCTTTTTTGTTGTACACGTTTAGCGTTGACGTTGCGCGAGCGCTTAATTTGTTTTATTTAGTTAAAGTGGAAGCCACGACGACGGGGACGACGACACTGCGACGTCGACGACTGCAGCAGCACCAGCAGCAACAACAACAACAAGGCGCACTTATGCATACATATGTATGTAAAATCTATATATGTATGCGTATTTGGCTAATTACTGCACAGAGTTTTCGTCTAGATGTCGCACAAAAAGTCCACCCGTGTCGGTGTACGGCTAAAATTATACTGATTGGCGTGTAAGTAATTGATTAATAGTTTGCACTTAATTCGCTATAATTACTAACGCAAAATAAAACCACGTCCGATCGGCAGCTTTAACAAAGCGATACTGTTGTTATTGTTACTCAAGTGGTGCTGCAGTCATTCATCGCTAAACTATCGGTCAGTAAATATACTTAACGAAACTTACTCTGGTAAGCTGAGTATGCAGATCGCAAGGGAGCGAGCAAAATGTGGGTTCGCTTACTTTAAAGTGACCATTATTTGCAATTTATATACTAAACAGGTGTACTGTTAACAACTTACTATGAAACTTGAGTACTTTTTCGTCTAACGCCAATACAATTGTTTATGCTTAAAAATAAATATATATAAAGATGTCATGCTATATATGATATTCCGTTCAATCAATTCAATTGTATCAATTGTTTTGTTTATTGCATAGACAATAAGCATGCCAGATTAACAGCTTGCTGTTAGAGTGTGTTATCGGTAATATTGCCCATCTCTAGCAAACGTCCACTGTACTCATTCGTTTTATTCGATACCACGACCAAACTACTCTTTCGTTTTAGTTTTTCTGTTAACGCTTTTATTTATTTTTTTCGCTACGACTTTAAATAAGCTTTAATTATTTAATTTTAATGCTTAACGTGTACACACAACTGTGTTCGATTCAAAGTGCCTTATAAGCTGTTCGCAAACAGCTTGAAAATATAAAACAACAACCAACAAAACCCAATTGTGTAATTTACATGCAAATGTCGTTGGTACCTGCTGGCCAACAACAAAACCAACAACAACAGTTTAGTCAAAGCCAACAGCGCAGCAGCAGCCGCAGCAGCGTGTCTTAGTCTCATACACAACGGCACGGAAATGCCACTGAAATTCTTTAAGAAATGTCGACAATATAATGTGACGTCCAAAAATCTATTTGTTATAAATGTGCATCATTTGCTAGGTGAGCCAGCATGTGCATGTGTGTGTGTGTGCGTGTGTATGCGTCTATGGGGGCGTATCAGCTTAACAGCAATAATAACAGCAATTGAAAGAAGAAGACTATCAATAACACAAGTGTTCAAGTTTTCAATTGCACGAGTCTATGAGTCGCCAAACAAAAACAACAACACCAACAACAACAACAGCAGCAACGGCAACAAGATACGCAGCTGCCGCCAAGTTTTACACTTGTTGATTTATTTACTCATTTGCGCGTTTTTAATTGGAAACATATAATTGTTTGTTATTTTTTTATAAGGCCAACAACAACAATCAGATAAGCTGTGCCTTTATCGTGGCGAACGTTTACGGCTTTCGTTATGACCAGTTTTCGTTTCGGAATTCGCTTTTTGCCAAAAACATCAGCGACAACAACAAATACAGCATTTTTTCTCATTTCATATATTTGACTTGTTGCGCCACTGTAAAGCCGTGTTAACAGGCGCCATCTGTTAACAGTTGGTAGCTACATAGCTTATGCTAAAATGACATTGGCCTAAAGAGTTCAACGAATATAAAGTAAATTAAAGCTTGAGCAGTTAAGTGGCATCAACTGGTAACAGTTGCGTCAATAAGTTGCTGCTTATATTGAGACAAATAAATAAATGTATTTATCTGCAGGAAGCTAATTGCATTTATCAGTTGCATAATGCCTGTAGCCCAGTGTCATTGTGCTCGTAACAGGCGCACACTGTTAATTAACAGAGAATCAAGAAATAGCCCAACGATTTCCGTTGACTGTGCTTTTGTGGCTCAATAAAGCGTAGAAGGCAATCAAAAAAAAAAACGATTAGACAACAAAAATATGTGTGTGTACATTAGCATATTTGCGCGTGCTGTGTTGCCAAGCGTTGTTGTTGTTGTGGTTGCTGTTGTTGCTTTTGGGTTTTATCTGCGCACGTTTTTATCCACTATTAACTAACACAACAACACTATAAACACATTTATATATATATATATATATATATATATATATATATATATATATATATATATATATATATATATCTTTGACAGACGTCTCGAGCACAGTTGACTGCACCATCAGCTCGGAGAGCAAGGGTCAGGATTGCTTGGATAACGTATGTCAGCGGCTCTACATCCAGCAGCCCGAATTCTTCGGGCTACGCTATTTGGTCAAGGACAAGGAGGATGAATACAAATGGCTGGATCTGGAGCGTTCGCTCAGTCGCCAGCTGCTCAAATATGCGGCCGATAGTAAAATGTATCTGCGCGTGCGTCACTATGTAACGACGGGCGTGAGGCATCTGAACGACGAGGCGACGCGTTTCTACTACTTTCTGCAGCTGAAGAGCGACATCTACGAGGGGCGCATTGCCTGCGACATACGCACGGCCATACTGTTGGCGCTCTACTGTCGCCAAGGCGAGTACGACAGCTATCAGAGCGACAAACAGTCGAAGGACTATCTCAAGAAGTCTCTGGTGCTGCCGCGCAATATGCAGGGACTGGCCAACGACGACAGCATGCTGGAGGGCTTGATCATGGAGGTGTTGCAGCAGCACGCGGGCATCGCCCATCTCAATCAAAGTCAGGCGGAGGAGATGTACATACAATGCTGCCAGCAGCTGGACGGCTATGGCGAGGAGCGTTTCGCAGCCAAGGATACGCTGGGCAACGACCTGTTGCTCGGGCTGGCCATCAATGGCATGGTCGTCAATGCGGACAATGGCAGGCAGTATTTCCCGTGGAAGGAGTTCCACACGGTGACCATTGACAAGCGCACCATTAAGATCGAGCAGAATAAGTTGGACGGCGATGGCAGCATTGTGGGCAGCTTCATCTTCAGCGAGGCGGATATTGCACGCTATTTCTGGAAGCTGTGCATCATGCAGCACAAGTTCTTCAAGCGGTACATTGACACGGACACGCCCTCCAGCCTGGGCAGCAGCGTGGGCGCCGACATGGAGAGCAATAATGGGAATACCTTGGGCGGCGACAGTGTGGGCTATGTGGAATATGATTACGTGGCTGCTGCGGAGCATCAACAGCAGCAACAACAGCAGCAGCAACATCAACAGCAGCAACAACAGCAGCAGCAGCAGCAGCTGCAACAGCAGCAGCAACAACAACAACAACAGTTGCAACACCAACAGCAACAGCAGCTGCTCTCGTCGAACATTTCGCTAGCGGCCAGCCATAGTCACAGCCAGTTGCTGGGCCAAAGCAGCAGCTGCTTGGATCTGAGCAACAACAATTTGCACAGCAGCAACAGCATGTTGCATCACAACAACAACAACAACAACGGCAGCAACACGGACACCCACGAACGTGAGCGCCTGAAGGCCATGCTGCCAACCTATCGTCCCGCACCGGACTACGAGACTGCTGTACAGCTCAAATACCGCACGCCCTCCGCTGATTTGCACAACGTGGCGCTGGCGTTGGCTACGCCGGGCAATGCCGCTGCCTACTATGCCGGCTCGCAGCCGGATGTCCACAATGCAGCGGTTTACGGTGAGAATCTGCTGTTTGGCCATCATTTGACGGCGGCGCATCGCTATCCGGATGTGGCACAGCCAGCGGCTGCGTTGCATGCGCATCATCATCATCTGAACTTCTATCAGACGCAGCAGCAGCAGCAACAACAGCAGCAGCCGCCGGCAACATATTTGGAGCTGTCGCAGCGGATGCATATGATGCGGCATAAGGCGCCGCCTCCCTATCCTGTGAATCGCTTGAGCTCCTCGTCCACTCCGGATTTGGCTGTGGCCACGCCACGGCCACTGCAGGGTTATCGCAACTACGTGTCAGGCTCATCGCCCGATCTGGTGTCCAATCGCACTCTGCTCAATGGCGGCCAATTTGTGGCGTTGACCGCCGCGGGTGGGGTGCATGGCAATGTGCCTACTTCTTCGGGTGCCACCATGTTGCATCAGTATCCGTACATCAGCCATATGGGTCACTCGCAGCCGTATCTGCCGCCGCACGGCACGTTCGAGAACCTCAACATGATCGAGGAGCAGCCGTCCATAATGTCCCAGCTGCGCCAGTCGGCGATGAGTCAAGCCGCAGCCGCTGCAGCAGCTGTGCAGAGGTAAACAATTGCCAATTAGCCAGGAGCTATTAAACTAAATTAATATGTGCCATTTGCTTTTGCAGCTCACCCACTTTGCCGCCCAGTGGCTATCGCAGCTCGGCACCGCCACCTGCTAGCAGTGCGCAGCCAGTGGCTACGACGCCAACTCCGTTGCAGCGCAGCGCCATGAATGGTTCCATTGAGCCGATCTATGAGAATGTGCCACTGCCGCAACGAGCCAGCGGTGGCAGCAGCAGCGGCAATGCCAATGCAGATGCCATGCGTCAACGCGCCTCTTCCATACAGTCAGCGCCGCCGGGCGTGGCGCCTGTGCCGGCTGCACGGCATGCCAACACGAAATCCTCCGCCACCAGCAACAATAATGTGGTTACGGTGACTGTCAACGCACAGCCGGACGATGAGATTACCAGAAATATTAAGAAATATGCGGGCGCTGATCGTGCAGCCAGCACGGAGCTGCAGTTCTTGGAGCCGCAGGCGCCGCAGCGGACGGCACGTGCCGCCAGCGCAGCGCCCGCAATTGGAGCGACAGCGCCGCCGCGCCAACACCGCTCGACGGCCAGCCTGAACAAGTCCACGGTGGATGTGATTTCGCCGGCGGGCGACTCGTTGCTGCAGCAGCAATTTAGTGCCATGAATCTGTCTGCCAATACGTCTGCGTCCACATCATCGATGTTCAACTCGACGCTGGACACCACCGGCTCGTCGTCGGCCAGCAAAGATGTGAAGCGTCGTCGACGTTGGAACATTTTGTCGCGCAGTAAAACGCCCGACAAGCCAAAGTCCGCCACACTGGGCCGCGAGAAGGCCAGCAGCTCGGCAGCGCAGCAAGCCAAGCTGGCAACGAAAATGAAATTAGCCCAGGATGATCTCAATCTCAATCCGCATCGTTGGTCGACAGGCGTTAGCAAGCCACAGCCCATATCGGGGCAGTATTCAAAGGATAAATTGGTAAGTATCGCTAGCTATACTTACTCAGCAATATTTCTTTGGTATAAACTTATTCCTTTCCACAGTGCCAGATTTTAAATGATAAACTACAGGACTCGCAGCTCTTTATGGAGTTCGAACGCATACCGAAGAGACGCGAGCATCCGCAATACGCTTGTGCGTTGCTCGAAGAGAACAAGCTGAAGAATCATGATCCCAACTTTCTGCCATACGATGATAATCGCGTGCGTCTAACGCCATCGATGGATAATCGCCTTGGCTATGTGAATGCCTCATACATATCGGTAAGCTTTTCTTAAAGCCTAATCTCTTTCTTAACTTTAATTGCATACTTCTTTTCGCAGGCCACCGTTGGCACTAAGCAGCGTTTCTATATTGTCGCCCAATCACCCCAGGAGTCGCAAACGATGCGTATCTTCTGGCAATGCGTGTGGGAGGCAGATGTGTATTTGGTGGTGCAGCTAACGGAAGATATGAGCTATATACCGCTCAGCAGTCAACAGTATATGGAGTTTGGACATGTAACTAGTCAACAAATATATAGTCAAATGTACTATAAACACGCATCTCGTACAGTTCCAGGTTTATCAGGAATTCTCACATACTACAGAGCGTTGCACCACCAGCAAGCTGCGTCTGTATCATGTACCGTCGCGTCGCTATCGCTCTGTGTGGCATCTAAAATACGCCGATTGGGCGGAGCAGAATTGTCCACGTGATGTCAATCATTTCCTAGACTTTCTCGAGGAGCTCAATTCGGTTCGATTGGCCTCAACGGACGAGGTGCCACCGGGTCACAATACAAATCCCCCAGTGCTCATACACTGTCTGGAGGGAGGCGGCCGATCGGGTGTGACGCTGACAGCTGATCTACTGCTCTACACACTGGATCACAATGAGGTGGGAACTCTAGCTAAAACATATATAATCTATAGCATAGTGTATTCTAATTTAAATTTCAAATCCTACAGGACTTGGACATACCGCGCGTCATAGGACAGCTGCGGCATCAGCGGGATAGCATTATACCATCGCTAGCGCAGTATAAGTTCATCTATAATCTGCTCATCACCTATCTGAAACGCACGCGTTTAATTTAAATGGAAGTGGAAGCGAACAGCATCTAATTCCCAACACTGGGCTCAACCTAGCTCTAAATAGTATTTCATATTTAAGCCTTTAACCTATGAGTAACGAGAGAAAGAGAAACGAACAACTTTTTGGTAACCACAAAGACTTGGTTTCATATACTTCATCAATTATCCTAAGTACCATACGACTGTTCTTCCAAATGCGGCAGCTATATACCACCACCACCACCACCATATACGATCATGATAATTGTGATCCTAAATTTGTATATTTAAGAGTTCGAGAATTTGTTACCAACATTTAAGCGCTCCACCCAATACAAAACGAATTTTGTGTTAATCATAGTGCTTAGGTTTAAAGCCAAATTATTTATACACATTTTTTAATAAACCAATTGATATGCATTACGCAACGCAAAGCAATAAAAAATTATACATTTTCAATTAAAAATTCAGCATTTCGTTTCACTGAATCAAAACTGTATATATAAAAGAGAAAAAGTTTTTGAGTTTAATTTTTGAAATACTGCATGTATTTTGTATTTTGTATATTTCTTTTCCAAAGTAATTTGCAATATATATACGCATTATATATACGAAACATATATAATATATAATGCACATGCATATTGAAGCTTAAATGAGCTACATAAAGTATTTAATTAAAATGATTTGTAAATATTTTATTTAACGGCCAAGCAGAGTTAATATTACATTTAAGTTTTCTTCTTTTGCGCAAATAGTTTTTTTTACTGTTTATCAGAGCTTGTTTTCGTTTGTCTAAAGTTGGATAAATTTGAATGAAAAATCGTAAAAAAATATGAAATTTTATATGAAAATCTTAATAAAATTTAAAATTTAAGTATAATTTTTTTTAAAAAAAGCAGAAATCGAATATTTGTAAAGTATATGATAATCGTCTAAAATTTGAAAAAATTTTAATCAGTTTTCCTAGAATTTAAAATAATGAATTTTAGATGTTTTAAGCACACTCAACTGAAGTTAGTTCTATCCAACTTTAGAATAAAGAAAACATACAAATTCGATCTTAAAGCGCACAGATCATTTGTTGAGATTTTTAATTTAATTATTATAAATTGAATTCGAGCGAAAAAGCACAAAAATTGTTTCATTTTACGTGTTAGCCATAAAAAGCAATATTCATTATCTTAACTTAAACATAAAAAGAGCACAAGTATACATTAAACATTTAGCAATTTTTTGAAATAGTTTTTCTTGTTTTGTTCTTTTTTTTTTGTTTTCGTTCAGGCGAAACATAAATTGTTGGGCTAGACTTTGTTCAGGTTTGTATATAGGCAATGTATATATATATATATTTATATAAATATATATGGAGATTTCTTGTATATAGTCGTATGTATATATATTTATATAGTGTATATCTATGTATATAACAGACAATCGTATATATATATACATACACACATGGAAAAATATTGGAGTCCTTAACGTGTGAGAGAAATATGTTTACAAAAAATTTTTAATATTATCATTATTATTATTATTATATTTGTTGATTTTTCAAGTCTCAGGTTTTAGTTTTCTTGCTCTTGTTTCTGGTTGGTTTCGATTTGCTTGTACTTTCATTTATCTTGTCTTCTCTTGTTTGTCTTTTCTTGTTCTTGGGATTTGTTTTTAACATTTTAAGTAAATTATAGTAAATACCACGCTTGAAAAATATTCGAAAAAATCTATCGGCTTACAAACTAAATATTTGGAATCGGAGCGAAGGTTTTTTCTTTTATCATTATTTTTGCATATGTATACGTATGTGTATGTATAGATAAAACTAACTTGTATGTATATGTATATATATATGTATGAGCTAAGGTATACATAAATGGAATACAATAGATTGAGTCGGCCTCGTCCCCTTTTCATTATTATTATAATTATTGTTGTGCTGGGCAAAAAATTGTGTTTCTTTTTGCTTTGTTTTTAAATGCCGACTGAAAGTCTTCGAAAGAGTTTTTGATTGCAAATGTTTTGTTTTTGTTTTTGATTAGGTCTGCTGGATTGGTCTGCCTGCAGACGTTTCTTTTGATGCATGCGAGAAGGCAACAACTTTGTGGATGATTCCTATTCGAATTCCTTTTTGTTTTTTGTTTTTGAGGAAAATGTTTACAAAGAATTGTGCTAAATTAAAATTAATCGTAAGCCACTTAAAACATATAGAGCATAACTAAACTTTAGGCGCTTAATTTAAGAATACGTGACAATGGGATATTGAACATTAACGGGATAGAAAAAGTGTGTTGATAAGTGGGATACGCACATCTAAATGTGTGTGTGTGTGTGCGCACCCTTCTGTTTGTTGGGGCAACAGCTCGTCCATGGTTGAGCCATATTTGTATGTATGTATATGTGCATATGATGTATGTATGTATGTACGTATGTATGTGTTTTTGTTGCTGGTGACATGGAAACCACAACCATTTAACAAATTTTGGCATATATATATGCTGCAAGAAATAAAAAAATCATTAATTAGTTTTATATTCTCTTTTAATTATTTTTCGGTACTCACAACTAATTAAATTAACATTTAGTAGTTAAAACAGCACAGTTTGATTTATTGATTCATTGGTGGCATGGGACATATGGTACACTTGGTGCTATCCATAAAATTTGGCGGTCCACCTGGATGGGAACAATGTTAAAGAGAATAATTAGTTAATTAATCAATTCAAAATATATATTAAATACAATTTATAAACTATTATGAAATATTCTGAAATAGAGTTCGAAAAACATTACTCTTAACATTACAAATAACATATTTAATATTAATATGTTATGTTAATATGTTAAATTCTATTAACTATAAATACTATTAATACAAAAAGTTGTATATAAAACTGAAAGCCTAGCTTTATGACAACTCTCATTTTATCTTCTATATCTGCTATACATATACCTTAAACTATCACAATTACAAACTGCATTCTAAATCGTTTGCCCCTTTTGCTCTTGCGCTGCATATGGTGGTTAGGTTATCGCTTCCACTGGCTGTTTTCAGTTGCAGCTGGACTTACCATGCATGTGGTTTAGGTGTCTGCTAGTCGCAGTGCTATGATGATGATTGTACAGGCTGCTGGTGTAGACCGGCGGTGGTGGTGGTGGCATGGCCAATTGCTGTTGGATTTGCTGCAGTTGCTGGTGGCTGCGCATATGTATATAGGGCGCTGGCGGTGCAGGAAGCTGTGGTGGCTGTATGGATACTGATTGTGGTTGCAATTGGGGTAGCTGTTGTTGTTGTAGTGTTGGTGGTGGTGGTGTAGGTGTGCTAGGTGGAGTGCTCGTGCTCTGACAGGGACTGTTCAAATTCCGTGTGACGGCATTGTTAGAAATTTGCTGCAATAGGCGGCAGTCGGCAGCCGTATAAACGGGCGGCGGCGGTTCATTGTGTTGCTGTTGTTGCTGTTGGTATGCCAAGTGGTGTTGTTGATGGTGCGGCTGCTGCTGCTGTTGGGCGTAGGAGCCATGGCCGCTGTCACACGATGATACTGAACCTGTTGGGTGTTTGTTTGTGACAATGAAAGTAGAGTAAAAGTAGCGTAAAGTGTGTCACAGCACACACCAGTGTGTGTGTGTTTGAGTGTTGTGTTTGTGTGTGTGTTTGACTGTTGTGTGTGTGTATAAAAAGCAGTGTAAGAGACCAACAACCAAATGCCAAAGCAGCGATAACCAACCACCATATATATGTATATAACAGCCAAATGCAAGCGAGGAGCGGGGTATATACTAAAGCACAACTAACTTTAGATATTATCTAAAGGCCAACTAAAATTAAGCTACAACTAGGCAATATTTTTAACTATAAGCTTAGTTTTTAGTAGGCAGTGTCTAAGCGTTTAGTGGGCGAAAGTCTGCATTGCCTTCTGTTCACTTACCGGAAGTCACGGACTTTCGCAGCGGTAAATCACGAAATGTCGTCACACTGCTGCTCTCCAGCGATAGATCCACCGAAGGCAACGGCGGTGGTGGGGCGGGCGTGTCCGAATGGGAACGCTCGTGTATCGCACGTGTGGGCATTATGTTGCCTGAAGCAAAAGAACAAACGAAACAGAATCAATACAAATACAAGAAATTTAAGTATACGTTTGATTGGGTTTGTACTCAACGAAATATGTTTCTTAGCTAATTGGACTAGAGTAATCGCAGTTTAATGTTCCAACTATGTAAGCTAATAAAATTTGTATAATGTGAGAATAAGGAATATTTAACTTCTTTAAAGTTCCTATCAAGGTATACCCATTCTTTCTGTAGAGTTATGAGATATATGAAGTCGTAGATTCGATTTGATCAGAAAAAAATAACATAGTCTCTAGTATAATTTGAATATAGATATTCAAATCGATTTTTAAGCATCTAAGAAACATACATAATCTTGAAAAGAAGACAAGTTTTTCATTGATCTGCAACAATGATCGATTGGCAGCTATAAGTTATACTCTTTCCATCTGTGCTTGATAAGAACTATCCAACTATATAACTTTTTATGAATTTTGCTGCCAAGCATAGCTAACCAATCAAACTATATTAGCTGATTTACAATAGAGACTTTAACTTTCATGCTTATAAAGAACATAAGTAAGAGTGCTCTAGTCGGGAGTACTCGACTAAAATATGCCCTGAACTCATTCTATGCTTCTCTTGCGCATACATAGCAAATGACACATGTACAGCGATAGACTGACTGAGATGCATAAGGCGAGCTTAACTCATGTATAGTTAACAGGGTCTGCCACGCCTTCCTTTAACCATTTACGCTGTTTTAAGTGCCAAAATGATGATAGAATTCAATATCTTTTAAACTAGTTGTTAGTTTGTGGTACATAAAATGTTAAAATATTTGTATCTACTTTCTTATATGGAAAAATATAACCAAACATAATCTCTATTATCTTCAAGATAAGATTTTTTGTATTTCAATCTTATTTTCTTAAATTTCAACTAAATTTGGTTTAAAATACCAAGTCAACAGATTTTTCCTAAGAACTACAGCTCTACCAACGACTTTCAATGTATAATCTAGCCATAAACCCAAGTAGCATTCTAAGAATTCGCTAATCCGCTAAGTCTAGAGATAGAAATGCTGCTTACCTCCAGATGCCAAACGTCGGTGTGCACACGGACTGGGACTGGGCGTACATTGTGCATTGGCCACGCCCGCCGGAACAGCAGCGGCTGCCACAACGCCGCCTCCCGAGCCGGCTGGCGTGCTAAAGCCATGTGCGGCATGTAAATGATGCAGCGGCGGAATGACGCCAGGCAACGCTGAGTTATGCCTCGGCACGAACGGCTGATGTGGTCGTATTTTGGAGGACTCCGACAGCGAGAGCATTTTCTTGACTGCCTGCGGCGAGGCGGTGCCAAATTTGGGTCCATTGTTGTGCAGCTGCTGGCGACGCTGATGATCGCTGGTGGAGCTCGTCGAGCTGGTGGTAGAGAGCGTGGGCGAGCTGGGATGTCGCTTGCGCAGCGACAGCGATGAATTTGGCGCCGAACTAGAGCTGGTGTGCGAGTAGATACTGAGCTGATCACCGCCGGCGTTGATGCTGCCGGTGCCAGTGTTGCCGGCGTTGATGCTGCCGCTGCCTGCGCTGCGATGCGAGCTGTTGCCATGTGATATGCTGCCCGAATAGGTGGAGCCATGCGGCGGCTCGCACTCCAGGGAAAGCTTGTGCAGCAAATCCTCATCGCTCAGTATTTTGAGACTATTCAAATAGGCTTTGACTCGACGCACCATTTGCGCCTCTTCGAACATTTTTTTGGGATTCGGTGCTGCGGTTGACTTCTTGCGTCGCTTGATCGTAGCCTGGCCGGCATTGGCAGCGATCACCGTGCCGGCAGCTGCATTGCTCTGCGAGGCAGACATTTGATTGAGCGAGAAGAGCGCATTGGAGGGCGTCTGCCCCTTCAGCTCCAATATGGCCAGCAAGTCGTACGGCGAACTGCACATGTGCGTCAACAGGCGCACCTCCTTCGAAAGCATGCGCAGTTTCTCAAAGTTAATCAGGCCATCCACACGGGTGTCATTGCCCAGATGTATGAATGTCAAATCCTTTTTCACAATCGGATAGAATGGTATGATGGGATGCTGAGCGAGCAGCTCAGCCGATACTAGCTGTCTGTACTTGGACATATTGCGCGACGGATCCATCAGATCCTGTAGATCATTGAACAAACGCTGATACTTCGAGGGCAACTTCTCCCAGGTCAAGCGCAGGCGCGACACAGCGCCATGGCCCAGTCCCGATATGATGGCAAACATGGAGTTGAAATTGCGGCACTCCTTGCAGTGACGCGCAATCTTGATGAACTGCTTGACGATCTTCATGCGGCGCACGATATTGTGCTCGGCGCAGATTTCGCTGACTACCCAGAACATTTCGCGATTGACCAGCTCCGAGAACTTGCTGAGCATGGGCACACCATATTTGGATTGCAGTTCGAACAGCTCATCGATATATTCCGTAGACTCGATTTGCCGGAAGTTCGCGAAATCCTGCAATGTTAGCTGTATAGCCAGCTCGTAGGCATTTAGTTGTAGAAAATATACGCCCGACTCACGCACCAGCTCCAAGGCCAGTTCGTCCGGCACGAGCGGCTCAGTGCTGTCGTTGAGCTTGAGATAATAGCGTGCGGCAAAGCTGATGCGCTCCGCCAGATTTTGCAGCTGGTCGGGCAAGCGACGTTGCTTCACCATGCCGCCTTCGCCGACGCTCACCTCACACAGCGAGAAATTGGAGCTGGGATCGTGTATGCCGAATTCTTGCAGCGTCAGCATGACCACCTCATGAGCCGTCGTCTCCTTATAGATGAGCACGTACTTGCATGTCTGATCCGACTTATAGACTTTGAGCACATGCTCCGGATAGTCAGGCGGCAGCATCGAGCTGCTCGTTAGTGTGCTGGCGGCGGAGGGACGATGTATATGAGCCTGCAAGTAGTTTACTTGCAGCGTGGCACACGACTCAATGTTGTTGTCATAGTTGAGACTGCTTAGATCCGGATTCGATTGCGATTGATACAGACGTCCGGCAGTGGTGGCATTGCAGCCGCCATTTGTGGAATTGCAGCTGCTGCTGCCAGAGCTGGCAGCCGATAGCTTTGCCTTCGATTGCGGATCGTTGAGCAGCGTATCGGAGCTATCATTGAGGCTGCCCACGTGTGGCTGTTGCTGCTGCTGCTTGAGTAGATTCATTTTGGCCAAGGCTTTCTGGAGTCGGCGCTTCGGCGCCAGCGTCATAAAGCCTCCTGGTTTACTATCCTCTGCGCTGCACTTCTTAGCGGAATTCGAGTTGACGCTTTGCAGCAACTGTTGCATAAAATTGGCAGCCATGTTGCCGCTGCCGGCGCTCACTGGCGGCGTTTGAGGCGGCGCACAGTCTGGCTGATCGAGCAACATGTCTACGGAACTCAATCGCACCATATGCGCACGATTGGTTAGCTCTTCGGTGGTGCTATCGCTGCGCCCATGCAGTTTGGCAATATCATTGGCGCAAATGCGACGCGGACTGCGCAAGCTCTTGAAGCTGCCATTGCCGCTGCTGCTGATGCCGCCGCCGCCCGCCGAGTTGCTGCCGCTGCCATGCTCCAGTGCTTGCATAATCTCCTTGAAGCCCAGCAAATTGCTTTTCACCTGAATGCTCAAATGCGTGGTGCCCGTTAGCAGCTCCAGTGCACGCTTGCTGGTCACATGATCCAGCGATTGGCCATTAACTTCATGTATTTGATCGCCACGCTTTAGGCCCACATCCTGAGCCTTTGAGCCTGGCTCCACGTGCGATATGTAAATGCCAACCGAGGCATTGCCCGTTGCTGCGGCAACACCGCGCAGCTCATAGCCGCCGATAATTTGGAAATTTAGTGGTTCGTCGCGTGAGGAACGCGTTAAAATGCAACTGCGCATGCGTGCTTTGGCGGCACACGCGATGTGCAGTAGGCGCAGCTGACTTAGCAGCTTTTTACTTTCCAGGCCAGCCTCAAAGATCTCCAGGAACTCCATCATCTCGTGGTCAGCCTCGAAGTCTGTAAAATGATTATTCACCCACAGCAGCACGACACGCGTGACACGGTCTCGCAACTCTTGCGTTTTGTGCGTGTCCAGCTGCTCTAGATCGAACCAATGCAACAGCTTTCGAGTCACCTCTTGTGGATTATGTATGAATATGCGATGCGTTAGCAGAAAGTCTTCCACATACGTTGGATCTGTCATCGAGTTCTCCTCGACAAGCTGCTGCAACAGCCGCTCGGGTGTGCCTCTTATGACCACATGGCCACGTTTTGTATTCAAATTTGCTGTAGCCGCCGAGCCACTGCCCGTTGTAGTGGCGCTCTCTGCACCGCTTCCTCCAATCGATCGCAATTCGGTGACCATTACAATGCGTCCCTGTTCATCCTCATGCCGGCGTGTATTCTCCTCGCCCTGATGCTGTATGCGATAGTAATCGGTTTGCGTAATGCACACAAATTGACAATCGTCGCATTTGGTGCGCATCACGCCTCGATGGTACAACTTGTCCATGGTGGGCAGAATGCCAAACGAATCACCCATTTGCAGTTCCTCGCGTGTGCCGTTTGCATGCTCGATTTCGACGGCGCCATTGATTAGCACCGACCAGGAGTCTAGCTCCTCGCCGTCAGACATGACCACTGTGCCGGCCTTGTCCACCACGGCGAACACCATCACGGAGCAGAGGGCGCGTCGCACCGCTAGCGTTATATTTGTGAATGCCTTAAGGCCCTGCGTGAACTCCAGCAGTATTTCCACATCGTCCTCGCTGCGCTCCGATGGATCCTTCTCTAGACAATCACGTACGGCATCTCGGACATTAAGGCTCTACCGAGAGAGAGGCAGAGGGAGAGAGAGAGGACAATAATTAAATATAGCTAGGATAAGTTTGTTAAAACTTGAAATTGCTTTCACAAGAATTTCCAGTTGTACTTTCTGTCTTGTTCGATATGACCAACTCACATCCATGCTTTCGGCAAGATCTTCCTCATCGGAGTCCACCACAGACTCAACGAGGCCGGAGAGATCAATCTCCTCGGCCTCCAGCGATGATCCATAAACAGAGGCCATTGTATCGCTGCCGCTGTACGCTGAACTTGTGTCACTTGAATGCGAGCCACGATTGCATTTTTGATGCAATTCTGGTCGATTGATTGAGCCGGTGGTGCCGCTGCCAACAACCGTTGAGCTGGCTGTGCTAGTGGGTGGATACTGCACGCAAAGAGAAAGAGAGAGGAGAGAGAGAGGTGAGTAATTGGTCAAAAAGGAAGTTCTTAATGGGCATACAATGCGATATTAAAGATTCAAGTTGACACTCACATGATGTCTGATATGATGATATGGATCCATTAAGGGGCTGCTAATGCTGCTGCTGCTTCGGCTACTGCAGCTACGGCATGCCAATCAGTTGGATGATATGTCTGCTGAACTTTAGACTTTGCGATTAAGCTGCAACAAGCAAAACAAATTCAAATTAACTACGTTTACATATTTCATATATATTTTGTAATCATTTCTATTTGCTTTTTTTTGTACTTTTCTTAAAGGTGGCTTCGCGCGCGATTGGCAAAATAATAATTTAATTTAATACAAATGCACTCGATTTTAAATTAGAAAGCAAATCAAAGCAGTGTCATTTATACATCAATCTAATCAGAAATCAGATTAGGCATCTCCATTTTTAAGATTAAATATTCAATTATTTATAAATATATATTTAGAATTGATTTTTTTATATAACGAAAAGTTACTATTGAATTTCTGTTATCAGAAAAAAATAATTATTTGTTATTATAATATTTTAACGGCTTGATAAGAAATATCAATTCTTGATTAAATACGAAAAATGAAAAAAAATTAAATCGATTTTTTATTTATAAATATTTTATTATTTAGCTGAATAACATAAAGCATTAGCTTAGATGATATTGAAATATTTGGAAAATGTTAAAAAAAATAAATTTTGTATGCAAATATTATGTGTCCAGACTTTAGTTAATTAAAATATTTTAAACTAGTTAATATTAGTACAGTTATGATGACACAATATATTTGTTTAAAAATTTAAATTTAATTGAATAATGCCAAATTTTTAATTTTTAGCTCAAATAATTTAAGGAGAAAAAGTTAAAGCCAGTTTTCTATATACAAATATAGGCACTTATATGTACAAATATATGTATATATATATGTATATTTATATTACTTTTTTATTTCTTTGCTCTTTCACATTTTTCGCAAAGCAAACTTTACCTAATTAAGCTGCAAAATATGAAATCTCTTTAATCTCTTGTAAAAAAGGAAAATAAAAAAACTTGCTGTGAGATTTTATTGGTCAATTTTGTTTGTTTTTTCTTTTTTGCTTTTGTTTCACTGGGCGCACAATTTGCGGTACATGCATACAAACATACTAACACACTTTCATTTTCAGCAGGCGCAACAACAACAACAGCAACAATGCTGCCAATAAATTAAGTCAACGTTGCGCGCCGACGACAACAAAACAAAAACACAAGAGATACAACATAAAACAAAAAAATTCTCATGCAATTGAGTCTGCGCTGCTAACGCCGACGCCGACGTTGACAGCAACAGAGACTGTTAAAGCGTGTGGGTATATAAATGAATATATGCATGTATGTGTGACAGCTTGATTGTTTTGTATGTGCGTGTGTGTGTGGGGGGAGCGTAAAATAAAATAAAAACACGAAAATTGTAGGCGACGACTTCCGTTCGCTGGATAAGCGACTATTATAGCAAGAGCAGCAGCTTATTGCAAAATCAAAGTGTAATAAATAAACACTGTCTTACAAACACACACACACACACATGCACATATACACGCAGGCAAATCTGGCGTTCCACACATACACTTAATATGGGCGTGTACAGTTCAATGATTTGATGTAGGCTGCCTTAAAAATTACAATATATATATATATATATATATATATATATATATATATATTTATATGTATGTAACAACGCTCGTTGCACTTGCTAATTATACGCACTTTTTTATAGCTGCCGACACATACACACAAACACACGCATAGATAATTTTTTCCCTGGCTGTGCTGCTTTATCGGTGGCTTCTTTTTTGTTGCGTACGCTTTGCATAAAGAAATTTCAGCCAGCTCGCTCCCTGCGCATTGTTGGAATTTCACTCACACACACACGTATACGTACACGGGCACACGCGCATAGTTTTTCAAGCAGAAAAGCTACTACGTTTATTTTAACAAAATTCAGTTTCTGTTTTTTAAATGATTTACACCATACCAGCAAGCACTATAATATTCCGTATTGCACTTTATTTAATATCTTTTGGGCTTGCAAATGCCATTTTAATTTAGAAAAAATGCACAATGGGTCTTGACGCGTCAGTGTTGCCCTAGTAGATAAATAACTAAATATATGAAGAGATTAGCTGTGGTGGCGACGCGATGTTGAGGTGAACAAGTTGGCAGTTCCGCAGCTAACAGAGTAGTATGCGTTAACAGTCTGTAGATGGCGCTTGCAAAGTTAGCTCTGGCGCAATTTTTGAAATTTTGAAATGCACTTGGAGTCCGACCCCAGTGAACTCATCTATTTATATTAGCAAAAAAAAAAAGGTTAACACACAAAGGAGAAAGAAAGTGTCCACAGTGTACAAACAAATTTTTATTGAAAGTAGTGAGTCCCCTGGGAGCACAAGTCCCATCTTCCGGTAATAGTAAAAAAGGGAGCGAAAAGGGCTCAGGTTGTGTACCAATTTCAATAAGCCGCTTCGTCTTAATGTAAGGCAAGCGTCTTTAATGCATGTTTGCGCCATTATTGATGACCTAAGACAGCAACGCGGCTCAACCCCTCTAACCCCTGGATCTAGGCTAGGCCACATAAAAAACGCAACATGTTTCGTTTGCGGCTTTGCCTACGCGTGAAGACAGGGGTCTCGGAATACATAGACACAAGGGTGTAAAACTAGAACATCGAATTGGCGAGGGGTGCCAGCCACGTGGCTAATACCACACACTCACACACATAAACACAAGCACAAACATAGCTAGATAGGCGGGGTGAAGAAAATAATAAACATAAAAAGCAAATCCTTAAGGTGCAGTGGGCCAGTTTTATCCTTCTTTTTGCCTGATCTGCAGCCACAAGAAGTCAAGCAGGGTCACACCGGGTGTTGGGGAGGGTGTGTGGGTGGCTTGTTGCTGATGACTTCATGTCCCCAAGGTGTGCAGGCAGGCAATGCAACGGCTTTATACGTCGCCCACTGACACCGTCTGCATTTTTATGGCTTGCACTGTAGTATTTGCCAGCTTTATAGGCTTTAAACACGTTAAATTTGAATTTTATGTATCTCAAGAGCTAGAAACACTCGTAAATAGTTAATTTATTGCAGAGTTTCGTTGATTTACTTTGTAATCGCTTTACTATTTTAAACTGCTTATCGATATACAATTGATCGTTAAATTGTGCATGTGCGGATCACACTGTTATTGTTAACAGAGTCTGTAAAAGGACTGGTTTTTTTTATTTTGGTTTTTTTTCCTTCCAAAATATGGAATTAAGTGTTTACATTAAAATATGCATACATATGTATGTATGCATGTTTTAATAAGAATTACGCACATGCTCGGCTGCTTATCTGTTTAAAATGCTTTACGCATGTTGGCAATGGCCAGCGGAGCACCAGCAAAAATTGTTACTACTGTTGCTCTGTTGCTTTTCCCCCTTTCGTGTGTTAGCCTTGAGGTTTTTGGGTTGTAGTTACTCTTGTTTTTGCTTTTCTAACCTAACGGAAATCTCTGAGCGCATTTGTTTTGCTGCCGGCAATGGCATTCATGCTGTTTGTTCTTTTCTTTTTTTTTGCGTTTGCTTTGTTTTTCGTTTGCTTACAATAAAATCAAAGATTGCGTCTGGGATTTTGTTTTCGCAAGCCTTACAAAGAAAACCAACTCAAATAAGCGCAGCCACATCCCCGTGAGACGCCAGCAAAAGTGAGTTGAGAGCCCGAGGGCCAGCTTCAAATAATAACTTATTGATTTCGATTGCATAGGAAATGTTACTTTAAATTCAAGTGGTGCAGCACTTGTGGACTCTTTCGCCACTTTTTTTTGGCTGCAGGCATTTTTTCCAATTAGGAGGCGAACTCGCCAAATCCCAATTTCGCAATTTTGGGTTGACACACACACGAAAAGAACGACACGCATAGAGCAAAAACAAGCAATAACAATGTCCTCACGCAGTCTACGAAGCTGGACAACAAGAGGCGTAACAAAAATTAACTGCTACTTGCGTTTGGATTAGCGTGCGGACCCTGGAGATGAGTATTTATTGTACTGAATTTGTTGTTAAACACATTTCGTAGGCACTTTTAGTTTCTTACATTCATTTATTTTGCTGTCTCATTTGCTCTTTTGTCAATGTAAATCGAAGAATTTGTGGCTGTGACTGTGTCTGTATGAATGCATTTTGCCTTCGTTGCTGTTGCGAGAGGCATGAGGTGTGAAATGAACAGGTACTCTCAGATTTAAATATGTACATGTACATATGCATTTATTTAGATAGAATTTTAAAGGCGTCTATTAATTATCATTAAATAAAAGAGAGAAGGAGTTTGACTTTGTCTTGTAAGTCTAAATATTTTGTGAAAATTAAGTATAAAATAATTAAAACTAAATAAATATATTAATTAAATATTTCAACATGTCTCTAAATGTTGTATAAAATAAAAGAAAATGTTTATTTAAAAATATACATATATAAAAGAAATGAGCGCAAGCAAATAAAATACTATAAAGCTACGTTCAAAATTGTTGGTATTTACGTCACTCACGCGCTCATCTCTAGCTAATATCTGTGCACCTCTCAGGCAAGGGCATTTGGAAAAACTAAGCGAGCAAGGATATCTGTGTGTAATTGAGCTCCAAGAGACACAGATGTTTGCAGGATTTAACAATGCGACAATGATGAGCCAGCAAACCAGCCAGGCACCCAGGCACCCTAGTAGACAGGCGGGCAGCAGGCAGCTAGAGGCCAAGTCCTTTGCAGGTCGCTGCTGGCTGTGTCGGGGCCAGCAATTTGAATTAATAAGTTTATTATTTTGTAGTTGGCTTTTGGATTTGTAGCGGATTTGTATTTTATATTATTTAATTTGCCCCAGTACTTGGCCCTGTGGGTGTCGCATTGCCAAGCAGGTGCTGCTGGCTGGCTGTGTCTGCTTGCCGGGCCCAAGAACTCGCCCGGAGCAGTCTCAGCTGTTTGGATTGCACGCAGCGGCTCAAAGTCTCATTTAGCTGTGCTGGCACAGCTTTCGTATGCCCCGCCCCGTCATCCCATAGGAAAATGCGACCGAAAGATGTTCGTTCAAGAAATTTTTATTTGTAATTCATTTTACGTTTTGCATTTTGTGTACTTAGGATTTGTATGTCATTATGGTTTTGTTTTGGTTTTTTCTTTATCGTTTTCTTTCTCTTTAGCTGCAGTTTTACTTAAGCTATATATTCTTAATTTTTTCATTATTTAAGTTTCATATTATTTTGTTTTTTTTTTTTTTTTTGCCATTTTCAAGCCACTTAAATTTTTAAACTTTTATTCAACATGATTGTGCTCAACGTTTTTCTTTGTTTCTCAAATATCTGAATGCTTAATTTTTGTTTAAATATTTATTAATTATGCCTTGAAATTAGTTAATAATTCATATAATTTTTCATAATTTGATTCGTTGCAATTGAAACTTTTTTTAATAATTTTTCGACAGCATTACCAAATAATTGTGTACTTGTTTTATTATTTATTGGATACATACATATATATATATATATATATATATATATATATATATATATATATATAATAATAATAATAGATTTTAATTGCATTTATGTGAGGCTACAATGCAAAATCAGCATTTACGATTGGAATATACTACGAAACGAGATTTATAATTAAATCAATTGCACAATTACAAATTTCCATGAAATGCTCTCTCCAAATAATCATTGGGATTTTCGCAAATTTTGCTATAATTGATCACATGGAGAGTGATTTGAGATTCGATTTGCCGAATTCGAATTAATTTTTTTGTTCTATATTTGATAATTAATATATTTTAAAAGCATTTTTGTTGCTACAGCGAAACCTTTTTAAAGCTTATTCATAAAACTCAAATTTGAAATGAATTTGGTTTCCACATAAAATTGGTATATGAAAGAAACGCGAGGAAAAGGCACAGTAAAATGTTCATTATTGATATCTATAATAACAGAAGTACTGATACTGATAGTAATGATAGTTGAAATGAGTTATTTTGATATGCGTCTAATTGACTTAGTCATCGTGATCCGAAGTTCGAGCTTTGGCTTGAAAAGAAAGTTGTGATCGATCTTAGCTGTAGAATATTTACGCTTAGCATAGGAGCCTAATATAGAACACTTCTCTAGTAGGCAGTTCTAGAAGCATTTTGCATAAATCGAAATTCTAATTTTCAGTTGCTCGAAACAGTTATTGTCAAAATTATACGCAGGTTCTTGGATATATGTATATATTTCTTCTTCTTTCTCTCCAGTTGTAACCATCAAAATTCAATTTTGAGTCATAGTTGATAGAGTTTATTTTCGAATCGAGAAGGGGATTGCATCGAACTACATTTATATAAATATATATGTATATGTATATATATATATCTATATAGTATAGTTCCTTTTCTTTTTTTTTGGGTATATACATTTAAAGCAAAATTATTAGATAGATAGCGTTCAGGTGGAGGAGCGATAGGTACACACATATGTCAATGTTTACTTTTTAGATTCTATTTCATAGAATACGCGTACAGAACTACGAATACTTATGTCTATCATATGCCAAAATGAATTCGAAATCTATTTACAATACTATTTCCATTATGTTTGAATGCAAAAATCTTAAGCTATTGACTTGAATTTGAACTTAAGCTAAGCTAATACTAAGCATCTCCTGTGTTTGACCAATAAATCACTTAATGGATATATATGGATATTGTAGTATTAGATGCCCCAACCAAAGGAAGCAAAAAATGGTAAATACTTAGACGTCGGACAAGATAAATAACATAACATTGGAGTAGTTAAACTTCAGTTAAATATAGTTTAGTTCGAAAATAATATTTAAATATAATTTTTTTAATAAAAACTAAATTCAAAATCAAAGGAATTCAACCTAAGGATATTTTTAATATTAAAAAAAGAAGTGAAATCTTTTTTTTTAAATTTAGATGGAGGGATAGTAAAGATAGCAATAGGTAAGTGAAAGTCTCTTAATAAATTATTTTTTATAATATTGTAGAAGCTTATCTTATCGATAATCTTTTGGCTGGGGCTATGTGAAATACGACTAGCCGTAGTTTCGCTTAGTTTTAAATGCATTTTTCATATAAATGCATAAAATTCGCATTGTTTTTTTTTTTCATTTATTTATATTTTGTTTGCTTTACCGTTTCGAATTAAAGTTTACCATGTGTAATATTTGATATATATAAATTTCAAATATGTGCTAAAATCGTGTGTGGGTTCGTTTTTCATTACTCTTGTTGCTGTTGCTGTTGTTGTTGTTGTTTTTACAATTTCAATACATCAGCGTTTGGGTGTTGGGCTTAAAACCTAAATTCTTGCGCTGCAGAAACAAATGTATCTCCCGGAAATTGGGACGACTTGATTCGTTGCGTTGCCAGCATTCGCACATGAGATCGTAAATTTCGCGCGGACAGTTGAGTGGCATTGGCAGCAGTTCCTGCAAGTATATATATATGAGTATATATAGTAGATATGTATATAGGAGCCAGTGTTTCGCTGTGCTACTTACATGCATTTTATCGTCCTGATAGATATGTCCAATGTTTTCAATAACATTCGCATCTGTCATGTGCTCATATGGCTGCTCCCTGGCGAATGTCAATATCTCCCAAAGGGCAACTGCAAAGGACCAAACATCCGACTTTGTGCTGAATTTGGCCTGCAATTAAATCGTTTTTGTTTCTTCTTATTAATATGAATACTCGAATATGGCCAAAAGGCTTTCCCGTTTGTTTTTCTTTTGGCTTAAGGATTTTGCGGTGATTCTTGTTGTTGTTGCACGGCGGCACAAAAGCCATTCATGCGCACACATAGATATCCTTTAAGGCAACTTTTGCGCTTTTTAATAAACATATGTATAAATACCAAAGAGCAACTCAAGCCCCTGCCGCTCATTTGCCCCAAAGGCAGTGGCACAACTCTAAAAGCAGCTTGTACAACGTTGTCTAAAGCACACACACGCACAAGCAAACACACATATACACACAGCGACACAATAATAACAAGTAAGGCTGCTTGTATCGGGAGTGCTTAACGAAAAGATACCCTGGCACAGAAAGAAACTTATCTTAACTATTGATTGTAAAAGACTTCATCGCTATGGCATAGGAATAGGCCATCTATGTAAGCTTAAGGACCTTCTGAGAGACTGATAAGTCTGTTAGTTCTGATCAAAAATATATATATACACTATCAAGTCGGATATTCCTGCTACTGTCTATTGCAAACATTATACCTCGACTACACATGGGTTCATGGGCATGGGTCTGGAGCTAGTGCTATGTATGCGTTAGCTTATCCATGAATTTTATTTCTGTTTGTCCCTTGCCCCGCGCACCGCTCCAGCCACGCAGAAAACTTCATGCATGTCCTTTTGTCTGTGCGGCTGTTTTGTTTCGTTGTCTGCGCCGTTTTTCATGTAGTTAATTAATTTATTTAGTGCGGTTTTGCGCTAGGGGATTTCTAAAATATTTTTCCAACGTTTCGGTTCTATTTTCGTTTTTATTTTCCACTTTTAATTTTTACTCGTTGTTTTCGCTTCGTTTGTTTGCGCCGTAATAAAAACTGAGCTCTCTGCCATTTTCAGCGCAAATTAAAGTGCTCGGTTGGCATTTCAGATGAGCACAGAGCTTTGATACACATGTCGAGGCTATTGCACTCCCAGCACATCTCAGCTAATTGAAAGCATTAACTCGTAGTCAAATTCGCTAGTTACACACACATGAACATTAAGGATAATTAGAAATTGCTTCAACTAATAATATTTTATATTGTCAGTGAAGTCTGGCAGCTTGATCTTATAATGAAATTAAATATGAAAAAAATATATATAGATATATATATATAGTCTGAATGTCGATGTTAGCATTTTTATGAATTGTGCTTTTAAATATCCCTGAAACCATTGTAAATGGGAATTTGTTATAGTTTTCAGTCAAGTCATGCCATTTCTATATTATTCGATAAAAAATCGATAATTTAGCTTCGTTAAATAGCGTAAATGTCGGTCTCTTTAGTTTTGCTACGTAGATTCCCAAAAAATTCAAATACTACAGACTTGGGTTTTGGCAAACATAAGCATCTAGATGCTATAATTGTGTTCTAAAAATTTATTATGAATTTTATTTAGAAAATTAATCTAGAAGAAAATTTATTCTACAATTAATTTCCCAGAAGGAAAGCCTATCGGCAGCCCACTATTTTGGGTACTGAGAGCTAAAGCTTCAGCTTTCACTTGAGAGTCCTTCTATCAATCAATTAATTGCAGTGTAAATTTTGTCTTATAAAAGAAAAATTTCAGCAGCTTCTAACTAAGCTCTTACGATCACAACTCATTGTATTTAAAATGTTAGATCTAAACGCAAGCTTAGCAGATTATTAAATAATTCTCTAGAAAAGTTCTGTCTCAGTTTCATCTTTATTTTTATAATTTGTACCTGATAAAATGTGAATAATTATTTTCAAAAATATTAGCGCTTTTGCTTATTCAGGCTGTCGTAATAGACTTATAATTTGGCTCGGAAAACTTGAAGACCGGAAAAGGTAACTGACATAAATCGCCTGCTTAAAGAGGCAGCAGCAAAAGCAAATTAAAAATAATTAACACAATTACAACTCATTTTGCTGTCAAGCTGCTTGAAGGATCGACTACCCCGCCACCTAACTCGGACTACTTGGATTTAACCAATGAGAGTGACAGAAAGTAAGAGAGGGAGAGAGAGAGCGAACACTGTTCATTAATTTATAATTATAAACTTGTGCCTCGGCGCACAATTCATGCAGCAAATGAGCAAAGCAAAACTGAGAATAGCAAAAAAAAAAGAGAAAAAGTAAGAAAATAGAAAAGAATATTGTGCACAAGGTGTATTTGTTGAACACAACTGAAACTGCTTGGACTATGGAATGGGGTATAAGTTGTAAGTTGGCTTTGTGTACATACCAGCAGGACGCTCTCCCAGGCCATCCAGCGTATGGGCATTGGCTGTGTCTGTCGGCCCGTTGTGCCTTCTAGCTGGCAGTAGTCCGACGCATAGGCCGAACGGTTTATCACAGTGCCAATGGAGCAGACCTTAACGCTCAGCTCGGGTCCAATGATGCAGCTTCTGTAAGTGTGGCAAGCAGAGGGAGAGTGGTTGAGAGATTTTGCATCAGAAATCTGTGGCAGCATTGAAAATTCAATTAAAAATACCAGAAATTAAATAAACAAACACTTCCGCAGGCCAAAAAGGCAACCGAACGACGAGAAAGTCAGCGTCGGCGTCAGCGTCAGCGTCAGTCAGGATATGCTCCTTGCTGACACGAGTTGATTGCTTCGTCGTTTCCACAATTTCAAGCCAACCCAGAGCCAGAGTCTTGCCCATGCTCATGCCCATGCCCAGTCCCATCGTCACATGCATTTCAAATGAGCGTCGCTGTCAAACAAACTGCCCCGCCCACCCGTACCGACCTCTGACATTTTGCCCTTGCCTGCTGTGCGCTTCGCTTCAAAGGGGTTGCATGTGTAGATTATTATTGTTGTTTCATTCAAGAAGGTATTTGCAGCTTAATCAAGAGCTTTGCAACTAGTTAATGATACATTCAGATTAACGTTTTTATTTAAAAAATACTTTCTTATGATAAAACCCAAATATAGAGAAAATAAAACTTTATAATTCATATATAATCTGTTCTCAATACTTATTCCTAAATACTATTATTCTATAGTGGATTTAAAAAGTTGATGGCAACTCTTAAGGGTATCTACGATTCAGCTTTGTTCAGAGCTGTTATTCTCGCTTGCTTAAGGGCTCTACCGGTGCAAAACAGATTTTACTTTACGTTTGGAAGCTGGCAAGTGGTCAGTCCGCCGAGTACTAAAGCGGCCCGAGGCAGCAAGAGCAACAGCCACAACAGCAGCAGCAGCAGCAGCTGAAGTTGGAAGCTTTATATTTTTGTATTATTGTTTCAGTCACAACCCCAGCTACGCAAACAGGAAGCAAAGAGTTGGGCGCTACAACAAAAACTGAGGGGGATCAACAACGTTGAACGAACGTTGAAGCATGACTGAAAATGACAATATAAGCGGAGCGAAGAAGGGAAGAAGAAGAGTGGGAAGTCCATTCGGCTTGGCCTGCATAGGGGAAGTGCCGTAAATGAAACCATGAAATGGCAAACACAATCAACATTTGATATTGAGCAAAACGGAGTGTGCCAAAGTTAAGTAAATACGGCGACAGTTTCAGGTTATGACTGATGACATACCTTGGGAGCACAATCTAAAAATATGCGAATAAATGCAAAAAAGAAGCAGAACTTATGCAGTATGCGACAAATAATCTGCAGAAAAATGTCAGAGTTACAGAAAAAATGTTGATAGAGGAGTTTTTAATGAACAAAATAAACTACAAAAAAAAAAGAGACATGGACAAAAGTTCGTGTTAAACCCGATTCGTTTTGTATATATGGAAAGTAGTAGAAACGTGAAGTTTTTGTGAATATATTTTATGGAGTATCCTGTGAATATAAAAATCTATACATATATGAGAATATATTTGAGGAAATATTTGAATATCGAATATACTTTAAAATTCATAAAAAACATTATAATATGTATATAAATTGTAAGAGATAAACAATAATAATAAATTATAAATAAATATTTAATATAAGTAAAATGTAAAAGATAATTAAAATATAAATATAAAAAGCAAAATATAAGGAAAATGTAAATAGAAATATAATTAAAAATATATAAAATATAAATATAAAACAACTAAAAAAATATTGACTATCCTTTAAATAATTAAATATAAAGAATATAAAAAAATATGTATATAACAAATATAAAATATAAAATAATATAAAATAAAAAGATAGAAAATAAACTTTTATAAAGTATAAAAATAAACATTTATAAAATATAAACAATGTTGTAAAAATACAAAAAAAAATAATGGAAAATATACTTAAAAGCTACGGAATCGAAAACATAACAACTAAAACACATTAGTTTAAAACTTTTGACACACAATTTATTGCATTATGTTTCCAAAAAAAATGAATTATAAAAAATACATAAAAGCATGTGGTTGAAAAATAAACAAATTTAAAAGTTAAATTAAAAAAGTTGAACATATTAAAAATATATAATTGATAAAAAAGCATAATAATAATAATTATAAATAATATATAAGATATGCAGAAGATACGCTGATTGCTTTTAGTCATTACGTTCTCCTAATCAATATAAACAATATCGTTATCTCCCATCCATCACACATCTGTTTCATCATCAAGACTAACAATTCATTTACGGAAATGTAATCAAGTATGCAAAGACCCAGCAAAAACTGACAAACATGAGAGAGCAGGCGGGGAGGGGCTAGCCAAATAACTGACGAAGGACCAGCGGGCAAAATGAAGTTCTGCGCTCCCACTGCCATTTGGCGAAAACTTGGTACGGGTATTACACATAAGCAGACAGGTCTGACGTGCATAATTTCCTGTTGTTCGCCTGCCTCTTAATATCATTGAAAAAGGATATGAAGTGCTGTCATATTACAAATAAAATGTCTGCCTCAAGTGCGCCAGCGTCAAGCTCGTCGTGTAATGCGTTTAGCCCAAATCTCAAACCACATACGTCGGATGGAAGCAACCCCACTTTATGGCGGACAGTTTCTGATTTCGTGTGTTATAGATTTCGATTGCGAAGACGCGCTTTGGCAAAAACCAACAACAATTGAATTTGAGTTGAGTGAAAGGTTTAATTTTCAACTGACATGCGATGTGTGTGGGTAGAACACTGCAGGAGGTGGGTCTCCATGGCATATGACGCAGTTGCAACATGGATCGAGTGTCGCTTGTTGAGTGAGTAGTTAAGTAGGCTTGTCTAGGCAGTTTACGTACGGACTAGGATTTCCATTTCTATGCTCTTGACATCTATTGACAGCGACACTGACACGTGTCGAGGTTTTCTCGAGGGTTGAAACAGAAGATGCCTCCCCGCCCACCCGACTATCTCATATCAGAAATATCTGTTTGCTGTCTTCAAAATTGGCCGATTGATGCGACGAATGTGTCTATTAGCTATCTATATTTTAAAGTGAATTGTGGTAAATCCTTTATGCAGGCTTTAATCTGATTAAAATGTAGCCATTAACTTAGCAAAGAAATACATAAGCTCGCACTATTAACCCAATTAATTTCACACACACACGCAGCTCGACCATAAATTTGGTTAAGAAAAATATTGTGTAAACTAAAACGCTGCCATGTGGCATGTGCGGGCTCTGGCGCAGAATCAGCGTCAATTAAAATGCGCCATAAAAATTTGTAAGCTGACCAACAAATTAAAGCGACCAAATGGTGAAGGAGCTGCTAAAACAAAACAAGACAAACTCAGCGCAAATTTTTTACTGGACTCAAGTACGACAAGTAAATGTTCTGCAAATAGTTTTCCTTCATATTAGGAATTTGTTGAGCTTACATAATTTTTTTGTGTTCTTAAACAATTTGCATATAATACATAAAAGACATTGGAAAAACATTAATTTCTATAGATTTTCCCAATTGTTTTTTTGTGTATTTTTAAATTGCTTAAAGTTTCAAGTAAACTCAAAAAACTTAGATTTATTACATTTTAAAACGTTTTAAATAAATCAAATTATTTTTTGTAACTGCAATTTTATTCAAAATTCAAAAGAAAATCAAAAAATATATCAGCAATTTTTTATATTTTAAATGTTCAATTGTAATGAAATATTTTCTTCTAATAAATGACTTAAGTAAAGTGCTTTAAATAACAAATAAATAAATAAATATATAATAAGTTATCAAAAATATTTTTACATATTTATTGTGCTTTTATTTAAGTGTTGGAAAATTATTTGAAATTTATTAATAGCTGAACTGAAGCATGTTCTGAACATTCCACTTAAACTTTGACCGATCATATTAAATGAATTTTAAATATATTTTATTAAAATTATATACATATTGAAAATTGTATTCAATTTAAAGTCAAAAAGTAATATTAGCGTAAGCTAATAATAATAATTTAGACCTCAAATATTAAAAAAATCATCTGAATTTTCTGCGAACCGAAATTATCTAAATGTATGGGTTATTACTAAAATTTTGAAAATCTTATTTCTTTTTAAATATTTAAAAAAGCAGTAAAGGGCAGTATCAAAGGGCTAATTTAATTACTTACAATTGTCACAGAAATTTTATTATATTTTTTAATGTGAATGAATTATTATATTTGTTCATTTGTATCTTGCTGTTATTTATGTATTATTTTAGCTATTTTATTTTCTATTATTGTTTATAATATTCTTATGTCTTTTTTTTGTTTATTTTATTTATGAATTTTTGTAATTTTACTCTTAAGATTTACAATATTTAAGCAATTTTAATAAATGGATAATATTGACAAAAAAATTGCTATTACCCATTCTGACATAGGACAGTACTTTTATTTTTTAAAACAAAATGGACGACACTGGACAATAGAGTTGCTAGTTCGAGTGCTTGTTTTTGCAACTTTCACTAACAAGCTGTGCGCCAGCAGCAGCAGCCGCAGCAGTAGCAGTAAAAACAACAACAAACCCGAACATTGTTCTATTTTTTGGTTTATTTGTGTTTTTTTGGCTGGCAATTACAAGCATATTAGGTTAACACAAATGCACAACAAAATGTCCTTGGATTTGCGACAAATACAAAAGAAAAACGAGATGAGAGAGGGAAAAAGAGCAACAGCGAGAGAAAAAAGTAAAGAAAAACGAGTAGAAAACGCAATAACAATAAATTGCATGCGACTTGCGGCGCACTTTTAAAATGTGTCAGAAAAACATATAGTTATGGGTTTTTAGTTGCCCAGAGCTGGAGCAAAACAACCCACACACATACACTCACACTATGCCAGCCATAAGCTGTGTAGCCTGGCCTGTATTTGCCACAAGACGCGGCGCGATACAACGCGAACAAAATAAATAAAATGGCTGGCAGCAAGGACAAATAAACGACTTTGGGATTTGCTTTGGTGTCGGACTCGGCGTCTTGCCAGCTGGTTATAAATTAGAAAAAGTACCATGTGCTGGCCACTGGGCTTAAAGCGAAGTTAATTAAACTCCCAGACAAAATGATGGCCATTAAAAACACGCCATGGACATTAAGTGCATCAACGAAAGTGCCCGCTGACCGCTTGTCAGTCGAACGTACGTCTGCCGCAGTTCAATAAACTAAGAAAACAAACAATTAAACTCCGGCCTGATGAGCTGCTTGTCGAGGTCAAAGGGTGTCGTCGCAAGTGGGTTAAGAAGAGGCTCCCAAACAACCACCCATAAAGTTCGTCCCAAACCATATTGGATTACGCACTGAAATCGATTGCAAAGCCATGTAGAATAGCTCTAAGGCTGGGTAAAGGTAGCCGTCTTATGTGGGCCAGTGTATTATTATAGACTTAACTATAAATTAGGATCGTAAGACTGTTGAGAGCATTTAATTGCTAAAGATTTTTAATTTAAATTTGAAGTTTCAAAATTAGAAAAATAAGCTGAAAGCATTTGACTTTTGCCAAGATTTTTACATAAGGTTTTTTGTATAGTGAAAGTTAATTTGAAATGTATTATTTTTTCGCTTCAACACAAATTCTCATACATCGAAGACAGCTAAACTTCTTGAGAACAATTTTTGAAGTAGTTTTAAATCATTTCAATGCAATTTAGACACAAGTTCAGATTTTGGCTATCCTGTTGTCTGCTACCATATTTAAATAATAGACTGAATTTAGAATACTCTCAGAATTGTCGAGCTGCAATCGACAGTTGAGCATGATCAAGGCGATTAATTGGGATAGCGAGAGAAGCAAGAGAGAAAGCGGACCGAATGATCAATCAAATCTAAATTTATTGGAACAAATGCTTACAATGTTAAACGTAGTGAATATTTTGAAATTAATTGCAACTTTTGATGGAAGCCATTTTCATTGTACCTCTATTCGCAAGCTTTAGTAAAAATATCACTTGACTAAAAAAAATTTTAAGTTATTAATTATCTTTTAGGTTAACTAAAACTTTAACTATTGTTCTATTGTGCTTGTTTCTGTATCTAATAAAAGTTGGCTGACTACAATTTAAGCAACTTATTCAACTGATGCATTGACACAGTTTTGTCTTTCATCTTTTGTTTATTTTTTTATTATACAACATCAGTAAAAACCACAAAGCAGCTGCAATCAGTTTAAAAACAAAACCAAAGCCAGCTCTGGACTATACTTGATATCAATGCCAGTGCACGAGCGGCAAACGCCAAACTCTGGACATAACCATTACTGGTCATTGCGAAGGCTAGGACATATTGTCAAAGGACATCATCAACATAATAGACATGCTATAGCCACAAAAACGGATGTTAAATTGAAAAAAAGCGAAGAAAATGAAGAAAGACGAAAACCAAAACGAAACTATGAGCAGGAAATACATGGTTCGGGGCCAAACGAGCTTATAAGCTTATGAAGAGCCGGGACTGGGCTTCGGACTGGTGTGGAGCGCGCAGCCTTAGCTTTCCACTCAATTGAAACGCTTGAATGAATGAGCCCATGAATGAAGGACACCAGCGAAACAACTACAATACAGCACACGAGCTGAACTGAGCTCTTTTTTTATCACTCGGTCAGCATCGGTCGAGGGGCCCGCTTCACATGCATTGTGTTTGTCGTCTGTGTCAAGCCAACTACTATTATCATTTGCTCTGGTCACACACACACACACACACTCAGTTATTGCGGAGCAGAGACCCAAAGACACACATACGCGCTCGTCCTCGTATGGGACCTTTGCCATTGACAACAGCCAAAAGGAACACAACAACGAAAAAAAATGAGTTAGGAAGCCAATGGAGCAACCAGCTACAAGCACATAATAGGCCATTTGGACAGCACTTGAGGGTCAAGCCGTAATGTATGCTAATGATTACGGTGAAGAGTTAGGCCCTAGCCTCAATGGCCAAAGGGTACGATTGGGTCGCCCTTTGCATTTATGATTGATTTTTTAACAGTCTTAACTTTGATTTAGTTTACTTTATGGCTTTAAGCTACAAGCTGGTAAGATGTATGTGGCTAGGAAAAGCAATTTTTCAAAATATATATTTAATTTTAATTAAGGTAGAAAGCAATAAAGTTTATTATACGTATAGACCAGGATAGAAAGAGCCAGAATTTAAAATTATAAATTGAAAATATCTCAGAGACCTCCAACATCATAGTGCCGCAGTTTTTATACTCTGAATTTATTGAAAATGTGCATTTAATTGTTTTGTGAAAATTTGTGTAACAAGCAGAAGGAGGCTTGGCAGACCCCCAAATTATATATAGACGATGAGCTGAGTCGATCTAGCCAGGTGCGTCTATCTGAAATTTTAAATATACTCGTGTATACCATACGCAGTACTAGTTCAACTTTTTTTCGATAATCCATCCCCAGTTCTTATCGATCAATATCGATAATTTGGTTTCGTGCCCCTCTGCCTTCTTATTATGAGCACAAATATATCTAGCGCCCCTTTAAATAAGATTTTAAATACCAAAAACCCTAGCATTATTTTTATTTAAAGGCCACCCGCACATGCAACTCTCATTAATTCAAATATCACTTTTCAGTATATTATCATATATATTTATTTAAAAATAAGTATACTTATAGATAATTTGCATTAAATAAGCGGATTAACTTCTCAGTTAGCCGCAATTTAAGGTAACAGCTTTTCGAGTGGACGTTTGGCTGTATTTATCCGGAAATTGGCAGCCTTTTAACCTATTTGCATGCAGTTGACATATGGCCATTAATTAAAATATCAACACCATGCCCCCAAACAGGGTAGCTATAACAACAACAACAATAGCAACAGCAACAATAGCAAATACAAGACAAGCACAAACAGCAGCAAAAGCATCGCCTGGAGACTTGCGCAACAATTTCACATGTCAACGCATGCAAAAATTGTTACGAGCGTGGAAAAAGGCGCAAGGTGTTGGGGGAGCTGCACAGGGAGAAGGGGCACGTGGCATGGGGTGACTTCGTTGCGACCGTGTGAAATGTGATCAGGTGGAAGCAAATGGTTGCCGTTGCCAATAAAGGTCAAATCAGGGAGAGTTGGGGAGGTCGCTATATATGCATTTAACCCTTGACAACGCGATGCGTGCAAATAAAATGAAATGAAGTTATTGTTGTTGTTGTTGCTGTTGGAGTTGTTGCTGAAGCTGAAAATGCGGCTGACGTTGTCATGGCACTGGCGGACACTTGGGCAGACGCTGTCTGCGCTGCAACATGGGAGCAGGAAATAACGTGCAGCCAGGCGGAAGTAGTTGCTATATCCAAACGTATTGATTGACTTTGAATGCAACTCGTTGCCAGTCGCATGGGGCGACGTTGCCATAAATGGAATCAAAGTTTCCCATCGAAAGTCAACAACTTTTGATTCGACTTTGCAAGGCTAATGAGTTGAGTGAGTGTAAAATTGGATATAGGGCAAACGGAATTTGAATATAGATTGCCAGGTTACATAATTACCAGCTAGCCGAGTGCATGGCTATGCATAGAAGATGGGACTCTGAAGCCATAGAATATCGAATGTCGATTCCTAATAGATAGCTAAATCTCTTCTATTCTCTATTCTAATTTAAAGAGTTGTTTTAACCATATAAACGGAGTTTCCTTTTACAGTCTTATAATTAACAACTCTATGCTGCGTGAAAGTAATCAAGTATATCATCGGCCATGAATGGTTTGTGTGCAATATATTTGCATATATTTCACTTCAGTCTTAAGTTTTTATAAACTTTTTTATACCTTTGCATACGCATTACCTTTATAGCTGGGGCGTTTTTTATCAAATCAGTGCCACGCTGTTTAAGCGAAACGCCCATTGTTTTTTTTTGATTTTGATTTTGTTCCCTTCTATGCTGCTGCCACGCCCATTTTGTTGCTTCATTAGTGCGTGGACGTCATTTTGAGTGATGGGCCCCTGGCTGGGCGGCGCTCTGAACGGCGACTCGCTCACACAATTCACTATAAATTTGCATTTATGCAAATCGTCTGCATTTGAGGGCTTTCACTTTAACTACTTTACTTTCACTGCAATGCCTGAGGCTCGCGGATGACTGCGTCTAAGCTAAGTGCCCGCCGGCGCCCCCAGCCGCTTGCAACCCTTTGCCACCTGCTGTAAAACTAACTAACTATCGTAAACTCCAGTTCTGAACAGCGTTGCACTTGGCAACATTTTACGTTTAATTTATGCGCATTTTTTTTTTAATTTTTTTTCTCTGGGATCTTGACTTGAAATTTATTGCAGTTCTCGCTGCGCGCGCAGCAATTTTCGTTTTTCAAATTTAGTGACTTTCACTTTTCCAGCGAGCCAGAAGCAATTTTTGCATGTTGCTCGACAATTTTTTTGGTTGGAAATTTTCGTTGTTATTTGGCATTGTTGTAAGCTGATTTTTAATTAAAATTTCGCTGGGTTGAAAATTTCTTTTTCCTGTGTTTTTGTTTCTCTTTTTTGTTGTTTGTGGTTGGAGGACGCCGCCGTTTTAATGTTGATTTTATGCAAATGACAATTGATTGAAATTGTTAGCCGTGTGTGGACGTGTGTGTGTGTGTGTATGTTACCGTGCGTGTGTGTTGATTGAAGGCATATTAAAATAAATGAAGGCATGCACCATAATGACCATAATATGCCATAAACAATTACCATTTAATAAATTATTGCTTGTAAATATGCAGCCATTGAGTGACACACATACATACACATGTATGTTTGTATCTGTAGATAGTTTGCATATTTATAGTTTTGCATTTAAAAACAATTAGCTCGCTTACACAAAGCAAATACATAATACGACAAAAATGCAAGATAAACAGGCCTATAAGTACTGGGCTGGGCAATACATTTATTGAAATAGGGACGGAAATTGTATTTAAATAAATAATACATTGATTGCCCTAGCTATTTATTCAAATTTTTTTATACATTTAGGTATTAATTTTATTTAAAATAAAATAAAATAAAAATATAAAATGAAAAAAGAATATTTTATTCAGTTTAAAGTTTTGTTTTATCAAACTATATTTTTTTTTTATATATAATTGTTTTAAAAATATATTTTGGACTCATTTTTTGTAGTAATTTTTAAATGCTCAGCTAAACGTTATTAAGCTTCAATTTAATACTTAAAATTTCTATTTTACTTTAATTGCATACAAATTTAATTAGTGAAACATAGACAACTTGAACTAAACTATAAGCCCCCTCACCAATTACGTCTATGTTAATAAACCACATTAATCTTTGTCATTGTTTGATTAAATCAATTAAATTTTCCAATATTACCCAGAATGGCACGGGCGCTGTCATACACAATGCCACACACACACATAAATACACAAACACACAAACACTTGTATATATATATACACCCCCACACAGCTATAATTATGCTTGGCCATAATTGCGTTGGTCATTTAAACGCAAATCCCGTGGAGTTGGCTCCCGCTACCTATGTGTACGCCGGGCAACATTTGGTCCGGCACGCTTTTTGTCAATTGCAAATCGATCGAATTGAAATTTCAAGCTGCCTTCATGTTGCCTCTATTGTTGTTGCTGTGGTGTCGCCTGGCAGCCTTTGAATTGAATTTCCCTGTCATTGATTTGCAATTATTACTAAGAGCGCCTGCCAGGCACAACCAGACCCAACTGTTCAGCTAATCTACACAAATCTGACGCACAGCTGACCACGGCTCGTAGTTGTAATGGTTGCCACCACCAGCTCTGTAGCTCCACCATTGAACATGAAGCATGGAGCAGGGGTCGGGGCAGGGTTTAACTTGTCGCACGACATGAAACGATTAAGGCAGAAATGCTTTTAGCCATGCCAGTGGCTTCTGGCTTTGACTCTGAGGTGTTTGCTACACTGGCTTGGTCATTATGCAGGGGCAGTGGGGTTGAAGCCGTCGACGGCAACGTGCTGCATATAGAGATATATATGTATAAATAAATACATACTCTGTATATATATTTATATGTGTATCGTGTGATTGATCACAATTTTCGAAAGTAATTAGAGAACCATGTGGCCAGCAACAGAGCCAACAGAGCTAACACAGACGCCAGACATTGGCACAGGGAAAAGCATTAGACGTAATTACTCTGTAAATAATTCGTTGCGTTTCAGGTTCCGAAGGTAGACTAAGGACTAAGAAAAAGGCTTTAATAGCCAATCAAATTATGTAGCTTAAATCAGATAAGCAATATAGTAAGGCTGCAATTAAGTCTAATAGATATATTTAGATTTAGCTTAATTAAGTGAATCAAAAAAAGTATTAATTGATAAATATTTAATAAAACAATAAATGTGGATAAAGAATTTACAACATGAAAATTAGTTAAGCCAATTAATGATAGGCAGTTCAAAAATAATAAATAATAACAATTAAAATAAATGTATATATAATTTTATATAGATATTTAAAAATAAATTTATAAAAGTTCAAAAATAAATAGATATATATAAATTAATAAGTTTAAATATTTGTAAAATAAATTTGTATACATCTAAAATTTTTTTATATATTTTAAAAAAATTTAACATATATATATATATATATATATATATATATATATATATATATATATATATATAATTATATATATAAATATTAATTTGTATATATTAAAACAAAATTTATATATATTAAAAAATAAATTAATAAGTGTATATATATCTATTAACTAATTTAGATATATTTTAAAATATTTAAATATTTATATTTCCTATTTCACGACTTACTTTTGCAATAAGAAAATGCTTCAATCCCTCATTCATATAAATATGAAATATTGATTATAAAATGCTTTAAAACGACAATTGCTTCAATTAAATTTATTTAATTATTTATGAGTTCTAATAGTCTCAAGTTGATCGTTTGACAACTTCTCTATTTCGTATTCTGCTTTCGGCTATAAATCAGGCTTGGTACAGCCTACACAATAATATTCATTATGAGCTTGAGCCACACATTAGAATTCAACATTGCATTTAATTAACCGTGTCCATCTCCTGACTCAGTGCACCCTCTTGACACGTTGCCAACGATGCGACGTCTAAGTCGTCTGTCAAGTAATCAGTTTTCTTTATGGCCTTTGTAATTTCAATGGCTAAATGCTTCTAAAACTGGCAACCCCAAAAGGCAAATGCATTAATTTCTATGTCCACAGCCAACAGAAGCACGCGATGCTGGAGAAGATTGCCGGCATCGTCGCCTTGGTTGTTGGGTGCCAATAATGACAACCAACATATGCACGAGCGGGCGCAAAACAATAAGCAGTCCAAACTTAACGACAACTAAATCCAATTATAAGCACTGAGCGCAACAGGAGCTGTTGTGGGACGACGACCAAGCCAACATTGAACACGTGTGCGTAACGAATTTTCCACAGATATTGTCCGTCTGTGTGTATGTGTGTGTGTGGGGGTTGCTTCGGGGGGGTTGGCTTTAAATGCGGTTCTGCTTTTGGTTTCGGTCTGCATTGCATTGCATCCCGCTGAGTAAAGGTTTACTTTTCATTTATGCGCCAGACAAAAGGAACAACCCTTACAAATGCATTGCACAAAGGAGCTACTGCATGTACTTCCCTTCTGCGTGTGTCATGTGCGTGTGCCTGTGTGTGCGTGTGTGTGTGCTGTCCCACCCACCATAAGCGAAAAATTGTAATTAAACTTAATCCGCTCAATTTGAAACGCGCGCCAAGCCAAAAGTACCTCACTCAATATGCCTTCATTGCCCTGGATTGAATATTATTTATATGCACGTGTATACCCTGTAACTAAGCAGCAAAAGAGCGTATGCAAGCGTCTACTATGTATTTATTAAATGAAATTTTAATTTAATTAAATTTGAATAATATTACTGAAGGATTTGTTTTTGTTATTAATTTTTTTATGTCTATTATTTTATATATTAGTTTAAATAATTTTCATAAGCATATCATTTTTTTCCACATTTTCTCAAGCTCGAAATATATATATATATATAAAACAGAATACCAACGTTTAATCAGAACTCATTAATATAAATATATTTTCTAGTTTTTTATTTGCAGTCCGGCAATTAAAACCACAAAAATGATTTAACTACAGGGTATATATATATATAAATTGAATCCGTTTTGCATTGCCATTTACTTAATTTTAATTAAAATTGTCAGAAAAAGGATTCGGGAAGCCTTGCAGTTGCCCAAATGCGTTCATGTGTTAAAAAATGTGCATAAATTATTGAATTAGTGCGTTTGCAACAAATTTCTCGCGTTCTCGATTGCCCTCTGTGTTGGCTGCTTTCTCTCCGCCTTTCTCTCGCTTTCTCTGTTCCTCGAGCCAATTTTCATGCTGTGCGTTATTAATATGAAATTTTAAAGCATAAATTAAGGCGCCAGTGCCACACTTGCTTATAATTTATGCATGGCGTTGACTTTGGTACGGCTCGCTTCTGTTCGGTTTGGTTTTCATTTATTTATTTATAACACTCGCCGCCAACTGCCAAAGGGCTGCGGCAATTAGTTCCAAGCTCCTTGGGGATGTTTTAATTATCGTATTGTGTTTTTTTTTGTTATTCCATTATTGTATTTGTTACTGCTGCTGTGCGATTTATGCGAACGATTTAATAATGCAAATTAATTCAATCGTTTCGCGTCTTTTTTCGGGCAATTTTATTTTTGTTTTTTCTTCTTCTTTTTTTTTTTGTTACAGTGGCTTTATCATTTGGGCGGCTTTTGTTTTTGGTTGCATTAGGTTTATGGCTGTGATTTGATTTATATGTACTTTTGAGGTGGGCGTCGCGCCATTGATTTATGCGAAGGATGTGTCAACTGTACTGACAGTACGCATCGAATTGTAAAGGGGATGTAAAAGGGCTTAAAGTATTATTGAGCGGTATTAATATATATAAATAAAAATATATTTATATATATAAATATAAATAAATATATATAAATATAAATATATATTTATATACATGTTATTGCAGGCAGATATTTATATAGAACCTGTATGTAATATTTGCCTTATGATACTTAATTGTTTTACTATAATAAACACTTAAGTCGACTGCTGACTGGAATTAAATTCTAGCTTTTAAATTATGGGGTTAAATACATGTATATCCACTTAAAACGACCATAACAATTTGAGAAATAATATAAATACAATCAACATTTCTAGAGTCAGATCTCTGCTTGTAGTACTCCTACTTATCATAAAATCATTCGTCAACAGTTATCAATGTTAAACTTCTGTAGAAATTAGTAATTAACTTATCAAGTGACATTTAATAGTATTATGTAATCAGACACTAATTTTGGCATATCTTATCGTTACGAAACGCCAATGGTTAACCCCCTCGATCCTTGAGATTTATAGCAGTTGTGCTTATCAGCGCCAGTGATTTCCTAAAATAATAATCGAAAGCATATATATATAGATCGAGTCCATGCACAATCGTCAGTCTTTGATTTGTAATTGAACAGTCTGAACAATGTATTCGTCTACGAAACTTATTGCTTGTGCGCTAATTTTTGCCCAACTACTGAGCACTATTCGTTGCGGAGTATACGACCTGACGGATAACTGGGTGAATTCCGATAAGACGGCTAATTTTCCCGATAATGCTGTGCTCGGAGGCATCGATTCGGATGGATACAACAGCTATGTGGGACGCATCGTTTACGCCAGCTCAGTGCTGCCAGCACGTGTTAGAGCCGAGACTGGATACGCTACCTACAACACCGATGTAATCGCTAATCAGGCCGCCGCCTATCAACTGTTGATAAGCAATTCGACGCTCAGCTACAGTTGGGTGCGCAGTTACGATGGATTCAGGGAGAATAATGCTGTATCTGTGGGCACAAGCGATCTGAACGAACGCGTTTACGTCTGCCGTGCTAAAGTTGACAATGGTATTTTCATTGGCACTTTGTATTTGGCAAAGAAAATGTGCTTCATCCGTTACGAGAACTTTCCTCTAAGACAGCTCAGCAAGTACGAGGTGCTCGTTCGAAACGTTACACCGTTTCTGCCACACTTCAACAATCAAATCAACTGATTAATTGGTTTGGTTAACGAATTTAAAGTGTTGATAACATACAACACATAAATTGAAAAAAAATAAATAAATATGTGTGTTCCAAATAAGAGAATGCTTAAAATATTGTGTAAAAATAATACATGGTAAGGGTTAATATATTTTTAATAAAAAACAAAAGTAATTTATGAAATACTAAGTAGTTACTTTCGATAGTGTCATCTAATGCTATTTCTATTTAACTTCCTTAACATTTCAAGTGTGTTACAAATTGCCGTAATAAACAAACAAAGTGCATTTTTCTACGCTCTTGAACCAACAGCAACAGCAACACTAATACACTCTGCTCGCAGGTCTCGGGCATGCAGACAACATGCCTGGTCTAGTCTGGTGTGGTACGTTTTGTGGCACAAGTGCTTTGTAGTTTTGCAGTGATTTTATTAAAATTTTACTGTCATAGTAAAAGTTTTATTATGAGCCCGAGTTGCTTTTTGCTTTCGTCGTTAGTTACGTGAGCCAAAAACAATTCCCGGCGCATGCCAAAAATAATATAAACACAACAGAAGGAGACAGACACACACACACACAGTCAGATGTCAGGCAAGCTCGTTCAGTTTATATAGCAATTATGTTGTTGTTGTTGTTGTTGCTGTTGCGCTGTCCAGACTTCACGCATTACGCCTAGGCATGCATATGCAACAAGCTGCAGCAGTGCTGCCTTTTACATAAAAACAGCTGCATGCAGTGGAGCGTCTTTGTTTTTATGTCGACTACCCATTAGAGACGAGCGTAAAGGGTATAACAAGTTTGCTCGATGTTTCAAAATCTCCCAAAATAAAATTTACCATGAATTTTGAAACTTGCTTAAGCAATAATTTATAGACATTAAATAAATTCTATCTGGAAGTATTTATTCACATTTTTGAGGTCTAATTTAATTAACAATAATATAATAATAAAGCAATATGAAAAATATTAAACTCATAGAAACTCTGAATATATACATAATTTAGCTCAAGATTATACAAATATCAAAAATCGTAAAATATTTACTACATTTTGATTGTAGTTTTATCTTTATTTATTTTTTTTTGCTCATGCGCTACTCTTTTGCTCAGGTAGCAAAAGGCAACTTAATCTAAGCAAAAATCAACTAGCGATAACAAATTAAAATAGATTGCAAGAAGTTATTGGCTGTTATTGCAGGGAAGGTTTAAGGGGACATTTGATATATCTCACGTCAAGATTCGGTTGGGTAGGTCATGAAGATGGTGGTGTCTGAGTCTTCTGCTAGTTTCAGTAGGGGAACTAGCAGATGGATCTTTGGGCGGTAGTACCAAGACGCCTAGTCAGGCTGTTTGGGTGGGAATCTCGCCTCTTTAAGTATTATTTTGGCATTTTGCCATCTTCCGGTATCCCTGAGGTATTAATAGAATAACTGTTCCAAGTAATCTCTTATCTTTACAACTGAATATACCTTCTATTGAAATCTGTTAAACATTTACTTTTCAGACTTAGCATAAACATTTCTTATACTTTTCCGAGTTATCTGCTAGGGTATTCGGTCTTCTTCTATTCGCACTAAGTGAACTTCAGTCCTGTTTTTATACCCTGATCCCATTGAAAATGGGAAATCAGGGTATAATGGTTTTGTGCAAATGTATGTAACAGGCAGAAGGAGGCGTGGCAGACCCCATAAAGTATATATATTCTTGATCAGGACGACAAGCCGAGTCGATTGAGCCCTGTCCGTCTGTCTGTCCGTCCGTCTGTCCGTCTGTCCGTCTGTCCGTCCGTCCGTCTGTCCGTCTGTCCGTCTGTCCGTATGTGTGAACGCGTGGATCTCAGCATCTATAAGAGCTAGAGACTTGAAATTTTTTTTGTAGGTCCGTGTATAGCACGCGCAGGTCAAGTTTGTTTCAAATATTCGATAACTATTCGCATTTAATTGTTATCGAATAAAAACATAATTGAAATGCAGTTAATAAATTATATCTCGAACGTCTTAGGAGCTAGAGCCTCCAAATTTTGTATTTAGTTTTATGTATATTTTATGCAATTTTGATTTTTGTTGGATTTTGGATACCGGCTCCAAATTCCCCAAATTCTTAGAATTTAAGTTTAGTTGGAACTAGGGCCATTATGTGAAGGCGTTTGCATCTCAACCAAGCCAATAGGATATGTAGATCATATGCTGAAAATTTCATTAAAATCCATTAAGTAAAACAGAAGTTATTAAACAAAACGTTTGGCCAATTTGCAAAAGCACATGTCAGCAGCGCCACGCGCACGCATTTTTCCTATGCGTGTGCACACATACATTCAAATGCGTGTATTCTTTGCTGTTGCAAGAATATAAATTGCGATTGAATTGTGCTGAATTATTAGCTGCTACTTATGTCCAAATTTGCAGCTGCTTTCGTACGCAGAGCAGTGGCTGCGTTGGTAGAGGCGGGGCTCGTGTGCAGCGCGGTCCTGGTTCGAGACCAGTTCAGACGAAACATTTTTTATTGTTTTATTTATTTTTTAATAATGAAGTGGCGGTGTTGGTAGAGTTGGCGCACGTTGCGCAGACAATCCGGGTTCTAATCCTGGTCTCGCAATGTCATTTTTTATTTATTTTCTTTTTTTTTTTTTGAATACTCGATACAAACTACGGAAAATATAAAAAAACTCAGAGGACTGGGATCAGGGTATCTCCTAGTCGGGCACCCCGACTAGAGCTTTCTTACTTGTTATTTATTTCTTTGCTAAGTGCAACACCTACTGCTCCCAGCACTGGGCTGGAGTTGGGCATAGTTTATGCTGCCTGCTTTTAGGCTAATGTGCTCATTTCATGCAAGCGTCTCCCTTGCTGAATGCTGCATGCTCCATGCTGCATGCTGCAAAGGGATTTTTATGCGAAAAGCAACCCGTTACCCGACGGCAATGTTTCATTGTTTGTTGTTGTCGTTGTTGTTGATGTGGCACACTGCCAAATGCAACAGCTTGTGTTTATAATTGAAATAATTGCGAGAAAGCAGACATAATTATATTCTTATGCTTATTGTTGTTGTTGCCAGCATTCTCCACATTTTTTTGTTATATATATATATTTTTTTGTTTCTTTTTGCAGTGTCGCTCATCATCATCATTGTCGTCGTCTACGACTTTGCAGCAGCCGCGAGCTGTAAGTTTATGAAGGATAGTTTTTTGTGCTATCAACTCTAGCCTTGCCACAGTTAAGTCGGGCATATTTGTTAAACCACAAAATATGCAACGGACAGGTGTTGGCGTTTCTATCAAAGTCACCAAGGCTACTTAGGGAATGCGTTTTTTAGGCATTCATTTACTAATATATATTTGCTATCTGTACCTTTGTAGGGGACTGTCAGTTGCTCATACTTTTATTACTCTTTTGCATAGTCTACTTAAAGGTTTCTCCCCTTTTTAATTGCGCAACGTGTACATCAAAAGCTGGGCTCATTTCCAAGCAATTACTTTAAGGCCTCATCACGTTGCAGACTTAATCGCTAAGCCGCCTTTGGGCGCATTAGCCGCAGCAATTTTGAGTCGAGAAGCATTGGGGCCTAATAATCAACCCTTTTGCAGCTAAACAAATATGTTTGCTGGCGGTTGCCTAAATGCATGCAAGACAAACATACAAACACACAGAAGCACACATATTTTGGCCAGGTAATGCCAGGAGGGCTTTTATGGTTGCCTGGCCAAACTTGCCAACCGAGCAGATAAACTTCAAAAAGCGCCTTGAAAAGCGGCTTAAAACTTGTTCAGGCGCAACGGTCCTTGGTCCAAGCGAAACTCTATGACAACATTGACAAAGGCAGCGCCAGCTGCGCGAGACACAGAGTGGAACTAAAGCAGAAATTAAGCATTGCCATGGAGGCGCCGTGTCTATGTGAGATGATTGATTGAGCTTTTAGTTAAATTGCGCAAGCGGCCAGCCCAAGCGCAAACAAGTACAAGCGAACATCTTAGTGAAAAGTTCCTCTACCTCCTGGTGGCCACAAAATAATATCTCTATAATATCTCCATTGGCCCGCGCCGCACTTGAAGTAAACTACGAAGTCGTTGGCAAAGCAACAGCTTCGGGCTTATGTCTGGCTTGTACCGAAAATTATTTTTACATCAGCTGCACTGGGACTACAATTTCCAGCCAAATACCCAGTATCTAGCTCTCAGCAGGGTTGTTATAACTTGATAGCTAAATCTGTTGGTTTTACAAGCGAGAAAGTTACGTTAGCTAGTCGAGCTTCAAACTTTTATAGATTGGTCAAAGACAAGCGAATTTTAACGCTCTTGATTGACTCAAGTTCAGTTTCAGCAATAAATAAGCCAACAGTGGCAGTTTTGCTGCTGTATATACTGGCTCCTAAACACTGTTTGGCACGGATAGAGCTTACTTCGTGTGTTACCTTTCTCATTTGCCAGCATTTTGTTGCCACTTGCTTTCTTAGTTAGTTTCGGTACACGCTTGCGCTGAAAGTTCAACTTTGCCTGGGCCAAAAATAATAAGCGGGCGTAAAATGTGCCTAATATTTATCTTGATAGGCCGCAGAGCCTCCAAGCCAACCTCTCCCACGCCCTCTCTCGCTCTACTACCAACGTCAGCTGTGTTTGTCTTAAGTTTTATGCGCGTGGGCTGCCAGTAATAATCAAAAGTTTTTGTTTGCCTGGGCCACCACGCATGGAAGTGGGAGATTAAGTGGAAGTAGATCATCATCAAATACCAATATTTGGTAGAGAGAAATCTATTAGTGAATTACTCTAGCAACAATGCGAACTAAGCTCAGACATTTGACATTTAATTCCCCGCACAACAACTTCATCAACTACCACATAATCCAGCAAATTTTTTAGCACTTAAATTTGTACATGACCTGAAACTTTTCTCTCATTTTTTTTATTTTATTTATTTTTTTTTTTTTTTGGTGTTGCCTACTTCGGGACTGCTAATCCCTAAACTGTCGCAAAACTTTTGTGGCAGCAGCAAGCAACAACAATAACGAAAGCAACAAAACAAAAAGGAACGCAGCAAAAAAAAATGAAGGCAAATGGAGAAAAAAGGCCAACAAAAGTTTTGCAACAGATAAAAGTGCAAAGTTTGAGGGAAAGCAAGACAGGAGCAAAAAGGAAAGCCAGGCGAAAATTACAAACATTTTCAATTATCAAGCCAAACAAGGACGTTGACGTATTGTCTGGGCTCTCATTATGCCATTACCATCATATAATTACAGCCTGATTATTGTTTATTAAGTTAAAATGGCGCCGTGGAGTGTTGATGAATGGCTGCGTACAGGCGGACCTTTTGTCCGGCCTGTACCTGGGCGGCATGTCCACCAAACCGGACGACCCACTGCTCACCTGGCTGGCACTTATCAAAGGGTCGGCTCTTAATTTCACATTCATTTTTCAAAAGCAACTTGCGGTGGGCAGCATCAAAATATCGTTAGTTTCTTTTGTTTTACTTTTATTTATTTTTCTTATCATTTTATGTTGTTGTTGTTGTTGTCCATTTCTCAAGTGTCACTGTCAACGCGTCTTATGAAAGGTTCTTGTTTGATTGAAGGCAATTAGAGGAATTGGGAATCTTTTTTAAGCAAACACTGCGCAAGCAGATGATGTCTTTGTAACTTGTCCCTGGGGACTTTAAATTAATTAATCACATTAAATGCTTTGCGGGCTAGCCCCAAAAAGTAAAAACGTTGTCAAAGCGAACTATTAAGATCAAAGATAATGCGCAAAAATAATGATGCTAAATGTTGGCACAATTATGCCTCGCTGTTTCACTAATGGAGGCCATGCTCGGAGGCCGGGGCGAATGGATGAGCAAAGTGCTTGAGAGTCTTAGTCGTAGGCAAAGTCTGGCAAGAAGGCATTTCAATTAATTAAATAAGCTCCTAAAATCTCGGCGCATGTATGCTCATAATTATGATGTAACAAAACGAGGTGTGCCAACAGAGTTTCGGATCTCTTTAGACAACGTTAGCTAAAGACTGGCTGAAGTAAAGTTAATTGAAAACTCTTCCAAGAAAATGCCACGAAATCAGCAATATTTTACTTAGAATATTTTGATAACTCTTCAAGTTAACCCGCTCGCTGCGTACTTAAAAAAGTTGAGCCTGCCCGTCCTCGACCCAAATGAATCTGTTTAGTCGTGCAGAATTTTCTTTTGAAAACAAAGTATAAAAAAAATCACAAATAATGAAATAAATTCAAAACTTTATGCCAGCTTGAAGCTTCTCGGAAAGCAACTGAGACAGAAACGAAGAAATGCATTCGAGTGTTAACAAACATGAATACAATGTTGGCTGCGTTGATAGCCCTTTTTTGCTAGCCAAGTTATCATTGGTTCATTACAGTCCCGATTTGATTTCAATTGTGAACTGTCCGAGGCGAGATGGGAGGCTGTGAAGTGCAATATTGAGAAGCCATTGGGTATTACCTACGGCCTTGTCTTCAATTAGCGATAATAATATAAATGATACGAATGAGTTTTTCACATTTAACTTTTTGACAGCTTGATGGGGGTACGCTGTTACAGCCAATTGCTAATTGACAGTGGGATTGGCCTCGGGCTGCCTGCCAGCCAGGCCAGGCAGCCAGGCAGTCAGGCTAATAGGCAGGCTGGCAGACAGCTCGACAGCAGTCTCGATCTCGCTTTTGCTTCGTTTGTGTATTATTTAATGGCTTCGCTTGTTTTTAAAAACCACAGGCCCAAAACTGTCAAATTGGCAGAAACGGACTAAAAATATAACATTTCCAGCCCAGTTAATTGAGAGCATAGCCAAATTGTTGTTGTCAACCTATACAAAGGCAAAACAGAGTTTGGCTTTTGGGAACTTTGAATATAGTATATATATTATATATATTATATATATTATATATTCTTTAACTTAGCTTAAATAGAATATTAATAAGTAAATATAAATTTTTTATATTTTGTAAACTATCTTTTCATATCATTTCATATTTTGTACATATAAAAATATTTTAAAAATATATCAATTTCTCTCGAGTGATCGCCCTTTGATAATCGGATAATTAATAAATATATACATGATACTTTCCTCATAGTTTGGCTCAGATTTCTGCAGTGTTGTGCCACTGTGGCTACTGACAACTGAAAATGAAAACTAAACACAATTAAAACTAACGAACCTGGCAAAATTTGCACAAAATAAATTTTGTTTTAAATGTTATGAGGCTCATATTGAGCGCCTCGGGTGTGCGTCTCTATGTGAGGTAAGGTCATTTGCTGTGCTGAGCTGAGCTGAGTTCGTTGCTGTTGCTGATGCTGCTGCTGCTGCTGCATTTTCCTGTTGGTTCTAGTTGATTTAATTAAATGCATTTGAATGCAAATGCCTGGAAATGCGTAGCGCCGTCTCTCAAAACCATCAGCATATGCGGTTTACATACTCCCACATAAATGTTTTGAAATATATGTTACCGTATGCATACGAGAAGCACCCACACACACACGCACACACACACACTCATATAATATATACATATGCAGTTTAGTTGTAACTAAAACAAAAACGGAAATGCTGAGCTTATGTTACTGACAGCGCCCTCTGGTGTTATTTTATGGCAAAATATATTTAGGCAGCCAACTCTTGGGCAACGAGTGAGTCCACATGGTTAGCCCACATTTTCATAATGCTTCAACGTTGCGGAGCGGGAGATTTTAGTCATGTAAACGTGCTGCGGGCCACGTTTAATCAAAAATTGCAATGTTATCAACTACAAAAGCAGAGCTCTAACCCCTGGCTGTTCGTAAAACCGAAGTTGTAAAATTGATTTTTAACAAAGCTAAAGATCTTGATTTATTTAACCATTTTTTGAACTTGTTCTGGGCACTGGTATACATATTTGATATATGATTTAAAGCAATATAATTAGCTATGGAAATCATGTTTATAGCATTACTAAATATTACATTGACAGTGCAGCAAAATGATTGAGATCAATGCGAATATTTGGCAATTGCAGACTTTGCATATGAGCTGTAAATTGAAAATTTGATTGAATATTCCACAACTAGTTATCTGAGGCAGTGCACACGCATCGCTCACTCAGTTTCTGACAATATTACTGGTGCGAGCAGCCTGGCATAACTAATTGAATACATAATTTACAATTAAGTACGTAAGCTACTTTAATATTAATGTCTATAAATGGACAGAGACACATGGACACACGCAACGCCCAGAGAAAATCTCAGATGGCACGCCTACTGTAGAATGTAGAGTGGGCGTTTGGTCGTCCATTATCGACCATCAGTTGTGCCAACTGCAATAAATGTCAATTATTCATGAATTTTCAATAACTTTAGCCATGGCAAAATAGAAAAGTTTCCTGCTCGTCGTTGTCGTCGTCGTCGTCTGAGCTTGAAAAACTTTTTAATAATATGTAAATATGGCCAATAGAGAGACAGTGGGTGCGGGACGAGCAGGCGTTAACTAAGAAGCACATAAAATATGATGCCAAACAAAATGAAAAGAGAATTTACTTGAGCGGCAAAGTACATAGAGAATACGGGATAACAGTCGATGGGCGGGCGGACGACAAACAAGAACGTGCTCTCAAGCATAGTTATAATGGTGAATAATTAACAGTTATTAATAATGACAAAAGCAGCTGCGACCGAAGGCTGCTCACACAACTGTAGCATACTTTTTTGCCGTTGCTGTCGGTAGTTGTTCGTTTTGGCTTGGTTGGCGGGACGGCCGACTCCCTCGCAATTTTTGGGGCAAAAGCATTTGTGCACTTTTTGATTTAAAATTCACCGCCAATAATAATAAAAATAAATCATACGCCACAGCACAAGGCGACATGGTCCGGCATTGCGTATACGCACTGTACTCGCGACTGTTGTTTTGGCGCGTGCGGAGCAAAACTTTTTTGACTCTTGCTTAATAATTTGCTATAATTTATGGCCATCAAGCGGAGTCGTAGTCGTCGACAGTAGCTTTGGCTTTGGCTTTATTATTGGATTTTTGCAGCTAGAGTCGGGCATCGGGCCCATGTCCACAGACAATTTAAACTTTATGCCAAAACGTTTCTGAATGCTTAATTAGTTCTTGGGAGACATCAGAGACACACAAAGCGGGCGCCGTCGTGTTTGGATTTTGTTTTCTAAAGTTTTGCGGGGCTAACGATTTAATTTGTTTGCTTATTTGTCCGGGCAATCGGCTTACAAAAACATATTTCATTTAATTGGCATTATAAAATTTAATGTCAAGTCTTAGTTTACTGTTATTTGGCGAAAACTTGTGACTATGACTATGTTTAGACTTATTTTTAAAAATATTTTTTTATTTATTATGTGAATTAAAAATAAATTTCTTAAAATATTTTGTTATATTTCAAAATTAATATTTAATTTTGAAAACTTTTATAATTAAGACTCGATTAGTATAGAGTTTATTGTTCCATAGTATATATATTATTAATATTATAAATAATATAAATATTAATATTGTTTCAATTTATATTCAGTGTATTTTTTTAGAAATATTTTTAATATTATTATTTTTTGTTGAGTTTTGGGAGCATAAAAACATGAAAGTAGTTTCATTAAATATTATTTTCTAGTTCAATTATTCCATTGCGTAATTAGTCTTAGTATTATATAAGCAATTTCTCGACTTTTTCAAGAGCAAATTTATTAGAATTTAATATTCGAATGACTGTGAAACGCAGATTCATTTTATGAACTGTGTTTGTGGCATCTTCAAATACCATTCATCCCTGTTCAAACGTAATACATTTTGCCATTGCGCTCAGTCAGGCATAACAAAGCGCCAATGGACCAGCAGTTGCCATCCTTCAAGCTGCCTGCACCGTGCGCCAACCCAAACCAACCCAACCTTTCACCTTTGAAAGGCGCTGGCAACAACTGCGCCCACATTAAACTCAATAAAATAAATGTGCAGCCATAAATTACACAAAGTGCGTCAGTTACACACACCAAATGGACTACCTTCCATGCCTCCCCGCTATTATCAGAGCCCAACCGCCTGCCTAACAGATGCTCCTGCTGCTGCTGCTGCTGCTTGTTACCAAACGCAGACTATGCAAAAATCGACAAGTGCCACAATTTTTTATGCAAAATAATCCTTTGCCTGGGTCCATTGATGAATTATAGCAAATTAATTTTACACTAAAAAGCGACAAAGCTAGGCACAATGACAGCCTACTATGCGCCCCAGCTCCAGTCCCAGCCATGCCCACCGCGCTGCTGCTCTTATCAAACCATTTGCATGGCTGACGTTGCCTAGGCAAACAGTTTAACCATATCAAATTCAAATTCGCATAAATTTTGGTAGCATCGCAGTTTGGGAGATGTACAAAAATCGATTCCCAGCAGGAAGTGCCAGAGCTCCAAATTTTTTTCTCTTCTTTTGTGGGGCGGCTCGGATGAGTTGTGGCTCTTTTTTTTTTTTGTTAACCAAAAGGAGAGAGAGAGAGAGAAAAAGTAAAAAACTCAAACCAAAGTCAAATCGATTATTATTTTATCGTCTGGCGGGAAGGTTGTGTGTAGGTTGTGTGCGCAACACACGTTCGCTCTAGGGGTTGTAAAAATAAATTTAAATATACCAGCAAAATGTATCAAAAATTTGATGTTTTGCATAGTATTTTTCACACTGCGAATACATTGAATGTTCAATTGGCACGTGACTGTTGAATATTTGAGCTGTTGTCGCTGTTATTGAGTGTAAATCTATCAAAAGTTTTGTCGCTTTTCAAATATTTCACGAAACCCTTTGAACTCTCATTTTCCAATAAGTACTTATGTTAAGCGAAACCTAAGGTGTATGAAAAAATGTATTTATAAATGAAAAAATTTCCATTTGATCCATCAGCAATGTCTGATAAACATGCCAAACACTACTTGTGCGTCATGCACACATCGTAGACTCGATGTGTTGAAACTGTGTACTGTACAAAGGAGAGAGCAGTTACAATCACGGTCAAGAAGTAGTCAAAGGCGAATTCCCGATCGCAGATCGTGTGCAAAATGATCACATTAAGCAATGGCTCCAGTTTCTGATGGACAATCAGAGACGTGTGCTGCAATCATTGCAAGAGATATTATTGCCCCGCTGCCAGGTGTTTTAGCTTTTAACTTACCTCATTGCTCAGCACCTTTAGGGCGGCATCATGTGGAAAGGCCTTACGGACATACAGAACATTTACGAGTACAATTTGCTGCTGCATAGTCAATTCTACGCTGCGTATGCGGTCTGTGCAGATGCCAAGAATAAACACATTCAGAATGGGTATGAAAACCGGACCAAGACATCCATCCGCAATAATATAGATTTTGTCGTCGATTTCATCCGCAGCGTAAATAACGCACTCAAGCAGCAAAGTCATATTGAATATGCTCGTAAATATTGTTAAGTAGATCGCTGCAGGCAACCAGGCGGCTCTCTCCTGGACGAACTTATGCAGATTATTAATGCGTAAGTGCAGCTTGAAGAGCCACAACAGACGGCGATGGTAGCGAGCAGATATGAAACTTTGATTCCTGTTGTACTCCAGGAAGCGTTGCAGGAAGTAGCTAAAATTGCGATACCAGTTGAGCAAAGTTAACTGGTAGATAAAGTAGCCAAGAATACAGTACTCAAAGAGCACCCAATAGATAAAGTTGATCCAAAAAAAAGTAAAATGATACCACATGCCATCCAGCATTATGTACGCCAAATATAGCTTGCAAAAGTACACACACAGTAGGCCCATTTCACAGTGATATATGATGCCAAACTTGTTTTTGATGATTCGTGTGATGTAAAAGATCTCGTTGATGACGTGCTTGAGCAACATTCGATCATCGTTTGAATGCAAAAATATCAATATGCGGCGCAAGTCAGATATGATAAGGCCTTGGACGAGTAAGCCAATCAAATAGTTCTGTCCACCGCTGTCCTCGACTCTAAAAATATGGAACCACACGACGATTCCGAGCACTATAAAACTCTGTATATCAAGCAGCACAAACACAAATTTCACTGTCACAACTAATTTCCTGGTAATATGATGATACTGCATCTCCTCCATTTGGTTATATTCTGCATTGTAGTGCAGCTTGAAGAAGTGACATCCACGTGCAATGCCATAGAGCAGCCAGGCAGTACACTGAAAAAATCGACGATAGATCGACTGAGCAAGTCCCACACGTTTCAATTGGATATCCTCGGTATTCCACATGGTCCATGGTCAATGAACGAATGAACGGCAACCATAATGAGTACACACACTGTTTGTGTGAGTTTCTCTTATTTATGTGCTGCCCATTAACAAGCGAATTAATCGAAATGACCTAGGCCATTGGCACACAATTATTCTCGGATGAAGGGAAACGAATATACCAAAAATCAATAATGAGTGGAACCAACAATAATATATCAAAAGATGTTCAATAACAATTGACATATAGATAGCTAAACGCATCTAGGAAGAAGTAAAGTTAATGAAAAACAAGTAAAAGTGGTCTAGTCGAGACGGCTCGACTAAGAGATACCCTTATTTTACGATTCTTTTATACTTGCAAACAACACGTACACACACACACATACGCAGGCATGCATAAGCACGCGCTCTGCTTGCAGCGCAGTTAACGCAGCGACTGCGCTTGGGTTTTCCTTATAGGAACTTAATTGTAGAATAACTCTTCTTCTAGATTGACTTTCTTGACATTTTCGGAGCATAATTGTGGCATCAAAATGCTTCAAGTGCCAAAGCACAAATCTCTAGTATGTGAAATAAGTTTATTCGTAAATGGCAAGAGGAGGCGGAAACGTATACACCACGTATACCCAGTAAATCTAAAGTCTCCAACATGGTATGGCATTTACTTGTACTGAGTATGGTATGTATATATATATATATAACATTTTAGACAGTATGATACGGCTAGATTACTAATACCCCTTATTGGGTCTGCCACGCCTCCTTCTGCCTGATACGTACATTTTCATAAAACAATTACAATATAAAAGCAAATTTTCAATGTGTTCAGAATATATGGAGTTGTGGCTTAGTATTTAATTAATTATATACAAAATTATATATTACAATATTAAAATGTGAGCAATAAATTTAGTATAAAACTTTGTTTTCATTGGAAGTATGCACAATTTAAGAAATGGTTCGTTAATAAAAAAAAACATATTTTAATTAAGTATTTTATTTTAAGAAAATCTGCTGCATATTACTTGATTTTTTTATATAAAAATCAATATATCAGCTTTAAATTGAATATTTAGTAATGATTTTTTTCTTTCATAAGGACAGTTAGGAAAGTCATATTAAATCTAGGCTGCTTTCATTAAGAAGGTTTACAGGCTTTCAGCTGGTTCCCTTCTTCAACATTTTGCATGCCTTACAAAGCAAAAATTCCTCGAATTACGCACACACAGAGAGTTTGAACCTATAATATTTGCCCAAAAGGAAAGTCTGACAGCAAGTGAACCGCATATACAGACAAAAAATATGAGTGCGAGAGTAGGTTCAATGCACCAAACGGTTCAAGCGAGAGGCAGACGAGCATCCCAGTCGTGCAAAATACTTTGGCAGTGCCATTTCCCCAATGGAAATGAGCGCGCCGGAAAATGCAATTCTTGTTGCTGTAAATGAAAGAAAAAAGAAAAAGAAAACGAAAGAGGAAAGCAAACTGAGCCGTTGCCTGGGCAATAGCAACAGCAACAACCAATGCAATGCAATGCCATGCCATCTAAGCTCCATTATGCGCGGTGCGGGATATATATACAAATACATATTTATATATATGTATTCTATATATATATTTATTTCTATGACGGCGCATTCATATATGAAAAAGGCTCATGTTTCAATGAAATGAAAAACCTTAATGAATCCACAACCTGCTCCCATTATCCTGGCAAAGGGCTTAGGGAGTTTTGGCTGTCTGGCATTAAACTCTAATACCCTGTAAAGCAATTTTGATGAGGTGTATTAGAGCATTAAGATATAGCTAAAACAGATAGAGAAAGAATGAAAATGAAAAGGGGGAAAAAATGTGAAAGAGAGAGAGAATAAGAATGGAAATGGGAATAAAAATGAGAGAGATAGAGAGAGAAAATAAGAAAAAAGATTGAGAATGACAGAATGAGAGAGAATGACGGCGAGACAATGTGAATGAGAATAAGAGAATATGAGAGAATGACAAAGAGAGAATGGCAGAGAGAGAATAATAATGATAATGATAATGATAATGATAATGATAATGATAATGATAATGATAATGATAATGATAATGATAATGATAATGATAATGATAATGATAATGATAATGATAATGATAATGATAATGATAATGATAATGATAATGATAATGATAATGATAATGATAATGATAATGATAATGATAATGATAATGATAATGATAATGATAATGATAATGATAATGATAATGATAATGATAATGATAATGATAATGATAATGATAATGATAATGATAATGATAATGATAATGATAATGATAATGATAATGATAATGATAATGATAATGATAATGATAATGATAATGATAATGATAATGATAATGATAATGATAATGATAATGATAATGATAATGATAATGATAATGATAATGATAATGATAATGATAATGATAATGATAATGATAATGATAATGATAATGATAATGATAATGATAATGATAATGATAATGATAATGATAATGATAATGATAATGATAATGATAATGATAATGATAATGATAATGATAATGATAATGATAATGATAATGATAATGATAATGATAATGATAATGATAATGATAATGATAATGATAATGATAATGATAATGATAATGATAATGATAATGATAATGATAATGATAATGATAATGATAATGATAATGATAATGATAATGATAATGATAATGATAATGATAATGATAATGATAATGATAATGATAATGATAATGATAATGATAATGATAATGATAATGATAATGATAATGATAATGATAATGATAATGATAATGATAATGATAATGATAATGATAATGATAATGATAATGATAATGATAATGATAATGATAATGATAATGATAATGATAATGATAATGATAATGATAATGATAATGATAATGATAATGATAATGATAATGATAATGATAATGATAATGATAATGATAATGAGAGCGAGGAAATGAGAATGCGATTGGGAGAAATGAGAAAATGATTGAGGATGAGAGAAAGAATGGGATTAAGAGACGGAGTATGAGAGATAGAGTGATAGACAAAGAGGGAGAGAATGTGAGAGGGAATGAGATTGAGAATGAAAATGAGAATAAGCATAAGAATGAAGCTTTCCCATGATCTATTGATCTAAAACACTTTGAAACCAAGTGCATAGGGATTTAGCGATTCCCACAGTCGCTGAACACATTGGGCGACACAGCTCAAGATACGTGAACAGACTTGCAGCGCATTCTAACCATCTCGCAAGTAACCTGGCTATAAACAACAATAGGCGAAGGCTTAAGAGATTACATCCTCTAGATTATCTTAGAATTACTTAAGCGATGAATAAAAACGTACACTTGCATTTCTGGCCTCTCATTAGATAAGGTTTAGAGCTAAATGCGCTATAGAGTCTAAGACAATAAGCTGTAATTATATAAATTTAAAAAAAAAATGATTTTGGAACCAAAACTTTTCTTAAACATATTCAAGTATCTGAAAACCTTTTAAAGCACTAACTTAACTTAATATAAAGAAAAGTCAAATTTGGTATTTGTTATATTTGAAGCCTTTTATGTCAGAAAGGGTATTTAATAGTCGAGCAATGCCCTCCAGTGGTAAGGTGCCTTGTTATTTATGTATCAATTAAGTCGTACTTCCATGCGCGCAGTTGGATTTGTTTTTGCGTCTGTGAAGGCACAGGGAATTATGTTTTTCGGGAGTTGCATTTGAAAGTTGTTGTCGCGTCGACAGCTGTTTTGTGTTCTGTGTAGGACGACGACGTGACTGCGACTATGACACCCTAAGCGCATTTGGATGGCAAGCAACACCCTTGAAAGCAGGGTAGGGATGACGCCCTAAGACTTAAGCTCTGCATTCAGCGGCAGCATCCACTGAATGAATTGCCGGCGCTTGAAGTGGGGGGTTGGCTGGGTGATTAAATGCGAACCCAGCCCAGCCTTTTATTCACTTTCCGATTCTCTTTCATGCTAACCGCAGTATGGCGGCCCCCGCCCAATTCATTGTTACATTTTTGCAATTATAACTCGCTTTCCCAAAAATTGGGGTTGTCGTAGACGCAGCTCTCGTCGCTCGCGCCTGCCACTGTGCAGCAGCTAAGTCTGTTTCTGAAATGCTGTAAGCATTTCTCAAGTGCTTGCATAGACAATGGTCTTTAAATAACAATGGAACATGCGACGTTGCCAAATTGGTAAAAGTAGGCTAATAACTGCGGATAGAGTTCTGCATGAAAAGTGAACTCTAGTGTGTGCGTGTGTGTGTTAACTGTAAACATAACCACTCTCTTTGGGCACAAAGCGTTATCCAAGAGAGAAGTTGCAATTAATAACTTTGCTACATTTATATATTCAGAAAACGCCTTCGACTTTACATGTAACAAACTCAAAAAAAAAAACCCTAATTAATAACAGATAAATGCGGTCAAACAAATATGAATTGAATCTTTAACATTTCTTCGACGACAGACATTTTCCTGAGCATAAACATATATTCTTGAACGCATCTTAATGCTTTAAACATCTTAAATGAACTCTAGGGTTTGCCTCTATACCACTGGAACATGTTGATTGCGTGCCATTATTTTCGTTTTTGAATTTCTGCAAAGAAATGTGCGTTAAAATTTGCAATTCATAAAGTATAACCTTTGGCAACAGCCAATCCACTAGCAAAAATAAATAAAAAATGGGAAAACGATGAAAAAACACAAGTTAAGTAAGCTTTAAGGCTAATTTCAAATCAAGTCATGACCTTCAATACCCACACAACAGCCACGGCAAAAGACAGCCAATATATTATATGGAATTTGTGGAAAAAATAGCTTGCGGCTATTTGTGAAAAATCAACAGCATGAGGTGGCTCAGCAGCAGCAGCAGCACAGGCAAAGAGCGAGCATTTTGCACAGCAAATGTTGTGCAGGCAAAGAGAAAAGATGTATGGTTTATTAAATATTTCGAGCCTGTGGCCATATTCAAAGCAAACACAGATGTCAGGAGTGGGGGAGCGTCTTCTTCATGTGGCTGTGGAATGGTTACGTGGCGTATGAGTAATTGAATTTAAAACGTTGCAACATCGAACCGGTATACAAAAATCTGCTAATGACTTTGCGGCAAATTTTTCAGCTACTGTTTTCAACTTGACGTCTGCCGCACACTCGAGACAGTCTAAGAGGCATTCGAGTTAGGCAAGTGCATTTTAATTTGTTGCACAAGTCTTTTAAATTTCAATGAACACATACACGCAGCACATACACAGGCACACGAGCGCACTTGAGAGATCAATGACAAGCGGGGCTCTGTCAGCGATGTTGCCTTTACCAGCATCAATTGGCTATAGACCTCTATAGATCGGTCTATCAATTTCTGTATCATGCAACGGAATGTTATACCCAATAGTATCTGTATCCAATTCAAAGTCAAGATCATCGTCCTGATAATTGTATGAAGTGGCGGGGAAAATTTCCTGCCATTTGGCTATTTTGTATAGCAACCATGTGAAGAGGCCCATGATCCAGCCGCAGACGGCGCCAAACGCAATGCAGGTCGCTGTCTTGATCAGCAGTCCATAATCTGAGTGCAAATGATAGTTGAATATCGCCAACTGCTTGTGCAAATATTCCTGAAATTCCATAACAGTACGACTAATTTCACAACTTGAATTTTTCAATATTTTTTCTCTTCAGAAAATTTACTGATTCTGACTGTTCGAGTACAAACGAAAAAGTATTTGTCTTGTCGACAGGAGAATTTATGATCACAATTCCTTTGTCTTTCACATAAACATTCTACTTATTTGTTATCACAGACAAAAAAGTCAAAAAGTCTTATAACAATGTTGCTTGGTCCGATCGAAGTTATTTGCTATTATGTGGTGCAACCGATAATAGATTTTTTAGATAAATTACTAATCTCCGGTCATTATATTGCATTTTATATTGGTATTTCTGTGTTTGGCGTATTACTTGGTATTGTTATGGGCATCGTATCTGTTATATGGTACAAGTACGTTAATCGCGAGGAGTCCAAGAAAGCACAGAAAATCCAACTGGTTAAGGACGAAGGCCAGCTGGAAGCCCATGACAAGCAGAAGAAGCAATAAGATTATTTGTTATAGGCATATATTAAGTATTTCAAATTATACAGGTAAATGTATACCATTTATAAACTAAAGTCTCAAAATCGAATTTAGATCTATTTTATTTTGCATAAACTAAGTCAACTTTGCTGCATTCTCAATTCCGATGAAGCAGTTCATTTGCATCCATGTATGGCTGACAAATCAACGCGAATCGTTTGATATTTTCCTTTGCCACTCTTGCTCCAATATGTGCTCTTGTAAAACATAACGCTCGAAAAATTGCAAAAGTCAATGAAATGTTATTTGACATGCACAAACAGAGACAACGGTGGAAGCCACATGGCAAAAAGAAAAAATAGAAAAAGAAAAAGAAATGGCACAAAAATGTTTTTAATGTTAACCAGTCAGCGATTGCATTGAGGTAGCAGTTTTATTAAAGTTTGCTGTCTTCTCTATATGCTTGAATAAGGAAAAATGCCATACAGAAAGAATGCTTGTACGGAAAAGGCTGAAGAGCGAAATGTCTCTGCATGCTTATTACAAATTATAACTAATATTTATTTTATGATTAAAGTTTGCGATGAGACTATATGATTATTATAAGTTTTTATTATTTTTATAATTTAAAAATAAAACTAATAAATATAATTGTATATTATTATTTACATATTACATACATATATTACGCATATTATATTTGCCCAATTTTATTATAATAATTTTATGTATTATTTTCATTTCTATCGCATAATTAGTATAATAATTAGTTTTATTTATTTTATTAAAGTATTACAATAAACATTTTTATGTTAAAATATATTTTAATTTTTTTGTTGATTAAATTATTCAAATATTATTTTAATTATAATTTTAAAATTATTATTTTTTTTTATTTATTGCACAAAAAACATTGATCGTTACAAAATAGAAAAGCCGACATAAACTATAAATTATTCTACGAAGCGAAAATCCTTTGTAGAACAGTTAATATACCCCATTGTTTGCCTCTGTTACAGGGCATAAAAAAAAACACAGTAGCCACCAAATGTACTCAAATTATTCTCTGAGCACATTTTAATTTCCCTCAGGAAACTACGGCAAAGTATGCAGTCAGCGGACCGAAGGACCCACGAAAACACACAAAACTAAATTTAAGTAAAAATTTCGGCGCACTGCTCGCTTACCCAAAGGATGTCATTTTGCCAAAAACGCAAAATATTAGCAAAGGAAAAAATTGAAACAGGACCACATAATAAAGTAGAAAAGAAAATGAAGGAAAGCTAAACAGCGAGCAGGCTGAGTCAAAGGACAACGTCTAAGTGGCATGCAGTTGGCCCCTGGCATGAAGACAATTTAAGGGCAGAGCAGTTCATAAACAGGGCGCGCGCGCTTGCGTTCGCGCTCGATGAAATGAAAAACGACGCCGAGGCGAAACCAAAAACCAAGCGAAATAAAATTTATTTTAGTAACAAAATTGCGTGACACAGAGAGCATGGGAGGACGCTGTAAATGGCAGTGAGCCAATGGCTGGCATCCACAAGTATATTAAAATGTTGCCCTCTTAGTAAGACATCCGCTGAGAGATAGTAAGAAAGAGTCGCCGTCGTCAGCAGGCGATGGTCTGAGAATAAAGGAAATGATTGGTTTTGGGCGACATTTTCGTTGATGTTGCCGTCGTCTGGCCCAGCGAAGCAACAAATAGCCTCGTTCTGCAAATTGTTGCAAGCAGAAAAGGAAAAAACGTAGCAAAAACAACAAATGGCTAAAGTTTTAGCGACTCGCAAACTTTGCACTGCAATGCAAAAACGCAAGTCAACAACAACAAGAGCAGCAACAACCACAGCAACAACAACAACAGCTACAGTGGGAAAATTAAGTTTCTGCGCCGCTGCGCTGGCAAAGGAAAAGTCGTCATCGCCATCGCCGTCGTTGCCGCCAGACGCGGTCAAATTAAAAGCGCATTGCAAACAGAGTAAGAATTGTGAATGCAAAAAATGATAGACTGCGTTAATACCCTGTGATAAAAACGATCTTGGCCGATGATAAACTGTGAAGGTCATGCAATTTTATTAGTAATGTTATTTAAATGTTTTAGTATTTTATTTCAGTATATTTTTCAAATTGTATTTTTCGAATATTAAATTTTGCAATTATTGTTCAAAAAAACATTGAAAACATTCCAAAGCCTTTGCTGTAGCTATATTAAGGTTGACAGGTATTTAATACACATTTTTGTTAAAAGGATCTCTCTTTATGTAAGCAACTTCAACAGGGCATCAAAAGAAACGCAGCCAAGTCCTTTTCGCAGGACTAATGCAAAGCGGCGACAGTCGCAATGGCTGCGACGATAGCGGCTGCCTTTTTATTGCATACTTTTAGGCCGCAGGTGAAGATGCCCATGCCACGTTCGCTGTGCCAGTATTTGCGCTATTTGTTGACATCGTCTATAGTCGTAAAGCGTTATACTCGTCCCACTCGATGTCGTCAATGTTGCCAACTTGACGGTTTTTATTGCTTTTCCTCAGTCCCTTATCTTATGCCGTCGTCATACACTGCGTATGCGTGCTTTTCCCTATAAACTTGTGTGTGTGCGTGTGTGTGTATATGCCTGTGCATTAATTTTCAAATATTTTCGCCGTTTGTTGCCTTTTGTATATTGCTTTTGACTTGGCTATGGCAAATTTATTTATAGGTTTCGATAGGCATCTCATTGTTGTTCTTTGCTGTTGTAATTGTTGTTATTGTTGGTTGTCGTATCGTGTGCACAGGGGTTGCTTTCTGCTGCGAAAAAGGTCTGTGCTCTCCCACCCATTAGAGCACTGTAACCGTAACGAATTGTGGCTTTACAGCAACGTTGATTGAGGTGTGTAAATACTCTATCTCTGTGAGACTGCGTTGGCAATATTGATATTTATTCTTCAAGAATCGAAGGTTTCATATGCACTTGAAGAAGGGATGTTTAATTAGCTATAGAATGCATATTAAATATAATAATTATATATGCCTGAGACTTTGGATATATTCTTACATTGGCATTAGTCGGGCATGCCATCGAAAAGGATATATAAATCTGATCTGGTCTATTATAAGTGAAAGCTGTCCAAAATTCTTTGCACTCAATTTGTAATTCTTTTTTAAGCTTACATCAAATTGTCTCTATATATACATATATATTGCAAGAGCACATTTTTTCTGTTTCGCTCAATATTGATTTCTTACACATCCCAATTATCTCACCTGCTCAACTTTGACCTCCACTAAATGTTATGTGCACATTGAATGCCAATTGCCTAGGTCATTTCGATTAATTTGCTTGCTAATAGCTCACACATAAATAAGAAAAACTCGTACAAACTGTGCAGTTACTCAATATTGTTGCCTTTCATTCGTCCATTGACCATTGACCATGTGGAATACCGAGGATATCCGCTTGCTGCGTGGCGGACTTTCTCAGTCGATCTATCGTCGATTGTTTCAGTGTACTGCCTGGCTGCTCTATGGCATTGCACGTGGGTGTCACTTCTTCAAGCTGCGCTACAATGCACAAGATAAGCGAATGGTGGAGATGCAGTATCATCGGATAATTTCGAAATTAGTTTTAGGCGTTAAAAGTCTGTTCATATTGAGCGATATTGTGGAGTATGTGGTCCTGGGGCTTGCGATATGGATATGCTTCTCTCTCGTCGAAAATGCCAGCGGACAGAACTACACGCTGAGTCTCTTCATGCAAGGTATTATAGCGTACGTATTTCGTCGCTTATTGCTCTTTTTGCATTCGCAGATAGATCGCAAAGTGATAATGGATCTGGTCAACGAGATATTCTATATCACCCACACAATTGAGAAGAAGTTTGGCATGATATACCACGGCGAAATGTGCCTATTGTGCGTATACTCGTGCAAGATATATCTGAGTTATACAATGCTGGATGCCATGTGGCATAAGTTCACTTTTCTGTGGATCAACTTCTTCTATTGGGTGCTCTTAGAGTACTGTTGCCTTGGCTACTTTATCTATCAGTTAATTCTGCTCAACTGGTATCGCAATTTGAGCTTCTTCTTGCAACGCTTTGTAGAGTACAATGGGAATCAGAGTTGCATATCTGGCCGCTACCATCGCCGTCTGTTGTGGCTCTTCAAGCTGCACTTACGTATTAATAATCTGCATAAGTGTATTCGGGAAAGAGTCGCTTGGCTTCCAGCTGCCATCTATTTGGAAATATTCTCAAGTATTTTCAATTTGACATTGCTGATTGAGTGCATCGTCTATGCTGAGGATGAGATCGATAACAAATTGTATATTTTGATGGATGGTTGCCTCTGCCCGGCCTTAATACCCATTATCAACGTGCTCATAATTGGGCTGTGCACAGATCGCATACGCAGCGAGGAGCTGATCATGCAGCAACAAGTTGTTTTCGTCAATTTTCTGTATGTGCGTAAAAGTTTTCCATACGATTTTCGCCTGAAGGTGATCGACAGTGAGGTGAGTTAATTAGTTCAGCTGTCTTTAGAGTAATATCTATCTGACTGTTTGCAGTACTTTTCTATGATTGTGAGTCAAAAATTGGAGCCGTTGCTTAACACTATCATTTTGGATACCACTTGCGATCGCAGATTCGCATTCGACTATTTCTTCACAGCGATCGTAACTGCGCTTTCCTTCGTACAATATACAGTGTCGACAGGCCAAGACCTAAAGCAGTGCGTGACACATAAGTAAAGCGAATGCCTGGAATGCAACTTTGTTTTGATGAGAGCAAAACCAAATCAATCATAGCTAATTGAAAATTAAATAAAATAATTATTGTGCTGAAACTACAACAGCTGCTGGGATGATTTTGTTCTCTTATTATTTAATGGCTATATTTTATATACCCATATATATACAGGGTATTTTGTACATACAGGGTAAGAGGCAGAGGAATATCTGGCAGAGCTCGTAAAATATATACAAAATGTTAAATAGCTTGAGTTGTCTTTGACTGAATATATAAGAAATACTAAAGCCTTGAAATTCTTGTTTACCAATAGCAATACGAAATTATTAATTTGTTCCCGTAAACAATTTCATTCCTTTATATCCATAGAAATTGATAGTTTCATTTGGTTTGTAAGCGTAGGCTGGAGGCCTTAAATTTACTGTGGAGTTGTCTGTCATGACTACTGTAGCGCCCAGCAACCAGTGCCACGCTTTACATTGTAATTTGAGGGAGGCAGTTGTCTCAATAGATATAGACTTGAAAGAGATTTCTATTTGTAAAGAGATTTCATTCATAGCTCGAGCTTATTAGTTCTGTATCATTCTTTGAATACTGCTGCTGTGTGTGCATCGACAGCTTTGAAAGGTTTTGAAATTCATTATATTTTCTGTTTACAGAAGCAAATGGCCCAACACGAACAATAAAGTGGAAATAAATATTCTTAAATTTCTATAAATGAATTAATAGCTACATGAAAACTTTTGGTACTTTTGGACGTTTTGAATATTATTAATTTATAAAAAAATCGTCTATTCGATATGGTTAATTAATTTTATTTGAAAGTAGATTCTTTAAGTATGTAAATTAAATCTCATTTTCTAGTTTGTAACAAATTTTGAAAAACATCTGTTTATTTCTTCATTCGCATTGAAGTTTTATACATTTTGTACTTGTTCGCTCGAAAAAGACAGTCAGTCAACAATATGGCAGCCGTTGTCGCCGCATTGCTGCCACTACTAACACAATCCATCACAATCACAAAGCCAACTCGACCAGACACAGACGCATACACTCAATCACATGCATACGAACAGACGACGTTCACACACGCACAGATATGCTGGCAGTCGCGAGGAACTCAAATATATAGTCATTCAGGCAGGCAGTCAGTTGGGCTGTCATTCGGCAATAATACCGCAGACCAAAAATGCCTCAACTTCAATGCTAGTCGGCAGCGATCTGCCCAGTAGGAGTCAGGCGCAGAACAAGGATGTGCATACCGTCGGTTGGGATGTGGAGGGTTGAGGCAGGGACTCACGGGAGGCGCCAGGCCCCAGACGTCGGCTTACCAACCACATTTGTCATTTAAGCTCAACCAAATGTAATATGAAAATCGGCATGAGCGAAAATGTCAACGTGCCAGAGAGTTTTGGCAGAGAGTGTGAGCAGCGAGGGCGTACTGCAATGGGCATATGGTTAAATGGGTGGTTGCCTGGGTGGTGCTGGTGGTTTCGCGGCCTCGTCGCAGCAATGTTGTGGAATTTCCTGTCAAGCTAATTTCCTTTGGGTGCAACGTTGGCTGCCATTTGGTTGGCTGACTGAATGCCAGCTTGACTGTTTGGTTGGCTGGTGCTCGTTGGCAGCTCGTTGAATCAATTCACCTGCATGCATAAAATATTTTCGTTAAAAAAATATTCAAACATTGCATATTTTATAGTTTATTGACTGCTGCTGTTGCTGCTGCTGTTTGCTGTATGCTTGTTTTTGTTTTTGTTGTTTTGCGCTGCACAACTTTTTGACTTGTCAACGTGGCCGACTATGATGTTGTTGCTGTTGTTCTTGGCTGCCCTTTTGGCAATTTACGTGGCGCAGTTGACACAAAATGTGCGCCATGTAGGTCGTCCCAGTTGGATACTGCACCGTGCCTCCTGCCTCCCACCAACCACCTCCATATCAGGTGCCTTGCCACCCCTATCAAAGCCCCAACCAACTTTTCAGTGTTCCATTTGCCATTTACCACCTTGACTTGTTTGCCAATTGCAGTAGCAACAGCAGCGTTTTTCAGCGTTACGTGTCGCTACATTTGGGAATTGTTTTGTGTGTTGTGCACATACCAAATATATATTTACAAACGCACACACACCGTTGCTAACATATATAAATATAATATGGTCATGTGAGCGTATCGTGTGGGTGCAATTTACATGTACTGCGTTTCTGGAATGTGTTATTAAAATTTATGTGCGAAAAAGGTGTCGAAATGCGGGCCAACAACAACGGACATGGGACTCGAGTCCCGTGCTCCGAAAAGGACATCAACGACAACATGGCCAACGAAACATATATTTTTTTTACCACGCACACACATATTAATTTGTTTCTTTCTTTTTTGTTTTATTTTTGCTCTCAACAAAATGTTGAATATTTTTCTACTGCAATTTAAACAATATGCCTGCTTGTCAATAATTAATAATGCGAAAAGTGTGCAGCAATTGGAATCTTGAAAGTATTCAACATCATTTTTAGCCCTTGTTAAGCGTAAAATATATATATACTGATGTGTTCATAAAAATAGTAGTCTGACTGAGCACTAAATATTGTGCAACAAAACGAAGTGATAGACACAAAAATTTGAAAACAATTTGAAAACTAATATTAAGATTAGAATTATTATTAATGAAGATGTTTTTTTATTACAAACTTGGAAACAGAAAAACTAACAAAACTTAGTTGTTCATAAAAATAGTAGTGGCTAAGTCACGATTTCACATTATAGTTTAACTTCATATTATCTACTTTTATATACTTATTGGTCTAGTTGCAAATTCATTATTTTTTATTACGACTTGACAATAGTGTAGCATGGAATTTTTTATGTATACAAATAAATATATATATATATATATATATATTTTTTTTTTTTTGGTTTATTTCAAATGTTGTTATTAAATTCACAAAATATATCTAGTCGAACTATGCAGACGTGTTAATTGGAACAAGTTTCCATACGCCTATAATAGCCTGAAATTCAATTTTATTTTTAAATTTAAAAATTGTGTAAATTAAATATTATTAAAAATGTCATATCGTCTTCAACTTTTGCTATTTTAAACATTTTGAGTTGTAAAGCAATAAATGTAAATATGAAATATTTCAACAATTAAAGATGCGGTAGCTCGAGTTTCCGTGTAACCGCAGTTAGGTACTCTTTGGTAGCGACACGCGAAGTAAGTGGTAAATAAATAACGCATACGTAAAAGCCAAATATTGCGCATACGCTCTGCTGTCCAAGGTTTTCTGTCATGCAATGCAAACTCGAGTAAGGCTTCATTCGAAATTCCAAGGCTAGAGCTGTGCTGTTGTTTATGCAATTTATATAAATTTCTGTTGTGGGGTGTCTTGACTTTTGTCTGTCATATGTGACATACATCAAAAACTACATAACTTTTGCTTTTATTATTTTTTTTATATATATAAATTGAGTTATATACAGCAAGTTGCCTTTATACATTTTTGGCCTCGTCTCCTTGGTTTGTTCTAAGCTGCTTTGGCTTACCATTTGCTTCCACTGTTATTTTAGCATCGCGCAGCATCTTGTGGGGCCTTGCGGTTATTTGCGTGTCTGCAATTTTGTTTGGCCGCTGCTGCTGCACTTTAGAGCCATTTTTCGAGTGGGTGTAATTAAGAAAGCAAAAAGCGAATGCTCGAGGGGCTGCAACGAGCCAAGGAAAACGACACTCGAGCTTAGCCAAACAGAAAACTGAATGGCGCCCTCGTCCCAAAATCTCTCTGCAGAGTTTTAAATAAAAATATCATTAGCTGACAGATTCAAAGATGTGCAGACTCTGTGATATTGCGGTTGGCAGGCTCTCCAGCTCGTTCTACTGTTCGCTTATCAGTTGTAGAACAGCAAGCGGCCGTTAGCTCTGCTCTATTTCTAGCCAAAAGTTAAACTTGGCTTAGCAAACTTACAAATACAAACACACAGAAGCTTATATACACAGAAAGAGACAGAGAGAGAGAGAGAGAGGGAGTGAGAGAGGGAGAGAGAGTTTGTGTGTGCGTGCGAGATTTACACCTGCTGCATATTGTTGACGTGCCACATCAGAGTTGGCTGTTTTGAAATTATAAACCTTCTGACGCCGAGTGGTCGTAGCAGCTTTTAGCTCTCAGCAGGATCAACATATTCCTCTGCTACCTTTCTCTCTCTCCCTCTACCTCTCTCACTCACTCTCACCATCTCTTTGACACTTGGCTGATACTTTTTAGCAAAGCTGTCAGTGTCAAAGTGACTGTCAACATGCCATTCAAAATGAAAATTAATAACAATATGCAAACAGCAGCAGCAGCAGCAGCAATCGCAATGCCACAGACAGCCACGCCCACATAACTGTGCACATGTATATGCTGTTAGAAATGCGTGTCTGCGTCTGCTCTGTAACCTGACCACATGCAGGTGCAGCTTTCAGTGGGTTTAGCTTTGAATAGCATTCACTTATTTTTTACGTTTTAATGCAAAGTTGTCAAGTTCAACAATCGATAAAATTACATATGAAAGCACTCGATTGCAATATGGAAATTGTGGTTCTTATTTGTCGCAGTTGAACATATACAGTGATAAAAGTTAATATTATATTAGGCTTAACGAGTTATGTAACCTTAATTGTTTTAAGTAGATGCTTAAATATATAGAATAATAATAAAAATAGGAATAAACAATTTGATACATAAACTTATATATCAAAATAATTTTCTACAATAATTATCTGATCAAAGTAGATTTAACAGAATTTTTTATGCGATTTATCCAAAAAATGATTTTTAATTTAATTTGAATTTTTTTAAATTTTAAACAGTTTCAAATATTATCTATGAATTGATCCAAATTGTATTACATTTGATAGACAGCAATGCTTCTACGCCCAAATGAACTCGATTTCATAGTTGCTGCTAGTCAATTACAGTATATCTTGCTGTCTGGGCTATTTATTTGTTCAAATCTCTTGGCTGAAACTGACCCTACTCTCATCTTGTGCTATCACTTATTAGCCACAAGACCATTGCGCTGGCTTTACGCTAACACCAATTGATCCCACGACCTATTACAACATACCCTGCAATCGAATGCGCCCCCTGCAATCTTCAAATCTCGTTCCACGCTCCACACTTCATCTGCTGCAAAGTATTTGAACACACACACGAAATGCTTGGTTGGCACAAAACGTAGAACCGACAACTGTTCAACTAATTTCAAATTAAACTCAACGATGGCGAGGACGTTCAGCGTGCTGGCCTTCGCGCGTTTACCCCATCACATGCCGCACGTCCGTCCACTTTGCTTTGGCCGCCGTTGTCCTGCCAAGGACTATCACGAACAATTTTTCAGCATTTAAACACTCAAGTGCCAAGCTAATAAACGATATTAGTGCCAAAGCTCATTTCAACAAATATGTGTGTGTGTGTGTGTGTGTGCAAGTGTATACAGACAGTCGACTCAATGCTACTGTTGCTGCTACTGCCACAGCTACTGCTGCTGCTGCTGCTGCTGCTGCTGCTGCTGCTGGTGTGCAAACATTTTCCAAACAGTTACCAAATAAAAATGATTAGGAACGTGACTAAGAGTGCGAAAAATGTTATTTACTTAGCTGATGTGCGCTATGGGGCCAGACACAACGATGGGTTATGCACACACACACTGACACTCACATACATACATGCATATGACACACATATACACTCGGATACGTTGTGTGGGCGAACGACAAAAGTTTGGTGCATTGCGGCTGCCAAAATGTGACACAAAATATAGCTGAACTAGAAAATACCACTTAAAATAAGACATTATATGTGGTTTAAATAAAAGTTAGTTAGACATATAGCAGACATATATATTATATATATTTAATTTAATTTTTAAATACGCTCTACAGCATACCCACTTTTGAAATTGCTACAGGGTATGCAAAGAAGTTTCGGTGGTTGCAGCACCGCTTTTTCTTCGCCTTTTTTGGTGTTGAAAAAATACTTGAAAATTACATGAAAACTACGCACAGCAATGGCAATAAATGACAACATAGCCAGGGCACGCCCACTTGTGCGCCCTTCAGTCAACACTCGGCGCAAAATTTCATATCTTTGGGGCTTTCACGAGTGAGTGTGTGCGTGTGTGTGTGAGTGTATTTGTAAGGGGTTTTTTCATCATCTTCTTTACCACTTGCAAACTATTTTTAAACAATTTCTGGGTGCACGCAATGCCACGCCCAGCCCACATGACGGCGCCCACTCTTGGCCAAAAGGGAAATGGCGCTGATAAGAGTTTTGTAGCAGCGGCAAAAGCGGAAAAAATGCGTCGTTATACAATATGCAGCAGTCGAGTGGGGTGAAAGGAAATGGATGGGTGCCTCTATAAGTGTGTATGTGTTTCTGTGTGTACGAGTTCTGCATATTTGCACAGTGTAAACTTTCAGCCGAGCAAGAGAGCGAGCAGAAGAGTGCACATTGTTTTTGCTGCTGCAACTGCTGCTGCTGCTGCAGTTGTTCTGCCGCTTGAAAGTAGGCAAAACTATTTAAAGGCCAAAACTGAAATGCACTGCACTTTTTGGCCAAGGATTCAGTTGCATGCTGCAGCAGCACCAGCAGCAGCAGTTGCTTGTTTTATTTCATATCCTGTGGTTCTCGACTTCCTTCACATGCGTTCTCGGCTTGCTGGCAGGAAATGTTGATAAAAAGTGTTGCCATAACGAGAAACGTCGCCCCATTTAAATCATTTATGGCTACGAGTATGCCAGCCAGCTCACACGAGCTATAAGCATTCAAAATACTTACAGAAACACGACGTTTAATTGATTGCAACTGTATGGGAAATATGTGCGAGATTAAGAAAAATCCAATGGAAATTTCATAGACATAGAGTTCAATCGATATGAAGCCTTAAGTCAACTAGAAGCTTTAATAACGAATTCCAATATAACATCAAATAGCAGTGCTTTAGCCGGGACTGCTCGACTAGGAAATGCCCGGAACTCTGCGAAGCGCTAATATTCCAATCGCTTTTACTGTAATATATAATAATATATATAATTCATTTTCACAGTAAATTGAATGTTTTTATCTTTTGTGGTATTTAAGCTACGCTTAAAAAGAAAGTTTAATTATCGAGTTTTATCGATTATAAAAAAATAAATGATCGAAATCAAAATGAATCGACTCAACTCAGCATCCCGATCAAATATATATATATACTTTATGGAGTCTACCATGACTCCTGCTCCTGTTAGATACAGTTTAGGTAAGCCATTACAAAGCGAACTTCCATTTTTTATGGGCTTGGGGTATAAAAAGTGTAAAGGGTAGATTATTATTTATTTATTGCATTTCTAGTCTTAAGATTGTAGCTTGGCCATTTGGAATTTCATTTTGAACAGTTCAAGTATTTCTCTATTGACCGCAGTCGGCTTTCCCGCAACACCTTGCAGTGATTGATAAATCTGACTGCAGACAATTGAAAGACAACGAACTGAAATCGTGGTCAAGGAAAAGCACTTAAATTATAAAACACAGCTCGGAGCTGTACAATGAAAACCAACTCTGAGCAAAAAGTGTGAAATCAATGATACATGGCCACTCTGGCCAGTCGCTAGACCGAACGAACCGCAGAAGCTGAGAGGATTTTAGCATTTTGGCCGACATCAACTAAAGTTCAGGCTTAGCTCGTGTGTGTGGGTGAAATAAAGTACGTTTTTTTGTTGCTTTGTTTTTAGTTTCAATGTTCGTTGTTCGCTGTTGGTGCACACAAAACATTTTACAATATTTACAACAGCAATAAACTCATTTCCTACGTGGGCGTGGCCAACAGCAAAATGAATAAGAAAAAAAGACAAGCAAACAAATGTACAAAAACACAAATCCAAAGACTATTCCGTATCCTGTTGACTAAACAGATGTACGCTTGTATGTAATACACACGCACACGCACACACACACACACTCACACAGTTAACAGAATTTTGTCTTTTGTGAGACTGCTGAGAATTTTGTCTACGTCAGCTGTTTGCCGTTGGAATCCAACCAAAAGGAAAATCCCAACCAACAGCACATTAGTTAAGTATAAAATTTTAATAGTGGCCGTGGCACAAGTCTGAAGCCCCCACCGCCCCACCAAACACTGGCCAACAATTTGTATGACCCACCCATCCAATGCTGTGACAACTTGCCCACAGCCAAAGGGTAGTCGGGTGGAGTGGAGTGGTTGGTTGGTTGGCTGGCAAATTTGTGCAAATTTGGCTTGTGGCCAGAACTACTTTACAGTTGTGCGGGCAGGCGGCTGAAATTGTTGTGAAATTTTAACTAATATCAGACAGAGCGGCATGGGACGGTTTGTTGTGGCAGTTTCTGAAGTACTTTTGCACTTTTGGCAGATGTTTCGCAACAGAATTTAAATCTGAATCAAATACGGTTATGCAGCTAACAAGTAAACTCATCTAATTTGCAACTTCAATGTTGGAAATGAAAAGGAACAATTTTAATACATATTTAGCATGTGTTTGATGAAGAGCTATGTTTTAACAAATCAGTTAAATTGATATACTTTTTGCGAAATTAAAAGCAATTAGTAGCTTAACTATTTCAATAGTCTTCATATGGAATGCTAGGTCAAAACGGTTAGCAACAACATGTTTTTGTTATATTACATTATTATTTTATTTATACAATTCCTTAGCAGCCATTCGTCTCTCTTCCGCATATCTCTTATTTCTAGTCTCTTGTTGCTCTGCGCAAATGTCGTTCAGCAGTTTTATTTCATCAGTTGCCATTCGGTGTGGTTTTTGTTTAGCTAATATTTGCTGCTGTTGCCGTGAGTTGTCTGTGTGCTAGGTAAAATGGCAAATCAAACAATGCCACACACACGCACACACACACACACATTTATCTGCTGTGTGCTTGGGCACTTTGTTTGGCTGGGTAAATGTAGCAGAAATCGTATTTAAGTGAATTCATGCTGAAATCTTAGTTAATTTTTATGGCAAATATGTTAAGCTAACAAAGAGCAGCAAGGAGATTGTGAGCCGCTTACAGACATGTGTTTTCAGCCATTGTCCCTGCTGACAGACCTAAGCTCTGCGGCTTTCACATACTAATTGAAGGCTAAGTAACTGAAATTGCTAGACAACGGGTCAGTTAACTTGTCTGTGATTGAGTTGGGCTATTTAAAATTGCCATACGAAATAAATTGAAGATAAGAATGTTTTACGTAGCGTATGCTTAATGCTATCTATTGCTCATACGTAACGTATGTTTTGTTGGCTTAATATCTTCCGCTGCAACGACTACAAACAATATCATAAATAATCGAAAGACTTGCATGCAGAATATTTGTGTTCTTCTTGCGCAAAGGTCGCATTGTCATGTCCCAAAATTTATAGCCCGCAATTCATATGGCTGCTTCTTCTTCCTCTTCTCTTTTTTGGCTAACGAAGAAAATAGATAACTCATGGCACACGTTTGGGCGCCGGAGCCAATTTCTGTCAAATGATATGTTGCTTACCTATATATGGGCTAAAGTCTCTTATTTTTGTTTTGTACTCTATTTTGATTATTATTGGATTGCATTGTTATGCAATGGAAGTCATTTGTGCACGGCTTGGGCGTGACAGACGACGATTGTGTTTGACAATTGCGTGCCCGAAAATAGCAAAAAATTCTTATTGGATTTCAAAGACATTGAGAAAATATGGCCATGCCGTGCCATGGCATGTTACATGCTCTACAAGTCTATTGATTTGTTATGACGACAAACTGACAGCAACGAGGAGCTTGGAGGCGTCTGCTGGCAGCTATAACAACAGTGTCTATCATTCATTTATATAAGCTAAAAGGAAGAAAAAAAGTGGAAGACGGAACCATTTTTACCCATAAACGACAGCAACATCGTCAAGTGTTGCCATGGCCATTGTTGTCGCTCCTTCTGCTATTATTGGTTGCCATTGCTGTTGCTGTTGCTGTTGCTGTTGCTGCTGCTCTTCTTGTTGACGTTTTCATTAGCAAATTAATTTTAATTGATTACATTTTATGCGCAAATGTGTAGACAGCAGCAGTTCGTGCTCTTCGATATATTGAATTACCATTTTATTTATAACTTGGCTGGCTTTTTATTCAGTTTCTCACTACTTGCCGTCAATTTGGTTGGCAATAATGTGATATTATTAGCTGATTTCATTTGTGGGCAGACACAATTTCATTACAGGTAACCTGAGAGCATGCCTGAAATTGCGAGTGCTCAATGCGTTCCTTGAAAAACCAATTTGAGCTCAATTTTCACAGCCTCGCCAGCTGTGAGACTTTTCTGTTAATGAAAATAGAGTACAGATGGCGAAGTGCTCTAGGAGGTGCTTGGGAATACTATTCTAATTTGATGAATACGTTTCATGTCGAATGTGCTTCGTTTGTGCGGAAACTCACTCACTATATGCACTTTATGAATGGACTTTATTGATCAGTTTTTGATAATGGCTAGCTACAGATATGAATACAAAATATAGAAACGATTGAACAAGTTGAAACATTTGTGATCGACTGAGCGATGGCATTAAGAATTCACTTAGTTGCTGCTTGAGAAGTGAAAATATTGCAAACGACTTTATAATAAACGTTCGCGGACAGCTAAACTAATTTATATGCGATATTTGCCACGCTTCAATGAGCGTAAAGTAAAGCGTAATGGGTAAAGGAAGTTGACAGTGAGCCACAATAGTAGCTATAAACTTTGGGAACTATATAGTTTGACAAGCTTCCAAGGTGCGTACCTATATCTGACTCGAATCAACCTTTCATTATAATGTGTTGTCTTTCAGAATCACAATTTCTAGTCGCCTTTCTTTACCCCTTGACAATGTAAGCGACCCTGTTTAAATTACTACTAAGTGACGCAATCTCACTCTCACTCAGCTACAATCGGAACTCTATAACAGAAAGCTCTCAGCCTCTCACTATATTTGAGAAATAGTATATAGTATTGCATTGATTGTCGCCGCGTTTTATTTAATATTATTTTCTAATATCCAATATATTTTGCCATGGTTTCCCACAGCAGATAATTGAAGCATTGATCACAAGTGTTTTACATATGTCTTTATAATCAATGGTTCGACGTTGGGGACGTTTGGAAGTTCGTGAATGAGTTCACTTGAAGGCATCAGGAGCAGAGCACACTAAAAACTGCTGCAACAGTTGAAGGCAATTATATATATAGCTATGCTCAAAATATAGAAATGATAGTCAAATTACCACGCCTCAAAGATGGAAACTATATCCACTCTTCAATAAATAGTTGAAATGTCATATATTAAGTTTCATAAATAATTTATTATATTTGCAAAAAAAGAAAATAGTAATTCCTAATTTGCCACGTCTCCATTAATAATATATGAGATACTAAAACGTCTTATACATAAATAAAATATATAATACATATATATAATATATAAATCATAAATCAATTTTCAATTCATCTATCAACTTATTTTACGCATCTTTTTAGAATTGCCTCAAATTCCATTCACACTTTTGTCACATTAAAAATAAACCCAAATCAAATTTGGTCTTAGACCATTTCATTATTTCAAGCCCACGAAAAAGAAGCTTGTGTAATGTGCAAAACACCTTTGCTTATTTTTAGATTGACTCTCAACTGCAAGTTGGAAAAGTTTCTGAGCACGCACCGAAAACAAGAATAAAAAAACACAAAAGTTAAAAGAACTTTTCAACATGTTAACTTTAAGTTCAATTTGCTGCAATGATGCGACAAAAATTCAAACAGCGAGGGGCAGCTGTAGCTGTAGCTGTAGCTGTAGCTGTCTGCGCGTCTAAGGTGTTCTTATCTCAAGTACTTACCTTGTTGCCAGATCCCGATGTACGAAATTCATTTGCTCCAAATGCTTCATGCCCGATGCAATTTGTGTGGCAATGTAGACTAAGCAGCCATAGCTACATGGCGTTGGTTCCGTGTGGTTGGGAGTGGGCGGGCGCCACGTAACGGATGCCGGGCGAAGGATGCCAACGTCAAATGAGAATTTCAAAAGTTTTCGCGTGTGGCAAGGACGACAACGGCGACGATGATAGCGGGGCGGCAGCAGCAGCAGCAAAGTTAACGAAGTTTTTACATCCGTTTGCGCATGTTGTTGGTGGTTGTACGGTGGTTGTTCGTTGGTGGATCGGCGTAATCATTGAACACGAGACCGGAATTGTAGCGTCGGCAAATGGCGTCGGTACAGGAAGCATGATAAAAACGCACGCAAAAACGCAACCCAGAAAAACCAAAAGAGACAGCACATTAGAACAGCATTCAAAGCTAAGCAGCCAAAGCACTTTTCGCCTTCACTCTCACTCTCTGTTCACCTACCTCAGACTCTTGTTGGCCAGCAGTCCGCTTGTTTCAGCCACATGCTCCTGCAGAAATTGATTCAAGTCACCCAGACAATTCGAATAGTCCTGCACAATGCATATGGGCTCGTCGCGCAGACAGGCGCCCACCAGGCGAGCCACGTTCGCATCGCTGAGGCGCGCCAGCTGCTTGGCCTTGCTGCGAAACTCCTTTCTTAAATGATCACCAGCACCAGGACGTAGTGTAGCAACGGCGACAAGGGTGGCACTGTTTCAAATATATATGTATATATATGGGAAAGGATTAATTAGAGTTGGCTTTTGTGGGCAGGCAATACCTCATACTGAGTTAATGTCTTAGCTTAACAATAAGTTACTTCAACTGTCCAAAGCTCTATGCTTTTGTGGGTTACTTATGTGAAAACCACAGATCGTTCTATCATTCAGTCGGTCGCCCGCTGCGCCGTCCCAGTTATCTTCTACCCGTCCAACAACATTTTCAATCTATATCAAATGAAATACGTATGCCCATGACAATTGCTCTCTAGCGCAAAAATCAATTAGAGCAGCTCAACAATGTCCTGTTCGATGTCCTGGGCTGGATGCTATTGCTGTTACTGCTACTGCTGCTCCATCTCTACCGATTCCCTGTCAATGTTCACTCTGGCAATTTTGATACGTTTCGTAACAATTCGATTTGCCTGCTTGCTTTAATAGTTTTGCGGTTAGAAAGCCACAAAACGTATTACGTATACGTAATATTGCACTGCAGTGGCAGAAAAAGCAACAGCAGCAAAGGCAGCAGCAAAGATGACCCCTGGCTGCAGTAACTGGCAGCTGTATGCAAAATAATTAACACACACACAGACGCAGACGAGGGTCTGGCGCTCTCTATGCTAAAACTTCAAGTGGACGTACGAGGACGACCTCGCCTGGCCTGCCCGCCTCTTATGTGGGGCGTGGCCGTCTGATAAAATATTAATAGACAGCTGGATAGACAGTTATCAGACAACAGATGGACTTTATTGTCCTAGACCACAGACGCAAATTATAATAGACATGCAAGTGGAAAATCAAACGCACACAGATTACGCATACGCCGTGTTGTCTGCGAAAAATTAAAACCATTTCCCTGCCTGCATATAGAGAATGTTGGAGCCACGCCCATTGCTTATACGATATATATGTAGATATATAATGTGCAATAAAAAGCTTCAATTAAACGGCAAAAATGAAATCAAAGGTAGCGCTGCTGCCACTCGGAAACCGTACACAATGACAATATATAGCTCCGGACTTGTCTCGCCTACGTCTGGCTCTTGCTGCTGTTGCTGCTCCGGGTACTGGTTGTTGACATTGCTGCTGCTGCTGTTGCTGTTGTTGTTGCCTTTTTGGTTAAAGTTTTCATAATGGAATTTCTGATAAGCTTTTTTTGTGGCCAGCATGTGCTGCTGTTACCGCAGACGTGGCATTATATCCCGCAAACCTGCACTCTGCAACCTGCCACCTGCAACCTGCAACCTGCAACCAGCAATCAGCTACCTGCTGCTGGCCGAGACGAGGGCCAACTCTCAGCCTCATATCGGTTTCACTTTGCTTTATGTCCTTTCATCTAACCATTTCATGTCCTTCATCTATGTGTGCGTGTGTGCGTGTGCGTGTCTGTGGCATTAAAGTATTGCGGTTTTTCTTATTGTCAACTATTGTTGAACGAATTTTTGATTTTTGTTTTCTATCTGACAAAGCTTGCAACAGATTTGCCAGTCTCCATATCCAATTTATGAATTGGCCAATCATTCTCTTTTCTTTTTTTTTTTGTCAATAGCAATATGTCAAAAAAGATATTTTATTTGCTGGTAACGTTTCATTAGGATTTTGGACATTCAATTTTATATACCATTGATTAGTTACAAGTGGATTGCAGTTAGACGTATGTGCAATTTGAAGTTAAAAATTTGTTCAAACAGATGCAGCAGGCGATGTGTGAAAGAAAGGCTGAATTCATGAATTTAAACTCGGTTTTAAATTTAAATTATTTGCCTTGAAGTTTTTCAAAAATTCAATCTTATTTCTATATTCTGTTTGATTTTTAATATCAAGAAACTAGTCACATTTGTGCATCTATTCAAAAACTTTAGTCATACTTTATATTAAACTCTCTCGTAATCGCAATAGCTGCTATGGCCCAATCTCTTGGTATACATTTAGCTGCCGAGCAGTTTAACAAAGTGCATTGAAGTAGAGCTCTTCAAACGGCAGTAGCAGCAGCAGCAGCAGCAGCGGCTACCATAGAGAAGTGTAGTTGGAAAATAGCCCGTAAGCCTAATGCAGCTCATTTTGTGTTGCTGCGGATTTTAGTTGCATTTTGTGAATGTTTTTTCGGCCGCTTGCAGCAGACACAACAACTTGTTTAAGTGGATTGCGTGGGTGTGGGTGGTTTTGGGTGTTTAGTTAGCTAGCGAGTGGAGTTGGGTCTGGCATAGTGTGCGGTACTTACTTCAACACATTTGTTTCGCACAAATGCAGTTCACCAAATACGCCAGAGCCGAGCTTCTCGACGATGACCAGCGACTGGCGCGGAAACTCCTGCACTTGGCAATTGGCCTGCTCCTCGTTGATGTCGGCGAAATTAGCGCTCATATCGAAATTGTAATGATGTGGTTTGCCGCCTGTTGGCGTGGGCGTGGTCGCTGCCGTATTCGAGGAGCTCAAACTTAACGAGCCGCTGCTTTGCGAGCCCGCCGGCCCCGTCACCGGCTTGCTGCAAATTGGCGTTGCTGCGTAATATTTCTCCGGTGGCGGCGGCACGGGCGGCGGTGGTGTGGCCACTGCTGCAGCAGCGGCAGCTGCTGCTGCTGCTACCGAAACAACTGGTGCCGCCACTATGGATGCGTTCAGAGAGCTGCGGGCAGTGCCAGTGGCGCCAGCGGCATTCGGCAGCAGCTGCTGCATGTGTGGCACCGCATAGTCCTGGCACACAATGTCCGGCACATCTGTGTAAAGAAAGAGACAAAGAGAGAAGAGAGAGAGAAAAGAAGAGACACTGTGAGTAAAGGCAGGTTTAGAGTTCAGAGAGTGTTAATTTTTTTAGCCATAAAACTGGGCGGCAAGGCAACTGCATCTCACCGAAAACAATAAACTTTTAAGCGCCATTTTACGTGCCAGCCAAAAGTTTTTGTCGGGCTAACGAATTATACAAAAAGATGCCACAACATTTTACCGAAAGTTCAACTGAAATTTACACTCTGCTACACAAGTCGTAAACGAATGCTGCGACACAAGTTGCAGGTCTGTTTTTAAATTATTTTAGCTCAATTTTAGCTGGGCAATAAAACTGAAATAGGTTGGACGAAAAAATTGATCGTAAAATAAATTGTGTCTTGTGTTTAGCTAAAATGAAGATGAATAACTTAAGTGAATGAAACATTTAAGTTGGAGAAGTAAAGAGAGTCAATATTAAATTAGAATTTTAATTTATAAATAAATAAAAAATATTTATATTTATTTTCAGTTCAATAAAAATTTTGCACCTTATTTTGCCTAATTTAATTGTAGATAAAATTTTCTTCAAATTCTTTCGACTTTTATATATATAATTAACTGAAACATTTCTTATGACAAGTTCTGCATTTATTAATAAACAATCACGACATATATTTAAGAACTTTTTATTCCCCAAAACCACTTTCTCCATTTGTTAACCAAACTTGAAATTTGCCAGAACTCACAGCGAGGGCCAAAAATTTGCAAAATTCTAAACTTAGTTAATCTAAGGTAACAAACACAACTTTCCAACACATGCCACAGAAGTTGAGTGTTGTAAAAGACATTTGTTTTGCAGCGTTCCACTTGCCCGCTGTTTAAGCATATGAAGACAGCCGACAGACGAGGCGAGCCCAAGTCCGACTCATAAATTGAATGCTGAGCTGGGGGCAAGGCGAATGCAACTCAGGGCTGGAGTAGTTTGTCTGGTGCTCTGGCAATTGCCAGCTCTATTGTGTGATGCCATCTCGTTCTGGTATTTGGGCACTTTTGTCTCTCGTTTTCATTTGTCTTGTCCAGGACTTTTGTGCCTTCAACTTCAAACTTTTCCCATTTAGTCAACTCTCATTGCACATAGAAAAGAAAAAGCATCTGAGAGAGGGACAGAGAGGGCCTCGGGACAAGACAAAATGGCGTGTGGCAAAAAACTAAATGAAATTAATTGCAACTTGGCGTCGTGCCGTCTCCCTTGCACTCATATTATATTCACGCTGCGCTCTATCCGAGTCAAGTTTTAATTTTATTGTTGTTGTAATAACATTATTTAGTTTGTGTGCGGCTCATTGTCAGTCTGTTTTTCGGCCTCTCTGTTGGCTGTCATTTTTGCATTCGCTATGCCAGCAAGTAGTGGGAAAACATAAAATAACACTGAGAAAGAGATAGCCGAACAGAAAATGCGAGTCAGATAGAGACAGACAGACCGACAGTCTGAGAGATAGACAGCCAACGAACGTTAATGACAAAACTTTTCGACGACTGTGCAAAATTCGTATGCAAGTTGTCGGCATATGCATGTGTGTGGGTGTATGTGTGCTTATGTATATGTATGTATTCGAGCAATCAGTGCCTCAGTTTTCGAGGTTGAGCTGAAGTCTTGTGGCCTTAAGATTTCAACTTGAAACTACAAAAATCTCAAATACTCTACATCAATTGAAGCATAGTAGTCTACTTTCCGTGTGAAAAAAATTATTACGTTGAAGATGATTATATTTTAAATATATAAAAGTCTTTGATAAGCAAAGGCCTAATAATAATTGAGTAATTTTTTACATTTTTAAGCAAAACGAACTGAAAATATCTTCGATCATTTTTAAAAATTGTACTATTTTGTTATATTAATTGAGTAACTTTTTTATTAAATTCGGGTTTCTATCTATATAATGGTATAAATATTTACATATAAAATTCATGTTTTCTACTGTGCTGACTAGACTATGCTGTCTTGTTTAAATTTGATTTGGGTTGAATCTTTAGAACATTTCTTGGAATAAACTCATCCATTTCTTTGAAATTTGCAAAATGATATCAAAGTAATAAAAACTTTATTACGTAGAAAATATATTGTTTTCTTATATTTAAATATTTATGAATAGTTAATAATTTATTTTTAATACAATAAATTAATAATATATTAAATTAATAATAATAAAGGTTGAGAAAATAAGTTAATATATATTATTAACTTATTTTCTCAGCATTTTTCCTATATTCAAATTGTATTAGTTTTAATTTAGTAATATATATCGTGTCTTTTATTAAAATACTTTAAATTTTGTTTATATATTTAATTTAAAAATTCGTTTAATATATATATATTAACAAATTAAAAAAATATTAAAAATATATATCTAATTTTTTCATAAATTAATTAATTAACTTTATGTTAATTGTAATTTGAAATTAAAAAATGTTCTGTAGATTCATACTTTTTGATAATTTTACTAAATTGGACTTCAGTCTGAATATACGTAACCTTAAAGTAAAATATATATTTATACTAATCAAAATTCATGTTTTAATGCATTAATTGACTATATAAATAGATATATTTTTTATTTGTTTTTCGTAATCTATTTGAAAAACTCTAAAAACCAAATGGTCTTATGTAGAGTTGAGTAAACTGCGAAACGTTTTTACGTTCGTTTCGTGTTTGAATGCACGCTTATTGCCCTGTTTATTTGCATGCAATGTTATTATGTGGAGTTTCTGGCCGTGATTCCATTGGGTGGGTGCTTTGCCCGTGCAAATTGGCAGTTGACTTCAAAAATGGACTTTAATTGGAGTGTGTATATATATATATATGTGTGTGTGTGTGTGTGTGGTTGTGGAGTGAAGTGGTTGTTGCTGGCAGAAGTTTTGCAAGGAAGTTTGAAGGACTCAATTTGAAGCGTGCGGTACGCGCGAGACTGTGACGAGTGCTGCAAACAGAAATGTATGGGAAATTGGAGTGAAGCATGGTTAAAGCTTGGAGTTCCATGGCTAAAGTTATAATTTATTTGAGCTAAATTAAATTATTATGGCAGCGGACAGACAAAGACACTAGAGGCGGTTGGCGTCGGGGACATTGACAAATATTTGGTGCCCAGTTATAAAATGCACCCAAAGGCAACATCAGAAAACTTTTGGGTAAATGACTCGAGCGCATGAAAGGCGTGCCATAAATGTTGATGATGACGATGACAATGGCTATGATGACAATAATGATGATGATGATTATGATGACGACGGCTAAGGAATGTGTGCAAACAATGTGCTTGTGTCATGACCACGATGTCGATTTTATGCGCAATGCTTCCACCAGAGATAAAGGACGCAAAAAATGTGTAGCTTGCCTTTAGGCGACGGACACAAGACATTAGAATTCATTACAAATTACGTAGCCAAACTTGTAACCCCAAGCCGCAAGCTCTTCGTCCGTGTGGCAATTAAACAATGCACATGTTCCTCGAAATCTACATGAAAACTCAGCCAAGCTGCAGACGCTGACATTTAGTTACTCTGCCAAAGTACATGGCACGTGTGTGTTGGTCATTTAACTAGCTAGTTAAAGGTCTTATGCATTGAGACTTGTCTAGTATTTAATTATTGACTCTTTCAGTGAATAGAGTAAAGTGGAACGACGGACTTCTCTTAAGCGGATTAGTAAGTCAGCAGATGTCTCTGCTGGCTAAGCTACTGTTAGACTTTAGTTGAACTCAAAGGGATTTTATTTCAAAGAGGTAATCTATAGATGGCTTATAGTTTTGGTATAGCATTCACAGATCATCATTATTTAAAGGCATAGTAAACAATTTCGAAATTGGTGGCAAATTTTAATTATTATTTTCAAATAGCGCTAAAACGCTCTTTTGCAGTATTAAATTGATCTGTGACATTTACAGCTGAAATTTGCGACAGTAAATTTTGTAATGTTTTAAAATATTATAAAAAAAAACTTTGTAAAATATATTTTAAGTTTTGTGGCAAAACGAACTGAAAATATCTTCGATAATTTTTAAAAATTGTATTATTTTGTTCTCAAATTTTTTATTTTTTTTTTAAATGAAGAAAACATTCTTATAATAGAATATTTAAACATATAAAAAATTAACTAAGCCAAGACAATTTGTTAAAACTTTGTCTATCAAACATATATGAGTAAAATTTTATATATGCAATATTTCATATAAAGAAACGTTTTAAAATAAAAAAAAATTATATATAACTTAAAAGAACAAACAAATGAGAATTAAATCGCATTATTGTATCAAAACGTTTTACTGAGCTCTTAAGCTTTTTCTAATACCCTCTCCATTTTTTGTTTTGCTGGTCTGGCGACTAAGCAATTCAAAATTATGTCCTGCGGCGCGAACAACGTGCGTTATTTTTTTTTGTGCAGCTTCTACCTATGGATTTTTTTGCATTTTTGCTGGTTGTGTTCCGGCTGCTGCTTCAGCACCGCTGGCAGAGTCCCTCACAGTGGACTATCATGTTGTGCGCTAAATTAAGCATTGCTTCGTAGTCGCATTTCTCATTTTTTGTTGTTTGCTGCAACATTTGCATGTCCTGTCACAGGCAGGACGCAAAACATCAAACTCATCAGTTGCAACACCAGCAGCACCAGCAGCTGAAACAGGAGCAGGAGCACCAGCAGCTAGCACGGCTTAAGCTCTGGGCGCTGTTTATGGCCCAGGGCAGCATCAGCATCCCAGCCATGGTGCAATTGGATGCTGGACACCTCTTGCCCCATTTGCGTGAACTCACCTGTATAGTCCGGGGTTACATGCTGACGCTGCAGGTCATTCATGGAGCAAGCACTGGCCGCGCTTGTGTACATGTTCACATTGAAGGGCTCATGGTACAGACTGTTCTTGTCAATGGACGACTCATTGTCATCCATTGTTGTGACCACCTGAGGGCGAAAGGTGAATGAAAAGAAACAAAAAAACACATACATACATATGGGGCGACAGTCTAAAAAAAAGGAGGAAAAGTTGACGCCTAGCTCTTTTTGCTGAGTTTTGGCCAGCCACTACAGTACAGCTTTTAATCATGATTTCTGCATATGGGCCTTGGCCTCGCTCTGGCTTTGTGCGTTAGTAGCAGCAATTTTCAATTCAATTTTTACTCTCGTTTGCTTATACTCTACGTCGTTTTTTTTTCTTTTTTTTGACGATGTTTGACATGCATTTTGGGTGGCGTTAACTGGCCCCAATGTGCGACAACAGTTTGTACACGTTATTGTAACTAGGTGCCTACCTTTAAGATGCCATTGGCATTGCCATGGCCACTGCCAGTGCCATTGAGTCGCTTATCAACGCCGCCGAGCGTGTCCGGATTGAAATTATGCTGGAATGCATCCAAAACATTGCCACGTCCGCGTCCGTGCCTATTGCGAGCTATTATCAGCAGTATAATAGCGACAAGGAAGAGAATAATTGTGGCCAACACTGTGATTATGACGCCAACGAAACTTGTTTCCGGTTCCTGATGGTCAATGGGCTTCGGCGAGATAACTGCGGAACAGACAAAAGTGCAGAAGAGAGCAACGATATGATGTGTTATGAAACAACAGACAGGCAGTTAAACTCTAGCTAAAAAGTAATGAGAGAAACAAAACAGAAAAAAGCAATATGGTAAACTGCAACGTTTCACAAAACTTCGTATTTAATGAAAAAGTTTTTTCCCAGTTTTTGTGCATTTTCTTGCAACGGATGGAAAAGATTATTTACGGAGCGAAAAAAAGAAGAGCTATAAAAAATATTCGAGGCGTGATGTAGCTTATTGTTGGGCTCTCAATTGCCCACACTCTTTTGTTTGCTTCGGACTCATTGTTAATGATGAGAGCGACTAATTAAAGAGCTTACACTGCACAACAAGAATTTAGTTTTATATTTGTGTGAGCGGCTTTAAATATGAGTTGAACTTTATAAGCCATAATATTTATCTATTATAAATATGAATTTGATTTGAATTTTGTTTGAGTTTGATTCTTCTTCAGAAGTTCATTACGTTAAGTTGATTTACAACAGAAATTTGTATAAATTGAGCTAATAATCTATTAAATTTCTCTCTAAATAGTTAATTGCAATTGTCACTCTACTTACCTTGGGTGGTGTGTTGACTTCTCTCACCACCACTGCTGACTGCGCGACCCACCTCGTCGCGCTGCAACGGATATTCGGATGTATTTGGGACACCGGCGCCGCCATTCGAAGGCGGCACATTGAGCAGCTCCTCATCTGTGAAATTGCCCACTACGGGCACTGCAAATAGCAAAGCAGAAAAAGCGAAAATAAGAGTTAGAAGACTGACATGAGTGAGCGGCAATTGTAAATGTGGGTTAGAATGCGTCGAGAGATTCGCCAGCAGCAAATAGGCTGCATTAAGATGGCTGGCTAAGAGGTATCTGTGGTGCAGCTAGATTGGGTGGCAACTGTTGGCTGACAGCTGCCCGTCTTGATAAACCAGCCAAGCTAATGGCTCTCACTGAGCAATTAGCGAGACCGTAAAGCAGAGCAAGAAAGCAAGAGAAAGAGAGTAATCACGATTATTATGATAAATGAGCTATTGCTGCTCCGTGGGGGATGTCAACGTTGACGCTGAGTAGAACGTTTCACGTTGAGTGCCAATTAGTGTTGCATACTTTTAGGTGCCGCCCCTAAAGGAAGGCGTTGTAGCGTGTGCAGTGTTTGCTGTTGACCTTTCCAGCCAGCCAGGCAGCCAGCCAGACAATGCTATCATCCCGCCCAGACAGTCGTCAATAACAACAGCTTGACCCCTGCCCAACTGCCGTTCCATGGCTCCTACTGTTTACCCAGCGGACTGCTGCTCTGACTGTGTTTTGCTAGCCAGTATGGTTCGTATCCAAATGCATTTCCGCTTCGAGCGTTTGTTGAACTCGCGCTCGATATTTAAAAAACCAAACGACGAGCAGGAAATTTTGAAAAATTTGCTGAGCAAAAAACAGTTGAGGGAAATGCAAATTTTTACAGCTCTTGGCATTGATTTTGAACTTGTTTGCTTTTCTCTTATTGTTGTTGCTATTGTTATGTTAGGAATTGTTTTTGTTGTCGATGTTGTCGACGCCGCCGCCGCCGCCGCCGCATGTCGTCTATTTTCTTTGGCGTCAAGTTTTTTGTTGGCACAAAAGTTTTTTGTTTACTTTCGTGTGTTTGAATTTGCCATGCAAATAGCGACGGCAACAAAAATTTGTGCCATTCTGTTGTTGGTTTGGGCAATGCTTGTGGCATCAAAGTTGCTCCGCCGACACAAGAGTAGCGCTGGGAATTTTGGGTGGCAGGTGGAGAGGCGGGGAGCTGGGCGACAGACGCTGCCCAAATACCGCATCATATGTTCCGTGAACCCAAACGAACCTCAAAAATATGTTAATTTCTTGCGTTGCCAGAGACAAAATGTTAATATGAGCGTTTGATATAATAAAGGTCGAGAGTTGGGGAAATAATAAAGACATGTCTCCATAGGCAATTGAAAATACTTTTTTATATTTTAATTACATAAAATATGAAATGAAATATGTAGTGTGAAATGTGATAATTTAACTGCATTTCAGAGTTGGTTTTTAAGTCTTCAATAAGATTTGTTATTGAATTTGGAATCGTATAATGTCTGTCTTGAGTGTGGAAATATTTTAAAATTCTTGTGGAAGACAGTCGCTCGAATTTAAGCATGAATAGCATGAAAGAAGGTTAAGGAAGAAACACAGAAGTCGAATCCAAGTAATCCAGAAATAAAGTTAGTTGTCACTATTGATTCTCTCCGTTCACCCTGTATAAAAACTATCAGTTGATATATGTAAATATATATAAATATGTGTTTTCGAATCAATGAAAAGCTACTGACTTCGTCGGCTTAATATCAAAAATAAATAGAGTCTTATTTGTTATTTTATTAACAATTTGAGCATAATAATTATTTGCTGAGCATTTGTAAAACAAGCAACGAAGAGATCAACAAATATTACGAAAGCACTTTCAATTCATTTCATTTATCTAAAGTGTCCTGTTTGCAATAAACAAAATATTGATGCGGATTTATGTTTAATTTCCGTCTGCATAAATTCTCATCAACTTTTCCATATATCAATTAAATACATAACTATATGTTTCTTTGCTCGTATATATATGTGTATATATGTGCATTGCTTCATAATCAGTTGGAATGCACGTGACCTCCATTAACATCGCATTGTTTGGCTGTCTCAGCTTCCTTCCTTTACTGCCAAAATGCATTGATTGCATTATGCACTCGGCAATTTAATGCTTTCAATATCAATGCACTTTGGCTTGGCTTGGCACTTCAACTCAACCATTAAGCAAATTACGAGCCGAAATTCCAAATACATGTGAAACTCATGCACATTGTTGCAATTTGCTCGAATGCTCAAGGCCAGGCACTGGCATGGCCCAACCCGGCCCGGCTTGCCAGAGCGGCAATACAATGCAGCAAATCAACTGCATCATATGCTGATGCAATTCATGTAGCATCAACTACACATAGTTATCCGCATTACCATCTAAGCGAACACATACACACATACACTCACACACTTAAAAAGCACTCTCAGATCTCGAATTCAAAACGATTTTCAATTAGAAAGGATTAAGCGAGGGAAATTGCAGAAGGATTTAAAGCGCAGCATCAACAGCGAAGTTATTGAAATGAATTTGTATGCTTTCGAATGCTTGACTGACTCACCGACTAACTGTCTGAGCGATTGAATGAATGGATGAATGAATGAATGACAAACTGTACAAAATGCATCAAAATCCAAGCATGCAAACAACAACAAAAACAAAAGGTCCCTCACAAATCTGGGATACGGGGCAACAGCATGCAAAAATATATTGCAATGTTATTGATTTATAAGGCAAAGCACTTGCACAGCTTAAATACGTTCCGACTAAAAAAGGAAGATGTAAAAAACACACTGCAAAAGGGGAATGCTGCAGAAAGAAATCTGCACAAAAAAAGAAGGGAAAAAGGGAAAACAAAGCGAAGAAAAAAGAAAACAAATCTATAAGCAAGACGAACTAAGACAGCCAGCGCCAATGGCAACGGCAACAAAAGGGAATCGCAAATGAGGAAAGTCGATGATTAAATTCCCTACACAGAGGGTTAATCAGCAAGTATGATTATGCTTACAAAGCGGGCGGGTGTAGAGAGTAACTGAAAGCTCAGCAATATTTAAATAAACTGCAAACTTAAATTAATTTTTACAACAATATGAACAATGTTTATTAGAGAAAAATATGTTTCGGAATTTAAAAATATAAAATATATTAAAAAGAACTTCTTTATATATAGAATTATGTTTTCGTCAAAAATAGTAGAGATAAATTTAAGTCTTTAAAATTCTATTTAAGAAAGAGAGCTAAAAATATATTCTAAAAACTTCTTAAAATCTGCAATTGGTTTTAATTTTGGAAAAATATAAAAAATCTTTTAAAGTCTGATTTTGTTTTTTATGTTCTGCAATAATAATTTTAGGTTAGGTTTTAGTTTTATTAAAATATCTTAGATAGAACTTTAGTTGAAGCTAAAAGAATCTAATAGAGTAATTGAATTAATAATTTAATTCCTAAAACTTTATTCAAGAATGTTTTTTAGTAAACTTTAGAAAAAAATCTTGAAAATTCTGATATATTTTTAAATGTTGTCAAACAATCATTTTATTTTAATTGGACTATTTTTAGTAGAATTATTAATAAGACTGAACAAATTATAATGAATTAAATGAATTTAAAATTTAAATAAATTTTGAAAAATAATCCGGAATTGTTTTTATAGAAATATATAAAAATGGTAAAGAAATAAAAATTGCTAAAATATATTTGAATAATTAAAAAAAAATGTTCAAAATTTTTATTTTATTTAAAATATAATCGAGAAATGTTGGTATTTTTTTTTAGTTTCATACATGCAACCTAAAACTCAAATATTCAATACAAAATTTTCATAAATTAAAAATGTAGTAATTGGCAACTCATGTTATCAAAACATTTATTACAAAATAAGAAAGTACTGCCAAATCTCTGAGCTTTTCTATTCTTCACATTTAGCCATTTCAACTGCATTTTACTAACATTTCAGCAGAGTTGGCATACCTCTTCCGCTTTATAGGGCATTAAAAAGCAGTGCAGAGCTTTATTATGCAACGTGTAAAAAGAGGAAGCTAGAGACAGGAAGGCACGATGTTGCTGCTAGCTGCGAGCAGGTCTCTCTCCATGGCACTGGCTGGCTATGTGTTTCGTGCTTCGTGCTCTGTGTGCTCATTGAGTTGCAAATTTCAAATGCACAAAAGTAATGCAACTCATTTAATTTTCACAATATCCTTGTGCTTTGCTTCTGGTTGTAGTCGAGCATATGCTGGGGCTGATGTTGCCGCCCCACCCCACCGGTCCACCGCCTGAGCTAAAACATATCTCTCTCGCTCTCTTTCTTGCTCATTTTCGCCCTGTCTCTGCTTTTGTCACTGTGTGCATGTGTATGTGTGTGCTTCCGTTTCCTATGCTTGTTACAATGGCTGACTCGGTACCCCAGTTCGATTCCCGCCCGCTGCCGGTCCACTCTCAGTCAGGCTGCTTTGTATCACTCTATGCACAATTGCACACAGCGCACAGCTCACAGCTCACACATATACGCCTGCCACACTCGTACAAAAACAAAGCTCCCAGCTGGCTTGGCTGCGTTGTGAGTTAAGTAAAAATTGGTTCATAGCCTGCCTGCTCAGTTGGTAATATATTTTGCCCCATCGACACAGAGTCGAGTCGGATTGAAGCAGAGCCAAGTGAGCCAAGGAGAATCGAGACGCTCCAGTTCGAGTCGTTTGCCAGGGGTTTTAATGAAATGCGCAACGAATTTTTAGTGTCAGTGGAATTTTCAATTGCTCAAAGTTGTTATTGTTGTTGCCATAGCAGTTGCAGTTGCAGTTTATGTTTGAAGAGCCGCTACCGTTGGCTGCACTGAGTTTTGTAGTTTGCCTGAGTAAATTATGTTTACTGTTTGGTTTATTCGTTGTATTTTGTAGCACTGTTTTGCTCTAAACAAGCCGTATGAGGATTTAAAAGAGAGGCGCAGGCGTCTCTAACATTCGTTTTAAACTCAGGTGCAGCAAGTGAAAATTAAACAGTTCAAGCAAATAGAGGCTCGACTATTTGCTGCCACCTCAGCTGAGCCATAAAAATGTTTTGAGCAAAAATAGGCGAGATGTTGGAAGTGCTTTAAGCTTAAGTGATGAGGAAATGTGCATAGATATAACATCAAAAATAACATTAAAAAATATCAATAATATTTCATTGCCTTTGATGTAGTTGTGAACAGTATTCGCAAGCTTTTTTTTTTTTGTCTTTGAGGTATTTTCGATCGATATGTATTGAATTATATATAATAATAATAATAATTTTATGGCTTATTTATTTAAGTATATTGGCGTAACTAATGTCAACAAAAAATTAAATAATTAAGATATTGTGCATCCTAAGTCAAAACAAAGAATAGGTATTATTCCTGAGAGTTTTGTGATAAAGACATTTTTAAACTGTTTTGACTAACCCAAAAACACTTTTGGCTTCATTTGTGATCGCAGGTAGTAGGGGTATGAGAATTGAAATAAAGTTTTGAGTCGCAAGGCACAGCAGTGAGTGCAAATCAATCATTTCGTGCATCAATATTTTTTTTAATTTAATGACAAGTACTGACACAGGCCAAAAAGGCTTATACTAGAGCTACAAAGCCATCGATAGTGGCTCTACGCGATGGTTTCAGCCATCGATACTATCGATGTATCCATCGATTTATTTAACAACTTGGTTTAATATATTAAACAAACTAAAAATATTAAGATAAAACTAACTGGCTTAACTTTGTATTTAACTTTTTTTTATTAAGACTAAATCACTTTAATGGAAACTGCCAATGGTCGTTACTATATTGAAAATACTGAAGTATGCTTAAAATCTTAATGGATTCACTGGTAAAAGTAAGCAGAAAAATCAAATCTAAAATATAATATTCAAATTTGGAAAAATGCATTCACAAGAGATTATCGTAGCCAAACTTTTATTTGTGTTAAAGAAAATCAATATAATTAATGGTTAGTTAATATTTAATACTAGAGTTGTATCAGCAATCCCCTTAGTGAGATGATATATTAACATCGAACAAATTCCATCAATTTGAAAACTGAATATTTATCGATGGTCTCAACAGCTCTAGTTTATAAAGCTTTTGACAAGCTGAATTTATATCTCTAATGTCACTATGTTGTTAATGCTTTGAAATGATTTAGATGTGGACTGGTATACGTTAATGAGAAACACTTAAGTTTTTGTAAGCCTAAAATAGTTTTCTGTTTAAAAATAATAGTATAGTCGTTCAAGTTTTTATTCTTGAGATATTTTGAATAAGATGTAGAGAGCGAGTGTTCTTCAATAGCTCAGCAAACTGAAATAAGCCAAATTCAAAATCCGAATTTTCGTTTAGCAGTTAATATATCAGTTCTTTCTTTATTAAAAAATATTCTTTGCAAGTTTAATATACACCTCAAATAGCAATATTTCATAAATGCTCTAGCTGAATCAATATAGTTATATCTACATTTCTTCAACAATATATTTCTATTTATTTCCGCTCCATGTAAATCGCTACACTCATTCATATGCACTCCAATTATCTGACCTAATTGGACACTTAAATATTTTTCTCTATAATTTGCTAATAACTAACCAATTTATTTGCTGCAAACTGTCGCTTTATCAACGCTTTAAAACCGCTAACAAGTCAACGCGAACGAGCATAAAAAATTAATTTAAACTGCAAACAACGGAGGCACATCATCTACCTGGCAGCCTACCTAAGGACACCTCAGCCAACATCCCCACTGCATAGCCGTTGGCGTTGACAATAAATGCATTCGCATTTGTTGCTGGTGGCGCACCATGTGGCCAGCAAGGAAGGTAGCTGGCAGCCCAGTTAACCCTTTTCGTTGTTGCGCTTCTCGCAACTTTTACGTTTTGCGTTTTGCGTGCTAGTGTTACATTTTTTAATAAAATAATTTTTGCTGCAACAGTTTCTGCTTTGTTGTTATTGTTGCTGTGCTGGGCCCAGCGGGCGCTGGGTCTGTATCTCTCACCTGATATGAATGTAATCTCGCTGAGCATCATCCAGCGGGCGGCGAAATACAAATGCAACTGCAGATAACGCCCCAGGCGATGATGTAATTTGATTGTCACGTCGCGTGCATGATCCAGCACTTGGTCGGGCATATAGGAGAACTGAACCGGCTCCCCAACGAACTGGCGTCCGCCAATGCTGAAGAAAACTTTGGCGTGCACAAACACCTGCAAAAGAGTGAAAGAGTGGGAGAGATAGTCAGAGAGATGAGTAACAGTTGGACAGTAACAACTTCAGCGGGTGCCTGTCTGTGTCTGTGTGTATATGTGTGTGTGTGTGACTGGCATAATAATTAAAGTAATCACATTCATTTTCTTTTTTACGACGTATTTGTTCGCGCGCGAATTGTATTCACATATTTGTTAGCCGCCGCCGCCGCTGACAGTTTTGGTCGAAGTTCAGTTATGGACGCGCCGCGGAAGTGCCGCGTAATAAAAGTCGAGAAAAAAACCGAAGAAAATTGAGAGAGAAAAAATTGTATTTACTTTTGGACTGGCCGTTGGCGACTTTTTGGGGCCAGCCGGATGTGTAAGTGTTGTCTTTCCCATTGCCAATTGACCTGAGCATGGCTAATGAGTTGTCGTTGACGTTAAGAGGTGTTGCTTGGACTTTGTATGTCCACGTTGAATGCATTGAATATTAATTGACAAACATCTGCTTGATAGCTGATCAATGGGAATGAAGTTGATATGCGATTTGTTATGTATGGCTTGTGGTGCTCAGACTTCTTGAGAATCTTTTGTAATTGATTTCAACAGGAACATGTTTTTATTGCGTCAATACTTTTGGTCAGATGTTGAATAAGTTTGGTAGAATTTTTTCAAATACATTAATAACTCTGTTAGGGTAAAGAAGTTCCGAATATGCTTATCTTTTCTATCTCTCTCGATGTCTCTCTGTCCCTCTCTCTCTCGACCTATGTGCTTCTTTCTAGCTCGCTGCGGCTGTCTTTAGCTCTCTCTCTCTCTCTCTCTACTAGTTCTTTCTCGCTCTCTAGTTCTTTTTCTTTCTCTTCCTCTCTCTTTCCCTCTCTATCCATCTTCTTCCCTCTCGGCCTGTCTCTCTCTCTCTTTTTTCTCATTCCCTCTCTCGCTCTCTCTCACTCTCACTCTCACTCTCCCTTTCTTTAACTTTCGAGCTCTCTATATCTCCCTTCCTGCTTGTCTCTATCTCTCTCGCTCTCTCTCTCTCCATATCTCACTCTCTCTCTCTCTCTCTCTCTCACCCGTTCTTTCTTTCTCTTTCTAGCTCTCTCTCACTTTGTATCTCCCTCCCTGCCTTTCTCTACCTCTCTCTCGCTCTCTCTCTCTCCATCTCTAGCTCTCTCTCTCACTTTCTGTTTCTAGCTCTCTCTCACTCTATATCTCCCTCACTGCCTTTCTCTATCTCTCTCTAACTCTTTAACAGCCAAACTTTAATATACGAAATTGGATTTTATCTGCAATCGAATTTTCTATTGAAGCTATGTAAAGCTCTTTATTGCCTACTTGCATATGGTTCAGGGTATTCTTATCGCAGACGAAATTCTAATTTCACATTTTATTTTCATCAGATAAGGTTTAATTCATATATATATATATCTAGCTACACACTAATTATTATCTAATGAGAAACTCGAAGAAAGTTATATCCATCGTAGACCAGCTTATCGCCATATCCTTTTTGGAAACCAACCTGTCAAAGTAGTTTTCAACAAACTTTCCCAGCGCTGCCCCTCACACACACCGACACACCCACACACACAGCTGCATCTAACGGAAGTCAACCACTTATAGAGACAAACAATCTGATGAGTCTAAGCCACCCCACACTAATTAATAGGACCACACGTAGACGCTGACCCCCACGACAATGTCTTAATCGAAGCTATAAATCTGAGCACGCATTTTAAAGAGTACACAACGAGTGTGTGAGAGAGAGAGAGACAGATAGAGAAGGAGAATGGGGGAGCGTCGCCGTTCATTAGAAATGCTAAAGACAAAGTCAAACAGGCAGACGCTAACCGACAACACAAGAGCTCAAGAGGCTTATCGAACATCTGACATGTAATGACAGGGTTGGACTGGGATTGGGACTTGGACTTGACTTGACTTGGAGTTGGAGTTGGAGTTGGATTTGGAGCTGAGGCTCAAAACTGTCTGCCGCTTGGAGTTGAGGAACTTGAGGCGCAGGTGCAAGGTGAAAGGTGCAGGCAGCCACACGCGTGTCATAATTAAAACGCAATTAGCATAATTTTGGGCTTATCAATGCATCACAAATGGCATTTTGAGTATTTATTGCATGACCGCAAAGTGTACCCAGACCAACCGTTGCCCGCGCTGCGCTGCGCTGGATGCTCTAAGTAATTTTATGACTTATGGGGCATTTCGAAATGGCGCTGGCCAAGCAAATGGTAATGAAAAATCATAAAAATGAGAATTATAGCGACTGAGCAAGAGACGTGGACGTGGACGCTGTCGTCGTCGTTGTCGTTGTCGTCGCCGTCGACGTTGTCGTTGATTCTGTGTAAATTATGGCAACCATAAAGCGAATGGTCAATGGCCAAGTCAAAAGAGAGTCTCCAGGTCCAGGTAGGCCGCCACCCCAGACACTGGACTCCAGCCCAGTTTAGCTCTGCGTACAAATGGCGGCAACAAATCAAAGCGCCTAGAAAATTTGTGGTAATTGAAATTTTATGTGCCGCTCGAAGCTGCTGCCAATTGGCCAGCATACTTTGTGGTTAATTACGTCAGCAGATTTGTGGACCAACTGAGAAAACTTTAAGTCGGCCTCTAAAGTGCTCTATCTAAAGTGGCATCTCGCTCGAATTTCCTATTCAAATCGAAAAGCATGTGGAAATTACTCGTTTATTTAAAAAACCAAAAAAAGCATCATAAATTTCAGCTTAAGCAGCGAAGTTAAGAATCAGCAGCAGCATTCATAGGCTTTAGTTAGCAATTAACAGGAGAAACCATCATAAAATTAGACAGCTATTTGAATAGATACAAGCCACAAGCTCTTCATAATTAAAAGTTATGCGGTTGTTACAGATTTACTTAAGATGATTATTTTAAGATTTTATAGCTGCAATGGAATTGTCAACAAAAATGTGGTTTGTGGGGGGACAAAACTAATAAAGCTTAAGCTTTGGGATTTAAGTTAATTTTTAAAATATAATAAATATATAATAAAATATATGAAATATTTTTAAAATTTTAATTTGTTTGAGCAATAGCTTGTTTTTTTATCTCATTGTGTGTCTATAAAAGATATATTTGTAAAGCATGTTTTTTTACTGAAAGTTGAAATTTTAAAGCAAAGAAATATATTTATAAATATAAGAAAATTATATATAAAGCAAAAAAAAAAAACTATATATATAAATGAAGTGGGGTTTATTGATCAGAAATTTGTATGCCATTTGTGATTAAGCTTGATTTTGTTTTTTGGCTATGACGAGTAGGGCTTACAATAATCTGAAACAACAATTTTCACAATCTGAGCATCATCGTTTCTAAAGACTCTCCACATGACTCTGCCAGGAATTTTCTAGGGATGTAAAGGTGCATCCATTGTTCTTGTGCTTACTCCAGTCACGCGTACTCATTCAACCAATAATGGAAAATTCAATTATGAACCAAGTACACCAAGTGTTAAAAATATTTTTATAATTTGATGTAAGCCAATGCATAATGAAAAGTCAAATCATTCCAAAAAAATTAAACTATAAGCTTTTAAATGGGTTCTCAACCTCAAAAAAAAAACTCATTTTATATTTATTTCTTTAAGCTGCTTCAGCCTTAAAACCATCTTTTTTTAGCTTTCAACAACGTCAACTTGTGTCGTTCATGGAATTTATAGGTTAATATTTAAATATAGATTAATTCGAATTACTATTATTATTTTGTACAAATGATTCTTTTTATAAGAGACTTCTGTTTAAGATTGCTACAGACATCTTCATCATGTCATATATATTTTTTATTGAAAATATTTGATGATAAAGGTATGAAGCAGAGATCTTTTATGTCTTAAGTGATCAGATTTTTCATGGTATATAATTTTTATAAATTTATAATACTTTTTATTTTGAAAAGAGCTTAGAGTCTGGGTATATACCATAGCCAATCATATAAATGTTTCCATTGTTCTATGTTTTATTAATGCAACCAGATTTTGGCCATGTTATCAATGCAGCTAAGCTATCTGGTATGCCATTAATACTGACCTAGATATATTTATGGAAGCGAAGCCACAAACTAAAATCATATGACCTGACAATAAACAAAACAATGTACCATCGGCATTGTCTCTCAGATGTAATCAATATATATAAAAAAAACCGTGTTTAACCCAATAAAGGTACACATAAAATGCATAATTATAACATCGGAATGTAACCAAAGTTAGGAATCTATCATAGTGGCCCCAGCCACATAAAGTCATGATTAATTTGACACAAATGTGACAAGCATATGGAGCATGGGGAAAGTTGGAGCTTATATTGCTCGAAATATATACAGAGCTAACAATGATAAGATCAAACAGGACGCATATAAAAATAATTAAACTGTCGTACGATACTCGAAACTGTACGACGAAGAAATTGTGTAAGAAATTTATGACATCAAATCGGGTGGAGTGAGGCAGTGAGCAAATGCAATCATATTGAATTGTAGCAGAGTATGGTTTAATTAAAGATAGTGTTTCAGTGTTCTGTTGCCCAGCTGCTGGGCTGGCTACCTTTAAACAATTTCGGTTTCTCTTATCAGTCAACGAGCGCATAACTATCTCAATCTACCATTTAACACATTGCCAGCATAATTTGGGTCAATGGACTTGAAAAAATTCTGTCTGGTTTTATGGGTCCAGATTATGGAGCAGCCTACTATCAGACAGAGCAGCGCCCGTCCTCCCAACCAAGCCATATTCCCTTTCAATGTGTGCCGAGGGGGGTAGGCAAAGCAAAACAAAACAGCGCCCAATCATTTATATGATTGTATTCATGTATTCGTAAATATGCCTGGATACTCGCACTGTGTTTACTTTCGATAAAGACTACGAGTAAGTAAGGAAATTGACTATATAATACTTGGGCATATATGTATATAGTGCGAGTACCTCTGCCCGATTTCAAGTGCCACCTGAGTCAGATCGGGCACGCTGCTGGGTGCGGGCATTTATATCAATTGCGGTTTGTTTAGGTTCGATTTCGTATTTGGTTTGTTTATAAAAAAATGTTCGTATTTTTTGTTTCCTTTCCTCTCTGTCTTGCTATAGCCGTCCCTCTTTCGGACAATTTTATTTTATTACCGCACTGTGGTTGTTGTGCTTGTTGTCAGAACTGTTTAGCATTTATTTGCTCAGTTTGCCGCCGCCAGTGTGTCTGGCTAGCTGGGTACTATATGGAGAGAATGTGGCTGTGTGCGGGGCTTGGAGCGGTTGCGGATCGGACCTCGCGGCGGCTGTTGATTTCTTACGATTTCCAAACAAAAGGCGCAGCGCATTTTGTTTATATAATTTGTTGTCGCTGTCGCTGTTGCTGTTGCTGTTGCTGTTGTTGTTGTATTTTATTTTTAAAGAGCCAATTTATCTGTCCACAAATGACATATCGCGTTGTCTTATATGCAATTGAAGTATTAACAATAAAAATGTGATGAAATACAGTTGCATTTGATAGCTAAAGTCCAATTTTAGTTGCAGACGGTTGGAATGTGTTTAATGGTAGTAGCAGTGGAAGAAGCAGTAATACGTGTAGTATAAAAAGAAGTAGTATTAGGAGAAGTACTCTAAAGAGAATTAGTAATATAAGTAGTAGTAGGAGAAGTTTTACTAGGAGAACTTGTAGTAGGAGAAGACCTAGTAGATACGATTTTAATAGGACAAGTGGTAGCAGGAAAGTAGTATTTGCAGAATTAGAACTAGTAGTAAGAGAAGTAGCACCAGGCGAACTCGTAATAGAAGAAAAAGTGAGAGACGCAAGATGACAAGTAGTAGGACAAATAGTGGTGGTAGTAGACGGGCAAGTAGTAGTGGAATAAATAAATGTAAATGGAATAATAAAATGTAAATGGAAGAAATAGTAGTAGTAGTAGTAAAATAAACAAAATTTTAAGAGTTGTAGTTGAATAATTCAGTGTTCGTATAATTACTGAAAGCAATCTCTAGATCTAATCTCGAACTCACCTGCACATCTTTGGAGAACATGTTGTTCGTGTGTATAATAACAGCACTGAAATTTCGTACTGTTTCAAATTCAAAAGTGATTTCAACTGGACGACCAAATAAAGTATCATTGCGCCAGCCAACCCACTCGTAACCTAAATGAACGAAATTGAGTTATAAACAATTATAAATGCAAATAATTATTCAAAAATATTTATAAGCAACTTCACTCTTCATTCTTATTCAACATGAGCTTATACTATTTCAGCTTCTGACAGATGAACGTCTGACTTGTATCTTGAATTAAATCAAGTAATAGACAAACTACCTCGTTTTTTTTTTGCTCTATTTTTCTTTACTCCATTCTTTATCTGACTTGACAAAACATGCAAAGAGCGAAAGTAGTCTGATCTCCATTATGTCTGATATCAAATGACTCTCTGGCCAGTTTAGCGCAATTTTATGTGACATTTATTAAGCAGCTACAACATGTGGAGCCCGAGCAGTAACTAAAGCAGTCTAGACTAAAGTATTTTATGTGGCAGGCACATGGACTACCAGACTTTTGATTTTATGTAACTAGTACAATATGTGTTTACCTTTACCAAAGCCATTGATGTCCATGCGAAAGTTGTCCTTGCCTCGCTGCCCATCCACCAACTGGCCAAGTCCATTCACAAAACGATCGCCCTCTTCGTGCCCATCATAGGTTTTATCGGATAGATCGATTTCCATACCTCGTTGCACACCTTTCGGAATGCTGTAGGCGACAATGCCCTCTGCAAGATAGCAAGAGAAATAAGCCCAGAGATGAATATGGGGAGCTAGTGAAAGGTAGACCGCAATTTAAGACGATTTGTGGCGTCATATTTTGAGTCGAGTGCAGCTACTCGTAATTATAATCCTATTTTATGCCCAAGCACTGGCTCATGTTGAAATTACATTAAAAAGAATTTAAATTATTGGACTAAGAAAGCAATAAATTAGCGTAGGAACTGTAAATTAAGTATGCGGCATGCAACGGGGCCCACAACTTAGCCGCAACAACGAGACCTTTAATAAAACAATAAAAGAAACTAACTAACTTTCAGCTCTGGGGTCGCGCGCAAATGCAAAACAAAGTCATCAAAACCGGTCGCACGCTTGATTGCATGCTTATAGATACTTTTTCATACATTAACGAACTTCAAGGTACTTTGATTTTTAAATATGCTCTGTAAGAAAGCTTTGTCGTTGAGTATGACTAATATTCAGATTTTTAATTTACTTTTTAAGCTGGAAATATGGAATGCGCAAAGCAATAGGAATTTTGGATATAAAAATATTAATTATTAAATATATTAGCAAAATAATTTTTATTATATAGCATTTTTAATGAGCTCTATATAAAATAAAATAATAAGGAATAAAGTAAATTGTTAAAAATATTAATGAATGATATTAAATATTAAATGATTAAAAAAATATGAATTCCAGATTTTTTTAAGAAAAATTTGTTGATTGAATTGAACCTTAAAGAAAATATGAAAATATATTTATATATTATATCTATATATTTTATTATGTTTTATTATTTAATTATTCATATAACAAATGCATTACAAATTAATATATTACAACAAAGTAGAAAATAGATTAAAAATGTATAAATATATATTGTGGAATATTTATTTTTTAATTTTGTTGATTTATTTATGAATTTTACGAATATGGTAAAAGAAATAAAAAAAGAAATATATATTTTTAAATTTAAGTAAATGATTAGGAAATCTTAAAAATATAAATTATAATATTTAATGCTCTATAAGGGCATATATTAATCTGCTTACACAAGCTGCTTATGTGCTGTTCTATATATATTATATACCAAGAACTTCCATAAAGAAAATCTATTTATATAATCATATACCAAATACTTATTTGCTAGTGTATGACAGCTTCGATTTGTCTCTAGATACCTTCGATTTTTTTCGACCAGCCAAAGAGCTAAGAGATACTTTAGCTGTTTGCCCGCCGCAGGGCATGAACAAGTGCGACCACAAAGTTGAATGGGTATTTAGGGGACGCGGGACAAGAGAGGCAAGTAATGTTTGGTATAATTCATGGCTATGGCTATGGACCACTTACCTTCCCAGGCACAACCAACGATCTCGGCGCGCAGGCAAACGGTGCGATCGTACTGACTGTAGGGATAGATGCGCACCTTGGACGCAAAGATGCTGGGCTGCAGCACGTTCTCCACCTCGCTGTAGGTGTTTATATTGCCAGGAAGTATCTGCAAAGCAAAAAAAAAAGAAAAAACGTTATTAATGTTCCAGCTCTGTGTAGGTGGGGGAATTCGAGCTCTTTGGCCATAAAAAAGCAAAAAGAAATATTGAGAGAAAAAAACAAAAGCGTTCAAATTGATTTTCTTAGCCTGCACACAATAAATCGATGGAACGGTTTCGGGGCTCAGTCAGCCTGGGCCAGCTTAATCGAGGGACACCTACGCAATTCTTGCTAAGCTCGCGATAATTCGCACGTAAATTTCACAGCCTAAAGATGTAAAGATACATTTTGTATCTGTTTCGTTGCTAGCGGTTATTGCGATGCTTATCCGCCGCACCAGTCGACCCGTTCGCGTGATTAATGTGTGAATGGTGAGAGAGGCTTGGCACTCACCTCTTTGCCCTGGTGGTTCTTCCAACGCAGCCATTTCTCAAAGCCTGGCCGCCAGTATTCAAGCACATATGCCTCCGTATATTCCTGGCCCTGACCTTTGCCAAAGCGACCCTGTGTGCGTATGGCGCTCACCAAATGCACCTGCAGCAGATCAATTTGCAGATATTCCTTGAGACCACGTGAGACCATGTGCTTGGGACACCAGGCCCCACCATTATTATCCACCTTGAGTCTGTAAAGAAATACATATAAAAATTTATATTAAATATTAATAAAGAGAACAGGCGTATAATAGCTTAGAGATATTTTTTAACATTTTATTACATTTAATATTTTATTCTTTCTACGAATATTACAATATCAAAATTAAAAAATATGTAGTAAAATATATCGTTAATAATATATTTATTTCTCGCATAGCTTTGAAATTTAGAACATGATATGGTCCTTGATCTGCGTTTTATCACTGTCACGTATCATTAATAATAAAGTCTTCTCGCTACCTTTAGTAAATGTAGTTAAAAGTCAAAAGTCAATATGACTACAAGGGAAAATTAAACATCTCTATCCAGTTAACATATATTATTCCATTACTTTTTTCAAGTATCATTTGTTAATTTGAATGATTAAATATTTATTGTCATTTATACAAGTATCCTCACTTTTGTCAAGCTAAATATAAATTCTTTTTTCTTTTCGTTGATTATAAACAGAATTTATCAATAATTAATTTGAATTTATATTGATTGACTCAGCGCCTGACCACGCCCATTGCATGTTTATTGCCAGGCGTTCGTGTCACAATTTTTTCAGTATTTGCTGTAAACTTGATTTCGTTCTGTCTGCTGTTTTTTCACAGTCATTTGCATTGGCGTTAATTATTTAATTAAATTTAAAATTGGCATATTTTTTTTTAATTCTTCGAATGTGCATGTAATTGAGCTGCATATCGAGTGTGCTATGTGCTGCTTGTAATTAAATGTCGTTAACTGTGCGTGCGTGGACAGCAATAAGCTTGATCCTTTTGCCAGAACACGCATTGATTGGCAATTGTGCGTGGCGACCACTTCAAAGCAACGCTTCAACGACTATAAGTATCTATGGATTGAAAATTGTTGGACTATGAGTTAACGGAGTTAAGTATTCAATCAAACAATAGATTAACTATTTGTGTTAATTTGTGAAATATATTACATTTTATAAGCTATAAATTTGAATTAAAATTTAAATTTTTATAATTTATATATAATTTTAATTAAGTTGTGCAAAGGGAATGGTAAAATGTATTTTAAAAAAATGGACAGTCGTTGTAAAGTCCTAAAAAAGATATATTTACGAGCTGTATGGTATTTAGCTATGTCTTTCTCTCTGCTTGTCTCTATTTCCATGAGTATCAATATTTTGTAAAGTACAAAAGCTAAAAGCTTGATATGAATATTATTATATATATTTTTGTATGAGTGTGGAATGCTTAAAGCTGGACTTTGGAAAATCTATACCACTTGTGTCAAGCCAAGACTACTTTTTCTCTTAAATAGAAAACGACCTTAATTTAATCAATGCGGCGCTTTTTGAATGGGCTCTGCCAATTCTGAAATCGTCGGTTGGAGTCAACAGCGGAATGCGAATTGTGAGTTAAATTACTAGACAGTCTGGCGGCATTAGAATCCAGTTCAGGCTTGTTTGGTAACACACGCAGTACATTAGGTTTTATATGAATATTCTCTTAGTTACTGCAGTGAAAGTTACTTAAAGGCTACTATTAATTTATACAAATCTGTGAATGCATGTATAAAAAAAGTCTTGAAAAAACACAGAAAAAACTGATTCTGCGCAGCGTTGCGGGTATTGCATAGTCGAGCATACCTAACTTAAACACTTGCTTGCTTTTCGAGCTGCCTTTTGCATTTCCTTTAGACTATCACTGCTAAAATGTGGTAAGAAATCAATTTTAAAACAATATATTTACTAGAATTAGTGCTTATGCCAATTAGTTCATTATTATACAATTTGTTTACGACGTTAAAAATGTAACTCTCTTTAGACGATTCAAGTACTGTGCCAATGCTATTTCAATAATATTTGTTATGTGCCAAGGCGTCAATTTGCATACTAAATCATCATTCGCTCTAAATGACTTTTCAACTTTTTTATTTTGCCGCAACATTCGCGCTCAATTTATGAATTATTTCCTCAACAGCTGCGGCAGTTTTCACTTTCAATTTCCAAACTGGCGTAAAGTAGCCGAAAATAAAACGAAAAAAAAAACACACAAAAACAAAAAAGTTAACCACACGATGCGCTGCTGCTACAACTTTCGTCCCTGGGAAAATGGAAAATTCAACTCAACTTGACTCGAAACTCAAACGCCAACTTTTTCGCCAAACTCAAAAACTGCAACTGCATTGCGACAATTTCCTTACAAACACACACACAGGCTGTTTGTTGTATGCGTTGGTCTCTCTCACTCTCTGTGGCTTTGTCTATGTGTGTGGCATACGCTATATGTTCATATTCATATTTCATCTAGTTTGCAGTTCTGCTTGTATTAGAATAAAGCGCACTGCAAGGGGTGTCGAAAGTGCAGTAAATCATGCAAGTTATTGACTCATGCAAAGTCATTTAAACAATTTGCACAGTTTTCTATAGACTGCACAGCATAAAGACATAAATTGAGATGTATCCAGAGCTAGGGGAGCACTGTTTATGGAATTGTTTTTATGGATATTTGTGTTTGCGCAACATGTTGCATGTATCTATTTATTTTTTGTATTCGTTTTGACCCAGTTCAAAATTGCAGTGAAAGTTCTTTGAGTGAAACGTATTAACTCTCTTGAAGCATTAAATTGGTTTTTCATTTTTATTTTTATAGATATTTGTGCTTTTTATAGATATACTCTTGCGATTTCTCTAGACAGTGTTTTCTCTGTTGTTGTTCGATTTAATCTGTCAAGTGTATTATAATAATCTCAGTTTTGGACTATATGTTTCAGATGATATAGTCGATATGTCTACTATAGAATGGCAAATCGGACTATATGGTGTGAGGTATATTTTAATTTCAGACTTGGGCTAGTCTAACTCTTGATTACTAAGTTATATTAAATATTGCTGGGTTGTGTAATTTAACAAATTTATTTGGTATAGCATTCTGAATTTGGAATTTCGAATACTAACAAGTGTTTATTCTCAAAAACGTATATGTATTTAATCTATGTAGTCAAAAGCTTTAATGAAAGTAAATTTTAAGCTTAGGAAATTTTGAAATGGATCCATACGATTAAATATATAAAATCCATTCTAGGCTAAATTAGTTTCTGCATTAAGAATCATCATAAATCATCATAAAAACATTAAGTTTAAATACCAAAACTATTCAATTAATATAAACTAGCTTTTATTGTAATAAAAATGATAAGTTTCAAGCATTTAGTTGAGCACATTTTTGAGATAAACTGTTTTAAGGCTTTAGCATAGTGCAATATTGCATTCGCTTTTGCGTAACTGACGGAGCTTGCGTCTAGCTAATCGCAAATCTCATAATAAAAAACTTCAACTGCTAATTAACTGCGACTGTTGCAGTGGCAGCAACATCAACAGCGGCCGCATCAGCAGTTGCCGCTTTCCATGGAAATTGCTACAAATTTTCCGCTTGGCAGGCGACGTACAAACATATGAACACTTTATCCTAGCGCACAGCAATGCCTGGCGGGGACAGCCGAAAGGGGATGTGTAGAGAAAAAGAGAGGGAGGGCATCTCCACTAGAGTAAACTCATCCATATCCCGCCATGACCTACATTATGTGCTGGCTTTGGTGCTGACTCGAACTGGGGCTTTGCTGCTGCTGCTCTGGCTCATTCTGCGCGATTGTGAGTGTGTGTGTCCCTCTATCTGTTCCATATTTTTTTTGCTGCGGCTGCTGCTACTGCTGCTGTTCCTGTACGCCATTTTTTCCGCTATTTACGTTAATCGCGGTTTACAACACGAGACAGCAGGCCGTATGGGCCAAGGGAACGGATCTCATATGCAAAATAGGCAGCAGAGGCCACCAAGTTGACTCTGACTTGCCACGCCTACCGTTTGGTTCGCGAGTTTTCCACATTAATATCAATTTTGTTGTCATAAATCCAATGAGATGTGTGCGGACCGGTGTGCGGTGGAGCTAGGCTTGACATTTGCCGTTGACTTTTAGCTTTTGTGAGCTAACAAACGGAGGGTATTAAGAAATTGTCTTGGAATTTGAGTAGAAAAGACCAAAAGATTTGCAATTCTTATACAATTATATATTGTGGATTGCCGGATATTTTGGTATTGTTTTTCTACATATATTCAATTTTAATTTTATTATATTTAAATTATGGTAACATAATATTTTAAAGAAAAAAAATATTAGAAAATTATAATTTTTTTTTTAAACTCTAATAAACATTGTATTTAGAGGATTTATATTTTTTTTTTATAATATTTAGTTAAAATATTTTTATAGAAAATTAATTTCAATTAATGAAAACTGTTTTTTTTTAATTTTTAAATATTTTATTCAAAGTCTGAACATTTTTATTTAAATTGAAAATATTTATTATATATTTTCTGTCAGCTATGTTAGGGCATCTGTTAGTCGCATCCTTTTGCATCTTTTTTTTTCTTCACTCTTTCGTATCATTTTCTCACGGCTAAAGCTGTTTATTACCGTTAACATATGGGTCACCTGGGAGGGCACTTTACCATCATTTGCATGACAAGGCTGCAAATGTTTTCTCAATGCGCATTCAAATTGGGCAAATTATGGGCATCAGGCAGAGGCAGAGCCATAGGTAAAGCATGTCTGGTGGCGTCTGTTGGCCAAACGGCTGGAATGCCTAAAAGCGTGCTCTACTTACATAATGCAGGCCCGAAATTCGAGCTGAGCTTGTTATGCAGGAGCCCGATAAGTATGCTTTACACTCGTCTCGAGCAGCCAGCATCATTTTGCATTTCGCATTCAGTTGAAGGTTTTCATTAGCTTCGTTGTTGGCGTTTGTGACGCCTTCTCATTTACGACTAACGAGGCAGATACTTGGATACTTATACTGCTGCCACGGCTACATAACACCCGAAACTTGGTTATGTATATATAAATATATATATACTTATTTTTCTTAAATATTTCTCTACCCTTGGGGTGGCGCAGAAAAGTATGCAGTGCAAAAACAAGTCCGAAATATGCCGTGCGAAAATTTTATGCTAGCATACAAATATTTTCGCTTGCTTTTCCTTCACAGCAAACTTTGCCGAGCAGCTGAGGTTTCGCTTTACGGCAAATTGTTGCATTCTTCTTTCCAGCCAGTGCATGGGTGTGTGTGTGTGTGTGCGTTATCCTGTGCATAGTTTGGCACGTTATGGTCAGCAGCAGGAAATGGCACCTAGCGCCACTTTTATTTAGGCAAAGCTACTAAAATATGCCATAAAAGGATGCAGCTATCGCATAACTGCAGCACACACAGCCCAGCTAACAGTTGCAAGGTGCCCGACCACGAAAACCAACACAACTAAGTGACCGTAATGTTGCATTTTTACACACACACACACACACACACACTTATACATAGTCAGGGCACATTTAGTTGTCTGGCAGCTCTAACTAGGTCTTGTGTTACTTTATGCGCCCAAGCCATGCCGGGAATGGCTGTAAACGTGGCTGAAATTAGAGTCAACCAAACAGATACACACACACACACACACACACACTTGTATGTATCTCAGAGATACATTTATGGGCTACTCGTTACCCGGTTACTGTGGTAAAGTTCTACTCGTTTTTAATATAAATTCATGTCGCTTTCACTTGTGTATCGTGTGTGTTCGCTGTGGCCTTACACACATTTATTTAGATAATTATGAAAATATATGCACGAATACGAATATGTGGCTCTATGGCGGCCTCATATGGCACGTAACAGCGCTGCATTGGCTGTGGATGACAGCAAAGCCAGCTGCTCTTAAATTGTTTGCCAATGTTGATAGTATTTTGCAAAAGTAAGGCAAACTTTTCATTTTACATAATATAATAATGTATTATATGACGCAACCAGATAATAGAGGTAATAAAATAGAAAGTTGGCAACGAGAAAAGTATTAGATAAGCGTTTAGTATATGAGATTTATTTAGTCTTTATCTAAATGCAATAAATTATGAAGTAGGTAGGTTTATTTGTACGAATGAGACTTCTTATATCAAATGAAATTTAAATCAAAGCGTTGGTAATATTTCTTTAAATTAGACTGAGTTTCTTAAATAATACATATCTTTTTTTTTATTAAATATAAAAATATAAAATATAAAAAACACAAAAAAAGTAGCTTAAATATTTATCTAAATTTATTTATTTATTACTTGTATTATTTTTATTCATTAATACTTGTATTGCATGAGTTGCTGGAAATGATTTTGAACTAAAAAACTAAATGTAAATTATGCTATGCGCAAAAAAAATATTAAATCTTTCATTAAACTAATCATCGAACTCATAAAATGTTAGAACACATTTCAAATCTCCAAAATCTCAGTTGATATCTCCCTTTTATATAAATTTAACTTCTCTAAGCGTAATCTCATAAATCTTGAGTAAATAATATTACACTCAATACGCTTAAGTCATTTTTTGTTGAGTATCTTTTAAGTACTTTAAAAAAAAAAAACAGAAATTACAAGATTTCTTCACTTTATTTGTATAAAAATGCTGTTGTTGTTTTCCATGTGAGTCTCTTGGAATCCACTCTGTTAATTTGTCTATTGACTTTCTTACAATGCAGCAAACACTGGAGTCCATTATTTATTTAAATGCTCTTATACAATACAACTCTCGTCCGTTTTGGCATATTTATTGTGCGTTTTGGTCTATGCAAAATCGAATTTGCATATATAGAGGAAGTATCCTGTAGCTTAAATGCCCAATTGGTTTGTTGTGCTAAGCACAATGCAAACTTTTACTAAGGCTAAGGCGACCCTTTTACCGACAAGATTTTGCCTCTAGGCTGATGTATAAGCGAGTGTGTGTCTGTGTGTGTGGGGGGCTTTTTTCCTATATTCTTTGCTTTTGCATTTGCGTATCCTTTTTTGTGGGTCCATGCATACGAAACAGAGTCTTTATCAAGTTTCGTTTTCAGCTTGTTTGCTAGCTGTTTTCCTATTTTTAATGAGGTTGTCTAGATTTCAAGTTTTTGGGGGGTCGACGGCCAGTCTTTAAGGTTGCTCGCCCACACATAAGATGGGCTTGAAAAATATGCTATTTTAGAGTTTATGGCGCAAAAAGTTAAGCTGATTTGCACTGAATGAAGTTCGTTTGGTTTGGGCCAACTTAACTTTTGCTTTATATATGTGTGTGTGTGTGCGTTGGGGTCCAAGACAAAACTTAAGCGGCTTACCGCTTTGCAGTGTACAGCCACATATGTTCGTATGTCCCCAACATGCTTTGGGGCTGTCTAATAAGTAGCACATCCAGAAGGGTTCCACTGCCACCCGCTCGCTTTGCTTCTCGTTCTTGGCCAACCTGTGCCAATTGTGAGAAGTGTTAGAAAAACACAGGTGACGGCAAAATATTTGCGTTTTCAATTTCATATGTGTGTATAGAAATGTAGATGCAAGTGTGTGTGAGTGGGTGTATGTGTGTGCTGCTTAAGGGCTGCCTCAGCTTCAACTCGTTCGTTTGCACTCGCTTTTACGCTCACCCACACATATTTATTTTTCATTTAATTTCCAATTTTTCTTTCAACGTTTTTAATGACACTTGATGCAATTAAAATGCCAAGGCAACGAGCTTTACTTCTGCTTCCATCTCCGACTGCCTTCTCGCCAACGGCTTGTAAGCTACTAAAAATTATTTTTTACGATTGTCATAAAGACGTCGCCGCCGCCGTTTCAAAGGCCACCCTTTACCATATATCCTGTAGCAAAAACAATAGCTGCTGCCTTTGTTTCTATCGCTCAGCGCGGCTCAGCGCCTCCTAGCGCCTGGCAGCGGCAGTCGCAGTCGCCGCGTCAATTCGCCAAGTTTTTAATTAAATTTTTCTATTTTCTTATATTCTTCATTTTTTTTTACACTTTTTACCAAAATATTTTGCTAAGCTTGAAGTGTGCTTGACGCTTGCGTTTTTGGTGGGAAAAACTTCAAGCAGGACTTGCGCCCAATCCTTTAACAAATTAATTTTTAGCCCCAAAATGAGCGTCAGATGTCTGTAATTGGCTGTTGCCACGTACCTAAGCGTGGCAATACCTTCCCATTATTATGGCAACCAAATAGATTGACATTGAGCTGAATGTCGATTGGGACGGGCTGTGGCAGCCAACTAGGATATTAAAGAATGCGTTGTGAAATATAGGAAAATTAACGAAAGTAATAAAGTAAATTTCAATATGATTTTGCTAGCCTTGGCAGTAAGAAATGATTCTAAGTACAATTTGAAAGTCTCTATCAGTTGTGTTGTACGTTGTATAAAGCTATTCTATTTGAAGACTTCTATATAACATGGTGGAGTATTGAGTTTTGGTAGAAATTAGTTTAGTTTTTATAGCGAATATTTAATACTATTAGAATATTATAGGCTTATGTGGAAGCAATAGCTGAAGACAGCTGTGAGGTAATCAATTTGTACCTTAAGCCCATTATAAATGAAAATTTATAATTTTTAGCTTTCATTAACAAAACGCATCAAGATCCAAAGCCATTAAATATCTAGTTTCAAATAGTTTAATTATCTCTGTATATGTGAGTGTTATCTGTTCTGTATATATATTGACTTTAAAGGTGTCTCCAATCAGATACCCCTGAGTAGAGAACTCGTTTCTTTAAATTTAATATTCTTCACAGAAATATAAATATTTATTTTAAGTGATATAAACAAGTATATGAAATAGCTTCATCTTGATTTGAAATACTTTTCATATTTATTTTTAATATATATTTTTAAATGCTATTAAAAACATCTGCAAAATCTTTGTGTACTTCTTTCAATATAAGCTGATAATAAACACAATTTTGATAATAAACACACTTGGTAATATTTTTGTCAATATATAAATTTACTTAATATATAGTAATTTTCAATATATACTTATCTATACACTTTAAAGAAATCTCAAAGTCTCTTCTCACGCTTTAAAAAGTGCATATGCCAAGGAGGCTCCTCGCGCTCTCTCTCCCTTTGCTGCCTATTACAAGTCGCTTTCGCTGCTTTCTCTTTGTATAAATACATACATATAGCTTATATAGCCCACATTAGAGTCTGCCTTAGTCATATTTTGCTGGCCTTTGCTAAGGGCTGGCTAAGTACATATAGCATAATGGCTTTTGTGTTATGCTTTTATGATTACAGCAAAAACAAAGAGGCAAACTCTGACTGAGGCTGGCTTTAACCCTTGTATAGCGCAAATTGCACACGAAGCGAATGGACAGCAATAGCAACAACAACAATAACAAAGACATGTGCGTCTTTTTATCGATTTCTTGGGCTGTGCCATAAAACGCTAATGGCGGGCACCTCGTCGCACGTCTCTGGCATTTTAGAAGCTGCTGTCGCCATTTTGCTTTTCATATTTTTCCATTGAACTTTAAGCCGTTGACGTCGCTATGTTGTAGTTGCTGCTGTTGGCGCTGTTGTTGCTATTTCGCCTAAGCCCTAGCCACCATTTTTATTGTCATCTTTTCCGTTGTCAGCGCTGCGGCGTGTTTGCCATTTTTCTAGGTTTTCGCCATCGTCTCCGTGCAATTTCCACTTGACACAATGGCACACAAAATGCAAAACTCTTTTGCAGTTTTTTTCCCATTTTTTCCATTTTTTACCATTTTCCTTCCGCGATCCCCTATCCGCTGGCTGTTGTTATGTTTGCTTGGCTTCTGTAAAGTGTTGCCGGCATTTGGATTGTATGCTTTTATATTTTTGCGGCCTGTTGGAAAACGAATCCAAGCACAAGTTGTAACCGCCGCATGTCATTTTCCATTTTCTATTTTCCATTTACTTTTCTTTTGGCAGCTGTTTTTCCTTTTCTCTTTCGCCAGTTTTTGCAAGTCGACTTTAGCCATGCAGTTTCTTTGGCTGCGCTCTGTCAAGTTTGTTCTACTGCTTTGTTGCTGTAGCTTTCTCGAGTCATTATTGCCAGGGCGCAATAACTGTGACAAAGTCATCTTTTATAGAACGTGGCCCGCCGCAGTTCCGCTTCGAGTCACAGCCTGCCACTGCGAGAGGTCACGCCTTCGCTGACTTTTGTCTTAATGGCTTGTCATATTTTCTAAATGATGACAGCTCAAGTGATGAAAGCATTTTAAGCAACTAAATGCTATGTGGCGCAGCAGAAGAAGCAGAAGAAAATGACGATTCATCCAAGTGGAATATTTCGTGTTAGTTTATAAAACATTAAACAATAATATATTATTTTCAATTCCTTGATACGTTTCCGTAACTTCATCTTTTATATAAATATCTTTCTTATCTTAACATGATTTCCTCTTGCACAACAAACAATAAAGCTTTCATGCTCCTATTGCCCGCATAGTTATATCTTAAGCCGTTAGGTTTCCTGCCAAAAAATTTACCATTAGCAATTAAGAGTCTTTTTATCTCTTGCAGACAATGCATTTCACACATTTAACGAGCTTGACTTAACCTTGATAACCCTTCCGGCTTGCTCTTGCTTAAACTAACTTCATATAGCTCTCTACCCACTGCTGGAGTTTCTACCAACTGCTGCCTACTCGCATGCCTTTTCTAATCTTGCATTCTTAATGTGAATGCCGCTACAGCTGCCCAAATATGCATATAGTTACCTAGAGATCTCTTTCTCTCTCACAGCTCTAATGTCACTCTTGATCAAATAAAAATAGACAAGAAGCTGTAACTGTTTTGTTTGTATCTTTTCTCGGCTGCAGTTGCAGTTGCAGTTGTCTGAGTGAAAACGTTTTGTGCAAACAGTCGCAACTCCATAGAGCTATGCGTAGGCAAATAGAGCCAACTGACTGACTGGGCGCAGCCCTCACACACACTCGATTGAGTTGTCGCCGGGTCGTCTCGGTCGCATTGTTGTCGGCTGCACATGCGCAGTCTCCACAGGCTTCTGGCCACTATTCAACTTGTTGTCGACATTGCCGTCCTATTTGCCTTTCAATTACCGCCGCAAACAATTCCACGTTATTTGTTCGGCGTATTTAAATTTAACTGGCATTGCCAATGCTACCACTAATGTTGCAGCTGTTGATGCTATTACTGCTGCTGTTGCTGCTGCTGAGGCTTCGCGTTACGCATGCGCGCTGCACAATTTGCTGGCTGAAAGCAACTCAATTGTGTTGACCTGTTGATGGGTTGGAGGCTATGGCCAGGTCTGGAGCCAAGCTGCTTAGCCGTTTCACACAGCTATTTATTGTGCAAACTTTGATAGAGCATTGTGAAAGAGTTGAATATGCAATGAGTAAGACATATTTATATATATCTATATATATTTCTCTATAATATAAAGCTTAGTAAGAATTTTATTATAAAATGCTATTCAGGCATGATTCAAACACAAGTTTTAATGAAAAAAATGGAACTTAATTTTGAATATGTAAAAAATATAACTCCGCCATTCCATTTTCTTTCTATTCTATCGCCCATACAGAATATCAGCTCGATTACGTTAATCCATCGCTGGCAGTTCGAACTGATTACTTATTAATCTTCGTTTGAATAGTGCATAGACAGTTCAGAAATGACGATAGACTAAATTAACTATACTAAATATTTCTACTAGTGAAAAACACAACAACCGGAGTCATTCGCTCACGTTTAGAACTAATTCTATGGAATCAATACGAGCAATATCTTTTCTTACATATGCTTGAATTGTTTTAATGCTTAATATGCTTAATATTTGTAAAAATTAATTGTAAACTTTTTAACACTCGAAACTGAAGGATTTAACAGTACAAATAAATATTTATTTTAAATCAATATTAAATTAAATTTGAATAATTATTTTAATAAAATTCATTTGTTATTTTTTATTATTAAGAAAACCCATTCTTTTAGCAAAGTAAATTCCTAGATAAAATAATAAACAATATTTATAGAAAATTGATTTGCAATAATAACATTAACAGTCGCCATAATTACAGTGAAAACATCTCATTCAAATTTTTCTCCTTTCAGGTTGCTTGAAAATCGAAATGCAACGAATATGAAAGGCAATATAAAACTCTGAAGAAAGGCGGACTCCTTCTGTATGTAACTTTAAGCTAATTTAATTAATATTTTAAAAGTTTAGATTTCCAACAATGTGAAAATTGTTTTCGTTTTTTATTTTTATAAGTATATTTTTTAATTGTAATCACAAAGTGGTCAACACAATATTTAATTATTTAAGTAATGTATAAATAGTGTTTCAATTTAATAAAAAATATTTTTCTCATCAAGTCTCAGAAATTTCAAAAAAAGCTGCTATAAATCTTGAATATTTTATTTATTTTTACAAAATTCAACTCAATTCAATTTAAGCTGTTTATTATTGTGCTTCCAATAACTATACGATTCCAATCAAATTTTATCTACTCTCGTTGACTTCCTCATAGACAACTTAAAGCTTTTGACAGAGCTATTTAACTGCAAGCTTACCTACTTTGACAGTTCACACCTTGTGTTGCTTTAACTTGAGGTTGTAATTTTCATGGAATTTTCCGGTACACGCCCAGCTGCAAATATTTGTTTGGCCAAGTGTAGGAACGAACAGCCAGCATTCCATGCAGCTCGACAACGACGACGCAGCTTGACAAAATCTAATGTAGATAACATACGTGGCGCGTCTGCGTGCGTATGTGTGTGTGGGTGGGTGTGGGTGTATTTTTAATAAATGAAATTAATAAAACATGTTTTTCTGCCGTGTTGCCAGGAATTTGGCCAAGCGGTGTCGGCTCGTTGCCGTAGAGACGACGATGGCTTAACTTAACGAGCAAGCCGAGAGCAAAAAACATTTTGCAGCAAGTTTACTTCAATTAAGAGCCAGAAAGAGAAAAGTTTTTTATTTTTCAACTGTAGCGAGGCCTAAATATTTTTCTCTGGCCTCTATATAACCCAAATCAATGCCAAAGTTTGCGAGAAATAATGCGTGGCAATAAAGGAATTCAATAAAATGTTATAAATAATTCAATAAGCAAAGCAAATTTATGCTTTCACCGGATCGAGGCGCCATATATTTTTGTATTTCTGTATGTTTTTTTTTTTTTTTGAGGGTAATCAATGTGAGAGAAATGCCAAACCGTTATCAAAAAATTGGAATTGAACGAGGCGCTGGGTAACATTAAATCATAAAAATTGACTCATTTGTAACATAAAAAGCACATTAACACATTACGCAGCATGTGAAGTGCGTGGGGGCGTGTGGCAAGCGCTTGATACTGCTGACAGCTGAAGCGAAACGAAACCAAATCGAATTCGGCATTCAGTGCGCACAAGTGGCGAAAGAAACTAGCAGCAAGACGAACAGCAACACAAAGGAGCAGATACACAGGCACCGAGCTGGGCGATACGGAGATACATGGGCTATACATAGCAATCAATTCAATCGGGCCGACATTAAGCGGTGCGTGGAGGCACGGTTAAAGCAAAACCAAATCAAACATTAATGCAATAAAATGGAAAACGCGTTAACAACAATTGCTTCAGTGGCCAAGAGCTGGCAGTTGGCTGCCGTAATCAGTGCTCGGGCACGACGTGCCTTTGCGCCTAAAAGTAGACTATGCTAAAAGCGAAAATCAATGCCACAAACAGACAGAGAGAGGGAGAAACAGACAGGCAACGATTAAGTGAGCGACAGCCGCAGACAAACCCAAAAAGTAGAGCTAAATTGGAGAATGGTTTGGGGCGCAGGTTGCTCGCTGTTGTTGTTGCTGCAGCATAATGTGGCGTAGCAAGGATACTGACTTCTAACAGACCAGCAAATGCAGCATCTAATGCGGCAATTAAGGGATGAAGTGGGGAATGCTGTTGCGTAATGTGAAATGCGAACTGTAAGCTGTTTCCAATTTGTGGCCAACATATCCCGACTTCAGCAGCCGACAATGTGTACGTAACATCGAACATAACTAACAATGGCTAGAGCTAAACATATAATCGTATATTAATAACGCTATCCGTAATTAACAACAAGCTAAGACAACAATAGCAACAACCAGCTCAGAGCAAACAGTAATACAATTTCAAATGTGTGTTATTTGAAATTTACAGCTGACTGACAGCTGGACGGGTGACGGGCTGGTTGACTGACATTGTCAGTTACCAAATAGCCGAGCAAATGAGAAATAGTTTAATTGTGTATCAAATTATTTGCATTCCAGCAAAAACGAAATTCACATTCATTCACAATGTTCAATTATAAACGTGAAATGTGATGGAGTTAGGTGTGAAAATTCTTGAGACTTTGAACGGAATATTTGTAGCTAAGATATGTACTCAAGGATGTGTTTAATAAATAACTTACGAATCTTTTTGAATAATATACAGAAAATTTTTATGCTAAAATTATTATTATACTTTATTTTTTATATTATAATTATAAAAATTTGATATTCTTTTGTACATATATTTATATTATAGTATATATTGTACTTTGCGATTTATCATATTATTTATGAGCGTAGAGTGAAGCTTTTTCTACTCCTAAAATATAGAGATTAATATATTATGGTTTCTGCATCAAAATATAATTACTATAATATATAAAGAATATAATATACAATTAATATAATATAAAATTAATATAATATTTATTTAATATAAAATTATGTGTTTTTCTTCTGCATAGATGTATTAAATGATATTTCTTTAAATACGAGCTTAAGCCTAAGCTGTTCATGGCAACTCTGGCATTCCGCTGACAGGGCAAAGCTCTAGGTGGCCTGATTGCCATATTATCATGCTGACCAAATCTGGTTGTCTTGATTACTTCACTTGTCAAACTCTGAGAGTAGTGAGATTAAACTGCGGAATGGCTTCATCTTTCTCTTTGTAAGTTTGCCTATTTTTTGTGGATAGTTGTGTTGCTTTAAAAAGTCGACAGATTGTTTGCAGTCATTCACATTTTTTATTACAATATGTTTTTCAAATCTTGACACACCTTTTGAATACATATCTTGTAAATATTTAAACATAAATATTTTAATAACAATTTAAAAGAAAAATTAAATAAACATTTCTGTTAATTTTGTAAGCTTATAATCGCAAACTCCTGAGGCAGAATTGCATCAATAATAATTAACTATTCATTGTTGTTCTTATGATTTTTATATCTGAGTCTGTTCTTGATATTGATAAAATCTAATCAAACTGCTCAAATACATTTTAAATAATCAAAAAGCCGTCAATAATCTTTCAAATTAATAAGAATATTCCCAAATTATTGAATTAAAATAAATTTCTTTGTAAAAAAGAAATATAAATTATATAAAATATCAATTTTATCTAAATATAATATAGAATTTTTTAAATAAAATATTTTTCTTAAATAACATATTTGTCTTATATTTATTTTAAATATGCAATATAAAATATTTATAAAATTCAATTAAAGCTTTGTTTGCAGCACGAAGTTAAAGTTGACATTGAAATGATATAAATAACTATTCAAGTTGCCAAACTTAAAGTTGACCTAAAGAGTAGTATACAACAACTCCACAGTAAGCAACAATTTGGCACTTTATCAACTGAATGTTCCAAGCAGAAGCAAAAAAGCAGCTTTGTTGCTCATACGCAGCGTGAGCCGCACTGTGACAATGCCGTTTGACTGCGAGCGAAACTGTTGCAGACATTATCTTGAGCCGACATTGACATTTGGTCGCATTCACATTGACTTTGACATTACCCCATAATGTTCGGGCTTCGACCCCTGTAACCCTCAACCCACAACGTTCAAGAGCAAGCGACCGCCCGGCCGCCCGTCCACCCGACCGACCGACCGCTCTCCAACCGCAATCGAAGTTCCCATTGATTGCAAAACGTTGTAAGTTTTGTGCAGAAAAGTTGTTCCTTGTGGTTTTGTGCGTTGGGGCATATGAAATGCAGCTTTCAGTTCTCACTGCCACCGAAGCGAGGATAGCTTGAATAGAGAATGCGTTGATTTTGATTCGATGCTGTCAATATAATGTGAAAACAATAGGAATCAGGCACAACGAATCGGGCAACGCCAACTCCTCCACCCACGCCTTTCCATTTACCATGTGATTCAGGCATACAGAGTCGGTTGGTTTTCAGTCCGCCCTCTGTTTCCAGTACATAAACCAAATGGGTCAATTGATTTCTGCTTATTGCATGCTAAGCTGCCATAAGATTTTACGTAGTTCACTTCATTCTCTACTATTTTGTTCTCTCTTTCTCGTTCTCTCTCTCTCTCTCTCTCTCTCTCTCTTTTCGTTTTGGTAGCTTGATTGTTTAGCTGCCCTTTGGCTGTGTATTGGAAAATGTTTGCAATTGTTTCCCGTTCTGGTCTCTCGTTTGTTATGTTATGTGTAAGTATTTCCATCAGCTGCAGACGTGAAAAGTTTTTCGGGTATATTTTTTCCTGCCTTGGTTCGCTAATTTCTTTGGCATTTTTACTTTACGCAAGAATGAAGAAGTTTGCTTAATGGACTTATAAGTCATTTAACTTTATTAATCAGTGCCGCTTGAATGCTGTCCGGGTATAATCAATGGAGACGGAGTGGGAGCGAGAGCGGGAATTATATTTCTAGTTTTGAGTTCAAGGAACGATTATGCTTTGAGCAAGCGCAGGAAATCTAATGAAGCTCTTTAATAGGTGCCTCACATACTGACGTCTTTTGAATTATTAAAAATGTATTTTCACTTGCAAAGAAAATATGTAAATCCCAAACTACTTACTTTTCCGACCCTGTTATTTTTGGCAGAGGTTTCTGACATGGCAACGTTCCAGCTATACACTAAAGCTGCCGCTACCGTAGACCATTTCTTAAATTGCTTCAATTATCAAGGCAACTGCCACAACGGGCCAAACATCAAAAGCAACAAAACAAATTTATGTGTAGCCCACATTTAGGCGACCCAAACGTGAGCCAAGCGTATATAGTGGAAGACATAGGGGACGTGAGAGCGGCATAGAGTCCCACGGCAGGCTGTCGAAAATAACTCAACTGTCAAAAATTTATGCCAAACACATTCGACCTAAAGCTCTCCAGAGCGTGAAACAGAGAGAAAGTGTATATTTGCGGCACACTGAAACAACCAGAGAGAGAGAGAGAGAGATGGAGGGGAATAGGTAGATGGTATGACAGCAAAAGCGTCGCATATTTTCATTAGGCGACATCCATCAAAATTCACGCATGAATATGGACTTTTCATGTTGCTGACACGCAGCGCTCACATTGTCATTTCCCAGTCAGGAAAGCTCCGGCCAGCAGAGCAATAGAGCGACACGAACGAATCAAGTCAATTTCTTTAGTGCTTTAAGTGAAAAACTATGCAGCTGAAGTTTATTAGCTCGAAGCACCTGAAAATCCGCCAAACAGGCAAAGGAAAGGCACCGAAATAGGCAAAGAGTTTCTGGTCACGTAAGGCTCATAAAGAATGCTTCAATGGCATCATTTGCAGTGCGCTCGCTTTTTGTTTTATTTCGGTTGAAAACTAGGCTACGCTAATAAGTTGCCTCGTTGTTTATCCTTGGCGAGTGGCGAAAGGCGGCGAGTGGCCCAAATGCAGGCCGTAAATCTTAAAAGTTGGCTTTTTAAAGCACTGGAATGTGTAGAATATTGTTGCTTTAACCCTTCAATAAGGCGGAGCGCATTCATTTATCATACGCTGAGTGTTTGCTTGCGCGCGTGCCTCTCTCGGCGCTTCTCAGGCAACCTTTTTCATTTGTAATAAAATTCATATGACTTTGGCGCATGTTTAACGTAAAACTGCCCCTCGCAACCCGAAACGGCGGGCATCATTAGGCCTGGGCACGCACATTCCCGAGCCAGCTACGTTTTTGGAGACGCACTCCCCTGCCCACTTCTGACTGCTGCCCTGGTTGGTCGTGCCGGGGGCGGCGGGCAGCGGGCGCCACATGCAAAACGCCATGTGTGACATTTTTACTACCAAACATTTGTTAGCGCAGCGCAGACCCTCTGTCTCAGCTGCTCTCCTACTCGCTCCGTCTGTCAGCTCGAGGCATGGGTACGGCGGGCAACTCACAGTCAACACGTACCAGGGCACCGTCAGCCTCATCCACATGCCTCAATGTTGTCCTCGTCGTCGTCGTCGCCTGTCGCTGGTCGGTTTTCTGTTGACTTTGCATAATTTTATTGCTTTTCTTTTATTTTTATGCGCTTTTGGCCCGGCTCGATTCGCCTGCTGTTCCACTTTTCCAGCCATCGTCCCCGCCCGCTGCCACCTCCAGCGCTGGCAGCCTCTTGCCCCTAGGCGACATTGACATTATAATCAATATTTTTGTTACTTCACTCAACATTTTAATGTTGCTCTTTTATTTCTGCCAACTTTTGCTTACATTTTTGCTTGTTTGTTGTCCCTGCATGTCATTTGGCCCACCGGATTATATACATAATTGACTGACCTTTGAGGTCATGTATTCGCTAGCACGAATCGTGCAACTGAACTCAATTATACTCTCTATCAGACAATTATCTTATAGTCTATGGGAAATAGACGGAGTTGCTTAGCTTTAAAGCTAACATTGTCTAAAGATTGAATTAGATAAAGATATATCTTATGATGAGCATGAAAAGTTAGCTTTAAAGTTGTTTTAAAGTAACTTGAAGAAGTCTTAGTTGACTCTCAACACAGCTTAGATGTCCAACAAAATTTAATTTCACATTCGATCAATAAATGTCTTTTTTTATAATAATTACAATGTCTTACTAATTTCCTCTTTGCGGGCTCATCCATCATATTCAATTTGATATCAAAATTCTATATCTTGTTTTCTTTCCGGCAGAGTGAAAACTTTTTGGCAAGTTATTAAGCTTGACAATTTGTGGGCTTGTTTTGGGTTTTTATGCTCTGTGATGTCCATTCAATGTTGTTTGTTGGTTTGTCTTTGTGCGGCACATTGGGCAAATGATTTTAGTGGGTCATAAAAATGTTGATACTTTATTATACAGACAGGAAGAATATTATGCATTATATATTCATGATCGCACTGCTTGGGGTCAGCGTTTTTGTTTTTTTTTTCGACCATTCTAAATAATTACCAGTGTATTTCATTTTTATTTAAGAGCGTCGCGAATTTGTCATGCGGGCGCAGAAGATAAATCAGCAAATGGTTTTGGGCCGACTTCACAGCAGGCAAATAAATGTCAGCAAAATATAAAGCGGTCATAAGTTGTATCATTATTTTCATCATTTACATAAGTGTGTGTGCGCGTGTATGAATATTGTTGTGTTTCTTTCCGACTGTGTGTGTGCGTATTTTAATTTATGTCATTTGTGTGTTTGCCTTGTTTTTGGCTGAAATGACATAAAGGCATTTAAACACGCCATAAAATAATTCATAATAATTTCCATGTACACAGGATATACAAATATTCCTTACTTGCCACTTTGCTGCCCATCCCTGTCTTTAACTCCATCTCTCATCCCACTGCTCGTCAATGTAACCATTTTTATGTGGCAGATTTTAATGCATGTTTCTTGTTTGCCATTCTGAGTTAACATTAATAACATGTGTGTGTGCTGTTCTTGCTTGTATTCTTATGACTGTTGATAGCTTTAATAATGCTTTACCTAGGGGCAGGCCGAAGCCTAACACAAAGTCATCAAGTTGTCTGACGTAATTACACTCCTTTGTGCGCCAACATGTAGCTCAAATGATTTGTTCTATCGGACTGGGGCATATGTTCGAGTTGGGGCAAGAATTGAGAGAATGAAGCGAGTTTAATAATTTGAATACCAAACACAAGATTTTCAATTTTGTTTCTCTGAATCTTCTAAATTTCTACTACTTTTCTTATTTTCAGTTTATTTAGAGAAAAGAGTAGTACGCATTGAAACTAATGAAGACAGAAATGAAAGTTCGGCTTTATTCGATAGTAGTCAATACTATATTTACTTTTTTGTAATTTTGTTTTTTTTTTGTTAGTTTCTCTTTTAACTCTTGCTACTCAGTCTACCATATTTCTTTCTTTCTCTTTCTCTACCACACTCTCCTTTCTTTCTGGGATTCTTGGTCTTCCTTTGGCTTGTTCCTTTTCTTTCTGTTTTTTCACTCTCTCTATTGCTCTCTGATTTTCCCTTCCTCTCTCTCTATCTATTTTCTCTATCTCTCGTTGTATGCCGGCTTCTCTCTCCAGAACGCCTTTTTTAACACTCTCACTCACACACATTTTAAGTCTTCTTCTCTCTCCTTGTCGCTCTCTCGCATTCTAACACTACTTGTATCTCCTCTCTCCATCGCTTCTTTTCTCTCTCCTTTTTGTTTCTTTCTCTCTCTCGCTGTCTCACTTCATCTCTCTCATACTCTTTGAATTTCTTTCTCTACTTCTGTATTTCTCTGTCTCTCTATCTCCACCTTTTTCTCTGTCTCTCTCTCTCTCTCTCTCTCTCTCTCTCTCACTGTCTCTCTCTCTGATCTCTTCTCTCTCTCTCTCTCTCGTTTCTCTCCTCTCTTCTTTTCTCTATCGATATCTCTCGTTTTCTCTTTCTATCTCCCGCTCTCTTCCTATCTACCAATGTCCCTCTTACTCTTCTCTCTCTCCCCCTGTTTCTCCCCCTCTCATGGAGTTTCTTCCTATTTTCGATCTAATAATCCCCAAGTATGTCATTCTGTTGCCTTCGTATTTCCGTTGGCGTTGTATACAAAATAGCCATAACTTAAATTTATTATTTTGTGAACTCTCATGAGTTATATATAACTGTAGATTATCTTTAAAAATGAAATTTAAATTAGACTCACCTAGCGTGCTGTGGCCCAACATTCCCCATGTCATGAGCTGAGCTGGCCGTAATTTGAAAATCCGCTATGGCGCCAGATTCCATGCCCAGAGCCTGTTTGCAGGTGCCTGAAAATTATAATAATTTGGATATCAGTTAGTTGAGGTCAGCAATGGAACCTCCATTAATTTGGACTGCTACTCTCTCCCTCATTCTACTCATGCTAATTAATTATGCGATGCATTTTGGCCTGCAGCGCATTGCATAACGAGCGAGGCTGAAATTTCCACACCAACACGCCCACAAAATCAGGCAACTGACACTTGAAAAATGGCAGCCAATTAAAATGAAATATGTGGAAATATTATACAAAATAATCATATATATATTAGACTGGTGTTGGGGCAAAAAAAGAAAGAAAAGCTTAATTCAGAAATCAAATTAAAACAAATCAAAAATTCTATGCAAGAGCATTTCTCACCTGTCAGGCGAACGCATAAATTAATTAAACGAAAAACAAAGCATATCAAATCCGAGCCGGTGAAAAGAGAAAAGGAAGAAGATACAATCGGCAGACTCAATTTCCATTTGCCATCAATCTGTGAGAATGCATGAAAAGCGCAATTATCATTTGGGCTCCACTTGTCGAATGGAGCAACAGCAGCTGATGCTTCAAATGAAATTCCACTCAAGCGGGCAGCGGCCCCCTTAGAGACCGCGAAAGGGTCATGAATAGGTCGTTGAGACGCCGTCATCAGCATTATCATCATCATCATCATCATCATCGTCGTCGAGAACATCAACTGTTGTTCTTGGCAGCTACAGCCCAGGCAGACAAAAATATCAACAATATTATCATTCAGTGAATAATTAGATGCAATCAGTCAACGCTTAAGCACCATAAGTCAAAGCCAGCCGAGCCAAAGCAGGAAACTAGACAAAGGTCAGCCGTGTATACCGTATTCTTCAAGCGCTCACTGAGCAGCCACTGAGCTTGCCTGCCTGCCGAGTCCACTTGACAGCCAGCGCCCTATCTCAGCATCTGCAGTTATAGATACTATTCTTTAACATTTTGTCGTAGTTTCATTTTACTTGCTGTGCTCTCTTAGCTTTTAGTCTCTAGTCTTTTGCTTTCTTACTGGGTGCTGGCAATTTTCAACTGCTTTCAATGTTTGGGCAGTTACTAAAGTTTATAAAGTCTACAACAGATATGAACTCTGTTTGAATTGAAATAGTTACTCAAAGTATTCTAGACTCTGATAGAGCTCACTTGTATGCAAGGCTTAGTAGAAAAGATATATGTGAGATCTGAATATGTTTTGAATATCAAGATTACATTATTCAAGTAGTGTTTTTAGAGCTTCTCAACTTTGAGTTAACAACACCACTATATTAGACAACCCATTTAACGGCTAATAGTTGCTTTGACATACATCATGGATAGACTTACATCAGAATAACGCTTGCAAATCATTGAAATTTTGGTGATTGTGATAAATTTAAAAATTATTATTTTAGATTGCTCCTTGTAGGCATCAGGCATGACGGTCACAATCATCTTTAAACATACTACTTTGTATACAAATAAGCTTGTTTCAAGAGTTTCAAAAAAATGTTTTTCTTTTATTTTGACTCAAATTTATGTAACTAAAAAATCACCCGATATTTCCATAATTATCTTCGAACTGTTAAACAAATCTTTAAAATGTTTGCGTTTGTATAAAGTAGATATATAATTTTGATATTTTATTCAATATCTATAAATTATAATATTTATTTCTATTACCAAGAATATGTTAAATATACTCTCTAAATTTAGTTACAGAAGCCTTAGGCGCCTACTGTTACAATTGGTTATTCATATCAGCCACTATAACATATTGCAGCAGGCAAATCTTTGTTTTGATTACGTAAAAATGAAAATATAACAATATTTGCATATTATAATTTTATTGTATATTTCATAAAATAAGCTAAAAGACTTTGGCTACTGCCACTACAGCTGTCTGTCGCAAAATGCTAATTAATTCTATTTCCATAAACTTCTGAAACTTCCCGCCCGAAAGTACTTATATGCCCGCTGGTGCTTGAACATTATCTGTACATCATCAACGCACTGCGCACTGCACTAAAAATTCATTTAGCCAAAACACAATTGCTTAATTATCTACAGACAGCTAAAAGTCTTGCCAGTTCGCCCTGTAAATTGTTGTAATCATTCAACTCAAGGAGAAGCCCGGCCCTAGGAACAGTTGTTAATATTTACATTACGCCCTGACATATTGCTGCTCATAAATTATTTTTAATTATTGGAAAAAATAAGCTGAGGAAAAACTATATTGAGAGAGAACTGTTTGCCCTGCCTGATCGATGGTCGCTCTGTAGTTCTCTCTGTGTGGGCAATCAATTATGACAGCATAAGCTCCGTCACTTCACCTCGATGATTGTAATGCTGTGGAAACTATGCCAAATCAATGGCAACGTTTTATTTACTGCATAAACAATTCGTTCGCCCCTTTTGGGGCGAGTAGATGAGCTGCCCCTCGACCCGCTTTATTTTCACCCGTTCGCGGCATGTGAAAAACTATTTTACAAAACTCTGACGGCAAAATGCAAAACTACAAAGTGAAAAGTAAACAACGCACGGCGCAAACAACAGTTGTTGTCGTTGTTTTTGTTGTTGCTGGTAAAGTTTTGCGCAAAATAAATTGCACAAAATTTAATTAACTGCACTTGAGTGCGTGGCCGGGTATGTCCGCTGCAGTGCGTCCAAGCTGGCATCCGCCAGCTCTCAGCTGTGAGAGTGTGTGTGCGTGTGTGTGTGTATTTTTGCGATAATCATAATTCAAAGTTCTTTGGGCCCGGGCGTAAAACAACACAAACAAACACCGCGCAACTTTATGAAATTGGAAATTGCACAAATTTTACAGTTCAATGCAAGTCAAAGCAAGTAGCAAGTCGTTAACAGCGCCATAAAGGGTAGGCGGCGGGGGCGTGGCGGCTGCGGCTATAAGATTGGCTGGCTGGAACGCGAAATCGCTTTTCGGCAGGCGTAATTCATTGCAAATTGTAAGCAAACATTTCAGATACAAGTGAGCGCATTAGACAGAGAAAGAGAATATTAATGGATAGTCTACTTAGACAAAGAGCGAGAGAGCGAGAGGGAGATGGATGTGCTTTATCGAAGACTTTATTAGTATGGATTTCAGGCAGTTTGCTTTTGCATTTCCACGAATATTTCTTTGATTGAACTCTTATTAAGAAAATATTTATGGATATATTTGAGGCAATATTTATAATCTTACAAAATGTTATTATATATATTTACTTTTTGAAAAATTATGAATATGTATATGAATTAATTATGAATAAATAAATTGATATATTTAAAGCAATATTCATATTTTTTTTTATTTAATATATTTTTATATATATTTAATATATGGCAAATTTTCTCTAAACATAGAGAAATTTTTTTAATAAATTTTTGTAAATATAAAATGCAAAAATATATTTTGATAAAACTGTTTTCGATACTTATAAAATTTGAAAACAAAAATTGTTTTATTTTAAGTGAATTTTTTTGTATATATAAAGCAGAAATAATATCGCTCTTGATGTTCTCTAATGTATTAAATAGAGCATTGAATTGTCGTCTATGCTGAAGTCCTGCTTGCATCTCTCTTGTTTGAGCTGTAGGTTGCCGGCTCAAAAGCTAGCCAGAAAGTTTTTGGAAAGAGGGCGCCGAGCTGTGAAGAGCGCGAAAAACTGGCAGCAAACAGCGCAGAAACCGCGCGAGAAACGCGTTCGCGTTCGCGTTCAATGACGCGTATCTGTTTGCTGGCGCCCATAAACAACAAAAGCAACAAGGCGTGCTTTATGAGCAGTGAATCTACAGACCCTGCTCCAAACAGAACTTTTTTTGGCCATGGTTCGTTAGGGCTGAAAGTGAGCGAGAGATTCGTGTAAAGCAATTTACGCACGCATTTTAATTGGATTTCAATGAGCAAATGTATCTGACGATGGATGCAATGGCAAACAAAAGGCGCGGCTCGGCTCGGCTCGGCGTCAATGCAGTGCGCTGATTAATTATTAAGTAGCCAGCGAAAACAAAAGCGAACTGTGGACGTGACAAACATCTAACACGCAACATTAAACAACAGCAACATACAACATGTAAAACATAGATACGGCTATAAATTAACATAATTTATAAGCAAAGTATCTTAAATGCATGTCACCACATTTCCAACATTCAACATTCAACATTCACTTTTACGCTCTATCGCAGCGTACATAAATCCCCCCAGAGAGAAAAAAACGAGAAATAAGAAAAATGATAGTATGAGGAAAACATGTTCCATGTCGCGTTGCCTTGTCTACTAATCGTCGCCAAGTTATCAGCGCGCGTTTGCACAGCCTTTTAATTTATCGACTGACCATGCAAAATCTTTTCCCTGTTGTGGGTGAGCTGCGGAACTGTGCCTAACTGTGGGCCCAGCGCCTGGTGTCTGGACCTCAGCCTGGGCCCACGACTCTTGCCTCAAACTCGACTGTGTCGGGTGCTAGGCAATTAATTGTTATTTAATTTTTTTCTGTTTTCAGGCCTGTCCGTTCGATTCGGTTCGGTTCGGCTCGGTTCTTATCGTGGCTCAGCCATCAGCTGCTGCAGCTGCAGGTCTGCAACCTGGAAGCCGCATAGGCCTGCCAAACGTGTCTGCCAGATGCTGTCAAAATATATATACGTATTTTTATAGTGGCTAGATCTAAGTAGTTAAAATGAAATGTAACTCAAAAGGCTGTCATGTTTTTTCATACTACACAGTAGCCTAAGTAACTAACTTAGAGCTTGCACTAAACTCTTTTAAGAAATAACTTAGGTGCAACTTGCAACATGCAACTTACAACATGCAACATGCCACATGGCACATGCATGCTAAGCCTTAATGCCAATAATTGAAAGCCTTATCGAAAACATTACATTTATTTCTGCAAGCAATTTTAATATAAATCTAAAATATTTACAAGAAACTTCCTTTCATTAAGTGTTATTTTATATACAACATATAGTTAGAACTAGAATATGTCTAAGTTCTATTACAAATAATTGAGTTAATAGTTGGCAATTATATTTCAACTACTTATAATGCTAGCAAAAGTCTTTATGCTACCATATTTGTCCGGCTAAAGTATATATATTGCCAGACAGTTCAGGCAATGCCTCTTTAAATACTCTCTCTAACAATGCATTGCACTTGAACACTTCGTGGCATACTTTACCAACTGCTGCGTTTGTCATGTTTATCTTTGCTTTGTGCTTCATTACCTCACATTGTAATATGCATTAATAATATATTTTAGTTAAGTATATCTATCAATAGAACCGCTTTACACTCGTTCACATTGTGGGAAAAGGAAATCTGCTCTGTGAAATGTTCGTCTTGCTGTCCTTCCGTCTATCCGTATGTACATATAAATGCATAGTATTTTTCCTCTATGTTAGCTAAAGACTGGAAATATAGTATATATAGTCAAATGCACCTTTGTCTTCTATAGTGTTGAGGCTTTGTACGTTGTAGCTCATAGAAAACGAATTCATTCACAGCTATAAAGGTTAATCTATGGCAGAGGTAGCAACAGTAATCTGCATTGTTGCCAGCTTTTTTATAAAGTAACCAATTATATTATATAAACAATATTATTTATGTTATATAATTTTGTAAAAGCTTCAGCTATATAGCTCCTAATTATATAATTACTTGCACCTGTACAGTTATATTTTATTTTAGTGCAATCTCAACTTTATTTATTTCAGGAATGAGAACAATTCTTTCCTTTTACTTTGATTTTAGTTTCAACTGGTTCTGGCATATTAATATAAATATAATATATACAAGGAAATGTATAAAATGCAAGCAAATATTAACTGAGTTAACCAAGCTTAAACATTCATCAAGAATACTCTCATAATTTTATAATATTTTAAAGCTCATTTTACTCACTATGTAAACAAAATGAAAGTTAAATATAAATAATCTAAGAGTTATTAGCACTTAATTAAAGACCGATGCGAATGCTCTTCTATCTCGGGCACATATTTTCTCTACAGTTTCCGCTTTCAGTGCTCCGCAAGAGAGACGCATAATTGGCCTGGAGTCAACAACGACTCTTTCACTGCCTCCGCCGCCTTCTGCAACGTTGCAGCGCTTAGTGTTGCATTTAGTTTTGATTGCCAGCGGTCGTGTTGGCTGTTCGGTGGCTACATTTAACATGCATAAATTTTTTTCTGTCGCTGCCTTCGAGCTGGCGGCCAGTGGGGCAAATTACATGGATTTCAGCATTTGCCGCTTGGCGTTTAGTTTATCGCGTTTGGCCACTGTTTTAGGCCTTCGTATCGTATCGCCGCCAGAGATGCCAAGCGACAACCGACAACCGACAACCGACTGACAACATCTAAAACCAATTCATATCAGGTTTTTGTTGCTGCTGCGCGTCTCTCTGTGTGTGTGTGTGTGTGTGTTGAAAGTGGTTTTTTAAGAGATTCCGCTGCAGCAGCGTGTGTGGGATTTTCTGAGTGTGGCTGCTATTATAAGTCGCCCGATCTAAGGCTAGAAAGTAAAAGTGCCTGGGTGTACATTGTATATTGTTCATATTGTGTAAATGGCCATTTGGGGCTGGCCAAGCAATTAATTCGGAAATTGCTTTCGTGCAGCTTCAAGCCAATGTTGGTGTTTCTCATTGCGCCCAAATTGCTAGCCATATGAGTGAGATATTTGGCAGGAAAGTGTGCCAGCGTGTGGGTTATGATTGAGCCAAGACATTGAAATGACAGCTGGTTACAAAATTGTGACAAGTGTCTCTAGCAACTCACATTAACTTGTTCAATTAGATTTAAGATTAATGCACTCGAAATTAATCAAATAAAATTAAATTGGAATTTAAGACTAAGCTATGCCCGAGCAAGTTGTAGAGTTTGTAGAATTACGAAAATAAAAAATGAAATGCAAAAAAACAAACATTTATAATTATTATTGAAGCATATGCAATTTCTAAAAATTGTTTTCTTTTTTATTTTTATTAAATAGATTTTTAAGCATTGGCAAGTCATGATATATATATTATATATTATATTTATTTAATAATATTATTTTTTTTTGTTTACTAAAATTTTTTTAGACTCCTTCAAAGGTTTCTCCTTAATAAGAAAAAATCCATTAATTTTTTGCGAATAATTTCTAAAATATGCTACCGTAAATAATATAAAATCCGAACACATATTGTTAACTGTCGAGCATATATCATAAGGGTGGGGCAGCAGCTATATGCCACATCGTTTGCAAGCAACATTTTGCATTCGATTTCAATGCCAATAAAGACAATCATTTAAAAAGGCAACGTCTGCGTTTCAAATATATAAAAAAAATATATATAAATATGTACATACTGTACATATAAATACTTATATATATATACATATATACATACTGAAGCTGTTTACTTGCTGTGGTCATTTTTTATTTGCTTGCCGCGAAGCAATTTGAGCAACATTTCAACGCGCCTACGGTTAAATGAAATATGTCGGACATGCAGATATTTACGCATTTAAATAAATACTCGCTGCAGATATGTATATACGTAGTCGAACGATTCGTAATCGAGCAAAGCAAACCGAACGACTGACCGAATAACCAAACCGACTACATGATTTTCATTCAGCTTCACTCATTTCCTGCTACCGAACTGGCCTGGTTATACTCTATATATATGGCGGTACATTAGCTGTGTGCCACAAAATGTATATAAAGCAATATGGTATATAAAGCAATTTTGGGAAGTAAAGCAGAGCCAAGTAAGGCTTCCAGTTAAGCTTGATTGAACTATAGCTAAATAAATAATTTAGTTAAATAAAGAATAAAAAATAAATAATATAAATATTTAAAATTTAAGTCACACAAATAACTTTAAATTACAATAATAATATTATAATATTAATATATTTTAAATTCAGTATAAGATGTTAATTAACAGGAAGATTAAATTAATTTAACTTTTATAATTTATTTAGCATTATTTATTTTAGTATATAAAGAGAAAAAATAATATAAAAAAGAATTAAAAATAAACAAGTCTCAACTTGTTTGTAGAGACATGCAAATTTATAAAAAAATTATGACTTACAAAAACATGAATGAAATTGTTTGAATAAGAAAAATAAACAAACTTTTTGCCTTCAGAGATTGTTCAAGTCATATTTTTAAGGCAATTACGTGACTCAACCAAACAATAAATAAAAGAAATTGGTATTTTAAAATTGCCTAAAGACTATTAAAGCCGTTTAATTGCATAAAAAATATTTGAAAAAAAAAACGATTTGTTATGAAATTGAATTAAAGCAAAAACTGAGATTTACTGAAATTGGTTTTTTTCGACCAGAATAAAAAAAGAATGAAATTAGTTTAAGTAAATATAAAAAGCCTATGCAAATTATAAGCTTATGGAATTACGGAAAATAAAACAAATTGAGTATTTAGAGACTGCAATTGCTATTTATAACAACAGGATTAAACCACATGTTTAATATGCCATTGCAGAAGAGTTGAATGAAGTTTTGCGCTCGAAGTTTTCGAGTGTATATTAATTTCGATGATCCTTAATTGGTTATATCTTTGGCTTTGGCAAACAAGTTGGTCGCTAACGAGCCAAAGGCCCACAACAAGATAATTTGTTATGCTCGGCAGACGGATGGCACAGAAAGCTACAGAGCAGTAACAATAACAGTCAGCTGAGAAGAGGGGCTAAGAAACAAAGCCAGCTGGCTGTGATGGACGCGACCACACACACGTGAGCACTGGGAGCCACCGCCACGACGGAGCCAATCAGCAATGGTAATGAGCAGCGTTCAAATTGAAGTCGGAGAGGCAGGCAGGCAGGTAGGCGGGAAGGCGGACATATGGGTTGGGAGGCAAACAGCCCAGTCAGGCCAGGCATAGTCATCTATCAAAAGCACCGCTGCGGCTTCGATTTGTTCGGACCAACTCACCACCTAGATAAATATGTGTGGGCACGTATATATATATATATATATATATATACATAAATATATGTGTATATGCGGGTATACCTGCATATGCCCTAGCTAACCAGCTACCCATCATTTTTGCACCGCCTTGAGCCTGGCCTTAAACTAGGCCCAGGCTCATGTTTATTAATGACGACGTCGTCGTCGTCGTCAGCGCATCCTGGCGCTTTGCGTAAATTTCTGTAATTGGTTGTGGTTGAGTGCGTGCCGAGCAGCGAGCGGGTACCGCTGCCCCCATCCACCCCCTTCTACTCTTCATACTGCTTAACAGTTATTAGTTACGGTTTGCGCTATTGGGAAACACTTGAGCTTCAGGATGTTTAGATGCTGTCTTGTTCTCATTCTCCCCTCTGTCTGTATTTGCGGTTGATTGATTTCCATGTTGATTGCTGCAATGCAAATGCAAATTTTGTGGACTGTGGCTAAAGGCTTCCCCACCTCAGTCTAAGCGTATTTGGTCCACTGCTAAATGCTGTTGCATAGCATGCACTCAACTTGAACGAGGGTTGCCTGAAGAATAGGTTAGCATTGAGGTTCTCGGCCTTGCCAAATATGTATTCAAGCATAACAAAATGGACATGTTACCATTTCATCAACAAATACATTTCCTTTTTATATTTATTCATATATATATACATATTTGTTGAAATTTTCGACTACTCAACGAATTTTGTTTTCAATTGGCTTTGTTACATATGCACAAAATATTTTCCATAATATTGCCTTGTACCTTTTTATATATCGAACAAGTTTGCTTTTTTTTCATATGCTGCTGCTGTGTATATTTGATCGAAATAAAAATGCATAAATTTCTTGTCATGGGAACTGAACAGAAGGCATGTTTGTAACTAACTAGCTGATAGTATGAAAAGTTTCACTCGGGTGCGGTGGGGTGGGGGGCGTGGTCTGGGGTATCGGAATTGGTCAAAAACGGTTAAATTGTGTATCAATGTGGAAGTTTCGTGTTGCATATATTAAAAATGTGCATTTCTGATGAATATTTAATAATACAAATGCAAAATGAATCGTTTTAGATTTCATAAATAAAGTAGAAAAATGAACAAATTTTTATTGATTTCTTTTTTACGTTATTTTTGTGATATGGTACTTGAATACAAACACAGAAATTATAAAATTAATTCGACACTGAATTTATTACGTTTTTAATCATTTCAATGGATTTTGCATTTTTTGTGCGCAGACAGAGAATAGTTTAATTTGGAAATATATGTATTACCTTCATACCTTTATTTACCTTTTCTCATTTTATATTTACTTATATATTTATTATAAATATTTTTAGTCAACATTGCAGCTGCGAACTCTTCGGAGTTGGGAGAGTTTGTATTTAAAGGTCCTATCAAATTAAGACCTAAAATAGACTTCTCTATGACAATTTTTTTTTATGTCTAAGTATTTGATGAGTAAGTAAGTATTTTACATTTGTACATTCAAATTCAAATACTTCTATCATGTGCTGAGGTATCTCAAATTGTTAATATGGCACAAAATATGAGTGACAAAATAATTATTCTAAAAAATGACTTGTGTTATACTTTGTATGCTCCTTTGTCACTGCTTAAAATTCATTTCATTTTGAATGAAGTTCAACATTTTCTTACGTTTCAACACTCTATTTGTATTAAAAATAAAATATAAAACGAATCATAATTTAATATAAATATTAAAGCTTCAATTTCAATTTACTCGTCGCTTTATCTTTTAAGACTTCAGGCTTGAAGGCTTTCAATCTTTCAGTCTCAATTCTCATTCTGGGTTAAGACTTCATCTTCATTGTAATAGAAGTTAAAATTTAAACCTAAGTCCCGTCTGGTCAATTGGTATTCAGCTGCACGCTTCTCTCTTCATTTACTTACCAATTTCCAATGCTGCCACGCCCACAGCTGAGCTTGCAGTATTGCCCACAGCTGTTGTTGCCGCCTCAGCGGCAATGTGAGTGCCACGGGGTCCGCTCAATAAAATCAAAGTCAATGCCAGCCAGCATAAAGTTTTATTGTTATTAACGCCATGACGCCGAATGTGGCAATAACTTTTTAAATAATTTGTTGCAAAATGCCAGCAGCTGTACCCGGGCCGTGGACCATGTTGCACGGGCCAACAATCAATAGACAAATGTCGAGGCGAATTCAATTTCGGTAATTTTATCGCAGGCATTTTGACTATTTTTTCTCTCCTTTGTTTGCTGCGTTTATTTGAGTTGATTTTCACACGTTGCGAGTTTGCCGCATTTTATGCTGCAAGAGAAAAACGTTGATAAATGTTAAAAGAGAAATGTGGCATAATTGTTGAAGACATTTTTTAAATTTTGCAACTTAATTGGCGTCGCTTTAAGAATGTCAGACAAGCAGTCAAGCAGTTGATTTTTTTTTCTTTTTTCTATGCCATCCTCTGCGCCCTCTAAATACATCATTGTCAGCAAATTAATGTGACGTGACCTTGCAAACTGTCGCGTTTGTGTCACATGACAGGCGAGTCATGTGGCAGTTGTTGTTGCCAACAGTCGCTGGCAACGTTGCGCAGTTCCTCGGCACGATTTCCTCAGCTCTGTGCAAGTTAAATTTATGTAAAATGTCAGACACACACACACACACTCTCTAAAGCCCCTCTCAACTCAGCTCAGCCGACATGCCAAAACGTGTCAAAATACAAAAATATAAACAGCGCGAAAAACTGTACGAAAAAACTGTTTTGTTGCTCTCTGGCTAGGGATGCGGGGCGGCCTACTGTCTGATGTTTGCCCTTTAGGCAGCCGGAAATGCGACAAAAACAACAACAGCAAAGACTAAGGACCGTGCCAAGTTTTAAGCAGCCAAAATTAAAGTTGGCAAAAGACTTTACACGCGATAGCCAGATTTATGGCAGACATTGTAACAGTTGACACCAGGAGAAACCAGTGAAAGTTGCTTTAAGCAAAGGTCATAGCGTCTTGTTATAAAACACAAGTAGCTTTTTAGGTTAGGTTGAAAAAATAGTTTTTTTTAAATTTTCTTGGGGAATTTTCATGCTTTTAAAATAATAAATATATTTATGTCTATTTTTATTTCATAAAAATACAAAAATATAAAATATAAAAAAATACAAAAATATAATAAAATATAAAAAAAATTAAATAATCAATAAATAAAACAGAAAAAAATTAAATAAAAAAAAAAAATAAAAAAACAATAAAGAAAAGAATTATTGATTTAGATATTTGTGTGTTCAAACATTTTCTTAGAAATATATATGTAAAATTTAAAATAACTATGAGATATTTTTAATTATGTAAATATAAATATAAATAACTATATAAATATATAAATAAAAATATATATGACATTTAATATTTAAAAAACCAACTTAATTTCGTTTGATGTATTTTTTACTTACTGAACTGAAGCAAGTTCTCAGTTTGATCACAAACTCTACAATAAAATCATAGCAGTGTAATTACCTAAGATTAGATCTAAAGAAGTATAGAGTAAAATATTTATATTGAAAGTAATAAACACACAGGGAACGGTCCTATCCATAGATCTTGAGCTATTCACACTTCTATACAATTTGTGCTTTATTCATATCATTTCAATCTCTATTTAAAGTGCTTTTATATTTCTCCATGCTGATAGTTGCCATATTCTGCATAATATGCAAAGTCGATGCGAAAGTGTCTCGAAAAAGATCAAAAGCGAGGAACACACAAAGAAATTTTCGCAGGCAAGCGGCAAATGCCGACGCGCATTCACTCAAGCAATTAATAAAATGCAAAAAAAGAAAAGCTAAGAAAAAAAAAGGAAAATTAAAAGAAAAATCAAATAAAGAAGCAAACTAAACGACAAACGTTGAGGCCGTTTTGCGGCTGTGGCTTGGGATCTGTTATGGTAACTGGAACTGTGAGAGAGGGACTGGCATAGCTGGTAACGAGTGAGAGAGAAGGCGGGGGACAGTGGGAGAGGGGGCCAAACTGGCGCCCACACTTCCTTTCATATGCGAAATGAAAAATTTTACGCCAACTTGACAGTGGAAGTGGCAGCAAAGTTGCAAATGTGCCTTGTTGTTGTCGCACTCGTTGCTGCTGCTGCTGCTGTTGCTTTTGTTGTTGTTGTCCTCGGCATAGTCCCAAATAAAAGGCATAAAATTTGCCAGCCGCCACTTGAACACAGAGAGTCGCATAGTTTTTATGGCCATGGGTCGGCCTTTTAATGCGCTCCATGTTCGCAGTAGTTGCAATTGCAATGAAACGGCAGCTGGTCGCCGCGCTTAGGCTACATAGAGAGTGAGAGAGATCGTGAGAGGCGGAGGGAGGAGAGGTTGGCAGGGGCAGCTGGGGAACCGCTATTGGATTGTGTTGGTTATCTGACTGTGGGCACTGGCACTGGCACCGTTTCCTTCGGTAGCAGCAGTCAAATGCAAATTTTTTATGTGACGAAAGCAAAAAACAGATGCGTGAAAAGCGACGTCCCTTTTCGATGTGACGCGAACTACTGAGTGGGGGCGGCGGCAGCAGGCGGACTTTGGGTCAGACAAACGTGCAGATCACAGAGGTCGATGCGCGTAGCACTGGTAGCCATATGAATGGCAGAGTGCAGTGAGCAGACGATTCCATTGGGCTGCTGTTGATGTGCTGGATAAGAAAGGGGCGAGATGCAGCTTCTTTGAGATATGTGAAATGCGTTAAAGACTGAGATGAGTTATGGATCACTTAAAGCAATTTAATTATAGTCACATATTAGTTTTATCGCTTCAAGATCTAAGATCTTTTTGGCTGCAAGATGCACATAAAGAAAGACATCAAAAATTGTAAATAAAGATAAAGATATTAATGAAGGAGTTAAATTTGTTGTCATAAATCTTTTGTTAATATTTTTAATGCAATCTAATGAGTATCACATAGTCTTATACAGCTGCAACTGAGGCTCCCCTATGCTGACCATCATTTAGTATGGACTGCTGGAGTTCAGTAAGTTATGCAACAAATGCTACCCAAATACTTTACAATATTCAGCGTGGCAGTTTGGTTAGTATAACAACAGTAGCAGAGCTGCCGCATAGTCCACAGCCTAGAGCAGCAACTGCAGCTTAACTGCACCACTTCCCCACCAACCTCGTGGCGTCCGCTTTAGCCTCTGCGCTGATAACGCGCACCATTAACACCCGCAAACAATAACCAAGTCGAAAATTAATTGAAGCCCGAGCCGCAGACGGTTCCTGGCAGGCGTTGGACCACAAGTTGCCCAGTCTCCGTAGTCTCCTAGTCTTTCAGTTTCCCCCGCTCTGTCAGCTGCTCCACCTCGAACACACTGCTGCTTCCAGCTATCCCCTCGCTTGCAATGCCAGACAGACATTGCAGACGCCCTGGCATGTCATTCATTTAGTTTTCTATGCCTGGTCTGTGGTCCGCACTCTTCCTCTCCCCAATACTCAGTCTGGCTAGCTGGCTGGCTGGGGTGGTGTTTGTTGAAGTACCGTTGCCTGCGGCCTGCCCATATTATTTTCGCACTCTCCAAACGGCCCACCGACTGCCGCCAACTGAGTCACTAAAAAGCGGCATTTTATTTGCACTCCAAGACGCGAAACTGTGCGCCAAAAATTATTACGCGCCCAACAGCAGCAGCGGCAGCAGCCCCACGATGCAATCCAAATTGCTGTTGCTGTTGTTGTTGCTTTCGTTTTGCTGCTGTTGTGAGTGTAGCCTGGCATTTAATTGCCACATGCAACACATGTTGACGACGCCAACGCGAGCGCAGCAAAAAAAGCAAAAAAAGAAGAAAAATAAAAGGACAGCTTGGAAAATTAATAGAAAAATATTTTTTAACCATTTTTTAATTTGGGCTTTGTGGGCGGCGGCAACAAACGACAAACAACAAAAGCTTTGGCAATTTCCTCCTTCTTCTTTTTTCTCTTCCTCTCTCTCTCTCGTTGCAATTTTCTCTGGGTATACAATTTCATCGTAATTGTGGTTAATGTTATGGATATTTTATGTGGGAACTCAAGCGAGACTAAGTAGTCGTAGTCGTCGTCGTCGTCGTCGTTGTAGTAGGAGCAGGCAACTGCTAAACGAGTGTAAACTAATGTGTATATATTTTGGCCAAGATTGTAATGTTGATATTTTTACTAACAGCCTTAATGCTTTGAAATTGTTGTTTAAATGGGTTGCGCTATCTAATTGAAGATGGGCGTAGAATAATGAATTGAATAAGCGATAGTTGCTGATAATAAATGAGTGTTGAGGCTTACAGGAAAGTATTTAATATATATGTAAATTGTAAGTAAAAAGAGAATAGTATTTTTGAGCTTCGAATGTTGAAGTTTTAATACCAATTTAAGTTCAATCTGTAGATCGGCTTAACATCAACTCCTTTGCCACATTTTAGGGCTTTAGCTCTGAATCTGTGGAAGATATCGTTAAATCTCAGCATGAGTTAAACTAATCTAATTGGCACGCTAAGTATTTTATAACATAGCAAGCCAAAGTGCTAACTCTTAAGTGGGCAATTTAAATTTAATTTGAGATCACTCTATCTTAATATCTCTTTCAGGCAACACAATCTAAACAGAAATTAATGAAGTATATTTTTCCAAGACTATGGAGGATAAAAACACAGATACATAGTTACACACTTACATAGTGACACAGTTTAATAAATAAGCTTAGGAAAAGGTGTATATTCACAGCAGGCAAAGTTCAAAGTAATGTTAATATTTTGATAAGAAATTCTTATGATTATTAGCTCTAAGACTTTATCCAAAGACATTTCAATATTTTTTTGAATCAATGCCATTTGATTTTAAATCCGTTTAATATATTTCACTATGATTTCTAGATTTGTCAAAAACTGTATTTGCATAATTTCCATTACAAAAATTAATCTTTTCTTTATATTTAAAGTTATCATATTTAATTGACCTTCTTAGAGCAATACCAACATTCGTTTCATTTATTATATTTTAATATATACCAGCTATCTCTCATGTTATACGTTTTCTATAAAATTTCGCAATAACTTTTAATATTTAAACACATCTGCAGATTATCTCAATGGCCAACACTTTGTGCAAGTCACATTTTCAATGGCTTCGAGACACGCAGTCGGAACTGACAAAAGCAAGCTAAGTTCAATGCCATCTCCTGGCATCGAATAAATATGCCATAATTTAGCCAAAGCGCAGCGTCAGGGCCAAATATGCTGGCCTTGGTCGGGCCCTGCACATGCTACGCTCCCAGTTCCCCCGGGTGCCATTGCTTGCATACCATTCAATGTCGGGCATAAATTTTCTACCGTTCAAACCTAAAAATGTAATAAACAATTTTTTTCTTGGCATTTTTTTACTGCAACGCGTCTAAAAATATATAAAAGAAACCGAGAGAGAAAAAAGTGCAGGCAGTGGCCACAGAACAATAGAAAAAGAATTTTTAGCAATTTTTAACATTTTCTTTAATAAATTTTCCGTGCCGCGCCAGCGACACAAAAAACACTTTATCATTGAAATGCTGCAAAGTGACGACGACCAAAGAACTGGCAAAAAATATATTTTTCGTATACAATGGACGCAGTGTTTGGCCACATGAAAATTAAAAGGCGACAGGCTACAAATAGAAGCAGCTGCAAATGCACCGAGAATTGTGTGCTCTATATAAATATATAAAGGTTTAAAATCATAGAGTTTTGTTATATGTATATAATAGAATTTTTAGAAAACTTGGATTAAATTGGAAATGTAAAAAAATGTTACAAAGCTGCTATATATATTTTCAAAAATTTAAATAATTGCATAAATTGTGGAAGTTAAGTGACAAATATAAAAACTGCTAAAAAAATTTAAGAAGATTGAAAAATATAAATTGACAATAAATTTATAATTTTAAATAAATATATTGAGGTCTTAGAAAAAATAAGTTAAAACTCTGATTTAAAAATTGTTTTTGAAAATACTGAAAAACTAAATGTAATTAAATGTTTAATCAGTACAAGAAAGAGAAAAAGTAACTTATTTTTAATATTGAAAAAGAAAATTTCAAATCTATTGAAAAATAATCTTAAGTATATTCAAAAATAATTTCAAAAATATATATTGAATGCAGAATAAATATAATCAAGTTTTATGTACAAAAAAAGAATGATTTGTTTACGCTGAAGAAATAAGATGCTAGAAAAGTAATTTAGAATATATAAAAGAGGGATACTTAATTTAAAAAAAATAATGAATACGAAATATTTGAGTTTTATAAAAAAATGAATTGATAAAAAAATATAAATGAAAAATTTCTGTTAGTCAATAATTAAATAATTATTATAGTTATTTAATAATTGTCTAAAATATTAAAACAATAATAATAATAAATTTAATGACTCCCTGTTTTGTTTTTCTGACAACTATTATATATACCGATTTCATTGTCTGGTTAGCGTTTTAAGATTGTTTTGATATTAGCAAGACTTTAATCTTACATAAATAACCCACCTACTTTAAGTATTCAATTGACAAAAATTTGATCTTTAACCAACTGTTAGAGCTGTCAATATGTTTCACTTAAGAATTATACCCCTCTGAAAAGTTATGAATAGAGCATCTCATGGTCAAAGGCAGCAGACAAGGTTGTCGACGACGACGTCGACGTCGTGAATACAACGGAAAGTGCAAAGTGTTGTACCCACAAATTTTTGCATTGTGTTTTTTGTTAATTGCATAAAAAAGTCGCACAAGTCGCCTGGGTCGCAAAGGTCGTTTTATAAACTAAAGACAAAAAAACTGAGCAGAATAAGAAAACGAGAAAAACACAAAAAAGTCGTCACATGCGAATATGGCAAACAATTCCAACGCCTTCAGTTTAGACCGTCTGCTGGACAGAGCTAACTCCCCCAACCAGCGTGTCTGCAGGCCAGCTGCAGTTAGTACAATTCACTTCTTGGCTAAGGTTAAGGCTTAGAGAGAGAAAGAGGGCCAGACGTTGAAATTAAATGCGCAAAAATTACGCTGCAATTATGCGGCGTCAGAGACGTTTTGTGAAAAATTATGGCTCTGGGAATTTTCGCTTTGCCAGCGAAAGTTTTCCGTTTGCCTGGCTTATATTTTATGGCCATGTAAATGGCAAAGCCGATGCCTGGGGTATAATAATCGCCCTGTGTGAAGTGTTTGCTTTTTGCGTAGGTTGTCGGGGGCCATGGAAATTGCAGTTGATGATTAGGCGTGAAATATGCGACGAGCAGGCCTGCAAGAAAAAATGAAATATGTGTCCGAGGGAGTGTTTTCACAAGCAGCATGTTGCTGTCTCTCAGCTCTTCAGTATTTCTATCTGATTGGTCAAAGGGCAAATTTTAAGGATTGACACATATGTGAGACTATATGTTGTGAAGTATATAAATATATATGTCTTCAAACTATTACAAAAAAATCCTAATTGATTTATATTTAATTTTTATTTTTAAGAATTTTATTTATATATATATATAAAAAAATTAAAAACACTGTTAAGAATATAAGTGCAATTTATCTCACAATGAGTTCCTCATTTTTAATTAGAATTAGAATTAAAAAACAATTAAAACTATTTGTGATTAGTATTTAGTATTTAATGTGCCAAATTAAACTTAATAAGTTGGCAAAAACCTTAACTTATGTTCATAAAAGAAATAAAACAAAATATTTATTATTATTTATAATTTGCTTTCAATATTTTAATTAGAATTTAATTTTATATCACTTCAAAATATGAAGCTATTACTTTTTATTTATAAAGATATTTATTGGAGAGCATTATATTGAAAACATTTTATAGTATATGCATGGTCTTGACTTATGAAAAGGTCTTGACTGCACTGTAGAAATCCTCTACGACCTCTGTATTTATGCCTAGTCAAACTTATCTGTTCATATCTATTGAATCCTAAGAACTATTTAATTTATATAAATGTTAGTTACGCTGACTATCGCAGACAGCTGAAAGTATCGTTTCAGTTACCTTCTGCAATATACATATATTTGTAACTGCTTTTGCGTACGCATCTGCTTGCGCGCTGTGCTTACTTTTAACAACGTGGACTGGCAGTGAGATTCTGGTGCCATGTCGTTTGCTTTTTGCACAACAATTTTAGCTCATAAAAAGCAAAAACCTTTGGCCCTAACAGTCATAAATGTGAACGATTTCGCCGGACGGCTGACAGGCAGGCAAGCAGACAGACAGTCAGACTGGCAGCCACTCGCCGAAGAGCTGTCAAAATGACTAGGGGCTAAGGTGGTGGAGTTGGGGCCCTGGAGGCATATCACACGCCCCCACACGCATATGGGGCCCAGAAAGATGCCGCCTGCCTGCCTGCCTGCCAGCCAGCAAGAGTGGGTGGAGTCGCGACTAGTTAGAACAGCCAAGTGCTAGGCGAAATTAAAATAAAAATGCATAAATATGAATAATGAAGACATAAAAAGCATAAAAGCAGAATGCCAGGCGGAAAACAGACGCAGAGAGAAGGTGAGCGAAGCGAGAGCTACAAAAATTATTTCAATTTCAAGTTGAATGAGTTTGCCGTGAAGTTATAACTTTAACAGTCGTCATAATATTTTGAAATCAAGACTACGCCATAAACTAAAATACTAAATGGAAGTTGCAACGTGCAACATGCAGCTGTTGCTTCAGTTGGAGCTGCAGTTAGAGTTGGGAACTGGGAATCTGAAGCCGGAGTCGCAGCTGGCGTTGACAGTGCCAAAAGAAGGTTGGCTTGGGCATTGGCTTGGCTGTCCTGTTTGCCTGTCGCTATGCCGGGCCGTTTAATAGCTTTTCGGGGCAAAGTGTGGTACGAGAGACACAAGTAACACGCCCACAAAACCTAGCCAAGAGTACTAGTTGCTGTTGCTGTAGCTGGAGCTGTGGCTGCTGCTGCTGTTGTTGTTGTTGTTGTTGGAAACGCCTACCTAATCATTTTGGCGTTGACACTTGACACTTGCAAAAGAAATGCGACAACAACGGGAATGTCTTTGTCTTTGCCTTCGACTTCGTCTTCGTGTTCGCCTTGGTTATGGCTTCGAGCCTCCCTCATTTCGCATACGACATGTTGTACGAGAGTTGTTTTAAAATTTCTTCAGCTTCTTTTTCTGCTTTTTTTTGCCACTTGCCAGATGCGTTTGTAAGTCTGTATGCGCGTGTTTGTCTTTGAAGTTTGCGACTAACAAAGAGGCAGCTGAAGTGAGTCTCTGCCTAGCCTGCTAGCCTGTGCTGAGTGGGTAGTTTAGTTTTATAGATAGACTTGTAAAAGCGCGAATTGCTTATTAAATGCGATTTAATGTTGTCATGCAGACTTTCATCTTATGATATATATCATTCAGATGAATGCGCAGACAAGATACTTTGCAGTGAACTGAGAGCTACTTCATGTAGCTGATGACGATGTTAGTAGAAGAGAAGTAAAATCGGGAATTACTAGGTTTTTTCTCTTTATTTGATCTATATTTCTACATTTCTATCTTCTATCGTCCTTCTTTAATCTTTTATCTTCCATCTTCCATCTTCTATCATATATCTTTCCTCTTCTATCCTCCTATTTCGACTTTGCTTTGTCCCAAGTACCCTCTACACATTGAACTGAGCTGTTGAGTCAGTCTTTAACAGCGCCGCGTTCCCAGGCTCTCGCTCTAATTGATTTGTTGTTTTTAGAATGTGGCTAAACTCTATAAATTATGCACTCAAGACTGTCTCAGCTGCGATGCCTTCAGTGAGGCGTGGCAATTTATATGTTGCATGCAAAACGCCCGCCAAATGACGCATGAAAATACAAAATCAATAAAGAAAAGCGCAAGTAGCGGTTGGAAGGGCGCAACAACTTTTAAGAATTGCCAACTCAGAGTATTTTTGCGGTCGCCCCAGTTCACAAGGCCTCCCCATGCTGTATATATATATATATATATCTATAAGTATGAAGAAAAAAACACGCTTATTTAAGCAATAATTTCTTGACGCTCTTTTCAGGTTCGCCAGTTTTTTGTTGCTTTTGTTTTTGATTAATGGTCCCGCTCATAAAGTGACACATTGAAAATTGGAAAGCAAATCAAGCACAAAAAGCAGCCGAAAAGTCGCAAGGCAAACGCATGAAATCAGCACAAAAATAAATAAATAAATAATAAAAGGCAAAGAGCAGCGGGCCAAGGAAATTTTGTTGCTAAAAGTGTAAAAAGTTGAGCCTGCGCCCCGAAAAGGTCGTCAAAGTGAAAAATTCGATAAGCGAAAAATGGACAAGCGCCAGCAAAGGCAGCGGCTGCGACGCCGGCTGCGGCAGCGACTGCGCCAGCGACAGCGAGTTTCGAGCACAACAATGGCGCAGCGCACGAATTGAAACGGAAATCCTTATTGAACTAGAGTGATCCTGAGGGGTTTGGCTTCGAGCAGCAGGAAGCAAATGGGCGAGCTTCGCTCTCAGCAGAAAAGCATGCGAGCAGCCGCGCTGCTGCTGCGTTGGCAAACCGGAAAAGCATGCTGCCGAAAATTTGTGCTGAGTGGCAGCTGAGAGCTGCTGCTGCTGCTTAAAGGAGGCTGGTGCTGTCCAGTGGCGGATGCCTAATGGCAGCGCGACACAAAACACAGACGCACACACGTAACGCAGCGGAAATGGCTGGAAATGCCTTTTTCCAAGGCAACTTGGCCATGTCGAAACAGCAAATGTCACTCAAGCAGCCAGCTGCCACTGAAGCTGCTGCCACTGATGCTGCTGCCACTGATGCTGCTGCCTCTGATGCTGCTGATGTTGTCGCAGCCGATCGAAGAAATTATTTAAAAGACGTACCAAATGGTGCCTTATCAGTTCTCTCTGCATGCGTGTGGTATACTTAATATTATTATTTTATTTAAAAAAAAACAATATTTAGGCCTAAATATAACATATATTCAGTTTTATTTTTTTAAATTATTTTACTGCTTTAATAAGACAAAATTGCCTTCAAATAGTTGCAATATTTTTAGTGTTTTATATCAAAAAAACATTACGATATTCCCATACGATATAACATACGATATACGTATAATTTATTCTATACGAAAATATACTTAATATTTAATACTTTAATTTATATGAGTTTTAATACCTGGAACTGCCTCTCGGCCGGTTCAATGAAAATTCTTCTAAAAATAAAATTAATATGAATTTAAAAATTAAAATTCTCAAGCCATAGGTAATATATGATAGCAAGTGTTTGCTTGTAGCTTTTGGGCTTAGCTTTTCTCGCTTCGCAGAAAACTCATTTCAAAGTCATATTATCATATTATATTATCATTTTATCAGATTATATTATCAAGCAATTAGTCAAGGATGAATTGCCATAGATAAACGCTTTTTAAAAACTTAAGATCGATTTATTCTTCCTTTTGGCGAGGTCATTGGTCCGCTTGCCTTCAGAAGCGATGATGTGGATATGTGTGTAAACAAAAAGTAATATAATTTTTTATAAAACAAAACCTTTTTCATTGATATTAAAAATATATTGATATACTTTGTTAAGATCAAAACTTAAGTAACTCTAAAGGTAACAACCAATGGTTAGGCTTAAAGTGCTTTGATTAAAAATTTAGCTCTAAGATAAAGATAAAACTATATTTAAGCATAAGCAGAAACTTCTCCTTATCTGCCTCAATGTGCCACACTTCAGCTGAAGTCTTAAAAATTAAATAACATTATACAAAAATACTCCCATATAAATTCATTCCATTTGAGCACAATAAAACAACAAATGCAAAGATTTTACTATGCAAATGATGCCTTGGATTATTGAGTAATAAGTTGTCGCTCAGCTTGTAAGTCTGAAATGTGGCAATTTGTATCTGTGCTAATACCAATTCGTAGCCAAAGTCCGAGCTAATCTATTTGGTAGTTGTGTGCTATAACTAAGTCCTTAGTCCTTGTACTTAGATCTGGTCTAGTCACACAGTGACCGCCTGCACTTTTCAGCAGATTAACACGTACTGTCCACATGAACTTTAATTAAGAGCCAGACAGCAGGCACAGTCAGTGGCCGGGCCTAGCTTTGAGCCTACCACAAAAACACTTGTTAGCCGAGTTGCTGCTGCTGCTGTTGCTGCTGGCAAAACAACTGCCAGGGCCCAATTGAGCTAAGGTTCTCGTGAACACCCACTTGTGTCCAGTCGTTGGCCAATCTGTCTTAACTGCCAATTTACGTAAAAATGCTGGCACACACACACATAAACACACATATGCAAAATAGGCCAAGCCCGAAACGTGGCACTAGCTTGGGCAGGTGCTGGATGTGCTGATTTTTCATTTAATATCACAAAAAAGGGCAGCTGCCGACCCAACTCCCAACGCCCGTTGAGTGTTGTGAGTGTGTGTGGATTGGCACCTCGTGGGGCAGTTGGACACATGGCGCCCGTAGTTTTAAGCATAACGAATTGGATTGTCATGCCAATCGATAAATATTTGCACATGGCCAGCTACAACGAGGCGCCTCTTAATGTGGGCTAAGTGGCTGGCCAGCTATAAAGCAACTGCAGCTCAACAGAGCTACAACTCTGCCACATGGCGTGGCAAGCGCATTAGCCCACACACAGAGCGAGGGAGCGAGCGGGGCAAGGCAAGCCTTTGGTCAATATTAAATGACAGCACTCGGAGCGTGCCCTGTGCGGGCCACCCAAAAAGGATGTCCTCACACAATCCATGTAGCGTTTGCCAAATAGAATTTAAATCTGTTAAATCCTCGTACATGACAGTTTTCTGTGTTGAATTTGTCTTTGCTTCAATTGTTGCTAGCTATATTTTTTGCTCCTTATTTATTTTTGCCAGCAGTCTGGCCTAGACAGAGAGAGAGAGAGAGAGAGAGAGCGAGAGAAGGGGAGGTAGATGTATCTAGCTCCTACAAGCTTCTTCAACTTTGTGAGGATTTCATCTTTTAAGCTTTCCCTGTGTGGTGTGTCTGTGCTGTGGTCTCGAAGTGATTTTGATTGAGTGCGATTTGTACTTTGTGTTGCCTACGTGTTTTGGTTTTTTAAATAATATTTACCTCACATCGGTGTACGGCTGGCTGTACTTTTTGTGTATCTAGGATTTATTGTTGCCTCCAGGTCTCTGATTGTACAGGATGATGTCGGCTTTCACTTTTATTAGTCGTATACATATATAGCAACGGATATTGTTTGATATTATTTGCTGTTTGCCATTTACTTTTTAGTGTGCTTGGTGGGGCCAAGCTAGTGTTTACCCAGCCGTAGCAAAGGAAATGGATTTATTATAGGGATAACGTACGAGAAAATTGATATGGAACGCACAGCAGGAGCTCAACTACTAATGATTGGGTTTTGTAGGACAAAAAGAAAACACAGGGATTTTAAACAATTTTCTTGGAATTATCTCAGGCAGGATAAATCGAGATTCAATATTTAGAATAGGCTTGAAACTACTTCGCAAGATTATCGTAGCTCTAAGCTAAGTCTTCCTCCATCTAACCCCACCAAGTGCTTATAGAAATGCCTGATGCAAATATAACAAAAGAAGATAAATCAAACTTTTACCAGTTTCAAATGTTCAATTTCATTTCAGTCGCCGCTTTCACATTTATGTTTGGCATATGCCATGGCACCAGCCTTTACTTGACGCAAGATTCTTCTGATTTAATTGGCTCACGTGTGTGCTGGTCTGACGCACCTTTCGGTCCAGATGAGACACAGAATTTCTCAAGTTCAATGTACACAGTGCGTCGTTGAGGCCAATGGACTCTGGCAGATCTGCAAATTATCGGAACGGCCTACAATTGCAGGCCGTAAATATATGATCAGCTCGTAAACTAAACAAATTAGGCAGGCGAGGCAGACGATGTGTCCAAAATGTAGTCTGTGTGTGGACTATCAACTTAATGCTAAATCGATCATGAAAGCGGGCAAAAGGCAAATGCAAAACATAAACATAAACTCGGTCAAAGAGCTGCGCCAAATGAACAAAACCCATGAATTGTGAGACAGGCCAGTTCCGAAACGTTTTACGATTGCAATAAACAAACTGCCAAGCAGGCAGCCGACAGCGAGCATTGCTTTGAAATTGATTTACGAGGCGATAATATTAACAAGCACTCGGCCAAATAGATCATCTATTGAATTAGCACTTGATGCCCCAGCGAAATTATAGCGAATTGGCCCTTGAACGGAGAAAAGAACTTAGAAAGTGTTGCCCATAGATGCCTTCCTTTGGCAACTACTTACAGTTGCTATATAAGCCGCCGTGGATCGCTGCTTAAAGCACAGTCATCAGTCCTCACTGAAGCTACCAAGATGTTTAAGCATTTTATACCAAGTTTGCTGGTCCTAACTATTTGTGTGGTCTTTGCCGCAGCTGGGCAAACGAAGTCCATCGAGACTGATGGCAATAGGGCGGGTAAGTAAAGGGAGCATAAGAATTAACATAGCAATTCTGTTCTATTGAAATTGATACCTAAATCAATCGAGAGTTGCTTGAGAAATATCCCTGCTGAACTGTTTAAATATATTAATATATAATATATTTTTAAACATTTTCATGAAAGCTTAGATTTTTGGTTTCCTTAACTTTACAACTTCTTTGAGATCTCTCTTGGATTCGATTTACATTTATACGAAATGCTTGATTTTCCTATTTCTAGGACTTGCTGCGATTCAGCCACGCCTACTACTTTGGAATAGGCGCCAAGATAATAATCCGCAGCAACCCATCATCATAGTGCAGCCGAACCAGGATTCTGATAGAAATCGTCGTCCCTACTGGCCAGACTATTACCCATACCCCCCACAGCGATTTCCTGGACTTCCCGATTACGGAACCAACCCTTCAGTGATAATCGTCAATCCAAACAATGCCCAGAATTTTATGCGTCCTGCAAATGCTACAGCTCGTGCAGCTGGTGGTGGCTTTGGTTTCAGAAACGGATATTTTCGACGTGAATCGGTGCCGCTTATTGAGCTTCTACAAGGACTGAACGCGCTGGAACCTGAGTCGGACGCGAACGAATCGGACTCAGCAGCGGCGCTAGCAGCCGCAGCAGCGGCAGCCCAAGCACCACTGGCTGAATATGGCGTTGTAGAGGATGACGAGGAGTCAAACGAGGATGAGCTGGCTCTGTTGGAGCGTCAGGCAACGCGTGGCCTGAGCCCCAAGAATTTGCTCTCTTACCTGATGCAGGACAAGAAACGCCGACGCTTCCAGGAGGCTGTTGCCGGCATCTACTTTAGGAACTACAATCAGAATCGAAAGTAAGCCCACTGCGGGCCGGGCCGTATGCATTTTGTACACCACACAGCTGAGAATCGAAGGCAAATAAATTGAAATTATCCATGGCAGAAGCCAAGCCAGCAAAACTCTCCTCTATCTATTTGTCTTCATTATGCCGTTTGCCATGGTGCACACTTTATCATGGTTCCCCGGAGAAATCTAAGCTGAGTTGTTTCTCCTTGTCTCAGCAGTTTGGCTTTGTTTGCTACGTTCCACGTATTCCATTTGATATACATATATATATTTATATATGTATCTTTTCTATTTTCTTTTTTATATTTTTGTTGGGCCAACATTTGGAGTGTTCTCATTCTAGTTTGGAAGCAGTCGCAGCACTAAAATAATCTGCAACTGCAGTTGAAATATTTATTTGCAATTCCCCAAACTAACGTGTGCCTCTGCAGCTACTCCTCTCTCTCACTCTTATTCCAAAATGTAACCACACGGCAGCAGGTAGCTAAGCAATGGCACAGCAGAACTTTTAGGTTCATTTGGGTTTTAGCGAAGCAAAAAGTTGTGCGTTTCGAGTTGCATTTATTGTTTCAGGCGCCAAACTTTCGGAGCCCAAAAAAGAAAGAAAAAAAAAACGACGTCGTGAGCTCTATAAATTGTTGCGCATATTTTGTATAAAATATCACTTAGTATTTGTCTTGCTCCATTGCTCTGTGCCAGGCATCAAGTCCATCACAAATACGCTCAGCAAAGTTTCATTTGGTCAAAGAGAATTTTGTTTAGTTTTTTTTTGTTTTTTTGTATTAAATGTCAATAAATTCCGATTGATCATCCCATAAAGATTGTTTACCTATATGTATATACTATATAAAGCACTTTTCAAATGGTTGGCTAACTTAAAAAATATCATCAATTCATTTAAATTTTAGCGCATTTAACTTTGAAGTGCTTTGCTGGGGATTGCCCAACTAAGAAATACTCTAACACATGGAACTTTTTCAGTTAGGGGCGACTGCGAAGTGCTTTTAGTCAATGCTTATCACTTTTAGGAAATAACATTTGTTGGTGCTTATGATTATTATTCATTCATTATATGTTACTAATCTCGATTGTATTCATCATGAATCTGTATTCTTATATAAAATCAAATAGATTTTTCCACAATTCCATTTGCACAAAACGAGCTGAATGTGGTTAAAAACTTAAAATGTTTTTAATTTGCTTGGTAACTATATAAAGTAAGCGTAAAAGCGGTTTCTAAATTTTTAATTGGGCTTTAAAAAAAAGCTTAGATCTGTAACTATTTCATAGCTAGTTCAACAATAGAATCAACAAATTTTTTAAATTCCAATCGCAAACCCAAGATAAGTCAAAAATCTTAAATTTTTCGTAACAATTTAAACCTTTTTAGAAATATGTCTAAAGTTATGATTAGCTGAACTTAAACAATTTATGCTATCACTTCTAATAAAATGCATCATATATTACATAATTTGCTTCCATCTCTCAATACATTTTGCTGCAGCTTCAGCTGTTTCTGTTTAATATAAAATTTTATTAGACATTACAAGAGTTTTTTTTGCCTGTTCTCGTCTGTCTGTTATGCCGTAAAACTTTGCAGACTTTGTTAAAAAGTGTTAAAGCTGAGGCATATTTTGTAGCCTGGCCTCAACTTTTGCCCAGACAATCACGAGTTGTGGCAGTCGCTGTAGTTGCCAACAGTAGCTTCCCAACTATGCATGGCTCAAATTCCTATAGCTCAGTTGTTGGCCATTTCATTGTGGCTCCGCTTCGCAACGCATCGAGCAAGCAGCCTGAACGCTTGCAAAAACAAAATGGAGAGAAAAAGGGCAAAATATTGGCAGCCCACCTGGCTGCACACCTAGCTACTCGAGCAGTCTACCAACTCCTTTGGCAGAGTTTCGTTTTTTCCACCTTTTTTTTGCCTTTTGTAAATGCTGTGCATGGATACGGATACGGACACGAACACGGTCGCTCGGTGCTGGGTGCTGGGTGCTGGCTGCTGGTTACTGTCGTTTTGTTGCATGTCCTGCGGCGGCCGAACTTGTTTGAAATTTGACGTGTGTAGTTTGCTGTCCTGGCGGGTGCTAGCTGCCTGCCTGCCTGCCTAGCTGGCTGCCTGGCTGGCTGTAGCTGGAAGCCTGGCAGGCACTGCACTTAGTTTTGCAAATTTATATGCCAGCTGCAACGGCAGCACGAAAAATGTTCGTTTCAATTTCGCTTTTTTGCTCGGCTTCGCTTAACAAATTGATGAATGTCTTGTCGCTGTGCTTGGTTTGGCTTGGCTTGGCTTGGGATAAGGAGAAGGCTCAGGAGTTGCCGAGACTGGCTGGGTTCTAAGGGCATTACTGGGCCTTGCTGAGCCTTGCTGGGTCTTGCTGACTGGCCAACTTTAGTAAGATGAATGTTTGGCCAGGCAAATGACAGGCAGCGAGTGCCTTCCATCTTGATTTTTGAGTGCATAATGACAGGCGGAGCCCTGGCCAGCCATGTAATTGGTTAGCACCGAGGCCGAGCCAGCAGCCACCAGCCACCAGCCAGCAGCTACGAGAGCATCTACGTCTACACGGCTCTTAAAGTGCTCCAGCAAGTGCTGTCAGTGCCAGGCAAAAGAGCAGCCAAAAATGAGATGAAAACCAAAACAAAAAAAAAAAGGCACACACATAGTGCAGCATCAAAGGCAACCGGATAAGCGCTGCTGGCGGAGGCGTCATCATCATCTCCGTCGTGGTCGTGGCCGTGGTCGTGGTTTGTCTCGGTTTGCAATTTCACAAATGGATTTGTTGTAATTTCTTTTGCCACAGCACCTGATGCTCACACAGCGACAGATAGATAGACAGACAGACATTTGGACAGTCAGACATTGCAAACAGAAATACACAAAACACAAACAATGTGGAAAAAGGAAATACCAAAATAAAAAAAAGGCGAGCGCGTTAGAAACTTTTACACTTTACACATTTTCACATATGAAAATATTTTTTGCAAGTTTTTATCACTATGCCAAAGACCCCTTCAATGGCTGGAACAGGAGGAGGTCCCACAGACTCAAAAACTCACACACACAGAACATTTATGGGATTTGTGTTTGCCAGACATGTTTGCATTTTGTATATGCGATATGTTTGAAAATCCCATTTCTCCCATTGGGTCGGCTTTGGGTTCCAGTTTGGGTACGAGGCCAGCATCTCGTTTGGGCTATGTGCATAACACAGAGAATTGTGTTTTGACTTTCTTTCTTTCTTTTTTTGTTCTCTTCTGAGATGCGAGGAAGTTTTAAACTTTAACGAAGCACGAGGGAATGGGATACAACTTGTTGGTTGACAAACAGAAAAAATAATAATGATGAACATTGTAAATTATCATAGAGACTATGTGCATTGCAGGCACTTTCTATGGAGTTGTTAAAAGTTTAATAATATAATACATTATATAAAATATATTTTGAATAATAAAAATAAAATAACAACAACAAACATTTTTCATCAATTTACAAAGTCTACTGCTGCATAACAATCTTAAGTTATTTTCAGCCTGTTCGCCTGTCCGTGAATGCGAAAATCTCAGAATCCTGAAAAGCTACAGACCTAAATATTTTTGTAGATTCCCCGAAAGTGTGCGCAGCTCAAGTTACAACGCTTACATAATTCTGCTTATGAGTGCAGTAAGAGTAAATGAGGGCGACACCTCAAAGAGAAGATCATTTGAAGAGATCTGATTAGAACAGAGTTGCTAAGCTGCTGAACAATGAATGAATCCATACAAATATGTGTGCGGCGTATTTGTATGCATATTTAGCACGCAGTTTGATTGGGGTACAATGTATCGTTTAGTCTGACAGTTCCAACTGGACCTTGCTTACTTTTTCTATTCAGAAAAAGGTCTTCATATAATAATATAATATTTTATTATTTAATTTTTAATATTTTGCTTGGTTGACTAAGTAATACTAGTTCAAATAACTAAAATTTTCTTAAGATAACTTCTAATTTGATCATGAATCATAATGCATGTTCATGGAAAACATAGTTAAATGTTATGAACTTTAGACATACCTGAAGAAGAGAGCTACGCTTATCAAAAGAAAAGTAAAAGAAATATTTTTCTGACTATCCTAAACTTTGCTTGACCCACCTAAGATAGGCATAAGACTTACAGACAAATAATCAATTTGTTTTCTATGAAGAATTAATTTAACAAGCTCATAATACCTTTTAGTCATAAATTGTTACCCACAGATTATAAGGGAAATGCCTCATAGGCTTTCAGTATGCATTTGCAGCTAAAGCATTTCTCTCAATGCCAATCGTTACGGTACTATCTTTTTAATAGTCTAAGCCATCTTGATGATGACTCCACTGTCTGGCTGATGAAATATTAACAATTTGCGTGCCCGTTAAATTTCGCACATTTTCAATGGCTGCGTGCTTGTTGGGAGCAGCGACGGCAAATGTTGAATAAATATTTATTATTAATATGAGGACACCAAAAAAGCTGAAAAGTAACAACTTTGCAGCCTTAATGACCACAACTGACCATGGCACAAACACTTTGCAGTTGTTGTTGTTTTGTTGTCTGTTTTACAAATGACTTTCGTTCACGTTAGCGGCGTCGACGACGTCGCCAACTTAAGTCATAATTTTCCATCATAATTTTCTATTTTTCTATTTATTATGTCCAAGTTTTTCTTGTTTTTGTTGTCCAACGTCCTTATTGTAGTTCAGCTTGATTAGTTTCTTACTGTCTCCGTTGCTTTCTCTCTCTCTCTCTATCTGTCATTCTCTGCTGCCAACCATATTATATTGTATTTAGCCAAGTTTATGCCACTATAAGCAAATTGAGGTTATGTTGACTCTGTTTAGTGCTTTTGCTTTATTGCTCTTTCATATCGCTTTAGCTGTGATTTTGCTTCGCTCCACTATTTGCCTGATTGATGCGCCCGATAGATTGTTGATTGAGTGCTGAATGTTACAGTTTGAGATATTAAATGTATAAATCTTTAATTTTTATGGACGTTTACTTTGCCATCTATAACAGCTTTGATTGCATAAGGCAATCATATAAAAGCTTTATTTACAAATGCACGAGTTTTGATGAATTGTATTTAAGATTATCTTAGACTTGGACATTAAGTTGTATATTAATTTAAAAGAGTTTGAAGTACATTACATTACATTCCTAGAGCACTAAGCTAAGCTTTTCCAGGGTTCAAGTTCCAAAAAGTGACTTAATGAAATTACTTTTAATAGGAAAAAGTACAAATAATTATTTATAAAATAATATTAATAAATAAAAATAAAGAATTCATATAAATGATTAATAACAATAACAAAATATTTTTTAATTCTGCATATATTACAAAAATAATTGAAATAAAATTTTGTAAATATAATTATATAATAAAAATGAAATAAAATAAAATCCTAAATAAATAAGTTATTATTGTATATTGCAAAATACAAATTAAAATTTTACAAAAAAATATAAGTATAAATTAATACTAAAAGAAAAATTAAGAAAAAGAAAATACAAATAAATGAATAGTAGCAATTAATAATAATAATAGTAAAAAGTGGCACTTGCTTCTTCGTCTTATATTTTCAATTAATATTTTAAATCCTATTATTAATATTCACATTACTTGTTCTACCATATAATAGACTTTTATGCAGAGGCCAACTCTTTCATTTCGCAATACGCTTACCATAAATAAGAACAACAAAAAATGCTTTAAAAAAAGATAATCGAATGCGCGCCCACACAATGGCAATAAAATTATATAGAAATCACCGAGGGCGAACAATAAATTCCAAACTGAAATGAAATGTGCCGCCAACTGGCAACAACATTATGTCAAGTGTGCATGCAGGCGACACCTGCAACAGAGAAACAGAACAGGCGGGAAAAAAATTGGGAGGAAAAAAATGCTATATATATATATATATATATATATATATATATATATATATATATATATATATATATATATATATATATATATATATATATATATATATATATATATATATATATATATATATATATATATATATATATATTATGAAAACAGCGCTCAACTGCGGAAGCAATGTATTTGGGCGCTTTGTAGCCAGCTCCGATTACAAGCAAAAAAATAAAAAAAAACTATATATATAGAAGTATGTATGTGTTTGATATATAAAGCTGAGGCTGGAAAAAATCGAACTGTGTTTGGCGCATTTTATACTTTGATGTGCTGTGGCGCATTTGGTGTGCTATTTTTAAAATGTTTGCAGCATGCGCACAGCAGGTGGTGTGCCTGTGCCAGTGCCTGCGCCTGCGAAACGGGCCTCTGCGCGTCGTCTATGAAGTGCCGCACCAGGAACGTGACCAACTAGCCATGTTGACAAAGTTAAGGCGCACATTGGCTGCGTCCACTTCAAACTGGACAATAAATCAAAGAACATTTGTCATGCACACGCCCGTAACGTTGCCATCAACATTTGCCAAGAGCCATTGCTGAAAGACCTTTCCCGTTGTCGAACATTTTTCGCTTCTACCTGTTGCGCAGGCGCCGCACAGCCTTGTTTATGAGGGTGCTGCTGGCTCTGTTATTGTTCTTGAGGTCCAGCGCTCAATTGATTAGATTAACGGCTCGAGATAACAACAACTGGCTGGCTGGCTGGCCGACTGGCTGGACAAGCAACTGCTACAGTTTCGCTTTGTTACTGACCACAGTCAGACACTGTTGCAGATAGTTCACAATTCTCAGTGCTCAGTTCCCAGCCTCCATGCTTGACCGCTGCAGACACATAAATCATTTTTGTTTATTAATATCGTTTAGTTTTGCCTTCGTCTGTCTACTGCTCTTCTGGTGTCTGTTTTGTCTTTTCGAATTTTAGCAAGTTTGTTTTGTTGGTTTTCAAAATCGATTTACAAATTTATATGCAAACGGAGCTGGGGCTCTGCGCAGTTTTATTATGCTGCCTTGTATCTGCATTGTAGCCCATAAAAATGCTAAAACTGAAAACAACAAGCTCTAATAGATATAGATTTTTGACATGATATTTGTGCATTTCATTTGAGATAACTAAATTATTCATATTCTTAATTGACAATTAAACAGAAATCTATAGCAATAAGCTTGGAAATTTTATAAAAATTGCTTCTGAAAAACGAACTTGAATTTTGCTAAAGAAGAGTTTTTGAGTGCAGTTACATTCATTCAAATTAATTTATAATGCAGCCAAAATTATATCAAGCAACTCTCTAAGCAAGCGTTCGCATTCCAATATTTTTCATTCGTGGGAAACATTTGAAAATTCTCGTTTAGACTTAATTAATTCAGTAATGATAATAGTGAATGCCTTTATTTATGTTTCAACATTTTGCAACGCGCTTTTATCAAATTAATTTGCCACTTTGAAACATTTTTAAAATAATCACTGAAAAATGCAAAGTAAATAAACAAACTGGAAATAAAACATAAATAATGCCCCACACAGACTCTCAAGTTATTTTTTCCTTCTCTTTTTCTTATAAATATTCATACAAAAGGAAAAAATTGTAAAAAGCGAGTCGGCCACGACGGCACTGACCACTTGAAAGAAAATCAGATAAACGAATTGAATTGAATTGAATTTAGTTAGTCAGTAGGCAGCTGGCATTATAATAATGCGTTACGTTACACATTGTGTAGGCAGACCAGACTCGCAGCCAGACCCTCTGGCTAGAGTCTCTCCCTGCTTTGCCACTGAAACACTTGCGTCGCTCTGACTATTTCGTTCGTTCAATAGGTCGGGTTTTTCTTTACTAATTAGTGGGACCCCCTGGGCCGAGAGATCCAAAATCGAGGCAAAGATTCTGATACCCCGCGGTGACTGCGTCCAGCGTCGCATTAGAAAATTGTTTAATAAATTAATTACCTACCACATCATCGAAATCAAGTGGCACAAGTAGCTACTGCTCCCTCGACATTTTCTTACAGTTTTCTATAAACTATTTCGTTCCACTGCGTCAAGTTCAAAAGCTGAAGCACATAGAAATTGAGTTCTGGAATTGTATCGTAGAATTTTAGAAAAATATTTTAATTTTAAATTTTTAACAAGTTGAGATCATATTTGATTGCTCGATCATTTTGTTTACCAAATTATTATAAATTTAATTTTATTTATATATAAAATAAACTGGTAAATAAAGCTTTTATTTTATTTTGTTATATTATCTTATTTATTTTATATATTATATACATAAAGAAATCAAAATAAATTTTAAATGTAAATTAAACAAAAAATATTTCAAATTAAAATTGCATAATAATTTATAATAACTTTTGATAATATTTAATAATTCTAAATAATAATAATCAATAAATATTTGTAATAGTAAATATAACTTGTGTATTTTTAATATATAATTTGTGAATTATTTTTTATTTTTGCTGCATTTAAAACCAACTGAAATTGTTTTATTTAAATATATTTTAATAATACAACTTTTGTTTTTAATTTTTTTAATACTATTATTGACTTTTTCTTCATTATAATTTGCAACAGCCAAATTTTTTATATAAAACGTAATTTTTTTACAAGTTTTATTTTCTCAGATGATTATAAGTTCTGTGTAACCCTCTTTTAAATAGTGTATTCAGTGTTCATACACTGCACAAATTGACATTTCGGGCATTCCGTAGGGTTTATGGTCATTTCAATATCACGCTAGAAATCTTAATCAATGAAAATGATTTGATTAAATTGTTTTCTTGGTTCAAGGCATTGTTGTCAACCTAATCAGTGGGTAAGTCGGCAAGTCGGCGAGTCGTTCACATTTGGGATCGTCGCTTCGTTAGAGCGTCGTCTAGAGTAGAGTTTTATTTCTTTTAATTCCGAAGAAGCAGCAGCAGCGCATGGCACTGGGCCACACTTGTTCTAAATTAATCTTCATTAGGGTCAGCGAGACAATGATGCAAGTGCGGGCGGGCTCGAGGTCGCAGATGTGCCACAGCTTTATGATATGTGTTGCAAGTATATGTGTGGCACATGTGCCGCGTGGCACTGGCGCGCGCAAACTTTGATTGAATTTTCATTAATAATTTTCTGCTGCGGTCGCAACTTTTTCAGGAAATGTGCGCCATAAATTATCGGGCAAAGTGTGAGCTTTATACTCTATATATATATATATATAGAATATATATATATATATATATATATATATATATATAGAGAATTTTTAACTGGAGAATGTTGTCAACTTTTCACTTTTAATTAGTTGTGCAACCTGCAAAAATTTGGGTCACGTTGCACGAACATAAATCAAAAATGCAACTTGTGCAAATATTTGAGGAAAAATTTTTGCCTTGTTCATGCCACCTAAAAGTATGCAACAGTACGTTGCACACTGGGCGTGGCTCCAGTGGGCGTCACAAGCTGTGCAGCTCCTGCGGCTTTGCCACATCATATTTGTATGACGTATATATATAAGCAACTTTTTTTTGGTTCAACAATGTCAAAGTGCGAGCTAATAAAAATTAATTTAAAATCGCCTAACACAATTTATTTCAATCAGCGGCGCATGAACATCTCACGAATGGTTAATTTCGGATTAACTTTGATAAACTTGCGACGGGCACATTGAAGAGCGTCGAGTCGACTTTAAGCACCTGCCGTCGAACAAAGCATGCAACAACCAGCAGCAAATGGCAACAACAACAACGACTGTAACTTGTCTGGCATAACATGACCAACAGACTGTTTAGGTTGTACAGACTGTGCAGGGCCAGACTGGTCCCGTCCCTCAGACCCCTGCCCCTAACCCTGCCCCTGCTCCTTCTTTTAGTACGCCGCACTGTTTCTCTCTGTCGAACTTATCCAGCAGACATGTAAATTATGTTGGTTTTTGGCCAGTTTGGGAATTTGCCGGCATTCGTCCAGACCAACAGACCAACATACAGCACACAGAGCTCACACCCACTCAACAGTTCACTGTTTTCTTGCTTGTCTGTGGCTGCTTAAAGCGTTTCTAATTTTTCCATTTTTGATGGCGACAGAGAGTGAGGCAACTATAAAGGGCTGCCAGATATGCAATTTAAGGGAAACAAAATTGCCACATTATGATTTTTAAAGATTAGACAGTTATCGTGTGTGGAAGATGCAAAAAAGAATTTCAGGCAATTCTTTTGTTGGGATTTCTCATAATTTTCCTATTATAAAGTACAAAAATCATGTCTGGAATTAAATATACTGACACATTTTATTCCAGCTGCTAAAGCTTAGCTTAGTTTAATTATTTAATTTTAAGTCAAAATTGTTTTCATAAATATATTTAATAAAATTAAAAATATTGCAGCTAAATCTCAATAATATTTGAGGGATTCAAATACCTTTACCACTCGCAAGTTGTGCATAAAGACTCAACTCAATTAATAGTTATCACAGCTATGATTACATGAATACAGCAAAAAGTTGTCAAATTGTTTCCATGTGAAATTCATTTGTAGCTCATTGATGAGTTGTTTACCCACCAAATACTTGAGTTCAAATTAAATGTACGTCATTTAAAGTGTGTGTCGAGCTAAACGTAAATAAAGTAATCGTAACACTCTATATATATTGCACACACACACGCTATATAATGATAAGAATCTAATCAGACCTCATATATAGTTGGGCTCGCGCAAAAGTTTTGGCAGTTCTATTGAAAAACTAAAGATTCAACATGTCAACCGAACTGGGCACAAAAGATGGCATTCTCATTCGCATAATGCAGGTGTCGGACTATCAGAATGTCAAGATATTTATGGGTGGTAATTTCTATAATGGAGAGCCGCTGTGCGCGTCCTCTGGAGAGAATGTGCAGAGGTGTTGTGAGAAGGAGAACGACGAATATCACATTTCCATGATAGAGGAGGGCACCTGCCTCTTGGCTTTAGACCAGAACAATGCTGGACGAATTGTGGGCTTGGTCCTGGCTGGTCCTCAGATCCCCAGCGATTTGGAGAAGCATCGCATGGAAGCCGCTGCAATGGAGCCCAATACCTGGGGACGTATTGCTGTGTTTCTGTCTGAAGTTGAGATCGAAGTCAATCTCTTCAAGCGCTACGGCATCTCCAAGCTGCTCTACTCTCACATTACCAATGTGGATGCCACAATGCGAGGCAAAGGGCTGGGCGCACGTCTAGCTGCCGCCCTTATGGAAGTGGGTCGCTCCAAGGGCTTCCCCCTCATGGCAGCCTACTGCACCAGCTACTATTCGGCACGCCAAAAGCAGGCCTTGGGCATGGATTGCGTATACGAAAAGGCCTATGCGGACTACAAGGATGCCAATGGCCAAGTGGTTTTCAAGCCAGCTGCACCACACACACATATACGTGTTATGGCTATCAAACTCTAAGTAGGTTTTATTTTGGTTCTCAAATTGTTAGTAATAACTAGTTGAATATTGCTGAATATATAAATATTTTGTATAATTTAATTAAATTATTCTAAACTTGTAGTACTCTTTGGGTGTGTGATTGATAAGAATTTTTTTAATGAGCTGAAACTTTTTTTTTCCTGTCTAATTTGTATCACTAAGAAGAAATCTTGCATTTTTAAGTATCTGTGTGCTTTTTTAACTGTTTCAAAATTATACACAAATAGTTGTTATTATTTAACTATGACATATAATTTTATATACTAGCACAGGGCAGTCTCTGTCAGCCCTTTAGCTTATTATTACAAATGGCACTGTATGATTTATAAGCAACCATATTTCTTATCTTAAAAATATCTTTAAAAATCTTAAAGCTTGTCAAACACTGTAAATTAATGACTTATAAAGACAAACAACTCATTCGCGACAGCATCGTTCTGACAGACATTGTATCAAGCAGATAAAACCTAGAAGCTTACAAGATTATAAATATATTAAATTAAATTGTATATATTTATACATATATATATATGAAGGTGATTGAGTCAGCTTGATTATCTTCCATTTTGTTTTCTACATCTACAGCTGAGCTCAATACCGAATTCCCTGTCACAACCAAGTTCACTTTCAGAATGGCAATTTCATGGACTCTGTCCAACTGAACAACAATCGTGATTATGTTCATCAATAGTTATCATTGTCCCACTCTTGCCAATTTGAGGATTCAAACCACAACCTTCACTTGGATAACACCGCCACAACAACTCTCACGAGTCGAATACCAACACTGCTGCAACAATAGGAGGTAATCATGGATTGGGAAGCTTAGAAAACAGACTCTGCTATTAATTTGACAGTATCATGTAATATTATATTAGCTATACAATATATGTAGTATTGTTAGTCGACGTACTATCAATAACTATCAATAGCTTTCGCACTTTCAGCAGTCCTCGTAAAGATAACTATCAATAAAAATACAGCTTCCGTATGGATTGGATTATGAATATTCAGTTTATCAGTTCACGGAAAAAACCCTGTACTTTGTATGCATATATAGACTTATATGTGTATATATATGTGTCTATATTATATATTATCTTCATATATTTTATATATTTATATTTATATACTCTATGGTAATTAAACATGTTTGCAGCTTTTTCTTTGCCTTAAGCTGACTTTATCTTAAGTCTTGTAAGCTCAGCCACACACTCTTCTGCTGCAGAGAGAGAAAATGCATTCAAAAGCTCTGTAACTGCAATCAGTTTGACAGTGAGGCCCGCAAAATGACAACGATCGTGCGCGAAATGCTTGAGACAGATATCGACGAGGCGAGTTGCTTTTTTCGAGAACATTTTATGAAGCACGAGCCGCTTTTGGAGTCGCACGGCAAATGTCCCCAAGCGAATGCGAATTCGAATAAGAGAGAGTTGGATGAGAGTGTTGTACGAGAGGGTCTCTCGCTGGTTATCGTCGATCAGAGTAGAGGTGATCGCATTGTGGGCGTGGCATATGCTGGCGTGCTGAGTGCAAATGAGTTGGAGAGCAGTTGGAATGAGCTCAAGCATAAGAAAAGAACGAAATATATGGAACATATCAAATACTTCCTGGTCAACATCAAGAGAAATGCTCAGTTCTTTAGGCGTTACGATGTCTCGAAGGCTCTTTACTTGAAGGTGCTTGTCGTGGATGCCTCAATGCAGCGCCAGGGCCTGGGACGGCGTCTGGTTACGGCACTAATCGATGTAGGTCGGGCCAAGGGACTTGCCCTGCTGGTTGCAACCTGTACCGGCTGCTACTCGACCAAGCTGATGGCGTCTGTGGGTATGGGGTGTGTGCACTCGGAAAACTATTGCGACTTCAAAGATGACGACGGCAATATAGTATTTAAGCCATCAGCGCCGCACACAAAGGCCAGCATTATGGTATTGAAATTATAGGGTATATAAGAGTGGGGCATATGCATGGAAAATAAATAAATTTAATTTGCTGGAAACCTAACAAAATGTGTTTTTAGCTTGAAAACAGATCAGAGATCAAACTGATGACAGTTAAGCTCTGAGCTTAAATAAGTAAATGGTTTCTATTTAAATCAAGACCTCTTTGTCAGTTACAGGATATATACTAGTCGACTATGCCAAAGCCACACATTCTTCCGTATGTTCTTTTATCAGTTAAGTGGCGCTATCTTGCAATGCAACAGCTAAGAGTTGGCAAACTTAAGTTCAAGTTCAAGCAATTGGGTCTTATTATATGCGATAAGTCCACTCAAATAGTTGTCATAAAACCGTAAACTGGCAGACAACTGCAGTGCAGTTAGTCGTTATAGCCAGCAAGATGACAACGATTGTGCGCGAAATGAAAGTCGATGATATCGATGAGGCAAGCCTCTTTGTACGCGATCATTTCTATGGCCACGAGCCACTGATGCTCACGCCCGGGGACCACCCGTTGATCTATGACGATCCGAAGAAGCGCGAGTATCGCCTATCGCTCGTACGACAGGGCACCTCTCTAGTTGCCGTCGATCAGAGTAAGGAAGGTCGCATTGTGGGCGTGGCATTTGCGGGTATAATGCATCCCAGCGATCTGGAGCAGAACTGGCGCGAGGTCAATGAGCAGAAGCCGAAGCTGCTAATTGAGCATATTCATTACTTTCTCTGCAATATTAAGAAGCACGCGCAGTTCTTCGAGCACTATGACGTCACGGATGCTCTTTATTTAAAAACGTTGGCTGTGGACTCATCGATGCGTCGTCAGGGACTTGCTCGACGGCTTGTAGTTACGCTCATGGAGCTGGGTCGCACCAGAGGCTATCCCCTGATGGTGGCCACCTGCACGGGCCAATTCTCGACGCGTCTGATGGCCTCATTGGGCATGGAATGCGTTCACTCGGAACTCTATGCGGACTACAAGGACGCGGATGGCAACGTGGTAATTCAGCCGCCGGAGCCACACACCGAGGCGAGTGTAATGGCTATTAAACTGCAGGAAATGCCTTCCTATAATCCGGGACTGTATAAGACATTTTTCTAATAGCACAGTACGGGATTCAATAAGACATACGAGGCTAAGCAAGCACTATATAAGGTATTCAATAAATCCACGGAACCCACGTGACATGCAAACGTTGATAAGCCCAAGCTTTTATTGATACAGTCAGAAAGCTCACTTGATGTTTAATAGCTCTGTTCTGTCTGTAACTGAAACTCTTTTCGCAATTAAAAAAAAAAAGTAGAGTGATCTAGCTTAGAGTGCCTGACTAGCAGATATCCTGTGCCCTGCAAAGAACTGATATTTGATACATTTTGCGCTTCTTTTAAAGGCGTGGGCTTTACCATGGAATATTAATTGTTGAGCTAGTTTTTCTACTAGATAGAGCTGCTCAATCACATCGGTAGAGGGCGAGAAAGGCACTCAAATGTGTGTATTTGGCAAATCACTAGTATCTAGGCTTTGAAGTACGTCTGATCCTATTAAAAAATATAGGAAATCTGTGTATTCATTACAGAAATCCCCGCAGTAAATTTGTGTTATTCAAGCAAGGTTTTAAAAATGAAATCAAATGATCGATTTTTATCGAGAATAATGAAGCACATTGACTTAAGACTGGGTTTTTTTTTTTTATTTTTAATTCTTAAAATTTCGTATTCTCATTAAAATTAGATGTTTATGTATATCTTAAGTTCTGCAAGAACTAGAATAAGTAAATTTACAACACAGAATCTCCTAAAGTATATTCCATTAAGATACTACTGCATATTTCGATAGATGAGTTGAGCTTTGATTCAATTGTGTTTATCATAAGCATCGAGCTTGCTACAGCTGCTCGGTAAGGCGTTCAGGGTATATTCTAGTTGGGCAATCCGGACTCGAGCAGCTTTACTTCTTTGTTTTGTTGGCCTTGATGCCTAGTGCTATTTTCAGTTATTTAGCATAAGATAATCTGTGCAAAAGCTTGGCGAAATGATGCTTTTATGAGCATCAAATAAACCAAACTATTAGTTGACGGAATGAGTAGATGCTTGCCATATCAGTATTGCGCAATCAACACACAGAAAGAACTTGAATTGAAATGAAAGCATGATAACAATAATAACTTAAGCGATTGTCATCGCCGCTAAGATTTTGCACTATTTTCTAAAAATGTTGTTTATGTTGATCAAAGATAATTCAAAACTTTTAGGAACTGATTGCCAATATAAAAATAGTAAACATCGCGAGTTTTTATACTGTTTCCATGTGAGGCAAATTTGGTGGGTCGACTTGGCGGGCTTCTGATAAGCTGAAAGCAAAGCGTAAACAATGCACTTGCTTCATGTGCTTCCTCTGGAAGACGATAAGAGCTTAATCAGAACATATAAAAAGTTGCATTTGCCAAAAATTTTGGCAGTTCTGTAGCAAAAACTAAACACGCAACATGCCAACCGAGCTGGGCACAAAAGATGGCATCCTCATTCGCATAATGCAGGTGTCGGACTATCCGAATGTGAAAATCTTTATGGCTGACAATTTCTACAACGGAGAGCCGCTGTGCGAGACAGCCGAAGAGAACGTGCAGAAGTGTTATGAGAAGGAGAACGACGAATATCACATTTCCATGATAGAGGAGGGCACCTGCCTCTTGGCTTTAGACCAGAACAATGCTGGACGAATTGTGGGCTTGGTCCTGGCTGGTCCTCAGATCCCCAGTGATTTGGAGAAGCATCGCAAGGAGGCCGCTGAATTGGAACCAAATTTTTGGGGTCGCATTGCTGTTTTTCTGTCCGCAGTCGAGATCGACGCCAATCTCTTCAAGCGTTACGATGTGCCCAAGCTGCTCTACTCCCACGTAACCAATGTGGATGCCACGATGCGAGGCAAAGGGCTGGGCGCACGTCTAGCTGCCGCTCTTATGGAAGTGGGTCGCTCCAAGGGCTTCCCCCTCATGGCAGCCTACTGCACCAGCTACTATTCGGCACGCCAAAAGCAGGCCTTGGGCATGGAGTGCGTATACGAAAAGGCCTATGCGGACTACAAAGATGCCAATGGCCAAGTGGTTTTCAAGCCAGCTGCACCACACACACATGTACGTGTTATGGTTGTCAAACTCTAAGTTGTTTTTATTTTGGTTCTCAAATTGTCAGTCTTAAGTGATATCTAGTTGTAGACGACTATGAAATCAAATGCATTTTTAGATGTTTTATAGTAATTAAATAAATGTTGTTAAGTATTGAGTCATAATTAATAATAGTTGCAAATTTTGATCAGAGATGATACTGAAATAATATTTAATAATTAAATTATTAAATACTTTTAATATTTTATTAAAATTACAAGCTTCTAGAAATTTATGGAAGGTTCGTTAAAGGTTTGTTCAAATATAAAATTTTTTTCTCTTCTAAAATAATCTTTTCCGTTTTATAAAGGATATTTGTTGTATGGAAGGCTGAGTTCATGAAACTCAATAATTAACTATATATATGATTATTTAAATATATATATAACACAGAGACAAGTCGGTAGCTTTCAAGTTGTAAACATTTTTTCTAGAAATTAAATTTTATAACCAAATGGCAGCAATAATTGTGTAGATCTTTATGTAATCAAGATATTAAAAAGAATAACAAACATGATAATAACCCTAGAAAGTGTTTCGAGAGATAAGGCAGTAGATTGATAAGAAGGTAGAACAAATTAACTTTTATAATACAAAGTTTCCAGATATTATTTGTATTGCTTTGAAATGATTCGTGTTGTCCACGATTTAAAATTATTAATAAAACCATTAAATTTTATTGCTAACAATCGGTCACTTCGGCAGCTCGAACAACTGGTTATCAGTGCGAATTCAGCGATAAGCTCTTTTAGGTCTTTACAAATTGAATCAGTTGTTAGCTGAAGCCTGTGGCCTCATGACGATCGTTCGCGAAATGACAGAGGATGACATCGCGGAGGCAACTCGCTTTCTGCGTGATCATTTTTACGGACATGAGCCGCTTATGCAGACGCCAGGTGCTCATCCAGTGCCTTACGATGATGCAACGAGACGCGAGTACCGCCTGTCGCTAATACGCCAGGGCACTTCGCTTGTTGCGCTCGATGGGGCACGCGTTGTGGGCGTTGCTTTTGCTGGCATAGTGCGCAGCAGCGATCTGGAGCAGAATTGGCTTGAAGCGAATGGACAGAAGCCACAGCAGCTGATCGAACATGTGCACTACTTCCTCGCCGACGTTGAGCACAGAGCGCAAGTATTTGAGCACTACAACGTCGTCGATGCTCTGTACTTGAGCATTCTGGCAGTGGATGCTTCGCTGCGACGCCAAGGACTGGCGCGGCTGCTTGTTGACGCCTTGATGGAGCTGGGTCGTGTCAAGCGCCTGCCTCTACTCTTCGCCAGCTGCACCAGCCTCTACTCAACCCGCTTAATGGCAGCCCTGGGCATGGACTGCGTGCTATCTGCGCCCTATGCCAACTACCAGGATGAGCAGGGAAATGTGGTGATTCAACCGCCAGCACCACACAACGCGGTCAACGTTATGGCTATCAAATTGTAGTCTTGGTGTTGTTGGGAAATAGTTTAAGTATCTTTTGTATTGTGAATAAATATTGAATGTAGATTTATTTAACTTTCTCTTCAATTCAAGTGGAATCTCATTGTATTAATAAATGAAGAGTTCTTTTTAAAGGAGATGTTGAACTGCTGCTGTTTAAGCTGTGAACTGAGCTTAAGTATGGAAGCACTTGGCTTCTCAGCTTGCTCAAGATACAATGTTGATATTGTTCAATGTGTCACGCCCCAATAGGCGCATAGTTTGTAGATCTAGATCAGCTAAATAGTGATTCAGCTGCAAAAAGTTTGTGAATCTAGCTCTCACACGTGTTTTACTCAATTGCCACGACCTGGGGTTTCTTCAATTCATAGAAGTTGCAGATATACCTGTATATCGAGCTTATGATCCCGAGCCTTGATCTGAAAATTCAAAGTGGAATATGCAAAGAGAGCATTAATGCTCTTACAACTCTCTCTCCCTCTCCAAATGCCTCAACTGTAACTTATATATATATATATATATATATATATATATATAGTAAAGTTCATAGAGTCACAGTGACAATGGGCTTAGATATATTATAATTTTCAGGGTAATGTCTACACGAATATATATTCAATAAAGTTGTTTACTATTACATAGCAGAAAAGAGCTTAATGTCTAGGCGCTAAAACAGTAAAATTATTATGAAACACACTTATATATATAAAATAACAAACAATATATATTTTAATTTTATATATATATATATATATTTTAATTTTTTTTTTCACTTAGAGAACTCAACTACATATGACTCTGGAGTGCTGTAAAGCATAGATCACTGTCCAAATGATGTTATTTTAACTGGAGCAGGCTGAAGGCCCTCATGCATGTAGAGATTATTAATACAAATACTTGTAATTTTAAAAACTCTCTTTTCCGACCCTTTCACTTCGACCCCATTTAAAATGCTTCGCTGCTCACATGCAAAATGCAGGTCATTAGTGCAGCGCGCCCGACCGAGACTGCATCCAGCGCCCACTCCACGGCCAAGGCGCAACCCTTTCGTGCCAGAGTCGCGCACTCATTAACCATTTGACAATAGTAAAGTCAAGTCTCATCACACGCTTCTTCCTTGACAGACTTTAAACTGCATTTATATTGTTTATATTTATCTTTTATTGATTTACTTTCATTTATTTAACTCTGAACTCAGTTTTTTTAGCGTTTGCGCTTTTTATTGCAATTTAATTAGATTAAAAAGCCATAAAATTGGTTGAAAATTCGTTTGGCCTTGGGATTTGTTGCTAAACGTTTTTTGTGTCCATTTACTTTGTTTGTGTTTTTTGGTAATTATTTTAAATTATTGACATTTAATTTGTTGCGTCATTTGACAGAGGCCTTTAAAGTCTTTGCGAGCGATATAAAAAATTCAACTTTATTGAAATCGATTTGCGGCAGTCGCACTCGAAGGGGCGTTGCTTGAGTGGGGCAGCAAAAGTTGTTGCCATTTTCATCGAGTTTAATTCTCGATTTTTATATTCGTGTTGATGACAACACACACACACGCACACAGATAGAATGGAACGTCGTACGGAAGAGGCCTGTGTGGCACTTGCGTTGGCCAATAGGGTTGGCTCGTACGTGACCCGCTTAACAAATTGACGCGTACAGCAAGCCTTGTTCAACCACCCAAACCACCCAAGCCACCCGTCGATCGTCCATTCCGTTTTAAACTGCTCTTTATAGTTATTGCAGTTTTATCTCTTGACCATTTCAAAAGTCACTTTTGCTCTTTTTAATTAAAAATCCAACTGCATTTGGCTACACGTGAGTTTGGGGCGTGTCGCCGTCTGCTACTGACCTTGCCACAATTTTCCCGTTTTCCCACGCACTCCGCTGCCAACTATCTCTGGTATTCATAATTATTTTTTTCTACTTTAGGAATTTTCACGCTAATTTAGTTGGGTCAACAGTCGTGGATTGTAAAAATTTACAGCTGTTTTTTTGTTTTTTTTTTTTCTGATTTGAATTTTGTCTTTTCATATTTGTCAAAGTTTTCGAGTTTTTTTCTTAGCCATCAATTAGCATGTGCCGAAGGCTGAATCAGGGGACAGATCGCCAGTCGCAGCAGCTGCTGAATAGAGCTCATTAAATATTGAGCCTCAGACATGGCTAATAAAACTAATCTTGACTGATCTTCGACTCGGCTGTCAGCGTAAATATGTTAATTCATTTATCAAGCTTGTATTACAATGTTTTTTATCATTTGTTTTACTATAATTATGAGTGTTTCAGGTATATTTTATTGTATATATTATATATATATATATATTTGCATTGAAAATAATTTTTTTTTCTTGAAAGTTTTTTATGTATTTTGCGGAACCTCTTGAATCTGTTCTTATCTTTTCTTCTTGATAGTTAAAATCTGCGTAGAGTTTTATAGTTCAAGTTGACTTTATTGATTAATTGGAATTAGTTTTTCTAACTTGTTTTATTGAGTACCAATTTTAGTACAATAAAACGCTTCGTCATTATGATGTCCAATCAATTTTATAATGAGACCAAAAAGACAATGCTTTTTGCGGAAGATCTTGGATTTCAATTTAAATCTGTGCTAGTAATTGTAGATTTGATCTACTTCTTTTGTGGGCCTTCCTCTAGCACGTGCAAATCAAGTTTCTTTTACATAATCGATAACTATTCCTGCTGTTGGAACTAGAGTCTGGAAGTTTGGAATATATACTTAGGTAACTTCCTCTTATAAGGTGTTAAGGTTTGTCCTATACGTCCAGGAAATGCCTCTTATAGTATAACGGAAAAGTTATTAGCTAAAGTGCAAGAGTCTTGAAATTTGAACAATCCGAGATCTAAAAGATATGCTGAATATATCTACACTCAAGCGGGCGTTAGCTGCTATTGGAGTCCGATCGACCTACTAGAGGCGAGGCTAATCAGGCCTGACTATATAGAGCTTAGAATAATTTCCATTCTATTGTTACTCGAGACCTGAGACTTTGGAATATTAGACTCGAGCATTACATTTTCAAAATATTGTCTAACGATTGAAATAAAATTGAAAGTAAATTGGACTAAATTATCAAGTTTTTAGGTCTGCCTCGTGTGCTCCTTCAGTAACTCCCACTTCAGAACTTCAACTTCAAATTAGCCTCAACTTTTTATATTATTTTCATCAAGCTGCTATCAAACCTTTATCAATTGAATTGAAGTCGCGCTCGAGCCACGTTTTTTATGCTCACATAATTTAATTGACATTGGACATCGTTTAACTTTATCTAATTCAGTTTGATGACCATAAACGTGCGTCGTGGGCCGCATTTCAAGGGCCTTGGCCAAAAATTGAGTTTCGTATAAAGTTACCGAAATAAACAACAACAAAAAGAAAAATAGGGAAAACCCAAACTTGGGAGCTGCGCCGCAGAGGACGAGGCAAAGGCAAACTAAATTAAAAGCTCGTTAGAAGTTTGTGTTTCGGGTTAAGCTTACCTAGGAGAAAGGTTCTGCTTGGCTTATCTATATATATATCGGTAAATATCGTTATATATCGTTATATATCGTTATATATCGTTATATATCGTTATATATCGTTATATATCGTTATATATCGTTAGATATTTGTTTATTTGTGACTCGTTGAGCTGCTCGATATTCGCATTAAGATTTTGTTAATAATTTTAAAGTTGCTCTCGCGACGGCGGCGCCCCACGCACACGCTTGCAACATGGGGCACGCACACGCGCACACGCACACGGGACTGTTGCACAAATGTAACACACTAATTGGCAGCCCCCCACACGCACACACACACGCACACACTGAGAGTCACACACACACAAGGAGACGCTTTTAAAAAAGTCGCGAGCACGCGATTTGGAGACGACGCTGGCGCTGGACGATGAAAACGCCGCCAATTTCAATTGCGCGACACGTTACTCCAGCAAAAGTTTCGCAACGACTACCGTTAGCCGACAACTGGCGCTGCCCCAACGAGCGCCGCAATGTCATCCACACACACGCACACACACAGTAACAGTTGCTCGCACACATGCGAAAGCGAATGGACGTTGAACATTTTGGCATTTCCTTGCGACGTTTCCTGCTGCCAACACAGAGCGCGCGAGAAAGAGAGTGAGAGAGAGAGAGCAGGCAAGAGCATGCCAAGCGAAGAGCATATCGTTTGCAAGCGCGCTTGCATGTGTGCGAGTGTGTGTGTGGGTGAGCGAGCGTGTAGGTACCAGCACGCGAGAGCGAGGTAGTCGCTGTTGGCGTGCACCTGTATGCGACTCTTTTACAGCGCAACTCAACGAAGGCGGAGGAGAGCGACAGTTGCCAAGAGAGCGCAAGCAAAGTTGTTGCATGTGGAACGCAAGTGGATGTGAAGTGTATGGCAGAGCGACGCTAGGCGGCCAGGTGTCTGTGCACAGGTAAACCTGGCATTTGTTTATATTTATGAACTTTAAAAATTATTTCATAAAATTATTAAATTATTTTTTATACAAATTATAAATATTTTTTAGACGTGCCACATTTTTGCGTATAGTGTAACATTATACATCTTATACACATTTCCACCTGCCACATTAAATATTTAATATTATTGATTACATTTAGTAGCCTCAGTCCTCGCCCGCGCGTCTCAAAAAAAAAAACAAACAACTTAACGTTACATTGTATTTACTTCAATTTGAGTAGAGGCAAAGAGAGAGAGAACGCAGATTTCGTGCTCTTTTTCGTAGTTAGTGTTCAGCGCTCTTAATGTCTTGTTATGTTGCTGTGTTTCAATGCCGAAACGTCGCGTATAAGACGGAACGTGTGGCAAACGGCACGCACTAAGAGAGCATATGAATAGATTTTTGCTGCTCACAACATATGGGCCTGTTGCCTGCCTGTTGATGAGATGAGTTTATGAAGGTGTGGTAAGCGAGTTCAACTAGCTGGAATTGTTTGAATTTTTATTATTTTATTAATTCATTTTATCTTGTTAGAAATGTATAAAGAATATGCAAAATAAATATAAAATATAAATAAATTAATATTATTATATTTAGTGTGTTTTTTTTTAAATATTTTTTAAATTTAGTTCAATTTTATTATTTTTTAAAATGAAATTTTTAAATTAATTGTTATTTAATCAATTTTAGATTTTAATTGCACTACAAATATTTTATTTTTTTAAATTTTTGGAATTTAATTTGTGTCTTAAGCTCGATTTTATATTGATCAAATACATAACTAATAAATACATAAATAAAATAAAATAAAATATTTACTTAATTTTAAAATTATTATATTTGTAGTATATACCCTTTAAAGTGAAGTATAATTTTTTATTTTATTTGTAAATATTTATTTTTGTAAGTATATTTTTGTTCTTTAATAATCTATTTTTTTTAGCATTTCTAATATATAAAATATTTATTTTATATTTTTCTATTTTTTGAAGTATAACAAACATTCAATAAAATATTCAATAAAAACTGTATCTGGTTCTAAATCTGTTCTGCAATAGATACGCACATGCTTATGAAGCTTCGGGACAGCTAGTCATATTAGTTATTAATAATAATTACTCATTTCGTACTTTATTTTATTTAAAGCAACAAATTACACCTGCCGCACTCTCTGCTACCTCTTCATATCTTGAGCAATTAGGGCCAGCTGGTGCGCTGCGTGCTTGACACAAGATAACCAAGCATACGTAGCTGCACACACAGAGCGGTAATCCCCTTTATAGCATTCAATCAACTGCTGTCAAAAGTTGCAGCGCCAAAAGCTTAGCAGCTCCGAATTCCAAGACAAACACAAGATATTTCAAATTGTTTTCAATGCAAACAAAAAAAAAACTCAAAACAACAAAAAGAAAGCAAAAAGTGCATATCAATCTGTTGACATAATAATAAGAACCAAATATTATCAACGAAAAGTTGAAACATTATGAATTTATGCTACTGGATGCGCGAGTTCCCAACGACAGGGGGCGTGTGAGTGCTGGCAGTTGCTATGTTTGGCAATCGTCACAGCCCCGCCTTCACCATCTGCCTCGTCGGACTTGCCTCGCTTATCGCTGCTCCACTTTTGTTTGTTCAACTGGCAAAACTTTCGATGAGTGCGCGATCTGCGGATGAAAGCGTTTCTATTATCATATGGCCTTGAATTACAGCTTAAACTCTCTGATTGTCAGATCTTCAATATGTGAACTGAACGTTTGTGATGTTTTAATTAAATAAGAAAAATACTTATTTTTCATCACTAGTTATTAATTAATTAACTCTTAAATTTCTTAAAATTAAAAGTGTATTAATATTTTTATTTATAATAAAAACTAAATAACTCTTTTTAATTTCTAAAAGCAAAAAATATTTAATTAATTATTTAAAATACATTTTTTTTATTTAATTGAATTTCTATATACATAATTATTTAATAAGTTTCACAGCAAAAAAATATATATCTATTGCATTTACTATACAATTTAGTGAAATTTTATTTAAATTACTTAATGTTTTTCAAATCAGTATTCTTTATGCATTTATGATTAACAAATTAAAATAAAAAAGCAGAAAACAAATTTAAAAAATTAAATTTAAAATTTAAATTTACAAAAAAAATAAAAAACATATATTCATACATATATATTTATATATTGTATTTTAATTGTTTCTTTAAATATTTGTTGAGCTTATTTCAGGCGCAATAATTTATGCATTTTTCGCTAATTAAACAAAGTTTAATTTGATTTCAAAAAGAAAACTTTGTTCAACTAAATCGGTTGTCCATTGTCCCATCTTTTATCTCTATACACATGTTTCAAGTGCGATGCATTCGCAGCGCAAAAGTTTTGAGTTTCGCTGTGGAAGAAAATCTTTTGGCGCACACGAGTTTTGAATTTGGAATTAGCTCTTTGGTGAGAGTCTTAGCAGAAAATTGGATTTTTCTTTATTGTAACTGCAGGTCTATGGACTGTCTGATGAGTTTTCGTTCAAACAGTTGCGAGAGGCAAAGGACCTTGGCATATAGACCATAGATGACCTTCGGTTCAAGGCTTTCTCGAATGTCTGCTTGCTTCATGTTTTTTGGCCTCCTCTTTTTGCGTCCCAAAACAATTAGTCGAAGTGATTTGTAAAAATGCCCAAAATCCAAAGTCGGCAACACCTACAGCGAGCCCGACAAAAGTGAGAATAACAAGAGAACCGAAACCCTGTCCAGGGATTAAAAGCCGTGACTTGACAAAAAGTGCCGCAGACAGAACCACATCAAAGTGCCACATGTGAGCCGAACACAAACGAAATATGGAAAAAGGGAATACAATTCGAAAGAGCTCATATCTGTCCATCTAGTAGGAGTGTGTGTGTGGGTGAGTAGGCAGTCTTAAAGTCAAGACATCAAAGTGGTTCCTCTGACATTTATGAAGAAATGCGACCGGCAAAAAGTGTTGGAAAATCAATAGCAAAGACGGCAAAAAAACAAAGGCAAACTGTGAAAACTGAAAGAAAATAAGAAATCAGAAAATAGAAAATAAAAAATAGAAAATAGAAAACAGACGACAACAAAATACGCCGCTGCCAACTGACGTGGCAAACTATTTTACACCTGAGCTGTCGCCCCTGTCAGAGGCCTGTAAATTATCAAGCAGAAAGAGAAGCAGACTACGTGTGCGAGAGAGAAGTGAGAAGAAAAAACAGAAACGGAAAAGCGCTTAAAGTCGTGAGCATTTCACGTGCAGCCTAATGAAGATATTGGGCACCTACGCCTCGACTGCGAGCATAAAAGGTTTCTAATAACCCCGACAGCCTTGACAGCTATAATAAGGCAACCTGTCATAAGCTGTTTTCAGGCTCGATTGAGTGGGCCCCGAGCACCTGGCAGCCAGCACTCGCGCTAGCGCTCGCGCCGTCTCTTAAAGTTTTCAGCACATTGCACATGAGCCGCATTGCATTTGAGTTTGTTTAGCTGAGGTGAGCTGGCAATGCTTCTGCCTCTGCCTCTACCTTTGCTGCTGAACTTATCGCCAAACTATGCAAAAATTGCTGTCAATATTTCAATCAAAACTGACGCAGTTCCAACTCTTGAGCGTGTGTGAGCCTTGCAGACGGAAGTTAAACGGCAGCTGCCACACAGCCTGGAGACAGTCAGCATTATGCGAGGGTCACTCGAATTGTTCTCTTGAAGATGGAAGACAGATGTGCTTAAGTATTTACTCAACTTTCATCACAAATGAATAAGCATATAAAAATAATTAATATTCGAAATATTTGATGTCTTGAGCGCTGATAGACATAGCTCAACAGCTGTCTTAGGCACTGCATATCATAATTACAGATCTTTTCTAAGTCATTTATCATTAAGATCTTTGACGCTGAAGACAAGGAAACACAAAGTTCCTTAAATGGGAATTTGGGTTTTGTAAATGGTTTTGAGGTAAAAAATGTAGTTCATAGTTTTTACTTTTCAGTTAAAATATCTGAATATTGATAATGTTAATAAAGAGTCTAATCGTATTTTACAATTTTCTATTTACAAATAAAAAAAAATATATATTTTAAAACACATAAAACAAAATAAAAATAAAAAATATGCAATAAAAATTAAAACTTAAAATGTAATAAATAAAGCTCATATAATGTATTTAAAAACAATAAATATAAATAACAAAAATATGTCAAGTTTTAAAAAAATAAACAAATAATATTTAAAATTAAGTCACTCTCAAGTAATAATAAAAGAGATAATTATTCGATTTTCCTATTCTGATAAATAAATTAAAAAGGTTTTTATTATTTGATAAATCGAGATTATAAACCAGCTCTGCCAAAACTAAATTTACAATTATTAAGAAATAAGTATCTTAAAATAAAAATAAATTGTATACAAATAAATATCTTAATATAAACATAAATTGTATACAATATACATTTTTAATATCATTATTATAATATATTTTAATTTTGATAATGTCGATTAAATTAAATACAATTAATATTATTATTATGATTATATAGATTTTTTAAATGAAACAATTTTATTTGATGATGAAATAATAAGCCAATAAGTTATTCAACTAACGTTCTCTTATCTGAATAAGTTCAGTATTTCGACTCAGGGGAAAAGTGGGAACACTTTTCCCCTCAACCGTAGTCTCTTGGAAATTACTTAATTAGTCAAGCACAACTTTCATTGCACATCTCGCTAAGCTGTTGGGCTTTAAGTCCAAGCACCCGCAACATGCAGCCCAAAAAAGAAGGGGAAAATAAAGGAAAAGGTGGAAATCCCAACAACAACAACAACAATAAAGCTTGCCAAGTTGTCAGCTGCCAGGTAGGCGCCAGGCGCAGGACGCACAGCGAACGGCTCGGGTAACCACTTCAGCCCGTAGCCCGCAGCGCACAGCCCACGCCCACGCCCACTGCCTGCAGACATGTCAAGCGTCTTGCCAATGGCATGTCGAGCAAAAATGGTGCCGGGAAACGAATTCAAAGGCTGCCAATTGCCAATTGAAGCCGTAAAGTATGCTAAGCAATTTGCTCTGCAACGTGTGTGTGTGAGTGAATGAGAGTGCCTGTGCATGTGTGATATGTGTGTTCAATATTTATTGTTGTTTTTTGCCAAATTGTGTCGCGAGAGTTGTGACTAAAGTCGTGTGTGTGCCTGTGTCCGTGTGGCAGGTTGGGCTCTGCAAGCTGTCTCGCCAGCGGGTGTACCCTGCCGCCTGGCACCTGTGCCTGCATCACCTGCATATCGAGTGCCTTGCATAAGTTGAACATTTGTGATTTCAATTTCGGGCATTAGGCTGTGCGTTGCCCTTGCCAGTGTGTGCAAAAATACCCTAGACGAACAGTAGGTCAAAGCTGATATGACGAATGAAACGTCAAATGTGATTATGTCTAGGGAAAGGTAGATCGAATTTTTTTATATATTTATAAGCTTAAAGAATACAATAAAAAAACATATAAAAACTAAATAATAGTAATGTATTTATATAATAGTATATATTCGGTAGAGAGTCAAAAATAATTTCTTCTGCTTCTATAATTTTTAATAAAACAACAATAAATGTTTTCAGATGAAGCAGAATTTAGTAAAAAAGGTTTGTTTGTGTTTATATAATATTAATATATATTTTTCAGAAAAATTCATTAATATATAATAAAATTGTTTTTAGCACCTATGCTCAAATCAAAACTTAATTAGCGCCTGTTTCTGAGCTGCAGATCGAAGTGCCAAAAGGATATCTAAAAGTCAAGTTGTCTGAACACTTCTCTAGTTTTTTTTCCATTCTATTGCCAATATTGCCATTTCCGGCATATGTCCAAGCATAGAGCTAATCAAAATGTCCAACACACACACTTCACACATACACACTCAAGTTCAATGCGTTTCAAGTGCAAACTTTGCCTTCGAGTGGCATCTGATGGACGTGTAGCTGGTCGATGGGGCAGAGCGCAAGAACAGCGTCGTGTGTGAGGAGGCACTTCATACTTAGGGGGTCAGCCGGACATTGGTCGAGCGGAAGTGCTGGCCGTCAGCATTCGTTTCTTTTTTTTTATACATATTTTCTCTGCCCCATTATTATTAATATTTGATGGTGCGTTATTAGCGCCATTAGCCGCAGAGCCCAACTGCCAGCCCAGGCTCGATGCCGCTTTTGCTCCATTATGACACGTAGCTTGATGCAGCTTCCGGCAGCTTCCGTTTCCGCCAGCGAAAAACATTTGATAAATTGCCGAGCCAATGAAAGGGATTTTAAAGCAGGGAAGGGATATATTGCAGCTGCTGCTCCTGCTGCTGCTGCTGCACATGCAGATAATGGAAAATGTGTTTGGTTTTTGGCTAAAGTAAACAATATGTTAATAACGAAAGCAAATGCAATAGCATTTCGGGTGGCTGCCTGTGGGTGGATAGCTGTTTTTTTAAAGATTACGTTCAAGATTTATGATAGAGTTTCGGCTCTGCTGGCTTAATGGCAGTTTTATGATTGCCTTTGCCAACGCTTGATTGATAGATGAAGCGATGCATGGCCCCAGCCCGAAAGGTGCGAGCGAGCGAGTGTGTGTGAAACTTTGAGCAATTGGTCTCAGCTGTTGTCGAATTTGTCACATGGCACTTCGGAAAACTTAAGCGCAACTTACACATGTAATAGAATACAGCAAAAACAACCAAGCGAGTCGGTTGCCTGCACCACGGGCCTGCCAGCCTGCTCTCCCTTTGCGAGCTGCAACACTATGCCAATCCATCAAGAGCTGCATGCATCACACAGCCACTACTCGAATTACTAACAATAACAACAACTAGAAAGATACACAAAACCATCCAGACAAAAACACACACATTTGATAGAGAGAGTGCGAGGGGTGGGGGAGAGAGTCTCCCCTGAAGCACGCACATCCCAATTGCTGTACGAAATCCCAATCGCCCACCCTCTCGGACACATCCCTTTCGTTGCCTTGGCGTGTCGTCTTTGGGCGTCTCTGTGTGATCCGCTGCAGATGTTTGCATTTATTTTGTAATTACTGTCACGCAATGTGACCATCAAATCAAATAAAACAAATTCCCGTCGAGTGAAAGTGAAGCGAACTCAAGTTTCTTTAAATGCTTTCAACTTTTCCTTCGGGGTTGGGCTGCAACAACAAGAACTTTCTTTATCGGCAGCAACCCCTCTAATTAATGTACTACTTGGCTCTACTTAAAAGTTCTATGATTTTGTTTCTCATTGCTTAATGAATAAACAATTATGCGAATGCCTTCAATGCACCAGTGACCCAATTTCATTAACCTGCAGAGATGAGAATGATTAAAGAAGTTACTGAAGTTTTTATATATTAAACAATATGTGGGACGCATTAATTGATTTTTCGAATACATTTGTTTTGCTAAAAAATATATACATATATTTTTAATCAGAATCAGCAGTCGCATCGATCTAGCGCTGTTCATTGTCTGTCCATCTGTGCGCATATCCCTCTGACTGTGTGGACGTCTTGAGAGTAGTCGTAGAGTAGGTTCTTCTATATCAAGACCATTTGCTTTAAATTATTGAGAATACATGCTAACAAATTCACTTTCATATAATTTGGTATTCATATTCTCAAATAATGAATATTATATATTTTAATTATCTCTTCTCTATATAAACTATTTTTACTTCAAAAACACGCACTGTCCCTGCTACTTTTCTTCGTAAACCCTTCAATACTAAAACCCAAAAAGAGTCTCAAAAAGATGAAATTGCTTGCCAATGAATAACAAATCGATAAATATCTTTATTCATTTGAGATTCTTTAGTTAGTTTATTTTCAAATTATTATGCGCTTATCGATATACTCTACCCTATGGCCGATTAGCCATTAGCTCTTACTTGTTTCTCAACTCTTTCTTTTTTTTTCAATTTACTCATTGTTTAACCTCAGAGTGCTGAAATATATTTTTATTCAAATGCGTTAAATGTAAATGATAAGTTAAACCTAATCCAAAATGCTTTCAGTTGCAATTATTAATAAATAATATATAATACTTTAATATAGTAGTAATTTATTTACAATTTATATATATTTTTATTTATTTCTCTTTGCGAGTCTACAATTGCAGATTTTTGTATCTGTTAGCCAAGCGAATTATTAACAAATGCCAAAATCAAAATATAAAACAAATAGATTTTATTTGTTTTTATATACCAACAAAGCCTTAAAATCTAAGAAGCAGCTATATATGAATGCCATTTATTTGCATAATCATGCGACAAATGTTTTTTATTTTTGAAAATAATCAGCTGATTATATACATATGAGAATTATTAGAGTTTGTGCTTGCACAGCAATGGAAATGGCTGCGAAGCTTAGTTATGTATTTAAGTAAATATAAATAGTTAATATTTATATGCTGTGAAGTCAGCACGCTTGAGAAATGGAAACTTTTTAATAAAGCGAGTTGTTTGGCCAAGCTTTTCAAACAATTTGACATAGTCTTAGCGCTCAGACAGCCAGACGCTTAAATTCTGAGCAGAATGGAAAAATAAAGGAACCAAAATGGAAGTCTGCCATTTAAAACTAAACACGTCTGCCAATATTAATATATATTGTATTTCCGACAGCGCACGAAAAGAAAAAAAAACACTTCCATTAATGTCAAAATGCGCTCAAACTCGCAGCACAGCCGAACTGAGCTCCCAGCCTCAGCTCTCAACCCATTTGAGGGCAGCTCCAACTGCGGCTCGGCAGTTTTTCAAAACTTTTCCCGTTCGATACTTCCCGTTTGCTTTTTACCGAATAATTTCAAATGCAACACAGCGCGGCGAGGATATTTTTCACTTTGCTCACAGCCAAAAAGAAGGCAAAAATTATATATGGAATTCACGGCCAGGGCCAGGGCCAGGGCCAACTCCAGGGCCAGTTCGCAGCTTGTAGTTCCCAGTTGGCAGTTGGCAGTTCTTCGCCGTCATCGTCGTCGCATCGTCTGCCACTTGTTGTTTGGGTTGAATGGCACGCCCATGCCCTTGCCACGCCCACCTTTACAGTCGCCATTTGAGTGTTGCCAATGTTAATCGAAGGAATACAGCAGCAACAACAGCAAATAGAAAGAGGAAGCAGCGCAACAAAAAGAGCTCAGCTCGTCGCGTTATCTCACGTATATGGGCAGACATAAAAACAAATTACATGTCGAAGTGGGCGTGGCAAGGGGCGGCAGCTGGAGCAAGGCGTGCGAGGCTGGCAGACAGAGTGCTGCTTAAGCGGCTTTATGTACAAAAATTGTAAATGGCATTTGTCTCCTGCTTTTTTGTGCATGTGTGTGTGTGTGAACGTGTGTGTGAGTGTCTGCATGCAGCTATTTCCGGTGCTATGGCGGCCAGCGGAAGCGGCTGCCGCTTGTTTTTCCCTACTTCATTTGTGTTTTTTTATTTGCTGTCTTTTGTTTATTTTCCTTTTTTCTTGCTCTCGTGTAGAAAAAGTTTATCAATATTGAAAAGTTTAGCGTGTATTTATTGTTGCTGCTTCGGGCAGGGGCTCTGCCTGGGTCATAGTCATAACAATAAACCGAAGGTTCATAAATAAGTTATTAGTCAATGTCTTTTGGGTTTTGTGTTCACGTTATGGCTTTGCTGGCGCTTCAATTGCCGCTCATTCGCTCTGTTCACTCTGCACTTCTTGCTCACTCCTAATGAGCCTGGTCTACGAAATGATGACATTCTGTGTCTGTTAAAAATAAAAGTTGAGTAAAGTACGTTTGGCAATCGTGGCAATCGACTCAATAAAAGTTAGAGTTATACAGATAGCCATTCTATGACTCTAACATCGATTGCTTTTACGTTATTATTCGCAATTTTTTTATTTTAAATATTGTTTATGCGTCATGATTTTCAAGTGACAGTTGGTTAAATAATGAGAGCTAGGCATACAAATTGTTGAAATAAATTAATTACTTACCCTATAAAATTGAGTTGAGGGTGTTATGTTTTGTCTGAAAAGTATGCAACAAGCTGAGTCAGCCATAAATAAAAAAGAAAAGAAGTATGTATATGCTTGATCCAGTGTAACCTTCAGGTCGACCTAGCTATGTCTACGCTAATGTTTAGTTTTTTCATCTCACTCTATTTCTTATGAGAGTCATCGACTTAAAATTGTTAAAGCTCAGTTCAGACCATAAACGTTAGAAAGTTAAGAAAGCAGCTTCGCTGAGCAACAGGGTACCTTCTAGTTGGGCACTCCCGACTAGTCAATTTCATAATTTAATTAATAGATTTCTTTCATTTCTAATAAAAAAAATATATCATTTAACGCTTCCTATAAAAATTCTGATTCATAAATATAAAAATAATTATATACAAAACTTCATTAAGATTTTTTCAATCTAAAAAGTATTTGATCAATATTAAAAAATCTTTAAATAATTTTTTTAAATATAATATATATTTATTTATATATAAACAAATAAACTGTATAATACTCAATATGAGTTTATTTAATTGTTACATATTATTACAATCACATTTAAGTTCATAAAACAATAAATAGGTTTTTCTCAAATATCTTTAATAAAATGCTGCCGGGCAACAGCTAAATAAACAAACAAAAATTCTCGCATATGTTCAAGAAATAATTTCTATGACGTCTGTCCAAAATCGCTAACAATAATCATATGTATTTGACAAATACGATGTGATAACAACTGTGTAGACTTTAGCTAAGCCAAAAGTCTTGAGTTGCTATAAAAACGCAATATTTTGGCGGAATTTGTATCATTCAGCAACTGTGAAGACCTCCGTCAAGATGAGAAGCCACACAATTATTTTGAGCTGTGCTCTTTTGGCCATACTTGTTGCTTACCTACCGAGCGGAGAGGCAGTCACCTGTGTAGCTGCGCCCACCGATGCCAATTGCGTTGATTGCACTCTAGCTGCAAATTCGGACAATGTCGAGTGTTCGGCTCCAACTACCGTAGTGCTTACCACGACTGAAGCAATACCAACTACAGTAAGCCCTAGCGATGATGATGATGATGACTGTCCCTGCCGTCGTCATGGTCATCGTGGCGGTCGTGGCGGTTGGGGTCGCGGCGGTCGCCGAGGCAGGCGCGGCGGCCGAGGCCGAGGCCGTGGCAGACGTGGTGGCAGACGTGGTGGCAGACGTGGTGGCAGACGCGGTCGCCGTGATGATTGAAACTAATTAATATTTTGAATAAATAAATTGGATTATTGAAGAACATTTGTTTTTTGTTTATTTTCGAAAATTCTAAATATTAGCGAAGGGTAAAATTGCGCTCTTCCATGCGATTCTCTTGCAGCAAGATGAAAACTTCAAAAAAAGCTATGGCGAAACTCTCCTTTGCAATGCATACAATTACCTCATCTCATATCTTTAATATACCTTTATATGTGAAAATGTGTAATGTTAGGAGAAGAAATCAGGGTTGATCAATGAATATGTCTTAACAATAAAGCTTAGCCAGTTGATCGTATTTGTAAAACTTGATAATGTTTATAAAAGAAGCTGAAAAATTAAATAAAATAAATTTACTACAATTTCCCAAATTTTGGCAAACTAAGTAAGATAAATGAAATATATTGATATATTTTCCATAAAAAAAAAGAAAAGAAGAATATTTAAACAATATTTGCTAAGAGACCAAAAATCATTAAGGAAAAAATAAGAATCGTGGCTCAAATTGAAAATAGCATGAAAAGTACTTCAAAGTATGCGTCCCTCGGGCGCAACTACCAATTGACTAAATGGTCCAATCAGATGTTAAATATCAGTCAAATGACAGTCGTCGAAAAATGTAATCACAGTTCAAAGTCGAAGAAATTGACATAATTACGAGTGCATGGCATATAAATTTCACGTGGAAAGAAAAGAAATCAGAGGAAAAAAGAAGCGCAAAATGAAGTGAAATTTTAATAAGCTAAATAAAGCGGCAAGAGCAAAGACGCCGCCAGGTGAAAACAGCAAAGAAAAACAGCACGCAAAAGAGAGCAGCAGCTAGTAGAGGCGAGGCGAGGCGACATCGCAACGCATAATGCAAAGCCCCAGACAAATATGTGAGCCCCAACTTCTGCGCACCGTCCCTTCCCCCTAGCAGCCCGCAGACAGCGCCGAGATGTGCGCTATGCTTTTCTTTATGCATATTTAAAAAGCCACCCACCCAATAAGTATGCTACAAATAATAAGCGTAGTGAAGCGGCGCGCATTATAAACCAGACTGCGCCTCCTCCTCCTACTCCTCCCATGGCAAACCAAACGCCCCTGCCCCTGCCCCAGTCAAGCGTTATGCCTGAGACCATTTTAGCCCAAAGTCTACATGGAATTATGCGAAGCTTCTGCTGCCTGTTGTTGTTTTTGTTAATGGAGCAAAGCTGGCTGCGCTGTTGGTATTATCCTGCGACTGTGATTGTCTGTGCTGTTTGTAGTTAAAATGAGCACAACAACAACAATGGGAGCAACAACCAGCAAGCAGAGAGCGAAGAAGAAGAAGACAGAACACGGCGCACCATCAAATGCGCAGCAGTAGCTAAAAATCAGCACAAAGGGAATATGCTAAACGTTTGACGGGACTCAAAAATATGCACAAGAAATAAAGCAAAACATGATGAGCTTAAAAAAATGAAAAGCATATAAACATATATATATATATTTGAAGACAAAATATAAAGCAGAAATCACGACACATTAAAAAACATATCGGGGAGTCAAGCTATATGAAAATATTCTTTTTTTTAGCAAAGTTGATGTCATTGATGAGATTGAGGGAGGTGGAGTCAACAGGCAGAAGGTGAGCTACACACAAAGGACGTAATGTTTGTCAGGTGAACAGAAGTCTCAAGTATGTCAACTGAAGAAATTGAATCGCTCAAATATTGAAAGAAAGCTTACGGCTCACTTATTGAAATGTTACTTCATGTAAAAAATATTTTTAGATTTACCAAAGTTAAGTTAAAGCTGGAAATTAACTTATTTATGTCTATATATAAAATAATAATAATCAATTATTAAATATAATAATATATGCAGCATTGTTCATAAAAATAGTAGTGCGAGTGAGTTGTCCCATCTTTAGTGATAAAGAAAATATTTGGAATATTAAAATATATATTTAGTTATCTATTTTTATCAACTCTTTAAATCAAGCATTTATTTTTTATGAACAGCTTATTTTTAATTCTATTCAAGTACTCAAAAAAAAAAAAGCATTATGTACTACAATATTCATGTTTATTTAAATATTTTCTAATTTTAAGAAATCGTTTAAGTTTAAGAAATATGAAATAATTTCAATACTCTATGAATTCTAATTGCTACTAATAATTTGAAAATAATAATAAAAATATTAAGCATAATCTAAGTAATCTAGATATTAATTATATACGTAATGTATTTTTATTATGTATTATGTCTGTTTTTTCCTGCTGAAAATTCATATCTATTATCAGTTTATTCCTTATTTATTGTTCTACAAATTCTCAATTCAAAAGCTTTACTCAGTCAGCTTCTCTAATAGAAATAAGTGCTTCTTGGATTCATAAAATCGGAGCATTAAATACACCCCAATTCGTGTATTTTGACTCACCCTTAAGTTTTAAAAATCACCCACAAAGTGTTGTCTAATGATGTGTTTCGCCCTCTGGCATTTTATTTTTGATTTTTTCGTTGTTTGCTTTCTTGAAAGGTGTCAAAAAATAGGGAGGCAACTGCCGAATTAAAGCTCTGTGGTTTAGTACAAGATATTTTGCAACGAGCAACAGAATGAGATGAGAGAATTACAAACAGAAAAAAACAACAACATTCAAACATGACATAAAAACTGAAGCGATGAGCACTTACAGCCCCTCATTGGAGATGTAGGCTCAGCGAAAAGCAGATAGAGCACAGCGGCCGGGGCTGGGTTATTGAACTGCCAGGCCGGATCGGACACTAAAACTTTGTACCTTATCGAAATGACAAACAAATTTTAATCAACACACAACAAGCCGCAGCTGCAACTGCCGCTACTGCTGCTCCTTCTGCTGCTGCTGCTGCTGCTGGTGCTGCTGATGACATCCTTTTCGGTCGATTTTAAGCGCGTTGATTAGACGAGCGTCCTGTGAAAAGTGACGCATTGAGGGCTGAATGCACGGATACCGGATAATAATAGCTGCTGCTCATGATGCCAACAGCGAGCCTGTTTGATGTTGATTATGACAAAGTTGCCTGCCTGCCTGATAAGCCTTAAAACTCTCAAACGATGAGCGTGCAAATTTCTATAAAAAGTGAATTCCAAAAAGTCGAACTTTGTATCTTGTTAGCCGACTAAGCGATTCACTAATTTTAAGGGTGAAATTTGAGATTATACGAAAAAGTATGAAAATTTAATATGTAGAAAAATCAAGAAAAAATGTGAATTTACGAAAAAAATTTAAATAAATTAAAATGTGGATACATGACACTTTATGGAAAAATATATATTATGAGCATATAAATATATGAAAAAACTTATGGGTATAAAATTTAATCGAAAAAAGATGAACATATAAAAAAAAATATATTTTATATGAAAATATTAAATATATAAGCCAAAAAATAAATTTAAATATATATAAAAAAATTAATATTTATAAAAATATTAATACTGTTCATGCAGTATGTAAATACAAATACAATGCCTTTTAACAATAGTATAAGAAGAATAATATAAATGAAGAATAATATAAATTGTTATGTTAAGCTTTTCTATTGTTATTTATTGTTCAATAATATTTCAAAGAAAATTCTTACCAGGATTTTAATACTTATATTTGGAAAGAAAGAAGAAAGAAGAAAGATTTTTACATTTGGCAGATTCATACAGAATAATCAGAGATATATACAAATTTATATATAAAATAAAATATATGATGCCAATTTCTCAAGCTGCTGAAGAATATTCAGTAGTATAGGAAAGTCCTGAACAGTTCACTAGATCCGCTTCAGTTGATCTCCTGTTTCATAAATCTACCAGAGCAACTACAATTTGATAAGCCTTTAAGGAAAGTGTATAGCCAACACAATGCGAGAGGCGGAGTCGTGAAAACAAAACAGGATGCGAGGCGTTGTTGCCGCTGCTGCCTCCTGCATGCGACGCACGTGTCGCCCTAAAAAGCCGATCTAATCAAATGGAAGTAAAATGTGTAAAAGGTGGAAAATTTACGCTGAGAAAAAACGCAAGAACAGCAGCCGGAAAAATAGACAAAAAAAATAAAAATAAAGTGAAAAGAAAATGTGGAAAATGGAAAATCATAACTCGTCGACTTTTTCTATTTTCATACACACACTAAAGTTCGTGCCACATGACTAGACACGAATTCGCATCGACTTTAAGCTTAAAGCTAAGTGTACCTTGGCTTGGTGGGAGCGAGCCAGCCCACGAAATGGGTATCATATGCTAATTTCCATATGGTCAAACCCTTTTTGAAGCAACGACCCGACCAACATGAGAAATTTTAATAATTTTCACTGAAGTTTTTGCCTGGCTTCCAGTGCGTTGCCTTTTGGGCTAATTGTATGCTAAACGTTTGGGGGCGGGATTTTTCGGGCGGGTCGACAGTTTGGAGCGACGTTCGGGGTTGGGGCTGGTGCCGGTGCCGGGCCTGGAGCTTGGGCTTTTCCAAAGTTTTTGTGGCAGCTTAGAGTTGGGCGACACAGACACAGAGACAGACAAGGGACACATGAGACATTGCTGGAGCTTAGAGTTTTGCTGCGAGCCGAACTATCAACATGATAGCCGGGTAATGACTTTAATTGTTAGGAGTGTGCTTGTGATATTCGAGAGGCGAAAAGAGTGCGTGGGTGCAGGAGCGAGAAAAGTTAATATCGCCTATGATGAGGCATCGTTTTTTTGTGTATTATTGCTGTCATGTTGCCTGCTCAGCTCTTGTTGCTCGGTTAATTTTAATGATTGTGGCGTAAAGTGCATCTCCTTTGCCTGAAAACTATGTCGAGTTGGCTAATATCCTTAAGTGGGTTAACTTCACAAACTCACTTCAGGCAATGAGTGGATTGTGGAATATGCCCAGGCAAAGAATTCATAATATAGATATGTCTATATAGGCAAACTAATAATGTGAACTTAAACTGTAGGAGTAAAGGCTATACTTAAAGAAATAATAATTTATAAATATATATTCAAATAAAATATAATTTGATCACAAATGATCTTCTTCTCGACACTATCAAAGCTACTTCTATTCATGTGGCTTGTTTAGTTTGGTATTCCCCAAGAATATTTTTGAGTCTTGCATTAATGCGACATAGATTACAGTTAAGCTGCAAAGAACAAACTTTACACCATTTGCCCACCTCTTATTTCCTCTGCCCCCCAGCCGAAAAACTTGCTCAAGTGGCCGCGTGTCGTCTGCTTATGTATCAGCTTTTAACTGCAATTCGGAGTCGGACTGAGGCCATTATTTTCACGGTTCAGCGATGCGCTAATGCAAGGACAACGTTTGCACACTTTCTCTTGCTTTCCCCCTTCCGTACCTCCTGCCCTCACGCGCTCTCTGCCGCATCCAGTTGCGGCACCCACGTGCTGCACCATAATTAGGCGGACCGTGGCAAATCCAATAATTACCGAGCGTTAAAAAACTTTCAAGTGCGTCGAGCACACAACCGCAGAGCACATGTCAGTCGAGCTGGCATTAAGGGAAATGATGGTAGTGGGCAGAGGACGGCGGGCGTAGCAGGATATGAAACATGAAAAACAAATTGAAGAGCCAACATCCGGATGACGGGCTGATGTTGCTGCTGTTGCAGCAGCAGCGGCTTCTCTACTTGCTACTGCTGCTGCTGCTGACGTCGCCTGTGCGTCGTTGTCAATGCAACAATGACGACAATCAAATGACGTTTGCATCAATGAGCAATTGGCAAACAGGACGAGACAGCAGCAGTGGAGAGCGGTAAAAAAGAAAGCGAGAGAGAAAGGCAGCGGGAAAATGATAGCGTGGATTAAACGATTTTTAATGAAAAGCCTTCAGACGGCCGCCTGAATGAATGACAGCGGCTGACATACGCAGCCAAAGGAAGAGGGCGCAGTACACAGCACAAGGACATACACATGGGCACATATGGCACATGGCACAAGCGTACAATGAGAAAAACGGAGCCTCAGCTGCAATTGCCAGCAAATGCAGGGCAAAAAATTGCATGATTGAAAATTGCACTTGAGGCCGATCGAGCGAGACAGCAACAGCAGCAGCAGGGAAAAATGAAAATGAAAATGAAAATGGAATATGGAGAATAGTAGATTGAGATGGGCTGCTGGCAGCGTGTATACCCCGAATGAGGGCTATAGGAAAAAGTGAAGTACCCCTTTGAAAAGAAAACAGCGCTTCAATTGATATAAAAGCGGTTTTCTTAACTGTCCAAAAAATGTTGCTATGATGGAATATGTTTGCCTGCGTTCCTCTTAACCCTAACCCTTTCTGTATGCGCTGTGCTGTTTTTTGTCAAGGGTTTCGCTGATTGGTTTGCGCCCATTCCCATCATTTAGCTTGTCCATCTTTTCCATCTCGTACGGCCCTTTGTTGTCAAGGTGCGGGTCTTACAAAATAAAGTGAAAGCCGGTCAGCAGAAAAGTGGCCGCAGATATGGACGGGTGGCAAGCCCCGACCTCGTCCGCAACTGAGGCTTTGAAGTGGCCCAGCCTGTGTGGCCGGCCAACTTAATGAAGTGGACATATCAGCTAAGAGATGCCCACAAAAGAAGAGGAGCTTGCCTGCCAATTGATAAACAGTCGAGGGTAAATAGAACAAAGCTCAGCTCAGCCAGAGCGCCTGGCGATGGCGACTCGATACAGAACTCAAAAGCAGAGTGCGGTTAAGGAAATGCTTCAAATGTGAACTGAAAGAAGACAGAGATAACGCTGCATGGACAAAGCGAAAGCCCACAAACAAGGAAATTACCACAATATGCGAAGTTCAAGAGAAGCAGCCGAAGGAGCTTTGAGCAGGAAACGAAGAAATATAGAAAAATTCCTATTGAAAGCAGCAATACTTTGAAGATGCGAAGACTTAAGCATAGGCTGAAAGAGCTGAAACAGAAAAAGAAAACAATTTAATAAGCAACGTTTCGATATATGTTTAGAGAACTCTAATCTTAACTTTCATAAATACCAGAACATGCCATAAACAACTTCTCTCCCAAGTATAACAAGCAAGCAAGGCAAGCAACCAAAGCAAAAAGCAAATGAAGGAAAGTGTAATTTCGTTATCCGGCGATCTACATATATGACATACTTGCCAGACTCTAGCAGACATTAGTGTCATATTTTATCGAATGCAAGGCACCGCTGCTGATAAGCGTGCCCAGCTAGTCCATTAGCATTAGCATTACCAGCGAAGCATGAGCCATCCTTCAGGAGTGCGTCCAACTTGGGTTGTCCTTGCTGTGCGCTGTCCATATCTGCTCGAATGTACAGCAATTTACCGCAGTGCGTGGCCCGAAATAAATAACATAAAATGTCGACAGCACATTACACCCACACACAAGGAGAGAGAGAGAGAGAGAGAGACAGAGAGGGAGAATATATGGGGACAGTCGTCTAATTATGCAGCGTTGACAAAAACAAAGAAACAAAGGCACATAGGCGCCAGGACATTTGTGAAACGACGCGTCGTGGGGCCTTGAAAACTATTAAGAAAACATATTTTTCTTTTTCGTTCGCTTTAGAAAATGGCGCTCGCGGCGCGTTTAACACTAATCATTGTCATTATTATCGCTGAGGCGCTGCCTGGCAGTGTGCCAGGGCTGTTGGGCAGGACTTGGCAGGACCTCAGTTGCTGTACCCATTAAAAATTCATGATCTCAAGTGTGTAGGGGTCTTTTGTTAGTTTGGGTGCCATATTTCACATTAGCCGACAGTAGCGTCACCTTCAAGTGGTTTTTCCCTAGAACTGCCAAACAATTGCTCGACATGTGGCTCAGTTCCCGAGCCGCGCGCTCTCTCTCTGTCTCTTTTGCTCTCTGTCTCAATTCTAACTTGATCACAGAATCAATAAAACGCCAATTAACATTAATTTTCACACACACAGGCTCAGACCCCTTCCAACCTTTTCCCAACTCATTGTTCAATTTGTCAAATAATGTGAAATGCAGTAAAACAATTAGAAACTCTACAAAGAGCGAGCTGCGGCCCATGAAATATGAAACTTGCGCTTTGTTTTGTCAGCTCCCTAAACATAGGGAGCAAAAATAAAGAAATATATAATTAAAATTTAATGCAGCTATTTGAATTCGAGCCAAGCAACTCGAGGCGATCAATAAGTAACTAGATGGGGACGTCAGGCATATTCAAGTAAACTGTTTAAGCATTTGCCTTCTGGGTTTTTCCTACGAAAATTGTCTCCACGCATGCAACGCGCTCTGCTCGCCTCACTATGCGTGTTTGCAGTCGAGCGCAATTAAACGACATTTGCTAAGTAGAGCAGCAGCGGCTGTAAGATGGGAAACATTTACCCAAAGCAGCGTGTTTGATTTCCCCGAAGGGAATAACCACATACCAACTACAACAATGATGCACGACAACCTAATGGACCAGCTGTGGACTGAAAGAATCTGTGTGGCACATGCGAGCAGGAGCATTGTCAATTTCAAACGATATATTTTGACTTAGTCAATCAAAGCAAGAAATTCCTATCGAGAACCTCTAGTTTCTCATGTCACAGTGACAAGACGACATATAATATGAGCAGTAACATATAGTAAACACAGGCAAAATACACTCTTACGATCTACATTGGGTGCCTTGATCACAGACGAATGGGATTGGGAACTGAATGAATGAAGAAACTATGGGCTGACCCAGCAAAAGTGTTACAAATTGCGGCAGCTATATTTAAGCAGGTTTTTAATTTATTGTTAATATTCAGCTATTCAAATATTTAGTAAGGCTGGCCATTTGATCTTGAGTAAGCTCAAAAATCTATCTCAATTCTGACTCACTTGTTGCGCTTGATGACATGCAAAGCCCCAGACAACTCCGTCATCTGACAATGAAGGCGCAACTATTGGCGACAATTTAATATACATTATGATTATTTTCTCAAATCCTAAGCTTACGCTTATAAGCCCAGTACTTCAGAGGAGTTGAAGATCAATATTCGAGAGGATATTGTCAGAATAACAACTTCATATTGAACGGAGCCACTGCCAGCATACCCATTTCTATGATGTACTATTCCATATATAATGGCATGAATAAAGTATTAAAACAAAATTGGACACCAGGTAATATCTAAGAAACTTTTTTTTTCATATATGAGCTAGAGACTTGACTTTTGTAGGCCCATGTATAGCACGCGCATATCAAGTTTTTTTCAAATATTCCCTGACTGCAAAGTTCCTGCTTGTTTTTATTTAATTAATAATATAAAGTAAAGCAACTATATTCTTTGTGTAATTGTGTGAGATGCAGAGGAGAGACAATAGACAATATATAAATATATTGAAAGCTTAGACAGTACCAGAAATGTGTTCCAGAAAATTCATGAATTCGAGAGACTTAATATTACAACATGTATCCTTAAAGTAGCTGTAACAGCTATACAAGCAACAAGTTTATATAAATGTTGGTACAGACTTGAGTCATCTTCTCCAGTTGGCTTGACGAAAGAAGTATTTAACTTTTGATTTGTTAATAACATTGCAATGTCTCCTACTAAGAGAGGAATGATAATAGCAACTAAAGTGCTTTGATTACAATTGATCATACAATCAAGGCTCCAATGGCACGTGAAGTATGAATAGAACTTGTGCTTGATTTTCGATATCAGTATTTCGCACAAAATCCTTCATATCACCTGCAACGTTTTATGGTTATTGCATACAGTTTATCGAAATGGTTATCTAATCAATATTAAGAGCTTCACACAAATGAAAAAGGAAAATATAGAACTTAGTGTCGATAATGTTGTCGCCCATTTCCGTTCAGTATTGGAATTATTTTAGCTCGCTTCGAGCTGTCAATCATGCTGGCAGGCAGCACTCACAAAGACATTCAATACATGCATGACACTCATCCCTCCCGACCCGTTCGGGCGGGCAGTAAAAGTCAAGAAAATTAAAAGTGCATGGCAATACAAGATACTTGCACTTCAGCCAGTCAGTCACAAGGAAATGACATAGCTAGAGCTAGAATGTGCTTGTCAGCTAGGGGCCAAACACCTGCCTAATGTCAGCTGCTGCTGAGGTGAGCGACTGCTTAAATGGACTGACATCAAAAATTCAGATTCAAAATCGAAAATCGAAACTACACTAAACAGAAGCATGCTACTTGCTGGCTGACACATAAGTATTTCCGGCTTGAATAGTCCCAGAGAGGGCAGATAAGGCATGTCCCGAACGAACAACTTGAAAAGCTGGCAAACACAGGCCAAAGCCCAGAGCCCAGAGCCCAAAGCCCAAAGGCAAACAAATTGTCGAGTGTGATAAAAAATAATGCGAAATCCGTAGACCATAAAGCGTTAACCGTCAACACAATGCCGTATAATAAGTGTGGCTACATTTTCCACTTAATTTATGGCAAATATATGGGGCCATCGATAGAGCCAAAAATGTGTGAGAAAAGTGGGAACGGAAAGGCATTGAACGTGAATTTTTAATAGACTTTTAATAACCGAGCTGGGCTGGTGGCTAAACAGAAAGTGTAATGAACCGCAAGCGCACATCGTGCAGACATTTTCCAAATGAAAAGCCATTGAAAGGCGTTGCCACTGGGCAAACAATAGCGGGAGCAACAAAAAAAAATGGAATTAAAAAAAAGCGAGCGACAAGGCTAAAGCCGTAGCTAGGATGAGACGATGGCAGACAAACAACAATAAAGATAGAAATCAACGCAGACGTGTGCATAAAATATTAATTATCAGCAGTTTACCAGCAGCAGAGCCAACAGCAGCAGCAGCAGCGGCAGCTCGACATATTGGCAATGACTCTGAAAAGTCAGGCCACAACGCCAACAGCAAGTAAAAGTGCTGCTAGTCGGGAATGCCTGACTAGCTGTTACCCGTAGTCCTTTAGCTTTATGCTATGCAGGAAACAAATGCCAAGAATATTTCAAATAAATTTCAATTAGATACGAAACTTAAAAATATATCAAAAGGAGTATTCATAATTTGTACATCTGTTAGGAATGGATCCATTTCCATCCTTATTTGGTGTGTTCAAATGTAATGGTTTTTTTTAAAAATTTGACAAAACAATTAAGTCGAGACTTTAACTGATTTTAAGAAAATCTATTGCGTGAATCTTCAAAATAGCTCTCTTATTCCAGCTCTCTTATTCATACTCAAACTCATATAAAACTTAAGCAAAATCCATTGAAATGTATAATTTTGAACAAATACAAAAAAGTTAAACTATTTCGGGTATGCAATGCAAGAAAATAAATTTTACTTCTCGATTTTCTAGCTTGAGGCATGTTCATAAGAATGGACTTGATTAGATTAACACAACTGACACTACGTGCTTCCTTATGGACTCATCTCATCTCTCATCCCATAAATTTGTCCAAGCAGTATACCCTTCCCAACGCTTTTAACTGGGTATAGCAGCAACTGACTTTGGCAGACGCGTCACGCAATAGAAAATGGCGAAACAGTTTGGCAATGGCATTGGCATTGGCATTGCTTGCTGCTAACTGAAGCTCAGAGCAATGGCTGAGGGAGAAAGAGGAATCCTTAAAATTAGTAAGCTTGGCAGTTAGGTTCAGCCCGTTCAGCTGGCAACAGTTGGCGCCATTGATAACTGACTCCATCTAACGTGCCAGCTACATATATGCTGTATGCAGCTCTGTGGCTTCGCTGGGATTTTCCGGCTAGAAAACGGCTAGACAAAAGTGCATTAAACGCAGATGTCTAAATGCCTGGCAAAAAGGGTTGCCAGCCGCCTGGCAGCTGCAGTTGAACAGGCGTGCAGTTAATAGGATCTCATTTGTGTACAGGGTGTGTTACAGTGCACTAATTGCACATGGTTTTGATAATCTATTCGATAGTTTTGTTGCAATCACGAATATGGAATATAATAGTTAGTTGAAAAAAGGGTTTATATTTCTATATATAACAGTGAAATAAGCAGTAAATACAGTTAGTGTTGGAAATATATATTAATGTGAAACTATTTTATATAAGAGGTACTAGATACTAGATACTAGATACTAGATACTAGATACTAGATACTAGATACTAGATACTAGATACTAGATACTAGATACTAGATACTAGATACTAGATACTAGATACTAGATACTAGATACTAGTTACTAGATACTAGATACTAGATACTAGATACTAGATACTAGATACTAGATACTAGATACTAGATACTAGATACTAGATACTAGATACTAGATACTAGATACTAGATACTAGATACTAGATACTAGATACTAGATACTAGATACTAGATACTAGATACTAGATACTAGATACTAGATACTAGATACTAGATACTAGATACTAGATACTAGATACTAGATACTAGATACTAGATACTAGATACTAGATACTAGATACTAGATACTAGATACTAGATACTAGATACTAGATACTAGATACTAGATACTAGATACTAGATACTAGATACTAGATACTAGATACTAGATACTAGATACTAGTTACTAGATACTAGATACTAGATACTAGATACTAGATACTAGATACTAGATACTAGATACTAGATACTAGTTACTATATACTATATACTATATACTATATACTATATACTATATACTATATACTATATACTATATACTATATACTATATACTATATACTATATACTATATACTATATACTATATACTATATACTATATACTATATACTATATACTATATACTATATACTATATACTATATACTATATACTATATACTATATACTATATACTATATACTATATACTATATACTATATACTATATACTATATACTATATACTATATACTATATACTATATACTATATACTATATACTATATACTATATACTATATACTATATACTATATACTATATACTATATACTATATACTATATACTATATACTATATACTATATACTATATACTATATACTATATACTATATACTATATACTATATACTATATACTATATACTATATACTATATACTATATACTATATACTATATACTATATACTATATACTATATACTATATACTATATACTATATACTATATACTATATACTATATACTATATACTATATACTATATACTATATACTATATACTATATACTATATACTATATACTATATACTATATACTATATACTATATACTATATACTATATACTATATACTATATACTATATACTATATACTATATACTATATACTATATACTATATACTATATACTATATACTATATACTATATACTATATACTATATACTATATACTATATACTATATACTATATACTATATACTATATACTATATACTATATACTATATACTATATACTATATACTATATACTATATACTATATACTATGTACTATATACTATATACTATATACTATATACTATATACTATATACTATATACTATATACTATATACTATATACTATAAACTATACTAAATGTGAAAAAGATATATCAGACGCTATAAAAGCTATGCATTTTTTATCCCATTTAAAGATATAAATTAGGGCAATTTTTAGTAATTCATAGTTCATATAGTTCATAAATCGAGAAATCCAGAACGTTTTCATATATTAAGATTTATATATGTATATATATAAATTGAATATTTTAAAAAGTTTTTCTTTGTAGCACACGCTTTTACTCTTAAATCTCCTTAGCCCTGTCGTATTCCATTTATAATGTTCAGTTTCTTCTGCAGAATGCTGCCCAAGAGGGTTCTCGGTCTGCGATCGGACCTGTGGCCATGCCTGTGGCCATGTCCGTGACCATGCCTGTGGCCGTGCCTGTGACCACGCCTTCTGCCGCCAGGTCGTCTGTCCCTTGGTGGACGTCCAGGAGTCAACAAATCATCGTCAGTATAATCATAGTCTTCAGCGATGCACTCAGCATTATCAATGTTGATGGGATCGATGCAGTCGACACAGTCGACATTATCTGGCTCCACTGTACAGGTGACAGCTTCACCAGCCGGCAGGTAAGCGACAAAAATGAATGTCAGCAGCACACAGCTGAATATTATAGATTTGGCTCTCATCTTCGCGAATTACTTCTCTAATCCAATGATAAGCTTTAGACAATTCGCAGAGTTTTTATAGTTCGACTCAGTTGCTGGAAGATTTGGCAACGTTTATGCAGCTGTTTTGCGATTTGTTGTTGCCAAATATTATGAGTGAGCGATTAACTTAGATATTATAAACAAAAGTCCTATTGACATTTCGCTGTTTGTTGCGCTTAAATGTTTAAGCAGTTGTTGTCTGTTTGTTCTCTTGGAGACAAGAGGAAGTGATTAGCGTGGGGAAGTCTAGAATTGTTGCGATAGAATTGTTGATGTTTGTTGGTATAGTAAACGTAGATCTATTGAGTAGAACTTAGATATATTGAGTTTAATATTTCAAGCCTCTTCAAGCCAGTTGCCCTCAAAGAACCTGCCAATTCGCCTGTCTCTGTATGTGCTTAACCCTGATGAACTAACATAAACATCCAATCATACTTAAATTAAATCTATATATATATATATATATATACATATATGTATTATATATAAAATTATATTCAACAGTCTCTTTCCATATGCATCGTATTTTTCCATCAGTTCCATTTGTCTTTCACCTAGTTAAGCCTTGTTTTTCTCGTCTCATAACAAGATGCTTAATTAATTTTTGTACACTGTGCTGGCGGCGTAGCTAAGCCACCCACTGAAAGATCCGTCATACAGATCCAAATCATGCGTGAACATTAATTCGATTTGCGCAGATGTGTGCCAATCGACGAAACCGTCAAACTACGTGCACCGTACAGAGGACACAGAACACAGGACACAGGACGCCGGACAATGAGGCGGGCGTCGAGAGTCGTCGGCTTTAATTTCTCATATTGTTGACAACAACATAGCGTCGAAAATGATGTGAGTGCTGGCAGGAGATATTCAATGAGGGGTTCGCAAACACACACATACACACACACACACACATAGAGACGTCAGTAGCCTGAGGCAACTGCGCGTACCTGGCAGTCAGCGTTATCTGTAGTGAGTATCCCCTGTAGCTAGGAATTGTCCACTTGGGTCTCGCTGTGTCACTAATTGTGCACAATATGAAGAGAATACCTGAGTGTGTGTGTGTGTGTGTGTGTGTGTGTTGGGGGTACTGTTCGCTGCCTGCTGTTGACTGGTGGTTGCTGTCGCTGTTGTCTGTTGGTTTGGCTGGTTCTGCTGGTCCTGCCACTCCCACTCTTACCAACCACTCATCCCACAGCCCGCCTTCTCCCTCGCTCGCTGCGGCTCTGGTTGACCATTAGCTGTGGAGTTTTTTGCCTTTTGATCTACGTTTCGGTGGGTGAGTGTGTAATGCAATTAATGTGATTTTTGGTTGCAAATTAAACGTATTTATCAGCGTTTATCAATTAATTTTCATTTTCATTTACGGTCGACCAGTTCTCTGAGGCTTGACAAATTATCAAACAATGATTAAACATGGCACTTTTAATGCGTTCACATCGACTTTAATTAAATAGAAGTCAGTAAATATATGTGGGCATACACATATATGCATATGCATTTGCCTGTAAACGGAAACCATCTCCAGGTCAAACACGTAACCATCTCGCAGCTGTCAAATATCGTCGAAAATCCTTAAACTAAACAATAAATTGTTTTACATGATACTTATGCACTCTCCCCAATGGCCCACTCTGCCCCCATATCTGCTCTACTTGTACTACTTTGTATTGTGGAATACGTATATGTAGGAATATGTATATCCTATTTTACGGCCTATCTCTTTTCGTTTCTATTTAAATATATTTTACAAGTTTGCTTTTGTGAACTTACATTTAATTGTTATTTATAAATTATTGTTAAGTTTCTAATATCATAAAACAATTTCTGTGCCTTACGAAGAAAACTTATTGAGAAGTATTTCTCTCAAATTGCATTCACATACATTTTATAAAATATTAAATTTGTATATATTAAATATATTTTATTTTATATATATTTTTTAAAAGTCTAACTGCTTTAAAATTAATATTAAGTTTTTAAATATTTAAATATTTGTTATAAAATTTTTTTTAGGTTTATTTTTATAATTTTTTAAATGTGTTTTATAATTAAGTTATTAAAAAAAAATTTTTTTATTTATTTTTTAATTTTAAAAATTTCTCAGTTTTCAAATATTTCAAACTTTTTATTTCTATAAAAAAAATTGTTAAATTATTTTGAATTCTTACAAAAAAATGTTAATAATTACTCATTTTTTAAACTTAGAATACATTTTTTCTTTAGTCATTTTTTCAAATTTTTAAATAATTATACCGAAAATTTCCAAATATTTTTATAATTGTACCAATTGATTTAGGGTATCTTGACGTATGATTTGCCTATAGCAGTTATTTTTGGTAATTTATTTGATTTTTGCCACGCCCAACGACAGTGCCCGCCCATCGATCATCCCCGCTGGCCATGCTAATAATGTTTTGTAATTTATTTTCAACATGCTGACAGTCGACGCGCATTTCGAGCCGTAAATTTGTCGAATTTGCTATTATTTTTGCATGCAGTTGCTATGCATTGTTGTTGTTGCCGATACACATAATTGATTAAAGGAAATTATATAAAAGGTGCAAACTGCCGCAATTTGATGATGCATTTTGATGGCATTCAGAGGTTTTTGTCGGATTTTCATATCAGCCACACAGCAGAGTGTTAGCAGGATGGATGGATATATAAATACATATGCGTATGTATACGTATATGTGTGTATCTCTATATTCTCTATTGTTATGTTAGTCTATCTGCTTAGTTGCATGTGTATTTCAATATAATTTTGATCTATTGCAAATGCTATGGAAATCACATGGAATTAGTTAATCAGATATGCTAACAGCTGCACACACATTAGTGTAATTTGAAGGTGGACAGATATGCAATTTGGGATTTGGTAACAGATATAAAATAGGTAATACAGGATTGTAAATAATAATCATAGCTTGAGCTATATATATATGTTAGAGACTAAATTGATGTTAGTTAAACATCAGTTTGAAGATCTGTTAAGTGGCATTACGTTAAGGTAGGGGAATGATTTAGGGTGGAGCTGCAAAAGGACGAAACAGCATATGTAACTACTATAGAGTTGTGAGAGTTGTTACGAGAGAAGTACAGTTGTCGTTATAGAAGGAACCATGAGAATCGGGAGAAGAGAAGAGACAACACAAATCTGGCTGTGAATATATAAAAGTGCGTAAAATAGAGTTAGAAATGCCTACTGTGGATGCTTTAGAGTCATACATATACCAAACATGATGCCTTTAACCTATCCCACACACACACACTCACAGTCATCTACCCACAAACCCCAATTAAGTTTATGCTACATTCTCATATTTCGGCTGAAAACATAAAAACCCAGAGGAAATAAAATCTACAAAATGAAATCAAATAAAATAAATTTTTGAAAATAAATAAACGCAACCAATGCGAATAGAGTGTATAGAAAAATACTAGATTGGAAAATACCACGTGAACACTAGTTAGAGCAATTGCAAACATTCAATGAATGCAACCGCAATAGTAAATTTTAAAGTCTGACCCACGCCCACAGCCACAGTGCAACCGCCAACAATGCTACGGCCCGCCCCCAGGCGCTTGCATGCCACACAGAAGCGAGGCAGTAGCTGTAGAAGAGAAAAAAATTAAATTAAGTTTATTGACATATTGCTAATTAGACAGAACATGACAGCGTATCAAGATTTATAGCGCCCGATAAGCAACAGCAGCAGCAGCCCCCAAACATGCTCGCCCCCTGCCCTAAAGGCGGATCAATGAACGCATTCATTTTAATTGGAGACATGGAAAATATGCCAAACAAAGAACATTGGAGAAAATATATATGTATATATATAAATATATATACATACGCTGCTCTCTAGGAAAGACGAAGCTCTAATTAAATGCACTTGAGAATGCCACAACAACAACAGATGCAATCGTGTATGTGTGTGGTGTGTGTGTGTGCTATGGTTCACTGGAATTTATGTTGTGCCCCTCAACTGTCTCGTAAATCTCACAAAAATCCAAAATTTCATCGTCTGCGAAAAAAACTATGTTGAACGAACACAACAAAAAAGAGCACATAACAATTTTTTCAGTTGTTGTCGAACATTTTTGAATTTTCTTTTTTTTATTGTTTTCCGGGGGCAATATTTACCTTTTAATAATGCTCGGTGTCTAGTCGTCGCCCCGCAATGTATCCCACATATTGATAAAGGGAGCAAGCATTGCTTCTCTCGTTGTTGTTGTTGTTGTTATTGTAACAGTGGTGCCACGCGATAGCAACAAATATTTTTTGTTTTTGTTGTTTTTTATGCTCGTGTCGCTGTAGCTGCGCTGTGTGCAGCACACAAATTGCTGCCGTGTGTCATAAATTTTGAGCATAGAGCACCGGAAAAAAGGGAGAGAGAAAACGATGGCAAAATAACTGAATCTAACTGCCACTGAAAATGAAAATGAACAAAATTTTACGAAAAGCACTCGAGCAGTTGGTTGAATACTCTTATTTTTTTGCTGAGATGAAGAAAAGTATTTTTTTTTTTGTTTTTTATACTAATATTTAAAGATGTTGCTTTATTAAAAGAGCAGTAGAAAGTTTATTGGACTCTGTGAGTTATATAAAATATCAGAGTCAGACTCGACAGAATCATTGATAATGAAATGATTCATTGCCTTGATAAAACTATTCAGCATTATCTAGAACTAAATTTGAAATCTTCTTAATAAAGTCACATAAAGCTTTGCAGAATTTATTTATTTTTATTTATTTTTTGATTATCAAATAGAAGCAACACTTGGCCATCTGCATCCTTGTAGTCCACATAGGCTTTTTGGTATACGCATGCCCAAGGCCTGCCGAACAGTAGCTGGTGCAGTAGGCTGTCATGAGGGGGTAGCCCTTGGAGCGATCGACTTCCATAAGAGCGGCAAATAGACGTCTAGTGTCTTGCTCTATAACCCAAATGGGATATTCATGCAAGTGTTTATTAGTCTTTTGCATATTCCCGCCAGAACACACTCCCAGCGGCTCATCCTTATAGAGATTTCCACCCATTACTTCCTTAATATTCTAATGGTCCGACACATTCATGATGCGTATGAGTATGCCATCATTTGATTCGAAAGCACTTGACATATTGAACGTCTCGAATTCAACTTGAAACTAATTCAGCACTCAGCCAAGAGCAATTACTACGTCTTCTGCTTCGTGTTTTTTCTGCTCTTATCAAATTAGTATTATAAAATTTGCTGATGTTTTGCAAGTTATCTGAAGCTATAAAAGTAAGATAAGATTCATCAAACGGAAGCTACTATGCTCTTTAGCCAATGACCGTCGTAGCTTAACTAAAAAAGTTCGAGCTCAAAAGTTAAGTCGCTCAAGCTCTGCTCCTAATCTTGTCATCTGCTCATTTGGGATTCTTGCACTTCTTGCTTAAGTTTGATCTGAAAACCATTTGTATAGAACTGCACATAAAATAAAGCTTAAGAATATAGAATATCTCCACATTGAGCTACGAATCCATCGATGGTGGCTCCAGTCGAAAGATTCTTCCCAAAACTTCTATCGTTTTTCTTTAACTTATTCAAAATTGTTATATTAAATACATAAAAAAACAAATTTTAAATAACAAATTTCTTATAGACTTTAAATAATACATTTTATTGCTACAAAAATACTGAGTTAGTTATTAAGAATTAAATGGATTAATTTTTTAATATGAGATTAATGTCGTCACTTGCTGCCGTCTGCGATTGATTTTTATTCAGCAGAATCAATAAATTAAAACTTTAGGGCTTCAAGATTTCAATTTTCACTGAGTTTATTTTAATTAATTTGTACATTTTAGAGATTAGAAATGTTCTGTATCGACACCGAACAAAAAACTTTATGTCGATGGTGCCATCGATGGTTTAACAGCTCTACCTCCTATATTACTTTTACAACTTTTTACTTTTATAAACCATGAATCTCCCTTCCGTAACAATAAAATTTTTAAAAGGCAGCTGTTTCCTCGGCTCTAGACGGCAATTAATAGAAGATACTTTATTGAATGGCTTTTCTACAACTTTGCCATAAAATAGATTTTTGTATAGAATCACAAAAGTATTGAAAGTATTCATGAATCACTAGCAATTTAATATTTATAATTTTTTTACAATTGTCTCTCAGCTTCATGGCACTTCCCAAATACCTTAAAGTTCGTATAGAGCAACAGCCCTGAAGCACACACATTGTCACATACTCGTAAAAAGGCACGATATCCAGTGGCCATTGTTTTGACATATTTTCATTATTATTTGTTGTCTGTTTTTGGCATAGATATGAGTATACTATATGTGACTATAGTATTACGAGTATTTTGTTGCTACATTTGGTTTGCTTTGTCAACTGCCAACGGACATAAAGCGCTGTAATATTGTCTGGCATCAGCCAAACCATGCATTACGACTAAAATGGCCTGATGATATCTGCATCTACATCGACATTGGACGTTGGACATTGGAGCGGCACTACTTAATGCATTTTCCGTGTCGTCAGCTCTAGGCACCCCTCCTCCAGTCCCTGGTCTTCTTTATACGAGAACCTGTCGCACAATTAAAACAAGAAATTACATTGATTTATTTGAGTTTTGTACGCTGTAAATTTTCTTAATGCTGCATAAATGTTTAGCTGGATGCATTAATAAATAGTTTGCCTTAGTTGCTATACTTACCATATATATTTTTCCCAAGCATAATCTGTGAATTGATTTATGTACTTAACACTTTGCCAGCCCTATTCACAATGGAAGCAGACCACCAATAAATTATTGAAACAAGCCAGTGGAATGGGCCAGACATTTGACTTGTTGTTGTTTTTGGTGTTTTTGTTGCTGTTTATAAAGCGCTTTTTAGTGTCTTAATTTGTGTGTGTTGAATTGTTAAAGTCTGTTGATTGAAGTGTTGATAAAATAGCTGATGGGGCAATACAATGGATAAGAATCAAACGGCAGTTCGCTGGGTCAGCCCCTAATCTACGGAATTTTTTCTTGTTTTTTTTTTTTTTGGCCTAAACTGGAATATAAACAAAGATAAGCTGATTAATTATTAAATTAACGAGTATTTTCATTGAAATGTTGAACTTTTGTGAATATATTTATAAAGAAAATATTTGTTTTGTATAAAAATTCATTTTTGATTTGATGTAGGTAGGTTCTTGAAAATAGATCAACATATTATCGTTAAACCTATTTGGAACATTATAGAAAATGTTACACAATTTCTGTATTTATTGTTATATTATATAAATATATTATTTATTTATTATATATATTAATAATACAACAACCATTTTGGTATACATGTTTATAAAGTATGAATACCAATAAAAGTTGTAACCTTCAAATCAATAATTTTTTAATATTATATGAAATTAAAAAAAAAATATATATTTTTATTTGCCAAAGAGAAGAAGAAGAAAAAAGTAGTACAACATTTTTTTTTTATTTAGAACTGTTGTATATATGCATTACTATAAGGACTCGCGATATTACGGTCTATATTCATTTTGTCCAGATAACAGATTATATTTTAATAACAATTTTATTTAATGAAAATTGAAATTACTAAAACAGAAACATTTTTCTATTGAGTATTCAAGATCAGTACTTTATTTTGAATAACAAGTATAAAATATATTTTTATAATATATATTTCTATATTAAGTAAGTTGAGTTAAATTTTAGCTCTGGGTTTTTATAACTTCATCTTACGACACCCAAAGACCAGATGGAAATCGATAGATTTTCCACTTATGTTCAAAAAAAATTTCTTTATCCTCTCCTTAGTGTCGACTTACATTTGAAGACATAACACCTTTTTCGGACAGGAACATATCTATTGCATATCTGATTGACCCTTTTGAGTCCCAGCTGTATGATTAACTCTGGTTGGACAAGTCCGCTGTATTTATCAGCCCGTCACATTTACGTTTTGTTCAACAGCTTTGTAAATCTGTCAGAGAAGTCGAGTGCATGAAAAGGCTGTCAGTTGGTGACGTCGCTGATTGTGTTCTTTGCATTGACTGCAGTTGTTCACTCAATCGGCTTCTGTAATCTCTTGAAGATCTCACAGTCAGAGCTCACTCGACTGATCCGCTTTGGGTTCTGTGTGCTCAGGTGAAGGTACCTTTTGTATCTAACTAATGCCCATGCATAAAGGCCTAGCTTATGGCTTAAATCTGCTTAGATAGACCTTGGTGTTTGCATCTACCGAAAAACCGAAGCGTATCTCAGTCAACAGCTAAATGCAAATCATTTGCAATTAGCACCCATACGGCAGTCAAGCCAATTAGGACATCAGCAGGCGGGCAAACAGGCAGAACCGTGAGGCAGGCGGGGCAAGCAGGGTAGGCAGATTAGGATAAAGGCTGACGCACCTTTTGACTGCTCATGCCAATTCATGCCAATGGCATATATGCCGGGCCAATGTAAACCATGCAAATCCTATAAAGAAACCAACGCCGACTGCGACTGCAGCCAATTTCCGTTTGACGTTGCAAAATGTGTCAACTTTGGCAGGATTACAAAAACGCACATACACACACACACACGCACCACGCATGCCAATCGTGGCAGGACATGCCCCTTTATTAGTTATCCTAGCTGCCGGCCTGCCTCTTGCTCCGCTTCTCGCATATCCTGCGAGCCGGAAATTTTTCAACGCATATGCCAATTTTGCTGTCAAGTTTTGTGTGCAACTTGTCGGTTCTTTGACTCGCAACTTTGATTGCCACGCCCCTCAATTAACCCTGCCCCCTTACAGCTAACCCGCCTTAGTGTGGAATTGTCAATCGTTGCATTTGGTGCCAAAGCCCTCAAACGGTTAATTGAAATTTGATTGTGGGAACCTCCTGCAGTTGCACTTTTGTTGAAACATCAAAAGTACGCGAAGGGTGCACAAATCGAGGGCTGATTGAATTATAATTAGTACCTTCACAGAGTGAAAGGCACCACTACTTGTCGTTGCGCGTGGCAGGTGTACGGCATAATAATTGCTTTGGCTAAAATTATGAAGAAATCAATGTGACACTTAATTATTAATGGGCCACAGCAGTGGACGTTGCTCGTTAACCTCGGGCCTAACTTGACCTGAAAAGCCATTATATGACTATATATATCTTTGACAGATATATGAGATATTATTTATTTGTAATATATTTTATTTATAGTAAATGAAAATGAGTTTTGCTTAGTATTCTTGATTGATGCAGTCATTTAAAGCTTTCAGTAGCAATGTGATTAATTAATGAAAATTTTGTTTATATTCTACGAAAACATCGAAGATATGAATTATCCACAGTAAAGCAAATAGTCCTTCTGTTTTGTCTTCTTGTAATGAATTTATGCTTAAAAATCGTTTGATTTAATATTTAATATTATTTGCCCAATTTTCATTTTTGCAATCTTGACAAATTGTCTTCGCTTATCTAATAATCTCATTATATTTATACAACTTCTTTAATTTTATAGAATTTTAATACAGAGTTTCGTAGCTTGCATTTTTGTAAATTTGAAGCAAATTGCCTAACTTTTTGATATCATACAATCTCACCTTATATTTCGCGTGAGTTCGCAACGAGTTTTTCGTTCAATTCCAAAAAAGAGGGAGTTAAAGGGTTGTCCTGAATCGCGACCCCTTAGCTGGTGCATCATTAGCATTTGCTGCCACCCGCATCTCAGGCAGCAAGTCAATCCCAGCTGTGCTCTAATTCCAACCCCGCCTTTACAACGATTCAGCTCACAAAGGTAGCACACCAGCTACAACAACAGCTACAACCACTGCTTGACTCCTCAGCTCCCGCCACAAGGAAGACCTTCTCAGCCCAACCCAACCCCCAAATCGCAGTCATGGTAATCATTTATCAAACAACAAGCGTAAAATTCAATATTTTTTTCAAGACGTTGCCGTTGAGCTGATGTTGGTAAAAAAAATTAATTAAATTATGAAATTTTATACCCTAAAGCAAATATTTAATTTAATAACATTATTATGCAGCTCGGGTGGCAAGTGGGCGTGGACGCACGCACCAGCACGCGGCAAGGCACACAAGGTGCAGGGGGCAGAGCTTCAAATATGCAATGCCAAAATATGAATTTATATATATATATATATATATATATATATATATATATATATATATATATATATATATTTTTATATACACACGGATCCCTCAGGTTGCAGCCGCGCCCAGGATAATAAACCACGCGCGTGTCCTAGGAATAACGTGTTTTTTTTTCTTTGCGCCGGGCGCTTGGCCGCCTGCCTTGCTAATTGCCAAAAATCATTTTTCAAGCGTGCTGCAGCAGGAGCAGCAGCAGCAGGAGGACTCCGTTGAGTTTTTATTTTTTCGAAAATACTTTACATCCAGTTCCAGTGGCTCAGAGCACGTGGCCATGGCTGCTGGTTGCGGGCTTCAGTTTGGCCTGTAAATTCGCTTAATCAAAAAATAAACAAACTTAATAAGCAGCGTGCGTGGCTTCGTGCCAGCCCCTGTTACTCGCCTAGCTGTGGTCGCTTTGATGCACTGCCACGCCCATCGCCCAGCGCCCAAATGGAATGCCACATTGAATAGCCTTAACCCGACTGCGCGCAGTGAAACATCGTGGCTTGCCTGTCCTCTTTGTGGGCTCCGTTGCATGCGAATTACTAAAAATTCAACAACAATGGCAAAAGCCGAACAACAGCACCTCGTTCAAGCTTTTCGACTCAACTGTACTTAACTTGTATAAGGTGTGTCAGATGGGCATGCCTAGAGACTTATTGTACTAAAGGCGAAAATATTTTTGAGCCTATATAAATTATAGTTTAATATTAAATATACAAAATAATTCATAATTTGATTTCTATTATTATTTTTATACCCTGATCCCATTGAAAATGGGAAATCAGGGTATAATGGTTTTGTGCAAATGTATGTAACAGGCAGAAGGAGGCGTGGCAGACCCCATAAAGTATATATATTCTTGATCAGGACGACAAGCCGAGTCGATTGAGCCCTGTCCGTCTGTCTGTCCGTCCGTCTGTCCGTCTGTCCGTCTGTCCGTATGTGTGAACGCGTGGATCTCAGCATCTATAAGAGCTAGAGACTTGAAATTTTTTTTGTAGGTCCGTGTATAGCACGCGCAGGTCAAGTTTGTTTCAAATATTCGATAACTATTCGCATTTAATTGTTATCGAATAAAAACATAATTGAAATGCAGTTAATAAATTATATCTCGAACGTCTTAAGAGCTAGAGCCTCCAAATTTTGTATTTAGTTTTATGTATATTTTATGCAATTTTGATTTTTGTTGGATTTTGGATACCGGCTCCAAATTCCCCAAATTCTTAGAATTTAAGTTTAGTTGGAACTAGGGCCATTATGTGAAGGCGTTTGCATCTTAACCAAGCCAATAGGATAAGTAGATCATAAGCTGAAAATTTCATTAAAATCCATTAAGTAAAACAGAAGTTATTAAACAAAACGTTTGGCCAATTTGCAAAAGCACATGTCAGCAGCGCCACGCGCACGCATTTTTCCTATGCGTGTGCACACATACATTCAAACGCGTGTATTCTTTTCTATTCCACGAATTGCAATTGCGATTGAACTGTGCTGAATTATTAGCTGCTACTTATGTTCAAATTTGCAGTTGCTTGCGCAAGCAGAGCAGTGGCTGCGTTGGTAGAGGCGACGCTCTTGTGCTGAGCGGTCCTGGTTCGATACCAGTTCAGACGAAACATTTTTTATTGTTTTATTTATTTTTTAATTATGAAGTGGCGGTGTTGGTAGAGTTGGCGCACGTTGCGCAGACAATCCCGGTTCGAATCCTGGTCTCGCAATGTCATTTTTTATTTATTTTCTTTTTTTTTTGAATACTCGATACAAACTACGGAAAATTTTCAAAAATCAGAGGACTGGGATCAGGGTATCTCCTAGTCGGGCACCCCGACTAGAGCTTTCTTACTTGTTTATTAATATTATAATTATTCATTACTTTAATTGCCTTCAAGTATAAAAAAAAAATAAAAAGGATAATTTAATTTAAATGATAAATTATTCTTGAATGAAGAAAATGTTGAAAATGTTTTAAAGTAAGTGAAGTAGACTTATCATATTAACAGCTTCAGTTAATATATTATAATGCTTGATAATTCATGTTTACATTCAAGCATACGACAAGCCCTTCAAATATAAACTTGACTTCAATAGTTCACTCGAAAGTTGATTGCTTTGAACGATATTGTTGCAAGTCTGTGCAACATTTGAAAGCGCGCCGAACCCACATTTCGCTTTTGTTTTCTATTTTTTTTCCAATAACTCTCGACTATAAATCAAACTACACGCCCGCTAATACATCCTTCTGTTCATAGAGCCATTGAAAAACCAATACTTCACTAATTGCTAGGCTTAATAGGCATTAAAAGCAATGCCCAGCAGCGGGCCCATGTCCAGGGCCTGAACAATGCCCAGCTGGGCAGCTCGGCAGCTCGGCAACTCTGCAGCTGGGCAGCTGCCGAGGGCATTGGTGATGGGGTAAGAGCTAAGGAGTAGCAGTGGGCGCGGAGGCAGGGCGCAGCGCACGCACAGGATAATAAGCGCACGCCAGGATGCTTTTGTACAGTGCCTGGGCAAATAAAATTAGAAATTTTACGATTTCAAAAGCGACGTTGAATGGGAAACGCGCCTTCTCACTCTGCGCTTTAAATATGAATGCAAAGCGGATAGTGTACTCCCTGGCGGCTCAGGAGCGGCGGCTGGGTGGGTGTGCTTTGGGTTTTTCTGTGGATTGTGGTGCAGTAGCTGTAGCAGTAGCTGGAGGTTGAAATGTGAGCCACGGCAAATTGCATAGAATGTGTAAAAGTTGCAGTTGCAGCTGCTGCCTGTCCCGTTTTGTGCTTAGTTCCAGTCCCATTTGAAATCTCTCTCTCGCTTACCTCCCGCCCATGCCTTGGTGCCCAAACAATTCCATGAAATTAGCTAAAAGTTCTTCTGCTGGGCCTCTAAAAGAGGAAGCCATTTTTAGGCTCAAGCCGCGAGCGATGAATGAGCACAAATTGTATAACAGTTGAGTGGCTAAAAGGGCGAGGGGAATTGGATTTGGAATAAGCAAAAGAACGAGAAGAATAACCAAAAGAATAAGAAGCAGCAGCAGCAGCCCATAGCTGCAAAAGCTGTCAAGTTTTTAAGAAGAAGCACGTGAATCGTAAGGCTCACAATTCTATGCCAATTTTAATTGAGTGCAAACGGGCGGCGCTGGCCAAGTTAATAAGCTGAAAAGTGGACTTAACGAAGAAGCTAGATGACATGGCAATAGAGTGGGCGTGGCACAGCGTGAGAAACAGGCGGAAAAGTGGACAGCTGCAGAACAATTGTTGGCAATTAAAAGGTGTGCAATGCGCATAAAAACAAGAGAGAAATTTTGGCGGCTTGTCTTCAAAAGAGTTTAGTAGCGAAATTACTAAAAAATGCATATTAAAAGTTGCTACATTTCAAAAAGCAAAGTTATAAAGGAATTTAAAGGCTTGAAATGAATTGTAGACTATTAGAATTCTATAAAACTGAGCGATAGAAAATCTTAATATAATATAAAAGAAAAATCAAGTAAGAATGCTAATTGCATAATGGTCATAAAAATACAGCTATTAATATAGCAGAACATACAATGGTTGAAAATCTATTGTGATCAACTTCAAACGAATTTCTTTTTATTTATCATTGGTTGAAAATCTATTGTAATCAACTTAAAGTTATTTTCTTTTCGTTTATTATTCCGATTCCAATGTTAACTCCAAAGTCTGCAAAAATATTTAAAATTTAGCCAGTTGCGAATGGCCAGACCAAGGCTTTTAAAGTCTGTGCTAATCTTAATAAACATAAGGAACTCAGACCATTATCATATTACTTTACATTTCCTGTAACAGCAGCCTATATATTTAGTTTATTCAACGAAATTCATAAAATTCTAGTGCTATACAAAAGCCAAAAGTTAAAAAGAAATCATTCAACATTAGCTAGTTTTCTTAATTAGCTTAAGCAAACTTTGCTAACTACCACTAAATTTCACTTCACAAATTTATTAGTCAAATTAATTTTATTTAAAAACTTGACGGATATTGAAACAGACCGCCTCGCAGTCAATTGAAAATCATTTGTGGAACGTGAGAGTAGCTTAAAAATCTGTTGAGACACGATTTAAAAATGTCGCCGAGCGCGCGAAATTGAAATTGAAATGCAAATTTCAAATGCGAACAGATTTTTTTGCTTCTGCTTTTGCTTTTGTTTTTATGCTTTTCTGCCCGTGGCAGCGGATGAAGTGCGTCCGTCTGCTCTGCTCGATGCTAGTCGAAATGCCAGTCACGTCTGGCGATTTGTAATCGAAACGAATCTTATGGTCATGACAGAAGTTTTGAAGTTTGCATAGCAGAGAATCGCCTTCGCAATGAGCAACTGGAGTTGACAGAGAAACGCAACAGAGTTGAAAGATTTAAGTGTGCCATGGACGGGCTTCTCTCTCGACTAGTCGAGTGGAAATTGTAGCGAAGCAAAAGAAAATGTTGAAGAAACATCTGAGACCCAGGCGAAGTTGTCTGAAATTTCCCTTCCATATTTAAATATTTATTTCATTGCATATATATTTGGACTTTGAGTAAAATATATTCTACATTTAATATGCCATCTAAATATATAAATTTCATTTTAATTACAATTTGGTTGAGAGCTCATGCAATGCTTTCTAATTATGACTTTTAACTACAATCGTTTCATTCATTTGGAAAGTTCAAGTTTTCAATTAGCTGACGGGCCATTTTCTCACAGTGCCTGCAAGCAGTCTACCCCCCAACCCTTAGCCATCGTTTGCCTTTTGTTCTATCTGCAGCAATGCACATTGAATTCTCGTTTCGATAACAATTAAAAGTTTCGCATTTGAGAAATTAATTTAAAACAATTACAGAGCAGAGCACAAGAGTGTGTGTGACTGAGTGAGAGAGAGAGATAGAGGGAGAGAGCGAGAGAGCGAGAGTAGTAAAAGTTACAGTTAGAGCGAGAGACAAGTGGTTGATTCTGCATTTGCTGTCATTGATGCAACTTGCCAGTTGCAACTTGCAACTTGGCAACTTGGTAACATGGCAAAAATTGGCAAGCTGTAAAAGTTGCCTTTGGCTGCAACGGCGACAGCGACAGCGACGGCGACTGCGCAGCCCTGCATCCTTCTGTTCACCCATTTCTGTGTGTCAAGTTTCATGGCGTTGACCCAATTTGCTGGCTGACTTTTCATTTTCACTAGCTGCCATAACTCTCGATGCCGTAAACTCGGCAACCATAAAGCGACGAAAACGATGCCATCGATGACACTGCTCGCAAGTTGCAACTTGCATTCAGCCTGCTGCACTCTGAATGCTCAATGCTGAATGCTGCATGCGGCAAGTGTGGGTTTCACATTGTCCACCGCCTTTGATGCTGATGTGGCACGTTTATGAGCGCACACTGAAAAATCTGCGTTTTCTCTTGTTACCAAATCGAATCAATTATCGCCAAAATCAATTATCCCAGTGACAGAGACAAACACCAAGATAGATAGAGAGAGAGAGAGAGCGAGAGTGAATGAGCAGTATGGAAATACTTGACTTTTTTTGTTCTTTGAGTCTTTCTCCTACTTTGCATGGCAGGTGCAACTTCCCACAGTCTTGCCACTGCAAGATTTGTGCTGGTATTTGCAACAGTCAAGATAAAGTCAAGAATATTTATACTAAGGTGAATAAGGTGAATTATATATAAGGTGAAACTAAGCAAATCTAGCCATTTTATTATTATATGTTATCTGAATATAAATTGATATATGAAGCTTGTTATACATATATTATTTTCTTTATATATAAATAGCAACTTTGTATATTGTAATTTCATTCGATTTATATAAATATATCAAACAAAATCTATGTTTAGCTGTTTAAGTACATTTATCTTAAGTATTATTTAGCTTAACGTAAACACAAGGCAAGACTTGAACTCATTCAAATGCAAACTTGAGCTTTTATATTCACAATGTATTTATGCACATACGTGGAAACATATAAACTTCCATGGGAGTCTGTTTGGTTCGAACTCCTACTGTGTCAGGCATTCATTTCATAGTGCTGCGAGACAGCGTCTGCTGCACGTGAATTGCAGCCATCACGGCAACTGTTGTGGCTGACATTTGATTTTTTCATGCGGTGCACCCAAGGTGCAAGTGAGCTGAGCTGAAGGATGGATGTTAAGGGTCAGATCTGCATAACTTAAGATGCAAATTAGTTAAAACGAAAGGGTTCCAAATGTCCATTTGGCTACTGCATGAATTGTTCTGGTTGCCTTTGTTGTTGTAGTGCATGATTGATGATAGGTGTTGCTCTATTGAGTAACCTTTTGTTAGATTGAAAGCTAGGAGATTACAGAGAGTTGTTGCATGTCCTTTCCCGAGCTTAAGCAAGAGAAAGCTATTTTAAGTTATTTTCCTATACATTTGAAACTGTTGCATATTGAAACTGTTGCATATATAAAAACTATTTTTATTAATTCAATTATTCAATTAGTCGCCTATATTATATTTATTTATAATAATAATATTGGAATATAGATCATATATAAATAAATATTTGTTAGAAACTCTCGCATCGATTGCTTCACATATATACTTCTGTCTACGATGACATGACTCGAACCTTGAGCATTTACAGAAAAATTTACAACTAGCAGCGACAGCAGCTTGGGTTGCCTGTGGGGCAGCGATATACTTAAATTGTTGGCGACCAAACCCTCATATCATATATCAACAGCAGCCACAAATCTAGCCAGATGCCGGATCATAAAAAACGCGCAGCACAAACAAAAGATCAATGGAACTGACTTTGAATGCCGTTGCTGTGTGCTGACTTTTGTGACTGACTGTTTGTTGTTGCTGCTGCGCCTTAATTAAAAACCAAAACAGAATTTGTTAGGGCCACGCCATAAAAATGAGAATCTCTTGAAATGCAGCCAAAGAGTTGTAGCTACTTGGAACTGTTTTATGGCCCAGTGCATGCTGCATATATGTGCCATGTATGTGTGTGTGTATTTATGTCCGAGCTCTTTGGGGGTTTTTAACCAAATTTATTGGCTCATTAGGCTCATTTTAGTTGTGGGCATGTTAACAACTTGGCATTTTAATGGCTGCTCCCAGCGCCAATTCAGCAAGTTCTTCACTTCATCTCTCAGCTGACCCCAACAGCAAATCCAGAAAATCTCCATCCGCTCAGTTGTGCTAAAATTGCACTTTCACTTAGCCCAACATTTTCGGCCCGAGCTTCAATTTCTTAAACAATGCTCAATGAAAAATAGAAAACAAAGCATTGCTGTGGGGCGCAACCGATTGCATAATACTCGCTCACGGTCCAAAAGATTTTAATTTATTTAAATATCAATATATAAATTTGTGTAAATTGCAGACTTCAACCTGAGAGGAAAATGGATATTTTTACTTTGGTATTTTAGGAAATATACAGGAAATGTTAGCATTTCTTTCCATATATCATGAGTCTATTCTAATTGCATACAAACCAATATACTCTCTTCTTTTCGTGAGGGTGTATAAAAACAAAATCTAGAAACTTTTCGACTTCAACAACTTGGCAAACAAATGAACTAAATTTTGCATTTTCTCGTCTTCTTTATTAATTTGGGGTTTCCCGATTATATCTTCCAGCTTGTAACAGCAACGGCTTAAGTTCAAAATTTTGATAACTATATTTTTTCTGTTTTCTATAAAAAAATAATTATAAATGATGCATATTGTTAATATATGTGAGAAAGTTAATGCTTTATATTTAATATATCAATTCAACTAAAAAAAGATTTTAGTTAGTAAATATCTACACAAAAAAAGTTTTGAATATTGAAAAGTTAATTATTATTTGAAATCTTTTAAGTAAATTTAAAAAATCATTTGGAATTGATATAAAGCATAAATATATTAACATATTTTAATTTTATAACAATTTTTTAACAAATATTATATATTAATAATTTTACTTACAAATATGTACAAAAAATAAATATGTTTAAAAAATATTTTCTTTATTATTTTCTCCATTTGTATGCAGCATACATTCGTAGGGTATTTATGTATCTTTATGCTCAGACGAAATGCACTTGCTATTTATTTCACTCTTGTTTTTTGGCTGCTTGGTTCATTAAAAGTTGCTCCTGTGCCGTTTTCAATTAAGCCACAGCCTGGGGCCTGGGGTCGAGCAATGCATTGATTTCATTTCGGCTGGCCTAATTGCAAATTAGCCCACTGGAGAGTGCATTCGTGGCCGCGACCAACTCACCCATTCTTGCCCAGTGCTCGTCAAAGTTTGCGTTGAGTATTTTGACAGCCAGCGGAAATCGCTTGGCAAGCAATTAGAAACTGTCAAAAAAACAATCGAAAAGAAAATGAAAATGAAAAGCGAAAAGCGAAATGGCGACCAAAGTGCTTAACCCCCAGGAATGCAACACACAAATTTCTATGTCAATTTGGCTGCCATCAATGTCAAGCGGATTTTACTTCTTTTTTTTCGTTTAAATCGACAGTTGCTGCGCGGGCGAAAGAGTTGCCCAGCTTATTTAAATGTAACAAGAGTTGTGTTCAGCATGGGTCGATCGGACGGGCTGCAGTGCACCCATGTCACTTGACAGCTTAGCGCATAATTAAATAACAGTTCCAGCAGCAACAACAACAATCGCTTGTAGTACACCTTGTCTCTGTTGTTGTTGTCTTTTTGACATTTGTCGTTTTTGATTTAAATTTAAATGCCACAAAGAGGCAACTAGCAAATGCAACTGAAATGTGTTTAAAAATCGATTTCATTCCGTCGCTGCCTTCTGCTCTCTGGCAAAAAGTATCAGCTTACAAACCTGGCGAGGGCATAGTTTCCAGTTGCCAAAGCTGCGCTGAGCATAGGGCTGCCTGATTGAGACAAAGCAATGCCACTAGAGTGCTTGTTGAAATGCATAGACATGGCAAGTGTCGTATGATATAGACGACATATCATTGTGTATATATAGCCTTTGATATTTCAATGTGTTAATACTTAATACAATATGCACATGTTCTACTATATATGAATTTTGTAGATCTGCCTCTACAATGAGTCTACAAATCGTCCTGCAGTGCGATACTGGTTCAATTTGGCTATAGGTATAAATCAACTGCCAGGCTCTAAAGTTGAATAACAAAACGAAAGAGGGTTGCTGGCGGAATAATATAGATGTCTTAACTTACTCATTAACTCATTGAAATTTGCACTTGCTGCATCTACAGCTAAATCAAAGATATTAATTAATGTTCTTAAGTTCTGCAGTTTTCTTAGCTTGAACCGTACATTTTCTTGTTTTCCTTCCTCATTAATGATCATGATTTTTTCGCATCTTTTCCCTAATTTTTTCCAATCTATTTACTCTTCTGTAGATCCTTATAATACAACACGCCTATACTATTATAACGTTATAATTATATTTATATTTTATTTTATTTATATTTATAGCTGTATAACTTTTCTTCTCTGGTATCTGTCATATATAAATGGAAATTAATTTTCTCTCCTGGAGCTGATAATATCCTTATCTGTGATTTTTATTCATAAGAAACGAGATTATATAGAAACCATATTTATTTATTTTTATATATTTAAAAAATATTTATAAATTTTTTGTTTGCTGCTTATTTCTCATCCATTCAAAAATAGTTTAAAAATTTGATAAGTAATAAAAAAATAATATAGTTAATAATATAATGTATAATTATAATTAATATAATGATCTAACATAGAATTTTTTATACCTGTAAATTGTTTTCTTTTTATATTCTATACTCAAGAAAGCAGAACCAAATAATGTCATAAGTATAACTTATCATAAATAATAAACTGAGACTCCAAGTAATCATAGAGTCATTTATACACAACCAGCCAGTTGTTATAGGCGAAATCATTTGTGTGACTAGATGACACTCAGCCGTGACGCCTTGCCAACGACAAGTGAAACAGGCACAGCAGCAGCTGTGGCAGCATCATTATTGCTACAAAGCAATGAACCATTAAATAACTACTAATGCAGGCCATATCAAAACTTATGATAACTGACACTTGACAGGAGCGAATTGAGGCTCCTTGGCGGCTGTCCGTCAAAATGCCGCCAAAATGTCATAATCGGCGACATATGCCACGAACTCGAGTCGAAAAAAGAGAGCCATAACAATGTAGGAAAGGAAAATGCCTTGGCCACAAATAACAAATGAAAACGGAAGCTGACAATTGACGGCAGCACAACAAAGTAAATGAGTTCGGAAAAGGACAATGGATTTAAAAATGACAGCCGTAGCGATGCACGGCTGCCTTTAGCCTGCGGCTGTCGCTTCTGCCTAGCTGCTGTTGATGGCGCCCCGAGGCAGCAGCTCGTCCTGAAAACCGAAAGTCAATTACATAATTACTTCAAAGCGATTTCCCAAGAAAAAGAAAACAGCTACCTGAGCTGACCCAAACGCTCTATGCTGCCAGTGCGTCTTCTTGTCCTTGTTGCCTTCTGCTCGCACATGTGCCTTTTGGCCGATTCTCATGCTCAGAAACGTCGTGCGACCCGTGTGTGTGGGCCCCTATCGTAGGTACCCGACGATTACCCGACTACCGCACCAGTGGCCGCACCTTAACCGCAATCCTCTGCCAGCTAATGATGCCTAATGTAACCTGGGCTCTCTCAATGGGAAAATTTATGCGACCTAAGCAACGAAAATTTGTCGGCTCAAATTATGGACCAGGTTGGGTATATATAAAACATTGTTGTTGTCCATTTGCTCATTTTATAGTTTCCACGGCGCCTTTGTACCCTTGCCTGGCCCGACCACAGGTGCTGTTTGTCTGCAGCTTTAAAGAGCGCAACAATTTTTGGCCTATTACTAAACTGTGCAGCGGGTATATTAATTGTGTCATTCACTTTGCCCTGTGGGAAGGAAATGTATGAGGAGCTGGATATGATAATACATATTGGAGTAGTGGTTTAAGGGAGTGAGCTACACCTCTGTAGACTAAATAGATGATCTTTATCATCATTATATTCAGTAGCGAGTGCATGAAGTTTTTGATACTGCAGACTCCTTTTTGACATCTTTATCAAAAAAGCTTAATCTGTTTTTGGACTTTGAATAAGCATGATGCAGTTGGTAGCTTTCGATTGCAGCATTTTTACACAAATTTAAGACAACTGAACACACTTGTTTTTGGCTATGATCCACAGACATGGGTCTACTTATGTCTAAAAGGACTTCTCATATATGAGTTATAGCATTTGCTCAAAAGAATCAAACGGAGTCAATATTTGTATTTTTGAATATGGTTCGCAAATGATGTATTTTAGCGTGTAATTCGAAACAATCTATACTTTGTAGATACAGCTATGCATATATTTCCAGAATTGTATATGTGATTTGTGCCAAGAATATGTTTTAGTCGTGAATATGGTTCAGATATGGCAACATTTTAGCCTGGAATCTGTACAGCTGCATTAGACCAAAGTCCAACTACACTTATCTTACTTAAAATACAATTAATTCAAAATTAAGCTACCTTTCAGATTTTAAAATAGAAATAAGTTAATTTAATAAAATAAATTTTAAGATACATTTTTACAGCCTTTGCTTTTTTAATTAAGTATGAAACAATGCCTTATTTAATATCATTAACTTGGATATAAAATAGGTTGTGTTATGAGCTGAGCTTTTCTTGTTTATATTTCCTTTGCTATTATATTTATCAATTATTAGGTTCTCAGCTAATCTTATCTTAGGTCAACTTTTAGTTAAGTACCGTAGCTAGTCTATGCTATGTTGGACGCATGAATCAGTTAATGCTTTGGTTAGTCAGCTTCACTTGCGTATCTTAACTTGAGGTTAGTGAATTTCTAGTTCGGCTTTAGAATCAGATTTGATGTTCTCTGTATTTTTTCGTGTTGAATGGTTTTTTATGCTGCGAGTTTTTATGTTCATGTTTTGTTTGGCCACAAAACTTTCAACTTTTAGCGCCACAAGTTGTCACCATTTGGTTTTTTGGGGAAAAGTCATAAAATCATTTAAATAAACAAACCGTGGCGCATCCCGGAGCTGTGTCTGCTGCTACCCTTTATTCGCGCTGGGTCACTTTTGTATTTATTTACGGCTTTTGTATTACTGAGTGTGGCCAGTCGGCCATGGTCGCGCCCATGGCCACGCCCACGCCCACATTGGCTCCAGCTGCAGTTACGTGCAGCAACATATAAAATTTGCATTAAAATTACTTTGATTACAAATTGGTTGTCGCGTTTCGAGCGACACAAAAAAACACGTTGCGCAAATCCTGTGCGTTTCCCATTCGCATTCGATTGTTTGTTGAACTGAATGCCGTCGTAGAGCATATTAAAAAACGGAAGCTATTTATGCGTAAAGTATTGTATTTTTAAGGATTATTGATTTTATTTGGCCAACACTTTTTGTGCCGCTGCTTTGTGCACTTTTTTGCGCTCTCGCTCTGTGGCCAACTACTGTGGGTAGGCGGATTTTTATTTAAATCGTTTGCGGGAGAAATAACCATTCAGCAGAGTGTTGGCGACAAAATAATATAAAACACAACTGTAATGTTTAATTATTCGACTCTTGTCCAAATACGGCTTAGCAAAGTGAATTTTAACAAAAATCAAATTAAATCAAATGATATAAATGCATTAAAGTACTATAAAGATGATGGCTTTGTCATTGGCAGAAAAAAAAAAAAAAATATATATATATATATATATATATATAACATATATATATATATATATATATATATATATATATATATATATATATATATATATATATCTGTGAGTATATGAAGTTGACGCCTTAGCTGGACCACACATACAAGATGAAATGTAAGTGAATCGGATTGTTGTATGTAGCAAAATTCTAATATCGGTCAACAGCCCAACAGCATTTTGAATAAAAATAAATTTGTTGTATAATTTAAAACTTCAACTTGAAAATCAGCACTTATTTTACTTTTATGTACTGCATTTACTTTAATAATTTGTCTTAGGAATAGCTTCTTAAGGTTTGCATAAAGCAGTTAAAATTGATTCCTTTTTACGAACTCTCTTGAAAAGATGGTGAAATTCCAGTTCAATAATTTAGTTCTGACTTGTTACTCATTAACTTTTCACATAATTTTTTCGTAACTTTGTTGTTTGAAAAAGATATTCATGTATATGACTAAGCTTCTTATGTTTATTTTTAAGGTACCTCATAAGACATCCTACAAGACAGAACTAGACATTCCTGGTAATTATTGCAGAGCCCAAGTTGCTCATAACAACAACAGTTCTCCAGTCTGGAGCGCCCTAGAATGAAGTGATCGACTAAGAGATACCCTGAACTTTGCAATGAGCTGTTTTCACACTCATTCTACGCTTCTCTTATGCATACATAACACACAACACACGCACATTAAAATGCGCTTTGCTTACTGCATAAAATGGGATCTTAATGGTTGAATAAGTTCACTTCTAGATGGAGTCTCATAATGAAATTTTTTGAGAGTAATAAGGACATGCATATTTATTGCCAATGCAAAAATCTCTAGTTTCTGGAACAAATTTGTTGTGAATTTAGGAGAAAGCGCAAGGGACTCTAACATCTGAAAAGTAAAATCCTCAAATCAATCGCAGCCATACCTCTCCCCCTCTCCCCCTTTCTCACTCTCTCCCTCTCTCTCCTTCTCTCTCTTGCCCTTTCTCTCTCTCTCTCTCCATCTCACTCTCTCTTTTTTTTTTCTTTCTACAATCAGAGTCTTCCTAATACGTGTCGACCTACACCGCACATACCTACACATTTCTGCCGAAAGAAAAAACATTTTCGGCGATCAGCTAAATAATATATATCAAGCATGTCCTGCCTCAACGTGGCGCATAGCCCTTCAATAATTATATCAAGCTGAAACCTCATGCTTACGAAATTCTCCACATATTTCGCTAATAAATAGTTACTGTGCGCGTTGTGGCATCGACCACAACCAATAAAATGAATTTGGTTCAGGCCCCGAAAACCGAATTCATGAAATTTCCAATGCATAATTCATTTGGCCAACAAATTGATTGGAATGTTTATGCGCTTTCGCAGCAATTCAATTTACGCAGCAACAAATTTGAATTACCTACAAACTCGGCTCCCACCCACCGAGTCCGCAAAGCAAAACAAATGAAATGCAATACTGCAGTCCGGGAGAAGCAGTTTGTGAGAGTGGGCAGGAGAGCTGGGGCCAAACAATGCAAAAATTGAAAATCCAGAGCCTGGCTGCAGCTGGGGCACGCGTCGCGTCGCGTCGTCAATGTCTCTTTGCCATAATTCAGCGCAGAGAGCACATGAAAGTAATTTAAAATTGCGAAATTCACAGCCACGCCCACAATATAAAAGCGGCCAACTGATCTGAGCGGAAAAAGAAATATATAAAAGGGAAATTTTTGACAAACAAACCGCAGCAAACGATTTTCCCACGCAAGCCAACCTTTCAGTAGTGGGCATATAATCGAAATTGAATTTGGGCAAAGTGCGCGAGAAAGTTGCGAGCCCGAAGCGGAAAATGCAGTTTCCCATCGTTAAAATGCTGAACCAAAAGTAATTGCAATTGCACACGACACGTGCGGGGTGCAAATTGCCAGCGAGAGACAGAGAGAAGGTGAGAGAGAGAGAGGGAGAGAGAACATCAAAACTGCTGTACTCCTGATTGAGACATATCAGTTGCCATTGCCACTTGAAGCTGAGGTTGTAGGGTAGGTTACGCATATCACACGCATCACAAGCTGCTATCAGCCTGGGAAAGGGAGAGGGAGAGGGAGAGGGAAAGGCAGTGTGTCCTGGGTACGAGGATCTTTGTCTCCCCTGCGGCTTTATGAATTATGCTCTATGACTACTGCGTAAAATGTTTTCATTTGACAATGCCCATGACGCGGCAAGTTTTTTCTCTATATCCACAGATTGGTTGGGTTTTTTTGTGAAGGGTATGTAAAGTACTTGAAAAGGTTTTCAATGGAAATGCGTTGCTTTTCATGTTTGTTCAAGGCAGTCGGGATCGCTTGTATTTCTCAGCATTGTATTGTTCCACTTTTAATTAAACAAACTGCCAACAGCAACACATTAATGGGAACAGTTTTTTGTGTAAACAGGACAGTTTGGAGGAACTAGTTTTTGCCGCTGGGAAGGTTACGAAACAGGATTGCAAATCAAATTAGTTGAATCAGATTCATATGCATGAGCTGATACTCAAGTGGCGCATTATGCAATTAAATAAATTAAAGATAGACAAATATTTGGAGAGCATATGCGTACAAATGTGTGTTCAGAATGGCAGACTGAAGAGAACAGTAGGATCGAGGGAATGCCAAGCCGGAACACTCGAGTGAAGAAGGAAGTCTTTTATTTGTGTAAGGCTCAGAGAGTTTAATAAATAGTTAACTATTAATTGAATTTCATTGTAGAAATATATTGAAATGATTTCATAAATATAGAATACAAATGATTGTTTTGTGTCATGCCTGTCTTGCTGTCTGTCTGTCCGACTGTTCATGTGTAATGTGGAAGGTTGTTAAAGCAGATATGGTATAGAGTTGTTGCAAATTAGAGCTACAAATGTTTTAATTTCGAAACTAAATCGTTTGCTGACTAGTCAGAGGAACCTGGCCTTTGTGCTACGTATTTTGTTTAGGTGAAATTTTGATGAGACTCCGTAGATTTGTATTCTATATAGACTGAACCAGATGGGTATTATGTGTAAGCATTTTGTGTTTGAAAGAAATTTAATTGAATTGTGAGATCCCCAAAGGTCGAGGTATATACATATATTACTGATATCATATATATCTTATTAATATTATTATATATTTTTATTTTATTATTATGATGAATTTAATTGTATATTATTTTTGTGTATAAATATTTTATTTTTAATTAAATGTTTTGTTGGTGCATTTGAGTAAAATCTGTTCTCCGCCGTGTTCTTAATTGTATTTGTGAACTTCACAACGCTTGAAAGCAATTATGAGATATATTTATATCGCTTATTTATTTTAATTTTAACTTTATTATAAGCAATAGCATTTAGTGTATAAAATATATATATTTGCAGCATTTCTTTCTATTTTGCACTTCTTTCAATTATTTTTCTCGTTCAGTTTTCTCATGCAAATAACATTTCATCAGATGAAATTGTTTGCGGATTCATCCAACAGAGCTGAAATTGTTCTTTTTGTATCCATTTTCCTTATATTATTTTTTTTTGCATCTGACGGCCACTTGCTGCTGGCCATGAAAATGCCCAGCTAAGTGTAAATCATATTTTCATGTATAAATATTTTAAGAGTATTTCGTTACTAAATGAAAAAGAAGAAGAGCCAGAAAATGCCAAAAGCTCACATGGAATTTTTATATTTTACACATTTTTAAACATATTTTCGCATGTGTGCTTTCGAAATGTTTTTGGATAAAAACCTAATGAAATTGCTACCCCTCTCACCTGACAGTTAATAAAAAAATGATTGAAAGCGTGGTAAATGCAACCGATGCCAATATACAATTGCAGCATTAATTACAGAAATATTTCACGCGATTCGCTATTTTGTGTCTGCAAATGCTATTGAGGTATCCTAAGTTCGGCCACTCATTCCAGCCCGTTGGCGCCCTCTCGTCCCTGAGCCTGGCATGTTCATTTGCAGCAAAGCGCACATGCTCGCCGGAACTACATAAAACAATTGCAGAGATTTCTCAAATTCCTTACACTGTACTTTTTACATACACTTACAGTTGAGTATTATTGCAATGTGTAAAGAAGAGAAGAAGTTTGGGATGAACTACGGATATTGAAAGGAGTAAATGGTACTTCTTTTATATTTAGTTTTGATATGCTTAATCGAAAGCTAATTTCTGCTAAGATATTTATTGCATCCACAAGCTCATTTAGTTATTTTCACAGAATTGATTTAAAAATAACAAAATGTCTCTATTTCATTTATATTTTGTTTTTTTTTTTTTTTCAAACTCTAATCAACTCGATCTAAAATACATTTAAATCTAGTCTAAAATGCCTGCCATTAGAGCATTTCATCTTCGTCGTGCCATTGAGATTCGTGCAGCAATGTTTTGTTTTACCTTTTTTTAGCAAAAATAACCCGAAATCTCGTCTACGTTCCATCGACCATGTTGGACGAGTGGGTAGAGTGTGGTTTGCTAGCGGCAGGGCATTGGGTATTGGAGCTGCTGGCTGGGGGCCTGGCTTCCAGCATGCCTTTTGCCGCTTTGCTATTTCAATTGAAATTTGCTTATTGCAAAATGGTATTTTGTTTTCATTGCGCACGTTGGATAGTTTGAAGAATTTCCACTTTTTTCTGCAAATTATACTTCACAAGTGTATGGGAAACATAAACCTAGACAGCAACATTGTAACGTGCAAAACTATTTTGCGAATTTATGTAATAAAGTTACCAAGTATTTCAGCCATAGCGTCATAGCCTGGAACTAGCCCGACAGTTGAGAGTCTTTAGCAGCTATTAGCTATAAAGACTGTACAGTCTGGAATAAATATGATGAAGATGTGCTGGGGTTAAGTTGGCAGTGTTGGTATTTATATGTAGTTTTTGTTTTTATTGACTATATTGAGTAGTTATGCCTGTAAGAAAACGATTTTATTTTCTCTGAAAATACCTTCATACTTAATAAATCAAGATAAAGTGGAATGAACAAGCAATGAAGGTGGGTCTATGTGATGCGCCTTTGCAGGTATAAGATATGAAGAATCAGCTTGACTCTTAGCTTGAGTCAGCTACTTGCAATATGGTTTATAATTGGGTATATTGGTATCTTATTCAGATCTTCTCAAGTTAAACTGATTTTCTAATATAGATTTTGGAGCACATTTAACAAACTTTTGACTATTTCAAAGCTGAGACTGAAGAATGTGAGCTTACATGTAATTCCTTTAATTATAGCTAGCCTTAATGAACACGACTGTATTTTATATGTTGCATAAAACAGATCAGATGTCCTTTCTCCAAAATGATATCCATTGAGATCGTATGGGCAGTGGATTGCCTCATTAGGTGGCTTAGAGACCGTTACTATCAGAGTCAGCCTTAGCTTGTAAGATATTCCAAATGGTTAGGTGTTCAGAGAGAAGCCAATAATAACCAAATCGAAACTATAATTATTGATCTATCACAAGTTCCTCCGCCGATTACTTAGTGGTTCAGATTCGCTTCCATAGATAAAGCCACTTGTGGCCTAAAATTTCCACTACAGCCATGTCTTCGCCAATAACTTAACTTCAAACATATGCAGTATCCATTGCGATATGCTTAGACTTGTCAAAACGACTGTCGCTGATAAGCACAGCTACACCTAATGCAAGCGATAGTAAATAATAAATAGAGCACAGACCGAACTTCGTCACGCATCGCATTAATTGGCATTGATAAGGGTATAGCCGAACCTGACCGATAGCACGCAACAGTGAATGAATTGGCCAAGGTCATGACTAAATATTTTGGCCAACATATACATATAGATATAGATGTCTAAAAACTTATTCCCTGGTAAACAGCTATGGAAGTCTTCTAAATTTATACAATAGCAAGGTGTAGCAGTCTACATTGCTGTAAGCTGATATGAATTTCAAAACTAAATTTAGGTCTCAGCTTATCATGGACTACAATCTATGTGCGATACGAACAGTTTGCTTTTGTTTGCCGGCAAACAGTTGTTCGCATTATCAGCAGTGCCTTAAGTTTAGGCAAATTCAATATTCATCTTATTTGCACTCTGCACTCAATAATATTTAACATCTAGTTCTTAGTCTGCCAAGATCAGTGCTCAGTGTATCATCGAACAGTCGACATGGATTCAAAGATTTTGTGGCTCTCGTTTCTCGCGGTTCTCCTAATTAATGGCTCGCGTGGGGCAAACATTTTGGCAGTATTCAGTTTTCCTGCTCCTTCGCATTTGATTGTTGAAATATCAATGGCCAAGGTGTTGGCTGAGAATGGACACAACGTCACAGTGATCACATCTCTGAAGCCGCATGTCACTCACAAGAATCTAAATCTTATATACATACCACTTACTGAGGAGCAGCGCAAAGCACATGAGGATAGCATAGCCAACATGGCTGAGAGAGACAACTCTAACATAATTACATCAATGTTTCACATGCGTAAAGAAATTTTCGTAGTGAATCAAATAAACTGCGATATCATGAAAAATCCACGAGTTCAAGATCTGTACAAGAACAAGCATAACAAGTTCGATCTCGTTATGATCGGTTACTGCTTTAATAGCTTTCAAATAGGCATAGCTCAGAAGCTGAGGGTGCCAGTGGTACTGGCGACTTCAATGTTCCCATCGGGAGTATTCAACCCAATGCTTGGCAATATCCACTCCCAAGCCTATGTTCCAGCTATGTTTCTTTCCGTTGAAAAAGGTCGAGCAATGAGTTTCAGACAACGATTGAACAATTACTTAACAATCAGTATGGTCGAGACAATTACGTATCTTATTGACAAAGATAATAAAAAATATTACGAGTAAGTGAAAACCACCTTGAGACATGAAGAAGAAAATATTTCATTATTGAAAATTTTTGCAGAGAGGTCTATGGAAATGATTTGAGTATGCCAAAATATGAAGATCTCAACAAAAACGTGTCTCTTATTCTCTTCAATTCTCATGGTCTGAGTGAAGGTCCCATCCGACCCAACTTCCAAGGAGTAATAGAAGTCGGAGGAATTCAAATTAAGGAAAAACCTGATCCACTGCCAAAGCCAATTGCCGACTTTCTACAAAATGCTACAGATGGAGCAATCCTACTTAGTCTGGGTACCCACTTGAAGGGAACCTATTTAAAGCCAGATACAGTGCAAAAGATGTTCAATGTATTGTCGAAGCTGAAACAGAAAGTCATCTGGAAATGGGAAAATCTAGATAAGACTCCAGGCAAATCAGATAATATTCTTTACTCCAAGTGGCTGCCTCAAGATGATATCCTCGCCCATCCCAAAATTAAACTCTTCATTAATCATGCTGGACGAGGGGGCATCACTGAGTCTCAGTTTCATGGAAAACCCATGCTCTCGTTGCCGGTGTTTGGAGATCAGCCTGCCAATGCTGACAAGATGGTCAAGGATGGATTTGGACTCAGTATGAGCTTGCTTACCCTGGAAGAGAAACCTTTTCATGATAACATCAAAGAAGTGCTCGAGAATCCCCAATATACAGAAAAAGTGAAAGCATTTTCCCAACTCTTCCGAGATCGTCCACTGACAGCTCGACAAAGTGTGCTCTATTGGATTGAGTATGTTCTGAGACATCATGGAGCAGCTCATTTGCAGAGTCCGCTCGTCCACATGAGTTTTATAGCCGCCAATAATTTGGATATTTATGCATTTCTAATTTGTCTCATAGTCGCGAGTTTGCTTATTGTTAAGCAAGTCATGAGATATACTGGAAAGTCAAATAGTGCAACGTATCTGAAGAATCCAAAGAAAGTGAAGACTATATAAATTTATCATAATTATAAACACATTTAATATTTTATAAAAATCAGAAAAGCTTGACGTGAAAACTTTGTTTATTAAGATTCAATAAATAAATTTGTTTAAGTTAATATTGATTTTGTCATATGTAAATTCATATTTAAATATATATATTAATTATGACGATTTGACTATCGAAAATTTCGGGTCATCTTAAACAAAAACAATATTCTGGGACACTTTTTATGCCATGACTCAAATGGCAGTTCCCATCATAGTGCATTTTTAATGCAGATTTCAGTATATCAATTACTGCAGAGCATTCAATAGAATTATTTAACTGCTTCGGACTGTTCTGTGTATTATTATAAATAATGTTTTTTGATGAATATTATTTTTAATGATTTTTGATGATATGCTTATGTATGTACTTGTATTTTGAAATTGTATTCACAGAACTTACATTAATTAACATACGTATATTTTACACATTTTAAAATATTATATTGTGTTATTAAGTACTGAGAGATCTATGCATAAAGCGTAAACGCAAAAGGTAGATTAATTAGTTCGATTTGGAACAGTTCTCTGCAATGCTTCAATATTTCGATAGTATAAATTTTTAACAATAATCTATAACTATTTATAATTTTCCATTGTGGAATCTGAACACAAAAACCTCTGACTAATTTAAAAACGAGATCCTAGCTCCATACTCGTGATCTATGCATGACTCTAGCACAGATATTCTTTGCCCCATTTAAAAGCACTACTTTATTCATTATCATGATAAAATAAACACTAATCAGGCGTACTAAGCAAAACTTCCTCAAAAAATTATACAGCACTGTCACTTATCAGTTTGTTAGACCAAATGCTCTGACCGATAAGATCAATTTGCAAAGCACGTTCACCAACTCAGCCAACAGACAGATTACAAATTCTTGTGAGCGGGCGAACCAGTAGCTCATATTATCAGCTCTAATCATTACATTGTGTTAAATGATAACCAAGCGTATCGCTTATAATGGCATGTCATCGTGAGCTCAGCAATAGGTATATTTTTAACTGCTAGAATTTAATACGTAGCCCATACTAGTTCTAGCTCAGTGCACCACGAATCTTCTATCCGGCAACATGGCTCTTAAGACTTTGTTCCTCTCGTTACTTGCGGTTCTCTTTATCCATGGCTCGAGTGGGGCAAACATTCTGGCAGTGTTCAGCTGCCCCTCTGCTTCGCATCTGATTGTCGAAATGTCTATGGCCAAGGTGTTGGCTGAGAATGGACACAACGTCACAGTGATCACATCTCTGAAGCCGCATGTCACTCACAAGAATCTAAATCTTATTTACGTTCCACTTACTGAGGAGGAACGCAAAGCTTATGAGGCAAGCATAGCTGGAATGGCCGAAAGAGACAATTCTGATCTGATTGCAGCTGTATTTCGCATGCGAAAAGAATTGTTGGCGATGTTTAACAAAAGTCGTGATGTCATGAAAGATCCACGAGTCAAAGATCTGTACGAGAACAAGGATAACAAGTTCGATCTCGTTATGGTCGGTTACTTCTTCAATAGCTTTCAAATAGGCATCGCTCAGAAGCTGAAGGTGCCAGTGGTGTTGGTGACTTCAATGTTTCAATCAGACCTATTCAACCCCATGCTGGGTGATATCCAAACAGAAGCCTATGTACCAACAATGGGTATTTCCCTCGAACAAGGCCAATCAATGAGTTTTGGACAACGATTGACAAATTACATATTTCTCAGCGTACTTAAATTATTTATGTATCTTATGGAGAAAGATAATGCAAATTATTACGAGTAAGTGAATACCACCTCGAGTCAAAGAAAATATTTTATCTGTTCAAACTTTTGCAGAGAGCTCTACGGAAATGACTTGAGTATGCCAAAATATGAAGATCTCAACAAAAACGTGTCTCTTATTCTCTTCAATTCTCATGGTCTGAGTGAGGGCCCCATCCGGCCCAACTTCCCAGGAGCAATAGAAGTTGGAGGAATTCAAATTAAGGAAAACCCAGATCCACTACCAAAGCCAATTGCCGACTTTCTACAAAATGCTACAGACGGAGCAATCCTTCTTAGTCTAGGATCCAATTTGAAGGGGGCCTACTTGAAGCCAGACATAGTGCAAAATATGTTCAATGTATTGTCGAAGCTGAAACAGAAAGTCATCTGGAAATGGGAAAATCTAGAAAAAACTCCAGGCAAATCAGATAATATTCTTTACTCCAAGTGGCTGCCTCAAGATGATATCCTCGCCCATCCCAAAATTAAACTCTTCATTAATCATGCTGGACGAGGGGGCATCACTGAGTCTCAGTTTCATGGAAAACCCATGCTCTCGTTGCCGGTGTTTGGAGATCAGCCTGCCAATGCTGACAAGATGGTCAAGGATGGATTTGGACTCAGTATGAGCTTGCTTACCCTGGAAGAGAAACCTTTTCATGATAACATCAAAGAAGTGCTCGAGAATCCCCAATATACAGAAAAAGTGAAAGCATTTTCCCAACTCTTCCGAGATCGTCCACTGACAGCTCGACAAAGTGTGCTCTATTGGATTGAGTATGTTCTGAGACATCATGGAGCAGCTCATTTGCAGAGTCCGCTCGTCCACATGAGTTTTATAGCCGCCAATAATTTGGATATTTATGCATTGCTTATTTGCCTCATAGGCATCAGTTTGTTCATCGCTAAATCAGTCGTTAAATATTTGTATAAGACGATCACTAGAAAGTCGAAAAGAGCTACGACTGTTAAGAATCCAAAGAAAGTGAAGTCGAAATAAATTAATCTCTTGATATTGATTTGATGTGTTGTAAAATTTAGATATAGTTGTGAATGATATTTATGAACTCCCATTCTAATTTCATTTCCATTGTCTTTTTATTTTAATTTTATAATTAGCTGATTCAGTAGAATAGTTAACTACTTTATAGATGGGATTCGGTATGGTCTATAGTAGATATAGAATATTCGGCCACAATTTCTCTTTGTACTGCCGACTAAGAGATTTATCCAAATGAATCGCTGGCGCTGCCGATTTTTATTTCATTTGCGTGTTCCATTAATTCATTCGATTATCGGCGCCAACCCTTGCCCCTTCAGCGGAACTAATGGTCGTCCTTTGCGTGTCCAGCCCAACGATTGCAATGGACAGCATGCGGCTGTGCGGTAGGGTCAATGGGTGGTGGGCGGCACATTTTCGTACACATTTAATCGTCTGCCAGCCTGCTGCAAATTCTTAATTAACATATACACACACACACGCAACAATACACACAGACACACACGCACACACACTTGCAAATAAATATTTATCGGCTTTCGCTACTGCGTAACTCACATGAACATGGTCTCGGCTTCGGTCTCGATGCCAGTCTCGGCCAGCCATCCAGTTGGCCGGCCGGCCGGCGAGTTGGACACGTCAACGCATCGTCCTCGGTGCTAGCAAACCCGCATTAAACATTTCCGCTTCCGTTTTTGTCTTTTTCATTTTCCTCCACTCGTTTGTGTGCAAGCGTTTACACTTTAATTCCCCATTGGCATCTACAATTCCGACTATCAGGAACATTAATGAAGGTTGTTCGACCTCTAATCTAAGTCAATATAAAACCAGCTGTATAATAGCGGACAGTCGAGGATGTTGTTTTTCTCCAAGCAATATACATGTGATTAAAATTAGAATTATAAAACAAAATGTTGTATGTATGTAGATGAAATGAGTCACTGTTAACTTAGCTTTATAATAAAATAACATATAAGGTTATTTCACAGTTAAAGCGATATAAAATTTAATTAGAAATGTATTATTTTATTTATATATAGCTATATGTGATTTATGTCTTGCTTTTACTATAACCAGAACATTAATCGTTCATTTATTATCAGTATTATTAAATAATTTATAATTATTATAGTATGTACATAGAATATGTATGTATATAGAATATTATTATAATAGAATATTATTAAAGTATAATATGCAGGCAATCAAAATAATAAAAAATAAATTATTTAATAGATTTGTTGTAAGCGTAGTTAAATAGATTACATTTAGCTTTAATAATAACTAATATATATTGTATATTATAAATATATATATAAATATATATATATATATAAATTAAAATATATATTTAATTGAAAATAATATGTTAATGAAGAGTCAAAATAAGATGATATAATTCATAAACAATATGATTTAATAAATTGGTTCTATCAACAAAAAATATTTCAAAAATGATCAATAATATTTTTTAAACAATATACATTTTTTTATTAAATTTGGTTTATTCCTAAACAATTTATTCATGAATAAATTATAAATGGTAATCATCTGCTAGTTAGATAGTTTATTTTTTTCATATTATAGATTTTATATACATAGATAATTTATTGAATTAATTCAAATAAGTTAAATAATTTAAACATAAAATATTTTAAAATATTCATTGCTCATTGGATAACGAAAAAAATTATATATATTTATCATTAAACTTTTCTCAATTTTGATTTTATTTTGATACACGATTTTTATATATAACACACGATTTTTATATATATATATAACAGGTCATTTAAATATCTGGCTGGCTTGTTGCTACAATTTGTGCTCATATCATACTTTCCGCTGCATTTTTTCATGGTGTTGTTGCAGTCATTGTTAATGTGGCTGTTGATGTTGGCTGTTGGCTGTTGGTTATTCGCGGTTGTTGCTTGGATTGCAGTTGCAATGTTAAGCACTTTAATGAAACATTTTGCAGCATACTGCACGGCTGACTGCCCTGCCCTGCTCCGTCCGATTGTCCATCTTAACATTGAGAAGCGCTGTCCATGCCCACGCAGAGCCATTCTAATGAGTTTTACAGTAGACAAGTTGAGCTCAACAGCAGCTCCGTCCAAAACAAATGTCAAATATTTGATTAGCCCCATTACAGGCGGCAGCCGCTGCCCGAACAGCTCTGACCCACATGCTGGCGCCACAAGGGTGGCTCGTGGTACTCGTCGAACGCCCCAGCGAAGCGAAATACTTCATTATAATTTCGCTCATTAACTCGTTTCGTGTGTTTTCCACATTTTTACTCATTTTCCTTGACGAACTGATGGAGGAGAGAAAAAAAAAACACTTTTCATAATTAAGCGTTGTAATTTTTGTTTGTTTCGGGTTACTTTTTTTGCTTTTGCTGATGGGAGAATGTCCCTTCGCGGTAAAGGCTTTATTTCCTCCGAAATTTTGCGATTAAATTGTTTTTTTTTTTCTATTTTTTTGTCTACTTTGTGAAAATGTATTCGGACCAAATGTAATTTTTAAAGAACATTCATTATTTATATGAGTTGTTGAGAGAGCAGGGTATCTATTGCTATTTGAATTAAAATTATGCACCTATGACAGCAGTATTCAAGGGTATTTCTTAGTCTAGCTCATGCTTTTTGAGCTTAGCTCATTTTGCTTTTGGACTTTGACAGGCAAAGTTGTGCTTGATGGACATATGATTGCTTTGGAGTGTGCGAAGGCGAGTTTGTCTATTCATATTTCAATATTTCATTAACTGGAACTCATTCATATTTACTGACGTTTTGTGTGGGGAGTGTTTGGGAGGCGTGTTTGGCCATTAGGCGACCCCAAAGGGGCGATTGCCATAATGGTGGAAATACGTTCACACAACACAGAACACACAACATTTACGCACACACACACATACATCGATTGGCATTGTTGTGTCGTCGTTGAATGGAAATTGGCGAGAAACTTGCCAGCTGTTTGACAGCATTGGCTTGACTTGAGGAATTTTCAATTAGTGGCTGCAAAAATGTCAACTGGTTTTCATAATTATGCAGATGACTTGTCAAACTGTTTAATCCACATTCACTTTGCAGCAAATTTAATTGAAAACCCCTCGACGCTATAAACCGATCGGAATCTCATGTCAAGCTGCCATAGAAGTATGGCATAGCTAGCAAATACTGTCATTAAACGGCTAAAAACTAAACACACACACAAGTCCCCTACCGAAATGTCTATAATTTCTGTACATGGCAGCGACAACAACCAAACCAACTGGCAGCAACCAACAGCAACAACAGCAGGAGCAGCAGCAGCAACTGCTCTTTGAGCATTAGTTATTACTGCGAACTATAATTTAAAATAAATGCCAAAGTAGCCGTTGCTCTAAACCGCAGCCATGAGCACTGCCAGAGTGGGTTGTGCTGTGTGGCAGCAGGAGTGGCAAAAGCAGGGACATGAGCAGGAGCCGTAGTCGGGTAGGGGATGGGGACTGCAGTAGGGGCAGGGGCAAATAGTAGCTATTAAGCCCATCCACCAGCAGAGAGTAGCTGTTGCTCTCACTGCTGCTTCTGTTGTTGCCGCTGCTGCTGGTGCTGCTGCTGTTGGCTTTATAATAAATTTATAAATGAAAATATGAAAAATGGTCGCTGCGTGTTTTTGCCAAACTAAGCAAAATGTTTGGAGCTTAAAGAAGCTCCACAAAATAGAAAATAAAACAAAAATATCCCAGGGACTGGGCTACGGCTTGGTTTACGGTCATCAGTGCTTTGCGGTTGAGCATTTGGTTCCTGCAGCTTTTAAATTTTACTTTGAAGAAAGCTAAAAGCTAAGTTCTTAAATATTCAAAAATGAATTGTTTGAACAAGTGACAGTAGCTGAAGTAGAAAAATTTCATTATGTTTTAATTTCTAATTATAATATTTTTGCATATTAACAGGTAAACTTATTTACTATATCTAATCAACTCTCTTTTATATTATTATCTTCAAAAACCAATCTAATTTATTTTATTTTTCAATGCAACTATATAAAAATATATAACTAAAAATGAATAGAAATTCTATATTTTTCTAATTATAGATAGGAATTAATAATTTATTTCGCTTATTTATTTAATTCAATTTTTATTTGTTTTGCCAATTTATTTTATAATTATAGAAAAATTAATTTTTGTTATCCTTAATTTATTTATTTAATTTAGTTATTTTGTTTTGTTCTGTTTGATTAACATTAAGAACTATTGATTATTATGGAAATGATTATAATTTGACTTGAGTTAGCATCACTTGAAAAGTAGATAAAGATCGTAGTAGGCAGTACATAGTTAATGAATATTGAAGCTACAGAGCATGCTCTCTAGAAGTCGCTAGTGCTCAAAATCATTCATCTATAATTATAAATTTGTGGAGAGCTGCAGCTATCTCACACATATACAGTCAATTTATTTATATAAATAATTTCTAATAAACAACAAATAAAATAATATTTAAATACATAAAATTCTTAAGGCATTTAAAGTTTCACTAGTAGGCCATGTTTGTGAGTTGTGAGATACAATTAAGTTTCTTATCAATTGTGTTGTTAGCTTTTCGTTTTGCATTTGCATGAATGAGTCAAGGATTTTCATGTGTTTTTTATTTCTGATGACATTTCAATTTCAATGTTTAAAACACAAAACACAAAACTCATCCAACTCGGAAAGTTCTCTTGCTCTGGACGTAAATATAACATATAATATTTATTTATGTGATTCCAGTAAAAACTAAATAACAAAAAAAATAAATATATATATATTTATTTCTATGTAAACAAATGGCAAAACTAGTGACACATTTTAAACTATTTGACTTTGCGCAGGAAATGGTAAAAAGCTAAATAAACTTTCACTCTGGGCTTGGAGTCGCAAGGACATGTGCATGTGTCAGGCTGCAAATGGCCGATGGCATTCTGGCTAGATACACGAGGTCAAAGTGGAGGGTCTCTAGGTCCCAGGACGGGCACCATTTTGATTAGTTTTTCATGCATTGTGCGTTTGGCTTTACGGCAAGTTCTTGGAACTGACATAGAAAATTAAATCAAATGTAACTGTAGGCGTTGTTGTTGTTACTGTTGCTCCTGTGGTTGTTCTTGTGCTTGTTGTCTGTACTGTTCTATACTGTTTGGTGTCCACTGGGCTCTGCTCTCTGCGAAATTAAAGTTGCAACTGCCAACTTGCAGCTGGCGGCGATGGCGGTTATAAAATACTAAAGTGGAAAAACTTTCACCATTTTCTTGGCAAACTTTCAGTTGCATTTGCAAAATGTCCTGCCAAGTACGTATGGTCCTCATGCAGACATACACATACACCTTTATATATATATATATATATATATAGATGTGAACATAACTCAAGAGTGGCCCAACACCTGCCGCTAGGCAACGCCCTCTGGCGGCCGGTGGAGCAGCTGTGCTCCAGTTCGCTCCACTCTGCCATTGTCGTAAGCTGAGCGTGAAAAAGAAACATTTGCATATCCTGTGACCCACTTATAATCATTTTTCATGAACGTGTAGTGCAGTGTGGAGGTAAGTGGCAGCCGAATGGACAACAGCACCAACAGCAGCACCAGCAGCAGAAACAACAGCGACATCTAAGCGCTCCATATCGAAGCTGGGCTATCCAAAATGAGGTTATGTTTGCTCAAGCAACGTCATTTGCATAAAATTATGCAGCTGGAGGGGAAGCGCTGGGGAGGTGCTTGGTACGAATGCACGATATTCTTATAGACAGAAGCCAAATTATGGAAAAAATTCTATTTCGGTGCTCATTAGCGCAGACCCAAAGTGTCAGCGTAATTAATAATCCAAAAGGCAAAGGCAGCAGAAATAAATTTCAAATACAACCAAAAGAAAACAATAAAGAATTATTTAATTCAGACTGCTAGGCGTTGACATACCCTGTACTATACTATACGTATACGTATACGTATACTTATACTTATACTTATACTTATACTTATACTTATACTTATACTTATACTTATACTTATACTTATACTTATACTTATACTTATACTTATACTTATACTTATACTTATACTTATACTTATACTTATACTTATACTTATACTTATACTTATACTTATACTTATACTTATACTTATACTTATACTTATACTTATACTTATACTTATACTTATACTTATACTTATACTTATACTTATACTTATACTTATACTTATACTTATACTTATACTTATACTTATACTTATACTTATACTTATACTTATACTTATACTTATACTTATACTTATACTTATACTTATACTTATACTTATACTTATACTTATACTTATACTTATACTTATACTTATACTTATACTTATACTTATACTTATACTTATACTTATACTTATACTTATACTTATACTTATACTTATACTTATACTTATACTTATACTTATACTTATACTTATACTTATACTTATACTTATACTTATACTTATACTTATACTTATACTTATACTTATACTTATACTTATACTTATACTTATACTTATACTTATACTTATACTTATACTTATACTTATACTTATACTTATACTTATACTTATACTTATACTTATACTTATACTTATACTTATACTTATACTTATACTTATACTTATACTTATACTTATACTTATATTATACTTATACTTATACTTATACTTATACTTATACTTATACTTATACTTATACTTATACTTATACTTATACTATATACTTATACTTATACTTATACTTATACTTATACTTATACTTATACTTATACTTATACTTATACTTATACTTATACTTATACTTATACTTATACTTATACTTATACTTATACTTATACTTATACTTATACTTATACTTATACTTATACTTATACTTATACTTATACTTATACTTATACTTATACTTATACTTATACTTATACTTATACTTATACTTATACTTATACTTATACTTATACTTATACTTATACTTATACTTATACTTATACTTATACTTATACTTATACTTATACTTATACTTATACTTATACTTATACTTATACTTATACTTATACTTATACTTATACTTATACTTATACTTATACTTATACTTATACTTATACTTATACTTATACTTATACTTATACTTATACTTATACTTATACTTATACTTATACTTATACTTATACTTATACTTATACTTATACTTATACTTATACTTATACTTATACTTATACTTATACTTATACTTATACTTATACTTATACTTATACTTATACTTATACTTATACTTATACTTATACTTATACTTATACTTATACTTATACTTATACTTATACTTATACTTATACTTATACTTATACTTATACTTATACTTATACTTATACTTATACTTATACTTATACTTATACTTATACTTATACTTATACTTATACTTATACTTATACTTATACTTATACTTATACTTATACTTATACTTATACTTATACTTATACTTATACTTATACTTATACTTATACTTATACTTATACTTATACTTATACTTATACTTATACTTACTTATACTTACTTATTATTTATATGTTTTTTACATATATTACATTTCTTCTGACATTATTCCCTTGCCTCTTCTAACCCAATGTTAGTCTACAGGGTATTTAAAAATATGCTAACACAGTACTAAGTATTTTTATCATTTCCACACATGACACGAAAAGCGTGCTGTAAGACGAAGGACAGAGGTAGAAATTTATTTATTTGCCTGTAATTAATCAGTGCAGCTGAGATGCTTGTATATAAGAGCGAGCTGGAGATGGAGAAGTGCAATGGCATTTCTGTTGTTGTTGTTGTTGTGTGGTCTGTCAGGCGGCTGCCTTGTAAATGGTGTGACATCTTATGCGCGCCCGCCCTCCTTGTAGCTTTCATTAGAGCTGCGGCCTGTGGCGTTAAATTTTCAAGCATTTTATTGACAAAACGTCGCTGGAGCAAAACAAAATTCCTTCCGAAGACACTTCGTAGTTGGCACTGAGTGTCAACTTTTGTGGTCTCGTATTAATTGTTCTGGGATGTACGCAAATAGTTGTGAAATTAATCAACGTACACAAATGTGTCCAAAATCAATTCAGTGTAATATTTTGTTTGCGCATTCGATGGAATTGGGTCAAACGATTTACCCTATTTGGCTCTGTAAATAATCAGCTTAGATCAAATCTATTTTGACCAGCAAAACATTGCAATATGTTTTACTAAATGTGGATGTTGTTAGTTATTTCCTGAACACGCATCTCTGCACATTTTTCATTAAAAATGCGAATACGAATCTCGCCAAGCGTCAAAATGTATTTAAATATTTAAACAAATTCGTAGCTTAGCCGCAAATACATGCATATATGAATGTCTGTATGTGTGTGTGTGTGTGTATAAATCACAAATGTTGAGTATCTGTACAGTAAATTAATGAAAATTCCAACACTAATTTAAATTCAAAAATATAAATAGGCAAAAATTTAAGCACCCTTTGCATATTTAAGAGCTAAGTTTATTACAGAAATATGAATATTATTGAAATACCTTAAATATTACATTTTATTCTTAATTACAGATGGATCTGATCAAAAATTAAGCTGAAGCTGTGGAAGAAGAATCAAAAAGTATGGTGAGTATATTTAATATAGCTGATACATTTTTAGAATCATATTTCAATATCTTCTATTCAGTAAAATTTTCACTCGTCTCACCGCAAAGTGCAATTGCTGAATATATGTTCATATTATTCCCAATCGAATTTCGTTCTGTTGCTTTGTGAGCGACCTTGACCAACAAAGATGTCATAACACCATAAAAGTTGAGAGTCGAGAGAATGGGGAAATGGATTTATGCAAATGGAATCAAGTTTATCAAGAATTGGCCAGACATTGTGTCAGTTCATTTATCGCACAGTTACGTATGGGGGAAGGACTGACATCGCATATATCAATCGCTTGTAAGTTTTGGGCTGGCGTAGAACGTGACATGAATTGCACTTAAGTGATTTTAATAGTTCACGTGCGCCTTTTGACAAAACGCCGACCGCGCTGACCGTAGCAGCAGCAAAAGGTGGTGGGAGAGAGGTAGAGGTCGGGTGCAAGGGGCGCGGGTGCACTTCAGGCTGCGGCCGGAGCGCGTTTCCGTTTCCTTCTACTCTAGCCCGGTGTTCAATGAGACAATAGAGCAGCAGTAGGCCACAATTTCCGCGTTAGCTAAGCAAATTTTCTCCCCGTTCAGATCGAAGCATTGTTTTGCTTATGCCAGGCACGGGATGTGCGTGCCTCAAAACTGTCAGTTTAAGTTCGCTGGCTCGCTCGCTCGCATTCGCTTCGACTCCAGCTGATAGCTCTCCATATTTATTCTACCTGAATTCTATGCGGCTTTCGCTTTCTGGCCGCAATGCGTGTAATGGACACGCGCCACCTGACTTAATATCAATTTCGACTGCCGCTGCCGAGTGCTGTTTAGTTTGTTGCCTCACTTTTTGCTGGCTGCTTTTATTTTTTGTCTCTCTCAAAGTTTTTAAGTCAAATGAATTTTTTATGGCACCAGCAACAGCCGTGGCCAGGTTGCAATCGTGGCCAAGTTCCTTGGTTGCCTTTACGTGTTTGGAGTTTTAAAATTGTCGGCCCAGCTCCCCATCGTCCTCATCGTCGTCATCGTCGTCGTCGTCATCGTCTTCATCGTGTGGGTCATTTCAAATAAATGGTTTTAAAATACTTTCAAGTGTGGCACATGCCAGGCCAGGCCACAATTTGCAAATTGAGTTGATTGCGAGTAGTGTGTGTGTGGGCGCTGTAGCCATATCGACTTGTTGGCTCTACTCTCTGCTAAATTACAGCCCATGCCCGTTCATGGACAGCTAATAAAGGTGCTAATGGGATTATATGGCAATTATATTGTTACAAAAAAAAAACGAAGACAGACAGCTAAAGTGCATTAAAAACTGACCTGAGGCAATGAGAATTTATACGAAGACTTTTACTATTACAACTCTTTGGTTTCATTTAAGTTGAATGAGCACATTAATAAAGGTATAAAGGGTTTTTTTAATATATATAAATTTATATCATATGTGTAAATGCCGAAAGATCCTGGGAAATGAAAGGCTGGCTCTCTGAAGCATATACAATTCTGATAAGTATGTCAAGCGGAGTTCAGCTGATCAAGCATATAAAATTTTGATCCTTATACCAAGCTGCGTTCATCTGCACAAGTCGGACCAAATGAATATTTGCCTGATGGAAATGACAAAGTGAACAAAACCAGCAAGGGCAATTTGTCCATTTGGAAAGTGTAAAGACTCGACATTTGAAATAAAATTTCGAGAGACAAAGATCTTTCCATAGCATGATATTTTCTTCTCTACAGTCCTCTTTACACTTTTCTAAATCTCTGTTTATAGATAGACTTTCTTCTCTTTCTCTCTAATGTATGAGTTGTATATTTATCTTTGAAATACTTGGAGATTTCCTTTCTATCACCCTATATGAAAAGATCTCTTTTCAGATTTGTATGTACATTCAAGGTAATTGAGTTAATATCAATAACAGTCATTGCTTTATTATTGAGATCAGTAAAAGCTATTATAGCATGACTGCAACTGCAACATTTTATCGATTTGTATGAACATGCAAAACCTTGCCTTTCTGCTCTTTCGTTTCAGTTCTTTGACTATTCGCGTCTTTGCTTAGGTTTGGTTGTCTCCTGCCGCTGTCGACTAACAGTAATATGCCAATCACTGAGAGCTTGGGCCTTTCTCAGGCTGGCCTAAGGAAAGTCATTAGGTCATTAGGCAATAAATAATTAAAAGCCATTGTTGGCAGGCCACGCACGAACGGGCCACACCTCCATTTCCCGAGAGTTGTGGCCAAAATGTGCGAGGAAAATGCGCTAATCATGCGCTTAACATGGCGCACCACAACTGAATTTATCACTCACACAAATTTCAATTACTCGCTAAGACAGAGAGAGAAAGAGAGTGAGAGAAATGCTGTGTCGCACTCTTTCCCCAGGAGAGACTGCTGTGTCGTGTGGAAATTCCACATGCGCGCCAAATCCTAAAAAATGATGGCGAATAGTGCGTGCTCGAAAAGCGATCAGTGTGATTAATGAAAGGGGCAATACGAACGTAAAAAGAAACCCCTTAAAAAATGAACGAGACCAAACCAGAGCGGAGCTGCCAACAAAAATTAGTATGAGAAATTAACAAGTGGCTGCCATTGGTCATGTCGGCTTAGCTCGAGAAGATTTCCAGGCTTAACTGCCGGCATTAGGCACACTTTATAAGAACGAAGCATATTCAGGGAATAACCAACTGGCCAGGCCATATACTACATGCGCACAGCCATATATATGAATATATATACACAATTTCCGGCTAATGTGTGGAATTAATCCCAGTCGAGGCTGCGCTGGCGACAGCGAAAGTCACTGAGGCATGCCACACGGGTGCCACCCTCGGGGTGACCCTCGACGGCTCAGTTACAGGATTAGCATGGCGGTAAAAACAACAACAATGCTCATGGCTCTTTGCTTTTTTGGACAACAAAACGGAAGTGGTTAAGGCGAAGCAGAACAGCGGCGCAGCGCCGGACTAAAGTGACATTCACATTTTACAAGGTCGTTTTCATTTTTTTATATTAATACTCTTAGCTAGGACGGGTATTCGTAAATGGTTGTGATGGAACATACACACTGCATTACTATATCTTTTATATCTATATCTTATCTTATTTTTTTCGCTTTTGATTGATGTAAAAACAGATTTCTGCTTCATAACCAAATGACTTTGTGTTTCATATCTCAACGTAGATCATTTAATATTCGTCTTATCATTTATAAGTTTTATTTTCATTGGGGGCGATCCACTTGCGAAACTGTTTGCCTGGACCACTGTTTGCTTTATATTTGTTGTCATTTGTTGTGTTTGCCGTCAATGCTGCTGCAACTGAATGCACACTTTAGAGTCTCCCTCTCTCTTTGCGTATATATAGTCTACGGTTTCAACTGACTCTTTGCCAAAATTTGATTCAATCCATTATTTTTATTTGTTGTTTCGCGCCCAACCCTCGCATTTCCATTAAATCGCATATAAATACATTTTTCGTTCGGCAAACGCTTTCCATTTCCATTTGTAGATTTTCATTCTTTTGTTTTCCCTATGTTGTTGTTTTATTTTGCTTTTGCGCTCGGTTCTTCACGCTCACGAGCCAAACATCCCCGGGTGCAGTAGCTGCGTGGTCCCAGGTGTATTTGTTTGATATATTGCGCAGTTATTGCACACGCATACACACACACACACACACACACACACACACACAAACATACACATCGGCACAGTTATCCTCACAGTCATCTGACGCTGAACCCTGAACGCGTAGACGCAGCATTCATCGATCTGGGAATGCATCATGTGCACGACGTATGTCGAAATATCATGCATTACGCTGTTCCCACTCTGAAATTATAGTAATGCAATTTAATTGAGTGTTCGATTACGCGAAAACTGTAATAGGTGGTCGATAGGCACATATGTGAATGGTTTCACTGAATAGGCGATGGCTGCAATAAGAAAGAAGAGTTTGAAACAGCCATGAGGAGTGGAAGGCAAGGGAGATATTTTTATGTAAACAGTGAATAGTCGAATGTTGACTCAAACTGAGTAAGAAATTATTCGTGCAGAAAAACTTTTTGAAAGAAAAGAAAATTGCCGGAAAAAGGAAGCATGAGTCAGTAGCAAAATAACAAATATTGTCGGTTAATTAGAATAAAATATGAATGAGAGTTTTTTTTTCAGTGTTTGTGCTCTTAATATCAATAGCTTATCTAACAGGTAAAAGGTGTTAATTGATATTTTATATTAAGTATTATTTTGTCGTTGAGCACCACAAATAGACTTTATGGCTCAAATGATTATGTTTGTCTTTTGCTTTGCCGTTTATGGTATTAAGGCAATTGTGGCACTCCACAATTGAAATGAGTTGGATTACAACTAATTATGATTAAAATTCTACTTATAAAATGTAGAATAAATAAAAATGTATGCATATATCTATGAAATATTTGAAAGAGACAGAGATAGAGAGACCGATAGAGAGAAAGAGGAAGATACACAGATTCGACTAAATTAAAGAATTGCCCTTCACAACAAAGGCGCAGTAGACCTTAAAAGCCTTTTGATATGTTCTGTGCAGATCTCTGATTTCGAATAGAGCATAATGCGATCAAAGGGTTTTTTTAGAAGTGAAACATGAACATTGTAGTTCCCTAACTAGACTTAAACATTTCTTTAATTTTTCTGGAAAACTAATTTCATCTTTCCAACAAAAAAATTTTTATCATTTATGAGATTATCTGCAGCAAAAAAGACAATTTTAATCAAAAAATAAAAAAATATTTTAATAAAATAAAATATAAAGAAAATAAAATATAAAATAATAATAATATACAAAAAAATTCAATTATCTCAATAATTGATCCAGCCTTAATTCAGAGTGAACCGATTCAAAGTGATTGTCATTTTTGATTTCGAAGCTGATGTAGTCTGAGCGATTTGTAGCTGAATGATAGAGTTTTCGAATAATATAAAACATTCAATTTTTGAGTCAAGACTGAAAGAGTTCAACTTATATCCTCATTTCCATCTATGTCGCAGCTTCTAATCAGACTTAACAGACTTTTACATTACTTCAAGTCCCACAGTGTTTTAAGATTCTTATGTGAAGAGCAATGTATCCAAATATCTCTTCATTCAGATAATATAATATTGCTTTCTTTTGTATAAATTATAACTATAAACAGGTGCATAAGTACACCTGTACAGCACAACAAACACAAGGTGAATACATAAACAACTGATCTACCGGAAATTAGAGCTGAATATATATTATTATAGCTTTGCAGTTGCACTCTGCCATCGGGGCGCTATCATAATAATCATTAGCAGTCATCGATTTCAATTTCTAGCTGCAGTCGGCAAATGCCCTCTGCTCGATGACCAAGTGCCCAGCCGAAGTTGCCAACATATGTCGCCTCCAGTGTGGGCAAATAAACTCGTATTATTGATATGTATATATATGTTGTGTCCTGTGTCCTGGCACTATGTGTGTTTGCCCAAACAAATGGAAAAAGAGCCAAATTAATGTATTATTATTGGCAAATATTAAACACCTAAAGGGAACGCTGGAGCGACGGCAACCCCTAAGCCGAGTCGACACACTGGGCGACACTTGCCGCAAATCAAACCGAGTTGCAAAATGACAGATCGAGGGACTGGCTGTGGCAACAATTAAGTTTCCACATGAACAGCATTTAATGTGCAACTGATTTTCAACATCTGTTTTCATTTTTGGGCCCGGGCAACGGAAAGGAAACGATGCAGACGGAACCATCTAAATTTGGACTCGAATAAAGTGTCAGAAAACATAATTTTGATAGTCGCAGCTCGGAGCACGTGACGCACTTGGCTTGGCTCTGCTCTGCTCTCGGCATCTTTACAGCGGCGTTAATTAGCCGCAGCCACTTGATGTCTGTTGCCTGGCACAGCTGCTGGGCTAGGGGGACCGGCAAACCCCATTAAAAAATTCTTAACTTTAAATTGGCTACGTAACCAGCGGCTAGGGTTAGGCTACCTATGCGCCGTTTATGAGGCACGTTTCCAGCTGTCATTCGCTGGAAACAGAAACGTATTCTTGTATAACAACCTCTCCGGCTGGTCAGGGCTAATCCTTGATGCATGTCTGACACTTTCTAGTGGCAACTGCGACGTCAACGTCGGCGACAGCGACGGCGACGGAGACAAGTCGCCAAAACACTTTGGCTCCTCATTAAAATTCATCCACGCAGATTATTAACATTTGCATCTAATTTGCATTTGTAAGATACATGGCCGACAATTATGTGGATGCCGCACACACATATTGCCAGCAAGAGGAGCCGCCGAGGGGTTGAAAGGCTGCGCTGTGGGCTGGAGAGGGCGCCGCTTTGACTCCTATGTGAAAACTTATTTATGCATGCGTTTCTGCAAGCAAAATGTCGCCGGCAACACCAACACACACACACACATTAGCAGTTGCATAAATTATGATGGCTTGGGACGCGGGGATGGCTTGCGTGGCGGGTCGGTTCAACGAGGTTAAGTGTAATTAAATTATCAAATTATTGCCAAGTCTTAGGTTGCAGTTTATAATCTGGCACATCAGCCATTGGCCTATCCCTGTCACACAATGCCAACGCCTCTTCCACCCACTTCTCAGTTTGTTTGTGCCATAAACAGGCATTAGGCAAACTTTCAATTAGTTTGGCGTTAAGTGGACTCTTCACGTTCTCCAACTGGGCGCCAATCGATGCATGGCAAACTTTGCTTTACTTTCATAAATTTTTGGGGCAGCTTAGTTAACAGCAGCCAAAAAGGATCTTAACTTCCTAAACCACTTGAGTTAACCACATGTCTGGCCAATTGTTTTGGCTTAGTCGAAGCAGACAGCACAGACAACGTCTTCAAGCTATGAGGTAGAAAGTAGAGTAAAATACGAAATTTATTGCTTTTTATTGTAATAATAAAACCAAATTAAATGTGAAAGTGTTATGTATTTATGAATATAACTGAATTATGTGAATATTCAATATACGATATTTATTATTCAATTATAAATATGTGTGGATAGTTTTAATTAAAATGAACTTTGATAAGTCTTAGAGGCAGGTATCTCCTACTCTGGTGCCCTCTTTGCTCACACTCATGCAACACCAATTCAGGGAACTTATATATAGTCTTAATATTAATAATATTATGCCTACCTAAATGTATATTAATAATATTATGCCTAATATTATTTGTGTCAAGCAATGTCCATTTGGACTCACGGGCTTATTGAAAATGTGTGTCTTAGTAAATCGACAATTGGAAAACTTTTTATTTATCTATTTCTATATTTTGTTCCAGTCAATTACAACTTTTTTAAGATTTCTTATTTTTAGATTAGGTAAAATAAAAAAATAATTAAATTTTATATAACATCTAGAAAATTTAAATAAATTTTTTATTTCTAAAAATATTTTGTCTGAACTAAATTAAAATTTTTATTGTGTTCCTACAAATTTGACTAGAAATATGCAGTTGTAGTTGAGTCGACAAAGAAAATTATTTGTCTCTAGTCACGACTTCCCGACTACGAGATACCTTGAGTCCTGCAAAGAGTCTAAGAACTTGCTCCGCTTAATTGCTATTGACTGCCTTTTAGCATTACTTCGAGAAGTTAATGTTTAATAATTTTTGTTATAAATGAACTTTTCTCAATAACATTTGTGGCCATTGTCATCTAGATAGTTCAATTTACCAAAGTCTCTATATATCTCTCATTTTAAAAACGTTTTACTTTTAACAGTTCAATATCAGCTTCAGCTCGTCATTCAGGTAAAGAATATGTAAACTTTATTTGTGGTCTGCCACGTGTCTGCTATAACCTGAATTCCCATTTTCAATAGGTTCAGAATATAACAAGTAAGAAAGCTCTAGTCGGGGTGCCCGACTAGGAGATACCCTGATCCCAGTCCTCTGAGTTTTTTAATATTTTCCGTAGTTTGTATGGAGTATTCAAAAAAAAAAAAGAAAATAAATAAAAATGACATTGCGAGACCAGGATTAGAACCCGGATTGTCTGCGCAACGTGCGCCAACTCTACCAACACCGCCACTTCATAATTAAAAAATAAATAAAGCAACAAAAAATTTTTCGTCTGCACTGGTCTCGAACCCGGACCGCGCTGCACGCGAGCGCCGCCTCTACCAACTCAGCCACCGCTCTGCTTGCGCGAGCAGCTGCAAATTTGAACATAAGTAGCAGCTAATAATTCAGCACAGTTCAATCGCAATTGCAATTCGTGGAATAGAAAAGAATACATGCATTTGAATGTATGTGTGCACACGCATAGGAAAAATGCGTGCGCGTGGCGCTGCTGACATGTGCTTTTGCAAATTGGCCAAACGTTTTGTTTAATAACTTCTGTTTTACTTAATCGATTTTAATGAAATTTTCAGCATATGATCTACATATCCTATTGGCTTGGTTGAGATGCAAACGCCTTCACATAATGGCCCTAGTTCCAAATAAACTTAAATTCTAAGAATTTGGGGAATTTGGAGCCGGTATCCAAGATCCAACAAAAATCAAAATTGCATAAAATATACATAAAACTAAATACAAAATTTGGAGGCTCTAGCTCTTAAGACGTTCGAGATATAATTTATTTACTGCATTTCAATAATGTTTTTATTCGATAACAATTAAATGCGAATAGTTATCGAATATTTGAAACAAACTTGACCTGCGCGTGCTATACACGGACCTACAAAAAAAATTTCAAGTCTCTAGCTCTTATAGATGCTGAGATCCACGCGTTCACACATACGGACAGACGGACAGACGGACAGACGGACAGACAGACAGACGGACAGGGCTCAATCGATTCGTCTTGTCATCCTGATCAAGAATATATATACTTTATGGGGTCTGCCACGCCTCCTTCTGCCTGTTACATACATTTGCACAAAACCATTATACCCTGATTTCCCATTTTCAATGGGATCAGGGTATAAAAAAATTGAATCAGAGTGTTAACAACAGAAATGTTTCAAACTTTTCAAAGCTGTTTAAGAAATAAGTGTGCATTATTAATATTCTCCGAATCAACTATGTTCTATATAGTCAACTGGCTTTTCAAAGCTAAGATGGAAATTAACATGTTTTTCATATATTTTAACTTACAATAAAAATTCAGTCAAAATCTTGACTTAACAAAACTTATCTAAACAAAGAGCTTCATAAATATGCTCGTAACTAAATTTTAAAATATTCTTAATACTAATGAATATCTGATATATAATAATTATCATATAAATGTCGAGGGTAATACAGCAATAACAGTGCTAATAATAATGCAGCAATCAACATTTGCAGAAATTTATTTATCAGCAAATACTTAATGACTACGTAAGCAAGTGCACAATTAAAACATTTCGGGCATGGCTTGAGTAGTTCATTACCCTTTAATTTGTTTCAATTTGAAGCTTAATCTAGCTCTAATCTGTTGAGTAACTGAAAATACTTGCAAATTGGTCGAAAGCAAGAGCCACAGCAACATGAACTGATGATTTTTGCACATTTATCAGAGATGTGTGGCTTAATAATAGATAAGTAGACTGAGACTGCAATGGCAATGCAACAATGGCTGCAGGACACTGGTCAAAGGGGAGACCAGCAATTAACACACTCGAATCTCGAGTTATGCAAGCACCAAGCAGCAAGCAGCAGGCAGCACGCAGCACTTTGACAGTTAGATAAACAAATAGTCTCACACACACATCTAGATATATACAAACACAGACATACAAAGGAAGTCAGAGCAAGGACGTGCGGCAGGAAGCAGCAGTTGATAAGGACACACACACATACAAACTAATAGTTGAAAGAGGGTGTGGGTAAAAAGGGCCAAGACGAAATGCAATTCAATGCCAATACAAATGCAAGGTAACATGCAAATTGACAGAGCGGGCGAGAGGGGGAGGGAGGTAGGTAGGACATACGCCAGGACATGGCAAACACAAACACAAACAAAAGCAAACAGGCCAACGGCAGCAAGAGGGGCAAGCGTAAGGGCAAACGATGATTGGGCCAGCAACGCTGTAGAACAGTCAACACATGAATTGCATTAGTTGCAACGGAAAACGGGGCGACAATTTGACATTTTACTCGTACTTTGTTTTTGGCCAGCAACAGGGTCAAGTGCGGACGGAGTGAGCTCTGCGCTATGCAAATAGCAGAAAGCCTTTGGCATTGTCTTTGACAATGAGTTTGCGACGATGACTCAACGATAAACTGTCAAATTGCTGCAATTTAACGCTTGATAAGCAACTCTACTGCAGCAGTTGACAACTGCGACGTCGACTGGCTATAGGGTATATATAGCCCTGGCCATTGTTCGATTTGGCCATTGTGCGGAAGTCAAAAAGGGGTACATATGCTATGAATCTGTTCCACAGAGGTGCATTGCGTGTCGCAAAGGTTTGAGCTGGGTTTCGCGCTATGCTGGGCCTGGGCATTAAACGATTTAAAACATTTTCATTTCGCTGCCGTCTGACATTTGTAATTATGAGTCGGGGCTCGGGGCTGGGCCTGAGCCTGAGCTATTTAAGCGATTTGCTTTATTAAAATCCTTAAGCAGCAAAGCAAACAAACATTTTTGCACAGCATCCACCACCAACCACCAAAAAGATTTTTTGCACAGGTCGTCAACATATTGTTGACTCCTCAAACTGAATGTCCTCGACTGTCTCTGCCAGCCCAATCTCTTATTTGTAGCGGGCGAAAATCTGTTACCCTGTCACATTTGCAGCTTGCCAAAAAATTTCATTCATTCACCCATTCAACGATTCATTCATTCATTCATTCCATTACGTTTCGTTTCGTTTATCCCTTTTATGGCTTGTTTGGGGATTTTCATTATTACAATGACGTCGTCATCGTTCGCAGTAGCAGAGCCAGACTGAGCCTGTTCTAGTCGGGCTTGTTGTGCTGTGCCTCGAGCTACTTTCTCCTTGTCCATGTTTATTTATAACTAGCAATTGTAATTAGGATTACTTTTTACTTATTTGCACAGTTGGTGAAGAGGATCTCGGTCGACGGCTCGCGAGGCATATAAAAAACATATTTCTGCATTTTTACGTCCTGGACTTTGTGCCACGGCATTAAAGTATTTGTCCAGACGGCTTAGTAGGGAGTCGTTGTATCCAGTTAATAGCATGACCATGATGCGGCCCTGATACGGCAAGCAGCAGCTGATGCTCTGAGGCCCAGGATGAGCTCAAATTCTTGCCTGGCATGGCAGGACCATATTATTATATCAATGGCACAATTGTGGGATACATGCGAATTAGTGGGCATTATCATAGATGAACTAGCTAATGCCTTTACTCCTCATATTCCAAATGAATCTGTGTACGCTTCGAGCCGGGTAAACAAATTGGCATTGTATAGAAGATTATTTTCAAGCGCAAAACCAAACAAGTTTCTCTATTTAGCAAAACTGAATCCTTTTTAAGAGCAGCATAATGTTCATAGATTTATTTCTTGTAAAAGAACTTATTAACCCTTTATATTAATAAGGAATTGAAATTGATAGAAATTGTTTTTGAATTAATTTTGTATATTTTGGTATTTGTAAGAAAAGTAAAAGAAAACGAAAATTTCACTCTATTGAGCCACTGGTAATTTAGTAATAAACAGTTCCTCTCTATTCTAGAATCACATGATAGTAACCATAATATTATTACACTACTCAGAAGGTCTTAGGTAATAAAGAATGCAATTACCATTATTAATAACTATTAAATCTTAATAATATTTTTTTACTATTATGGTTTCAATTTGAGTCTAAAACTTCGAAAGATGCGTTCTTTGCTCTTGAGATACTTTAATATAAAGAATTATTTATATTTTTCAAAAGACTGTTATAATATCTGAAAGCTGACTGCTTTGCAGCTTTGTCAGTGGAATGGCTTTAGGTTGAGAGGAAGTTTTCAAAAGAGAGGAAGAGAAAGGGTTAAAGTAGCTGCTTGGCGATCTTACATTACCAACAAAATATGTGTAAATAATCCGAAAAAAAACTACATTTCATTTTACAATTTTAAATAATACATTTTTATAGTTATAAAGATTATATAATTATAACATTTTTCAGTTTCAGATTTGATTACAAATTATTAAAAAATTTGCAATAATTTTGATTAATCAAATTACAGCATATTTTGTTAGACTTCTCTTAAATGTTTATATTAATATACATAAAGATACTTTAGTATATATAAATTTTAATATTAAACTTTTTTTTTTATATATAAATACATAAAAATAAAATAAATGTTAAGATTCAGTGTAACTCAAGTCTGCCTTGTCATTCATGCCTTTATCAATTATACTTAGGCATTGCTTAATGGTTTGAAATGGGTTTCTCTGATCATTCTTCATCAAACAGTTTGTAGAACGGCGATGAATCAATTAAACGACTTACAACTGAATTGTACACGAAATGAAGCAAAAATCGATTTGTTACGTAGCTTTTCGCATTTGTCACAGGCGTTTGCCCCTTTCACTTCTGGGCGTGACAGTAACCCTTGAGTTTGGCCAACATTTTCGCCATATTGCCCATAATTATGATTATTTCACGGGTTTTTATCGCAACACAATTTCAATTTCAGATAGATGGAGTGCGTGTCGCATCAAGTTGTCAACTCTACAGGCGGGTGGTCAACCCTTTTGGCCCACGCACATAATGCGATAAATAAAGTCATTCAGGCCAACAACAAAAAAGAGGACAAACGACGAGCGTTACAAATTGAAGTGTTGTAAAGTGAACAACGAAAACCCGAAAAGTGCAATGGAAAATAAATAGAATAAAATCGTTTAACACTCAACTCAAAAGCCAAATGACAATTTGACGAATTGAGAGAACTTTTCGACCCACCCAAAAAAAAATAAATAAAATAAATAAAGAGGGCACATGGGGCAAGTGAAGAAAAAAGACACACAACACCCAACAGCAACAAACATTTCACCCATTTTGTGTGCTATTTGGTTTGATTTTCGTAAATGGCTTTCAACTAATTTTCAACAGACAGACAGACCGACAGTCAGACAGTCTGTCAGTCAGGTGAAGGCTTCGCATGCCCAATCAGCGAATTGATGGACAGGCATTCAGGCAGAGCTACCGTACGTCATTTATTCAGTCGAACAATCGAAAGTGTCAATTAAAAGACAGCAACAAATAGCGAATGCCAAGTGCCAGCCGCAACGCCAGTCAACGTTATTATTTTATTATATTTGATTTAAACGTTTCGAAATCGACATGTGCGAACTTTCCCTCCGGCCTGCCCATTTATCGCGTCAACCCTGCGATTTGTGGTTCCATTTCCACATTCATTTCCATTTCCATTTCCATTTCAATTTCAATTGGCATTTGCGAAATATGCGTGAATTAAAACAGATGTCAGTTGTACCCCTTGGCGGTCATTGATCCCAGTTTCATAACGTGCTCTGATTAATGCCGTCTTATGCTTAACTTCCCTAGAGAATTAGCTTAATGCTCTGCTTTCTGTTCAGGTTGATCAAAGCCCGCGAGCCAATACGAACAGGCGTCTATCATCCGACTGCTCGAGGCATTTGTTTGTCTTATTAAATTTCTGTTTATGCAACGCCTTTAAATTAAGACTGCAATTGAATTGCAAATTGATGCGCAGCTGCTTACTACATACACTGATGTCAATGGGGAAGCCAATTAAATATGAAGTATAAAGTATATTATATTAAAGTATAATTATATAAAGTATAATTTCTGGAATTAGTGGTAGTGAATTCATATAAATATATTAATCATATTCGTGCTTCTTCGCAAAAGATATTTAAAAAATTATATATGCTATATCACTGGGTCGACTTGGGAAATATAGAATACTTAGAACTTTTACTATATATTTTGAATGAGTCTTATGAGGTCTGGCTGACATGTACCGCTGATGGAAACTTCTTTTCAAATATTTTGTATTCTGCTGCTATTGAATTTAAAATTTTGCTAAGGATTGTTAATTCAAGACTACTGTGAACATGGCGAATCCTTAGCTAGTCTTAGGTCATACAATTTTAAAAATATTTTTGCGGCTAGAGTCTTGCATATTTTTGCCAAATTGATAGACACTATATCAATCATAGTTCCACAGTTAGAGCTCTAACACACGTTAATTTCTGTGGAGCTACTTCTGTAGGTGGAACAAAATATATGAATATGTTTGTCTTGGCATGCGGAAATACAGGAGAATTTTAATGAGATATGATGGATCACAGTTGACCACTTCCACAAATATACATATAAATGTTATCCGTTAGTGTATGGCTTATACGAAAATAAACATTTTTGAAGCAATTTAGCTGATTTTGATATGTGAATGGGTTTGATGTAGTTTCACACAATTTTTATATTTATTGAGATACATTAAAATTGGAATCTTGAGCATATTCTTACATTCTCAAATTATTTCTTTTATTAGTTAGAGCTATTACTATTACTATATATATGTTAGAACTTTATTATTTTTTTAATCTTATTAAAGTCTGCTTACCTTCCTTATATGAATTTTTATTATTTTAGCTTACCTAATACTTACGTGATGCCAAATGTTTTTTTTGTTTTCATACAAGTTAATATTTAGCTGAAAATTTAATTTAGCTAGAATTTCTTCTATTATTTTTGTTTCATAACAAAATCCTAAAAGAACTTATGTCAAAACGAGGTATAAAAAAGCCTGTATACTGGCTTCAACAGTTAACCAAAAACAGTCGATAATTTTTTAATTACTTAAATATGATTTTTATAAAAAAGTTTCAACCATTATAATAAAGCACTTTAATTTGCAGACTCAATCACGTATAAAAGAAAACAAATGGAATTGTTTTTAAAATTTTTCGTTTTTATTTCAAATTTTTATTATATTTAGCACGCTTTTGTTTTAGTTGCGTTTTTATGTTGCTTTTGTTTTTGTTTTGTTTTGTTTTTCTCGTTATTTATTACCCATTTCGTTAATTGTCATGTGTTTGCTTTGTGTGCAATGTGCATCGATTTGCAGACGCATTGCTACTTAAATTTTATTTAAATAATTTAAATGTATTATTTGTGTTAGCATTAATTATAATATGTGATGCCATTGTTGAAATATGTATTCGGTTTTACTTTCTTTCATACTTGCCAACCAATTTCTACCGTTTGCAATTGGATTAATAAATGAGAGAGGAAAATAAATAAATATTGTTTTTCTTCATTGATTTTTTTTTCTTTTTAAATAATTTAATACTAAATATATATATATTTTTTGCATTGCAATTTACATTCATACACATAATAAATGCAATTAAATTAATTTAGAAATTAAACTAGTCTACTAAATGAATTAGCGAAGCGACAGCAAATCAGAAATTCGTCTGCGAAACTTGACACAATTTACAAGGAAAGAAGGATAAAGAAAAACATAAAAACGTTTACAAGTATTATATCCATGTTTTTTTTACAGTGTACACTTACGCCTGGCTTATTAATTTTTACAAAATGTAATTTAAACTTAGTTACTAATTTCTTAATTTTTTTTGTTTGCTTTTATTATTTTTATTTTTATAATTTATACAAGTCTTGTAGTTAGGTTGGTGATTTCGGTTTTGAGAGTGTTCAGTGTCCAGTGTTGCCGAGCTGCACTTGCATGCGGAAAGTGTGTGTTGTGTCTGTTGTTGTGGCCAGTGTTGGCAAACATGTTGTGCAATTGGAAATTTGGAAAGTTAAGAACTGTGCAGAAAGTTTTGGAAATCTTTATATATATATTATATATATAAATATAAATGTATATATATGTATATATATATATATATGTATGTATGTGTGTACTGATTAGTATATCTATATCGTTCGGGCCTTGACAGCTTATATTTGTAATTAACCATTTAAATACGATTTTTAAAAATGTCTAGCTTAATGTTTAGCTCGTTTATTGCTGTTCTTGTTGTTGTTGTTAATTTGAAAACTTTTCGAAGGTGTTGCACAAACATTTTAAATACCTTTTTGTTATGTCTCTGTGTAATTGTATTTTTTTCTCATTTTTTCTACTATTTCAACTACGTTTTTCTGCATTTTGTATGTATTGGCTTCGTTTGTATCTGTGTGCGTCTGTGTGTTTGATTTTTTTTCGTTTTTTGTATTTTAAATATTATTTTAACGCCTTAGTTAATATTTTATAAAATGCGGTGTTTACATTTGTGTGTCTGTGTATGTGTATGTGTTTTCCTTTCATTATTTACTGCTTTATTTATTTGTATTTATACTTTTTTTGTTTTTGTTTAACTACTACGAAGCAACTACGATTTTAACTCTTAGTACTTGCTGTGATAAATTGTATGCGCATTAAACTAAAAAGGAACATATACATGATTATTTATTAATTATACAATACGTTTATTATACTCGTTTATAGTTGATTTCATTTATATGCTTGTACGTATATATATAACTATATATTTATTTAATTCATAGTAATTTTTTATAGTCAGAGTCATTTTGTTGTCGGGTTAAATTATAATTAGCATTAAGAACTGAATATATTTTTAAGTTTTAAATTTTTTTTTTTTTTGGGTTTTGTTGTGTTTTTGCTATAAGTAGTTGAATATATATTTTTAATCACAAATCATTGATGAAAACTTCATTTTAATTGGTTTTAGGCGATGACGCTCTGCACGCTCTCTTGGTCCGTTAAATTCCGTTACAATTTTATCATCATCATCGTCATTATCATCAACGTCTCTACATAATTTTTGACGCGGCATTTTCCATCTGCTCGGTAAGCAAACAATCTATGTATCTCACGGATACCCTCTTTCTCTCTCTCTCTAAATTTATACACAGAAATTTACAGTGGGGCTTTAAGTAGTTGGGGGCGGGGTTATATAGTTTAGGGCTAAGGAGTTGTACAGGCATTTACAGTTAGTTTTGCAATTATTATTTTTGCTTTTCGATTTCTTCATTCGGAAAGGTACTAAAAATCAGTTGAACTCTATTATATATGCTAGTTACTTTCATCTCGTTATATCAGTTATTACCTTCGCTTCGATTCGTTTTATAAACAATAAGTGTCGCTAAATGCTAGACCTTAAATTCGTTTTTTGTTTTTCATTTTTGTTGTTTTTTAAATGTTCTGTTCGATTGCATTTGATCTATGAGAAACTAGTGCCGTGTGTTTTTGTTCTTTAAATATTTTTTGCTTGTTTTGTAGGTTTTTAAAAATTCAGCTCGCTTTACTATCATATGCATTTTTCACTACCTTTTTACTTGCATGGTGATATATACTAGGTATACATACATATATATTTATTTACAGATTATATTCTATAAGTTGTATCATTATCATTATCATTATCATTTCGTTGGCATATATTCGACGCTACATTTTTGCTTAGATATTCGACTTTAGCTAAATTTTGTTTTCTTTTCATTTTTTTTTCTTTTTTGCTTTTATATCTTTTTACCATTTGCTCAGTGGGTTTAATTGTTCGACGCGTTGTGCTCTCCATATAAGGGAGGGGCGGGTTCTAACACAATTTACGGTATGATACGATAACGAGTACTTAACACTTCTCTATCATATTTTGTATTTTCTAGTTGCATGTCCGTGTAGAGTTCCAGAGCTGTGAAAAGTAAAAAAAAAAAAAAAATAAAAATAAAATAAAGTTTTAATTAATTTATATTGTGGGAGATATTATAACTAAGCTTTTAATGAAAATATAAATTGTTAAGTAAATTATACTAAGCTATATACATTATTGTTAATAAGATATTACTAACAAGAAGTTTACTTTAAATATTATCAATTGAAATATTAAATTAGAGAAACAGAAAAATGATTAAATTAATTATTTCTACAACTTTAAATATTTAAATATTTTTCGATAAATATTTTTATATATTTTATTATAAATATTTTATATTTTTTAGATAAATATATAAATATTTTACAAAAAATATATTAATATTTTAAGTATAAATATTTGTATGCCTTTTCTAATTTTGTTATTATTCTATAATTTTATGATATTTAATGAAATTTTCGTTCATCTTCAAATTTCTATTCATTAGTTTCCATATGAATCACCTCATCACAACTCACCTCAAATCCATTTAATATGGGGTTTTCATCAATGATACCACAGCCTGTTGTTTTGTGTTCTGATGACACCATTTGCTAGCGGATTTGCCGTTGCGGGTGCCGTTGCAATTCCATTTCCATTTCCGTTCGTATTGCCAGTCAATTTGGTTGCATTTGTTGTCGTTGGTTGGTTAGTCGAAGCTTCACTGTTGACAGTGGCGGAGCCAGCTTTGAGAGCTGCACTCCTGCTTAGATGCACGCCCACATCATCGGCGGGCGAGAGACCCGTTAGTGTCGGCCTCTTATAATCGGGAGCAGAGCAGCTATTGGTATCTGTGTTGGCCACGTCGCGTGTCAGACGCAGCGCCTTCAGATGTTGCCTCTGCTGCTGCTGCTGCTGCTGATGATTGTCGCGCATCGATGTGGGATTCTTGCTGTATTTGTTGTTGTGCAGCGTCAAGCTGTATTTGGGCTTGGCAGATAGAGTGTTGCCACTGCTGTTCGCGTTGCCACTGCCGCTGCTGATGCTTAGATGCTGCGGCTTCTTGGGCATTGTTGTGGAGGCGTTGCTGCGCTTAATGCCGGCTAGATCGCTGCCAGCAACGGCTGCCTCCGCTGCTGCCAACTTGAGCGAGGCTTCGAACTAGAGATTATCAGGATAGCTGCGGAAATTGTAAGTTCTGGCGCGTTGAAATTCAGCTGCTGCGGCAGCCGCAGCAGCAGCGCTGTTGCCACTGGTATACGGATTGATCATGGGCGCTGTCGACTGGGAATTCATGGTGCCCATGCCATCGTCGTAGATGCCATTCAGCTGGTCCTGATTGCTGTGGCTGCTCTTGCCGCCGCCGCTGCTAACCGTATTCGTGTTGCTGCCGCCGCTAGCCGAGCCGCCCTTGATGGGCTTAAATATGGCCGTGGTCGCATAGTATTTCTCCATGGGCGGCGGCGGCACCGTGGGCGGCCTAGGGAATATGCTGCTCAGCGGTGGCGGCGGCGTTCTTCGCACATTCACATAGCCGCCGACGCCGGCGGCATTGGCCATTTTCGAAGCCGGCATGTAGTCTTGCATGTGGGGCACCGCATAGCCACCTTCGGGCACATCTGTTGGCGTGTGGCCGCGGGGGAGCGAACGTAAAAGACGCAAAAGGATTTCGCTTAGTCAGGCAAATGGCAAAGGTTGAAAGGTGTGTGTGTGACATGTGTGTGTGTGTGTGTGTGTGTGTGTGTGTGTGTGTGGCAATCGCCGCAAAAATTTATTTGCATTAGTTGCTGGCGGCGCCATATTTTATGGCTCGCAGCGGAAATGGGCGAGCCAAGGGAATTGGGTACCAGGTTTGGGCGGGGGCATTTGGGGGTTCTGAGGCTCTAGCCATTTGGCATACACACCTGTATAGTCTGGCGTCATATTACATTGTAAATCATTAACCGCTGCGTAACCGTTCACGCCGCTCGTATACATGTTCACATTGAAGGGCTCGTGGTAAAGGCTGTTCTTGCCAATGGAATCGTTGTCGTCGACGCTGGCCTGAAACGAAATGCGTGCGGGCAAAGGAGACTGTTTTAATATAGTGTCAAGTTGGGGTATTTGCTGTGGATATATATATATACACATATTATTGCGAGCTCGTGTGCGAGCTAATGGCATCTTTTAGCTCTTTAATGTGCCCAGACAGCTGCGCGTTTTATCAATTTGAATGCATTGCGGCTGGCTAGCTAAGCTTAGGCATTGTCTAGAGACTTTTTTGATTATTGAAAATTAAAAGAGTTTTAATATGAATCACGAAACTAAATCAATATTATGAGGAGTTGCCTACGATTTCTTTAGCTAAGTTTTCGGAGAAGTTCCCTAATCTCAGTGCTACAGAATTCACTGAAGTTTCAGCAACTTCTTCGTGCTTTAAAGAAACTGCCTTAAAGCAGTTGCTTTTAATGCCCTGCTGAACTGCTCACGCTGGCAACTTTAAAGTGTTACACACTCGGCACTTAAGCTTAGCACCCACAAGTTGGAGCTGAGGAGCTGAGGGCAGTTTCTGCCGGACCCTAAGGGAAGCCGTTGAAAAGTTCTATTAAATAAAATAAATGCCGCTCGGCGTCTGGTCAAGTGTGTCCTGGCTGAGAACGTGGCAGCGCCACGCTACATTGAACAATTATGTGAAATTCGAGGCAGGAATTTGTCCTCTTTATATATATATATATATATATGTATGTGTATGTGTATGTGTATGTGTGTGTGTGTGTTTGGTCTCACCTTAATGCTATTGCCATTCGGACGATGCTTGTCGACATTGCCGCCCAGTGTATTCGGATTGAAGCTATATTGGAATGCATCGAGTACGTTGCTGCCGCGTGCTCGCTTCGTGCGTGACACGATGAACAGGATAATGGCGACGAGCAGTATAATTATTGTGGTTAGCACGACAATGACAACGCCAATGAAGTTCGCCTCGTTCGGCTCCTGATCGATGGGCCGCGGCGCAATTACTGCAACAACAAAAACAAAACAGAAAAGCGTTAAGAGAAAGGTGAATCAACAGAAGACCCAAATGCAAAGTGCAACAAATTGAATTGCAGTGAAATGAAAAGTAAATATTGTTCAGCTAAAATAATTAGCAGTGAGGCCGAGCGAAATGGAAAAAAGGCAAAATTGCTAATTGAATTTATCAGGCGAAATTGTTGCTTACGTTGTGGGCCGTTGTTGTAGTTGTTGTTGCTGCTGCTGCCGGTGGCGTCGGTGGCGCCGCCGTTTGTGTCGCCGCCAGAGTTGCCGCCATTCATTTTATTCTTGCCATGCTGATTGTGCTGATAGTCGTTGCTCTGCAAAGGATATTCGCGTGTATCCGGCGCGGTGCCAGGCGCATTATTGCGCTGCTCCTGTTCGTCTGTGAAATTTCCCATAGCGGGCACTGCAAGAACCAGAGAGAGAGAGAGAGAGAGAGAGAGAGAGAGAGAGAGAGAGTGAGTGAGAGTGAGTGAGAGAGAGTGGAACACAGTTATATAAAGTGCCATTTGTGGCATGAATCTTCAGCTTCATCTTCAAAAGTTGCCGCCTCGATTTGAACATTGCGCACAGCTGCGCTTTCATGATTAGTTTTTTCTTCTTCTTCTTCGCCTGCTTCTTCTTCTGTCGCTCTTCATTGCTCTACACCTTTCGTTCCACTTTAAATTGTTTTGCTTTCGCTACGCTTTTCTTTCGAGACCTCTAACGTGTTCATTTCCTGTCAGACCTTTAGGGGTTTTTTACGTTTCTCGTCTCGTCTCGAGCATTACTAAATTTTTACAGATGTTTGATTTGAACAGCACTCAGACGCGTGTCTTATGAATATGCATGGAGTTTTTTATATTTTAATGATCTGGTGCATATGGCGAGACCATATATGTTCTGGACAATACTTATAACAGTTTTTCTACCTACAAAAGTGTCGAAAATTTACTGTGTTACCCATATATTATGTGCTGTAGTATTGTTGTTTAGTTTTGCTATGCTTTTAACTTTCTCTTTAAGTCCAGTGACACCCTTATATCTTGAGTTACAATAGGCTTATAATGCTAGTGAGCATGTTTTGTCTATGGCTTAGCAGCTTGTCTCTGTGCCGTAGAATATTATGATTTCTATATGACTGTTTCCACCCTTAGGTGAGTTCTGCTTGGGGCTTAGCAATCTGAGAATATAAACATTTCCATGCTGACCTTATTCCCAGGGCTATTCCGCTTATTAGCTTAGATCCGTCAGGCTGCAGGCTGCAGGCCGTGCAATGCCAAACACCTGCTTGTCAGGCCGTTCACTTTGATCTCTAATAACCACCGCCGGCGCCACCCAGCAGCTAGAGCATATGGCTCAGCGCTGCAAAGTGTTGTCATTTATCTTCGCTCAACATCTTGAGGGCATTACGAAACAAAGAAGTAACGAACGTAAGGCGGCTCCCGGGGGCAGCTTTTTGCACCAAAGACGACGCCCCCGGGCAGCCGAAAAATGCCTTCTTGAGTGGGTGACCCCGTTTCTACAGACAGTAAATGGCGTAATTACTGTGAGAAGTTGTTGTTGTGCTTGCTGCTGCCGCTGTTTTGAGTTATGTCGCCTTCTCGGACAGCAGCAGCCGGAAGGACACGCAGGACACACGAAGCACGGCCAGGCATGCCTCTGAAGCCTGTGCTTGGCTGCCTTTTGTTTCGCCAATGCCATTGTCCTTGCTGTTGTTATTTAATATTTTCTTTTTTCTCCTTTCTGTTTCCTACTCACTTCCTACTTATAAAGGCATATCTTGGATCTCTCGGCTGTCGGCCGTCGGCTCTCTGTGGTCGTCATAAAACGTTTAAAATAATTAAAATATTTCGAGCCACATTTATCACACACTGTGCCAGGGTTAGCTTGTAGCCTGAATGTAATGGCAAATATGCCGCATATCCTTTTTTATTTTCGCATTTACTTTGCTTTTGTTGTTGTTTTTTGGCTGCTGTCGCATGCCCTTTTATAACTAATTCTCTTTGTGTGTGTTCGTGTGTGTCCCCAGGGTCTCTATTCACTCATTGTTTTTTGGCCTTTGTATTTTTAGAAACCTTTAAATACAACTCCATAAAGAACAACAACAACAACGAGAGCAGCCGCAGCAGCAGCAGCAATCACCGCAAGCAAATCTCACAAATTGGGGTTAAATCTCTGCAGTGCCTGATAAAAATATACGCACACACTTGAAAGATGCTGCTCCTACCCCCGCCCACCCTCTATCTTTCCACTGCTCTCTTTGTCCGTACGTGCGTTTCTTTTGTTTACCCTTACCCTAGTTTTTCCAGCCCCTTCTCATTGTATTGCACCAAAAAAACAACAACAACAACAATGAAGAGTGAAATATAAAAAAAACAAAAATAAGAACCAGCTAACAGCTGGTTGCTTGTTGCTGCTGTGGCTGTGGCTGCCCCCCATCGCCCTGACCCAAGCCCCCCTCCTTGGACACGCACCCGCCCCCTGTCTTCTTGTGCGTGACAAATGCGTCGTGGTGCTTGTTACTCGTCATGTAATTGCTGCCAGAGCCGCGCAGCATGTGGTGCAACCGAGTTTTGGTCTGAGCTCTGCCTAACGCTTTGTGGTTTTTGCGCTCTCGAATATCCTTGAGTCAGCGAAACAGCTGCTGAGACATTGAGCACCACCCAATTGGATGCTTTTCCTATTATCCGCAAAAAGTGCATTGCAATGCTCGCTAAAGCCCTCCAGCTAAACACTGATCCACTACCGATCTTTTGCGTGTCAGAGCCATGCCTCATAGAATTCTACAGAACTGTAATGATTGACAAAAGGAACATATTCAACATGATTATGATGTTCGATGACAATGCAAGATTTGCGTCTCTTCGAATCAGGTAAAACTGATTTTTAGCTCGGCTGTTGTTTATGAAGCAAAGGAAAGAAGTAGCTGAAGTAATAATTGAATTTATATGTCGTCTCTATAAAACATGTTCAATCGTTGTCAGTTAGATTACAAGAGTTAAAGATAACATATATTTGCTGTATTAGGTCTCATACTCAAACTTTACAATGCTGCGTCGAATTGATGGGCAACTAATCGATAAATATCGATAAGTATTCATTTTTCAGATATTTTAATATTTTATGAACTTATTTCAGCATTGCGCATCATGTTCAAGTGAGAAAATATATTATTCTAAGCACACTATAAAAATCTACTTAACAAAATTAATTTCTTAGAACTTATGAAAAGATGTGAACTTATAGATGAAGTGAATTCCTATATTTAAAATGGTTTATACATTTCAAATCTATATTTTTTTATGCTCTGAAACCATTAACATTGTGTAATTCTACCTAGAAGATAACTTTTTAAACTATTCAGTTTCCATTCTAAAGCTCTCACTTCAGTCCAGGCGTAGCCTTTGTAAAAAGTGGGTAGAAGGAGAGCAAGTGCTTCTGTGTGAGCTTGTATATGTACATATGGTATTTGCTATGTATAGCATAGTATCATTGAAATAACAGCTCTGCTCAGGGTTCAGGGTATTTCCTAGTCCGACACCTCTGACTAAATCACTCAAACTTATAACAAAATCTTTTTAAAAGGTTTGATTTTCATTTACTTTAAGCTCTTCAAAACGTCGTCATTTTATATTTTTTCATAGAATTCTTCTTATATATCCTTTAATACAATAACATTTGATTTATTTGCAATCATTTCTTAAATTCTTATTGCGTTTAGCCTCACTACCCTGTTTGATCCTGGCATACCTTCAGAAATTAAACCAGAAACAGCTTGCATTTATTTCTTTATGTGCATTTTCTTTATGTAGAAGATTTTTGTTTCCCTACGACTTTCTTCCTGTTTATGCACTGCAAGCAAACGCATTTTATATTGAACTATAAAATCTCAGTTAGGGTTTATTGGCGACTTCCTTCATAAATCCATTAAGCCTACAACGCAGCTCGGGCTACGCGCGCCGCCATCTGTGGAAAATCCCCTATTGATGCGGCACGCTCTATTTGACTCATCAATCAAATGCCGTTGGCAGACTGACTGGGTTTCGATACCCTACTCATTTTCACACCTACCGCGCATGGATTTTCCTTCGGCAACCTCCCCTCTACAGTGAATCAATGAATATAAATGATCTGCTCGGTTCAGTGACCGATCCTGCGATGTTAACAGCATTGTTGCCCATGAACAATTTGTGCCCGACCCCTCGGCAAATGCGCCATGAAAATATTGTCTAAATATCTGTCGAGGGAGGGATGGGGGTAGGAGCTAGCCTAAATCTTTGTCCAAGCATCCTTGCACTTGGTACAATTTAATCAGCCGAAAAATGCCATGCATGCATCCCGTCAGTCCCTGCATTGTTGTTTAGGGGGTTGCAGCTACCCCTAAGCTCGACCTGCTGCTTGTTTACTTTTGCATGCGGAGGGACCAGCGTTAGCTCGTCGGAGACCCTTCATTCCGTTTCATGGACTTTGGGTATTTTATTGACTTTAGCCTCCTCCCCACACGAGTTGCCCGAACAAAAAGCAGAAAAAACACGAAAATTGTCCTAAAGAGATTTTCCCTTTTCGGGCCGCTTATCTCGCCTGCCTCTCCATCTCTGTCGCATTGTTGTTAGCCAAATGTTGGAAAATGTGTTTTGTACTCCCTTTTTGCTCTGCTGGGCCCGAGCCCGGGCAGTTTTTTATCCGGCCAGGCTAAGTGTAATGCATTGCACTTTGTAGCAGTTGCCGTCGCTGTCGCACACTCGAAAGTGAAATGAAGCTGAAAAATGCATTTGCACTCGCGTATGCAGTTTTTTCCACTCTACATAGTATGCCAAATGCAATTTTCGGGCAATTTGCGCAGCAATTTTCCGACTTTTTTCTACCTTTTTCATTTGCCGATGCTTAGTCACGTACTTACCGGATATAAAACTGATCTCGGAGAGCATAATCCATTTGACAGCAAAGTACAAATTTATTTTCAGATATTTGCCCACACGATGATGCAGCTTAATCGTAACATCTCGGGCATGATCCATTATGGTATCTGGCATATATGAGAACTGTACGGGCTCGCCAGAGAAGTAGCGTCCACCAATGCTAAAGAAGACTTTAGCATGCACAAAAACCTAAAAGTAGACGAAAAATTGAGGGATTAATAAAGAAGTGAAGAAAGAAGAAGAAACTAATAACTTGTAAATGTATTTAAATATATTAAATAGATTTACTTTGGCTAATATAAATTCAAGTATAAAAAATAATGGGCATAAAACTTTGGTTAAATAATAAAAACTAATTCACTATTTTGATAGACTATGCGTCCTAGTAGCAAAACTACTTTGAAAAGTATATATAATTATAAAACTAAAGAAAATCCTGCTCAACTTGTCATACTTGCCAAACATCAATAATATAGTTTAATAACGCCCTCGAGCTCAAATTGGCTTCGATAAATCATACGTGTTAGGGTCTTCTTTCCCTCTCACTCACCTGCACATCCTTGGTATACATATTGTTCGTATGCAAAACGATGGCACTGAAATTGCGCACCGTGTCGAATTCGAAAACAATTTCAACGGGTTTACCCAGCAGACCGGGCGTATCATTTCTCCAGCCAATCCATTCGTAGCCTAAAAGAATATCAAAGAAAAAAACAAAGCAATAAAATATCATATATGAAAGTATATTTCAATGAAATGTATCATGATTTTGCTGCCCAAAAAGAGAAAAAAAAAATCAATAGGCCCACCCGGCGGCCCATATGCTTCGGAGTGGCATGTAAAGCTATTTAAGCCAACCAAGTCAATCGCACTTTGGGGTGAAGTTTTTCGTAGCCACGAAAAAAAAAAATAAAGCAAACAAATGCGCACGGTAAAGCCCCACATGGGGGGTGAAGCCAGGGGAGCCTCATAACTAGAAATTATGGCCAACGCGACATTTAAGCCATTTCTTTCCACTCGTTTTGTTCGCATGGCCCTAATTTGCCACCACAGCGAGAAGGTTACGTGCGCGGCTTAGTTGCCCCAGGAAGCATTTGCGTCACGTTGCAGAAGTCATGCAATATTAACTGCAACAGACGACTCCGCTAACAAGCCCTGAAGTTATACAATTTCCATGTTTCAATACAGAAGCTCGTCCACATATCGATGCCCGGACATCATAATCATATTGAAAATTACCATTCAATAGTCAGCGATGAATAATAAAGGTCTGGCAAAATAATGCGCTAAAAACTTTTACACTAGATACGATTCGATATGTGTGTGTGTGTGTGTGTGTGTGTGTGTGTGTCGCGCCGACGACGACGACTGCATGTCTAATTGTCTGTGCGAACTTTTCTACTTAAATTCGCACAGCGCAAAGTTTTCAATAATTTCGATTATTGGCCATTTGCCAAAGCGCTAGCCAAATGGCAAAATAAAGCAAGTGTAACGGCTATGACCGACTGCACAATACTCGCTCAACAAGAACGGAAGAGTGCGACTTAAAGTGAGACTTTGAATTATTGTAGCTCTTCTACTTATTGTAGCTTCTTCTAAGGCTGGCATACCTGTGCCTTACCAGCCCAAATTTGTATTATGGAACTACTACAATATAAATATGATAATATATATATACTATAAAAAGGCTACAAATGGGTATAGTTTGAACGTGCTCAGGTATATAAGCCATGGTTTGCCTGTAGAGCGTCTTTAAACTTGAGTTCAGCTTCGTCTTGGACCAGCTATGCATAACTAAGTCTAAGTCTAGCTAAATTTCTAGACTATAAAGCCACACTAACTCACTGCACTGCTTGCAGCCAATATACTCCAAATAAATAGTAAAATATTGAGAATGAGAGTGAGAGAGAAAGAAGCAACGAGACTTGCGAAAATTCGCAGTTTGGCAGTTGCGAAGTTTTGCAGCAGCCGCCGGCGGCAGCTCGGAAATGAATGCCAGTGTTGCCATAAATTATCAAATATGCATAATGTTTACATTTTTACAGGCGCATAGTTCACAGGGTGGCTCAGTTCGGTCCGGTTCGCTTCGGTTGGATTGAGTGCGTTTCTGTATCCGGCCAAGTTTTGCTGCGACGCCAGCAAATAGTCCATAGTTATTATTATTTATTTTTGTTTATTGTGTTGTGAGGCAAATTATTTGCCAGCAAAAACTTTTGCTTGGCCGCGGCTCGGCCACGCCCTTGAACATGAGCCGTACGCCCCCCCTTTCGGGCCCCAGACATTGTTCAATGAAGTGAACTTTCGGCTTGGTCGCCCTGTTTTGGAATTTGCCTTATGCTTTTTCTGTCGGTGAACTTTTGTAATTATTTGATGTTAATCAGTTTTTTCTATTGCAATAAATCTTTGACTGTGTGTGAGTGTGTGGGCGAGCGATTTCAGCAACTGAAAACAGCCAAATTTTCGGGCTAAATATATGGAGAAAGTTTCCACTGGGTTTTTATAGAAGGCGAACCTTTGAAAATATAAAAAAAAGCCCAACCAACTTTTAGCCATTGCAAGTTTTGCTAAATACACAAAAGGCTTAACTTTTTATTGGGTGTGTTTTAATGAGCGAGGTTAGTCTAAGTGAAATATTAGATTATTTATGTTTCAGATATAGATTAATGCATTGGGAATATATCTAACTCAATTTATAAAGAGAATTCTGCAGTGTCTAATGTGCAAGGATGCTCAGTGAAAGAATTTATTTCATATTTGTGGAAGTTTAGTTGAGAATTATTTGTTGTTTAATTTCTTTGGTTGCTTGATTTCAAGTTAATTAAATAATTTTATAAATTTTTACTAAATTTATAGTCTAAGTTTTTCGTGTCTAATATAGAGATAAGGACTTTGTATCAATATAACTAGCTAGACTTGAGTGCAAAATTCTGTTGACTGCAATATGCGGAAACAGACTCAAATATTATTGTGTTTATTATTTAAAAGTCAAAAGTCAATGCAGTTTCTTTGCCCCGATTCTTCTTAAATTTTCAAAAAATCTTGCTACATTTTGAATGCTTTTTCTAAACTAAAATTTTAGGTCTACTTTAATTCGAATGACGATTGAGATTAGTCTCATATAATGCCATATCAAGTATTTGTATATGGCCAAATCGACTTACCTTTGCCAAAGCCGTGTATATCCGTGCGGAAATTGTCCTTGCCCTTCTGTCCGTCCACCAATTGACCCAAGCCGTCGACATAGCGATCGCCTTGCTCGTTGCCATCGTATGTCTTGTCCGAAAGATCCACTTCCATGCCACGCTGCACGCCTTTAGGTATGCTATACGAAACAATGCCCTCTGCAAAGAATAAATAAAAAGGAAATTAAATAAAGAGACGCAATTCGTGGAACCCAAAACTTTGAAAACCTTTCAAAGGTAACACGAGACGCCCACACGTGCATTGAGAATATATACAACATATATTTTTAGATATACGTATTAGTTCGTTTCGTTTCACATCACGTCATGTCACGTCACGACTCGTCACGTTTCGTGTCACGTGACACAGACAAACGAGCGACAAACAAAGCCTCGAATTTGTGTGTTTGTGTTGGGTTTTTAAACTGCGGTAAATTTTAAAGTTTTTCCCCCGGTGCAAAGCTGGCAACAACTTTTTCCAGCCTGCTTAGGGGTGGGCAACGGGGGAGTGATTGTGGGTGTGGGGCAGCGGATATTGAGTTACTTGAAACATAATTTCGCTTTGCGGCCACTTTTGTCTTTTGTCTGCCATTTGGTTTTTGCGGTTATTTTTAGCCAAGAGCGGATGGGGGAAGTTTACAGTTTCTGAATTGGGGACTCGAATGTAGGATGTGTGTGCGTGTGTGTGTGTGTATTTGGCTATAGTTTTTCAATGTCAAAGTCACAGTGGCTGACACACAACAAAAAGAACTGAGTCATGGTTTCTGTGGTACAATTTATAAAGTGTTTTGATGTTTGCTCAAGGATTGTTCCAGCTTAAACACAACAATAAAAAGGGAAAATAAACACGTGTTAGTTAAGGGCTTAAACAACAAACAACACCTGACGCTAATTACCTAGAGATAAGTATGTACGTTCCACGGCTACAAAACAATTACATTTGTATCGAAAAAACAAGAACAAGAACAACAAGAGTTCGGGTTGCCAGGGCACTCAGAATAATTACACACAAAGCTCAAACAGGCTGGCCAGGGTAGTGTAGGGTAGGGTAGGGAACAGCCTGGCCTAGCCAGGCTAGGCTAATTTACTAGCACTTCTATTTACACAGCTGGGCTCGTGGCACACAGGACAAAACACAGTCAAAGGCATTTTCCAATAATTACCAAAAATCACATAATTATACATAATTACGAAGCAGAAAGCACGAATCGAACTTGGTCAGACAATTGAGTATGGCAACTATGTAAATATGTCTTGGCTGAAGCACTGAGGGTAGCTTCATATTAATTATTATTTAATTTATTTATAATGTGTGGGCAGTTAAACAACAGCAGCAAGGGATATAGGAGAAACGCCACACTTAATTACAGAAATTAGGGCAAAGTCCTTGTCGCGGCCACTTAAGCACAGCGAGCGAGAGATAAGCCTTCATTAAACAAGTACACGACACATCCACACATATATATATATTTATATAGTGTATATAGTATATAAATGGCATATGGGTTATTTAATTAACTGCAAAGACATTTAAGGCAGCGCGTTTTACAATTGCGTCGCGACATCTTTCACGCAATGCCCACATGGAGGATGAGGTTGGGGCAACATCCACTTTAGCCCTGTTATTCGCGTGCTCACATGCGATTTTTATTTGCGTGTCGAGTGAGCGAGAGACAAGATGAAAACTGCCAAAAAAAAACAAAAAGGAAAGGAACAAAACGTAGTCCTCGCAGTGCGTGCAACGGCCCCAATAACTGTAGGTGGAGAAAACAAGCCGAAATCGGGCAACTACAATACACGCTACACATATATATATATATATATATATATATATATATATATATATATATATATATATATATATATATATATATATATATATATATATATATATATATATATATATATATAAATTTATATGGAATGTAATTTGCTTCCCTTTTTCTGGGCGTCACGCAAACGATGTCTGCGAACTTTTGCTGATGAGTCAAATTGAGCAGCAGTTGAATGAATAAATGAATAAATAGATACTTAGCTGCTTGGCGGAACAGTCAACTTGCGGCTAAACTACAACATTTTCGGTCTGAGCCATGGCTGAAATTGTTTTTTTTTCTGGGTTAGCAGATAAGCAAAAAGTTATCAAAACTGGACTAGAACTGGGGATGTCTTAGCAAACTGGAAAGATACGCAGAGGCCACGTTAAACTCATCTTTCTTTGTAGTTTGGCTATGTTACATTAAGCGAAAGTTATCAAATGCAAGTGGCACAGAAATCTAGAAGTTATCGAATAGAGATTGGACTCCGAATATGTATAACAACTGCCAATTGCAGAAGTGCTTTATATAAATGAAATTTTATACAATTAAAAATTTTAGTACAAGGTGACCCAATAAGAGTGATATATTTTATAAAAACTATAATAAATCATTTATTTAAGCTATAGATAATGTGAAGCTGTTCAAATATTAAGCAAACCTTGCCATTTAATCCTGAATCATCTTAAGCTCAAGTGTGTCGAAATTAATTAAAAACTGTAACAAAATGACGACTGCTGCCATGCAATGCAGGCAGTTGAAATGTTGAAATTTGGTAAATGAGTCAGCTCAGCACTGTGGTTAATCGATTGACCACGATGACTATATGGACTGAAGCAATGTCAAGTGCTCGAAAACTTTGGAAGAGCATGATCACAGCATTAAAGGCAATGTTGCTGTAATTAGAGCGCATTCATTGAGCCGAGTTATTTCATATTGAACATAAAACTTGATGCACTGCCAGCTGTGCCTGTTATTAATTAAAAATAAATTTAACTTTAATACAAAATAAGAAAACACTTAATATTTTAAACTAAATTATTTAAATTTTAAATAAATTTTCTACTGCGCTAATGTGTTTACTTTGCACATATCGAAATTCATTTTAGTAAAGAGTCCCACATCCTGATCAGCAATCAGCCTGAGCAGCTTAGCCTGTTTAGCGCTCACAACGCACTCGATTTCATTTATAAGCCACACTAGCTGATTACAAAGCTAGTTAATAGCCGTTTTAGCATGTTATTCGATTTAATCTTCGATTTAAATGCCAACCTACACTCATTTCTCATTTCTCATTTCGTTTTCCACACAACTATTTCACACTCTTAACCAAAGCAGCTGCCACAGTAAGCGCACCTACACAAAGACCATCGATTAAAGCTCAACTTTCAATTTACATAATGAACAACAACAACAAAAATCTTTGGCTAAAACGCTCATAAATTATGCAGCACTCATAAATCTAGAGCTCAACGCTAATCAGTTTGGTGCATTTATAATAAAAAATACAAAATACAAAATAAAAAAAATAAAATGCACTTTAGCATAGTGGATAAAACGCTAAGCCGAAAGGGCTAAGCTTTTGTTAAATCGAAACAAATTTGTATTTAGCTCGATGTGAAATCAGAGTGTGTCACTTGCCCCGAAGATAATCTGCAGCCATGACGTGACCATAGTTTGCCCCGCCATCTGCCCCATTTGTTGATGCCGGCGCTTCCAGAGCGAGAGGAAAGACAGAAAACCTGGGTGCGGCCGCTGCCCGTGTAGGTGTGTCCATTGATTTGCATTTAAAGGCTGAGCATTGGCAGTCGAGTGCCAGAATTTATAGCCACAATTTATAAACAATTATGATTTCGAACTAAATGTCTATCGAGCGCGATAAAAGTCCAGCAGAGTTTTGTCAATGCGCTCGTTACTTGGCAGCTTTATTGATTTCCTTGTCTGGCACTTGTCTAGACCTCCCATAGCCCACGACAACTTATCTCATTTAATTTGCATATGAAATGTGCTGCGCTGTGTACATCTAAATTCCCCATAGCAAATCACAATGACATGACCGGCCCCATTTGGGGGGCGGTCAGCTTGCATGTCTGTGCGGCAGACCCGATCCCACTGCCATAGCCCAGCTCCCTAATTCCTTGGTAGCCATGGAACGCAACCACTAAAGGGCGTGTGCATAGTTTTGACCCCAACACAAATGGCGCCAGTTATCGGACGGGCCCCCCTCAAACTCCAGGCGCACATTGCGTTAATTTACGGAATAATTTCGACTTCCGCGCTTCGGCTTAATGCCGCTTGTTCCCCCCAGAGGATAGCCCAAAAGCCAACCTGGTTCTGGTCAAACAAATTGACATTAGGCGCGCGTTGTTGTTGCTATCGTCGACTACCTGGAAATTATAGAAAAATTTGTTTGTCCAGACTAGTTATAGTTGTTGTTGCTGCTCGTGCACTACTTGACAATTGCGTGCAAACATCGACAACAGTCAGCCAGACGACAGCAACAGCAACAGCAACAACAACGAGAACAACTCGCGCTGGTTGTTTGCTGTTTTGGCTTGTCGTCTGCATAGTTTCTCAGCCCGTCTGGATTTCGATTTGGTTTCGGTTTCTGGCATGGGCACAGCCAATGTCTGCACGCGATATTTCTTCTTCAGGTTTTCCTACTTCGTTTTTTTTTCAAGTACATTTCGCATGTTGCAACCAAGAGAACAACGACAACAAATCAACATTGCGTGGTAGCTCATGTGTTGGCCAAATGTAAAGCAGCTCGAAGGTCTCGAAAGGTGAAGGAATAAGAGAAAAACACAGGCGCAGTCGTTGCCTTGATTGGATTATGCGGTTTGACTAATACGCTGACCATAATGTCATGTTTTCCTTCAAGTTAAACTTAAGTATATGCAAAGGCTTAGCCTTAAGAATTGACTTGATATAAGTATAAATGCGAACTTTGGCAACAAACAGAAAATCTGCTTTGCTAGCTAAATGACTTAAGCCCATAGCCAAGAGCAGGCCAAGCCTTATAAGCAAAAATGTTCGCATAGTTTGTTGCCATGGTATGCCGCATCTTAAGCTATGCTAATGCACACACACACTCTATGCTAACTACACACTTAAGCCGCTTTGGCTGGCCTAATAGACAGCGACTAGGCTGAGGCCCTGGGCACTCCTTGTGAGGCGGCATTGCAGCGATGATAAATTAACGCTGACACTAAAACTCTGTTAGCCTTTCCGCGCTATCATTGCTCATGTCGACTTTTTATCGCACTCGTTTAAATTCGCCTCTGGACAGCAGCAGCAGCAGCAGCAGCAGTAGAAGAAGAAGAAGAAGAAGGAGACTTACCTTCCCATGGACAGCCGACGATCTCGGCGCGCAGGCAGACGGTGCGATCGTATTGACCATATGGATATATGCGTATCTTCGAGGCGAATATAATCGGCTGCAGAGCGTTCTCCACCTCGCTGTACGTATTGATGTTGCCCGGCAATATCTGTGCAAATGAATGAATGGAATGGATGGGATTGGGTTGAGATTAAGCTCGTAGTCAATGGAAAGAATGAGGTCTTACCTCCTTGCCCTGTGTGTTCTTCCAGCGCTGCCATTTGTCGAAGCCCGGTCGCCAATACTCGAGCACATAGGCCTCGGTGTACTCCTGACCCTGACCTTTGCCGAAGCGACCCTGCGTCCGTATGGCGGTTATCACGTGCGTCTGCAGCAAGTCCACCTGCAGATATTCCTTGAGCGCATTGGATACCATGTGCTTGGGGCACCAGGCACCGCCATTATTATCGGTTTTCAGTCTGCAAGAAGAAAAGAGTAAACAACTTTATTAATTAGCCGCGTGCAAAACGGTAGCTGCGCGAGCAACCAGTTGCGCAGGAGTTACGCCTGGAAAATTTTTATAAATTAATTGACATTAAGCGTTCGGCACCACACGGCGTTGGTGCCTCACGGACCGCAGGCCGTAGTCAAAGCCAGCTACACAGCCTTAGCCACTGACGTTTGCGGCCCCAAAGGAGGGGGCCCCAGGCCACAACTGGAGCTGAAGCTGGAGCCTGGCGAATGCCATGGTGGACGTTTGTCTGGCAGCTCGTCTCGTTCGTTAAGCTGTTGCGGTTTTCGACGCAGCAGGATGTTGTCTATGTAATTAAGGATTAATTTAAGTTAGACACAGACGCCCGGACGGCACTGAGTGTGTGTGTGTGTCTCTGGCAGCCTCTCTGCTTCCGCCCCCCTCATGCCACTTTAATCAATTTCGCCTTCAGCCTCGCTCAGCCTGGTATTGATATGTTAACCACTACAAATACGTTTTTCGGTTTATATTTCAATTAAGTTTTACATGCTTGATTGCATTTTGGGGCCTTAATGTTTGCCCATTATTCATCGACTGTGACTAGGCCTAGACCCCTCTGCTTGACTCCAGCCAGCATCTGCTGCCAGTTGCTGCTGCTGTTGTTGTTGTTCTTGTTGTTGTCTTTCGCAAATTGCTTCATTTTCTTGCCAGCTGCTGGCTGTACCTGTGCGAGCAGGTTATTGAATTTGATTGCAATATTTATTTAGTGGCCGACATGCGTTTAATGCATTTTTGCAATTTGTTATTTATATATTTATGTGTGTGCGTGTGGCGTGTGTGCAGCGACTGCAATTAGTAATATCTTCCGCATCAATTGAGAGGCTTTAGCAATTTTGTGTGTTTCTGTAGTCATCAAGTGGCCCTTTTGAATGTTAATTAAGGTCCAGAAGGGACTCTACTGACGGACCACATAAAGATAGTTTTGAAGTTTTGCTTAGCAGAATTTTTATAATATTATATAAGCGAAGGTTTCCTAATGAAATTCTCATTTATAAGAAATCTATTTGATTATATAATTTTATTATTTAAGCAACAATCATAACGAGCTGGAAATGTTTCACTTTATGCATGTACTTTTAATATATTAACTGTAATGAGATGGTTGTCTGATTTGGAAACTCAATTGCAGCAGTTGGAGGACCACTACGCTCAGCTCAACGCTTCCACTGCCCAGATCCAATAAATCTCCACACTTTATAAGACTGAATATACATTCCACACATATAAACTCTAACTACAAAAGTGTCTAAATTATTTTGCTCTCATAGACAAAACGCAATATACTCTTCTCGCTTAATGAACGAGTATATTCAGAACCGTCACAAATGCCTTAAATGCTTCATTGCATAATATTCTCTTGCCCGCAAGCACTGTGTGTGGCTTATAACACTTCCCGGCCATTACCGACTGCAATTACTTTCAAGTGCAGAGATCAAAGTTGCTTTATTAAAAAAAAAAGGAGCGAAAAAAAGCTGAAAGAGCTCCCACAGCTGGGTGTGCAAAAAAAGTACAGAAAAAGGTCAATTTAATCATCATAAAATTGCTTAGATTTTCTCTCAACCGCCTCCTCGCTGGGGCAGTAGCTCTTGCGCAAATAACCCACAGGCAGAGCAGAGAGCAAATCGGAGTGAAATACGTATAAACATCATTTAAAATGCTAATATCCGCAGTTATGTGCATTTCAACTTGACTTTAATTATTGTTATTGCCAAAGTTAACAATCTGCGCCGTCGTCGGCTGCTCATTTCGAGCGGCTGATGGACTGACTAACTGCTGCCTGCCGGGCACTGGACTCGACTCGGACTTGGACTGGCTTTGGCTTCTAATCAAGCGCCTTTTGCTCTCTCTCTCTCTCCCTCTCTCATTCCCTTTCTGCTTTGTTTTTTCTTTAATATGTAAGAGGTTGTAAATTTAATGGCCCGACGGCCGCTGGTCGCTGGGCGAGGTAATGAAAATCAAACAGCGCCAACTGTCATTAAACTAATCTTTGTAATTCAATAGCTACAGACGACCGACCAACATGGACAACGTCAACTTCAACGTCAACAGCATCAGCGTTCATGTTCGCATCCTGTTAGCCCTGCGGCCGCTTAGGGCTCAGATCTCACAGATCTTGGGGCCTTGGGCGGGCGCTGCCGCCGCCGCTCAGTAAGCAAATGCGCGTGATTTGTTTTAAGTGCACGGTTTTTTCTTCTTCTTCTCCTTTTTGTAATGAATTACTTTAAGTTCGTTGCGAGCTGGGGCTTTTGGGCTAGTTAGCTGCCTGGTTAGCTAAGTGCACGGCAGCCACAAATTATAATGCTGCCTGCACTTTTGAACTTTGCAGCATGGCTCTGGAACTTTAGTTAAGCAAATTGCACTGCGCTTGATTGGACTTGCTGGGTGGCAAGAGAGAGGGAGAGGGGGGAGGGAGGCAAACAACACGGAAGAAAAAGACAAAAGAAAGTTTCAGCTAGTTTGAAGAGTTGATTTCGCTATGCAGCAGTCATTGGGTTAAACTAACTCGAGTTGGTTAAGGTGAAAGGCTGCCAGCGAGTAAGGCTTTACCAAGAATATTTCACAAAAATTTAAGAATGTGCAAATACGTGAAAAAAGCATGGAAAAGGTCTTTCAATTTGAGTTAGAGAGTGAAATGATTTTTGCAAAATATTATTAAGTGAAGAAGGAGTTTGGCTCTTAGATAAGTCTATTGCTGTACTAAGCCTTGTTGGAGTGAATGAAAATATATTGCAAAAAGACTTCTCACGCAGAGCACTACTATTACTATGAACAGCCGAATGCAGCTTAATAAAATCCTTAAAAAGAAATTAATTCTAATGTGATTGTAATTCTCTTCTTTGTATTGTATTCTAAGCGAAAAGTAGGAATATTTCTATTTTTTAAAGGAAATAATAGCTCTGCAGTTGGTTTATATTTTGTGTAGTTCAGCACTATTAACTATTAACTATTTAAATCTACATAAATTATGAATAAATTGTGGCTTAAGCAATGTAGTTCAAACCTACATAAATCAAATCTCAGCTGAAACTGAACAAATCAAAAACTTCAAAGAACAAAACAAATCAAAAACCTCAAACCAATTTCATACTTAAAATTGTGGTAAATCTCTGTGGAGATAACTCGCCAGGAGTAGCATAATAAATACATTGCTTCAGTTGGCATTAAATTTCGAGTCACTTAGCTGCACCACATTGCGCTGTCAATCCGACGAGCACCAGCAGAAACCACCAGGCACGACCACTCAGGTGAGTCAGTCGGCTGCCATTGGCCAACAGCTAAAAGCCCGCAGAGTTGGACAACAACAAAAAGCAGAAGAAAAAAACATATCAAATGCTGTGTGCAGACCTTAACCCCAAGCCCTGAGCTGAGCCCAATTCCCGACATTGTCTTTAGCTTTGTGTAAGTTCAGCTTTACGCGCGCAGCTCTTTAGTAAAAATTCCAGTTAATCCGAGTTGGACAAAAACAAAAAGCAACTGAAGAGCGGCAGCGGGAGCTAAAAAACTGTATATATATGTGAATGTACATATGTATTTGTGTATGTATATATATATATATATATATATATATATATATATATATATATATATATATATATATATATATATATATATATATATTGTTTTGTTTATCTCAACGTGCTCATCACGCATCGTTTTGTGGTTTTACTTTAGTGCCGCCATAAAGGGTTAATGTTAATGATGCCTTTGTGATGTGTGTCCGTCTCTCCATCTGTCTGTCTGTCTGTTTGTCTCACTGGCAGCCAGCCCTGCACTTGAGTGTTTTTTAAGTGCATGTCTATAAACGCAGACGCAGCGAATTATTACAGAGAGCAAAGCAAGAATCTGTGGCAAGTATATAAGATGCGATGTTTGCATTGATTTTGCCGTAACTCACGTGGTAATTGACATGTTTATGGTTTGAATGAGTGCTTTACTTTATAGAGATATAGACTGTAGTATGCCCACTGATATCCTATACTAATTATACAGCTATGCAGCGCTTGATGGTGTCATCAATCATTTGCAATGAGCCAACGCTGGGGCGATTGCAAAACTTCCGCCCCAATCTTTTGACCCGCATTGCCTCACACTTCCCCATACGTTGGCCGACGCATAAAACTTCAATTCAAAAGAAAAATGCGTCAATAAAAAGTAAACAAAAAAAGCGAGAAAAACCTCAAACTAACAGAAAGAAATCACTAAACTTGTCTAGCCAGCTGGCAAATGCATTCAGTTCAGTTCAGTTCAGTTCAGTTGAGTTTAGTTTCTGTGCTTCTGCCCTTTGCTTGAACCGCCTTGTGAACCGGTTTGCGGTTTGCATTGAAATTGCATTTAATTAGTAAGGGGGACTAGAGGGAAAAGGGCAGCTATTAAACGGCTGCTCGTGCTGTGCTGCATATTCATGAAGCGATTCCGAACAGATTTTCCCCAAAACCCAAATCCGATATCTCTTAAAGCGCGCTAGCTGAACACTGAATACAAATATATATATATCTCTCAGATATGCAAAAACTTTACTTTTTATTTGTTTGGTATTTTGATGATGGCGACAACTGTTTGTGTCATAACATAAATTTGTTTTTGTTTTTGTTTTTGTTTTTGTTTTTCTTTTAGTTTTTAGTTTGACGCTTCAAAGATTTCGAATTTCGATTTTATAGACTCTCGGTCTTATCGCACTAATGAAGTTGTCTACTAAAGCTGAGCAATTAAACGAACACGCTGCAGAGTTCATAATAATCTCTGTAGTAGGAGAATGATGGAGAGAGAGGGGCTGAGAGAGGGAGAGCGAGAGGGAAGCCCTGGCAGTAGCTGCGGCAACTGAGGCTTAAGTGCGTGCAAAGCAGAGAAACTTCTCCCAATTGGGCAATAAAAGAACAGTTAAAGATACATTGACTAAGTAAAGAAGTGTCAAAACTAAAATAAAATATTTATACTTAGATAAAATCTTATTCGTATCATCATTCTTGGATCTAGAGATCAGTCTGAACTCTTTAAATTTTATACATTTTGTTGATCTTAAAACTTTTTCTTATTAATTTTTTCTTAATTGCCAAAAAATTTGTATTTGATTTATGTAAATTTAATATATTAACACTCAAACTCACCTTGCATGTTGTGGCCCAACGAAGCCCGTATCGTGGGCTGAGCTAGCTGTGATTTGAGCATCTGTAATTGCGCCCGATTCCATGCCCAAAGGCACATTGCATGTAGCTGCAAAATAAAAGAGAGGGAAAATAGAAAATCTTAGAAAATCTCAAAGAAACAACTTTAATTAATGATGGATGCGCTTTGCAGCTCGCATGGACCGCAGCGACGAGCTAAAAGTAAATTTAGCTATGCCAAGTGGAGCTGGGGCAACGCCCATAAAATCTATCAAAATAAGTCAAGCGTCAATTTGACTTTTTTGACATTTGAACGAAGGAGATGGCGGCTGGATGTGGGCACGCCCAGTGCCATTTATGTCGGCTTTGACGGCCAGTGTATGTAGGTAGAGGTAGGGCCTATCACTTTCCCATACGGCTAGAGACTATCTGCTTTTTAAATAAGGCAAACACTTAATCATTGCCAAAGTCAAGCCAAGCCGGGCAGAACGTCAACTACTTTACTTAATTTATTGCCTACCGATTGCATTTTGCAGACCCCATCCCCAGCTGGCCCCAGCTCTAGCCAGCCTTTTGATGTGAATTGAAGTTGAGGCTGCAGCTGGAGCCCCCGCCGCCACCAACAGATGTCTAGCTGGCTGTCCGACTGGCCGACTGTCTGACTGCCTGCTGACATTTTCGCCAGAATCAACACTGATTTGACATGACTTTTGTTGCGCACAGGCACAGCATGGACCAGCTTCCAGTTACCAGCTCAATATACCGACTGCATTGCCTCCTGCCCAAGGTGCGTGCATTCGTTTAGAAGTTTATAAATAAACACACACACATACACGCAGAACCTGGACGAATCGCTCTTTGCATTCGCACTTGATTGCATTTGATAGCTGGCAATGCTAATGGGAACTGAAAGCTGCTCTGCAAAACTCTGAAAACTGAGGCTGGGCCGAGATCTAGGACCGAGTCGAGTCGAGTTGAGTCGAGTCAGCTGGGTTCGGGTCAGAAGCCATTGCGTTGCCTTCAACTGCATATTGCAAGTGTATTCATTTGGAAAATTGTTGCATGTTTTGCTAACTCAACTCAATGTGTCTGGCACTGCAACAACAACACGAAGAACTTGGTGCAACTAAGGCACTTCCTCTTGCTTATTTGCTTATGTGTTTTTATTTTGGGCGAGGCGGAGGGGGGATTAAGGGTCCAAAGTGCAAATATTGAAGGCAGTCTAGAAGCGAAGTAGTATTGCCTTCGAACATGTTTATAAATTCGTATTTATGTATTTGGCTTGCTTGATTAACTATAAATATTATGGCTTAGATTTGATTTACTAGACCAGAAGACAAAGACAGCCAGAGACGCCTCTGTTTATGCAATACGACAGCTGAAAGTTGGCATGAAAACTTGAGGTCGACTCCAGGAAAATGTACATAAATAGCAGATGCAATAGAAAACTAGAAAACTGGGAAACTAGAAAACTTATTCGCAAAGCTCACAAGATAAACTATAAAATAAATTAAATTCATTTTCTTTCTCTCTCTCTTTACTTTTCATTTCAGATAGAACGAAGCGAAATTCATATGAAAATGTTGAGGTATGTAAAACAATTTAATTGACTCAATCAAAAATATATAAATGAATTTATAAAATATTTAATAACAACTTTTTAGAGCATAGTTAATGGTAAAAGTAGTGCGACTGAGCTGAAATTTAGTGAGAAATATTTTGAAGCAAGTTAAAATCTAAATATTTAATTAACATTTTTTTATTAGTGGATATAGGAAACTGAACTGAAATTTAGTCAAATATTTTTTTTTTATAAAAAAGTTTTTACCAGAAAATTTATTAGAAAATTGTTGAATTTCTTCATTAAAATTATTTTTTACTAATAACATATTTTTATTATTAATATTAATAATATTATTACATTTTTATATGTGCTACACAAATTAACAATTTTATTTCAATGGCTCAACCTTTTAGCTTCTCTGCGAGTATAATCCATAGCTGCATTCTCCAAAATTATTTTCTTTTCTTTTCTGTACTAAATACATATGATATGTCTGTATGTATATGTGTATGTGTGTCTGTTTGTATGTGTATTTATGGCATTGTAATGCTAGCGCATTTGCGTCTTAGACGTTTGCTTTGAAAGTCTTCCCATGCCGCTTAGCTTTTGTTCAGTCCATCAGGCAGTCTTCACAATGTCCCCAGCGGCCTGTCCTCATATCAGCATAGAAATTTATGAGCCGCTGACATGCCAGGGCCATTCAAAGTGGCCATAATCCTAAGTTAGCAGCGACCCCAACTACCAGCTACCATTGCTACTACCACAGTATGGCTTCATTAAGCTACGGCAACTACTGTGTGTGCGTGTGTGTTTGTATTGGAAATTTCTGCACAAAAGTTTAGAGGCTGCATAAAAATGTCCATATGCCAATTAATGAGCAGAAGAGATAGAGCTTGGGCTGAGGCTGGGGCTGGGGCTGAGTCTGTGCCTTGTCAGATGGACGCCCCATGGCGAGCTGGCCAGAAGCCACCAACTGTGCCGCCTGTCGCTGCCCCAGAGAATGATGAGCCACATAAAAATGTGCTTTCAATGTCAATTAAAATACATTTTGCTTGAACTGCAGCAATCCCCCGTCCAAGCGCAGTCCAAGTGCCATTTGAATCAAATGAAAATAAAGCCATTTTCGACTTTAATGATGCCAGCAGCGGCAAATTGATAAATGTGCGCACCTTTTGGCTGGTCAGAGCCAAGAGTTCACTTAGTTTGATTTGTCAGATAAAACGATTCGACGTCTACTCACCAATATCGAAAGCAGCAATTGCTGGCGTATTGAGCATTAAACAGCCGCTGGCAATGATCAATGCCAAGAGGCTAAGGTTCCAGTTGCCATTGCCATTCCAGTTTCTTGTCGGCCGAACGCGACTCTGGTCTGATATCGATGACAATGATGATGGGGATGTTATTGTTGTTGATATTGAGCGGGAATAGCTAGAGCGAGGGGAGCTGGAAAGGCACTGGCGGGAGAACATTTTGTAGCTAGATTTGTTTAAACTCTTTGCTGATAAACTGTGCGTCATTCTGCTGCGAAAAGTTGATAATGGATAGATATTGGCCTAGAGATCTGCAAGAGAGGAAACAAGAGAATTATGTATTAGTATTTAATATTTTGTTTTAAATTTAAATATATTTTATTTTAAAAATAAATTTGAATATAAATTGCTTATAGTTTGTACTAATAATGTTCTTCTGTTTATTGCCTAAATACACGCCTTTCTATGCAATTCTCAACAATTTAAAATCAAATAAATTCATACTTTGTATACAAACTCCGTTCTTTTTACTTAAATTTCTGTAAAAAAACATATTTCCATTACAATGATTGGTTAAGAAAAAACCCATTTGCGCCCTTCTCTGCAATTCTCAAAGCCTGTCTAATTGCATTTGTAGCTTGATTAGATGTTCCTGACAGTTGCCAACTTTATCTCAAGCTCGTAAACAATGGCAGCTCATTTCAGCCAGGCGCCTTTCTATGCGCTTCTCATCACCGACGCACACTCATTCAGTTTACGTATGCGCGGCTCTCGGTGCAAGCCGCTTTCGCTTCTAATTAGTTTTGCTTAGGGTAGTCGCCGACGCCGCCCACATCGCAACTCATTAAAATTAAAAGACATCAAAAGAAATTTGCAAACTAAACACAAACATAGAGGCGGCAGCAGCAGCAGCAGCGGCAGCAGCTGTTGGACTGCGCCTAGAATGTCCTTTTGCAGGTCCTGCGACTAGCTGAGCTTGGCACGTTCGCTCATCTGCTGCCGCCTTTTGTGCTACCTTTTGCCCTTTTTTCTAGCTTTTTATATATATTTTGTGCCGCACGCTTTGCATAAACTAAATAAATTTCTTGGCCGCCCGCCTTACGGCCATGTCATAAAGTGGGCTGACTTGGATTTTGGTCCGTCCACAGCTTTTGGGGGCGGGTCTGGGCAGGGTGTCTGTTGGCAGTGCAGCTTCTGCTTTAAATTGCTGCGCCAGCTGACGGGTTTGGGTCTATGATGCGGCTGCTTCTTCTTCAACTGTAAGCCAGCGTTAAATTAAAGCGGAAACTGGCTTGTGCCGTCCTGCACTGAGGAGAGATGGAGTGCTCGCCTGTGACTAGGCAGTCAACATGTTTGCTTTTGGCCGCTTTCTATGGCTCACATATCTCTGCCCCAACTGCTGCGTCTCCGGCTCTGGCAAAATTGTTGCAAAATAATGTTAAATGAAAAGCACAAAGTCATTCAGGCAGCCACACAGCGTCAGAGCGAGCGAGTGGACGGGCGGCATTAGGTGGGCTGGCTTGGGCACTCGCACATACCGCCGCATCCGCTGACGACGTGTCGTCCCCCTCCGCGGCTACACTTTTTGCTGGCCGGCTTCCTCCGCGTCATCGTCACGCACATTCACTTTGCATTCATTCAACTCGAAGGCGAAGTCGTAGTTGTAGTCGTGGCTGAAGTCGAAGTCGCAGTGGAAGCCTCTGTCGAAGACCAACGTCGACAGCTCTCGTCGTTGTTGTTGTTTCGGCTTTTTGGCAGCAATTGAGTTTGAGATTCATTCACAGTTAAAGCCAAATGATGCGATAACCAAACGTGCTTTCTAATTCAGCAGACAGCCACAGATTGCACAGAGAACCATTCAGACAGCCAACTGAAGTTAAGAGTCAGTTAAAGCTCAAAACAAAACTCAAGTGACTGCTATTTTCCTATCTGGCAGAGCTCTGCAGCTACCTATGATAGATGCCTTTCAGACAGAGAGAGGCCTACCTGAAGGTATATTGTAAAGTTTAGGGTTAGCTCTTAAGGTTCTAAGATCTTGAAATAGACTAGGCTTAAGGGAAACTTCTCTCTTGTTCTATCTGGTTCCCTTGGACTTTCCTTCTCTGAGCAAGTCAAACTTTCCTTCATGCATTTAGACATTTTCCTTTATATCTTCCTTTCTTCCGTAAAGTCATCCATCTTTCGAGCTGCCTCCTGTAATATTACCAAAACTTTACTTTGGCATATTTATTTTTGCATTCCTCGATAGCTAACGAGATCCTCGGCTCAATTTACGTGTAGCCAATGGCCACGCTGTGCTCCTCCTTCGCTGATGTTTATCTAACAAATGTGTCCATTCTGGCTGGCAGAGCTGGCAACCTGAGCAACCTTATCGACTGCCTGATGACTCCTGCACGGCCAACAAAATATATCCCCACCAAGTGCATGCATGCAAAAAATGGGAAATGGGCAACGTCATGTGGCAATTTGTCACGCCGAGGCAGCTGCTGTTGCTGCAGCAGATACAGCAACACCCGCTCCGAGACGACTCTGTGTGTGTGTTGGTTTTTCCCTTGACTCTTGTCAATAAGTCAGCGCTTAATTGCTCATCTTTCAACGTCGCAGGGCGCAGGTACTTCGACTCGGCCCTAGCGGCAGCCTTTGACGCTCGACGCAGCCGAAACAAATTAGAAAATTCTCAACTGCAGCAGGGAAAGACACAATGAAGAACGTTGCCTTCAGGCATAACCAACTGTGTAATGCCTATTTACAGCTAAGAGTGGAATCAGTTTTAGTTAAACAGAGAGTTTTTTTATCGAGATCGGCCTTGACTGAAGAGATTATCGAAAGTTGCGCCTGGATTCTGTACACTTTTAGGGTTTTATTACACTTGAAGTTACCAGACGTAGATCTGGTTGATCTGATCTACGATTGATAATATGTTGTACTAACTCTAAAGTTGTAGAAGCTAGAGTTTCTCTTAGCTTACAAATTTCAAGTCAATTTAATAAAGTGCAAGCGAGCCTAAATGATGAAAATTCTAAATTTTTAGAGTTTGCCAAATAATTCTAAGACCCAATTACATAAAAGTAAAAAGAATCTGTTGAGTTCTCTAAGCTCTCAATATTTTTTTTATAGATTTTAACCTAAAGTTAGCCAAAGCTAAAAAATAAAACAGAAATATAAAAATTACAGTCTGCAGATGGAGACCCCATAAAGCTAATAAACTCTTCTTGCCTCGTAAGTGCGCATAAAAAGCAACTGCTTGACAAATGCTGCCTGTCATAGTTTTAACTGGCTGTGCTTCATATGCGCCAGAGCAGCCAGCGCAGCCGCAACGATGCACTGAAATAGCGATCTACGAATCCAGCGATCTAGGTATCCGGCAGCCGCCTCCTGCTGCTGCTTGCTGCCCGCTGCCTGCCGCACAATGTAGGTTAAATTAATAGTGACACTCGCTCTGGAGCGAGAGGAGCGCGTGGCAATGCCTTCTGGTTAGCCAGTTGGACGTTGTTGCACCTGGCGGCGCTTTGAGTGCTGCGAGCTGATGCTTGCCACGTTTTGTGGCAAATACGTGGCGCGCTGTTTGTTTTTCATTTTTCGTTGCAGCGCGCGAATATTTCATAAATTGAAATGTACAGTTAGTTAATTACACGCTCAATTGGCTCTAAAAGTGGCATTAGGCCAGGCGCTCAGACCCGAGTGGCTGCTGGCAGAACCAGCCTAGCAATTTGAGCTCAGCGACTGCATTTTTAATGGTTGTCATAAAAGATTTATCGCCCAATGGTCAGCCAACTTTAGCGCATAGAGGCGTCAGCCGCATATACTCTCTGTACACTTGTATATAAAGTCAATTCACAGTTGGCCTGTCGATGAAATTGTGATATAATAGCCGCTTGCAAAACCAGCTGCAGCAGCGCAATCAGTGGGAAAGGGTCATGGTTCGATGGAAACTAAATTACTTTTAGATTTTGCAATAAACAAGCGGAGTTAAAGGAACTTAAGATGGATAGAAGTATATTTATATACAGTTGAAGTAGTGCTCTAGTGGAGTATGCCCAACTGGGATATACCCTAACCTACTTCTGGAGTGAAAATAGCTTAGCATAGAAATTTGGAACAGTTTTTCCTGAAACTGATGAATCTAGATAAATGTAAAGAACTGAAAAAGTAGAGAGCTCCCAACTTGCATATACCCTGCCCAAATTTTAGAGTGAATATAGCATTAAAATTTGAAAGAGTTTTTGCCATTTCGTATATAAGACTAATGAGCCTAGATATATATGAAGAAGTGTTATAAAGGAGAATGACCAGCTTGCTTGTACTCTGCCCAACTTCTGAAGTTAATATATTATGCACAATTTCTCAACAGAGCAAATCGTACAATAAATCTTAGCATAGAAATTTGCAACTAATAAATCTAGATCAGAGCAACAGCAACTCAATTAGGTTATAGTGAGGAATGCCCGACTTGCGTATACCCCAACCAACTGCTGGGCTGGAGCTGAATCTTTTCCTTTACAGCTCCTGCACATTTGAATAAATGTTATACAAATTCTCCTAGCCATATAACAAGATGCACATAGCAAAGCAGAAGGAATGACTGAGTTATCTTAAAGAGAAATAATTGAAATTTGTACTCAAGGAAAGACTAGATATCTACAGCTGTTCGACTCTTAAAGTCAAGCTAAAGACAAGTTAAAAAGGCTCTAGAGCTCTAGAACTTCCTCCATTTCCTTTCTAGTTATTTTCTGTTTTAAATTAAATTAAATTTAAGAATACGATTTCGAATTTTAGCTCCTTTTCAGCTAAATTTGATCTTTCTTTAACAGTTTTCTAGAAGTCTCAATTACCTTTTCACATGTTCTCTATCAAATTTCATTTTCCTTTCATAAAACGCCCCAATTTAGTCATTTAAAAATCTAGCTAACTAGACACAGGTCATCAATCAAAAGAGTTTTCATTTGAAATGTCAACACACGCACACACACACACACACCTCACGGCTAAATCTGTGTGTGTCTCTGTTAAGAATTAAACAAATTGCGTACCCGCGTGCTGAAAATTTAAACATCAAACTGTGTTTTGGGCTGACTTCCTGATTAACTCGAAAATAGAAGACAGCAACAACAATTGAAAAATGCCCGCAACGAAAATGCCAACGAACCAAATTGATTAATTGATGAAACGCAGCGCAGTTTTCATGGAAAAAAGAGAAGAGAAAAAAAAACGCATTTCTAAAGTAGAACACATCAATGAAGCTGGCATGAGAGACAGAGACTGACATATAGAATGTGTGTATATATATATATATATTGTAGGCCACATGGCTCGACACAATTTGCATAAATCGAAACACAAAACAAACAAAAAAAACGAAAAAAGTCGAGCTGCAAATCGGGAGCAAAAGATATTTATCTTGTCTGCCGCGTCGAGTGCTTGAATGAGTGTCAAATTAAATTGATCAATTAAGCAATTGACGTGACGGCTGCTCTCTCTCTCTATCTCCATCTCACTCTCTGGCTGTCTCTATCTGTGAAAAATGCAGCAAATGAAGGCAGAGCGCAGGGCGCAGGCAGTCAAGTCTTAATGCAACTTCTACATGCACAACAAGTGACGCAAATTGTGGAGCGTGCTGAAAAGAGTTTGTGGGAGGCCGGATTGGGCTGGTGAGTGGGCGCATGGGCGCACGAGAATGGGCGTGTCAACTGCTTGTGACAATTTCTGTCAATTCAGCGGCGCTAATCAAGCGAGCAACTGTGCAGCATTTAAATGGGTTGTAGCTAGAAGTTGGTGCAGTTGCTGGAGCTGGTGTCTGATAGCTAGACAAATTGGCTGCGATTGCAGCTCGTGGTTGCTGCTGGCGGCTTAAAGCACAACATGCGGGCTGTTTGCCAGCAGCAGACGGCAGCGTCATATAATCCGTCAAGCCAGGCAGACAGTTGCAGCAGCGAAGACGCCTCGACGCATTTACCCAGTTGTAATCAAATCAAATGACAACGCAGACAGCAACAACTATGTGGCCAGAGAGAGAGAGAGAGAGAGAGAGAGAGAGAGAGAGAGAGACTCCTGTGCGCGATTTCTGTGACTATTGTCGCATTTGATGGCCAACACATCTGATGATTTAATAATACCAAGTGAGCACAAGTAATGAAAGAGTGAAGTGTGTCGCTAGCAGCAGCAAGCCAAGTCAGTCTGGCTTAAAGTCAGCTAAAGAAATACTAAAATAAAATTTGCATAGCTGCCACACGAGCGACAGTTGACAACTTTTTCCTATATATATTTTTACCTCTTCTGTATATGTGTATATATTTGCCTGGCACACAAGTAGCTGCCGCCTGTCATTCTCTAGTCAAATGTATTCTTCTATTATGCTGACAGTCTGACTGTCTCTTGACTGCTGGCTGTTGACTGTGCGACTCTGCGGCTGTCTGTCTGGCACTTGAAAGCCAAGCAGGAAGTTTTTGCACAGGCTTCAAGGCACTTTAAGCACAGTGCATATTGATTTTCTACATGTGCCCAAGTTCATTAAAGTCACATCAAGGCCCAAAAAAGAAACAGAAACGAAAACAAACAAATATGCTCTGCCCACATTCCGACCGCAAATAGACACGAGATGCGCCCACAAATCAACGCCTAACCGCAACGGCGCCAGGGGAAGATGCCCAAAAAACCAAAAAAAGGAACAAAATTAAAAAAAACTCGACGCCATTTTGTCTGTGCCCGGCCATTAAATATGCAAAAAGCAACATGCGAAAAAGTGAAAGAAAAAAGTGTTGCATACTTTTAGTTGCTGCGTCAAACCGCAAAAAGGCAGCAGAGGAAACAAAAAAAAAAGGCGCACCGAGCCGAACCGAAGCGAGCCAAAGCGTCGCTCGCAACAGGAAGCCGGAAAAATAAATAAAAAGGCGCGACGAGACAACAGCGCTGCGACCCGCGCCGTCGTCCCTCTGCTCGCCCACCAGGTTCACAGACCGCGAGCCATTCATTAGCATAGACATAGAGCGCAATATTGAATTTCTATGCCTGTATGAGTGCTCAAGGGTCGTCCAATGTGAGTGTGTGTGTGTGTGCGGGGGAGGTCATAAGGTTGCGAAAAAATGCTTCACGCTTTGGCAGCCTGAGCAAATCACAGCGCTGAGAACGAAGACGAGCCCAAGCAGCGCCTGGGGATCAAATTAGTCGAGTTTTTTGAAAAGAATGCGACAAATGTTTGACTCCACACACACACACACACACACACATATATATATATGTATATATGCATGCTAAGTGCTGCATAAAGTGTTTCAAAGGGAATAAGAGCGCAGCCAGCAAAGCTCTTCGAAGCACCGGCCTGCCAGTCGTCACATGTCACTCAGCAAAAGCAGGAAGCGAATAACGGCAAATGCTAGCATATGGACAGCAGTAGAGCGACAAATTAAAGAAAGTTACAGGTAAGGAGCTGTATGACAAAGCAATGAATACATATATAAAACTCTCTCTCTTAAGTAATTTTAGCTGAATATGAATATGGGCAGGAGTTAGGCAAGGCAAAGAAGCAGCAGTCAAAGGGTTTTTGGGGAAAGGGATGAGGCTATTGGCAGGCGACATCCCTCAACGGCTTGTTAAGCCACAGCTGATAAGCTCGCCTGGGCATTCACTTAACTGTCAATGGTAGAGGCGGCTCAACAGCCACGCCCCCCGCCTGCACAGCACATCCTGTGGATCGCTTTGTCTGCGGCTTGTCAGCAGTCTCGACATGAGTATGTGTGTGGCCCTCTGCTGGAATTTTTATGAATTATATGCGAGGCTGCTCCAAAAAAAAAAAGGAAAAAAAATAAAAATATGTAAAAATATTTTCGAGGATGACAACGATGACGACGACGACGACGACATTGACAATGAGGCAGTAGTAAGTGGCTGCCAGGCGGGCGCAACAACAAAGCGCTGATTGACAGGAAGGCATACAAAAGCGAAGCACATGGACAGGCAGACGAGTGACGAGACAAAATGCCAGCACAGCGGCAGGGCAGGGCATGGCATAAGCCTGGCCTGGCCTGGGCTGCCACAGACAATCGTTAGGCCGAGCAACGAAGCGTGGCCCAGGACATGTGGGTACGTGGGTACAGACTTTGAGCTCAGTCGGCTCAAGCTCTATCGATTTTCGTATGCAGCAATTGCAGCTGCGAGGCAGCGGGTTCATCGCTGTGTACCGTTAACACTCATTGTTTTCACATGTTTTTAATGATGATGGGCAGGAGAAGTGGAAAGCCTCGCCTTGCCGCATAGCCAGACAAATTAGCAACGCTTGATTAATTTTTATGACGCGTACTGTAACTGAGAGGAACAACAAGCAGCTCAAGCTCGCAGCGAGCAGGTGAGCCGCAACGCCGACCTCCACTCGACGGCAGATACAAAATGTATCTTTCAGATACAAAAAGTATCTTTCATGTGCACATCTGTCGTCTAATGATGCGCAATTAGGCAAATAGCCTCTAATTTGCTGTTGTTGATTTCGTAATGCAGGCAAAGTTTGTTTGCTGCACGTGTGGGCGTGGCATGCAGCGGTTTGGGCCATTTGATTATAGAAATCATGTACTGAACAATTGTGACACAGTTGCCCATACGAACCGCCGCTACTTAATGAGCCCCCATGCCCCCCTCTCTCCCTCTATCCCTCTATCGGCAGCCGGAAAGGCGGCTTGTTGAAAACTTTTGTTTTGTTGTTGTTTTGGCTATTTTTGTTGTTGCTGTTGCTGGCCGGGTTAACGTTGACTCGTTGTGGGTTTTGTGGTCATAAAATTTAACGCTTGTTTGGGCTGCTGTTGCTGCTGCTGCTGCCGCTTGCAGGAAGGCTTTATTAGCTGATTGTTTTTATAAGGTAATGGGCATTAAATGACTACTTTGTTGCGGTACCGTAATATGCAGCTGGCCATGCACAAAAGAACCCAAGCTGTGCTGCAGTAATTGCAGTAGAATTTCATATATGTAAACGAAATATGAATGAAGTATTTACTGGAAGGCATTGTTATCCAAATATGAGACAATTTTAACGATTATATATACAAATTATATGAAGAGAAGGCATCTTAAGCAGCTCATATTAATATAAGACTTAATGTCATTTAATGTTTAGGGAGCATATAAGATAGACTCTTCTATCATATCTACCAAATCTAGTCCTATGTGAGTGCCCTTAAGATCTAGACTTTGCATAGTGAATCCCGCAGTGAAATGTATATTCATATAAGAAATTCTTTCGTCCATTACCTCGTTCATTAGAGTTTCTTTAAACACAATTATCGAGCAAAGATTCCCAGCACAGCCAAGCCCTGTTTTTCACACGCAGCGACTGACTTCCTTTTGAGCTGCATCGCTATCTAAGCAACGGGTCGACCCTTATGACATGGTTGCTCGATGTTCTGTGATACACTCGAACCTTATATGAAAGAGACACTGAATTCGTCACATGGACGGCTCCCTCCAGCGATTCAGATGCGAATGCAACTGCGACGATTTCGTTGAGCTAATTAACTTTCGGTTACAGTTCACTGCGCAAATTTGCGAGCGGGCAATGAGAACGAGCCAAGGAGCAGGGGACACACACGTAGTGCCACACATACTCTACATATAAGGCATATTAAATTTGTATTTAGTAGCGCTGAGACATTGAGCGGAAATGAATCGCCGCTCATCAAGTTGAGAGTCGCTCGCTGACGACTTCCCGCATTTGCTGCCCAGCCCGTCCTTTGTCATATATGCACACACATACATATACACATGTGTATGCATGTGTGAGCATGTCTAGTGTGTGCTTTGTTGTTTGATCAGTGGACGCATTCGATTCGTAAGAGGCATTCAAGCAAGTCGCAGCTCGAAATTAGCCAGACGCTGTCGTCACAAGCAAAACACAACATTTTACGCATCACAAAATCATAAAACGTCATTAGCGCCCCGTTCTGCTTGGACTCAGGGTCACGAACCCAGCCCACGAATCCATCAAAATGCGGGAAGACTCATCCAAAATAAATTTGGTTTGGTAATTGAGTTCTAAGTTGGCGAATGCACAAACTTATTTTATTTTAATTTCTGTTTCTTTTTTTTTTTGGGAGTAAACCTTATGCACAGCTCGGCTCATTAATCAATGCTGTGCACACACACCCTCTCGGCTACTCTCTAGCTGTTATCTGACTTTAGTTTATTTTTTGAAAAAGTTTTGTCATACATGCAAAGTAATTTTTCACAGTCAACACATTTGTTTTCAGATACCAGGCTGACGAAACTTGTTTCACTCGGCGAAGTTAGATACTAAAATAAGGGGCGGGGACAGCCGGTTCCATTCGGTCTAGTCCAGTCCAGCGGCAACTGCTTAGCTCATATCACGCCCCTTTCGGGCACATTAGTCGGCTATGCAAATATAGCGCCCGTTTCCCAAGTGTATATCGTGATGGGTCGCACGCCAGGTGTCAAAAAATATTCCAATGGAACTTGTCATTTCTGGATGGCCGTGTTACCATTTTGCCTTCCTCCCTGAAATGGGCAACATGTTTGCGTAATTAGAGCGAACCCTCTTTAGCCAGACCGAGGGTTAAGTGCCAACTGTTGTAGCTCCAATTTCTGGATCAAATGGAAGCACAGAAAAGGGTTAAACTGTTCTGCTCAAAGTAATCAACCAGAAATGTATCAGGAACTTTTTGAACAGTTAAAACACTTTTTCTAAGAATTTGGGTTTATTTAAAAAATAAATGATAGATTGCCTGAAGTCTAAAGTGCACGAAAAATTTTCCAAATGAAGTTGAACTTTTGATGAAGTATGTAAATAGTATACGAAATATTCAATATGAATATCTTGGATATCATAAAAAATAGTTATAATTTTTAACAATTTTTTTAATTTTTTAATTTGAAAATATTATCACATTTCTACAGGAAAAATAACAATTAGGTAACAATTATTATTACAGATATAAAATAAAATTTTAAATATTTAAAATAATTATTAATGTATTGATATAAAAAATATTTATTTAATTATTAAATATTATATATGATTTTTAAATATAAATATATCATTTTCAACTTCTAAAATTTTATTTATTAAATAGAAAATAAAATATTTATATAATAATAATAATCAAACTTTAATTAAAATATTTTAATATTAATTTCACTATAATATATTTAATTTCAAGTTTGTTTTTTATTTATTTATTATAAATAATAAAATATAAATATATCAAAAAAATTTCTTTAATTAAGATATTTTAAAAATAATTACATTTTAATATATTTATACTTCAATTTAATTTTACCATTTTTTATTTAAAAATATATATATATTTATTAATCAAACTAAGTTATATACATAACTATAATTAAAAAATTGAAATATAAAACTTTGTTGGACTGCTGAAAGTGACAAATTCTCAATTTGTTCATCTGCAATTCACGTCTGTCCAATACAGTAATTTCCTTCGGTCTGCCTTAGTCTTTGTTAAAGTAAAATGCTTTTAGTGCTCCATTTTCTAAGCTCTGCTGACAGCCTGAAATATTTGGGATACTTTAACAAGCACTTTTTTTACTAATTAAGCGCCCCACACGCTACGACCAAAACCAAAGCGAACTGTGGAAAACTTCAAGTTGTTTCGCCTTTAAAAAAAAGTGGAAGAAACGTCTGTAGGGGCAAAACAAGAGCAAAGCTGGCGCCAAGTCGTTACATGAAAAAATTCTCAACTACATGCTAAGACACACTCACTCACACACACACACATGCAGCACACATAGATACAGTGGCTACTTTTATGAGCCGCAACACTTGAAAATTTTCTCACAAACAGACGCTGACTTTGGCGTCGACGTCGACCACAAGAAATAATTTCCCTTAGCTGCATTTTTACAACTTAACACAGAGCATAGAAAAAAACCTGGCGAACAATAAAAACAAAAATGAAACTAAAGGAAAAAATGCCAGCTCGCTCTGAGGGTGGGGGCGTGGCAGCTATTTGGCTGCCCCAAAAAAAGAAGAAAAAAAATAATAATGTTTGCCTTCTGTTTCTTTTCCTTGGCCATGCACGACTGCCTGCAGAGGTGCTGAGGGGCCGGCAAATAGTAGAAATTGTGGCACCTGTGCTGCGCTGTATCTTTGCAGTCGTGTATCTGTAGCTTGGTATCTTTTTTGTATCTTTGCCGACAACGGCAGCAACAACAACAACAAATAAACTGCCGGCCAAGTTATGACAGTCGGCCGCAGGAAACATTATTCTTAGTTAGATGCTAATTAATTAAAGAAGAACATACAGCCCAGGGGCCATTCGGTGGCACATACCACACACACATACATATGTAGCTATATGTGGGCAGACGTTGTCGAAGCAACACGCTGCATGACATACTCTCAGTGCATGATGAGCATAAATTTTAACTGTCCCGCTGCCAGAGTCTGTGGGAGGACTCAAGGCAGGAAGTGTTGCTCTGACCAGAAGCATTAAATAGAGAGAAAGAATCCATTAATTCTGACAGGCTAAAGTTGGCTGAAGTTAAGAATAGCCAGGTACATGTTCTGAATGTCAGCGGCAACGGATACTTTTGGGAGACCAAAAATTAGGCAAAATTACGAATTGAAATTGTATCTGAATATGAAATAAGAACAAAATCACAATAAATTTTGAATGTTTTTGAAGAATATATGAAGTTGAGAGCAGAAAATTAAATTTAATGTGATATATTTAGAGGAATATTTTAGAAATATGAATATTAGAAAATATTTCAAAAGCATAACATAATACATAAATTTGATGTAATTTAATTTAAATATTAACTGAATTTGGGTTTTTACATAAATATGAATATAAAAATAAACATACATAAAATATTGAAATTATATCTTTAATTTATGAATACGAAAAATTAAAAGTATTGTTTATTGAGTATAAAATCAAATATCATATTCCAACTTTATAAATATTTATGTCTGAAGCATTTGAATATGAAATTTAATTTTGAGAGCATAAAATTAATCATATATTTTGAATATAAATTGAGCAATATTCTATATTTAAATTTTGAATTTGATTTAAATATGAATAAAATAAATAAAAATAAAAATAAATATTTATAAAATGTAAAATGAATTATTAAATTTAATTTTGAATATATCTGAAGAATATGAGTAAATAAAATTTGAATATAGTTGCACAATATAAAATATTGTTTTGAGAGTACAAAAGGAAATTATAAAAATTAATATATAATTTAAGCAATATTTATAGAGCTTCAAATGAAATATAATATTAAACATCATAAATAATATAAATATGTATGTGTAAATTCATTCTTAAATATGAAGTATCTTAGAGTTGGTTCTAGAGTTGTTTCAACTAGAACACAGAATTTTTTTTTGTGTATAACGTAAATGATATGAAATATATGTAGACATTAATTAAAATTATTTAGACTAGAAGCTGAGTTGGAGTTGATTTCTGTAAGTTCCAAGTCGAAATAAATTTCGTTTCATGCTAACAAAAAAAGAAAATATTTCTTTTAACTTTAGCATTTAGTTCTCTATGAATAGATAGCATTGTTATGTTTAATGAAACACACACTCATTAAATATTATGTATGAATATTATATGCATTGTTCAATAGAGTTTCGCAAAGTTTTCTAGTTAGCTATTTCGTTGCCTATCAAGGTCCAGCACAATAGCATCATAGCAAACAAGATAACGCCAACTTTGATCATAATGCTAATAAAATCGACCACAACCGAAGAAGATATACTATATGTATATGTATGTATATGTGTATATATTTTTGTATATACACAGGCAGAAGATGAGGAAAAGTTTTGAAGATTATTATGATGATTGCGCCGCAATGGCGCCTGCAGGCAGGCAGCCCCAACGTGCTTTAGCTGCCAACTTGTTTACATAAATTTTAATTGCTGTAATTATGATTTTTACACGAAATTAATTATGCATGCGCAGTAGTAGCAGTAGCTGCAGCAGCTTGAATATCTTAGATATATATACGGCAGATTGAGACACGCAAACGATTCAATAAAAACTAATCTTTGGTCTGGCTAAACTCATGGGCACATTTATGCTTAGCTTTCGATCTGAGGCACTTTAATTATGAAATTGTAGTGGGAAAGTATCTCGTATCTTACAAATACAAAGCATCTGCTGGATGCCAGATAAGCAGGTCGTGTCAGCCTAAAAGATGTTGCGCCAACTGATAAAGAAAATGGAAAAGAAAATTCATTTCTAGTTTTCAGTTTTTCTCCCACTTTTTGTTGACCTGCTTAGCCGTGGGGCTGCTGCTTCGTATCCATTAGATACAGCAGGTTATTTTGATTGGCCTGGCGCGCTGACAGTTTGACTTTTGTTAATTTGTGTTTAATTAATGTTCAGTGTGGCACACAGAATTCCACACACGCCACACGACACATGCCACATGCCGCAGTCGAAAGAGTTGTGTTTTAAAACTATTTTCAATCAAAGGCAATTTGCTGGCAACTTGCTAATAATTGCACTAAAAAACAGTTTTATTTATTCGGTTTATTAGCTTAATCAATCGAAACAGGTTTTGATCGAAGTTGTCCAATAGTAAAATATAATAGGAAAGCCAATCGAGAACCCGTCTTAGGTTTACGCATTTGTTTCTTATTCACTCTTCGCTTAATTAAACAATGATTTGTTTATTTATTCATTCATTCGATTCACTTTGTGTCACAAAATGTTGTCATAAATACTGAAAATGAGACTTTAAGTGCTTCGTTTCTATTTTTCGGACTTGATTTACGGCAGACCTTGGAGTCAAAGATGCGACATAAATAATACATTTTATTCAAACAATCAAAACTTAATAAATATAATCTATAAAGTTTTCTAAAATATTGAATTTATTTTAGTTAAGTAAAAAATCATATTTCATATAAATATTACATATGAAATAAAACTTTAATTCCTAATTTAAAATGAAATCAATTTGTCAACAAAAAGTTGCTGAACATTTTGTAACATTTTGTAAAGTGATTATTATATTTCAATTAGCTTTAAGTATTTTTTGTTTAAAAAAGGCAATGACATCATTTTTACTTTTTAAATAAAAAAGTAATATAAATCTTATAAAGTAATTCATATTTTTATTTTAAGCATTAGTAATGTATCTACTAATTCAGTTAATCTTAATTTGATGAAAATAATTTTTTAATATAAGCCAGAAGCGTTTTTTGTAGCTGAGCAAAAGGTTTTTTGTTAAAGGTTGCATTAAAAAATAGGTTTCAATATTTTTTGTATATATAAAAAGTATATAATGTTCTTCTATTATATTTATATATTTATATAAATATATATATTTTTTGTTCATTAGTTTTATAAAAAATATTTATTTTTTTAAATATATTTAACTCTTTAGACGAAATTTAAAAATCAATTTGAATTGCTTTTAAAAAGTAAACCTCCTAGGTTCAATTGACTTAATAATATAACTTTTATTTTTAATCTAATATATTTTTTATATACTATGCTCATAGCAAATCTTTTATTCGCACAAGATTTGCTTGTAAAATATATATATATATATTTTTTTAATACACAAAAAGTTTTATAAAGAAATATTTAACTTTGACCAAAACTTCTATTTTAGACTTATTTTTAACTTTTATTTTAATGTTTATATATAAAGACATGCTGCAATAAGCAATATTTTTTATTTATTTAGATGCCTAAAAGTCGAACATATTTTTCTAACTTTTTATTTTATTCCATTTCGACTTAAGTTAATTTTCATTGAACTCGCACTCACCTAATTTGAAAATATTTGTCTCCTCAAATGTTTTCAATCAGTTGATTGTAGATTGTATCCTTTGCTTGTATGCATTGTATATAGGGTATATTATATATAGTTATTATATTTGTTTAATATATTTGTATTTTATTTTCCTTTTTATATAACAGTTAAAAAGCGTTGCACAAACACACACACAATCAAGAAATGCTAAACACAATTTTTGATAGATTTGTAAATGCAAATTAAATGCAGTCGAAGCTGTTGCAATTATTTGATTTATCTTATTATTACTCTGTTGCTGTTGTTGTTGTTGTTGCACTGTTGCACTGTTGCTCGCAGCTTGTGTATCTTGTGGGTTGTTTTGATATGTTTAGCACATTTCGGCTGTGAAATACTTTTGGCTTTAGTTACATGCCACAGGCAGCCGGAGGCGTTTATTTAACGGCTATTGAACTTGGCTTGCATTGCTGGCGCCGACCGGTGCACAGGTGCCGCATTTTGTTTTGCCTAGACTTGAGATACTTTTGCGCAACTAACAGTATCTTGTATCTGGTAACATTAATTCGGACACGCACACTCACGCGAAGCACGTAACACCGAAACCGTCGCCGATCTGCACAGAGCTGAGCGTTGTTGTTGCCGTCACGAACGTTGGGATGAGACTGAAACTGGACGAGACTGGTTCCACTGTTGCAACCACCATTGCCGACCGAATTGTTGCAACAACGCCGAACGTTCTGCCGCTGTCGCTATCTCTGCCGCTGCCGTTGTCGTTGCCGCTGCCGTTGCCGTTGCCGTTGCTGCTGCTGAGCTGCTGCCTTTTCGCTTGTTGTAACGCGCCGAACGAAGGTTGACGAGCGATTGAATTGAACGAACGTTGTAAAGCTGCTCAGGAGCCGCATTTCGTACACGGACGTTCATGTAAACGAGCAGCGACGACAATTCAACTTCAGTGTGGAACTCAAACAGAGAGCGACGGCGTTTGGCTACTGAACAAAATACAGAGAGGAAAGCGAACGAGAGAGAACGTGGGATAGAGAGTGCGGGTTTTTTTAAGTAAAGAGCGAGTTTTGTTTGTGGAACGTATTGGGCTGTGTAATCCAGAAGTAAACAAACAATATTTTAATATTACATTTATTTGTATATGTCAGTAGTCTCACCTTTATTTTAAAAATAAAGAAAATCATTAAATTTCTTAAAAATAAAAATGTTTCTGTAGAAATTTGGTGTTTTATTTTCTATATTTTTTTAAAGATCTAATTTTAATTTAGTTTATTTTGAATTTTTTAATTACAATAGTGGAGTCAAAAATAAATCATTTTTTATACTTTAATTTTTTATTTACATATGATAGATTTGACAATTCAATTCCAACAACTTAAAAAACTAAGTAAAATTTGTATTATTTTTACATTTTTTTTTTATTTATTTTTATAATTTTTAACAATTTTTTTTGTTTTTAAAATATTTTACTACTATGTTGGACTCTTTAGCCGATTCACCTGTGCAGTGTAACTGTAGCTCGCAGCAAACTTCGACTCTTCCTCTCTCTCTTTGCCTAACAGCAAAACTCTCCCTTTTTTGCTTGTATTCTGCCTTTCTCTTCTGTATAAGCACATCAGGCCGTCATTCTCTTTGCTAACTAGTAGTAGAGTTTTCAGTGCCATTTCGTTCCGTTGCGGAACATCTTGGAATGCCAGCGAAACAAAACAATCAGCGCATCTAACTGTTGATTTGTATTGCTATGCGCGAGATACAATTTGTTGCGCTGTTATCGGCAATGAAATTGCTCTTCATATTAATCAATATTTAATAAACATTTTATATAATAACATTAATTGTATATAAATTGTTATCATCAGCCGCCGATAGCTCAGTAATTTTTAAATCACTTTAATCAAGATATTCACACAAGATACAAGAGACAAGCGCAGATACAGATACAAAGCTATAAAGTGCGTAACGCGCCGCAACTTGTCATAATGAGGCATTAAGAAGCAGCTTAAAGCCGTCGAGATTTGCCGCCAGCCCAATGGCAGAGATGGTAAGAGAGTGAGAGGGAGAGAGAGAGAGAGCGATACAAGGCAACACGGAACGGGAGCAAAAGGGAGAGCAACATGCGATCTCGCTTTGATTTATGACGACTTGTTTGCGATTCAAACTCTCAGATAGAGTCTGAGAGCTATGTCTGAGGGGCACTTGTTGTAGATGATATCGTGGCGCGCTTTACGGTTGCCCAGTTTGATTGATTGGTCCACACACACACACACACACACCCGCACACACAGAGTGAGTGTTTGTTTTATGATATGAACAGAGATCTAAGTGAACAACTTTTGTTACTTTCGAATATTTCGACTTGGTGACACTCTTTGTGCACTAGATACAAATCAGTTAGCTGAGCCGGGCTAAGCTGCTTGACCTATATTTTCACTTCAATACAGAACACGCACAGAATTATTCACAGTGTAGGATTATCAAAGAGCTAAAGAAATTGAAATTTCAGTTATTTAAAAATGTTTAACTGTTTGAGTAGCATATATTTCTTTTAGTATTATAAAAATTATATAAAAGAAAAATATTAAATATATATAAATATATATGTATAGATATATAATAAATATATGTATAAATATATAAAATATAAAATTAAATTTTCAGCAAAAGTTTCTTAGACGAGTTAGATATAAAAATGTATTTTTAAGTTTGAAAAAAAAAACAAGTTTTGTTTTTATACATTAATCCATGCAAAACTCAAAATCAACAAATTAAACAACAAATTTTAATTTCAAATGGCTTACAAAATATTGTTTTTATCACGAAATTTTATTGCACTAATATGTTTATGAACACAATTGCGTGAAAAAAGCATTGTTCATGCAAATAGTAGTAAACTTCGCCTTGTTCATGAAAATAGTAGCGAATGCAGCTCTGGTTATGAAAATAGTAGTGAACAATGCCTTGTTCATAGAAATAGTAGTGAATGCAGCTTTGTTCATAAAAATAGTAGTGAACACTGCCTAGTTCATAGAAATAGTAGTGAACACTGCCTAGTTCATAGAAATAGTAGTGAATGCAGCTTTGTTCATGAAAATAGTAGTGAATGCAGCTTTGTTCATAAAAATAGTAGTGAATGCAGCTTTGTTCATAGAAATAGTAGTGAATGCAGCTTTGTTCATGAAAATAGTAGTGAATGCAGCTTTGTTCATAAAAATAGTAGTGAACACTGCCTAGTTCATAGAAATAGTAGTGAACACTGCCTAGTTCATAGAAATAGTAGTGAATGCAGCTTTGTTCATGAAAATAGTAGTGAATGCAGCTTTGTTCATAAAAATAGTAGTGCAATGTGTGTAAATTTTCTTGAGTTTACAGCTCAAGTTACATCTTAGAAGCAAACTCTTAGTGTATCTGCTGACTTCTTGGCGGCATCTAAATCTCTGTCTGCCTTATCATAGTTTGTCAGTTAATGTGGAACACTGTTTAGATAGATATTCCCTTGCAGTTCATTAATTTCGCATATCAGCTTATCTGTGAGCTGTGAGTCTCTGCCTGTCTCGCTAGTCATATCACACTCTGTCAGTTGCCAAAGAACACACTGCGCTGCTGACTTCTTTCAGGTATGTCCATCAGTTTAAGCTCATGTCAAGCCTGCGTCTCGCTGGGGACGTGTTGCAACTGGCATAGCTGCAACTATCTCTTGACTTCATCTACGGCCGAACAAATGCCAAGTGACAGCTAAATATGAAAATTAAACAGCTAAGATGGGGCAAGGGGCAGGGGCAGGGGCTGCTCGCTAATCGCCGCGACTCGCCTCGACTCGACTGATAAATTTATCGAATTGTGTAAATATTCAGTCATGATAACGCGCCAGTTGTCGTCGTCTGCGTTCAGTTAGTTGTGTCTGTCTTCGGGTATTTTGTATATTTATCCTACGCGCTGATTGCATTTTTGTGTAAATTCTTGCCACAATAATAATCAGCCAGGCAGCCAGGCAGCCAGGCAGGCAGCTCCTTCGAGTCTTCTGTTTGTTTATGCTCTTGGCAGAAGGCAAACAATGCGACGACTGCGGCGCATGCGCAACTGCTTAGGACTGAGCTATTTGAATGGAAGTAGTACTGCCCCGCCAACCCCGACGTGCCCTAGCTCTGTCGTCGCTCGGGTCCGTCATTCATATTTTGAGCGCATTTGTTTGTCTGCCAGTCGCCAGTTGCCAGTTGCCAGTTGGCAGTTGTCTTGGCCATGGGCTTGTTTGCATAAATGATAAATTGCTAATTGATAAATTTCTTATTTGTTGCATTTCTATTTTGTTAGTCAATGTTGCTGGCATTTGCCACTTCCTGCACGACGGTAAAACTGTTTGCTCACTTTACTTTCCTTTCCTTCCGAGAATGTTGGCTTCACTTTAATTCATTCGCTTTATTTGACAATTTTAATTGAACAATTTTATTAAATATTGAAAAGTTGTTCAATTGTTTATTAACTTTAAAATTGTGTCAGTTTATTCTTCTCTCCCACTGTACCTCCTTAATACTCTCCCTTGACAAATTACCATTTCTTTTTGTGTGCGCTCTGTACTCTTTCTTCTTCTATATCTGTTTCCTTGTCTCCTTCAATCACACATTCTGTTTCGAACTCCTTTTGCTTTCTCTCTCTCTCTCGCTCTCTCTCCCTTATTAGTCTTATATCTAAATATAATGCATAATATGTAATTTCTGTCTGTTTATTTTTTTGTTTCTTATTCGCGCTCTCTTTCTTTTGCTCTCCCGCTCTTTTTCTCCGTCTCTTTCTTTTTTATCTCTCACTCTCTCTCTGTCTGTCTTATTCTTTCTGCCGTGCATTCGCCATTCCTTTCTCTGAGTCTCTTTCTCTCTCTATATATATATATATTTACATGTATATATCTATCCTCTTTCTCACTCCTTCTCCCTTTCACATTCGTTCTGTCTCTCGCTCTCTGTTCACATCATTCTATCTCTCTCTTATTCCTTCCTTATCTTTTCCTGACTCTCACATGCTCATTCCACATTCATTTCTGCCCATCACTGCCTCTCTCTCTCTCTCTCTCTCTCTCTCTCTCTCTCTCTCTGTCACTTATAACCCTCTCTCTCTGCTTCCCTTTCACTTAACATTGACAGATTTTAATACATTTTTTGTCCAAGTCTTTGATTTCTTAATGCATTTTGACAGCGCATTACAAATATTAATTAACTCTCACAATTCGATAAATAAATATATATATTTATATTTATGTATATATATGTTTATATATATATTTGTAAGCCAATAATGCCCTAATTAATTTTGACAGCTTAATACATATATTTTTCAACTTTTCAATTGTGGAGCAAATTGACTTCTGACACTTTATTTATTTATTGTTTTTTTAAGAACTTGGAAATTTATGGATATGACAATATAATTCAAAATTGATTTTACGTACTTCAGTTGACTTTTAATACTAAAATATAATATATATATATATATATATATATATATATATATATATATATATATATATATATATATATATATATATATATATATATATATTTATTTATTTATTTATTTATTTAGATATAATATTTATATTGCAGCTAACTAGCAGTCAGTCAATCAGTCCATAATTACTTTTAATAAGTTAATAACTTATACCTGGCAGATAAAGCTGAATTAAATAGAGATTGTGCAGAGTATCTGCCAAGCAGAACGACTAACTGATTTCTTCCGACTTCCTCAACTTGCTACACTTAAAGTATCTTTGAATATCTTTTTTGGTATCTTTGGTGCTCTGTCGGCCTGGCTCATAAATTTCGTTTAACGCGTGCCACTCACAAAGTTTGCGACCGCACTTCGGAAACTTGCAAGTAACTTACCCCGACCCTCCGTCCTCGCCCTTTGCTTCCAACTGCCTTCCGCTTACATCAAATCAATTGCCGGCCCCAGCGTGACGACTCGATATGCGGCTCACGTACGCGTATATCAATTGTTGCTGCCAGCTCTAGGCAAATGATGGCCCAACTTGCCTGCCTGCCTGACTGACAGACTGAGCGATTGACGGGTTGCCTGTTACGCGGCTTGGCTGTCCCACTGTCTGTATACATATGTGTATATTATATTGATTCTTTATGCATTTCATCAACTCTTTGTCTGCTGTATTAATGTTAAATTTCAGACAACAATTTTAGCAATTTATCAATTTATTGATATATTTTATAATAATTAAGTAGCTTTTTGTGATATAAAACAAAGTAAATGTAATATTCTTTCATATGAATATGCATGTATAAATACGTAAGTGTGTGAACTACGTAAACTCAAGCTTCTGCTCTTTACGTTTTGCTGCTCACATTACTGCTTCGTGAATAATTCTCAGTCCACACAAATGTCAAAGCTTTTCGTTGATCCAAATGCTTCTCATTAGAGGCATGCCAAAACAAACACACATAGAAACTGAACGCAGTACTGAGCGTAAAAGAGCGTAAAAAAGAGTTTCTGAGCACAGGATTTTTTGATCCCGTTTTAAACAGAGAGCACGAGCAAAGTAGAATGAGTGACAGAGACATGTGAGCGGCCAGTGTGAGCGCAATAGATATATCATATTGTGTACTCTAAGCTCTTAACAATTATTGTATTAGTATGAGTTTAGTATGAGACAATTTAGTGATTGTTTAGCAGACTTTTTGTTTTAAGTAAAAAAATAATATATTCACATGTATTAAAGTAAGTGTCATGTGTATGTTAAGCTACTACAAAACTGTTAACTAAGAGCTCTGCAATTATTAAGGAAAAAAGCTTTTTACTCATAAAACAACTTAATGTGACTGAAAGAAAGAGATATATATATATATAAAGAGAGGCAGAGAGCGAAAGCTTTTCTTTCTTCTCTATTATCTTAATAAACAGCATAGAAACATTTGTTGCTTGTTTACATTTGCTATATATCGTCTGTATATATTATGTCATTTCAGAACTGAAACCGATTTAATCTCAGACACAAGACACCAGCCATCGAATGCTGCTTAGCTAGGGAAGTGCAGAGTCTGTCTAATCCACATTGCAAACGGACAGACCATAAAAATCTCATCAGATTGCCATGTAAAGCAGTTCTCGAATTGCTGCAGTGATTCCTAATGCTATTTTGCGCACATCAATGCCAAGCGGAAGGGGAGAGAAAAGCAGAGAGCGAAACAGAGACAGAGAGAGGAAGAGAGTCTTGTATTCCTGATATTCTGGCGTTTGTTTCGGCTGCTAATCCCTCAAGCGCATCAAACAGCAAACTGCAAAATGTTGCAGCAAAGTAAGTCAAAATTTAGTTCATGCACCTCCTCCTCCTCCTCCTTCTCTTCCTTTACTTTTTTGTGTGTTGTATTTTTGTTGCAAGCGAAGCTTGTTTGGAGGGTGGGGGACTGGCTAAGGGGATGGCTATGCGCTGCTCTGGCTTTTGGCTTGGTCCAAACTAAGCTCGTTGATGTGTTAATTGACCAAAATTTCGAACACACTCGCTGGGAGGCAGACACGGATATATATACCAATAGTGTGTGTGTGTGTGTGTGCGCCTGTAACTGAAACTGATGTTTTGTAGCTCAGCTCGCTTGTCGATATTAAATCCCAGCAAAACTTAATTAGAAATTCCATTTTTGGCTTTTGGGGGCATTACACGTGACGCGTTACCAATTATCGACTCGAGAACTGTTGCATGTCTGCCTGCCACACTCACACACACACTCACACTCACACTGCTCCCGCCTCCTGCTCTGCTCCTGTTTGTCTGCTCCGTTGGCTCTGTGGAGCGTTAAACTGCAACACGCCAATTAAAAATGCCTTTTGATGATGACATGCGCAGAGCACAACACGCACACACACACACATACTAAAAAAAAAACAACAACGAAAAGTGTAGTAAAACAGGAATCAGAGTAGCTGCAACATTTACCTGGCCTTAACGGTTAAGCTGAACTAACGGGAAACGGACGAACGGAACCGCCGCACGACTGCACGTAACTGCAGCGGAAATGCGTTTGCAAAATGGCGCCGACGTGCGTGCTAATGAACGCTCAGTGCGAATGCAATTGCGAGCGCTGTCCGGCAAACAAAATGGAGCAGCAGCCGAAGCCTCCATAAGCTGCCCTTCCTCCCTTGCTGCCTGCCTTGCTGCCTCTCAGCGCTCCATCACCTGGCCTGATCCATTCATAGGCACGTCATCAATGTTAATTCGCCAAAGCAGCAGCAGCAGCCGCCGCAGCCAACTTGCTGCTGCTGCTGCTGCTGTTGTTGTTGTCTCTATTGAAAAATCACAGGCCTGAAATTGAACACATTTTGTCCATTTTGTGGTTTGTGCAACAGCAGCAACAACAACAGCAGCAGCCATAACATTTGGGTTGTTGAATCAACTGGAGGCTTTGTTTAGTATGCAAGGCAGCAAAATGTTAACGTCGATGTAAAACGCAAACGCACTGCTAAATTTGCCAGCGTAGAGCAGGGGAGAGGCGCATAAGGAGGGCCTGAATAATCACAGTCAACTGTCAAAACTTCAGATGCATGAGCAGCATGATGAACAGCAGCCCCAAACTGTGGCAGCAACAGCAGCGATTTGCAGCTGGCTAAAGAGCTCAGCCAGGTGGAACGTTGACTTCATTTCGAATCAGATTTGGCCAACAGACTCCGGTTCAGCTAATAGAGATTTAATTAACATTTTTTTAATTTATTATTTTTATGTGTGCTCTGCTCAGAATATATATCATCTATATCTTATATAAGGAGGATATAGGGCTAGGTTAGCGGGCTTACAAGTCTCGCATTGAAATTGATTTAGAAATATAATTTTGGGATAAATTATTCTAAAATGGTTGGGTGCTACCGACTGTAGAATACTCGCTCACAGTTGAAGCCTTGCTGGTAAGGGAGACCAAATGTGGAAGCCCTAGCTGCAGATCCTTATAAAAAGTTACCCCAGTTGGCGTGGATATATATTAGCTTTGGTAAAAGTGAGGGAACTGTTAGATGTTTGGGGCTGAAACTACGAAACTGGGCACATTGCAATATAGCATTGGCAGAGGAGGTCGAGGGTAACTCAATTATCGCGTTTCTATATAACAATCTTTCAATTAGGAAGTCTGCAATGCGATATTAGCTAGAAAAGGCTGGAATATATATTTTTTTTCCGATTGACCATAGCTCAAATAGACGAAAGTAGATCATATCTGGTTAATCTTAACATTATACTATAGGATAAATATATATTAAATAAAGATTGTATAGGAGTTATTCATATATTACACATAGATGGTATGAAAGTCAATCTGTGTCCATTGTAGAATCTATATAAAACAAACAGATTATATAACAGTTGTATAGGTTCGTTTATGCGGAGCATATCTATTATATTAAATATAGATTGTATAACAGTTGTTATTTGTACATTAATCTAGAACTTATTTGTTTATATAAAGATTGTATAATAGTTATTTTTTGTCAGTCTTTCTAAAGCTTATCTTGAATAAAAATAGATTGTATAATAGTTATTTGTCAGTTTATCTTAAGCTTATCTATAATAAAGATATATTGTATCACAGTTTTCTGGTTACATCTATCAGGAATTTGTCTATATTATATACAAATTGTATAACAGTTTTCTAGTTACATCTATCACGAATTTATCTATATTATATATAGATTGTATCACAGATTTCTAGGTCAATTTATCTATACTTATTCATATTAAAGATATATTATATAAAAATTTTTCTATATCCGTTTTAGAGGCGTTTCCACCGATGATTTTACAGATTGACGGACTTCTCAGAGCTCATAATCAGAATCAAACAGTAACATAGAGACTTTGTAAGCATTATACCCCATATACCTCTTGATATACCCTATATAAAAAATACAATTCGTATGGCATGTTTGCCATTTGTGCATTTAATTTGTGTGAAATTGAAAGAATTTTATTGGAATTTTACAGTTTCCATTTAGCTGCGCGGCGCTGCATTGCTTAAGCATTAATCATGAGGGGGCGAAATACATATTGTTTCAGTTCAGAGTCTCGTCTGATGCCTTAACTTATATATCATGACTTCCGTTTGGGGCGTGTGCCGACACTTGGCATTCGAGTTTTGAAAATTTAAATAATATTACAGTAAAACTTGTAATGTAACGACTTGGCCGACACCTCGTCGGTGCAACAACGTCGCAGCGAATGGCTCCCAGCTGTCGTAAAAGCCAGCGAAGCAGCTTGCGGATTGCCCCGACAGAGCTGTCCCCAGTCATCAGTCCCCCCTTGGCCCCACGCCACCCCTCCGATTACATTAATGCTTATTTTTGCAATTAAATAAAAATATCGTAAAACGGCTCAGAACTTTTACGAGCTGCGCTTAACCCTTCAATAGGTGTCAGAAATGTGCGTTGCAAATGCCTAATTAGAAATTCATAAAAAAAAAACAACAGAAAAAAAACTTAAGTTTCTGCTTCGAAAACAGTTCGAAAACGTGACGCTGTAAAATTGTCGTAAAATTATTGAAAGAATTTCGAAAGATGACAGAAAACATTTCATGTTTTCTATACATACATTAACTACATATAGATATATATATATATATATATACATAAATTTGTATGTATATATTGCCTGGCATCTATTGTGGAATGGGCCATAAATTTAGTACACAAATTGTCAGTGCACGTTTCGATAATAATTGAGCGAGAACTGGGCAGGATGTTCGAATGGCAAGTCGAGTCGCATCGCATCGATTCAAATCGACGTGGCGATGGCTTCAAGTGGCCAAATGCGACGCTCAACGCGACTCGCCAGTTGCCTTTTAGCTAATTTTGTATTTTATTTTTTTTTTCATTTTCTTTTGTTTATATTAAACGATAAACAACAACAACAACAGAGGCAATGCTCGAACAAATTGTTTTCATTTGCTGTTATTTTTGTATAATTTTTCAATTGAAGTCACTTTGTTTATGAGATGTGCGTTTCGTAGTTTCCAATTGTTGTTGTTGTTGCATGCCGCGTGAGGTCACTTTCAATGAATTGTCAAACGTTTTCTGTAGAACCAGAAGAAGAAGAAGAACTAGCAAGTCAACAACAGCAAAAGTTGTTTGGATTATCAGCGCGAAAGTTTGAGTGAGTTTTTGGAGAAAAGCATTCAACATAAAACTTCGAATAACTTGTATGAATGAAAGATTTGAAATGTTGAATGAGACATACGCGCATGCATGCGTATATATACAAATATATTTATTTATATATATCTGCGTGTTCGTGCTTAACTTTAAGGTTTTGGCAAATAAATTTGATGAAGTCTAAAATATATTTCTAAAGCAAAATATACACTAAAATATAAGATATAAAAGTGAAAAGCTTGAAATATAATAAAGAAAATTATGCTTTCGAATACCAAAAATAAAACAAACAAGAATAGAAAATCAAATAAGATCCTGATTTAATTCTTTAACCAGCTAAAGTTAAAGTATTAAATTTACTAAATTAGTGCTGCCTCTTATATTGTTGACATCATAAGTATTTGCATAAATATTATTATTTTGATAAAAATTAAAATTTTTATAATTATAATGCATATAAACAATTTATATTTAATAAATAATTATGTATATATAGACATATATATATTAGTATAACATTTTTAATTTTTTTATTTATGTAATTTTTGTTATTTTTTTATATTCATTTATTACATTTAATAATTTTTATTTCTGTTTTTTATTAATTTAATTATTTTTATATATTTATTATTTATAATATAATTAATATTATGAATATGACTATAAATATTAAACAAAGTTAAAATAATTCTACAGCGACATGCTATGATTTTCCTGGGTTCGCGCTTCTTAGAAGGACTCCACCTTAAAGGTTAAAGAGGCAGAACGCCTAGCTCCAAGGTGGGCTGCAGCCCAAGAAAGAGGAAACTTTTGAGTCACCAAGCAGCAAATGCAGTTCGATATAACAGAGGAACCTGACTGAAAGTGCATACCTCGCTTAACAGAAAATGAATGAAATATGTATAAAAATATGTAAAATAAATGTAAATAAATAAAATATGTCATTATTTTTGCTGTAATTTCAGGAGATATTCTACAAATTTAATTTGTTTTATATATATGTTTACATTTAATTCATTTACTTGTTTTAATTAATCAAAATGTACCCATTGGCTTCTTTATTGAGTAACTTAATAACTATTAACTAAATCTGAAATTAATTAATATTATTCTATTATAAATCGAATTATACTTACTATTTAAAGCATAACTGAAGATACTTGAGTTACCAACTCCTTCAACTTGGACATGACAACGTCTCCACAGACTCGACTTCCCCTGCTTAATTGCCCAAATAACAAAGCTACTTGGACAATTTATCTGCTGTGGAAACTTACAATTTATAATCGTTGATCACAGACATTTCATTTCATTTGAATTAGTTTATATCTACTTGAATTTTCCTTCCCCTATCTCAGACTGACACTGTATTAAAAGTGCGTCAAGTTCTCTCCTGGAGGTAGCTCATCAACTTTTATGCCACGCAATAGGTAAATAACCACAAACGAATAAATTTTTTACATATGCTCGGCATTAAGTTACTTACTATAACTAACGTTCACATGACAGGCATAAACTACCCACTCCAATCACCAGTTAATTAATTAACTAACTCGATGCCAGCGCCTAAAAGTCGACATTAAAATTTAACAACCAGTCAGCCATAGAACTTATGGCACAAAGCGCACACAAAGAGAAAGACGCGGGGGCGCCGAGGAAACCAGCGAATCCGAATAACACGAAACAACAATGCGACCGCAAAACATAATATGTAATATGTAAATGCATTGTGCGGCCATTGTACCCAGTGTAAACTAAACAAATTACAAACTCATTGTCAGCCTCGAACAGCAAAAAATGCCCAAGCTACAAATTTTACTAATCGAAGCGGATCGACTTTGAGATATTGTGTAATCAGGTCGAGTTATTGACAAATTAATATTTGACTTATTCATTATTTATTATTTATCAGACAACATTTTCGAGTCTTCAGCATTTTTAGCAATTTTATTAATATATTTTATATATTTTTATTCAAGAAATTATTTATTTTTTACACTGCTCAAAATGCTTTATGGACTAAATGGACTAAATTATAATAATTTTCGATAACTATTTTTCAGTAGTTGTTCATGTTATCGATAACAAGATTTTCAATTTGATCTAGAAACTTTTGAATATTACCAAATTTTACTTCAATTATTTATTTATTTATCTTAGAGTTCAGAGTGGCCTCTTCGTCTATTTTTTGTTGTAAAAATTGTAGCTTTCGAAGCTCTCAAAAGAAGCTTTAAAATAGTCTTATGCACTTGGTGCTTCACAGCTTTTTCGACGATTATGCTTACTTTTTATACTCTCTGAAGACTTCTCTATGAGATTCCTTAAGCCGTTTGGCCAACTGAACAGTTGACTTTAGAAGTTATTGAGGGTATAATATTAACTCGCATTGAAACACACATTGCAAATCCTGAGCCAAAACCGATGTGGATACCTGAAAGTTGTCTTATAGCTTCACAATAGAATTTTCCCTTGGAAATATTGTAATTTCTTACATAAACTACAGCATTCTTCGCTCCAAATAAAGTAGGTTTTTATATAAAATTCATATCTTATAGACACATTTTTATAAAAAACATTACTTTCGCTATGTTCATGCTTGAAGAATATTTTTATATAACAGTATTCCATACAAAGAATTTGGTATAGTTGCTTTAGACCATTGTTCGATGCAATCAGCTTTCATAACTTTGCAATACCCTATTTGTATTTTTCGTATCGTGTATAAAAGCCGAAAAGAGAGAAATGAAAATCCAATGCATAGGCCAAGCCGTTGCAACCGCGTCAACACGCCATCAACCGCAGCAACAACAACAACAACAGCAACTAAACATGCAATTTTTCCCTCCTGCACTTCATTTATTACATTCCATTTATGCAATTGCGCCAAAATCCATGTTTGCGGTTAATGGAAAAATTATTTATTTAAATAAATTTATTCGACACAGGCAAAGGGCTAAGCGCGACAGAGCGAGATAGAAATAATCCCATAGCTGAGTGTGTGCATGTGTGTGTCTGTATCTGTGTGTGTGTGTGTGGGTTCAAATGGCTGCTGACATCAATGCCCACTAAATGTGGGCTTGGTGCTCTGTGTAGCAATCGCCATGCATCCACCCATTGCGGTTTGTTTGTGCCACGCTTCAGTTCTGTGAGCCCCAATTGCACTTTGCTATGCTACAGTTTAGCTCTCCAATTTGTTTTTATAATACCTTGCAGTGCTGAAATATACAGAGAATTGGCTATATGTGTTGCTCATGGCTAAAAGTATGCTAACGTTCTGCAACTGCTTAGGACTTATCAAACAACTCAAGGAGAATCTAGATATATAGATAGAGAGCGTACAGAGAGTCTGTCTCGCTCTACAGTCGTTTGTCAGATGCACGAAAGCTCGCTGCAACCCTAGAATTCTCAACTGGTTACGGCTAAGTAGGCAGTGTTGCGAATATGGCTATTTTCCAGCCAGATTTGGCATTTAACCAACACCAGGAAGTTCCTGGGAAAAACCTGCTCACTTTTTGTGTAAATGAAGAAGCAACATAAATAAATATGTATATTTTAATATTTATTTAACTCCGATTTCAATTAATTTTTTAACTTTAAAGCTATTTAAATATATATAATAATATTCAGATATTTCCAGAGTCCAAATATTCCACTAGTCCTTAATTTTAAGCAACATCTTCTGCTGCTTCTTAATTTTTGTAACTTTCTAAAAAATTGGGTAAACTTTGAGCTAATTGCACGAATTTTAAATATTTGCTTTTGCAGCATAATTTGTCCACAAGCTTTTGTTGGCCATTTAATCATTTCATCAACGCAACAGCCACAAGAACAACAACAACAATAGCAAAAGCGTGGCATAATTTTGTGCGCATTAATAACAAAATGGAGTGAAATTAATTTGACAGCGCTGGCTGCAAAAAGGCGCCTTAAAACATAATGAAAACATATTATTTGACGTTAATTTTCGGCTGCGACAAGCATATTAAAAATATGAATAAGCAAATGCCAAAGATGATGACAATAATCATTAGCATATGGACCCGGCCCGAAACTTTGTCGGGTGTTGGGCAAAGTAGCAGCTGCTGCTGCCACGCCCACTTCGCTGACCCAAATAGAAGAGCTTAGTTTTAATTAAATTCTCAGTGCTGCGCAAAAAGTGCGCCTCGATTTATTAGAAAACATTGCCACTGTCTGCCAGCGGCATCCCCAAGACGCTGCCCTCTGCCGACACGCCCCCGCCACGCACTCGTTGCCATCGTCAACGCCTCTTTGTCAATGTCAATTGTTGTGCTTGGGTTCAGCTCAGTTTTTCTCCATATGCACTCCCTCTGCTGTTGCTGGACAAGCTGCGTTCAAATGAATTTCTTTGCCATTGTTCATAAATATTTTCATTTCGGAGCGCTTTCCGCCTGCAAAGTGTAAATAAAATAATTGCCAGTTCGTTGACATTTGGTTAGGGCGTGGGAAGATAACTATATAATGAGATGAGATCGGCCCGAAATAAAGTTTGCCGCGAATGCTTGTGTGATGAGCTTATTATGGGTTTAAGCGTAATTTGTATAGGAGAGTCTTTAGCGCTTTTGATTTAGCAAGAAACTTTCCGAGATCGGACAAACAAATGGACAGACACAAGGATAGATAGACAGACGGATAGAAGGGGAGACGGATATGGGGATTAAACTGGAAGATAGGTAGACAGGCGTATATAGAGACAAATAAGGAGAACGAAGATGGAGTCTCATAGGGAGGCAGATGGGGAGACGGATAAGAAAACGTATGAAACACGTTTAAGGCAACAGATAGCGAGAGGCAAATAGAGACGGATAGATAAATGGATAGGGAGAAGGATATTAAAACCGATAAAGAAATGGATAGAGAGAGACATTGATACAACGGATACAATTACGGATAAAGAGAGAATGGATAAAGAGATGAATTGGAAGACGCATAGAGAGACGGATGGATTGACGAATTGAGAGACGGGCAGTGAGGCGGATAATAAGACGGATAATGAAAGAGATAGAGAAAAAAATTAGGAAAATGGTATGGAGACGGATAGGGCAATGGCAACGTTGACGGATAGGTAGTCGAAAAAAGATATGGATACAGAGACAGATGCGGAAACGACTGGGGATACTGATAAAGCGAAGAATAGAGAGTCGCATATGAAGCTGAATATGAAGACAGGTAGAGGAACGTATATAAAGACAAATAAGGGGTCAAATAAGAAGTCGTAATTAGACCAATGGGAAGATGGATAAGAAGATGGATACTGATGTGGATATGGCAACGGATAATTAGACAGACATTGAGACAAGCAGGAAAAAAGCTATGAAGACGGATAGGGATACTAATACGAAGACGGAAAACGGACAAGAATCGAATTGGGCGACAGATGAGACATTTGCAGTCATAGTTAAACTAACTTAGGTCCTGCTCGCGATCAGGAATATATATGCTTTGAAAAGGTCGGCCAGTGGGTTCAGTAATTTTTTTATTTGCCTTTATTGTGTATATAGTGTTTCATTAAATAATTCAAACTTAAATGAACTTGTATAACAGACATTGACATTGATACGAATATAACCCAAAAAAAACTAATATCTTTCCCTTCTTATCTTTCCATCATTTCATGTTGAAAAATGCCCAGTTATTGCAATTTGAGAATCACATAGAAGGACTGAAGAGGGGAGGTTGCTGCAGCTACGTTTACATTTTGCATTTGGGTTAGTGAAGCAGAAACAATTCACCCCAAATTCAAATTAGTCAAATAGTAACTTGCATTCAGCTCGCATGTATCCGACTTTCAAAATGCAATCTCATGCAGTTCAGCCAACCGCAAAGCAAAAAAAAATGTCTTTCATGCCACATACTAAAACTCAAAACTGATGGAAGCAAAGCGGACTCTGAGGAGAGCAGAGAGAGAGAGAGTGTTCGGTAGACAACAAGTTGCAACTGTCAAAAATGCAGGTCCAACTCTTGGAATGCATTGACATGTACAAGTATTTATGCAATCGTCGGTTGCTGGCATTTACATTTGACATTTGCATAGTTCTCTATGCATTTTTATTGGTTAGCCGGGCCCACAGGGACAGACGCAGAAAGAGAGAGAGCAGGCAGCATCATATAAAAAATTCCATTTAACAGTTTAAGCTGTGTGGCTGCAGAGATGTCATAGTAAGAGTGGAATGCCCGTAGAGGTGAGCTCTAATCTGTGTTGTAGTCATCAGGCAGAGTTTTGGGCATCCAGATGTCAGTGCGACATTTCGAATGAAATTAGTTTTGATTTGCGCAACTGTTGCCATGGCCAAAAGTGTTGCATACTTTCTATTGCGGACTCTCAGCTCTCAGCTTTTGCGGGCTCTGGCATTTAGCATTGTAAATGAGTGAGATCTCTGGGCCATGGGCAGAGGAGTAGGCGGAAAGGCGTGGCAGGAGTTGTCTAATGATGCTACCACTTAACAGTCCGTTGAGTGAAAGCGGGGCGCACACACTTCACAAATGTCAAGTTGAGAATGAAACGAGGCTCGTTGCAGAACACGAGCCAGCGCCAGCGCCAGCGCCAGTCGACGTGGCCCGCACACAAATACAGACATTTGGCCATAAATATTTAAACTGAATGCGTTTTCATTCCGCACAACGGTGCAGACATCGCCAAATAAAACAAACTGCCAATGAACATTTTTACCTCATGTATATGGTAGTGTGTATGTGTGTGGGGGGGAAAAAAGTGAAACAAAGCGACGGCCGCCAGTCGCCATTTTGTTGGCACACGTTGCGTATGAATAATTTATTTAATGAACTTGTAGCAAGCGGCGACTGCTGCTGCCGGCCATAGAGCAGCATACGAATATAAAAATACAAATGTGAATACAAATACGAATACCTACACGAATACGAATGCGAATACGAATACGAGTGCGAATATCTACAACTTTGTGCGCTGTAGTGTCTTGGCGAACGCTTCTGCTGCAGACATGTTATAAAGTACTTTTGTTTTTCTTTTGTTTCGGACGATTTGTTGCCGTCGAGCGTTTACGTTTCGATAGTTTTTTGTTCTCATTTCCTTTTCTGTTTCGTTTGTGTTCTTTATTTCTTTTTTCTGACAGCCGAAAACTGCGAACTGTTTTGCCAGCGAGGGCTGTACTTGCAGTTTACATACGCATAGTTTCGAAATTTAGTGAAACTGAAAACGAGCTTAACTCGATTAAGTATTGAATTCAAATTGTAGACTTAAAATGAATCCAATATTTATATAAGATTAAAGTTGATGCTGAAATTTAATCGAAAATATTTGCATAGATAATATTTCTTTGAATACTAATTAATAAATATATAGATTATGAATTATTCTTTGTTTCTTATTTAATTTAATACTAAACTACATTCAAAGGACATTTAAAAAAGCTAACACTAACTATTTTAAAACATCGCCTCACTATTCGATTCTAATGTTCATTATTTATAATACAGGGAAGAAATGCTTAGCATTTTGTGGGTTTGATGTGTGTCTGTATGTAAGTATAAATAAATATAAATACATAAATATATATGACTAAACCAGACTATTACTATTTCCGATAATCATATATAAGCAGTTATTGCATGCACTCATAACAAAACATTTACTTCTTTAAATTCTAAGACATTAATACTAAAATAAATTTAAAATTATCAAACAGCCAATCAAGCAATGTAAGACTGGAATACTGACTCATCTGAAACCTCCATCATTTTCCTAGCGCTTGCTACAGTTACTTAGTTTATTTAGTTCGAGATGATAATGCTAGCTAGATACTTTAATATAATATATTTATCCAAGTTGTGAAGCCCATATGAATACTATACCATACAGCTAAAATTAAAATCAAATCTTAGCTGTTTTTGTTTTATCACAAATTGTTTCTAGTTGTATCTTAGCTGGTCTCCATGCTTAGGCATGTATATGTGCATATATATGTATGTGTGGTATGAACATATAACTATAAATATTCAAAAATAATGTGCATTAACTCTTCTATGTGATTCTCATAATCATATTTCTTACTTACAAAAATTCTATTCCATCTTTAAGCAGGCATAAATCACATGTTTAACAAGCTTGCACAAGCTGCCTTGAAACTGTTTGGGCTACCCTCGTCTTTAACCGATATGAACTCTGCATGTCGTTGTGCTTTTCTTATCCTAGTAATTCAAATTATTTATTTATAGTTCATTTGCGAGCTGGCATTCAAAGCTCTAATGTGCAACGTGTACAGTCGACCCAGGGGGTGTGGCATGTGAGTGGAGCGACAAATTGACTTTGGCCATGGCGGCAGCTGAGGCAGGCAATTGGCAGGCACCTAACCAGTTAACAACTTGGCTGACAGTGTGCACATCTTTCAATTAGCACGTCCATTTAGAAGGTAAGTGAGCATTAAACAATGCGCAAAGTTTTAGTATCCATTCGGTTGCATTTGAAGGGGCATAGGAATTGCAGTGAGAGAGTGTGGCTTGGCTAACGAGGACAATTATGCAGGGAACCGCAGGCCAGGCCAGGCTGGCTGCTTGAAAGGCAGCTCAAAGCAATCCACTTAATTTGAAATTTTTGCAAATCCTCTTAAGCAAATACCATTGACCGCAGTAAAACACACAAAACCACAGTCTGAAGGAGCTGCAGAGCTGCTGAGCTGGCAACGTGGTATAATGGTCCATCCGGGCTGTGGCTGTGGGCAGCTGCCACTTGATATGACAGCTGTAGATACCTTTGCAGCTACAACATCGACTAGTTGCAAACAACATGTTGTCACATTTAAAGACGCTACACAAATTGCTCAAGCACACAAGACAGCCATTGGATATTGCGATGACAACTTTTGTCTCTGGCATTTGGTTATTTGCTTTCGAGCTTGCGCCCTGTCAAATGTATCTTTCAGCTGCACCACTTCATTATCATCCATTTTACAGCATTCCGTATCTGTGGACATGTATTGTATCCGTTTCTATACGTGAGCCTGTCCAGCTTATGCCAATGACAGCCTCAAGTGTCTGGCAATATATATATTTTGGCATATTAAATTTCATTTTCAATATTCAGCAATGGCATGCGACTAAAAGTCAAGTCTTTGCCTTTGCCTTTGCCTTTGTCTTTGGCCAGCTCCTAACGAATGGTACTCCAAGGACAATTAATCAAGTGTGTGCACTGAGTGCTACTTGCCACAACCTCTTACACCTCCGCGCTCGCACTGTCAGACAGACTTTTAATCAACATCAGTTTTGTGAAAACTTGCAACATATTCACATGAATAGCTTTGGGCTTCAAAACATGCGAATGTTAATTCTAATTAAACATCGTCAGGTCTCAACTTCTTCAAGTCTCCATTTCTGAATGGACTTACGGCTAAGGATCGGACACATAAAGCCAGATTGACTTGGTTCGTCTAGCTTATCCTACCTATCCATGCCGACTTCTCTCATCCTAGATTCAGGCAATACAATTTGCAATTTTATCAAGATCGACTCATTGACCAATTGCTTTTCAATCCACTTTATGCTCAAGCTATCGACAACAGCCAGTTGAAAAGTCAACTACAGAGCAAGAGATTGTTAGCGAATTCGAATTTACTTACGAGATCTGAACGTCATACAATATTGTCCTGAAATAATACTCTGTTATAAGTGACTTTTGCTGGCAGACCCCATAAGGTATAAATACTCTTGATGAGGAGGTCGATCTGAATCTTGTTAGCAATATCAGTAAGTTAGAGTCATTTTCTGTCGATTTCGTAAAGCTATATTCTTCTAATTTCAAATATATGTTCCTATAAACCATTTGCAGTACGAGCTTATTTAATTTTTTTCGATAACTTATCCCATTTTATTATTATCGATAATTTGATTTCGTTTAAAAAACGCAGCTTGAATGCCGTAAAAGCTGGAGACTTCAGATTGACTGTGTTGATCCCCATAATAAATGCAGAGATTTTAAGCACGTCACATCGTATGTGTATGAGCATCTTCTAGTCGAGCACTTCCGTCGACTCTAATCTTACTTATTATTGGCATTTCGTGCTTCTATTTATTATTTCTATTTAAATAAACATATTACTTTGTTATAATTTACAATCTTAAGTTTTAAGTATGCCAATTGAATATATATAAATGTCTTTGTTTCAGTCCTATCACAATTTTAATGTCTCAACAGTTTATATTGTTTTTTTTTTTAATTTAACAAATTAATTTATCTATTTGTCTATCAATAATTTTCAAATCAATTGATTATAAATATAACTTCGATGAACTCGTTTTACATATGTTCCAGGCATGCAAGGGTATATAATATTCGGCCTACTATAGACTATAGATGTTTTCTTTAGCTATCCATTTCTTTAAGTTTGGCTCAATGTTTACCGCCAGCTGTATATAAATGTCAGTGGCATTTCGATAAGTGCGTGAAGGTTGTTTATTGTTTAAGTCTTTTGTCTTAAAGTGCTCCACTTCGGCAGTGCCATAAATATTGTGAATACCTCCTTCGCAGAAATCAAGGACTGAGTCACAGCTATGCCTATATATGTATATATATATTATATATATATATATATTTTGTTCGTTTGAGTTCATTCACCGTTTCGTTGGAAGCTGCAACCCACATAGCTCATCAATTGATGCACTGCCCGTGATATTTTCGCATGCAGCGCAGAGCAACAAATCATTAAAAATGCATTTTCAATTTCGTCGCAAGTACCGCACCGAGAAAGGACCAAAAACAAAGAGACCAATAAAATAAGAGTAAAACAAAGGCAGAGCTCGAAACAAACTCGTTTTGTGCTCGTCGTCGTCGTCTTCTGTTGCAAATAAAAAGTCGCAACAACTTTCCACCAATTCGGACTCGGGCTGTCAACTGCACTGAGCACCGCGCATTGATATACACTAGATGCAGTCACAACAGCGCTGAACTCTGAACCTTTCCACTCCCTGCCATTGCAGTTGTCTCCTGTTGTCTCTGTCAAGTGCCGAAGTGAAGCTGGCAGGCATTGCGCTGGGTATTAGATGACATTAGATGGCCATATGGCATATAATGTCTGCTCGCTGAAGATTGCGATTAGACAATGCTTTCACAAACGCCCAAGATAATTAGCGAATGCTCAAGGCTCGTTTAGTCGATCAAACTTGGGCTGAGCAGCTGTTGGCTTTAAGCTTTAACAACTGCAAACCAAATTTGGCATCTCTATTTTTTAAGGTTTTAAGCTTAATTTAAAATTCCTCTAGTTGAGACTGCTCGACTAGGTAATGCCCCGAGCCAAGTTAATTTGCAATTGGCCAAACGTTTCATCTTATAAATTCTGTATAACTTAAAGGATTTCAATGACATTTTCAGCTTTTCTATTTATTCTATTGAATATATTGGTCAGCTTAGTAAAAATCTATAACATTGAAAAGAGAATAGCTATCGATTATTTAAAAAAAAAATCAAGTTTCTAGCTCGTATAGCTGCTAAGATCAACGCGCTCAGCTTGTCATTCTGATCAGAAATACGTATACAAATGAGCTCTGACACGTCTTTTTCGCCCTGTTACATACAGTCTAACATAACCATTATACCCTGCTTTCAATGCGTTCAGGGTATTAAAACCAAGTCTTTAGAATGTATCAAGAATTTCAAAACAAAACACTTTCAGTTAAGCCGTTCTTCTATGTGGCTTGTCCCATGTTCTGGTATCCCTCGGGTTTTATGCGAGTTATTTTCGGCATTTTACTTAGGGCTAAACAATTATGAAATATCTAGCTTTTAATGAAAATGTTCGGTTAGAGGTGATGCAGAAGTATCGCTTGCGGGAAGCTAAGAATTAGAAAATATGCAATATTGATAAGTTTTTGTAGGCTAAAACCAATCTACGATTTAGTTTAGTTATAATGGTCTCGGACTGCTATGCGGGAAAATAGCAAAATTTGCCATATATTACGCGAGTATTGGAGATGAGGTGCATGATTTGTCATCCTTGCATCATTTTCTTTGGGCAAACTCGATTTCCTTTGAGATATTAGAGCACCTCATGCATTTAATGGATTTAATGCATAATTGCATTGATCTATCTTCATTACCAAACCAGAAAAAGCTGGAAAAGCTGCTTTATTTCATAATCCATTTTACAACTAGTAATTTTTTTATTGAGTCTGGTCAGGCACTTTGTTATTAATAGTACTATGCCTAAACAATGCTTGCTTATTATTTAAATTTGTATCCAATATTATAATCAAAATAATGAATAACATTCCATCCACAAATAATTGGCTTCAGCAGTGGCGACTCCCTGGCCGAAGTCATATTTATATTAATGTCAAACTATTTTCTAGCCAGCAAAACCCGTTTCATTGGCATTTAAAGCATATTCCTTTATTTTGCCATGATTTTAGTTTGCGAAACTCTAAAAAAAGCATTCGTTTCCTTTAGCAGTTTTTGTTTTATTGTAATTTCATTTCCGATTGCTTTTCACTGGCCACCCTGTGATTGTATAGTAAAAAAGACCTTGGATATTGCCAATATAGCATTTTTGTTTGCAAGCTCAGCCATATTTATTGTTTCGTTTGCCTATAAAATCACAGAATCCCACAATCGCAGGCGAAACTTAAATGTTTACGTGCAACAGCAGTAAACCGATTCGATTGGCCGCAGCTCTTGGGCTCTGTATAACACCAGCAGCTCATTTGAGCGCTCTCTGAAAGATTCCCATCAGCTGGAAGTCTCTTCGTTGGTTCCGCTTATGCCTGGCGGCTGATTCTCAGGCGTCAGTTGAGCCTCGCTGCCAGCTTCAATGGGAACTGGCAGTGGCCCCACGTTTGTCCTTTTGCTCAAAGTAAACATTCGCACGTTTTGCGTTAAATTCATTTCGCTTTTCGTAAGTTAAGTGCAGATCTTCAGACTCTTTTATTGATACCCTATAATTGTGGAAATATGGCAGGGGTATTTTGTCAAGAGTTCATATAAGACTTACATTCACATCCAGCTCACATGAAAACCTTGCATTTCGAACATATTTCTTAAAGACTTTTTGCATATTTTTTTAATATTATAAAAATATATATTTAATTTTTTTGATATGTTCTTTACGCACACATTCGGGAGAATCGAAGGCTGAAGCTGAAGTACAGGGTATCTGTGGGTCGGTCTCTGCCTATTGGGTCATGCACGCTTATTCTTTAAAATTCGTTTTCTTTTTTGCTGCTGACGACGGCTGCGTCTGCGCAGTTGCGACGACTGGGGCACTGTTTGATTATGAGGGCGTCACAGGCCGCCACAGGGCAGCGGGCGGAGATTGGGCTGGGGTCTTGTTATTTCATCAGCGTGCAATCAAATGAACGAGAGCAGCAAAAATAAAGCAAAGTTTCTGCGAAACGAGCAACTGCGACAGGAAACTGGTTTAATTGGTTGAGAACGCTGCGAGCTCTTCTCTGGGGAGCTCTGGCACTTGCCAAAGTCAACTGTCGCCTGTTGGCGCTGCTTGGCACTGTCTGCCAGTCAGTCGCTAATACTGGCAATGACATTTGGGGCTTGGCACTCGCAAGCATTTCATTTGCCAGCCAACTGCAATAGCACGCTCCGCACTCCATGCCCCACGATTCGCGCCTGCGCGGCCCGCATAAATCACATGAAAATCGCAGCTCATCGAACTGTGCCCAAGTTCAATTCAATTCAATTAGCAGCATATTTTACAAAGGCCCGAGCCATAACAGAGCAAAGCGTGCAAAAACAGATACAGATACAGATACAAAAGCAGATACAATCCCCAGATAGCGGCAATTTATGAGCCCAGCCACTTGCCAGCATGTGGCCCCCACATAGCTGGGCATGTTTTTACAGCAAAAAGGCAACGAGTAAGAAAGCTCTAGTCGGGGTGCCCAACTAGAAGATACCCTAAACTTGCCACGCCCTTTTGCAAAGGTTTTGTTTAATAAACTGTTTTACTAAATGGACTTTAATTATTTTAATTTTCAGCATATGATCTACATATTCTCTTGGATTAGTAGAAATGGAAACTTTTCAGCTATTGGGACAAGTTCACTTGGAACTTAATTATAAAGAATTTTAGGAAATTTGGAGCAGGTATGCAAAATATAAAAAAAAATCAAAATTGTAATAAATATGCATAAAACTAAATACAAAATTGGTAGACTTTAGTTCCAAAGCCAAACGAGATATAGCTTAATAACTTCATTTCGATCTTGTTTTTAATCGATAACCATAAAACGATCATAATTATCGATTATATGAAACAAACTTGATACGCGCGAGTTATGTAGTCTAAGTGCTGCTTCTCAGTCTCTGCCTACTTTAACATTGAGAGAGAAAAAGCTCGATCTGTATGTAAAAACTCAAAAGCTCTCTCGAGGAGTCGAAAGCTTTTGAGCGCACTTTTTGATGTGCACGTCGAGGAGAAAAGAACATGAAGTGAAATAAATACTTTTAGTTAAATTAAAAAGACAAAACACATTATTTATAAATAATTAAATGTTAACATGTTATGATAACAAAACTGGCGCAGCCGACGGAGTAACCAAAAACATTAAAATACTCACTAAAGTGCAGTTTTAAACGAATTTGTGCTTGTACGCAATTCCATACATATCAACCTTGTGCTAAAGACACATAACCTGAAAAGTAACGCGAAACGTGCCAGCATTTGCAACTGCATTCATCTCTGTATGTATGTGTGACTGTGTGTTTAAATCAGCAATTGCACACACATACACCAGCATCTCGGAGTGAACTTATTCTGTTCACAATTGGTTCGATGACAAGTTCAGAAGAACATTTGGCATCGATTGGCGACGAGAACTAACAGAACTAATTCTGTTAGCATATTATACGATCTAAAGAACTCAACGGCTATTTATTCTTTGATAGCGATGGCAAACGACTTTACTTTATCGTTTGGGGATATCCTTAAGGATGCCCATCACATTCACGAGTACAGAGGAGACAACTCAAGGGCTCTATCATCATTTATTCGTGAAGTAGATATGATATTTTCATTATTACCTCCCACATCTCCCGCAGGAGTCTACGTCTTTCGCCGTGTCATCCTCAACAAAGTTCAAGGCGAAGCTCTACATGTTGTAAGAACCATCGAGAATTCCGAGCCGTCATGGAATGACATCAAGACGATTCTTATTCGGAATTTTGGCATAAAGGAGTCTTATAATCAACTTTACCAAGAGGCGTTTATGCTAAGTAACAAAAACAATATTACAGAATATTTTAAGTCTTTAAGAAGTATAATGTGTAAAATTAATGAAAAATATGAATATGATAATGTAAAGCGTCCTGAGTTTAGTCCCAAAAATGTCGAAGAAACTATGTTAAGAACATTCTTGAAAAATATCGATGTAAATTTAGCTTCAGTCGTAATTAATAGAAATGTTAAAAATTTAAGAGAAGCTTTCGATTTATTAGAAACCGAAGGTCTTATTAGAAATCTTAAACAAACATTTTCACAAAGTAATGAAAAATCAAACAAAACGGAAAATCAAAACTATCAATACCAAAATAATAATACATATAATCAAAAAGACCGATTCTACAAACCAAATTATAATAATCAAGATCACAATGCAAAACACAACAACAATTTCCAAAATGTAAAAGCAAATTCAGGAAACTTTCGATCAGGAACACAAAATTTAAATTCAAATCAGAACTATACAAATCAACAAAGTCATGTGTCAAAAATGGAAATTGATCATGCCGAAGTAAATAGAGCTAATTGTAGCCAATTTAAAAATGATAATCAAAATCAAAGCATCACTCATGAATCTGAGCAAAAGAACTGTTCTTGCCATGCAAATTTTCATACAATTGCCTCGAAAAATCACTTCCCTTGATTAAGTTAACTTTAAACAATGAAATAATCACTGCCTTGATTGATACTGGTTCAACAACTTCCATATTAGATAGGAATAAATTGTTACAATATCCTCGAAGAACCTTGTGTCACCCACTATCATTTGCATCTCTTAATTCAAAATCGCTAATAACGCAAGAAATTATAACTGATTTGCCTCTTGAATTTAAAGAAGACGCCACAATGAGTTGGAAATTGACATCATTTAATAACAAATCATTCGATGCTATTATAGGGCAAAACATTCTTAAACCATTAAATGCTATTATTGATTTTTACCACAATACAATTACGATTAATAATAATACTATTCAATTTCAAAATAGTTCACCATACTCTGATGAAGCAAATCAAATTGAACCAATCAAAATAGATGATAGAACACAGAGAATTCTTTTTAATGATTTAAATCAAGAAGAAAGCAATGCTCTAACAAAAATTTTAAGTAGATTTAAAACATTAATATTTCTTGAAGGTCAGTGTCTTAGCAATACGAACATTATTGAACATCAGATAAAAACAGTAGTGGATAAACCCTTATATTGTAAGATTTATAGATATCCTCAAATACATGAGCAAGAAATATATAAGCAAATTGAAGAAATGCTACAACAGGGAATAATACGTAAAAGTAATTCCCCATATAATGCCCCTTTATGGCTCGTACCCAAAAAAGCTGATAACAGTGGAAAGAAAAAATGGCGCATAGTTATTGATTACCGCAAATTGAATGAAAACACAGTAGACGATAAGTTTCCTATCCCCAATATAGAAAGTATACTGGATAAGTTAGGAAGAGCGCAATATTTTTCTACTATAGATTTAGCGAAAGGCTTTCACCAAATTCTTGTTCAGGAACAAGATAGGGAAAAGACAGCGTTTTCTACCCCCCACGGGCATTACGAGTTTAATCGAATGCCATTTGGGCTCAAAAATGCTCCTGCCACTTTCCAGCGTCTTATAAACACAGTTTTAAAAGAAGAAATAAATAGAATTTGTGTCGTCTATCTTGATGACGTTCTTATTTTTTCCACTAGTTTTTCAGAACATGTTGGCCATATTCACACAATCTATAAAAAACTTTCTGAGGCAAACCTTAAGATTCAAATCAACAAATGCAATTTCTTCTCAAAAGAAACTCAGTTTTTGGGTCATGTTTTAACTCCCGAAGGAGTTAGGCCTAACCCAACAAAAGTTAACAGCATTCTCCAGATTAAAATTCCGAAAAATGTTAAACAAATTAGAGCTTTTCTAGGAATCACTGGGTATTATAGAAAGTTCATAAAAGATTTTTCTCAAGTAGCTTATCCATTGATTAAATGCCTTAAAAAGGATGCTAAGATCGATGTTAATGAACCCAACTTCATGATTGCATTTGACAAATTAAAAAGAATCATAACTGAGGCACCGGTACTTAAGTATCCGGATTTCAAAAAGAAATTTCAGCTTATCACTGATGCTAGTAACATAGCTTTAGGTGCTGTTTTGCAACAGGATGGTCATCCTATTTGTTATGCAAGTCGTACATTAAATGACCATGAGAAAAACTATTCCTCTATACAAAAGGAATTACTAGCTATAGTGTGGGCAACAGCTTATTTCTGCCCATATCTCTATGGAGTCAAATTCGACATTTTGTCCGACCACCAACCACTTAAGTGGCTGCTAATTAAATATAACGGAAAAGAATTTAATATAAACGTATCATACATTAAAGGAAAGAATAACCAGGTAGCTGATTTTTTAAGCCGAATAAGCAACGACGAAATTTGTGCCGTAAACATAACTAAATCTTGTAGCTCTTTAGAAAACAATGTTGATGATGTTAGTACCCAACATACACAAGCCGAAGACTTTGTGGACCCACCTATTTTAGGCAGCTTAGAAACAGTTGTTAATAGATTTAAAATACAAATCATTCTAACAGATAAAAAAACAATGGAGTTTGAATATAAGAATAGAAATAAGAAAATTTATTTAAATTTAAATGATCTTGAAAATGGAATGGAAGAAATTTTGAAGAATCATATCATAAAAGGCAAAGTAGGAATATTCAGTGAATATAACGACCACCAATACAATAAATTTCAACAAAAAATCATCCAAATTTTCGAAGGCAATAAAAATGTTAAATTTGTAAAATGCTCATTTCAGGCAAAAGACATTGAAAATGAAGATGTGTATAAAGAAATTGAACGATTCCATAAATATTATACTGGTCATTCAGGTATAAATGAAAATTACCAAAGTTTAAAACAGATTATTTACTTTCCAAAACTTCAACATTACATCCAAAAGTATATCAACAATTGTGACATTTGTAATCGGTGTAAATATGATAGGAACCCGGTAAAAGAAAAATTTAATAACAGCTATCACTCAACAATACAAGATACGCCAATGAATATTGAATATGGAAATTGTGACAAAAAAATTATACATAATAACATTCTAAAATATAAGAAACATTACATTACATCCGTAAATCAAACAAGAGAAAATTTTGAAGAAACTAGAAACGAAGGATATATAAAAAACTATAAGTCTCTAAGACACAAAAATGAACCGAAATATAGAAAATTTAATTTAAGTAATGTCCATAGTTCCAACATAAAAAGAAAGAAGAAATATCAGACTTCAACATAACATAACATAACATAATCTTCCACAATTGTATTCCTAACCCTTATATATATATATAAATGAATTGTAAAACTCAGGAGAGTCTTAATTTAAGCGATGGGGAAGTTATGTAGTCTAAGTGCTGCTTCTCAGTCTCTGCCTACTTTAACATTGAGAGAGAAAAAGCTCGATCTGTATGTAAAAACTCAAAAGCTCTCTCGAGGAGTCGAAAGCTTTTGAGCGCACTTTTTGATGTGCACGTCGAGGAGAAAAGAACATGAAGTGAAATAAATACTTTTAGTTAAATTAAAAAGACAAAACACATTATTTATAAATAATTAAATGTTAACATGTTATGATAACAAAACTCGCGTGGCATACCCAAACCTACAAAAAAGTATCAATTTGGACAGACGGACAGAGCTCTATCGATTCAGCTTGTCATCCTGATGAGGTCTGCCACGCCTCCTTCTGCCAGTAACATACATTGTAACACTTATACCATTATACCCCGATATCACATATTCAATGAGTTCACAAGCTCTTGGTCGACTTGCAGACTCCAGCTGCCATGCTCTTCTAGCTCTTGAGTTCCTAAGACAGAAATCAAAGGGCATTTCGTGTTTCCTTTAGCTTTTCAAAAGTACTGCCCATTCAATTTTCATTGGCACCCTGGGTATACAAGGAGAAAAGAGGGCACCCGCTGCTCATGCTTCATGCTATGCGATCTCGGGATGCCAACGCTATGAATGGGCAGGCTGAGGGTGCGGATCGAGGCAGCGTTTCCATGAGTCGTTCGTCATTTGATTTCGCGTTTGATGCGTGTACAGAGTCGAACACTATCTTTTAATTGTGAATTAAATCGATCAGAAATGCAAAATTTAGCTGGTATATTTCATATATATTTCAATTCATAGTTCAGATAATAGTTTCGTATTCAAAAATATACTGAAATTCAAATTTAACACTAACAAAGTAAAATACACATGTTAAGATATAAAGCAACGATGCTTCGCACAGATTAATTAATATTGTAAGAGTATTTGCAATCAAGAAGTGAGATGAGGCTCAGAATGGGATTTGATTTAGAGCGGCTCTGCCATTCAGGTGTTTCAAGTTTTAAAATTTTTTTAAATTGATCTTGAACAGCAATGTCCTGTGTGAGCTTATGTGAACTGTAGATATTGGTATCATATCATCGCCAGCTTGGCATATCGATAGTGCGCTCTTATCGATATACAGCAGTCAACCCACCGCCACATTTAATAGTCTGGCGTGCGCTGTGAAACTGTGATTTAAGTAAAGGGGCTTATTAGTTTTCGATGAATCTATTTGCCTGCAGCACTACATACAGGCATACATACATAAGAATATACTTATAGCTGTGCAAAGGCATGGACTCAAGCATCGACTCACTTTATATCATAAATACACTTTAACAACAGTCAAAAGAAACGAATCAAAACGTCTTTGATAAGCTTTTATTTCAAAATATATGTATGCACAGATATGTATGTATATGTGTTTGTATTTATGTGAGTACATATACATATGTACGTACATATTGTTGCATACAGTACAGCATATTTCGTTGCCGCAGTCAATTCCAAATGGCAACAAATTCACATGATTGAAGCAATGAAATTGTGCGCGGACACCAAACGATAGGTGGCGCCACAGTATTTCGTGCTGCTGTGCTCTTGTTCTATTCAGCAAGCAAATAAGTGGAATTTTGTATTTAAAGCAGCTTCCATCACGCCCCATGTGGACTAGTGTACATACATCATTTCATAAATGTTATGTATGCAGCGCAATGCGTGTATGTAAGCATTACGTGCATATATATGTCTGGTAGCTATAGCAACTTTTTCCCTTATCGATAACATTCAACTGCTGAAATATTTTTTGCTAAGCTATTATCGAATTGAAGCTCAGGCTAATTAAATTGCAGACTTCGATTATTTTATTTGTTTTGATTTTAAAAGCGAAACATATTTCAAAAACTCTTGACAAAAAGCTACAATTAAGTTGATTATTGTTATGCAATAAGCAGCTGAAACTACTCTAACAAAGCACATTCTGTCTTACATTAACTATTACCATGGTGGGTAAATGTACCTTCGATATTATGGTTTCATAAGTCATACAATCAGTAGATACTCAGATATAAATAGGTATATATATATTTTGTACATATGCTAGTGCCTTGAGAGGGCTGCCTATTTTTAGGGGAGCTGTTTGCAGCGGGCGTCTGCCTGGCCAGAAGATCAAAGCAGTCAATTACTCAACGCCGGCGATGCCAGAGCAGTTCGCAGCACGCAGATCGCAACTGGCAACGTGCAACTGTTGCACTTTGAAAGCAGGCAATGAGCTAGAGAGCCGCAGCAGCAGCCAGCCAGGGCCAGGCATCAAATCAAATTAATTGCCTGCACAAGTGGGTGTGGCAGGAAATCGAGGCGTCTGCTGGCCAAATGCGGAGCATCCACATGCGCAGATCGTGTGCAGCGATAAGGTGTTAGAAGTCATGTGGAAAGGCCACAAATGCGGCACGTTCGCAGATCGTTGCAGCTATGTTGCCTAATTATGTGAAGCCAGGCAGTGAACTGCCTCCTGGCTGCCTGACTGCCTGCCACACACAATGCCAAACTTCTCGTCACGCGACTTTCAAAATCAATTTCATTCGACAATAAATAATTTCTTAATAAATTGCACATTCAAAATGCAACTTCCTGCAATTAAAGCCGGCCGGCAACATTGCAACAGTGCCGCAGCCGCAGTCGCAGTTGCAGTTGCAGTTGCAGCGAGTGCAATAAAAAATAATTGAAAATTCAGTCACGTAAACGTTTTTCCAGCCGCTGCCAGATCGCGACTCATTAATCCATGGAGCCGCACTCGCTCGTTGCCCCATAATAATAAAAGCACGCGAAGCCTGCTTATCAGCCCCTGCCAATCGACGCGAGAGAGAGGGAGAGCGAGAGAGAGAGAGAGGAGCAGCACATCATATTTGGGTTAAAAAGGCGTGCATGCAATTTACCACGGCTAGAGATCATCATGATTGCGAACATGTCTCCCCGGCTCGAGCCTGTTCCTGCTCATGCGTTTGATTGGGGCTACACTTGGAGTTGGCGCAGGGGCTGGAGCTGCGGCTGCGGCTGCTGAGTAGTTCGTTAAACGTTTATTAAACTGCCTGCGCCAAGACGCGCAGGTGGGCGTGGCGCACTCTGACAGCATCAAAGTCGAGCAGAAACGTGTCGGAACAATAAAATGTTGAGCCCATAATAAACTAAAAACCAACTAAATCAACTCAGCTGCATGCCAGTTACAAATGAATGCATTGAAAATAAAGTGAAAATAACTGAAGAGGTCAGTTTTTATAAGAAGCAAATTGCATTAGGAGGCATTTGCCTATAGAGGTAAGCCTTTCTGATAGGCCTCCCTTGCCGAACAAGTGAGAGCAGTAGGAAAAGAAATTACTTCTATTTTGAAGCTACTTCCATGCCATTATATATGGAGTAGTAACTCATTTAAATTCGTTGCGACTACATTCACTTCAATGCTCCTCGCGAAACTCCTTTTGGATATTTCCTTAAGATCGAAGGAAGTGAAAGCAAACTCAGAGCAAACTGCTGACATGAGGACATGAAGAGGAATTCGTTTTAAATTTTGTGAAGTTATTGCCACACAGTGGACGCGTTTTAAGATATTGATGAAATGGCACATCTTATGATATATTTTAATAACTATATGGAAGCAATGATCTAAACAGCTAATAATGTTTAACTATTGAAAATAGTATCAGGCTTGCTGAGACAGTCTATAAAATAAATGGAATCTTATCCAATATACTGCATTTTGTTTTGTTTTTAAGTAGGTCAACAATGATGCAATACCAAAACTTGCTGTATCAAATGGTTTTATTCTTCCAATTTGCCACGCCTCCAAGAGGCGTCTCAGAAAGTTTATGTAGTGAAATTAATTAAGTTGGTCAAATGCAACGAGTTTATCACTTTCTTAGGCACATAATTGTCTAATTTAGCTATATCCATAGAATCCAGATATATTTATAGAGCTGGCTAAAAAAATATTTTATTTAAAGAAAAAAATTAAAAAAAAAAAAATGTATTCCCTTACATAATATTATAACTCTATTTTTCCACATTGTTTCTATATCTCAATATTTCTACAGTTTAGATAATTAGTTTTTGTTGGACTTAAACATAATTTTATGACAGGTTTTAAGGATATCAGAGACAATCAAAGAAGATTATGAACTCTTTTACTTTTGTATAGAACAAAGTCTTCTTCATCTTTTTCTCTAGCTCTAACAAGTTTTGTTGATATTTTTTGATCAGCTTTTGGCCTTTGTATGATTGAAACCTTTGCCTCACAAATAGCGCTCCCCTCTGTATAGCTCACCCAAAGGCTTCTCCACTTCTCTTCTCTTCCCTCCTCTTGTTCTTTTTTTGTATTTCAATCAAAATCAAGCGCAGACCTCGTCTGAAACCAAAACTTGCATGGAAATTACACGCACAAAACACACAAACTAATTTTCCAACAAATTAGACGCGCAAGTAGAGGCTATCCACGTCCACCCGCCACCCCCACTCTCCACACACAGCTGCCCAATCTCCTATCCCTGTTCATAATTTATTTGCTGTTGTTGTTGTTTTTTGCGTTTTTTTATTGTCCAGCGCAATTCGTGTGCGTAATTTTCTCTGTTAAGTTTGTTTTTTCGTTTCCCATGGAAAAACTTTGCTTTGAACAGGGCAGGCGTGCGGGCGTGGCTCTCTGGTGCTTGATTTTGGCGCATGATAATTGGCCGAACGGGCGCTTCGCTCGACGTCTGTGCGTGAACCATGCATTGCGTTTCTTTTAGTGGCCATCAAGTGCTCGAAGCCATAAAGGGCGGCTTGGCTTGTCGGGCTGCATTTGATGCGAGCGAACGTAGACGCACATACATTTTCCAGGCGCATGCATCGCTGCACAGGAGACGCAGACAAGGCGGCATATTTGCAGCCAGGTCACGTGACCTTAATTAGCCAAAAAAAAAGGGGAAAGAGCAGAGAGCAGAGCAAAGTCACTTGGAAAAGCGGCTGTCGAAATTTTCTTTGGCGCGGTAATTGTGCGTGCCATGTGAAGGGTTCGCAGCTTGAATCATCTTGAAGTTGCCTTTGTGCCATTGTCGACCACGACAATAGTCTTTGTTTGCCTTTGAAACGATTTAACACACACACACACACACGGACACTCTGTGTGTGAGCTGTTGAGCTGCTCTTCCGAGAACTTTGAAATTGCTTTCAATTGCATTTGACTTTAAATCACTCGCCACACGACAATCATTTAATTGAGTTGCATTGTCATGGCCCTTTGCCCCACTGTACTTACTGAGTACTAGACTTTATGTATTTACTGTATCTGCTGCGCTTTACTGTGCTGCATTGCCAGACACTTGCAAAAGCTAAAAAAAGCGCAATAAATTTCAATTATTTACTTAAATGCACATTAAAATAATTCTCAATATTGTGCTGTGTAGCGCAGTGTAAGTCGCATTTAATGAAAATTCCAATTGCCACTTGCTACCGAAAGCGGCATTGCAACGTGACCGAAACACACAGTCTGCTGTCATAGCCGAGAGTTGGGTTAATCAATTATTTGTATTCGAGTCAAATATTTTTGCCATGCGATTCCCTGAAATTTACTAAAGTATGGGCTTTTTATTATAATATGTATATTATGTGTTATGTAGTATATATTTTTACATTTTTAATATTTCTTTTATTTACGTTTTATTCCATCTTTTTGACTGCTGCTAAGACTATTTGCTTTGCTCTGTCTTCATTTGAGTCTATAAAGTAGTTTATCACGGGACATTGTTATGATTGGTCGATCTGGAAAAATATTTAATATGTGTTATATATTTTATATATATATATATATATATATATATATATATATATATATATATACATATATATGTATATAAATTAAAATTTAATTAATTGAAATTATTGATATATATATATTTAAAATTAGGTCTGTTATACTCTGAGCACCTTGAACCTGATTAGAACTCAACTTCTCAACTCAACATATCCCATTTCCTTATGATCCATTAATTTATTAATTTATTATTATTATTAATTAATTAATTATTAATTGCAACTTTTATGAGACATCCTTTGCTTATAAAATAAATAATTTTCCCCAGTGCCAAAATTCCTACAATCGATTCAAAATCGATATGTTGATTTGTGGTAGTCTCTAGCAGAACAGCAGAACTTCTAGTTGGAAATTAAATTATGAATCTTTATATTCATATTTATGTTAATGATATTTTCAAGGTGCAATTTAAACTATTTCAAATCAAATAAGATTCAGACGCACACTCGCAACATCAATTTAAGCGAATTTTCCACTCAATTCTCTGTGCGATCAATGCGCTTTTTCGCTTGGAAAATGCGAACAATTAGGTTCGCCTTAAGATTTAGGAAAATGCACTTAATTTTAAACATTTTGCCGTTTCGCTTTGCTGTGTGCTCCGCTTGCACAACCAGCAATTGTAGATTTGTGTGTGTACGAGAGACATAAAAATGGATTTACGCTTAATCACACACGAAGGATGCATATTTTACGTTGTGTGCCAGTCTCCCAATCCCCTCCTCCCACTCCCTTGCCATACGCTGCTCATTCGCATGCACATTTTGTTCATTAGAAGCTTCAAACGAGCGCGCTGCTTAACCTCTGCTTAGCACACACACGCACACACAGCCACCCAGCCACATCCATGTTGAGCACTTTGTGTCCGCTCTCCTCTGTCCTTGCTGCGTTTTTCAGTTCATTTCGCTAGTCGAGCTCTGTGTGTTTTTTGCCTCCTATTTCGGGACAAAAGGAACCGCCTGCTGTGAGCAGCTTTCGTTGAGCTCGTGCCACTTGCAGCTTTCACCAATGCCAAAAGCATGCGCGCCAGAGCGAGACGGCAGGCAGAGAGTGAGCGAGTCAGCACGAGTGTGTGTTGCTCCCATTAGCCAAAAGGATTTATATTACAAGCGTACACATAAAAAGCACCGCAGGATATTTTGTTTTATGTGAATTTAATTGTTGTTTTAATCCAAAGGTAGTCCAACTTCTGTACAGCTCACTCTCTCTCTATCTCTCTCTCTCTCTCTCTCTCTCTCTCTCTCTCTGTGCTCTTTGTCTAGTTCTCAAATACGCTCTGAGCTGGTTCAGCGTGTGTTATTTTATATTAATAGCATTGCATTTTTAATAATAGCTGAGCACACATGTCGGCTACTTGATTTTTCACTTTGTGCTGCTCGCCTGTTTGCCCTTTGACCAGAAAAACTGCAATTGAAAAGTCGGTCAAGCGCACGAATTTACCGAGCAACCGAATTTGCTCAATAGCTAAAGCGCATCGCCCCCAGTTTGGGGCATCAATAAACTGTGTTATAGCATAACTATTATGCAATTATGGAAGCCAACAAAACAGCAAATGATTTTCAACTTTGTTTACCTAGCACTTTGAATTGGGAAATCAAATTTTTTTATATTTTAAATATAAATATTTGAGTTAGTTAAATATTTATTTAAGTAAGTCTCGATATATACATATAAAACTAGAATACGCGATATTTTGCTGCTCTCTCACTTGGTCACTTTTTGAAAAGTTTGTAAAATAAAAAACAAAATATTTAAATATTTAGAATTAACTTTTTAAGCTTACCAAATTTTATTTTACTTATAGTTACAAAAAATACCATGGAATTATATTTTTTGTCTATACATTGATTTTTTAATATATATAAAAAAATTTAAATATTTCGATTATATTTACTAGGTCCATTTATATACAACTAATATAATTTATAATTTTGTATATTATTTAATTTGTAAATAAAATGAGATAAAATTTAATAAAAATAATATTAAACCCATTATTTTTAATACAATTTTATTAAGAAATTGTGTACTTTGTAATATATATATATAAATATTTGATTTTATTTCAAAATTAAATAGACCAAGCTATTTCTTTTAAATATATTAATATATCCAGTATTTAAATTTTGTAAATATATATTTTATTATTATTGCTAATGAAAATTATATTTAATTTAGAATTTTTCTTTAAAATATTACTATAATCTATTTTTGTATTTTACAAAATTATTTATTTAGAAATAATTGTAAATTTTTCTCCAACCTTTGACAATTTTAGCTTTTAAGCAATTTATAAAAGGCTTAAAAACAGCTGAGATATATATTTTTTATTATATTATTATGCAATATTAATTAATTTAAGTCTATATATGACAGGGAGTCTTGCTTCACACTATTACGTTTGTCCGTTTCGTAAACAAATTCATTTAAAATCGTTCATTATTAATTTTTTTATTTATTTCATTGCATTTAATTTCAAATATCTGACAAAGTTAAGTTACCCTGTCTTTTGTATAGAGCAACTGAGCATAAACGTCAACTGCTTAGAAGACTTTGTCGATTTTGGCAAGCAGGCAGGAAAAACTTAAAAATGCCTAAATAAAATAAAAGGAAGGCAAAGAAAACTTGGCCAAGTTTTTTGAGTAGAAATATCAACGGAAATATGGCAAACACAATTCCGCACACACACACACACTCACTGAGAGGGAGTATAACCAACATGGGATCAAAGTGTGCATATCCTGCTTAGCCGGGTTTTTGTAATGTGCTTTTCTAGTTGCGTTGCTGATGCTGTTGTTGTTGGCAACACAGCCCACAAAAAAGGGACAATTTGTTTAAAGGTAACGAAAAGTTTTGGCGCTCTCATTTCTTTTCGTTTTTGCCAGAGCAAACTTTAGGTGCGTTTCGGTTTGGGGCGCCTCGGACCTGAAATGCTTTGCATAAACTTGAGCGGCAAAAGTTGAAAATGTTTGTTGTGCTACATATGAAAATGGCAACAACAGCAACAACAAACGGCAAACAACAAAGATAAAGTTCAAAGGAAATGTGGCACAGGAAACGCAGCCAAAGATACAGAAAGAGAAAAATATGAGAGCAGACGACAACAGGCCAAAAAGTATATCTATATATATGTATATATTTTGATATAAAACAAAATATTAAGAAAGTTATTTCAACAAAATGAAAGTTATGCTCGGCTTTTGCTGACACAGGCACACACACACAGGTACACCCTGACTCTTGACTCTTGCTCAGGTATTTTATCACGATTTATTTCATTTATTTTCGAGTAGATTTTGTTTTTGATTTATTTCAAAATTCATTTGATGTGCTGCAAAAGTTTTTGGCCACTTTGCAGTTAATTAAAACACGTTTACAACTTATAGAAAACAATCTAAATTAATAATAAAATCAAATCACAAATTTAAGATACATATCTAAGTCAAAGAAATAAATGTGGCTTTGCTTGTGTTGTTTCTTAGCTGTTTTTCTTAGCTGTTTCCCACAAAACATTTGCATAATTTAAGGCGTAATTTTGGCGCGGTGCCTTAAATTGATATTACAAGCGCAATTTGTGTTTGGATACGACCCATTCCACCGCGTTCTTTTACTCTACAGATCTCTTTCTCTCCCTGTCTCTCTCACTCTGTGTGCTTTTCTCACTCTCTATGACATTAGACGGCATGGGTGCTAAGTACATGGAAAAACTGTGCCATGGCAACATTTTTCCTCGCTGCCGCCTCGTTTCGTTTCGTTTCGTTTCGTTTCGTTTGGCTCGGTTTGGTTTCGCTTGTTCAGCGAGTCGTTGGGGCGTGTTCATTCATTTCCTGTTGCGCCTTAAGTTATGCAAAGCTTATGGCAAAGTGAACAAGCTCTAAGTGGGCTGGATGAACAAGACGAGCCACATGGAAATGAGCAAAATGTTAAGACATCAGCAGCAGCAGCAGCACATGGGCACATTGAATCGCCAGATAAGCGCATATAGTTTATGAATAACAACAAAGCACAAAACTAAAACAAATCGTTGTACGTGTTTTTATATAATTTTCTTTGATAATCAAAATAGCATCATAGCATTCGCCTGAAGAAGCATACGTTAAAAAATTATATGGGAAACATTTGTTTGGCGTTACTTGAGCCAAATGAAACTAAAGAGAAACAGTTCAGTTGCATAACTTTGTGTTGTTGTCATCTGCCACAGAGCTAATAAGTATTCTGTACAGTGATACATATACAAATATACATGTGTAAGTGTTAATTGTATTGACTGCACTTCTATTATTTACAGCTTTACGCACTAACAGAATCCACAGATGGGCACACAGAATGCGTAAAGCACAACTTAGATCGTAATAAAAATAAAAGCTCAATCTCTTGGTGGAAGCAAAGCTTTACTATTCACATACACATATAATTGTATCTTGGACTGCAGCTTAAAAAGATTTCCAGAGACTGAGCACACATTGAATCCACAAGTGGGCGCACAGAAGACGTAATTCGCTGAGTAATGAGCTGAGTGCGTGAGTGGAAGCTAAATTGAGCGCTTTTGTAATTAACGCTCGTGCACATATACACAATAGTATGCGATGACTGCAGCCTGGAAGTTGGTGAAAGCGAGCATACATAGAATCCACAAGTGGACGAACAGCAGGCGCAAGGCGCAGCTCTGATCATAGAACTGTGCACCCTTCTAATAGATATTCTGCGTGCACACAGTTACATACTCACATCAGGCGAGAGCGAATGGATATGCAATCCACTAGTGTGCGCTCAGCAGTAATGAAGCGTAGCTTGGATAGAAACAAAGCGACGAGCGAAGATATTTAGCTGAGCGCTCTTCAAATGCGATTGCCCAATTTGTGATATTTTAAGAGAGCGAGCACAGTCGAAAGGGATAGCTTTCTGGGGTGAAGGTTGCTTAGTTGCTTGTATTGAGTGCAAATTAAGCTGTTACAGTATTGGTGCGAAGAGCAAGTGAGTACAATTCGGCGATGCGTGAATTGATGTATGCTAGTATATATGTACATACATATGTATATAACTTTAGTCCCGTTGTATTTTTAACTAATTTCTCTTCTCTGTTCTTTACGATACAATTGCATGTGTGTTATGGCAGTTTTTACGAGTTTATGAAGCAAATGAATGAATGGAAAAGAAACATGAGTAGAAAAATACCCTACAAATACTAAAGTAATAGAGTCAAATTTATAGTATATATATACAATATATATATACTATTTCAAATTAAAATTAAGAATAAAAATATAAAAATACCCTATAGATAATCAACATACGCAAGAAAGGTATAATATATATAATTTAAAAAACTCTTTAGCTAAAGCTTGCTAGGTTTTGTATGTGGAGTACCTACGCTATATTCAGATGAAAAACGTTTCGCCTTTCGTAATCTTATTTTTGATAGGGTATTCTATAGTCGTTATTTACATATTTTTCCCATTTGTCTTCCTCATTTTTAGCATTCCATGGCGTTGGCGCTTGGGCGTTGTCAGTGTTGGTTATTTGAGTTTTTTTTCAGTTTCAGATACTTCATCTTTTGCTGTGTGCTGTTGACATCTGTTAAATACCGCAGAGTTTTATAGCAATTAAAAGCTGCAATTTGTGCAGCAGCTGCGGCGCTTGTGATTACACGAACTACATGAAAATTAATGCTGGCGCTGATTTGTGAGACAGACCCCGGCGCAACTCCTTCCCCCACCCCAGTGAGTTGTTGTGCTACATGTTGCATGTTCGTCATAATTGAAAGCAGATGTTGAACTTTAATGCACAAATAAAATGCCATAAAGTGTAGACTACGCTAGCCATGATTGCGATTGCGATGAATGTTGAGCAGCCCCTCGTTGTTCAGTTGCTGCTGCTGCAGCTGAGGTTGCTGCTGCTGTCCATCCAAAACCCTGAAAAGATTCAAACAATTAACACGGATTGGACTAGGTTGTGGCTCGAGTGGACGCACATGAGATTGATTTGCCCCAGCAGATAGGCCTGCTGCAAATAGAGTCGCCCCTGAAAGTCGTTGGCCACGTCATTGCTGCCCCGGCGACGACAGTGCTGGCAGCGACCGGTGTAGGGCGGCTCGCCCTCCTGCCGCTGGGCAGGTGTGGGATTCGGGCGATTGAGTAGCTTACGATAGCGCTGGGCCAGCTCCCGCTGGTCCTCCTCATCCACGTAGGGATCGTACTTGGGTATCTGGGCGTATTTATCGACGCCACGTCGCAGGCCCTGCGCTGACGAGCAGAACATCTTATGCAGCGGCACACACTCCTCCTTAACACAATCAGCGGCACGTTGCTCGGCGACAGCTGTCGACTTGCGACCCCTCTTCAGGCGGGCGCCCATCTCCGACATGTTCGAGATGCCCAAATGGGCAACCAGCTTGTCCCCATCCTCGCCCATCTCGTCCAGCAGACTGGGAAAGCGATCCCGCTGACAAGGCGCGTGGAAGTAGGGTCCCTTGTGACCCCAGACCAAATTCATTCTTACAATTTATTTGCTAGTCTTCAGATCAATAAAATTTGTGTAACGTTGGAAATCGACAGGAAATAAAATATGAAAACTTGTCGAACGTCTCTTTGAGAGATGCCAAACTTCGCTTACTAAGATTACAGCTTGAGTTTTACATTTGTGTTTTAGAAATACATTGAAAATGTGATTTCTGAATTAAATTGTTTGGCTGACGTGTAACAAGCAGAAGAAGGCGTGGCAGAGCCCTTGGCATTGACCATGAGCTGAGTCGATCAAGCCATGTTTGTCTAACTGTCCTGTTTGTCCTCCGTGCGCCATAAGTATATAAGTCTGTCCGTATGAAGGCAACAAACTCGTAAGCCTGGAGACCTGAAATGATTGAAATTTATATTCCAGATGCTGCATGACTTTATTATATTCTATTTGAAAACTCTGCTCATGTCTTTATTATTGATGAAAATCGATATTTTGGTTTCGTGCTTTTAGTCATCTGTATTTTGGATACCTGCCTCACTTGCTACCAGTATTTTAAGTACCTGTATATTACTGTCACGCTCTGAAAATTTAATGAAGAAAGTCCATCTGGAACAAAACTTATTCAACAAATAACTTCGCACAGTGAGGCTTAGCAGCGCAGTCCAAGCGCAGTCGCTGCGCAGTGAGCAGAGCGCGTGTATATGTGCGTGTGCGTGTGTATACATGTGTGCATGTGCTTGTGCCTGCTGTGCATGTATGTATACTAGAAGCGTAGACTGATGCTAAAAGCAGCTCTGCGCTGAGTCAGGGTATATCCTCGTCGTGCACTCCTTTCTTGTTCCACATAGTTTGCATAATAAGATTATATTTATTATATTATATTTATGTTTATATTTCATGTATTGTTTCAAGCTCAAGGTATTTGATGTCACGTAATTATATATATTCAGCTAAATGTTGTCAAGCGCCTCAATTAGTGCTGCAAGTCGAATCAAATGCACAATTATGAGCCAATTACGTATATGAATTGCGAATGTCACAGGTATGTCGGCTTGAATAAACATCAATATCTAATTGTTTGTTAATAAATGTGCAATAATAGCCCGACATATTTGATAATTGTAATTATGGATTATTGAGCTGCTCGTTTTTAATTCGGCTTAAATAGTTTACAGCAAATGCTGACAGATGCTCGCCATTGTTGCTATGACAACAATTATACAGAGTAAACAGAACATTAAAAATGTGTTTTATATATTAATTATAGATACTTTTTTAAGCTCGTAATAATTGTACTTCCTGCTTAAGAGAAATTGACCAACTAGTTGCCAAGATTAGGTGAGCTTAATCTGGACAGAATAAAGCTAGAACGAGATGGTAGCATTGGAATGAGTCTAGATGCAGTGATAACTAAAGCTGAGAGTTTAATAAATAATAATAAATAAATAAACAACTCACTCACCAGTCACTTAGTCAACTCAGCTTCTTTTCCAGTCAAAAATAAAATAAAATAATTAGAAATACGCATAAGGAAGAAAGGATATGTAATTCCTTTCACATGGCACTTGATTTGTTGAGGCTGGAAATTAAAATCCATTAGAACGAAAGCCATTATAATATTTCAAACCTAAATTAAATGAGAAATTGTGGATAAAAAAAAGAAGTGGAGTTGTTCTGGCTCTGGCTCGCAATTGTCAGCTGCGTTGATTAACATTCAGCGAAATCACAATAAAAGTAATTATTTTGATTACAATTCTAAGCCAAAGGCAGGCGGCAGACACATGTCCATGCCAACGTTACGTAAACACGCCTGAAATGTGCCCTGGCAGTGGGGCTATGGGCGTGGCAGACACACACCACACACACACAACGCACATCAGCATTAAAAATGTATTTTAATGTGTCGCTCGTTCTGTCATTTGGTTACCTTTGCCAGCATTGCGAGCTGCCTGTTGTCGTTTTTAATGTCTTTCATTTTGGCCCGATGTGGGCGTGAGCAGCGGTGTGCCTTTGGGAAGGCCGGGCAAGCAAACAAACCATTAGGCGCATTTCATAGCGTTTGTAAATCATAAAATGCCTTCAAAAATTCCGAAAATTCCAGCCGCTTGCTCGGCTTGCCAACTTTGGCTTTGACTTTCAGCTAATTACTTGTGATTTAATTTGAATTTGTAATTAGCCAGCAAAATGTCATTTTTGTGACAGTTTTGACAGCATGCAGCAGGCAGCCCAGGCCAGCCGAGGTGTGAGCCCGTCTCACATGTTGGATTAACGCGCCAAAAGTTTTTAATTAGACAGCTCGAAGCAGCAAAAGGTGCTGCCCAGCTGTCTGCTGGGAAGGGTAAACTGAGCAGAAGGCTAAAGCTAAATATATATATAAATATATAGAATGCTTTTTGATCTCTTGTGTCTATCAAATTATAATAATTATTGAGCACTTGACAACTGGCGAACGCTGGAAGTTAAGGCCAAAGATACATTTTTGGCAGCAACTACATAAGAAGTCAAAGAAAAATCACTTAAAATCTTTTGCTTGAGGCAACAAAAGCACAGCACGAAACCAGCAACAAGCTGGCCAGCCCACCTGCTCACCTGCTCAGTTCACCTGGCACGCCCACATCATCAGCAGGAGCTGATGCAGTCAAGTCTAACAAATGGCCGGGAGCTGGGAGCTGGGAGCTGGGTTCGTTTCTACGCAGCTATCTAAAGCTGTTGATAAAGCGCACATTAAAATATATACGTATCTAAGTATCTCAAAGATACAGGTGAGGAGCGTCCTTCGCTTACCTGTCGGAGGGTTTGGGGCGCATTCAAATGAAAACCGTGAGAATCAAAGCAGCAGCCAAGTGGAGCGTAAAGCTTTCAGTGCCCGGATTGCAGCCGAAGTGTCTGTCCGAAATCTAAAAAAAAACCCTCCGTATCGCTTCAGAGCTCAGAGATTGTCCAGAGAAAGCCGCTGCCGTCGCCGTCGCCGTCGTCGTCTTCCTTGGCATCGCGACGTCGAGTTGTTAAGTTTCATTTTTGTTTTTTTTTTTTGCCTTCACGTTTCATTTATTACGCAGAGGTTTTTCCATTTCTGTCTTTATTTTTATATTTTTCGTAAATTAAGAATTTCCTTGCTGCTTTTTAGAGCTTCTCAATGACCCCGCCCGTTCCGTTTCGTTCCGTTCCCTTCCATTCCATTCCACGCCTTATCCCCGTCCCTTAACTGACTGTTGGCGTTATAAAAGCCCAACGCTTCATTGCACAAACATAGTGGCAGGAGCTGAGCCAGGCATTTCTAAAGGCCTGTTGTCTGTAGTTCCGGAGTCAGCAGGGCGCGTGGGGAGTGCCAACCGCTCCCCACTTAACAGAGCACACAACTTGGCTTGCGGTCGAAGCTCAGCGCTCGACACTCAAAAATTTGCTATGGCTCAAAGAGCTTCGAGCCGGGAGCTATATCATTTCTGCATACGTGAGCATAACTTGTGCCAGTGGGCCGGGCAGGGCGATGGAGGAAGTGAAGAGGTTGCGGTGCATGTTTCTTTCAGCAAGTCTCAAAATGAAATTAATTAAAACAATATAAACAATAGCGCAAAGACATGCGTACAGACAGCGCACACTGTACAGTGAACTACAAATTTTAACCTGTAGCGGATAAAGTGAAGACTGGTATAAAAATATATGTGACACAAGTACTCGACGGACGTTTAATCAAATTAGGTTAAGTCTTGCAGGGAGACTATTAACTATAGATAGTGTTTAATTTCAGCTGTTGACCAAATGAAAGTTTTTGGGTGATTCGATTCACCTTCATAGAGCAGTTAGCAGTCGATTTGTGTAGTTTAGGCTTTAAGCTATAAGCACTGAATAGCTATAAATATGACAAAAAGGATGACAAAATAAAAAAATATATATTTTAATATTGCTTAAAGAAATATATAAATTTATAACTACATCTCTAAAATTAAAAAAATACACAATTGCTTAATATGTAGGATTTTAGCTTAACTAATTAACGTATAATATTACTTCATTATTAAGCTATAAAATATAAATATAAATAAATACATTTATTCATAAAAAAATATAAATTTATTTATTAAAGATTAAGTTAAACATTCAGATTTCGATTTAATTTTTATATATTATTTATATCATTTAATATTAATATTTAATATTAACTAACACAAAAAAAAACAAAAAAATTTAGAATTTAAAATTTAAATTAAATTTTATAAACAGCATTTCAATTAAACAAACATTTTATATATTTATATTTTTGTTTTATTTTGCTACTATATATTTAACAGCTGCAATTGAACAAATTTTTACATTATATTTTATTAAAACATTTTAATTGCATACAAATATATAAATAAATATTAAATATTTAATAATACATACAAATTTAATTAAATATTTTTATATATTTTTATTTAAGCACAAATTTTGATTTATTAATTATTTGTTTTATATTTGTTTTGTATTAATTTTTTTATTATTATTTTTTTAATTTTAATTAAATAAAAGCTTTATTAAATAAATTTATATATAATATTTTTAATTCAACACAAATTTTATTAAATATTATTAAATATAAAATTATAGAATACAACAAAATTAATAATTATTTTAACTTAATTAATAATGTTAATACAATTTAATTGATGTTTTTTCTGCAAATATTTCTCTAAATTTTGTACCCAAATTGCAGAAAAATATTTACAAATTTAGTTAAAATATTTTCAGTGCTACATTTAAGCAACATATGGGTTTATTTTGCTTATAGCCAGTGCTCACTTTACAATTCCACGCCCTTGTCCTAGCCAATCAAACACACACACACAGATACAGAGTAGAAAATCCTTTTGTAGTTTTTCGAGTGACATAACCCATTGAAAGTCTCATATGAATACACACGGTTCACAATTTAAGCTTATTGTTTACATGGGCCAAGCCAAATAGAACTCATAGAATGGCCAAAAAGTAAAGGAAAGAAAGCAGAGCTGACAACTCTGACAGCGAGTGAAGTGCGCTTCGCTCTCTCTGCTTCAAATCAAAGCAAATAAAATAAGAAAATTATGAAAAGTAGTAAAATGGAAAAGACAAGACAAGAGAAAGCGCTGCAAATAAATTCATCTTGAGTGAGTATGTGTATGGGTGTGTATGTGTGTGTGTGTGTGTGTGTGCATTGCAGAATTTGTTGAGTTTTGTGTCTGGATAGCAGTCGGCCAAGATTGGACATTGATAGCGTACGTGGTCAGGCATGCTGAAAGCAGCAGCTCCAAGACGAGAGCGAGAAGCTCTACATGCAGCATGTCGGGTCTACAAAATATGGCAGAGCCAACATGTTTTAAATATTTATGTGCGAGCTCAACTATTATTGTGGCAACACTTTGTCTTTGGCTTGACAAAAACCGCGCCCACAACGCCGCAGCCCCCGCCCCATATCATTGCGTTGCGGTGTCGTGCGAGACGCGTTGCCTCGGCACACGTTTCGGCAATGAAGCAGGCAGCGCACGTGTGTTTATTTTTATTTGTGGCAATGGCTGAAGGTAGCAAAGAACAGGTGGAAAACCAAGAAACGAACGAGCGACTCCTGACATGTGGTTACCTATGTGTGTGCGACTCTGTGTATGTCCTTTGGCTGTTTGTCTAGAATTTATGTTACAGGCTGCTCATAAATGTCGGCGTTGCCTTGGCGTTTGCCTGATTGAAATTTTCATTGCAGGCCTTTTTTCTCATGCTTAAAGATCTACTGAAAAGTAATTGAAGTTCGTAAAGGATTGTATTTGACATTTTCATGCCAAATTAAAATTCAATTTGATTATTTGCTCGCAATCACATTTTTTTACGTATTGCTGTAGAAGCAAATAAATGAAGTAAGAATTTTAATAATTTTTCCAAACTAAAAATTGAAGAAAATTCTAATTGCTTTATAGACTTCTAATGTTTTTCTTATATTCATGCATTTTTAATTAAATATTACTGAAAGTCTTGAGTTCTGTGAACGGGGTATATCGTCTTAGAGCAGTCATGCAACGGGTTACAAGGGAAAGTATTATTATTTAGCAACTTGTTGAGACAGACTTGATCTGCAGATGAGCTTGGAGCTCGAGAACTAGAAAAGCCAGACACGGCTAGTTTGAAATATATATACTAAAAAACATGCACCTTGCGTGCTCATAATTTTTTTGTACTTAACTTACTTCATTTACATAGTAATCATTAAAATTAATCAAAGTCCAAGCTTCAATATATCAATTATAGAATTCGTAAGGTATTTTAAAGAAGTTTTAGGCAATCTAATTATGTCTTTAGAAGCAGTTGCACCTCAGGAGCTATATTCAGTCTCTGATGTAATTCGACAAATATATCCACTATATCATCTCATAGATCAAGATCATAATGCCTCACATTATTTTCATATAAATCAATTTTAAGTAGTTTCTAACTAAATATGCTTGACTTCGACTTGAATCATTTTTGTCTTGGGATAGTATAGAGCTAAATATCTCACCTTAAAGTACACGTTAAGTATAATCTGTTGCTCATGGCACCGTACAGGGTATTTGGCAGTCAAGCATTTGTTATTTTATCTCCTCCTACTTTTTTCCTACTTCTGTAGGCAACATTTTTTTAGCCAATTTCTTTTTGGCAAATATTGTTACTGCGCCAACATTTGCTTGGGTCTACATTCTAATTCTTTTCTCTGCCTCTGTCTCCGTCCACGTCTCTGCCTGTGTCTTTGAAAGGCTGTCACATCAAATGCAAAGTAAACAGCATCATTAAAAGCTGAGCACCTGTGCAGGTGAAAGGGTTTTGCAGCGCAGAGTGCGGCGTCTGCTGCTTTAGGTTAGGAGCATTTCGAGCGTGGCAAGGGCTATTAACAACGTTGCCACTTCATTCAAATTAAGCATACGCCGTGTGGAACGACCAGCCAACCAGTCAGCCAGCGAGCCAGCGAGTTGCCTACGTGCGGGCCACCACAAAAGGCGTCGCATCGCTGCCTTTTTGCCCACTGCTCAAATGTTAATCGCATTTCTTGGTCCGTCCGTCCAAAAGGGGGTGGGGCGAGGGGCGGTTGCTGGGGAGTGGCATAAGATAAAGGGTTGCGCTTCACGCTGTTCTTTGCTGTTCTCTGTTTCGTCCCGCACGTCAGTCACTCATTTGTTTTGTCTTCTGTGCGCTGCGTTGCCCACAAAATGAAAATGGAAATTGGTTTTCTCGGTTTCTTGCTGTCCTCCACAGGCAACACCAACAACAACAGCAGCAACAACAGCAACAACAACATTAATTTCAAATGTAAATAAAGTGACAAATTACCTGAATTAGTGACACAGCGTTCATCGCGCTTTCTCGCTCGCTGCTCCTTTTGTTGAGCCAACCATATTCTGCTCACCTGCTTGGCTCCTCTTCTGCTCTCTCTTCGCTTTCATTTTGTTTATTTACTTTTCGTTTTCATTCTTTTCTTTTTGTATTTTTTTTTTAAATGAGCAATTTTCTTTACTCTGTTGTTGTTCTCCCTGTTGACTTTGGTTAGATGCGTAATTGTAATGCCTGCTAATTACATTTGCAACTGTTGGAAAGAAATATTATGTACTACAGCTAAAGTTATTGGTCTATGCAGAAATGTGGTCAACGGAAGGGCACAGCTAGAGCAAGGGCAATCGGTTGTTATAGCTAAGTTCAGATCTTTTCTACTGCACACAGCTTCACCTTTCACAATTTCGATCTACGAAATATGAGAGATTGGAATGAATACTTGACTCTTTATTAAGTGTTGTTCGCTTCATATAACAATTTCTATTTGCTTAACTTTAAAATGAGAGGCCGCAGGCACTGTAGAGATTAGACATCTCAAAGAGAAGCTGAGTAAACTCAGCGATCTCATTGATTACAAGCAGTGAAGACTTGATATTTGACAATCTTTACAATCGTTTCAAATTTAAGTCACAATATTATTTTTTATCAATTGTAATTTGACTTTAATTTGAAACATAACTGCAAGACCATAAATAGAGACTCTAAACTTTATGAACAATATTTTTTTCAATACTCAAAAATTGAATATTTCAGAAACTTTTCTAGACATCCCCACTTCTCTGAAAATTCAAAAAAAAAACTTATTTTAGAGATTGGGGCTTATCAGAACATTTGAAAGTCTCCCTATGATAGTGAAAGCTGAACCAAAGTTATTTATAACTAATTTATAAAGTGCACGCCAGGCCCAGTCGCTCCATAAGCTATGCTAAAAATCTATAGAAAAATTTTAGAATGATTAAACAGCAGCTTTGAGCATTGGTTAGGGTATTTACTGGGCGGGCACTCCCAATTGGAGCGCTCTTAAATGCTTTTTATGTAAAATTTCCCTAATTCAAAGGCTTGGCTCATAGACGAAATTATATATTATAGTTGAAAAGGACCCGGACTTGGGTATTCTGACTTGTTTATTTAGATATGATTTGATTTTAATTCTAGTAAATCCTTAATTTAAATAAGTTATCAATATCGAAAGTATTTGTTGAGATGTAACCTGAAGAAGTGTAAGCTAAAGCAAGTCAAATCATGTCTTAAAGTAAAAGCATTTTATAATATATAAATAGTTTTTTAAAATTAAATTTGGTTTGTTAGTAATTATTACATTAAGTAGACTCTTCTGACTTATAATTGTATTGTTAGAATGGTATGCAATTCATTTAGGAGTGGCATTTAGCCGGCGGATAAGGGTCATGTCAAATTTAAGGTGAGTGTGAGACGAAAAAGAAGAGTTTTCTTGGGTCTTTTGTGCCGCCTTCTTTGAATAAGTTTTCTGGCAAGTATGTTAGGATGGGAGTTTGTAAAGTAATATTGCTAAATTCTTGTTTTTATGTCAACGAACAAGAGCAAGCTTAGCTTAAAGAATTTGGGCAGTATTCTCTTACATAGCACCATTGAGTGGTTCCGCTCTTAAATATATTCACGTGAGTTTCTATTTGTTCTTCACAATTTATTTCAAAATACTGAGATTTCCAAATGGTTATTTATAATTTTCATCCAGGAGTTTTTATCACTTACCTAAATTATTTTATTTCCTTTTTGCTCAAAAGTTCTTTCAATATGTTTCAGCTCCCAGCATTAACCCATATTATTTATGTTTATTGAGTTATCAATCCTTGGCTCATTATGTTTTAAAGCCAATTTCCGTAGTCAGGCAGCACCACCAGCAGCAGCATCAGTTTAAAGCCTTGACCCAGCGAGCTATTAAATTCAATTATTTTCGAGGCTCAATATTGAATCAAGGCGTTCGGCATCGAAGGAGTCGCATTCGCAAGATCTTCGCAGCTGCACAGCTGTCGTGTAAATATTTAATTTACGAAATTCCATAATAAAATGTTGCCTGGCTTGGCACCTTCTGTCATTGTTGCCGTCGTCGTTGTTGGTGCAGCTTTAAGGCAGCTGGGCTTTCATTTCGCATGCCAATTGTTTGGCAAGTGTCAAAATAATAAGAAGCCACCCCTTGGCCGGGCGGGCGGCCGGACGGACGGACGGACGGAGCAACCCACCACACTCGGGCTGCCGCCCGTTAGAGCATTGCCAAGTGCCAACTGCCAAGTGTCAAAATATTTCGGCAATTTTTTTATGTTAATTTTCTATTAATAAAATAAATATTAAATCAGTGAGGCGGCTGAGGGTGACAAATGTCGCAAGACGACGCAGACATTTGCCAAAGACTATATTAGGAGAGCAAAACCACTAATTTATCCCCAGAGACTGAGACGCAGAGGGTGGTAGGAGTGGAGTAAAGGAAAAGCGCTTGCACAGCTGCTATCTGCCCCCGTTGCCTCCCTTGCACAGCGGGTGGTTTCTTTGATTTGAGCTTTTCCTCTTGCTTGGTTCAATTTAAATTTCATAAATTTAAGACCCCTCAGCCAATTTGCGATTGTATTATTAAATTTAACATCCTTTTGCCCGGCAGCCAAGTGCGACTAAGTCGTTGATTTTCATGGCTCTGCGGCATTTTCATTTTATAATTGTTATTGCACAGCAACTGTTGCTGTTGTTGCTGTTGCTGTTGTTGTTGCTGTAGTTAGTGTTAACCCCTTAGAGTCTTATTTGCCACGCGGCTGCTGCTGCTGCTGCTGCTTAGCGGCTCATTAGCCAAGTTTTATGTTCGCCATGTTGTAAAAGTTTTTGCCTATAAACAAGCAAAGATGATTTCCCTACTAACTGGGCCATAAAAAAGCTGCACATTTTCTCGAATTTCGCTAAATTATGCGAATCGATGGGAATGTAATTACCGCACTTTCAGCAAGCTGAAGGTCACGCAATGGTCAAACAAATTTCGCGCTTTAAACTGTTGAATTTGTCAGCATTTGTGGAGCAGCCGAGCAAAGTTTGGCAGTAGCTGTGCAGGTGCTCTGTTAGCCCTGTTAGCGTGGCTAGTGCATTACGAGCTGTGCAAAATGTCTCTCTGGCCCCAAAACAATTTGCCAGCAGCTATTTTGCATTGCATATTTGCAGGCGCATAACTGTCTGCCTCCGCTGCTGCCACAGCAGTTGCCAGTGCCACTGCCAGTGTCGGTGCTACTGCCACTGCTACTGCTGCCGGAATGTGCAACTCAGTGTCTGGCTAACCCGTTTACCCAGGCTCTGATGCCACCTCGTTTGGCTCGTTGGCTTGTGGCAGCAACGGAAGCTACTTGTTGGGTTAATGACGTCGTAAAAATTGCTGCAGCTGCAGCTGCTGCTGCTGTAAGAACTGACACCGTTAGCTTCTGGCAGCCCCAACGAACTCTCAGGTATAATAATTACGCACAGCTTCTTGTACTTTCAGCAAACTCTCTGCAATTGGATTGCTCAAGCACAGCTCTGCTGCAATATAACCCATTGAAGCAGTGCACACAGTCAACTATATATAGAGCCGTTATACAGGAATGGTTAGCATAAATAAGAAACAGCTTAAAGATCTAAACTATACCTTACCTATAGATATATAGCTATAGATATAGATATAGATATAGATATAGATATAGATATAGATATAGATATAGATATAGATATAGATATAGATATAGATATAGATATAGATATAGATATAGATATAGATATAGATATAGATATAGATATAGATATAGATATAGATATAAATATAGATATAGATATAGATATAGATATAGATATAGATATAGATATAGATATAGATATAGATATAGATATAGATATAGATATAGATATAGATATAGATATAGATATAGATATAGATATAGATATAGATATAGATATAGATATAGATATAGATATAGATATAGATATAGATATAGATATAGATATAGATATAGATATAGATATAGATATAGATATAGATATAGATATAGATATAGATATAGATATAGATATAGATATAGATATAGATATAGATATAGATATAGATATAGATATAGATATAGATATAGATATAGATATAGATATAGATATAGATATAGATATAGATATAGATATAGATATAGATATAGATATAGATATAGATATAGATATAGATATAGATATAGATATAGATATAGATATAGATATAGATATAGATATAGATATAGATATAGATATAGATATAGATATAGATATAGATATAGATATAGATATAGATATAGATATAGATATAGATATAGATATAGATATAGATATAGATATAGATATAGATATAGATATAGATATAAATATAGATATAGACATAGATATATATATAAGTCTAACTGAAAAAATCGGTTCTCATCAATGAGATGAATTATTTTCAGAAAAATCTCCTATAATATTTTAGAAATTTCTTTAAAACTTTCCAAGAGAATTGTTTTGAAATTACCTAGAAGATTTTTCTACAATTTTTCTAGTAAATTCCTCTATAATTTTCTAGAAAGTGGTTTGAAAATATCATAGAAAATTCTTGTAAAATTTGCTAGAAAGCTCTTCCAAACTTTCCTAGAAAATTGTTTTCAAATTTCCTTGAAAATTATTCTAAGATTTCCTAAAATTTCCTAGAATATTGATTTACAAATTCCTAGAAAATTCTTCCCACGTTTCCGAGAAAATTGTTCTAAGATTCCACATACTCTTTAGGTGGGCACATATTGATTGATCCATCAGACCATCATTCTATGTATAATATATATATATTTTTTTATTTTATATATATATATAAATTTTTATTTAGTACTTTTTGAATAATTTTTAAAAATTTATTGAGGATGTACATTGACAGAACAAGATCTTTAAATATGGCTTGAATATTTGTTTTTGTAATTTATATGATTTAAAACCGATTGGTTATATCAGTGAGAAATATATATATATATATTATTTACCCAAGCAAGCCATAACTAGCACAGCTCGATTCGAACTGCTTGGAAATGAATTTGAAGCATCGAAGCTTCATTATTTATAGAACTTTCGTCTTAGCCACACTGGACTGAAAGTACTATGATAAAACTCAATAAAAAATAACACAAAATTAATTCCGACAACATTTTTGGGCAAGAAATATTGCATTTTTTGCAAAGTTCCTTTTCTGTGAAGCAGAGGTGAGTCTGGCGCAATAAGTCCGAAGCTGGATTCGATTTTTGATTTGGGAGTTTCGATCACAGCACTAAAGAATCACCTCAAGATGTGTGGCGGAGGTTGCGGCGGTTGTGGTGGTTACAGCTGTGGTCCCTGGGCGGCTTGTGGTCCTTGTGGTGGGGCCCTGGGACAGTGCGGTCCCTGGGGCAACTGGACACCATGTGGCTATGGACCAAGTGGCTGCGGGCCCATAGGTTGTGGTCCCTCTGGCCCGGCCTGTTGGCCCTTCGGATTATATACGTGCTAGGCTTTGGAAAGAAACTCAGGAGCTCGCGCCATGCCCGACACTTTCCGGACCTACAGCGGAATACGAGCCTGTGTTGTGTCTTGGATAACAGGTTGTATTTGGCGCAAAGGCAGCACAGCAACCAGCAACGGCAAGGTAAGCTCAGCTGCTCTGCCATACGGTGTCTCAGGTGTTCTCGGGTGAACGGGGCGGGGCGGGGCGCGTGCTAGGCAAATTGAAAATTGCTTGACAGCCGAAACAAAGCACCGCGCGTTGCCAATAAAAATTTTACTGTCGCAGCTGGTTCGGTAGGGGTTATTGTGACGGCAGGTGGGCGCTGTCAGGGCGCGCAATTCAATAACTCGTGTGCAAAGAGTTGACGACGACGACGACGACGACGGGAGGCTGGCGCTCGATTGTAAACAAAACTCGTAATTTGAATTCCTTGCCGGTCTCTGGACCGAGGGGCAAAGTCGTGACGCGCGTGGCAGAGAGTAGGTGCAATGGCAAAAGCGGATTTCGTTTTGTGTTACCAAAGATATTCTGTGTGGAGTTGGCACTGGGGCGGCCGACACACGAGTGTGCGTGTGTGTAATTTTTTATTACGAAATTTCTCGCTCTTTGTGTTCATTGTTTATTTGACGGGTGTTTCGAGCTTAGCGCAGAGTTTAGCGCCGTCAAAACCGCCCGCAGTGCCAACAATTGAGCTTTGCTTTATGCCATGTGCCATGTGCCATATCGCGCGCCCTATCCCTAGCAGCACTTCGCACAAAAGTATGCTATAAAAATTTGCACAGCGCGCAGCATGCAACGAGCAGCAGCCTTAATAATTGTTGCCTTAGTCTCTTATTAAATATAATTTTTCTTTCTAATTTCAGATGCTACTTACAACAGACAAACGTATCTGTAACTATGGCGTTATATTCTAAACAATAAAATTTTACCGTCTTGATCAATTGTGCTTTATTCATTGGAGCTGTGTGTGCAGCTGCTCAGGTGTGTATTTGGCTTTAAGCCTACCAGCTCTAGTGTATGCCGTGTTAACAAGCTAAGGTCTGTGCCGCCCGCCTCTGCTGCAGGCGCGCAGAGAAAAGGAAAGTCATGATCGATGTGTGTGTGTGTGTGTGGGAGAGTGGGAGTGTGTGTATCTCGCTTGATACTTTACGTTTTAGCCCTTTGCTGTTCGCATTCCTGTTGCGCTTAAGCAGCGCAGAGCACATCTCTGGCAGCGCTATTTGCCAGCAATTTTCATGCTGTGTCACGTTATTTATTTTTTGTCGTAATTTTTGAGCCCTTTCATGGCTGCTGCCAAAAAGTTTTCCTGCTTAGAAATTACCATAAAAGAAGCGTTGGGCTCGCAGTCATGTGGGCGTGGCATTTGTGTATGCATGTGTCTTGCCTTAATTATTTTGTTAATATATTGCGTTATCGCCAAAGTGTAGGCAACGCTTGTCTCCGCTGCTTTTGTCAGCCATTTTATGGCCAGGCTTGTTATAACTGAGCCCTTAATACACAAAACCTGCGCGGCGCAACTAACCCTAAAAAATAAACCAAACAAGATATGGCCTGACTGGTAAGCACACTTCGGAACTGACCGCTAAGCCTTAAAGCGCATTGCGGTCAGTTTTGCTTCTCATTGTTGTTGCTGTTCGCTGGGCAGCTAAATCCCCTTATGTTATTCTTGTAAAGCCCAACTAAGGGCGCGCTTGACTTTAATGGCACTTTGACAGCAGCAGCTGTAGCTGTAGATGTAGCTGTAGCTGGGGCTCGAACTCACAAAGCGTGAGTGTCACGCACTTCTAGAGCAAATATCTTAAATACTTTCGACATTTCTTATACTTGTAAAACTCGGCGTCAGTTTGAAAAATATGTTGCATTGGCGTCTCCGGGTGTGTCCCCTATGTTGTCCATTTAGTGCCCACCCCAAACATCATATGTGTGCGTGTATCATTCCTTGGGGTTCTCTAAGACTAAATAATCCCTTTAAGTTGGCCTTTAACGACTGCATTGCCTTGCTACTGAAAATACCTTAGCAGTCTTCGCACATTATGAGCCCAATTTGGGCTCAACTATCCAATTAGTTATTGTTTCGCATTAGTTTAGCTGCTGACGAGTTTATTTTATAGTTTATGCTGGCTAAAATATGTTAAATGAAGAGTATTCCATATTCGGCTTTGTGAGCTTCAGCAAAACTAAGCCTCAAAATAAAAGCACTCACACTCACATGTGTATTTTCTTACTCTGTGTCTGAAGACTACAATCGGCGCACACAAAGCATAGAGCGCAACTCGTTCTAAAACTTCAAAGCTCAATTGAGTGCCTTTGATGGTCCCCTCGTGAGCATACACAGTCACACAGTCTCACGTATTTCTGTACCAATTCAAATGGAATCCATCAGAAGGTTGAAAAATGTTAGTTGTCATTGGCTATGTTAAATAACATAGTGGAACGTAAGTTGCATTGTTAACTCAACACTCAATAAACTGAGTAATATTAACATAGTCACTCAAGTGGAACTTGTGTTGAGTGAATGTTAAGTCAGATGCGCACGCGTAACTGAGGTAAATTGAGTAGCTTTAAGTTGAGTAATTCCTGTATATTGAGTAGTGTAAAGTTGACTGCACAGCAGCAGTTCCAGGAATATACCCATACTTACACTTTTAAAATATGTATGTATGGGTTTTCGTAAATTAATTAAATAATTTTGTAATTATATTTGGCTAAGAATAAAATATAAATATTTAATTATAAATATATTATATTATTAATAACGGGATAATTGTGAATATATGTAATTCGACACGAAGTAAAACCCTTAATATCGACTGTAATTAATACGAAAGTTCGTGGACTACTGAGCCTAGTAGTCAAAAGAGCTCAATAACTCAATAAAATAATTCTCTCTTATGTTCCACACAATTCATAGACGGCTCTTGAAGTGGAGGAGAAATCCATGTGGCTTGGTATGTGGATGCTTACGTGTGGATCAGTAAAGGCGCTTCGTTGAGCTTTGAAGTTGTGAAACAAGCTATGCTCAAAGCTTTCAGTTAAGCTGTTTGTGTGTACGCGCGGGTGCTCTCAGCAACTACTTCGAAAGCGCTCAGTTCAGCTTTTACTAAGTTTTGATCCAAGCTGCACTCTACGTATTCTCTGCGCTACCCTATGGATCCTTTGTAAAATAATGAAGAATAAACTTTTGCAGTCAGAGCAACGAACAATACGTTTGATATTATAAATGTTTTTGATCTATAGATCACATTTAATGCGATTTGCATGTTACATATTGTAAAGATTAAGCTTTCTGATCAGATAAATATAAAAGACATTACATTTTGCATTTTTATGGCCCATATTGGCATTTGCGTTTTCTGCTGTATTTATATTGGAGGATACATCTCTTTCAATAAGTAGAACAGTATATTCGTAAGTAGGGATAATTTGGTGGAATTGTCGTTTTTTATGCTTTGGACTTGGGTCGGTGCGTCAATAGATCGGCGACTCGCTTAGGCTCTCGGCTGTATGCAACGTGTATTTTCTGGCAGATCGCAGATGCCCTTGAGTGCATTGAAGTACTTGTCACCGCAGCTCACCTGCAGGGGCTTGCCGTAGCGACAGATATAATAGTTGTTGCAGCTCGTCAGGGAGGCCAACATGAAACCGTCGGGCTTGGTCCGGCACACATAGCTGGTGTAGAGGTTCATGCTTAGCTCATTCGATGGCGAACCCATTTGCATCATGGGCTGATCCATGACTGCGGGCAAAGCGTTCAGGGGTCTCGCTACGGGCCTTGCATGAACAGATGAAGGTCTGGCTTTACCGCCTGAGCTTCCAGGAGCACAAACTGTTGTCGTTACTGCTCCACTGCAGGTGGTTGTTGTACAGGGAGTTGTGGTCGGGTCTGGCTTACAGGTGGTTGTTGTGCAAGTGGTTGTTGTTGCTGGCTTACAGGTGGTTGTTGTGCAAGTGGTTGTTGTTTGGGGTGCACATGTTGTTGTTGTACAGGTGGTTGTTGTTTGGGGTGCACATGTTGTTGTTGTACAGGTGGTTGTTGTTTGGGGTGCACATGTTGTTGTTGTACAGGTGGTTGTGGTTGGGGGTGTACACGTTGTCGTTGTACACGTGGTTGTTGTTGGTGTCGTACAAGTTGTTGTTGTACAAGTAGTTGTTGTTGTTGTGGTTGTTGTACAGGTGGTTGTTGTTGTTGTGGTTGTTGTACAAGTGGTTGTTGTTGGTGTCGTACATGTTGTTGTTGTACAAGTGGTTGTTGTTGGTGTTGTACAAGTGGTTGTTGTTGGTGTCGTACATGTTGTTGTTGTACAAGTGGTTGTTGTTGGTGGCGTACATGTTGTTGTTGTACAAGTGGTTGTTGTTGGTGGCGTACATGTTGTTGTTGTACAAGTGGTTGTTGTTGGTGGCGTACATGTTGTTGTTGTACAAGTGGTTGTCTCTGGTTCACATGGTGGAGTCGTGGGTTCGTTGCAAGGCGGGGTTGTGGTTACACTGCAGGAGGTGGTAGTGGTTACTGCATCACCACAAGGCTCCACGTTACTGCCAACACCTAGAGCAGCTACTTGCATTACTTCAACGCATCCTGTGTTATAGCTAACACAGCCCTGAACCTTCGAGTCATAGAACCCTGGGCAAGAGGTCTCGGTAGCGATACCATTCTGGCACTCGTAGAATCTAGAGCAGCTGCCGGGCACCAGGGCGCGGAATCCATTCGACTTGTTCACGCACACATAGCGACGATACAGCGTGTTGTTCACGACCTTCACCGTGGGCCGAATATTAGCGGCTCCAGTGGCAGCCACCAAAAGGGCCAGGCAGGCAAGGACTAAAGGGGATAAAACATATGTGGTTAAGTCCTTGATTTGTCATGTGCCCTTTGCCATTCCATACCGTAATGAGCTCTCATCTTCAATAGACCGGGGAGAGCGGGACAGCTATTCCTGTTGTGTTTGCTTGGCTTGAAACTTGGTACAAAGAATTGCACAAGCTGCTTTACTCAAATGACATTGTTGCCAGGGGCAGTCGCTTTTATATGGTAGCACCGCCAACAGGTCGATAGGCAACTGAACTGTGTTAAGATGCCTTATCGACATGTCGTTCTGATAAATGTCTGATAGGGCGCTGCTTTCCGTTGTTACCTTGATATTAACTGCTGCTCGGGATGCTGCGCGGTACGTGATTTTTTTGTTTTTGATGTCTTGCCCATTGGCATATCTTATCAGAAATAAAAAACACTTGCTGCGCTTCTTCTTCTTTTTTTCATTTATTTAATTGTTCACAGTCGGAAATTTGATAAACGGAGCACTCGATTCTGTCCTCTCGTCAACTTTCAAATACAAATTAACAACAAGTCAGATACTTACGGCCAAAACAAAGGCACCTCCAGCACCTCTCAGAATTTGGCATCAAGATTGCCAGAGCCAGCCACATTGTAAGTGCTTAAAGCTATGTGCCAAGGACCTTACCTTCATTCTCCACACATCTCCATTCCTCTCTAAGCCTCCCACTCTCTGCATGTGGTCAGTGCCCCTAATTTATCAAAGGAATTTACCATTGCTTAATTAATTAGATGCCCCACACCAATCTCACAACCACACACGACCTGGAAGCGCGCGGATTTAAATTGAATTATCATACTTAAATAGTGACTACTATTAGATTTAGTATGAATGATTAAAGGCATTAGTCTACATAGTACATTTTATATATTTCTATATTCATATAAATCTATGCACAATAAAAACATGGCTGTCTAATGCTCGTTCACTGCCTGAATTCATAAAGATCCCGAGAAAGTTTCCAGGTGGAAATAATAGCTATAAAACTGCGTAAAATATAGTTGGCATTCGTTCTCATGATGAATATAGCCCGTGTCCTCTAAAGTGATTCATGACACATCTGTTAAAGTCATCCTACTTCGGATAGCAAAGGGCTCAACTATGTTGTTTCATGAGGCATACGGGTTAAGTTGTTGTCATGCACGAAGCAACACTTAGAAGTCGTTGATTTGTGGTTGACGTATTAATAGACTAGACTCTACCTCCCACTCTACCTACAGTCAATAACTAATATACTTAAATTTGCAGAGTTGGAGTAATTTTCGACTCGCAATGCCTCTATCTAAAGTCTGAAAAATAAGAGGAGGACTTTAACAACTTTTTATTTCAAAAGCTTTCAAAAATAAATAAATATGGCAAAAACCAATATACTCTTTGTGTTGAACGAGTATACAAATATATATATATATATATATATATTTGTATACTCGTTCAACACAAAGAGTATATTGGTTTTTGCCATATTTATTTATTTTTGAAAGCTTTTTTTGGTTTTTGCTATATTTATTTATTTTTGAAAGCTTTTGAAATAAAAAGTTGTTAAATATATATATATATATATATATATATATATATATATATATATATATATATATTTATTTATTTATTTATAATTTATATATATATAATATATTTATATTTTACTTAAAAATAAAATATATACCGAATACTGCCTTCTATGCAATTCTCAAAGCTTGATGTATTCATGCACAAATAATTTATAATTTAATAAACTATATTCATATTCCTTTTCATACTACTAATATTAGTCTTACTATTATTATTAAAATATAAATTTCCTTAATTATAAATGAACATAAAATAATTATTAATAATTTTTTTCTTCATTAACCTATTTATCGAAATTGCTAAATGATTTCATCAGTTTGTATAATAGAAATTGAAGCAGAACTATTTCTATTCGACATTATAACTGGAAATTGCATTAGTCAACAATTAGTCAGTCGTAGAAAGACATTTGAAAATTGCAATTCACTGATAAATGGTCGAAACATGTTGCAGTTCGTGTATTCGCGTATTTTCTGGAATCCCGATGATAACCATCAATGTAGAAAGTTATACGCGACGCGCGTAATAATTACCAATTATAATCAAATTGATAAGGAATGGGAATGGGAATGACAGATATTAGGTGTCCTCAATCAATACGTAGATGTACCAAAGCAAAACATTGCAGTTTCCGATACGAGGGTTCTGAGTGCACAGCAACCTCTTGCTCCAGCACATCAAATAATTATCGTAGACCCTGCCTCATTACCATCAACTAGAGCCGAACTGTAGAGCAGTCACGTGCTCAGCGGAAGTATATTAACTACAGATGTACGCATCGCCCAAAAAGGCAAAACAATTACATTAAAAAACAAATAGGAATGCTGTCGTGGGGAGTGCTCGACTGGTAGATACTATCCCACCAGTCTACGCTTTTATAATACATACAGAGGACACTGATTATGCACACACACCTGCATACACACCTGCAGCTATGATTACTGCGCTTACGTACTATGCTATGGGAACTAAATTGTTGAATAACTTTTCTTTTTGATGTACTTTTCTTAGCAAGTTTTTCGACTCGAATACTTTACTGCGTGCTATATATATTAATATAATTTCGCATTTTCAATGGGTATAGGGTATACTGATAGGGTATATCAATCGCTGCGCTATGAATATCCTTTCTCTTTGCTGTTGCTTCTAAACAAAGCTAAAGAATCAGTCATTTCTCGACGCTTATTCCGTCTTAAGTGTATCATTTAAATTGAATGTCAAGTTTTATCTTTAATTGCTCTTCATTTTATCTAACCTAGACCTTGAGCCTAAAAGTATAGGAAAACCTAAAGATAAGAGACGAAAAACTTCATGAAGTACAGGGTGACCAAATAAGGGCAAGAGTAAGAGAATAAAATAATAAAAAAATAATAAAATAAAAAAAATAATATATAATAATAATAAATAAAAAATGCTCATATAACACTGATTCTGATTTTATTGTGCAGAAATATCCATGCCATTTTATATAAAGTAATACAAATAGCTGATTTGGCTTTGCTGGAATTGTCTCAAGTTTATGTTTCAATTTGGGTTTCCTTCTTGAATTTAAGGTCTTCCAAAAGTGCACCTCGAGTTCTTTAAAAGCATTGGCCTTGCTATAGTGAACTTGAGATGTTCAGTTGACCCATAGCATATAACTTGATGGGTATTAGCAAACATGATCTCCCTGATGAGATGTTTCAGTTTCTCAAATTTGTCCTTGAGACTATTCATGATAAAATGGCAAATCTTATTGACAGTTCGACGTTATCGATACCCTTAACAGCTGCTGAAATAAGGTCTATCTAGCTATCTATATCATTATTGCAAAATCAACTTAAAATGCAATTGACAATTGTGTGCCAAAACATTTAACCTACACTAGTTTTAGCACAGTGATATCAATATCCATGACCCGAAGGCAAGTGAAAATTAATATGAAATTAGAATTCAATTTGAAATACGAAAAAAAAACTAAATTATCAAATGAACATTAAGCGTGGCCAACAACAATGACAACAACAACAAATTGTTAGCCTATAAAAAGTGTTTGCTATTACCGGCAATTACATTAAAATCAGACAACAACAACGACAACGACAACGATAACGACAACGACAATAGCAACAACAAAATACATATATAATAAAACATTTCAACGAAATTGAATTGAATTTCTGTAACGACAACCCTTTCAAGGTGGTCGGCCGGCTTGCCGGAAGGTGGCTCCATTCCGGCTGGTTGCGAGCGATGCGGCACGTGGTGCGGGACGATGCGAGTTGTCGGGTTGTCGGGTTACCAAGTGCGCGGGAATTTTTTTTTTGGTTAACTCTACTGGAGGCAACAACTGTGCAAACATTTTGGTTCAGCATTCATTTTTTTGATGCTGGTCAACGCCTGCAGCGCATTAGCCAACACTGGCAAGGGATGGGTGCATGAGAGAGAGAGAGAGCGAGAGATGTTGCGATTGTGTATGTGTTTTGTGGGTCTCTAAACAAAATCAATAATTTCAAAAAACAACTTTAAATATTTCATGTGCTTTCTGCTTGTCGAGCTTATTTATGCGACTTTATTTTACAGTTGACTAAATGCAGCAACAGTAGAAGAGCAGTTAGCTGAAGCAGCATTTGGAGAAAGAGAAACAAAAGAAATCACTTAACCCTTGAGCGACCCCGACACATGCGAAATTGACTTGAATTATCGAATTGCGACTGGGTTCTGCAACTGGGCATGGTCATGTGGACGTGGGCATGGTCTGTCGAGCGACCCTTTTACCAAACTTGAACTCAAGTTCAAGCAGCAACATTTAAGTGTTTGCGTAAGAAAAAGGAAGTATTGATACTCAAATACCCTGTAAACGAGTATTCCCTTTGCCATATATATGAGAACGATAATCATTCATCACAGATATCTGATGAAAATGGCAGTTAGAAGAAATCCACACACATGTATTTTATATAGTTGCCTTATAATCTATCTTAAGAAGAGTTGAGCAGTAGTTGCGTCCTAGATACCCCTCACCAGCTCACTTATAGGATATTAGCAGCAAAAAAGAGCAGCAGAAAATGCGACTGCGAGGGCGACGGGCACACATGACGCGTAGTCGAGGGAAACGAGGGAATCAAACGGAATATAAATCAGTTTAATGATTTTTATGCCAGCGAAAACAAAAAGCAGCAGACAGAGATCGAGCATAGAGCCGGGGAGAGAGGCAAAAGTAGAGCGTGGGCCGTGTTTGCATTGCTTTGCTTGCCGCCGGAAGCGGAAGTTGGCGAAGTGTGCGAAAAAGCTCTGGGAAAAAAAAGAAAATATAAAATAAAATAAATGGAAAAGAAGTGGACGCAGGCTGCTTTAAAAGTGGGCCTTAAAGCCACGCTGCCACGGCTGCCACTAAACGTGGCAATTTCCTTCTGCATGTGCCACACTCTGCTGCAATTGAATTGAGTCTTCAATTGGATTACGAGTCGCTTATTGATTTTTCATAAATGAAATGCAAAATTGCCTTGCACCACAATTGAAGCCTTTTTAAAGGATATACACCTTGGCAGCTGCCCCACACAGCCTGCTGCTGTTGCCATATCTCAACGTTTAATTAATGTCACTGACATTTGTCAACTTGAATTTCATAATTTGCGCCGCAAACGCAGCACAGCTCAGCCCAGCCCAGCCTAACAGGCCCCCAACCCGGCCAAGTGAGTCGCCAAACCGGCGACGTCAGCAGTGCCGCCACCTGCAATGCCACTCACCCCCTACCGACCCGACCCGACCCCGACCCCTTGCCGCCCCTATTGGACTGCCAACATTAGTTTCAATAATAAATTAACCTGTAACTCAAACTCGGCTGCTTATCTTGCCATAAGTCAGTCCAAGTCAGTCCAATGCCTTTTGCACTCCACTGAGTCGCGTACGCAGCGCAAAATTTAGTTAGCAGAGTGCAGTCGACTGTCTGTGTGTGTGTTGTGTGTGTGTATGGATATTGTGTGTATCTGGCATGCAAGTAAATTTATTTCAGCACAAGACAAACTCATGCGTTGTCTCAGTGGCATCTTCCGGCGCCAGGTGCTCCGCAGCCACCGAAGCAAAGTTTTGCCAACGTGTGCTTAGCTCTTCCTCTTTGCTTTCTTTTCAATTATTTATCAGGTTGCCAGCAACGAGTTTAGTTAATGCATGCGAAACAACAATGCCAAGCACGCATATTATCAGGGGCCAATAAATTCTCACGAAGAGCGGGGCAGAGCCAAAATCAACTATAAACACACACAACTCTGGCAGCAGTTCGCTGGCAGCTCTAAGTCGGGCAAAGTTTGACAATTTGTGTTGTATTTCTAACAATGGAACATCTACTTAACTCTTTAATCAGCTGTATTATCTATTTTTTGAGTGGAGTAATTAAATCTGTTCAAACTAAAAAAGGAGTTGTTGACTCTCAGCAGTGTCTGAAGCTGTTCTACAATGGATGAAAGATGGCTTCATCATTTCACACAAACAGCAAAACGATCGTCTGAGTGTGGTAAGCCTGTCGCCTGGCAACTAACTTGAAAAGCGAAAAACAATCAACAGAAAGATCTTGGAGAAGGAAAAATCTAAGGACTTTTAAGCCGGACTATTATTATTCAAAACATAATTTTAAACTTTTCTGCTAAACATAAAAAAATATTAATTAATTCTAGATTTCCTTTAACAAAGCTTAAAAAACTTGTCTGCAATTGATCAAATATCTTAAAAAAATCTGAAATTATTATAACCATTATTAAGGAAAAAGTTCCCTTTAAAGTAACTAGAGCTTTTGTTAATATTTATATATTTAAATTTAATTAAAATAAGTATAAGAAAATAAAAATGTTGATAGTCAAACTTAAAAACTTCTTTGTGTCTACAATTGCGGCAATTAAGAAGTTAGAATGTTGCTGTTAGGGCTACTTAGAAAAGAGACTCTACACTTCAATATATATATGTAAGATCTTTTTAGTTTTAGCTGACATTCAAATACCACTACAAGCCAAGGTGAGTGCTTTTGCGTTGCTTATGCGTGGGAGAAGCCACTCTCATTTGACATGTGATGCCCGGCTTCTATCTACTCACATTTTGTTGGTAATCATTTCTGGCATTTTATGATTTATGCCGTGTACGATAACCATATAAATGTATTTTGATCATTCGCCCGAGTCATCAGCGTTTGTGAGTCACAAAGCAAATCCCTTTACAATACGTCGTGTAGTACTCACAAGAACTTTAACGTTGCAGCTCCTCCATAAAGGCGCCCCACAACGTCGAATGCCCGGGCAGACGAACGCATAAAAACGGCAAACAAACGTGCTCATACAGCTCCCTCTCTCCCTCTCTCTCTCTCACTCTGTGTATGTGTGTGTTAAAAGTAACGCTGAAATAAAAATAACTGAAATATGCACACACGCACACCTTTACGACTGGCTGAAGGAGTAAAAACGTACAGCGAAATTTACACGCTAAATGCGTCCCAAAAGAGAGCAAGCCAAAGTCATTAAATGTTGGCCAGGTGTATGAGTGTGTGTAGGCCCAAAAAGGTTTTACATGTCATTGCGGCCTGCCAACAGACACACACACACACTGACACTCACACCAAGACACACGCATTGCGAGAGAGCGACCCAGAAATTGACATAAATACATAATGAGCAACAATTTCAGGTGCTGCAGCTCCTTGTGTGGGCGTGGCCAAGGTGCGTGTGCGTCTCCATATGTGTATATGCTTTGAGGCTAAAAAAGCGTAAACTCTTACTTTAATTTCCCGCCGGAATTGGCCCCAAAGAAAATGGCAGCCAAGACGCCGAACTGTCAACATTTTGCCACAGCGCCTAGTTCGCAGCAATTAATGCGGCTCCTCAAGAAACTACTTAGACAAAGGTGCAGATATATATATAAGTATATATAGTATTTACTAACTAGTAAATACTCTATGGAGCGTATGCTCTTAGCTCCTTATTTTTCTAGAGTTTTGAACAAGCAAATTTTTATGCTTGAAATATTTACTAATGACCTCACTTTCTCTACTTTTTTTCTTGGGCTAAAGCTAACTAAAAGATGAGTTTACTATATTCACTTTTCTTTTTAATTTGAACATCAGATTGAATATGGGAAATATGTGTGAAGACATTTAAACCAATGACGCTGCCAGCCATCGAAGCGCCACCAAACACTAAATTTCTGTAGATGTAAATGGGCTTCGGCCAACTCTTGTGGGCTAACTTCACTCTAATTGCAACAATTATTGTTATTTATACAAAGTGAAACAATAATTTTGTACATTATAAGTTGTTACATATAACGCAGCGTTATCAACTCAAAGTGTCTAAAAATAATATATATAATATTTCTTCAACATTTACAGAGTAACAAGGCGAACCCTAACGTTTGGGCGTTAGCAAAGCCATTACCGGGTGGTTCATGAAATACCTATATAGATAATCTGCTCATATTTTGTGTATTAAACCTTGTTAATTATTAATTTTAAATAATATATTTTATAGAGCATAAATACACTAATGAACTTAAACCGGCTACATTGCAGTGGATAAAATACAAGAAATATGTTTTTTTTTTTTTTATTTCTGAATTGTTTTTTATTTCAATTAATAAAAATATTTCGTACTATATGAGTAATTAAATATATATAAATATATATATTTATAAACAATATTTTTTAATCTTTTGGGTTTTGTGCATAATGTGCTTCATGTGGTTGCATCGTATTTTTCATATAATCTTCCCACATTTTTTTATTTATTATATCAAGATATTGAAAATAAGAAGAAACAGAAGTTGTATATATTTTTTATTTAATTTTAAAATTTAATAGTTTGCTACTTAGAATTAACTTTTAAATAGTTAAACATATTTAATAACTAATTTAAATAGTTAAAAATATTTAAAAATATACTCATATAATTTATTAAATTTAAAAATAAATTTTAAATAGTAAAAATTCTAAATTAATCTTTAATTTCAATGTATATTTCTTTAGATGCCTTTAAAAGAATTCTTAAAGTTAAAGTCCAAAATGATTTTAATAAATTAATTTAATTAATATACAATTTATGTATGTTTTCTACAAAGTCAGAAACTGCTCTAAACTATTGATAAAGCAGAAAACCATAAAGAAATGTAAAAAAATATTTTAAGAAATCATTTTCAAATATTAAATTTGAATCTTAATCTTATAAAAGTAATATGAAGATAGAATCAATTTAGATCTCATATAATATTTTTGCCTACAATTATGTTCGCTCAAGCAGCGAAACTCATGATATAGCTGATATGCTCAGAGTCTTAGATTAGGATTTAGAAAAGCCAAAGTCTTTGGCTGGTCTGCTCTAATATTAAGGCCAAATTGTTGGCTGACAGAGTTCACACGAAGCAAAGAATTCTCGTGAGACATTTTCAATTATTTATTATTTATGCTGGGCATGTGAAGTGGGCGAGCAGTGGGAGTAGCTGGCAACATCTTAGCAGGCGAGCACTAGCCATATGTGTCGTGTCGTGTCGTGTTGAGTCGAGTCGAGTCTGGTCCTGTCAGTTGACAAATTTGCGCCATGTCCTGGCGAGCTTTAATGTGGTCGAGGCCAAAGTAGCAGGCGAGAGCTACGTGAAAATTTCGTTAAGAAAATTATTTACATTTGCAAATTTTATGAGCTTTGTTTGGCAGCGTTAAGGCAACTCTCCAAAGGCTGCATGTTAAATGTAATGTGCAGTATATGAGTGTGTATATGTGTGTGTGTGGGCGTGTGTGTGTGTGTAGGTAGATGGCATGGCTGGGCAGGTGGAGTTTGGCCCACTGTGAACCAAGCCGTCTGCATGTCTTGCTTTCTGGGCTCCACGTGTCGTACTTTTTAACCGTATTAAATTACATCCCTGTTGGCGTTTATTAATGGCGCAAACTTTTAATGAGAATGTGCATATTTAATTGCAAAGCCAACAGAATGAAATGGCATGTGAGGCATACAAGGAGAGTGCGGGAACGAGACAGAGACACAGACAAAGAGAGAGAGAGAGAGAGTTAGCTTGAGCGCGACATAATTTTCAAAGCTGTTGCTATCCTGGCAACCGCTACGACTTACTTTTTTTTAACGCTAGCAACTCTCACTCTCACTCTCTTCCCCTTCTCCCGCTCTCTATCTGCGTCTCTGTCGCTCTATTGCCGCTGACAACCTTTTCAAGCAATGGGATCTGGGCATGCTACTTAGCGGCAACATCATCAGCATTAATGCGCCCAGCTCGTCATCATAATCAGCGCTGGGTCGCCGACGCAAATTGTCCGCTTGTTGTTTTTGTTGTTCCACCTCACATTTGAAATGTGTATAACAATTTTTGTAGCTAGCATTAAAAGGCAGCTTACAATGCTCTTTAACATGCATTCAAAAAGGGTTTTTAAAATTTGAACACAGCGCAATTAACTCGAGCTACACAGCCCAGACAGAGCTCCTCTTGTTAATGGAGTCATTTTATTCATATGCAAAACTCTCCCAAGACTCAGTTGGTAAACTGAAAGCCGAGCCGATGACCAGAAGTGCTTGAATTTTTCACCAATCTGCTGCAAGTGCACAGAAACTATTCGAATGAAACTTTGTTTGTCAAATTTGATTGCTTCTCACACGTAATTATTTAATTACTAACTAATGAAAACTTTAGGTAGGCATGCTGCACTTTAAGTTAATCTGTAAAAACAAAATTCATTCAGATATATATCTAGGCACATAGAATATGTGGAGTAAGTAAAGCTTAAACTCTTTTATAGAGCTGAGAAAATAGCAAATTCATATTGAAATTCAGCTTAGGTTCTCTTAATATCAGTCAATTATATTAGGACTTTCCCCAATGCTAATGAAATTGAGTAAACAATTAAAAAGAGATCCGATTCAAAATCGTAGTTCGGGCAGGCTGAGTTATGGCAGATTCCATATTTATGCATGATCAGAACGATGAGATAAGTCAATTGAGCATGTTTGTCCAGAGACCTTTTCAATGACAAAATCTTAGAGCTTTGAAATTTTAGTCTTACCTTCCGTAAGAGCATAGGAGAAGTTGAGGCATCTCTACTTGAAACTCTTATGCAATCAGTTGGGATCTTTAATATATGCTCACATCCAAATCTTGTATACCTCTATAGAACCATCTTCCATTTTAACAACAGCTTATCCTCTCTCAATTTCTCAACAGGGTACAAATATGTTCAGCCATTTATATATTTATGAAAATATGACATAATTAATTTTAATTAAATTCAATTCCATTTCATATATATGAAAACTTTTGCTGTCAGCTCAACAACAACAGCAACAACAAAGCATCAAATATTTGTTCGTGTTCAGAGCTTTGTAGCTAATTTGACTAAAGGTGCGGGCCACAGAGCATGCGAAAAGCTGCAAAATATTTATTTAGTTTGCGCTAGTGAAATGCCACCCGAACTGATATACATTGAGCTATCAAAATGAGCTGGCAAACTATGCAACCAGAAAGTTGCAACCAGACAAACAATTAATTGAGCTGCGGGCCAAAATATGAGCTCAGCTCAGTTCGGTTCGGTTCGGTTCGTGCAGACAGAATAACAAAGAAAGAAATACAAAATGTGAGCATTCCGGATGTCAGCGGCGCCAATATAGCTCCATTTCTGTGGCATTGCATACGTTTTGGATACATATATGCATATGCATTCATGGCGTATACGTAATATTTCGACTGTTGCCACAATAGACAGCAGCAGCTATTGAAGGTGAAGCGGACTCGTTGTGGCACGCTCTCATAACACCCGAATGGAAACTGTCAAATAAATGTATTCAAAAATGTCGCCGGCTCGTGCTACTGCAAAGTAAGCAATGGTAATGGACTTTTAATGTTTGGCACTCTTTCGTATATAGAGCTAAGCAAGTGGAGAGTGGCAAGAAGCAGGTGGGCCAAAGGCAGCCAAATGCGAGCGTTACAGCAATATTTTACGGTTTATTATGTTTATGTATATAAACATAAATGTAAATGGCTTCAGAGACATGCCTTAATATGTTTGTTATTGCTATTCTTATATAAGGTATATAGAATATATGAAAGTTTAAGTAAAAAAGTCAACTCTAAGTGATTAGCTGAGAATATAGGCTGGCGAAACTAGAGCAGCTGCAAAAGAAATTCATATTTAATGGAAAAGTTATAAATTAAGATTTTGATTTTGGTTTTACTTTAAAGCCACATCCTTGCCGTTATATAGTACTGGCTGTCCTCATTTAGGTACAGAATAACAAGAATTATCTATTAAATACCTATAAGATCAACAAATGCAGATCAGTTTACCACAATAACAAAGCTGTACAGTCTGGCCGTCGAGTGTTGTTAAATGATCCTTGACGAATAATATAGCCACGACTGTAATTAAAAAAACCTTGCTGCGGGCTAATAAAAAAGCCATTATAATTTATAAATATATATGAAAAGACTAAGAAATATATATATTAAATATCTGTTTGAACTAGAATAACTGATAAATAGAGATTATATCTTCAATGAGCATGAAGGGAAAATTTGATAAGGACATTTGTTTATATTTCTATTTCTGATAATTCACTTAAAGTATTTATGAGATATTTGATAGTTATTGAACCTAGAGTTTAAGCAGAGGTTCATTGAACTAGTGGCTCGTCGCACAATTAGTTCTATGGAGCAGTCTATAGACACTCGATACACTTTACCTAGCTCAAGCTACTCAGCAATCAACGACTCAGTTCAAGTGACCGCCGACTGCCATTCGCTGGGTAATTTCATACCCAGCAAGAGGCGACAGCAGTTGACTATACATCACACATAGCTACGTATTGTCCCACTAAGAATTTATATACAATATTAATTGATATATAATACAATATAAGTGATGTTAATTTGCATATGCAATATAAATATAAAAATAAAATGATAAACCTATACATAAATTGGGCTACTGTTGAACCATAAGCAAGTATTATGCAGTAAATTGAATCTGTATATTTGTTAGCTTTGAAATTTATTTAACATTTATGCACATATTTAAGCATTTGTAAGGTATTTTGTACAATTGAATAGTTAAATAGTTATTGAAATGGAATAAGCTGTAAATAGTTTTATGTATAAATAAATACATATAATTTTTTGCATATATAGTAATATATGTATATTCTCATGTGATAGGTGTAATATCGATGTCAGCAATCAGACGTCGGTGAATATATATATATATATATATATATATATATATATATATATATATATGTATGTATATATATGTATATATTATAAAATGGAGATTAATTTATTGACTTTAAATCAGAAAAAAGTGAATTTCTGCATAATTCATTTCGAGGACAAGCAACGAAAATGTCTTAAGAAACTTGAATATCTATTTCCTTATAAATTTGGCAATCAGCGCAGTACTTAGCTCTTCAATTCACATGAATAAACTTATTAATGTTTCTGGCTGTTGTGCTCTATGTGGAGCAGGAGTATTCAATGGCCCGTGGAGAGCAGTGTAACATACTCTTATCGGAGACCACAAGCAATGCTGAACTAACTGTCTCGACTGTCTGCGCATTCAACTCTGACTGTCTGAGTGACTCGTGCAAGCGAGTCTGACGGCTCCCGCCGTATGCCGTCTGCCGTCTGCCGTCTGCAGTTCGCTATTTGCCCGTCTACTGCCCCTGTGAAAGGGCTTAATAAATGGCTGACATTTAAAGCGCATTCCCCCATTCAGAGCCGCCTGATGTCTGACGTTTTTCTGAGCTTTTGTTTCACATTATAACATACACATTCCCAGGCTGCAACACCCGCACACTTTCTCTCTCTCTCTCTCTCTCTCTCTCTTTCTCTCTCCCTCTCTGCCAGACATCAAGCCGTTTAAAAATAATTTCACTCGCTTCCGCTCGCTGGCTGCGCTTTGACTGCCAGCCAAAAAGTGTGCTCATATATTTGCTTCTAGTCGCCTGTTAATAACCAAAAAAAAAACTTGCTCGATCCGAGCTAAAGAGCTGAGCACCGAACCAATCCTTCCCCCGCTGCCAATGGGCTGTCCACGCAGCGCAGTTACAAATGTTGCATATTCCATGGCGGGAATTGGGGATTTCGGGCCGCATTTCTTTTATTTATAGGTTGACGCGACGCGGTCTCTCGGTTATATATCGCATCTATATGTATTCCTCGCCCCCCTCGAGGGCGTACGTCCGTCCGTCTGTCCGCTCGTCCGTCTCATATCCGCTTGTATGGTCGCATTTCCGTTTCAACTTTTTCGGCCGCTCATGAAAAATGGCAACAAAGAAAAAAAAATTGGCCATCCATATGAAAGCGTACGCCTCACTCTCTCTCTTCTTTTCTGCCTCTCTCGCTCGCTCTATCTCTTTCTGTTTCAGTGAGGTCTGGGGACTTGCAAAATATGCTCGAGTGGTTTATAATTTTTGCTGCCAAACATTTTTTGCGGCTCAGTCTGCGCTGTTTTTATGTGTGTGTGTGTGAGTGTGTCGGTGTCATGGGGTTAATGCCACGCCAGATGAGTTGACAATTGGCGGGTTGAAAGGGCCATCATTTGTTTGGCATTTTCCCACTTCTGCGAATCCTTTGTTCTTTTCGTTGGGCCAGCGACATTTATGGCCGCATTTAAATTTGAAGTACCTTTTAATGAAGCATAACATTATGCAAAGACTGCCATAAATAGAGAGTGAGAAAGCGAAAGAGAGTATTTTTTATAGAGAAATAGAAAAATAGCAAAAACTGTGAAAAATGTTATAAGCCAGATACTAAATCATATACGAAATGCTACACGAAAAACGAAGCTCTTATTGCTTGCAGAATACAACAAAAACTTCTGAGAAATATATTTATAAGCCGAAGCTATAATTATGGCAGCTGAATATTTGAAATCTCGTCTAAGGCATTAAAACTGAAGGTAAAGCCAAGGACTGATATCGTTTTATGAATTCCAATCTAATCTAAGCTAAGCATGAAACAAATCTTCATTATAATTCTCATCAAATGTTATGCTGATGTTGGCAAATATTTTGAGACAGTGCATTCCATATTTCAAAAGAAAAGTCATAAAGTGAAATAAATTATTGCTCTACTACTTACTACTTCAATCTTAACTGCTTTCCAATGTACATAGGCAAAGGTCTAGTGCTTATAAGAAGGATGCAGAATAGAAAAGCAAATTGTTGGTTTCCACACAGGTGCTTCTTCCTGCGATTATGTTCAATTTTATATTGAATTTATTCTTCCATCTACGCACAGTATGTGCAGCAAGCGCACAATGAGATAGAGCAAAGAAAAAGCGATCAATGGGAGAGTGATGCAGAGTTAGAGCGAGCACATCGAGTGTGATATCCCACAACTCAATGAACAAATGCTGCTCTTTATACTGATGATTTCTATATTTTTTGATAATGCCCAATTAAAGTTACTTGATATATTTCAAATAATGATATCAAATGACTTAACAGCTTCTCTGTCAAATATTCTCACAATGTGAACTTTAAGTTGGTATAAAAAAACTTCAGCTTTAACATTTAAACTCTCTATTAAGACTTTTCAACTCGTATTAAAAGCCAACGCATTCTTCTGTTGTTATTGATATACTGTGTCTAAGATAGTGCAGCATTATTTTTCTTATATATTTTGGCATTGATCCCAGCTTCTCAAACTCATGTGATCTAGCAGAATCAACCACCTATTTTCATATGCCTCTCATTAGTTCACAATTTGAATTTTATTGGCCGTTGCATTTTCCACTTGGCGCCATTTACAACAGCTGAGCACTTGGGGAAAACTCGGAGCAACCAAAAACTCGGCTAAACTAAACTCGGCTCAAACTCAAATTATAATTACGCGGCCATTGAAGCTCAACGTTTTTGAATAACTACCCCACAGCAGCCATTCAAGGGTGGCTACAAAATTTCTTTCATTTTCATGCCCCACACAAAAAAAAAACAAAAAAAATTACAACTGAAATGGTGCGCTGGCCAAATTAATTGAAACTTTATTTGGATTATGAAATTAGCACACGCCCAGTGCTCAGAATTTCGTTTTTTTACTCGAGAATTAAGCGCTTTTTAATTAGGTTTATTTTTTTTTTTTTTGGTTGGGGCTTTTGAAGTTCAGTTGGGCGGGGGGCGTGGTGGGATTAAGTGCGCCATAATTTGACGCCAGTTTTTAATTGTGTGGAAAATTGTTGGCAAGCATTTGAAACTACAAAATTGTTGTGGGCTGCCATAACTGAAAGATGCAATTAAACTTTTCTTTTTTCGGGCATGTGGAAAACGTAATTGAACGGAACGGACGTATGCCGGGAGGAAGGACACGTAATGCCATTTTGGGCCAATCAAGCGTGAAATGTAAATGAAAATTGACAGGTAAGAAGGGCAAAAAGTTTTTTGCCTAACAAAAATCACTCATGAAATTTGATTGACTGCATCAATGAGTAAATGACTGAACCCATGACAGATGAGAGTAGGCAAAATAAATATCGAAAAAGTTTCGCCTTTGCGGCGGAAATGTCCTGACCATCCGGACTGCTGCCAGCCTCATGAAAATTGACAATCAAATTGCAAATAGCTTTATCTTGTAGTTTGTTTATTTATTTATATCATTTCGTACACTTCCTGCGCATCGGCCACAATGAGCAGAGAAGTCATCTGGGAGGCAGACGGCGGCCATAGTTGTTAAGCTCTCTGTCTGTCAGTGTGTGTGTGTGTGGCCGCCATTTTGATATGGCTCATATGTGCGCACGTGTGTATGTGATTGCCTGTCCTTTTCGGCCTGTTATCCTTGGCTTATGTTTTCAATTAAATTTCCATACAATTTTCATGACATGATGAACTACCTAGGAGGACTCCAAGCCAGGTCTCGACACGACTCTCAGCTCTCGCACACACATGTGTGAGTGCGTGTGCGTGTGTGTGCCCGTGTGCCCGTGTGTGTGCGTCTGTCAGTCAATTTATTTAATAACAAACGCACAGCAGACAAACAGAACAGATCTGAAATGTGCTGTGCTACAATCAACCAACCAAGCAACCAGCCACTGGGCATAAAAATCTCTGTGAAGATTTTTGAATAAATCAAGAGCCAAATATTTTATTTCATTTAATTTACACTCGCATAAAAACGAGCCGAGATAAGGCCGAGCTCATAAGTGATACAAAAATGTTTCGATTATAGCTGGAGTTAAACTACTTTACTGGCGAAGACACTGTGCTCGAAGTATTCGAATCCCTTGGGAAGGCTATCTAAGTTCTGACACAAGGCATTGTCATCTGGGCATATTCCTTGGTTTATCATTTATGTCTGAATCAATCGACTTTTAACCGCAACTGCCAAGGCAATTGCCAATTGGTTTTCGTATCCAATCAAAGCTTCATATTCATTTTTTGTTTGATCGGACAGGCTGACAGCAACAATAAGTTGGAAGCATTCATCTGAGGAGCTGAGGGGCAAAAGTTAATTTCACTTATGCGAAAAGTGAGGCAAAAAAACTTTAATGTGCTCGCAGCACTCAAATGAAGCTGATGGGCTCTCTGTCAGGTGAACTGGAGCAGAGCAGCGCAGCCTCTGCTGCTGCTGCTGCTGCTACTGTCCATGTCATTTCAATCAAATATATGTATTTATTTTTTTGTTTATGACAGCAGCAGTGCCTCGACTCTGCCATGATTTATCATTATGTGACTGTGATGGCCCCCACTTGCCCTAACCCCACGCCTGTTACGCAACATAAGTACATGTTCAATATATAATAACATAAAATATGACGGCCTGGCCACATAAATAAAACAGCCACAAGCCGGTGAATATTGTAAATGTTTCAAAAAAGTTACAAATGAACACACGTCATGCAGATGCAGATGCAGACATACGCACATGCATACATAAATGAAGTGTATGTGGAAGATGACGTAAGGTAGTTTCAGAGCGTTCAGTCTGCTCCTGGCAATAAATAATGTTTTCGTATTTATAGATTGACTAGCAGCTGGCTTAAAGCACCAAGGCAAAAGAATTAATTATTTGAATATATATGCAGTCGACTTAGTTAAGCAACAATGTACGAATAAGTCTATAGCACAGGTAACAGCACAGACTCTTTCATATCCGATCTCACTATATAGAGATAACTTTTACTTTTTTTTAGACCTGCAATTCGGAATATATATTTTATATTTTTAGACTAAATTCTTAATTGTTGTTTTTATTATATTATATTATTTGTTTGTTATTTGCTTCGAAAGCAGTTTCCTATATTATTGTTGTTTAACATTGATAAGCTTAGGGTGTTGACCTGATCTTATATAATAAATGGGAACATAACATCAATTGACATTCGCAATAATGATAAGGAATAAAACATTGCGAAATACGAGGTTTGTTTATTGAGAAGAGTAAAGAGCTTGGATCAGTTCGAAATAAATACAGTTGCGAAGCAGTTGTACTTTCTAGATTATTGAAAATGGAAAATCAGCTCAAGGTGTGCTCCATGTTCATGATACTGATATCAACGTTGAGCTTTGTGGCAATGGAAAGTGCGGTAAGTATTTTCATATATATCATAAACATAAATGTCAAATGTTAAATATTTAAGGAGTGCAAAGCTAAAAGAGAGTTAGATACGCAATGCGGAAAGTACTGCTATAAGATTGTGAAGCCCCTGCTTGAGCACGCCTCATCTGTGTTCCTGAAGGAGAAGGCTCTAGCAGAAATACAACTGAAAGCTAATGAATGTACTCAGACTATTACAGACTTACAGACAACAGTTGAATTCAAAGTTGAATTAATTAACTCCAAAGATAAGCAATTGGCTTCTCAAGCATCCTTAATTGAAGCCAAAGATAAGCAATTGGCTCTTCAGACTGAGCTAATCAATACCTACAAAGCTAAGAAGGATTCGATTGAAAATGAAAAGGATAAGAAAATACTAAGACTTGAATCTCTGATAAAAGAAAAAGATCTTAAAATATCGGATCTTGAAGTAAAAAACACTGCAAACTCTGCGAAGATAAATGATCTGCAATCGAAGCTAGCAGAATATTTGCCATTGCTAGAACGATCTAGCTGTAAGTCGAACACATCTATAATTAAGTTGCCTCACGTGGAGCCATTCCCTGTGTCCTGCGACTACAAAATAGCCGGACCCGGGTGGACCGTAATTCAGCGTCGGATTGGTGGAACTGAAGACTTTAACCGAAACTGGGAGGAATACAAGACAGGCTTTGGCGACTTGCAATATGATTATTTCATGGGATTAGAGAAGATTCATCTACTTACGCAATCGCAGCCGCATGAGTTGTATATTCAGTTAGAGGACTTTAATAATGAAACCCGTAATGCTCGATACACACATTTTCTTATTGGAAGCGAGGAAGAATCTTACAAGCTAATAAAGCTGGGCAATTTTTCAGGAAATAGTGGAGATTCCTTTACGAAGCATTTAAATATGAAATTTGCAACAAAAGATCGTCATAACGATATAGGTAACTGTACGGCAATCTATGAGTCTGGATGGTGGTTTCGAAATTGCAGTCACTGGTAAAAAAATCATTGAAACTGTACAGCATTGATTGATTGATTGATCTTTTGACAATTTTAGTAATCTAAATGGGCGATACACATCCGAAGATGTTGGAGTAAATGGAAAGAAAATATCTTGGAATCACTGGCATTACAAACCACTAAAGTTCACACAAATGATGATAAGTCCAAAATCTGACAACTAAACACTTTGATATGTGTGTATAAATTTTCAATTTATAATTTTAATTATAACAAGTAGGAAAGCTCTAGTCGGGGTGCCCGACTAGGAGATACCCTGATCCCAGTCCTCTGAGTTTTTTAATATTTTCCGTAGTTTGTATCGAGTATTAAAAAAAAAGAAAATAAATAAAAAACGACATTGCGAGACCAGGATTCGAACCCGGATTATCTGCGCAACGTGCGCCAACTCTACCAACACCGCCACTTCATAATTAAAAAATAAATAAAGCAATAAAAAATGTTTCGTCTGCACTGGTCTCGAACCCGGACCGCGCTGCACACGAGCGCCGCCTCCAAATATTCTGCTAGCTTCGATTGCAGATCATTTATCTTCGCAGAGTTTGCAGTTTTTTTACTTCAAGATCCGATATTTTAAGATCTTTTTCTTTTATCAGAGATTCAAGTCTTAGTATTTTCTTATCCTTTTCATTTTCAATCGAATCCTTCTTAGCTTTGTAGGTATTGATTAGCTCAGTCTGAAGAGCCAATTGCTTATCTTTGGCTTCAATTAAGGATGCTTGAGAAGCCAATTGCTTATCTTTGGAATTAATTAATTCAACTTTGAATTCAACTGTTGTCTGTAAGTCTGTAATAGTCTGAGTACATTCATTAGCTTTCAGTTGTATTTCTGCTAGAGCCTTCTCCTTCAGGAACACAGATGAGGCGTGCTCAAGCAGGGGCTTCACAATCTTATAGCAGTACTTTCCGCATTGCGTATCTAACTCTCTTTTAGCTTTGCACTCCTTAAATATTTAACATTTGACATTTATGTTTATGATATATATGAAAATACTTACCGCACTTTCCATTGCCACAAAGCTCAACGTTGATATCAGTATCATGAACATGGAGCACACCTTGAGCTGATTTTCCATTTTCAATAATCTAGAAAGTACAACTGCTTCGCAACTGTATTTATTTCGAACTGATCCAAGCTCTTTACTCTTCTCAATAAACAAACCTCGTATTTCGCAATGTTTTATTCCTTATCATTATTGCGAATGTCAATTGATGTTATGTTCCCATTTATTATATAAGATCAGGTCATCACCCTAAGCTTATCAATGTTAAATAATTAAATAGGAAATTTGTTTTCGAAGCAAACAACAAAAAAAACAATATAATATTTTATATTCAGTCAAAAAATATAAAATGTATGCTTGACAGCCCCAATGTGTGTAGAGATATGATTCGGACACTTCTTATTCAAAATTGTCACTAAATTAGGGTTAGCATCAGTTTCGCAATTGGTTTTATTTGCAACTAATCTAAGCTCACATTTTATAGTTCTTATCAACATTGCGAATGTAGATTAAAGCGGCAGCCACACGAGCTATCAAATAATTAGTCGCACATAACAAATTACAATTAGTCAAAGTCGTAGGTGAAATGAGTTTGACTAATTCCATTTCGTTATATATAATCGGGTCAAAAGGCTAAGCTTATCAGTTCCAGACGAATATTTCATAAGAATATTTCGAAAACAAAATATATCCGTTTAAAATATATAAAAATAATATATAAATATTAATTTAAACATACAAAAATTATAAGAAATAAGTTCACTATCTTTTCGCTTATTCATTGAAATTGAATGTTTTTGAAGAATTCCAAGACTGTTCAAGTCGAGACGTATCTATCGTTATATGTTTGTATTTTCCCGACTTTGTGAATAAACTCTGCCTGAGTTGGTAGTCATTTTGTTATCCATTGCTACTGAAGCTCTTCTTATGTGAACGTACATGAACATACAGCAATTCATTTTATATAATAAGACAGCTGAGAGTGCTGCAGTCGGGAGTTCCCGACTACGAGAAAGTTTAAGACTCTGCAACCAGCTTTTCCAAACATATTAGCTTGTATTCATGAATACATTTAAGACACATTATAAATCTAAAAATTCACCCAGGAAGTGTGATTACACTTCCTGGGTGAATTTTTAGATTTATAATGTGTCTTTATGAAAAGGTTTTATTCGTGAACTGTGTGACATTCGTTAAATTGATGTTATCAACGTATTCATCACAGTCCAAAATATCTCCCGTGATCTTCACCAAAAAGATATGATCGCCCGAGCAGGGACTTGAACCCCGGACCCTTGGATTAAAAGTCCAATGCTCTACCGACTGAGCTACCCGGGCACGTGAGCTCGCATGATTAAGAACCAATGATAAGTTGTAATCCCTTGAAGCAATTGCAGGAATATTTGAAAATAAATATGAATATTTTTAAGCAGAAAAAATGGAATGAAAGGCAAAGCAAAAACATAATGATTGCTTTCAACACATAAACATTTTAATTGCTTAATCGTATATAGCATTCGCAGTACAAGCTTATCTTTTTTCCGATAACTCGTCCAATTTTCTTTCTATCGATAATAATTCCAAGGAATAAAAACCTTTATTATATTGGATCTCTCTTCCTCAAGTGCCCGGGTAGCTCAGTCGGTAGAGCATTGGACTTTTAATCCAAGGGTCCAGGGTTCAAGTCCCTGCTCGGGCGGGCTCTGTTTTTTACAATTACAACAACTTACAGTGAATCCGCGTTTTATTTTGAAACTAATTGGAATATTCAAATATCAAATGTACTTCGATGGAAGAAAAGTATATCTTGTTGTGATCCCCAAAACTCCTTTTTGGTTCAGCCCACGTGTATAAATCTGCTCAACGGTCAAGTGGTGTTAAAGGATCTATTCAAGGACTACATTTTGCAAGCAGCCGTAGCCTAAGGGCTATCCATCAGAAGCATTCAGTCAATAGCTGAGAGTCAGCTAGAGCAATTGACTTGAAATGTCGAAATAACTCTTGACACAAAATAATATATTTTATATATTTAGTATAGATATTAATACTGTGGAAATGTTTCACTACACAGAGATAAACATTGTCAGTTCCAGGAAATACTTGCAACACTCAATTAACAAATGTAGCCGTTGCCAATCAGTGGAAATCTGTCAGAAAAATCTAAAGTGATATTAAAAAAATGAGAATGAACTTGGCCGCGTCAATTAAAATGGCAACTAAATAAATTAAATTCCAAGTTGGCTGTCATCGGCCAAAAGGCAAACATACAAGTGCTAGCAGGGCGAGGCAAATCAGAGCAGACTGAAAGAGCAAAGGTCCTGACCTCGAGTCTCCAACTCCGAGTTCATGTGCGGGCAGCATCGATGGCCGAGGCGCGCGTTTATTGAATGAAATTAGTCTGCAAATACAGTGTGGCATAAGCCCTGGGCGCATTGGCCTGGTCAACGAGCCGTAAGCCTAATGTAAGTGCCTCCTTGGCTGGCGCAATCTGTGCTAGCTGCCCCGCTCGCCCCCACACATACATGGCGTACAGTGTCTCCCTTGCAGAGTTGTCGTCTGCATTGAAATCGTCCATTAGCTAAGCAGATTAATTGCTAAAAGGTATTTAATTCGCGTCGCTTTTAGATTTCAGCGTTTTATTCTCCATTTCATTCAAAGCTCGGCGTTCAGCTACTCGCATTTCAGCCAGACGCATATTACGCTGTTTCCTTTCATTTTATTTCTCAATTTCTTTTCATTTGATTCTTTTCTTTTATTTTTCGCGCTGTGCTGTGCTGTGCTGTGCTTTTTGATAGAAACTCTCAACTTCCTTGGAAATATGGCGTTAAGTATTTTTGCGCTACTTTTTTCGTTACTTTTTAATGCTTCATTAGCTACTAATGGAAATTGTGACTTTGCGAAATGCTTTGGCAGCGACTGCCATTAGGGGGCCACGGAGAGGGCCAGAGATTAACAGAAAGAAAATGTGTCACACAGAGGCCAAACAAAAAGTTGTCGAGGCGGAAAGTGTCTTGCCTAGAAATCGATTGATAACAGCTTCATTTCTTAGCTTGAGCTTCACATGATAAAGAAATAGTAGAGAATTCTATACAGAAAGATCTAAGTTGTATAAGCCACGATTGTACTAAGAAATTAAAAGTAAAATCTACCCAACAGCAGCGACAACAAAATATGGAAGGTGTTTGAAGACAACGCAGAAAATTAAAAAAAAAAATAAAAAGCAGCAGCAAATAATTTTCAGAAAAGTTGTGTGATTTATGTGCAAATATAACACAAAAAGCAACGCAAGTTTCCCACTATAAAAAAATGGCAGGGAAAGAAACTCACAGAGACTAGGCAATGCAGGTGGCAATGAAGTAGGACATCAGGTAGAAAATGAAAATTGCCAATGCAGCTGCTGCCAAGCCAAACAAAGCGAATGACGACCAAGGCAGCACAAACTTGAGGCAGGACAATGGGCAGGCAAGGTGAGAGAGGGAGAGTGAGAGAGGGAGCCTGAGCAGCTGTAAGGCGAAAGCTGCGTCAGTGAAAGCTGTTCCGGAAAACTTGCTAAAATTATTGAAGTGCAAGTAAAAAAGTGTGACACTGAAAGTTGTATGGTGCGAAATCGAGAGAGAGACACTAAGGAACAAATTCTAAAGCATAAAGATCGTAAGGAAGCTTTCAAAGATCTATTCAGTACAAAATATTTAACCACGTCTCACAGCTGAAACAATTTGGCAGACTTCCTTCTCACACATAAAAAACAACCAATTTGAGTTTATTAACAAATAGACGAGCCTTAATCGAGAGCGACTAGATTGGGAAAGTGATAAAAACGTCCGATTTTATTTGTATATTGTCTATATTTATAACAGAACTATAATAAAGGCATTCAAATATGAAATATATATAATTTGTATTTGCCAGAGACTAAATGTTCAACTAACTAAAGTTCCATAACGTGTTTAATCCACTTCATGGAAACAGAGAGGTTTCAAATACTAAGAGTGCTTATGCTCGGCTGCTTTGATCATTATTTAAAACTCTGGGGTCTGCCATGCTGCCTTGTACCAGTGACTGACATCCTAATAAAACTCATACTATAAGTTTTGCGTTACCATTAGAGTAAATTCAAGATTTACTAATTATAACTATGAGTAGAGGAAAAGAAAAGAAAATACAATTTGTTACCCACTCATTTAATATAACAGTACCTGTTAACTGCCTTTTAACTAAGCTAACTATATAAATTTGTTGCAAGCAGCTTAAAGTTCCTTCTGATTCAGCCAATTAGCTAACATTCTCGTACATCTTGGGATTGCGTTGAATATTTTCCTCCATGATTTTCTTGTGCATATTCTCCCAATTCTCAACCTTTTGCAGAACATCAGGTAAGACTTCGCGTATGCGGAAGCGGTCAAACTCGGGTCCATCGCGCATTTCAATGTTCGTCTTGAAATTATAGTTGGGCGTGTAGCCGTTGAGCTTGAGGAAATGATCGAAATAGAAGGGCACAATCTGCTCCTGCATGTTGTCTAGCACCATGACAGAGTCTTGGGTAAAGCCGTCGCTGACGACGCCATCGTCAGCAAAGGCTCGCACAAAGTTGCGTGTATTTTCAGAGATGATCACGGGCGGTGGTATAACTTTCTTGACACGCTTTCTCAAGTACATACGCTGCAGTGGTCCAACACGCTTGGGCTTCTTGTAGGGCGGCTCGAGGTTGCGTCGCACCTTCTTCATTTCCATATCGATGCGCCGCTCAACCAGATAGGCCTGCGTAGAGAGCTTCTCCAGGTAACGTCGCCGCTTGCGTAGCGTCAATTCCACTTCGCGTACTTTTTCGATGTCCATGTGCTCGAACTTGCTTAGTATCTCCAGGACAACGGTACTGATGGCGGCCACCATGTCGGAGGCACTGGGTATCACGTCGCTGGAGCCTCGCACCGTGGCGGGCACCACACGACGATAGACTTCGGCCATAATGGCGCGATGCTTTGTATGTTCCTCGTCTGCAAAGGAGGCTTGAATCGGTTGATCCAGATAATGTCTGACGCGTGCCTCCATCTCAATGGCACGATCCTCCATGAAGAATTTTTTGGCCGACTTACGTGCCACATACTCCTGTTTCTCCTTCAAGTCCTTGCTACACCAGTCAACGAAGGTTTCCAGTCTACCCTGCAGTTCGGTGTGCACGGAAAGGGTATAGTGCATTTCAAGCAGCAGCATAAAAGTTTTGTTCTTCAAATTTTCGATGCCTTGCAGGAAGTGGTCAGCATTGGGAAAGACCTGCAATACTGGATGCAGATTGCGCATGTAGACGTTATAGTAAAAGTCTCGTATGGCCCAGGCATCATCCTTATCGCGCACGCGTATGTTGACTATGGCACGTTTCGCAATAGACTGGTCATAGGGTTCCAGTTCATACTCAACATCCTCGTCCTCCTCCTGACCTGCCTTGGAATCCACCGCTTCGATCTCATCGGCATCACCACCGAACTTGCCGCGTTTCTTCACCGGCACCAGATGGATCCAATCATGCTCGAAACGCCATTCCTCCTCACCCAGTAGATAATGGAAGTTCTGCAACATCACACAGCGAATCCAGTGCCCCTCAATAAATACTATGTCCATGTTGAGCATTGTTAGCTCACGCTCCAGTTCACGGTATGTCTGCTTCATTTTGTCGGTTATTTCGTAGTAGGTCTTTACTTGATAGACCATCGTCATAGCTGCATTGTATTCCTTTTTTTCCCACTTGGCGAAGAGACCCTCATACAAGATCTTGGTGTTCTTCATGTCCTGCCAGTGGCGCTCGTTCAGCGTATCGTAGATCTTGGTGCGCACCATTTTGCCTTGGATCAAGAGCGACTCGTACTTGAGACGCATTGCAACCTTTAATAGTTCGACGCCTGTCTTGAAGTTAAATGTTTTGACTGTAGCACGGTTTTTTAACTCATCTATATAGTTCTCATCGAGGTCGGTGATTACGGAACCAAAGAACTTGTTTGCTTTAGTTCCAATTAACATTTGATTTGCACGGCTCACGGGGACCTCCAGTCTGAGACGCAAGCCGTTGCGAAGACGTGAGCTGAACGTAAAGAATGAATCCTTGGGACCCAACATGGCTGCCTGCTCCTTACGTTGACCGGAGAAAGGAAGCATGCGGAAAGGGTTCTCCTCTTCAGCATCGACGTCAATGACTTCCGCTTGGAAGCGAGAACGGCGCATTTCCTCAAAAGGCACGAGGGGTTTCCGTATATAGTCCAAAGGTATCTTCGTCTCATCCTCTAACATTAAAAAGCTGCCGCTGTCTTTGGATAGATTTGTGCACTCCGAGCTACTAAGCGAGCTAAGGCATTGCTCAATGCTCTTTAGATCTTCCTCGAGGTCAGCCTCAACTGCCTTGCGGTCAACCAACAAACGCTCCTCCTCCGGATCAAGTTCTTTGGTCTCATACAGAGCCTCGCGTGTCTCACGCAAAAAGTCCAAATACTGCTTACGTCCTGGAAAATCAAGGTTCGCCAGCTCTTCAGGATCACGTGAGTGAAATACAAAGTCATAGGGCTGACACAGATCCTGTACTACCTCTCTGGCTCCATCCTTGCTATCAACGCGAGTAGCCGCCAGGTGATCAGCGATCATCTCTTCAAAATTATATTTTGGCAAAGTCAAATCAGTGTCTATATACTTCTTGCATGGAGGATTTGCCTTGATAAAATTTACAATTGGCACTCTTTCCGGCTGCTCTTGTACTGTGATCTTTGGATAGACTGTTTTGGTCTGATAATGGACATGCACGGTCTTCGCCTGGGTGGGATCCCAATGATCGTGGTGATGACGCGCCTCGAATTTGGCAGTGAAGGGACGCTTCGGGGTACGTACATTGACATATTTTATATTATCGGGCATTACCTTTTCCAGCAGTGGCATACCTGAGTTTCGGATGGCTTCATTAAACTGAGCCGATGGCACACGCTCGGCCTCGTAGTTCCGTCGTCGTCTCGGATGTATGTGGAGCGTTTTCTCTCGGAATTCAGGCGCTGGCATGTTGCCACGCTGATCAATGGGCACATCTTCGCCCCCGGCCTTCATACGATGTTCGGGATTATTAGCATCCTGACTGGATCGAGTCGTTTGCTTAAGAACCTCTTGAGGGGGCACCCAGTCCAGATCAACTTCCTCTTCCTTGACATCACAAGGCGATTGCTCACGCAATTGTTTCGCCTCTACGCAGGTGAGTCCCAGCAAATTCATTCGCGCGAGCTTTGCCTTGAGGTGCTTCGCCTTGGTTACTTTGTTCTTGAGCGTTAAGTACTCCAGAGTAGTTTCAACTTTGGAAGCGTCCACAACATCGGCATCTAATTGATCTGGTGCATCCGGTACTATGATCTTTTCCGGAAACACATAACGAATGAGATTGAACTTCTTGACGTTATATTTCAGCTTGGGCTTGACCAGCTTCAGATTCTTCCGAAGCACACGGTGATAATGCAGACCGAGGGGCTTATCGATAAACTCTTTGATGGCGCTCTTCTTATCATGCTTGCGCAGACTCATACCCTGCGGCGGAAATAGATCCAAATTAGGGTCATCCGGATCGAGAACTTTTATAATGCCTCGCTCGACGTCCAGCTTGATGGGCTCCTTGCGGGGCGCCAATTGATTGAGCCACTCGTCTCGCGTTAGGCAACCCTTAACCGTTCGCTGACCTTCCATGATCTGGAAGCGATGCAACTTGCCGCGCAGGCCATCGCCGTGCTTGAAGTGAAAGCCGCGCAACTGAAATTTATCGCCTATTTTGCCCACCTTCAGATAGTCCTCATCATCGCTGCTCTGTTCGCTGGGCGTGGTGCCGACACTGCCGTCAATGCTATCCTCGCAGCGCAGTTGATGCGTTGCTTCCGGAAACTTCTTCAGCTTGCCAGTGCGCTCCAGGAAGAACTCTTGAGTCACGCGTGCCAAGTCACGTCGCACGCAATTCTCCTTGTGCATGATCGCCTTGAGTCGTTCGGTTTCTGTCAGTGTTTTGGGGAAGAACTTGCGCTTTCGTATCACTGGCGGTATATACTCGAATTTTCGGAAACTGCGCTCGATATCATCATCGATTTTCGCCACATCCTCCTGCAAATCCCTTTCGGCAACTGTGCGTGCCAGAATTTCCAATTCGGCTGCCTCCACTCTCTTACGCTCGAGCTCTCGCTGGGCTGTACGTTCTTTGCTACGTAAATAAATGTCTTTGTAACGGGCCTCACGACGTTTGTGCTCCTCGGCGATCTTCGCTTTGTTGGCTGGCTTGTCGGGAGAGCGAAATAGCTCGGCAAGCTTAATGTCTTTTGGTGGCGGTTTGTCTATAACGGGCTTATCCTTGATGCTTGTATCAAACACTGGAGGTATCGCTAGACGTTCAGCTTGCAATTCGGCCTCCACTTTATTAGCAGTTTGCTTCTTCGTTCGCCGACGCGTCATATAGCGAACCACTCGCCAATAGGTTTGTTGGTTTTGTTGGTCCTGTTCATCTTTCTCGTATGTGTTCTTATAGTCCATGCCCTGGAAGTCCAAATTGACGGGATTCTCCAAATCAATGACCTCGCATATGTGCGAATCGGAGGATTCAGAGCCTGTGCTGGCGCACACGTTATCCCCATGCTTGACCATCTTGCTAATCAGCTTGAATTGTTGATCGTCCGTCAGTTTCTTGTGTCGTAGCGCACTGGGATTGGCCAAGCAGTGAGTCTTGCGTGGATCTTGTGTGAGGAAGAACTTTTGGCGCACCGGCGCCAATTTGGACAATTGCTGAAAGTTTTCCGGACAATTTCCTATATACGGTCGTGGAGCCCCAATCACGTAACTAGCCTCGCAGGGCTTCTTCCACTGGTCGCCCTTAAAGTTTTTGGCGCGAGCGGATGGCACATGGTAAGAGTCCACCATGTTCTGTGAATTAACAGATCCCATACTGCTTGACTGCTGTTTCTTTAATGGCTTGGAGGTACTGGTCGGTAGACTGGACGACGTGCAGCTTCTCGCATTCATATTCACTGTGAAGATTCCATCACGAAAGCCCGAAACGCTGGAGCTTTGAAAGTCTTGGCCGGTTCGCTTGGTCAACACCCGCTTGCCACATACATCGCGCGTTGCGATTTCTGTCCGTTTGATGTTCACATCCGGAAACTCTAGTGTTTGAACGGTCAACTGGCGATCCGAATCACGGCGGGAGAAGTCAATATTCTTGAACTTGGCAATTTCAATTTCCCGCTTCGACAAGTGGTGTCCCTTTTTTGGTGGACAGCGGTTTTTCGGCCGAGCTAGCTTGGTATTTGACCTGCTTCTCGCTTCGGGCACATATGAATCTCGTACAGCATGGGACATTTTCTGAACGACACTTGCAGCTGTTCTGGCTGTATCCAAAGATGCTTCAGTGTACCGCCCCTGTGTTCTCCTACTCTCAGCCATTTTTGCACTATTTTTGCACTATTCGGATTTGAAAATATATTATAGCTTGACTGGATAATAGTTTACGCCGTTTTCTTGTTGTAGTTCGATAGCAAAAGTGACTGAATTTAGGATTTTAACCTGTGTTACTGACTATGATTTTATTTCGTATTTTACTGACATCATTCTGGCAAGGGTAACTAGGTACTTTGGACATACAAAATGGCATCTATTACGAATAACAAACAGGTCAAAATAATTAGGCAGAGAATAGGTATTTAGGCAACAATCACTATAAAATAATATTAATAATAGATATTAATAAAATCTTGCTAATAATTAAATGTTCTTTGCAACTCTAAGAAACTGCAATGAAATTGTTAATTTGTATAAAAATAATTAGAAATAAAATGTAGTTAATATATTTATTTTCTTATGAAGGCAAGTGTAAGAAATAAATGGATCTATAATTCTTATGTTTATTATTTATATAAATATATATATTTTTTATATATATTTTTATAATATAATGTCTCAATTTCAGCAGTGTTTTTAATGATTTTTTTCTGCTCGTCTGTTCACATTTACCTGAACTTAAGTACGTACACATTTGTTTCCATCTGTCGTCTGCATATAGTTTGAGTCCTTTATTTTTATTTTTATTTTTATTTTTTTTTTGCTGACTGCTTGCTTCCATTAGCATTCAAAAGTTTACATCGAGGACCCATAAATTCAGAATGGTACATATCTGCTTACATGATTTTTATTACATTTCTGGGGGCAGCATTTGCTGTACTCAGCATTCGCTGCTCTCACACCCAAATTTCTTTTGCTCGTACTTTATTTCCACCCTTAGCATCAATATTTTCATTTACCCTATTTGGCATACCCTATAGACATTTCATTGACTAAAGAGAACTATGTGAAAATATGAAATATATAAGAATGAAGAATTTGTATATATTTATAATTTGCATATATTTATTCAGATAACACATATTGTTATGCAGGGTATCTGCTCTTCGCTCATTTGCCTTTACATGTTTTCCTGTGTGTGTGTCCTTATGTACATTGTATACTTATTGTGAACTCCTGCTCGCCTAAAAGTATGCCATAAAAATTGACTGGTGTTCCATTGCTGTTGCCACATTTTTCAATTTATTTTTCAGCTCCATCTTGACGTTTTATGACCCACATATGTCTGCCTAATAGGTCCGAGAACTAAGCCGCCGTCGCCCTACGTGAATTTAATTAAAATTTATAACGATTTCCATATGCCAAAACGCTCTGCATAATTTCAATCAGTTGATCTAAATATATACATTTATTAATTTCTACCCTCTCCTCGTCCTATTTAAATCTCACATTTATGTTTATTTTCGATGCTCGTAAACGGAAATAAAGTTATTTTTTGTGCATTTTCTATTCGTGCGTCAATTTTAATGCTCGACTCTATTTGTTGTTGTTGCTTTCAGTCAAATTTCATTGTTTTGATTACTGTTTTTTTTTCGGACACCCCCAAGCGGCAAATAAATAATTTATAATAATTTCACAAAATACCACTTAAAGTGCGGAAATTGCGCAACACGAAGCCCCACAACGGACAATTGTGTGAATTTATAATTTTTGCGCAAATTCAATTAAATGTAGCACGTTTGGGGAGCGTGGGGCTTACGGCTGCAAATTGGGAAATTGAGAAATTGGCAAATGGGCAAAAATCAATTCAATTCACTTCAAAAGAAATAAATAAAATAAAAGTTGCACTTTTTGCATAGAAATGCAAAATGCAAAATACAAAATGCAAAACTCACAACGCATTATGAAAACATATTCCTTAATGTTATGCCTGAATATTCTATGCTCTTACAAAAGTGCATATCAATTATTCATTCTATAAAATGAAATTGTATTTGCAATGCATTTCTAAAACATAAGCTTTAGGCCGGACTTAATCTACTTATATTTGAAATTATGGTAAAGTTCTATTATTCAATGTAAAGCTAGTAAGCTTTTGGTTTTCCATTTACATATAATTTTTGATTCATTTATGTAGAATTAGGTAGGGCTACATTAGTCGAGCGATAGGCATATAGAGATGGAGGGATGGAGCAAGTGATAGGTACAGAAAGAGGAAGAGAGTAGATGAACAGATGAGCAAGAGAGAGGGAGACGTAGAAAAGCTGAGATATATATATAGGGAAAGAGAGAGAGAGAGGAGAAGATATATAGATAAAGATAAAGAGAGAAAGAGACGTAGAAAAAGAAATATATTTAACGGGAGAGAGAGAACAACAGAGCCAGGGAGAGACAGAGAGAGAGAGCGACAATGGGAGATATATATACAGAGAGAGACAGAGAGAGAAAAGAAAAGAGAAATGGTAGAGTTCTGACAGAGACATAGGGAGAGAATGAAAAGCAAAGAGAGACAACATAAAAACCGAAGAAAACCCGGGGAAAAGCAATCAATTAGTAATTAAAATTCATGAAAATCGCGTAGAAAGAAAATACGAGTAGCTAAAAAAAATAATAGAGTACTTAAGTCACGTCTATGCAAGTATGCGAAACCCAAAGACCGGCAGTCAGAAAGACCAAGCAAAGCTCTTATGGAATTACTAAGAACAAATGACACGAGGAATTAAGTTATACTGCACTCATTACGCTAAGGAAAATCCATCTTAAATATGCAATTACTTAAATACATTCACAATATTAACATCAATATGTACGCGATTTTGCGAGCAATCAATTATCATTAGCGCAGTCAATTATCATATGCAGTCTTTCCACTTACTTTAGCCAATTGCTAATGCTTGTAGTGCAACAAACCTGCTGGAAAAATAGTCAAGCCCAACCGGCGCAAGGGTACAAAAAGACAACGCAAGAAAAAAATTGGTTAAAATTTTTTTAGTTTGCTTTTGCTTTGCTTTCACTTTGCAGCTAAAAAGTTTAATTCAATTAAGAGTTTGGCCTGCGCCGCTGCCTGGATGCTGAAGTTCGCTCTGACGAGAAACCAAACACTTGCACACACACACACCTACACACATGTAGCTGCTCAGTTGGCCACCCACAGCAAAGTCAAAGTTGCGCTTTTCAATTTTTGCAACATTTTCTGTTGCATTTCCTTTTGGTCTCGTTTTCTCACCTGCCCAGGTTACATTCACCTTTTCAGGATTCATTAAAAATGCATTCTCCTGCCTGCCTGCCTGCTGTGCCAAAAGAAACTGAAAAATTTAAGCAAAAAACTTTTGGAGTCTGTGCAGCGAAGACGACGACGATGACGACGACGCCGCGACGTTGAAGGCGCTGCCATATTTGCCATATGGCCAAAGTCTGTGCGGGATTTTCTTTGTTTGGCTATAAAGTTTTCCCACTGCACATTTTACGCCAGACTGCAGCAGCAGCATCATCAGCAGCACCTCTTAAAGATGCACGAGCTGGGCTGCTGAATAAGCAAGTCAGGTGTTCAGCTTTCACAGTTAAATTAGTCAATAGAACACATCGAAACTGTATATAGCTGATATATGTATGAAATGTTTTAACCACTATAAATATACATATACTGTATAAGATATATTTTGCTTCATAATACTATCTAGTTAACAACAGCATCTGCGCTTAAAAAAAAACTTTCATGAAACCAAGCGACTTTAGAGCTTTGAATTCAAGTTATATTAAGCATTTTACAAATATTTGTATGTTAGAATGTTGAAAACTTAATTATTTTAAGGCTGCTTTTGGCTGCCAAATAATGCTTACATTTTGCAAATGCTATGCACAATTCAGGTGATAATACAATATATTAATGTTCTAAATATTCTCAATAACTTCAATGCTTCAATACTAATAGCTATAGCAAATAGTATCAGTCTGCTGATTCACCCATCTAACAACTTCAAATGCAGGCCTTTGCCCTTTACATCACTAAGTAACTCTCTATTCATATACTTCTTTGCTAACTACTGTTGTGAATTAACACTCTACAAATACGAAATATGAGTATGCGTCTGTATAACAATATTCACCCATATATATATTATTCTTTTGCATAGGTAACAAATAAACATGTTTTCATTTCGCCTCCTTCATAACCCCTTTTCCGCCTTATGCTTCACGTGCATATGGAATAAGTTTCGCTATGATTATTTTCAGTTTTTATGCAGCTTCTAATTGCCCAGCAAATGTGCTCATCTAGGCTATAATTTCCTAAGCTTCAATATGCATTTTCCCAGCCACTTCACAATTTTATTTTTTCGCTTTTTTCTCTCTCGCTCCGCACTGTTTTTTTTCACGCGCGGCAAAGTTTTTAATTGAAAGTTTTAAGCTGTAATTGAAGTTTGCCCAGTCCTTCGACCTGTCACGTCCCTCGCTGGTCTAAGCCAACCAACCACTACACGTACTCCCTCCATCTCCTCCAGGGTTTTGCCATCTAACATAGCTGCTGCCATTTTGCCAGCCTCTTCATTGCGCACTTTCGGTAGCCAAGGCTCGTCCTGCAGCTTGTAAAGCGTTTTATCCAGGCTCGGCCTGTTGGCCAATGCCTTGGTCGAAGTCCTTTTTCGAGTGAAGCGCAAATTTGCCTTTTGGCCCAGGTATGAAATAATTATAATTTGCAAATTTCGCAGCCATCGCGCGGACCTTGTTTAATTTTGTGTGCAGCAAGTTGTTAAAGTCGACCCGAAAGTGGCTGCCACTTCAACAATCTTCATAAATGTGTTAAATTTAACTCGCATTGCGAGTATATATATCCGTATATATGTATAAAGCATATATATATTTATATATACATTCTTTTTTAATGCCTGTCCAGATGGATTTCATTTTACATTTGCGCTCGCTGTGCCTTTTCTTTTGTGGCGTATAAAACATGTATTTATTTAATTAAAAAACGCAGCTTTCCTCTGCTGTGCTGTGTTGTGTAGTGTAATAATAACAATAATAACAATTTTCAGTTTTTATTTTTTGTATCTTTTTGGCTGCCCGAACTTTTAACAACCAATTGTTGTGGCAGTGCAGATATATTAATGAAAAATAAGTAAGGGTAAAAATTCAGTGTATGACACTATAAAATACCCTGCAAAACAGTTAAGATATTAATATTATTATTTACAAAATTGTTAGCTAAAGTAGAAGTCTCTCTTTTACTTAACTAATAGATTAATATTTAAAACTGAGTTTTCTTTATCTATGACAAAAAAACTTTAATACCTTAGCATATTATATACGTATGGATAATCTTTTAGAATTGCCTTAGATCTGGCATATCTTGACAACAATTTTTCAGATAGTTTTCATATGTATATAATCCCAATTCAAATGTTTTTGACCATAAATACAATAAAATATGCTTAATAAATAACAATACGGAAATATGTTTCGAATCAGCAATCTGCCTTGAGTTCTGGTTTGTAAAGCAGGCTCAAAGCACAATGCGCTCTTAATTAAATAAAAAAAAAAGAAAATTCAAACTATTTTTTTTTGTTATTGATATTTTTCTCATAAAAATATATTTTTATATTTTATATATTACAAAAATTATTCATTATTTGTATTTTCATGTGACGTTGCAGAAGCCGCACAAGCAAAAGGAGGAAGAAGAAGCTGCCAGTTTTTAATTAAATGTTCACGGAAATGCAGCCACATTAAACGGAAATGTTGAAACATTTAAATGCAAACGAAATGCAAGAACTGAGCAACAGATTCGACTCAACATCATCTCCTCCGCCGCTTTACAAGCTCCTCTCCTGGACACGCTTTGGTTTCTCTGGAACTTTTTGACCAGCGCATGGCAGGTCGTTGACACCGTCAAAAAAGCCAGCTTTAAAATTGCCAGACACATTTTTAATTATGAATAAAGATTATTTTACGCACTTCATAAGTTGCAATCAATAATAATGAACTTCATGATGGCCATAATTGAAGACTTCATTTATGATATGGAGCTTATGCATGTCGGTAGTCGAATGCTTAAATATGTCTGTTGTCTTAATATAAATAATTAATAAAATATATTACAATAATTATGGTATATATATACAGGCATATCAATAGCTTATCCTTTATTGTAGGAACAAGGAATGCTTATTTGTAAGAAGATTGTTAGCGATACGATATAATATATAATATTTATAATATATCAGAATATGAACTCTTAATGAAATTACACAGGTCAGCGTGTGTAATGTTGTTAAGTGACATCTATCAACAATTCCAGTTCCTATAAAGATTTATTCTTTCATATCAAACGAGTATTGTTTGTATACATACATACACCTGCAATATACAATAAGAGACTCAACTAATAATAAAAACTATAACAATTAAAATTCATATAAAATAAATCATGCCAAAATTAGTTTAGTTTCTTCAAAATATTTATCTGTATTTTAATCTGTTAATCAAACAAATTTCTTTCACGTATTAGAAGTTATTTTACCATGCGCTCTGATTATCCAGTAGCAAAGAGTCTCACTTAAAGAGCTGCTAGCTGCTATGCCAGTTCATGGTAATAACTTAATTCGACAAATTGAGTTTGTATCTATATCCAATCAATAAAATACGAGTATTTAAACAATTGCCAAATTGCTGCCATAGAACGACGGCAATAAAAACAATAAATGGTAATGTATGCATTCAATATGCAAAGGTTTTCACTGTTTATTTATGCAATAATGCAACGACAATTAGGACAATTAAATATTTATTTTTACACTTGGCTTCAACTCTACGAAAATTGCTCAAATTTTGTTTGTTTAAATTCTCAAATGTCTGCCATTGAGTGCGTGCTACCTGTTGTTCTTGTTGTTATTGTTGTTGTCGCCGTTATTGTTCGCATTGTTGTTGCTGGTGTTGATTTAACGAGTGCATTTGAACCGCAACAACAACTTGTTCAAATTTTCGCTTTTGGTTTTGTTAAACAAACTAGCAGCAGCAACAACAACAAGCACTAACTACTAAAAGTGCTGCCACAGAGCCTGGCACTTTGTCAACTTCATGCATCGGCAAATTGGTAAACCAACAGCAGCAAAGTGCAAAATGAACAACAACAACAAATATAAATATAAATTAAATAAATAGAAACCGCAAAAATTAATTAGCATGCTAACAAAATAACTAATAACTAAAGTATATTAATTAATCACAAAATATAATATAATAAATAAATATGTACCTCTTTTTTGTGCTAAAATTTTGTTTTTATAATCTGAAATGAAAGTTTTAGTTTTTATTTCAAATTTCATCCTCTTTCAGCGTTATAAATTTTCGCACATCAAATCATGTTTCTCTTTAATGCGAACTTAACTCAACTTTTTTAGGTCAAAAATATTTTTTGAGCAGTTTAACTGATGTAATTTTGTCGTTTTGCAAAACTTGACAACACAACTTTACACTAGTATATAGACAAAAGTAAATATTCAAACAAATAAAACTTTAATTAGTAGACTAATTGTCAGAAACTGTAGTCATTATTATATGGAATTATACAAAATTTAATGAGCTGTGCTCGTCTCTTTTTATGTGTGAGTAAAGTTAAGTAACCAATTTGTAGACCGAAATAAAGAAAATATTGGCTCTAGTGTAGTGTATATTAAATAAAATATATATTTATGTAATAGTTTATTATTTATTTTTATTAACTTACAATATTTACTCAGCTACACTCACAATAATTTAAGACATTTGATTTACTAATAAAGTAAAAAGTTTATAATATATATAATATATAGGAAAAATCAATTTCTACATTAATTGATTCCAAATAAAAATATTAGAAACTTAGCTTAACTTTAATGGAAAAAAATGTGTAAATTTATTAAAGTGAATTATTAAATTTAGTATTATTTATATGTATCTTCACAGTCTACTCAAACTATTTTTTATTTATTATTTTTATTCATTTTTATTAATATTTATATGTATATTATTTTTATTTCTTGTTTGTTTTTCAATTTGTTCAGCCTCCTTTAAAATCATTTTTATACAATTTAAAAATGTTAAATATTAAGCTTGTGCAGACAGTTCAGTCACACACTCTCACGACCATAATACTAGCTTGATAAATACTCTTTTTCCACCACAAATCATTTCCTGAAATACTCTGAACCATTCGGCCTCTCATTCTTTCGACAGTGCGTTATGTGTTATTAAAACCATTTTTAATTGAAAATTAATTGAAATATCAATTGCAATGGCATTAAAATGTATCTGGCTGAATCTGAAGCTACAGTTACCTACACAGACAGACAGAAAGGGAGAGAGAGAGAGAGAGAGAGAGACTTGATTCCCATTATAATAATACTGTGACATTTTGTGCATTTACAATTTATTATTATGCCATTTCATGTGGCATTTGTGTGTCTGTGACGGTGTGTGTGTGTGCTTGATAATTTGTTATGCAATAATATAAAAAAATCCATTTTGATATCATGTCAATTTGTTTGTTATCCGAGTGCACACTGTACGAGTCGAGCCGCCAACTGAAAATCAATTAAAACAACGCGGCGATCATCGAGTGGCTCCATAAATTAGCCAAGCCCAACAATTTAATTGAATTAAGTCCATTTACGAATCTGAATTATACTATCATTAAATTGCACCAAATATGTCAAGTGCTTTGGCAAACAGTCAATATATATCCGCATTAAGCAGCCAAGTCCCTTGCTCCAAATTATTTCGCAACTAACATATAAATATCATAAAAGCAACAAAGAAAGGAAGAAAGCAATGCAGCAAAAATGTTACTATTCTTAACTATGTGTAATGCCATTTAAGAATGCTCCTCCTTGAAGAACATAAGAATATTTATATGAAGTAAGCCAGGGGCTGAAGCCCCTGACTTGTAACTTATGACTTATATCCGCCTTGACCTGAATAATAACGTTTAATATTACGAAAAATTTTATTCATTTTAAAATGCTGAAGAAAAGCTGTTATGTAAATTCTTGTAATGAGAACACAAACTATGATTATTTTCGGTTCCAGATACTTTGCCCATTACCTTTAATCCAAATTGCAGTTAGAACTTAATTTGTGCAATTCTGAGTCAATAGCCACTCAGCACAATCGACTGCTGAGGCAACTGGCTGTTGGCATTTAGCATTTTGTTTCTTTTCAATAAAACTTGAAGCAAACCTCAATAGATTCAACAGCAACAACAACAGTAACAGTTAGTTAAACGAGAGGCTATAGTACGCAAGCGGAATTGTTGAAGCCATTTGGGTATTTCACAGCAGGTGAGCCTTCATCGAAGGACCTCCCATAGAGCTACAAGCTGCGCACTCGCTTACTCTAAGGAATAGAAAAGCCAACAAGGTGAAATTGCAAATAACTAAGCAAGTAAATTCAATTCAAGATATTTCTAATAAAACTAAAATTGTTTTAAAATGTTAACAAAATTAAATTAAAATATTTATTAAGATGAATTATATTAGGCATTTATTGGATCTAACTAGGAACTTGAAGAAAATCTTCTATATATATATATATAATATATATATAAATATATAATATATAATAAATAATATTATAGTAATAATATTCCCAAAACTATTAGGTATTTAAATTGAGATCAGAGAACCTTCGTATATAACATAACTTAAGATAATCAAATATAATAAATCTAATCATTCGAAACTTTGAATAAATCAACTCGCCTGCATATGCTTAAAGTTGATATAAGCTCAAAGCCTGTCAACACTAAAACTTAATAATAATAATACTTTTACTAGAATAGACCATTTGCAGCTGCCTCTTGGCAAGCTAAGTCTAAGATCTAGCCAAAAATTGACAATCATTAGTCAGCCCATCTGAACTGAAAGTGGGAAGACAATTGCTATAACTTCTTTGTTTTGTTGTTGTTGTTGTGCTGGTGCTGGGCCAATTACGAGCCTATTGTATTTGGCAGTTGACAAAAATAAGATGTGTGAATACTCGGCTCTAACTCCCCGTTGGCTGACGCTTGGCTAATGGCAATTTTAATGCGCACTTCCTCCGGAAGTCAAAACGTCGCCGTCGCCGTCGCCGTCAGCGTCGCAGCGGGTTGGCAGTAGCCAGTTTTGGTAGCTGAAACAGTCAGTCAGTCAGCCACGTACACACTCGGAGGCAGTTCGGCGTTAAAAAGACAAATGGCAAACACATTTGCACACTATTACAACTGGAGCGAGAGCGCGCGCGTGTTGCCTGCTTTCTCTTTCGTCAGCCAGCCGCCTCTCACTCTCGCTCACAGTCTCACTCTCGCTGCGTGTCCCATTTGGAGTCGCAACAGGCGGTCATGGCACAGGCACATAGATAACTGTCGCTCTATTTTATACACACTACTTACATGGCAGATAAACACGCATGTAAATGTGCCCACGATGCGAGTGGGTGGCGGAGACAAAGGACACCAGAGGCTGGCATTAAAATAATGTTAAATTGCTTGTAGTATTTGCTCCTGTTGTCTGCTGCTGCTGCTGCCGGTTGCCTGCTGCCTGCTGCCGATTGCCTTTCCTGTCCGCCTTTGTTTGCTGGCATCTCACTGTAGTTGCCCTTCGGCATGTCCTGCCTGCCTTTTGTTGGTCTTCTTTTTCGTTTCTTTTTTGTTTGTTATTTGTCTTCCCTTTTGCAGTTTTTCGTTGCGTGGCGTCGTAATTCATTGTCCCCGCCTCCATTAAAGCAGTTCGTCTGCATATTTTATTTGTTGTTGTATTTAAATGTGCTTAAAATGTGGTTAAATGTGTTGGCGAAAGTCGTCGCCGTGCTCTGGTCGCATTTCCGTTTCCGTTAACCACATTGCCAACCGAATGAAGTTGATTTTTAAGTTGCAATTTTTGTGGCCACGTCCTCGAATTGTTGCCTCCCTCCCAACCCGTGCAATGAGACTTGCAAATTAGTTTAGATTTGTATCCGAAAAGCCAGTTGGATTTTTGTGGTTCTTCTTTGTGTGTTTACATTTAGTTCGTATTTTTTAATACCCTCAGCTCATTCAAATTTAGGGTATAAAAGTTTTGTATAGGTGATTGTAACAGGCAGAACAAGGCACGATACCGACCATAGTCTCTGTATTTTATTTTTATTTTATTCATCAGACAGATAAGTTGTGTATCGGCTAAAGCTAAAGACTTGAACTTTGAGATATATAATCTAATATATATATGTGTGTATACAAGAAGCCCACAACGCTTAGCAGCAGTTTTCCTTCAGGGTATTTCCTAGTCGGGCACTCCTGTCTAGAGCTATCTTATTTGTTTCTATTCTTTTTTTCAGCTTTTACTTTTTTGGCCAACATTTATATGCTAATTGGATTTGGTTTAATTTCTCTAAATAAATCTTTTGCATCAACTATTAGTATCAATCAAAAAGAAAGAAAGTAATAGAAAACGTTAAAGAGGCAGAGAAAGAGATATGTATTGAAATGTGATTATAAAATTGCAGTGAAAATAAGATTTAAAAGTAGATAAAACAGTGCCATATTAAATATTTTATTCATGCTTTGAATAAAGCTTCAATTTGCTTAGACAACCTACTAAGTAACGCTGAGTATTTCTTAAATATTCGTTTAATTTGAAATGGATAGATTCATGAAGCTGGCTTAGTTAAGGCCTAAGCACATCTTCAACATTCGTTTCTTTTCCAAGTAGGCCAAACTTTTCTCAACACACACAAACTCTTTAATCAATTACAAACAACAAAAAAGATTTCAGTGTATACTTCTATCAGTTTCCAAAGTATTTAAGCTCTTCCCAGTTCCGTTCAAGTTTAAAAATAGAGATATTATTCAAAATAAAATCACATATTTTAAAATGCATTATAGTTGAACCGGCCTTGGGATGCAAAAGTATCAAAGCATGTGGCGTGCTCTGGGTCCCAAGCGGGCAGCGTAAATATTTGCGAAAACCGCACAAAAGTGAATGCGATTGCAAGTGATTGCACCAGCGAATGCACTCTACTATATATGCATGAGTAATTAATTTAATTAATTTGTTCATAATTAATGCCAACGGCAAAATTGCAAAACTGTTGCAACAGCGTCAAAGATGGCCAACAAAATGTTTTTGTTATTTATGAAAATGTCGTAAATTTTCTCCATAATTTTTTTTTATTATTTTTTTTTTTGTCTTTGTACCATATATATATATATATTTATATATATATATTATTTTTGCCCCTCAACTCACCCTGCGCGACTGACTGAGCCGCTGTCATATTCATATTGCAAGGATGATGCGACTTTTTGCAAGCTATTTGTTAAATATGTCAGTTTTAATATGCCACACGCATTTTCACTTATTAAGTGCGCTTCATTCAATGACAAAAATAAAAAACACAAGCAAAGCGAAGCTGAAAAAATCGCGCAAAAATTCAATGCAATGCTTTGTGCAATGATGCGTATGCGTGATTTTTAATCAACCCGCCGCCCAGTCGACAGATACAACAGATCAACTGCCTTGCTGCCTGCCCACATTCATTTAAAATACATATATATCTGCGTGTAAATATATATCTCTTAATACATATATTTCATTTCATTATATTACGTAAATGCTAAAATAATACAGTGGCCTTGAATCCGCATTCAACAAAGGTAAGAATTAAAAAAATACCTGCAAATTGTATAAAAGAAAATGAAATTGAAAAAGGTAAATACAAAGCAGATCCAACTCATATGAAATTGCAAATTAAAACTGACCCAAAAAAAGGAACAATATGTAAGCTTAAGCCGAAAAATATATAAAATATGTTTCAGTTAATCAAGCAGTTAAAAGAGTAAGACTGAAAATTAAACAGAAAAAAGGTAAATCAATTTAATAATAAAAGTAAAGAGTAAATATTTTATGAGCAAAAATAATGAACATATTTTTAAGCGATAAAAAACTATTTAAAAACTTGTATGTTTTTAAAAATTAAAAAAAAATTAAAGTAATCAAAGGAATGTAATTATATATTAAGATAATATTAAAATACAAAATAATAAAAACTTAAACTTAAAAACAAATATAAATAAAGGTAAGTTAAGTAGTATGTCAAACATGAGATGTCATTAAACAAAATCTATAAATCAAAATTTCTATAAGTTTAAGCCATTCATATATAAAATGTAATTATTAAACAAAAAAAGAAAATAAGCAATAAAATAAACATTATAATAACTAAAATTAAATATTACAAAATAAGTGAAAGAAAATACAAACTTTATTAAAGAGAATATTTAAAAGCTCTGAACACATGAAAAAAGTAATTCAGAATGTATGGCTTGTGTCACAGTGCATAAAATAATTAAAAAATATATATACCATATAATGGATTGTCAAATGTGCTTGATATGCTGTAGCTGCCTGACTGCGCACACACACATATATACACATATATACAATACATATATATATTTACATACGGGCATTCGCTTACATTGAAAACGATTTGGCTACCGTGTGCAATGGGGCGTATGAGCGATTTGTGTATATACGCATTTTAAGTGCTTTATGGTTAATGCCACTTATGGTTAGCACATTGACAAACCCAACCAAACAGCAGCTAGCCACAAATTTATGCAAATTTACGTTTGGCCATAAGCAGGGGAACTCCAGTGACCGGCAAATACTTTAAGCCCCGCCCTGCCAACTGCACTGCAATCACAGTCTCCAATGCTGGCAAAAACTAATTAAAATTACAAATCCACAAATTATTTTCATATTCTCTTCATTGACTTTGCCAAATGGCAAAATTATGCAGGCTTAAAAATTAATAGCACATAATGCGGCACAAAATACAGCAAACAAAATGGCAAAATTGCACCGGCACGCACAGTATGCAATCAAAGAAGCTGAAAAGGAATAGAAAGAGGACGAGAAAGAGATAGAGTGAGAGAGAGCAAGAGCGAGAGAGAGAGTGAGATGTGCAACTGTGCCATTAAATAATTGCACATGTATCAATTGGCATGCTTACTCAATTTACAGACAAACAATTTGAGCTGTAAAGAGCAACGGCTTGATAAAAATCTATTGCATACTAATAGGCACTTCAATTCAATTCGCTCACTTAGACAGCCTCACATGTGAGAGTGTAAGTGTGTGAGTGTGCGGGTGTGCGGGTGTGTGTGTGTGTTTGTGTGTGCTGCAGTGCACTTTACAATGACCCATAATAAAGTTTGTTTGCCGCTCTGTGTCTGCCAATTTGCCCATTTTGTGTTTACTCAACGCGCCAGAGCAAACAAAACGATGCCAAAAGAGCGGCTGAAACGGAGAGAGAGACAGAGAGAAAGAGAGAGAGAGAGCGTACCTTTCGTCAAGTTAACATTGTGGGCATACGTTATGCTTTTACCTGACATTATTTCCGTTATTACGACAGCACCCGCATCTGCTTCGTGCTGCGTGCTTCGTGTTCCCTGTTGCATGCTATTTGGCGCATGTTTGTTTCTCGACTGGCTCCACCAACACCAACAGCAACAACAGTAACAAAGAGCGCTCTCTTAAAGCTCCCTGCTCTCTTAAGCATTCCACATGCACATGGGCAGCACTGTTCGCCTTTTACAGTATATTTTCTTTGGTATTTTTTGTCTCTTGGCTGGTTGAATCTTAGTTTTAAGTGAATAGCTTTATGTTCCTTGTAAATTTTTCATATACATTATTATTTGTATATTAATTACTATTTTTTTTACTTTATTATAAATATTTAATTTTTGTTAGATATATAATTATTGGACTTCTATATATAAAAAATTAATAAACTCAAAAATTAATGTTTTTAGATTTTCATATTTTATTATTCAATTTATTTATTTATATTTCTTTAATAAATTAATAGCTCTAATATTAATTTTTTCTATTGTAAAATATAATTTAAATAGATTCTGTATATATTTTTTACTATTTCCTATATTTTTATGCTTTCTTTGCTAGTTGAACTCTTAGCAAAATTTTCAATCAAACATTTGACATTTAAAACATTAAATATTATTGAAATATTTAATACATCTTTTGTTTTATATATTCAAAAACTGCCTGAAGCTATCAAATAATCACATCATCAATGCAACAAGCATTAGAGCTTCATTGCCATTTACTTAATAACAACTCAGACAGACAAGTAGGAAACAAGTTGGGCTATTAATTAGCCATTTGCACGTTATTCCAATGCCACTTCAGTAGCTCTAGTCGTCAATGGATGACCGAGCTGTCACGCCCCCTTGTTTCCTCACTCACATGTCAATTGCAAAAGTTATGGCCAGCATGCACAACGGGCACAGCATGCAATGTAGTCATACATTTAATTTTTGAAGTCCGTTCAGGCAGTTTGCAGCGTTTGTAGGCGCAGCTGTAGCGGCGGCGGCGTACGGTGCGTATGAGTGACATTTAATTAGTACGACATAAGCGCTGCCATAAAGTACACTTCGAATTGTATTTATTTGCAAACAAACATGGCGACAAAGGACACACCTACACACACTCACAACAACCCATTTTGCTTTGCCCCTCCCCATCTCTCACTCTTTCTGTCCCTCTCTCTCCCTTTCGCTTTACATTGAGCGGAGCAGCAGGCGCAACTTTTGCGCTTGTGTGTTTCGGGTATTTACACACATTTCACACCGACAAGCACACACGCTTATACACCCACACACACACTCACGCACATACTTGAACAAAGTGTAAGACATTTATAAGCAAATATTTATAACGCGCGCCTTGCACTGACGCGAACAAGAAGTTCAAGAAGAGGAAGATGAGCAAAATGGGCGAGGGGAGGCTGGGGGAGGGAAACTGCAAAACAAAATAATTACAACATAAATTAAGCAAAATAACCGCAGACGCGTAAATGTTACTTCGTGACTTCTGACTGAGCGTGTATGTAGGGGGCTGGGTGGGTGGACGGGTAGGAAAACATATGCTACATAAGATTTCTAATAAAGTGAATTTAAGGTGAGCCAAGTGACACTGCATAAGGTACGCTGGAGTAAGAGATGCTGTCTTATATCAGTTGAAAACATAAGATGATAAATCTAGTATATGAAACTTGTGAAGAGAAGAAATTAGTTTAAAAGTGATTTAAGACAAAATATAAAAAAATATAGAAATAGTATCAACATTTGAAAATATATAATACGATTAATGCTCAGCTCAAAAGTATTCAAAGAAGTTTCTTTTTAACGAGATAGTTGATTCCTTAGTAATGTGTTCTATATGATGTTATATATGATAAGGTAATTTGTAATTTATCTTCAGAGACGCACATGCTCTTCAGTTAAGTTTGGTTAAGTGTAAAAACTATTAGCTTGTCGAGCTTATATACAAATTGTTCAGTCATAAAGGAATAACAATTAATAATCATGAACCGTGAAATCATTAAATACTAATATATTTTTTTGCTTTCTCTTTATGGGCAAATTTGTTGTTTAATTAGTAGAGTTGATGGTGCGCAAACGTAAAGTAATATATAATGATTAATTTAACTTTAGAACGCTATCAAAGGCAGGTCGAGGTGATATTGTATACATGCGGTACAGCTGGTTGTTAGGCTGATAGCTAAGCAGCTTTGATGGTTTTCTGGTCTGTTTAAGTGCGAAGGGCTGATGGCATGTTAAGCTCTCTGGTATGACTTGGTTACGAACTTTCCATTGTGTTGCTAATTTATTAATTATTATTGAAATTTTTTAAAATTTAATATTTTTGTATTACTTTATGCGAAAAAATTGTTAAAATAAAAAAATAATATAGTTGACTTTGTATAAAATATGAAACATATTTTAAATTTGAATTTAAAATGGAAATAATATAATAGATGTACTGTATCAGATTTAATAAATAGTTAAATTTCTTATACTTATACATATGTTCTGAATCGAAATGCCACTTTTACCAACTCTCTCAATGGTCTATTATAAGTCTTAGATAGAGCTTAGCTTAAAATTCTAAAATTCTTAGATATGGACAGCGCCTCAACAGTTATCACTCAACTCAGTCATATAGTCCTTCAGTCTTTCCTTTTCGCTCCTTCGGTAATTGTTAGCGCATTTTAATAAAAATCATTTTTGCGACAGCCTCAGCGCTGACAGCTGTCTGTGAAACTTAATGCCCTGACAAATGTATACCCAAAGGCGTGTATGTTCTGGCATTCGACTGGATGCAGGCAGCTTCTCTGCTGCAGGTTTTCAGTTACGCAAAGGAAATGAACGAAAAATGTAACAACAAAAGTAAATTTCTCATACAAATTGAAAAAAGCAAAGCGAAGAAGACGACAAAACATGCCCACGCCTTGGCAGGAAGTAAGTGCCCCAAAATGTATGCTACGCTACTTCGCACTCAAATTCGCATTCACATTCGCATTCCCATTCGCTTTCGCCTTACCTCGCCTCAAATGAAAGCAAGTTAATTTGATTTGGAAATTTGGAAATTTCCAAAGCGCAGTTGACAGAGTAGGCGCAGTGGGAGGTGGCGCGAAGGCAGACGGCAAATGGGAAATGGGGAATGGTGTCTCGCTTTTGGTAGCTAATAAACGTGTCGCCATTGTCGCTCAGGTGACAAAACAAGTGGCGTGGAGTGAAGCAAAGGTGTACACGCGTGTAGGGAAGTCAAGTGAAAACCAAGGAAATTGAATATAAGTTGATAAATCTTACAAATATGGAATGTTCTAAATGCTTGCGGTTACAGTGGAACAAATCAAATATCAAGTGGACTTTCCCACTTAAATTCAATCATGAAATACATAGTTACAAAAGAAGAAACTAACTAAAAGAAAAGCTTATAGAAAAACCAAGACAAACATGACCATAGATCCAGTTTCAGATGACTTGGTTCAACTCAGTCAATTCTGTCTCACATATAGAACTCAAAGTCTGCCAAAGCGGAAGGCTCGTTTGCTGTAATATCACAGAGAACACATGATACTGTCGATCACGTCCGCTTATTAGAGCTTAAAACTTATAGAGTTAAACTCAATAGCTCAATGTGATCGATAACTTAACTTAACTTTGGTAAATCATGTTTGTGTATTGATTGATATTAACTAACTACTAGAATGATTCTCCGCTCTTTTATTTCCAAGTCAAATTAACTAATTAATTTGATTTTTCGCCAGTTTTGTGCTGCTTTCGTTGCACTGTATCCTTGAGAGAAGGCAACCCAACACATTCGTAAGTCAGACAACAAAACAGAAAGCAACTTTTGGCAGAACACTTCGACTTCTACTTCCACTTCAATACGCCTTCAATGCGCAGCTGAAGCGACAAGGAGAACGACAACAGAGTCGACAGCCTCGTGGCAGCTGTCAAGCGAGACAAGCTGGCGAAGTAGCTGCTTCAATATAAATAGCTAACTGTATACCTGAGCCCAACCGTACCCTACCCCGTTCCAATATTCATGGCAACGCACCAAGGACGCTGACAGAACAGAAAAGTACATCAAATGTACATTAGTGCGGTAGTTAACTTATTCATGTACACAGCAACAGCTACGAAGCCCAATGGGCTGACACGCCTCCTTTTGCACAAGCTCCCACTCAGCCACTTGCCCATCTTCCTTGCCTGTTTCATTTTCGTGCTGTTGTATCACTTTTTGTCGCCGAAAAAAGTGAAGAAAAGAAAAGAAAAGGTACAAAAAATGTCAAATGAAATATAATAAGGGTACATCGGGACTGGCTGTGCCTGGGAGTATCTGCTTTATAAGCTGACTCCATTTAACTCCAACGCACTTGAAGCTCGACTCCGACGGCGCAGCGGAGTCCTCCGTCAAGTGTGTCCTTGGCGTGGCGACTTCACTGCTGTCACTCGGCACTCGGCAACAGACAGACAGAAAATTTGTTTTGAGTTGAGCTCCTGGCGCATAGTTCGCAGTTTCGAGTTCGAGTTGTTGTCAGTTAGTCTCTGGTTGGCAGGGGTACAAAAGACTTTGGTAAGTATGAAATAAAGTCAAATTCCAAAACGTGCCCCGCCCCCTCTTTCTCACAAGCTCACACAGCTGCCAGGTAGCTCCCGCCCCCGCAGACTACCGACTGCCGACTACCTTAAAGACGACAGCAGCTGCAGGTGAAAGTTTTGTCTAATTAAAAAATGCTTCTTTGGCAAGAAAATTGCGGCTTTATTGGGTTCACCCGCTACCCCAAACCTCGATGCTTACAAGCAGCTTAAAGAATCAAACAATCTAAGCTAAATATATATATTATTTATGTACATCTTGGATGCCTTGGATACACCTTTCCAACGTTTGAAGACGGTATTGTCAGCGGACAGAATTTATACAAATTGACAGCGGAATTGTATAAAATGTCAGATGCTCAGTAGTAGATAAGTTATGGTAAATGATTTATTCACTATAGGAGCAAGAGTATTGAGTATTGAGACGCAATAATTGAATTAAAATTTCATATTTCTGAAAAGGAAATCGCCTACGACTTCATTCAACCTTTCTTTTCAGCGCCCACGCTGCGTATGCGTGCTATGGCTCTTCTAGTATTGAAATATTTATGGCATATTGAAGCATTTGCTTGAAGTCGTGTCTAGACTTTGTTCAACATTTGCCAGCTTAAAATAAAGAGACATATTAAGAGTACAGCAAGCGTAGCGCCGCGGGTCAACTTGGGAAGCGTAAATAATAACACAAAATTTGTTACTTTTCTAGCAGTGGGCGTGGCCAATAACCTTGAACGAGCAACAACAACATGAAGAAGAGCCTGGCGGCACTTAAAATGCACTCAACTAAAATGCCACAAATGTAGCAGTGGCAACAAACATCAACAACATCAGAGCCAAATAGCCAAACAGCCAACGGGCCATCGGCCAATGGTCAACAGAGCAAAAAGGTCATTGAAGTAAACGCAAACGAAAATAAAACTGCAAATAAAATTAACACGCACATCAAAATGCAAGCAGCAGCAGCTGAGGAAATCAAGTTGTGCGAATACAAATCGACAGCAATGTGCATACTTGGCTATGGGCAAGGGCAGTTAGAGTCACATATTTAACATATTATATATATTATATTAAAATCACAATAAGTCCAGGAATATGTACATAAATAATAAAATAATAAAAATTTCTGTCTATTTTGTTTTTAATTATTATAATTCATTCATTAATTACGATTAAAATGCAAATTCAATTGAATATTTGAGCAGCTTAAACTTTATTGATAACTTTAACAGCTGCTCAAATATAGTTCAACAATTTATTATCTATTTTGTTCATATTATATGCTAGTTAATTTTTTTTCAAATTTATATAAATTATGTCTACCTTCAGCTAACAATTTGTAAAGTACAATATATTACATTTGTTTTTATAGCTATATATAAGCAAAAAATAATAGAATAATATACATATAATAAAAATAATATAATAAATAAATTTTAAAAATTTTGAAAGATATATTTTAATATTTAAAAAATTGATTAGGAAGTTAATTTATAATTTATACATATATTGTATAAAAAAGGGAATACTGAAAAATAATATATCTTTCATTAAATGGTCTCAGAATAAGTAAATATTAATGTTAATTAAAAAAAAAAATTATTATGATGAGATTTAATTACAATTTACATTTACTAAGTTATTGAATTCACTCAGTAAAATTTATTTTTTTATAATATGGCAAATATTTGAATAAAACTCTCAGCTTCTTCTTCAAGTATAAACACTTCTCTTAAGTAAGATCCCATAACCTGCGCTTAACTTAAATTATAAAAATATAAGAGAACAAATGACTGCAGCCTATAAGAATATGAAAGGAGCTTTGAGAACAGAAGCTGAACAGAAACACAAGTCTACCCATGAGAAATATAAGCCTTATAATAAATTTATGTTTTAGTAAGATTTTTATATTAAGTACATAAACCAAGGATTTTAAATGAATAAAATATTTCGAATCTTGAATAATTAAAGTCTATAAATCAGTTCAAAATTAAGTATAATGAAGTATAGTTGCTTATGTTAACTCTCTTATTTAAAGCATATGCTACTATAAACTATTTAATGATATTTATTTATTCTTTTAATAATCGAGAATACAATAATTTCACTGTACATTGTATATATAGTTAAGCTTCACTCAACTGCTCCGAGTCTGATTAAATTTTCCTGCCCTTATACCCAAAGTAATTTACTCTAGTTTAAGCACTAGTTTAGATACATTTTTAATTTGTTGTTATTTTAATGATCAATCAAGGATTTTTCAATAAGCAATGGAACTAAGTAAGTCATATTACAGGCACTTAAAGTCCAATAACTATTGCAGTGCTCTGGCAAACCTCTTTCAAAGTATATCAACTACTTCACATTTAATTTGGCAAGCTCTTAATTATTTTCTTCAGTGTTTTTTCATTGACTTGCCACAACTTATGAATTTTGGATGCATATTAAATTGAATTGGGAAGTGCTTCTGCCTTTTTTAACCGACTGCCATCAAGCACGCCTCGCCCCGCCCCATTTTCCCAACCCGCTCACATTGCCCGTTGCCCTTATCGTTGCAATATACATTATGCAGTGCCTGCAAAAGCAAATTTATTTAAGTTAAAAGTCAACACACACACTCAGCCCCTCAGCTGCCTGCACATTTGCACACGTAATGTCATACTTGGACCCATGCCCGGACCCCCAAATGGCAGGGCCACGCCCATTTACTTTGGCAACGCCATAAAGTATACAATGGCATTGGTAATAAACCGCAACGCGTCATTGGCACTCGCTGCCCTCGCCCTCCTCCGCCATCCCACTCTCTCTCGTCTGCACCTTGCCAGGCCTGTGGCTCGCTCCGTTGGCCTTTGTATAACGTCCTGTGCGTCCTGTTTGCCCTGGGAGATGTCTCGCCTCCACAAAATTATGCTGCACACACACACACAACAACCAGGCATACAACGCCTTTGTGTCCAACTTATTGACGCGCTGACTGACTTCAACTTCGAGCTGAGCTGACTTCAATGCATGCGGACGACGTTGATGCCGCCGGCTGCTTGGCTAACTGGCTGACTGGTTGACTGGGCGAGTGGCTGACTCCCGGGGCTGATGGCTGGGCCGATTGTGCAACTTCCTGGTGGCCACGCTCCATGGCGTTAATGTTTGCCCATATATAGTCTTTCTATATAATGCATAACATTTTGCCCGCCAGACGCTGCCAGACACAGTTTCCCTTCCGACCCTACCTCCCTCCCCATCTCCTTCGCTCCATCAGCTCCTTTGTTGCCCTTTCAAGGTGTTGATATAGGCGTTGGCCACTGCTGCTGCTGCACTTGGTGTTGGTTGTTTGCTTGATTATTGATTGAGCGCTCAACTGAAAAACAGGAAGACATACAAGCTGATTTTCACTAACTATCGACTGGTCAAACCATTGTTGGCCTTGAGGCTTGCAGTTGCAAAACAAGATGCAGGCATTCAGCTCCATCTTGGCATGTATCTTGTCTTAGTTCTCAATTGAGAAATTATGTTAAATATGTCTGCCCCTCCGTAAGCAATCTCGTAAACTACAGCACTTAGAGAAATTATTGAATTGTACTGCATGCCATACTTAGTCCCGTTAGTCCGTTTAACATTATTTTTCGATATCATTTAGTATTTACCTTTTATTTTATTTTAACTTGAATTTTAAGCAGGACGTATCAAAATTAGTAAATTGATTCCTATGTTAAATATACTTAAATATGCATATTATAATAAATCCTAATTTTTCATACATCCACCCATTATCCCTAAGATTGAGCAATTTATAAATGGAGCTTTGTGCCCCTTTTCATATACGGTCTGAAAATTACATTCTATCGCTCTCTCTCTCTCTCTCACTATATGTTTGTCTTTCTCTTTCTCTCTCTCTCTCTACCTCCATTTTTCTCTCTTTCTTTTTTGCTCTTTATCCTTCCTTTCCAGTTAAACGAATCTTACTATTTGCTAATGTAGATAACTACAAAAAAAGTTTGACAACAAGAAACAAAGAAATCAAATATAGTTCTTAGTAAGACACTTAAGCATCACGCTAAGCTAATTGGATAGAAAAGTTCGTAAAGCTTCATTAGATATGCTCAACTTTTAACATAGAAATTTTGATTGAGTTTCCCATTTGGCTAAAGATTTTTCAATACTGATGTCTTAGCAACTCGTGTTATGGCTTTAGAACCTGCAACTGTGTTGCATACTTCATCAGCTTAACAGTCTCTTGAAGTCACCCACACGCGATTTACCATCAATTCAATGAACTATTCATTCACATTGGCGGAAGTTTTTCACACGCGTCTCCGCATGCCCATAAAACCAACTCCGAAAACAACTTCAACAGCAACTCCAACTCCAACACCCGCTCCCACTTAAGTTTTAGCTACAGCTACAGCTACAGCTTCTACTTCATTGTCATCGTCAAAGTAGCACTAACGGCATTATGCAAGCGGCGCCTCAAGTGTCCTTGTCGTGTTCATGCATGTCACTTCGATCACTTCACAGATTTAATCAACTACCCGGCCAAAAGCTTTCCCCAGCCCCCAGCCCCCAGCCCTCGGCCCTCGGCCCTCAGCTCTATGCATAGCTGCATACGCTGCGGGCGCATTATGATGTGATGTGCTCTATTATATTCATATTTTATAGCTACTTACATTTTACTACCCAGGCGCTAACCCAACTGCCAACTGCCAGCTGCCAGCTTCTGTTACTTCTTTCTTATTTTTTATTTTTTTCTTACTTCTCTTTCTTTTACGTGTTACTTTTTTAGAGCTTGTATTTTTGTTGCTGCCTTCTTTTCTGTGTGGCTTCCATTGTTGTGCAAATATTTTTTAGCTTGGCGGCACTTTACACGCCTCTTTCGTTTTTTTCTTCTTCTCCATCGTCGTGTAAATCCTGGCAGCAAGCGCTTGTCTCTCTCTCTCTCTCTCTCTCTCGCCCCCACTGCCACGCCCAGCATCAACAGCCAGCCTATCCAAAAGTGCTGCCTGTCTACTTTTGTTGCCTGTCAGCAGCGGCAGCGGCGACGACGTTGCCATCCAGTGGGTGTGCGGCTGTGTGTGGGTGTGTGCGTGTGCTTTTAACATGTCTTTTGTCATTTTTCTAGTTTATTATTATATTTTCTTGCACTCCCACACACACACACACATACACAACAAGGCAAACCTCGTCCACGTCACTATGCTTCATAAAAATGCATCAACCGCAAATTTTTTGTGTTGCCTTTATGATGTGCCTGCCTGCCTGCATTTTAGCCTGTCTGTCTGCGTCGATGTCTGTGTTCATGTCCTGCAGGGGCTGGCAGGACACGCTCTTTGTTGCAGCTGCCGCAGTTGTGGCTACTTTTCCAATGCAATTGGCGCTCTAAATTCCATTACTCTCGCATTTGCTGCACTGCACGCTGGGCAATTTTCTTAAATTTGATTGAGCAGACAAAACTCCTCCGGCTGAAGCAGCGACAAAAATTTCCTTTTAACTAAATTCTATAAAAATTACATAAATATAAACTAAACTATATATATGTATATTATATATATATATATATATATATATATATATATATATATATATATATATATATATATATATATATATATATATATATATATATATATATATATATATATATATATATTTATTTATTTATTTATTTATATAAATATATATGTCGAATCGGTATGATATTAAAGCTTGATTTTATGAAATTAACAACAGAGTCTGTTATGTTGAGATTTCCTCCTATTGTTCCATTAGAATTTGGTAAGGGCTTACAGCTTATATTATATATATTATATCCCAATGAATTTAAATTTTAATTGTACGCAAAGCTATTCTGTATGCTATAATTCTCACTGCGAGGGATACAACTAGAGTCGATGCTGAGTGCAAGCGACTTGCTATGATTTCGACAATCGAAGAGAATGCGAATAGAAATAGAGACTCTAACTGAAGGTGTCTCAAAAGGCACTTGGTCCAAGAGTATATTATGTAGAGTTGAAAAGTACAAAATTATAAATTTAACACATACCGATCTATATATATGACAGAATGGAGTATGAGCAGGAAAAGCTAGCGTAAGCTGAGCACTTGACGTAGAGCCTATGAAAGTATTAAAATGTATTAAAATTCGGGCAATTGATGAGCTCTCATCATGAGAGAACTGTGTAGTCAAATTTTAACTATACAGTTTCGGAATAATTCATTATCAAATGTCAAATCATATAGAATATTTCAGCAGCTGCATGTAATCGATGACTGTAAAAACTAATGCCAAATAGTTCTCGGTAATAATACCATCTTAAGTTGCTCGTACTTTATACAAATTCTTAGCAATACCTTGATTAATTTTATTCACTTACATAGTTAAGTTAAGCTCTCCAACTTCCTGCTTAATTGTTATCGCTGATAATGCAATTGCAGCTAAAGCTAATGCCACAGCTGTTTTATTAGCATTGGCTGGTTGAAGTTTGAAAAGTGGCTCAACTGGCGCCTGTGAGTGACCTGAATCGCAATTGCATCTTCCACTCCAGCTGGAAGCTAATGCCAATCGACAGAACTACGGCGCCTTATGTGGCCAGTGTCCAGAGCTCGGTCATGGACGGGGGCATGGTTAAAGAGGAGCTGGAGGCAGGCTTGCCTTTTTGCAGCTGTAATCAATATGCAAACAAACCATTTGCCACAATAATTACAAAGTAATGCAGCGTCCGGCGTGAAATGTAAAAATAAACGGCAGCTGCTCGAATCCAATGATGACTTTGGCCAGAGCCGAGCGAGCGGGTTGGAGAGCAAAAGCTGAAGCTTTCACTTATGGTGGGCCATATCGAGGCCAGCGCCAGACCCCGGCTCTGATGATGGCCATGCGCGAGCCAATGATGAAGCAATTAATTTGCAATTAAATCGATGATGCAATTGCAAATAAGCGCAGCGCAAAAGAAGCGACTGCAAATTGTGGAAATAAAAAACAAAGTACTGGGAAGGGACAGTGGGCAAAAAGGTAAAGTCTTAACGGCTATTCAATGCGCTGCAGTTGACAGAAGAAGATGTGAAATATGCTTTACTAAATATAAATTTTTATAAATTTAATATCGAGTAATATATGAAATAAATAAAAACATTTTTTTTTAATATATAACAATTTTATATTATCTTCTTTGATTTGTGTAAATAAAATAAATATTTAATAAAAATTCTATAACGAAAAAAAAACTTCAAAAAAATTTAAAAAAATTATTAAATAAAATTTACTTTAAAAAAATTAAGTTTAGAAAACTAGCTTCAAACCATTGTATTTATATAAATAATCTTAAAATCTTATATTTTTAGCTATAGAATAAATTGTAAATATTATTTGCATGCGATGTAGGATAGTTAATTAGCTAATTCTGATACAGCAATTTATATTTTATTTATTCTATAAAAATATAAATCAAATTTCATTTCAAATAGTAAAATAAATATAATATAAATATTTATATATATTAAATATAAAATTAGCACAGCAAATTTATAATTTATTTGCAAATAAATTAAATTATTCTGATAATTTTGCTGATAAAACTAACAATGAGTTCGTCTTATTCCATTTAAAACTTATTTCTTACAAAGTTTTATTTGGAAACTGAACCTAAATTATTGGAAAATGTATCTATGTATTACTAACTTAAATAAAATAAATATTATAATTGAAAGAAATTCAATTTGATTATAATTTATGCAAATTATAGATGAAAAATTCTTTATCATCAGCGCATTGTAGGGCATTTGGGGTGCCAAAATAAACCACGGCACTGCGCATGCAAAGGGCGGAAAAGTGGCAAAATTAATGTCCACACACAAACACATTTACACACACACACACACAGAGACACCTACATACACAACAAATGTTGGCACGCACAGTGGTGCGAATGATGTTACGGTCAGTGAGGCGTTGGCTTCGCTACCAACAACAAATAGTCCAGGCCGACTTCTCGCTGAAGCTGATGCGCATTTTTCACGCCGAAACTGCAAATCGATCAGAGGCGCGCTGGGGCATGGGCGTGGCCGGACTGTGCTGGTTTGTTGTGGAGTTGGCGTTTTTCCATCAACTTTGGCGGTTATTCAATTAAAAATTACTTTATTTGTAATTAAATCGTTTGGCATGCTCACCAGCTGGGCGCCCTGGCACCCGCCGTCCGCCACACAGTGTTCAGCTGTGGCGGCCATGCTGCATTTCCATATCCTGCTCTTCTTCTTTTTTGTTTATAGTAAAGTAACGTTCTGTTAGAAAATCGCTTGGGCTGCATTTTAAAATGCAATTTGTTGGGCACATGATATTCTCTGCTGTTTTTTCTATCGACGCCTCTCGTGGCTGGCACACAAATCACGGCAATTTATTTATGACACTATTTACAATAACGGGGCGCCAGGATTGAGCAGAGACAGTAGCAGGAGCAGCAGCAGCAGCAACAGCAGCAGCTGCCAGGCGCCTCAATACAGAAAGGCATACACATTATAGCAACTAGGAGACAGCAGAAGTAGTGGCTTCTTCTGCCACTGCTCCCTCACCTACATCTGCTGACTGGTTCCACGTGCACTCTACTTAAATAACAATTTCAATATATTGAAATTTACTTTGTCACATGAAAGCTAAACAGCTTGCACTCAGCGTCAGTCACGAAGCAATACACAAGACTAGCCCAGCTCCCAGCTCCGCCTGCCCCCACACCCAACGACAACCCTTAACCACCAACTCAACTATGTGACTTGTTACCCATCCAACGCGTCCCTCGTCACCAAGTGGAAAGTGTTGGAAAAGTGCTGCCATTGCAGGTTTTCATTTTATGCTATTTACATTTTCATATTTTGCTCTGCGCCGCACCGCAAACAATTTTGTAGCTCGACTTTGTTGTTGTTGCTATTGGAATACCCTTACAAGAAAGCAGATCCCATAATATGACAACATAATATATGCCATTATTTGCATATAATATATAAACATGAAATTCAATTGTGAAGTCATTAGAATATAATATATTTACTACTACTATTTACTACTTTAATAAATGAAATTGATTTTATTATATTTATTTATGCATAATTAAATATTGTGATTTTTAAATTATTATTTTTAACAAAAAAAAATATATATTGCAGAAAATATTCAAGTGAATTTCTCATATGAAAACTTGTTCGAACTAAATATAAACAAAAATATTATTAATACAAACATATTTTTAAATTATTTTTTTTATATCATTAAATATGAAAAATAGTATACTCATAATTGATTTACAAATTATATACATTTTAAATATTATAAAAAATATATAAGTTTTCATAGCACTAAACATAAATACATTTAATCATTACTTTAAATTATTGACATTATAAAAAATGTTTCAATCATTTATTTTCCTTAACTCTTACTCAATTAAGTAAGGTTTATGTTGTTATTTTAACTATAAAAATATATATGAAACAAAAAAAAAAAAAATTTTTTAAATATTGAAAATAAATAAATAAATAAATTTTCGACTATTTTCTATATTCAAACAAACTTTTCATATAATAGCTTACAGCAATATCACAATAATAAGACCCTTTTTAACATATTATACTTCATAAAAAGGATTTTTAGTAGAGTATCCACACGTCTGCAATGCATAAAAGTTAAATTTTCTTGTTGTTTCCGTTTAACATTTCGTTGTTTTTTTGTTTTGTTGTATTTTTTTATTTTCAATTTTGTTATATGCTCGTCGTTGGTGGGCTACCTCTTCGGTTTGGCGACTGCTACTTCTGTTTTTTGTGCCCATTTAGTCGTTGTTTGCAATTTTTAACATCGCATACTCCAATGGCATGGCATGGCATCGCATGGCATGGCACGCTGCCCGGGCGGCTGGGGCCTGGGTCGGCATCCTTTCAAAAAGGGCATCAGGTGTTGCACGTTGTGCAGCAGCTTATCTCAAATGATTTATAAACTACCAACAGTGGCGAGGCCAAAGCCATTGTCATTGCATAAAATATGCTAACAGTACAGCATAAAAAACAGGACAGAGCACAGTAAAAGAAAAACACGAAGCTACATAGAAAGAGAGAGAGAGAGAGAGAGAGAGAGAGAGAGAAAGAGCGAAAAACATCCATATGGAGTGGGCAAAAAATGATGGAAACTTCTGTGTCTCAGCCAATCGATTTGAAATTGAAGTCCAATTCTTAATGGAAACAGAGTATAACTTGAGGTGAACCCGCAGAAAGGTATGAGCTTACAAGGACACAGGTAACAAATAGAGTTTTTATTGTAACTTTAATTCAAAACGAGCCAGAATTCGTTCACTAGTTCACTTAAGTGTGAAACTGATTTAGGCGATTGAACTACGATTTATTGAAGTTTTTATGAACAGAAATTAAATGTCATTTCGATGAGAAGTATTGAAAAAAAAATAAACAATATATAAATTTTGAAACTATTTTTCAGATCTGAAGAACCTTTTCCTTAATATTAGAATATGGAAAACGCTAAAAAAAAAACATATAAAAATGTTGAAAATATTTAAGTTGCAACAAAATAATCTTTGTATTCTTAGGAAAAATACAACTACTTTTACCAAATTCAAAAATTCAAAACAATTCAGAAGCTAAGCGACTGATTAAATATATATATGTATATATATATATATATAGAAAATACCAAAATCATCCAGATTTTATAACATTAAAATCAAATATATATTTAAAATATAAAAAACAAATATTATAGATATAAAATTATATTTGCAAAATTATAAATACCTATAAATAGCTTAAGTACGATTTTTTAATTTTTGATTAGGGCATTAGAATATAATTTATTATTGTATATTGAGATTCGATTTTCAATATTTTTAAAGAGAAGATATCGTCAAACTTTACGCCGCAATTACTCTTAATAAGGAAATAAGCATATATACATGTATATGTGCACATATGTCTTTAGTTATAAGCATAAATTATCTGCTCAAATAGCTGAGAGCAGCTCTTATCTATCATCTGTCGAGTGGGATCCTCACCCCATTGACAATCGACAAACATATTGCACACACTTGGCACATAATAAGCCACTCACTAATTGTTGCAGCTTAATTGAGGCTTATGCATTGTCCGTCCATAAGCGTCCGATCGTAGTGGAGTGGACGGCGCCCAATCCACATTATAGACGCTCAATTTGTTCATAACTATGGCCAACAAAATAATTATTGTTTAAAAAGGCGTGCAAACTAATGCCCAGTGTTTGGCCTGCAAATCTCTGGCCCGCCCACTTGTGGGCGGTCATTCAAATTGCCTGAACTGCTGTTGTTGCTCTTGTTATTGTAATCGTTGTTGTTGTTGTTGTTGTTGTTGTTATATTAAGACCAAGTTTGGCTTGTCTAATTAATTTGCATTTAGCGCACAGGCCTTACAGTGCTTTGGCATCGGCTTTTGGGTCTTAGACGGTATACAACTGCGGCATTTGGCGACTACCTCCTTAATGCCACGCCCCCTTGCCTAACTACCCTCTGTATACACGCACACATGCATCCCTTGCTGCATATGCTGTCTTTGTCTCTTGGGCGATTTATGTTGACTGCAATTTTCAGCTGTGATGCGACGCAGATAACTAAGCTTGATATATATAAATATATATATCTTCATATATATATATATATATATACAGATATGTATGTACATATTTGTATTTGTCGCTGCGCTTGTTGTGATTATTATCGATTATAGTCCTGCTGTGGGCAGCACTACAAATGCTCATTTTATTAATTTGAATCATGATTCCATGATTGATGCTCGATTAATCTATTATACACAAAATTTGAATTTAACAATTATTGGATTTACGTAAATTCTTATATATTTTTCATATCCTCTACAATCTGAAAACAAAAAGGTAATAATTCCATTTTAAATTATTTATATGGAAATATTATCTTATTTTCATTTTTATATTACTTAAACATACATATTTATATATTTATATATTTATCTATTTATTTATTTTATATTGCATTTTATTATTTTATAAATATATTAATATGAAATATTAAATAAAATTGTATATATTTTTTAATATGTTCTCAATACACTTGGTTAAAATATTTATAATAAGATACATATTTATTTTATCATATATGTATATTTTCTTAATAAATTTTTTATATTATATTTATAATATATATTTTTCTTAATATTTTTTAGAAATATTAATATATATTTATTAAAATTATTTTTATATTTTATATAATATTTTTTCCGTATTATTTAAATTTCACAATTTAATTTTTGATTTAAGCTTTAGCCTATAGTAAAAAAAAACGATATTGATAGATCACTTCAAAATTATTCATTTGTCTTAAAAATGTTACCAACCTATATTCTCAGTTGTACGCTTAAATATGAACTATATGCTCAGTTATCTTTTGTATATACATATCTCTGTATTGTACCCATTGGCACATTAAACTTCAAAGCGCCTCAGCACATACACACATAGGCAAAGCCATTGAACCGCACACACAGAGACACATTTGCCCACCCACATAGATGTGAGCAGGTGGCTGCTGCTCTCATCGAAGATACCCCTGGCCATGGGGCTATACAAATACAAGACGGCAAAAGCATTTATGGCATTTTGTCGTTAGCTGTGCGAACTATTTGCCTTGAAACGACAACCACGGAGACAATGCCGCAACAACAACAGCAACAAGACGACACAAATCATCGAGAGATGCCACAATAGCGCCCAGAACATGCCAAACAGAGACACCAACATTTGAGGGAACAGAGATAGCTACAGCTGAAAAGCTTAAACATATGCAGACAAAAGTAAATCAATCAATCCTGGAATTAACTAATTGCGTAAAGCAATATTTATGAATAATTAATGAGCTCATAATGCCGACCAGCATGTGTGTGTGTGGGGAATGGGCGTGGCAAGGGCAGAGTGTACTTAGTTTGTGGTTCGTTTATCTTTTAAGCATTGGAAAGGCAATTCGTATGCCGCCCGGCCTCAAACCTGCGGCTGGGCTGACTATTAAGTGGGCCTTTGAGTTTCTGGCTGAGTGCAAACTTGAAACTATGAATATTAGTTGCCTACTTTATATAATATTCTATGAATTTTTAATTAACCACGTGTGTGTGTGAGCGAGTGTGCGTTTGTTTATTGTTGCTGTAATTTGCAAACATTTGCATAAATCAGACCAAATATTTTGCATACTCATTGATATACTTGATGGCTTTTTTATTTTGCTTTTGAGTAGAGAAAAGACCTGGTTAATTTATAGCTGAAATGCATGTAAATTACCTCGGGGCCAGGACAAAATGCAGGCAACGCAGATAAGTCGCTGCCAGAGAGTATGCAACAACAATTTACACAGCCAAGCGACAACAATAATAACAACAACTATGACAACATTTACATTTCATAAATTCAGTGCAAATAATTCATAAATTTAAAACGACAAGAAAAAAGAGCAGCAAAAGAAATGCATAAAACGTAGAGAGAGTGAGAGAGAGAGAGAGAGGCAAAGAGAGAGAGAAAGAGAGGTAGAGCAGGGCAGCTGCGTTCCCAATCCTTTAGCACTTCCAAAATTACATAAGTATATGAACTGTACATAAGATAAAACAAAAAAAAAAACACAAAATAAAAATCAACTTCAACGATAACAAAAACAACAACAATAAGCGACATGCGTGTAAAATATTTGCACATTTTTAACTGAATATTAATTTATGTTGTTTTCCACTGTTCAGTATTTCACTGCCAGGCTCACTCTTATGCACTCTGCCTCTCTCTTCCACTCTGTCTCCCTCGCTCTGCGGACTGCAAGCTGCCAAAAATGATTTTATACCCTATACTAGATACCTTTATATGGTGTATAGTACATTCTGACCGACATTAAACTTAATTTATAGCCAACAAAATTAATTTATTTGCAGATTGATTCAAGAGCAGGAAGAGTACAGCGACATCTTTTAGTCTACTATTAATCCTAATAATATTTATAGATCCTATAATAGTTGTAATTTTTGGTATTTTATAATTCAAATTTTTCTAAATGCTCAAAATTATTCTAAGCAAGTCTCGCTGACTATGAATTATTGTGCAAGCTATTTTGTAATACTAAACGTGATTTTTATATCAGATTACATAGCAAATAATATTTTTTTTCTACCTGAGATGCGAACGAAAGTGAGAGAAATAACAGAAGCTTATTCAAATTGAGTCACAAAATTATTTAGAATCTGATTACACTGATTACTGAAATATTAACAAATTTTAATTTCAGCTTCTGAATTAGAAAACTTTTAAGAAATATCAAGTTATATGAGTCAAAGAATATACTAATCTGATTTGTCTTTATTAAATGATTTTATGTAGCTTTCTATAGTAATAAATAGAGAAATATCTAGTTGTTTTTTCCTTTCTTAAATTTCATTAAGAGTAGTAGTAAATTCGTCGCTCAAAAATTGCCAACTTTATTGAAGTGGTTTTTGTTGTTGTTGTGGCTGCAGCAGCTGTTGACACATAAATAAATGCATTTTGCAGAATTCGCGCGCTGCTGCCGCCGCGTATTACTCCTTTATTTGCAGGGAATTTAAATGCATTTTGCCGACAAACATTTAAATAGAAAAAATACAGAACGCAAATTTGAAATGCCTAAAAAAATCTATTAAATTGAAGTAAAAGCGGAAACATTCTAAAGAGCAAAGGAGGTAAATGGAATAAAGGAGTTCTTTGCTGAAAGACCAGACGTTGCATAGTTCTCGGCTGGCTGCCAAAAATGTAGCAGGCAACGCCTCACTGAACTCAGCGGTGGAAAGAGGCGGACATTGAATTGAGAGGCATGGCAAACGCGTCTGGGCCTCATAGTTTACATTGACACGCGCCTGCATGCAAATAAAATCATGACAGCCAGACAGAAACTCGGGAAAGCTGCCAGGCGAGCACAAACTAAACAAGTAAAAGAGCTTGGCTCAGAAGTGCCCTGCCAGCAGACACCCTGTAATCAAATATGCTTTCAAGCATTCTGATTTTAAACATGTAAACAAAGCGCCTTAGATTTAAAAATTTACTACTTTATATTTCTATTTCAAATTGAGGTAAAGCAAAATTCCAAAAAGTGAAATTTTTTAATTTTTGTTTTGTTGACTCAGTATGCCAAATTGGATGATTCTGAGTCGTAAAGCGAGTCCAGTTATGATTCAAGAATAAAATATAAATATCGCTATCCAATGTATTGTAATGAGAATAGAGAAATTGAGCATATTTGTTGAATAAAACGATGAACTTCTTCTATACAAAGAATATTTAAATAAATTTTAAAAAATATATAAAAAAACTTTAAAAATTTCTAATACTCTTAGACGCTTAAACGGACTAATGGACAGGACTAGATCAGCTTATTGATGTATGTACAAGTTAAAGAAAGCCTACAGACAGACAGCCGCATATACGGATAGGTTATCGGAAGGACATATCATCGAAGGTCGGACAGACAGAGGCTAGATCCACTCGCCTGTCAGTCCTGTGTAAGAGCATATCAACAATAAATATACATATTCATCTCTCTGTTACAAGCATTACATAAATACATGATACCCTGCTTAGCCACATTCATGGTTTTCAGCATGCAAAAAAAAACAGTCACATCCACTCACACACGGTGTCTCACACATAGTCAGTCTCTCCTACAGACATTCACATTATTATTATTATTGTTTTGATTTCCCTGGCTGAGTTTGCTTAAATATTTTTTTCTTAATTCTTGAACTTGACAGGCTGCCCGCCTCTCTGCAGGAAATTGGGGCCTGGCCATAGCTGCATCTATGGCATAAGGACATTTTAGCCAGGCCGTGAGGCTGACCACTTGACTGCATTGACTGCTGCTACTTTAGCCGCTGTCATGGCCATGCCCATGCCCATGCCCAGAGCCCACGAACCAAGTCCAAGTCCACTTCATCTCCTGTTGTTCTCGTAGCTTGTTTGTTTGCCTTGTTTTGCTTTTGTTTTCTGCTCGGTCTGGACGAGTGCCAAAATAAAAATATTTTATTATGCCAAAAAGAAGTTATGTCGTCTACGAGCAGACCCTTTCGCCACTGGAATTACACTAGGCTCTTCGTTGGCTTTGGCTTGGGCTTTTTGCTCTGCTCTGCCTTGTCTGCCTCAAAGCTGTGCATTTGAAAGTAGCCACAATTTGACATCATTTTTTCTCTTCATCTTCTTGGCCAACTGTTGTGGCCAACAGCTTTATGTATTTTGATATGAAAATTCATTTTTGGCAACAAATTTGCTTTCAAAATATATATATACATATAAAAACATATATATTTATTTATTGAATGCTATTTTGAACGGCAATTGATATTAATAATAAAGGAAAAGAGCTAAAAATTGAGAGTTAGGAATTAACAGAATGCCTAATGTTAGCTACGTAAACTGCTTAAAATAGGGAATTTAATTTGGTTTATATTTTTTTATATTTTTTTATATATATACATTACACAATCTAAAATCATATTTATTTAAAAAGTTTATTTCAAATGTCAATACAGCAGACTTTAATGGATAGGAAATCTTATGACAATGATGAAATTTGACTTTGTGACTATGGATCATCTGTATTCCAAATGCGACAAGTCCTTAAAATGCACGAGTGGACAGTTTGTAAGCGTTGCTCTGCTATAAATTTATCAATTCACAATCAAATTTTAAACTAAACTCAATAGAAACTAATAATTAGCTGTTTAATGGGTTGTCAAAAATAGTGTTACCAACTCAAAGGCAACCACCTCTAAAGAAAACCATATTTATAAAATTAATGAATGTAAAAGAAAAATTTCAAATTTATTATTTGGATTCAAATATGATTATAAGTATTTCAGGTCATATGTTGCACTATGTGCTTTGATCTAATATCAAAAGAGTTACACTATTTAGATAAAAGAGAACAACTACAATATATTGAAGTCAAATTTCAAAAAGATTTTACATTTTGAAGTAAAATATAAAGCCAAAATTCATCAAAACAAAATTTCTATTATTAAGACTCACTTCACAAAACACTTTTTAGCAAGATGCAAGTGCGAAGCTACGTGAAAGCTGTTTAGTTAAGCCATAAATATATATTTATATATGTATACTCTTTACTATATATACTCTACTATATAGAGGTATACAATATATAATCAAGCATATCATCTATAGCCATTTTATGCCTCCTTCAATTTTTCTGCAATGTTCATTTGCTTGACGAATGTCACGACAGAGAATGCCAATTTGGCCACCTATAAAAAGAAGTTTATCTTAAGATTTGGCCAACGGAGGTCACAAATTGTGTGTCTCACTTTAATATTGGTGTCCAGGCTGATGGGGAAAATGGAGCCAGCTGTAAAGCGTATCGATTGCTGTACATTTTGCAGAAAATAGATCAAGGCTGACTTATATGGCCGCGTCGCATCAGACCACTTTGATTGAAACAATGCTAAGGCCAGTTTCTCGCAGTCGCTTTCGATCAGATTGCAGGTGAAACAAAAGGGAAATGTCTGGAAAAAGAGCGCTATGATGTAGGCAACCGATGCCATGCCCATCCACAGATCCACGAAGAACATTAAATTGATCATGGTGAGGCCGAAGAGCAGACCCACGAAAAGGAACTGCACAAATGTCGTTTGCGATATGCAGGGTCGCATAAGATCGCAAATTCTAAACAGATAATCGATTAAAAAACTTCTGTACAAAGCCTAAGCCATGCTTAAAGTTACTTCAGTATTAGCTTGTGATCCTCGATGCAGCCCCTCAGCGCGAAATAGTTCTGCTCCTCAGACATCGCGGGATCAGTGCGCAGTTTTTCGATCCGTGTGCAAAGTAGTTGCAGGTGCGAGCGCAGCGCAAAGCCAAAGATCAGCGGATACACGTCTGTCATTTGGTTAAAGTAAACGCCGGACGACATAAAAAGATATTCAATAAAGGAAGCAATCAGCAGACTCCAGGGCCCATCCCGCCAATCGATAAAGTAGTTATACAAACGCCATGGGATTAATCCTCTGCACACGGATGTTAAGTACGTTAGGGTCACAAAGATCGTGTACGTGAACTGATATAAGAGATAAATCTTATTGCCGCGTATGACTGCGCGATGCACGATAATGCGCTCCTCGTCCGTTACGCAACGCTTATCAATCTCATCCAAGAGCTTCTTCAGCTCCATGAGACGCCAGACGTTCAAAAAGGATATGATGCCACGGGTGAAGGCACCGGGCGCATTGATGCCCGCCTGCAAGGAGGTAAACAGCTCTCCAGGCGTGAAGGTGCTAAACTCCTTCACATAGGTGATGCACAGGCCGATGGGCAAATAGCCAGCCAATCCTATCACAAATATCGTCCACATCTTGTAGACACACTGATATTTCTTATCGATCGCCTGCGGCACCCAGCCCAAAGCCGTCATTCCGTACTCTATGTACTTGAAGCCATCTCGACTGGGCATCAGGTCCGTCGGTGTCGGCTCCCGCAAATACCTGAAAAACATTTTCACTTTTCACAAATATTTTCCGAATTCGCAGACAGAGGCGACCAGAGAGCAGCTCCAACTATGCCCGTCAATTGGAGGGAAAACCCTTTATATATGCCTTTGCCTGCAGCTGAAATTAATTGCATACTATATAATAATAAAACTATAAAGTTTTTAAATATAAATAATTGTAGGTGATGAGAAAAGAAGAAAACGTGTAAGAAGGAGCAGCTGTTTGGCATGTGCCGAACTGGGAATACCCTTAATAAGCAATTCAGACGAGTCTGTAGTCTAGATAAATAGATAATACTTTAGAATATTGTTAACAAATTTTAGAAGATTTGCATGGAAATCAAATTTTTTGCAACTATCAACTTTCTGGAATATGAGAAAGAGGGAATGCCCTTAATTATATAGAATTGTAGAATGTTATTAATTTTACAGTGATTTTCTGCTTCTTTTTGCAGGCAAAAAATATAGAAAAAACTGTCGGCATTTTACTAACAAGTTAATGCCCTTAATAAACTCAAATGTAAAGATTCCTATTCACATTATAGAGTATTATAAAGTGAGTTTGTGAAAAACAAAAATGTAACTCAGAGTCTCTGATTAAAATTGATAATGGTAAATAATAAAATAAAGTTTATAGACTCTAAATAATAAATATGTTTAAGGAAACACAACTTGCAGTAAAGAGCAGTAATCTGAAAGATACTGAAGAGAGAATACCCTTAATAATATTGAGTACAAAATAATAATATTGAGTATAAACTCTGATAGTGTTCTAGATAATTTATTCTTCTCTATTTTGCATGCTATCGGTAATAGAATAGCCTTGATCATATATAAGGTATAAAGTCATATTTAAAATATAGAGTATTCTAAAATATGTTTATGGAAAACACATGTCCAGCACAGAGACCTTGTCTGATAGGAATAGAAAATGATGAGTAGAGCATGATGATGGATAAAAGTTTATAGAGTGAAAATAATACTATCGATTATTCTAAAATATGTTTGAGGAAACAACTTTATATTTAAGAACAAGTAACCCAAATGGGCTGAATAGAGAATACCCTTAGCACAAAATTGATTTTAGAGAGTAAATAATATTTAAGACTATTGTAAAAAGTATCTTTATGGTCAGCTCCTTGGCATATGAAAATGAGGAAATACCCTTAAATATATTGACATTTGAAAACTTTTCTATAAATATATAAATACTTACGAATACTTAGAAATATTTTTAAATGCTTTAAATATACTCAATCTTAAATAGAAACTCAGGTGGGAACACAAAAGAAAACAAAAGTGATCTACTCCATATTTCTATTCCCTCCGGTTGCATTAGATAATTTCGAGCAATTTCTAGTGCCTTGCAGACAACAATATAACAATACCTTTTCCAATAGAGCAAAAGGTCTTAATTGTGCTTCAATTATTTATGTGTCTTATTGCTGTTATATATCAATTGTTTACATATTTAAATCTGTGTCTTTTTATTGGGAAAACTGTCATCGGTTTGCATAGGCGAAGCCAACATTTTAGTTAACGAATTCCTCCCCTACAGAACTCGAGTGTTTCTTAAAGCAATGTCTTTGTACTGAATATTTGATTTTCAAGTTGAAGCTACGAAAGGTCCTGCAACTGCATTAATAACTTGTTAAGCAAATATGCAAAAATATTTAAGACTTTACGAATCTGAAATTCAACACCTTTTCACACTATTTGAAAGCAAAACACGTGAGAGCGTCGCAGTTGGGTGAGTGTGGCTGCATAATACTCGTCCATGGATCAAAGGTAGTTCAAGTTGAAGCTAATATTTTCAGATTTTATATGAATATAAATATATAAAAGTGAGGAAGATATGGCTTTACTATTTTTGATCAATATTAAAGCAGGCTCTATATTAGCTTGGCTGTAAAACTGAGCAAGAAAATGCTCATCTGATTTGCCAACCTCCCAAAGGGCGTCATGTCACCAACTCTAAACATTTTTCATCTTAAGAAAATACAGTTATTGCAGAATAGTTATCATATATATTTTATTATATTATATATTACTCAGAATGTCAGGTCTTAAGTAGCGGACGGGCCCTATCCGTTTAGCTCTCAAGCATCAATGCTTTCAAGATTCACAATCAAAGCTAATATACCCTTAACACTTCGTGAACGAGTAGAAATATGCAACTGAGAGAAGTGAATGTCTCGGGTGCTGCAGAGCATATCCTTTGGATATACACACGCCCCTTATGTGTGCTGCCCTATGATTATTCCGTGCAGCTTCTGCAGCTTTTTCATTCTCATTTCCGTTGCACAAAGATTTGCATTGCGATTATTTCTGACCAACGCAGAAGTTGTTGTTTTTTTATATACACAAAATAAAATGTCGAGTGATGTTAATGACAGAACAACTGCCAGAAAGGCAGGGCAGAGCGCAGCGGCTTAAGCGGATGAGTAAAAAACGGCTTCACCTGCAGCCAGCTGCCATGGGCAATGGGAGCAGCCTGTGGCTGGCAAGGATCGCCGCAAATGAATGGCATTTCAGTTGTATGCAAGGATATATGCAAGGACCACAACAAAGGCTCGACTGGACTCGGGCTCCGGCTTGGGCCGGCAAGCGGCTCATTATGCACAAACACGTCACCGAATGTTAACTCCTGCCGGTAGATGGCGCCGGCACATGAACTGCCCAACGATAAGTCAAACTCTGCATTGCCCAAAAATTCTGGCAGGCTGAAGAAACGGCAAACGGCAAACGAAGAACTTTGAGGCAAGTCCTGCTACTGCGGCAGCAGCTGACGATGATGCGTGACATAAACCACAATGCCAGGACCAAAGCCCACAGCACAGATCCACATGTCCGTCCCGCCGGCGGACTCACAAATTTGCACAGCGTCGCATATTTCAGTTGTCATTTTTGCTGTTTTGCCAGTTTTGCGTATGCCAGAAAAGAAGGCGCCGTGTGCGAGTGTGTGTGTCCCGGATACTTCAGCTGCTGCTGCGCCCTTTGCCATCTCCCATTCCTGTTTATCGTTAAGGTACTCTCGCCTCCCTCTCCCTCCCTCTACATCTCTCTCTGTCTCAGTCTCTGTGCTGGGTAGCGGCATTTCCGCTGGCAACGCAGCTGCGGCGGCAACTGCCACAAACAATTTTGACATTGCGCTGCTCAGTTGCGGGACGTTCCATTGCCATAGCCAAGCCAAGCTGAGCCTGCAGTGCTCTGGACAGGATGTGCAAGGATATTGTGAAATCAACGTAATGGCGAAGCATTAACATGCATGCTGCGAAAAGGCGACAGGTAGCAATGTCCGGGCAAGTTGGCCACAAAACAAGAATCACCAAATATGACAAGATAACGCACTTTTCATACACTATAAATAAAGATTTCCAGCTAGAAGCAAGGTATATGCTTCTTTGTTTAAAAAGACAGTTAACATACTCGTAGACTGATTGCTTTAATAACTAAATTAGGCAGGTAACTTAGAGTAGTTGGGAAAATGATCATGCAGCAATTATTTGCAATAATTGAAAAAAGAATAAAAATATATAAATAAATTATAATAATAATAAATAAATAATAATAAAATAAAACATAATAATAATAAATAAATAAACACTTAAATAAATATATGCATATTTTTATCAATATTTTATTATATAACACTTCATTATATAAATTTAATAAAATATATATATAATGCAATTATAGTATTTTATTTTACGATGCAATAGTTTAAAAAAATTAATAAAATGTAATATATATATATATATATATATATATATATATATATATATATATATATATATATATATATATATATATATATATATATATATATATATATATATATATATATATATATATATATATATATATATATATATATATATATATATATATATATATATATATATATATATATATATATATATATTTAATATAAATATTAGTGTTAGAAATAATGTAAAAATAAACATATATAATTTAAAGGATTATATTAATTACATTTTATTGTTTCAAATTGCAATCTAAATAAAAAAAATCAATGCTGAAAAACAATTAATTATGTTGAAGAATATCATCCGTTACAATGCGATATGATATATCGATAGAAAGTATGGTATATCTGAGGCGATAAGTACCACCTCTAAGCAGAGTAAGTCACGAATAAACCATTGGAACAGAAGCACATAAGCGCGGCTGTATTTTATATTTCAAATTTAAATAACTTACGACAACTCGGATAGAGAAAAGTCTCTATCCAACAAATTATAATTTAATTTTGTTGTTTCTTTTTTGTTAATTCAATTAAACGATTTCTTCTTTAATTCCCTGGCAGTCAAATACTTTCAATATTTGAAGACTTATTCGCAACAAATCTCAGCCGCAAGTCCCAATACCTTCACTCGCCCTGGGTATTAAACAAAAAACAGATAGAGTATAGGCCACTGTTCGCATTATCTTTGGCATGCTGCTCTTTTTCATTATGAAATTATAAATATTTTATTTTATACTGAAGCGAGGACAGCACTACCTGTAGAGAGCAAGACAGAGGTAGCGAGGGAGAGGGAGTGTGTGAGAGAGAGAGAGGTCCAAGGGCCAGCAGTCAGTGTATTAAATTCCATTGCCAATTGCAGGCGACTTTGTTTTGCTGCCAGCTACGTTTCAATTTTAAATGAAACATAAAATTTCACTTGCACGCAATGGTAAAACGAGATCCGAAAATAAAAAAAATATGTATTATGTGTGTGTGAGTGGGTGGGTGTTTGTGTGTATTTTTGTTTTTTTTTTTTTTTTTTTTTTGTATTCATTTATTTGCTCTTATGTTTAAGAAGAAGTAGTAGATGCTACCTTAAACTGGGACTATTGAGCTGAACTCTACGCAGTTCCACCATGATTGTGTTCATCAGGCTCTCCACGCCTAGTGTCTCCTCTTGAAATCGCCTCTTTTTGCCATACTTTTTGTGGCGATAGCTTTCATCATAGGCTTTCATCAATCTGCTGCTCGCTCCTTGCCAACTCTAGTGATCGCTGCAACGTAGAGCGCCGCGCAAAGGCTTTCATCTCATCCTCCACATTGGCGTCCATTCTTAACCCTACTAGCAAGGCGGGGAGCCCGAAGTAGGCAACAATGGTTTCCAAACTATTTGTTGGCTAAAAACTTAAGTTCGGCCTGGTCCTTGGGATATGAGCATGAACCGCCACTCTTAGAGCACCGCAGTTTGACCGCCTATCGTTTTGCTGGGTAAGTCGCAGCCGCAGCTTACACCTATATTAATTTTACAATATTACAGTGAAAAACTGAGGCTTAATTGGATTTTCCAATGGAATACCATGCAGACGCGTTCGTACTCCACGAAACACAAGCGTGTGTCTCTCTGTGTGACTATGTGTGTGTGTGATTGTATTTCAATTTCAATTGAAATTTACAAACCACTCAAATGACCTTAAGCTACTTTAACATAAGCTGATGGGCGTACTGTGTGGAGGTGGGCGTGGCAGCGACATGCCGCACAATAAAAGCAAAAGTAATGCAAAAAGTAAAAAGAAAAAGAAAAATCGTGAAAATTTCATAAACCAAAACTCAAACAGCGCCGAAAGTTAAGTAAAAATGTAGGTAACCAATGGCTAGGGGCTCTTCTGGGCACGGCCAAAAAAGTGAGCCGCCCAGTAAAAGTTATGGCCATTTTACACACACACACACACTGTGTTGAATCGCCTTTTGCCAGGTTGTTTCGGTTATGGGGCTTATTTGATTTTTGCTTGAGTTATTACACAACTGGCAACTGCATAAACACGGCAGCCGCAACGCCTCCAGCATATAAATTCAATTTAAAAATATATATATATAAAAACATATATATATATATATATATATATATATAAACATACATATATATGTATATATATATATATATATATATATATATATATATATATATATATATATATATATATATATATATATATATACATATCGTATTTCTCTGTCCAAATAGCGAGGCTCCATTGAAGCGGCTCTGTTGTTGATTTTTCCATACAATTATTACCAGTTTGGCAGTTCAAAGGAATTTCCTTTGATTATGTCCGCCAAATTTTAAAATAATATTAATAAATATATATACTAAGTTATATATATGCTAATGCATAATAATATTAATAATAAAATTATAATTTATAATCTTTATTAATTTTTAAATTGCATTTCAAAAAAAATTTTAATTAATTAATAAAAGCATTTTAGTTAATATTTAAATTTTATATAATTTTGCTGTAATTTTTTTAACTAAATTCAAAATATTAAATTAAATTAAATTAACATAAAATGTAAATGTAACCATAAAAAATAAATATATAGACAATAAAACATATTAAAAACTAAAAAAATGTATATATTATATATAAAATATATATGCAAAACATAATATATAATTATATTTTTATTAGTTTTATTACTTTTTTAATTAATTACGATTTAATTAAATTTATTATTTTAATTTCTCCTGTTCTAACTTATAAGCCTTATTTTATAGGCCAAAAAGAGTTCAAATACATAATATAATCATTATATTATAATATATATTATAATAATAATTGTATTTGATAATATGATCTACATAAAATGCATTTTATTGTACTTTTAAATAAGCAAACTCGTTACGTTGCAGAAATTTTAGTTTCAGATTCGAACTCAGGAAGCCGATATGGTATATATATGCTGATGGACGAATTCTACATATATATAAAATGATATAGTCTTAGTATACACAGAATCACACAAAATTTTATAAAATTATATAATTTGTATTATTTTTTTTTTTAATTTTTTATTTATTTGACATTTTATCATTAATAATTATGTATTTTCGAAATTATTTAAACTAATAAAAACTAGTTAAAAATATTTCAATTAAGTATAAATTCATTCAATGAAATTACTGAATATATAGTTATATATATATATCATTTAAAAATATATAATAACGAAATATTCTCAACGCAAATGTTGTCAAAAATTTGTCACATAATTTAGCTGAATGAAAAAGAAAAAATTCTGGTTTATTTTTTCCATTTTGTAGTTTTATGGCAAATATGCTAAAGTAAAATCTCAATGATACTTTGGTTTCTTTACGGCAACAGCAGTCGACGAGTTCGGTAACATCCTGGCGCAGGTTGCCACTGAAGAGAAGCTTTCGTGGACCATTTTAAATGGCGACAGCGCCAAAGAGAAAGGGTGACCCACGTGAGTAGTTTTGGCCATAAAAAACTGAGTCGTTCTAGACTATGTCATCTTTGCAGTTGCCGCAAATTCATCGCAAGATCTAGTCACCGATCAAGCCTCGGGTAGACGAGCTGAGCAAAAAGTCTATACATTTAACAACGAGAAATCAGCTCATGCAAAGCCCGCCTCATCACCCACGAAAGATGAGAAGGTCAAGCCGCAGAAAACGATACTGGAGGAGCACGGCATCATCCTGGGCAAGGTGATTGGCACGGGGAACTACGCCAAAGTAAAGATCGGTTTCTCCGAGGAGTATGGCAAACGGGTGGCTGTCAAAATCATATCCAAGGTGAAGGCACCCACTGAATACACTCAAAAGTTTCTGCCACGCGAAATTGAAGCTGTGAAGGGCCTGCACCATGAGAATCTGATAACATTCTATCAGAGCATCGAGACGAGTCACAGGTAAGCCTCTTGACTTCTACCTTTCGACTCGTATCAACTAATCGACTCTATACATCCCCCGCCCCAGAGTCTATTTGATAATGCAGCTAGCAGAGAATGGCACTTTGCTCGATTATGTGCGCGAGAAGAAGTTCTTGGACGAGGCACAGTCGCGCACGCTATTCAAGCAACTGATCAGTGCCGTTGAGTACATACACAGCAAGGGAGTCGTGCATCGGGATATCAAGTGCGAGAACCTACTTCTGGATGAGAACTGGAATTTGAAGTTGATCGATTTTGGTTTTGCCCGCAAAGATACGCGCACCACCGAAAATCAAGTGGTACTGTCAAAGACATTTTGCGGCAGCTATGCATATGCCAGTCCAGAGATTCTAAAGGGTATGCGCATATAGATTTAGCTATTGTCTAGGATTAATTAGTATCTTCCCACAGGCGTTGCCTACGATCCATTCATGTCTGATATTTGGGCCTGTGGCGTCGTCTGCTATGCCATGGTCTTTGGCCGCCTGCCCTACGATGGCTCCAATGTGCATATTCTGCTGAAGCGCATCAACCAGTCGCTAGTATTCCCCAAGAATCCGATAGCCAGCACCGAATGCAAGCACATGATCATGCACATATTAGCGCCCGTCAAAATCAGATACACTGTGCCCCAAATCAAGGAAGATGCTTGGCTGAGCAACAAATAACAGACAACATATTCGATCGATTTGCCATAGTCCAGTTCTCACTGTTGTCGTAGCAAAAATTAAACAAACAAATATTTAATATAAATTTTTAGTCAATAAAACTACACAATTAAACCAACGTCTAATATTTCTACAAATTTTATCTGAACAATCTTCGACATAATATAGATTGCAATAAAACAAAAGCTTTTTAAACTTTGCATTGATTCTAATTTTACGAACTTAGATATCTATGTAAAATTCGATTTTTTCTTATCATGAAGTTTCTAGTTCACAGCTTCAATTTTGTATTTCGCCACCTTCTTCAGGTATCACACAATTTATAAGTAAATGGCAAGTCAGTAATAATTATTTAAAAGATCAGTCTTTTTTGGTCAGTCACTTTTCTATACACACAGCATCGCTTGAAGATTTGTCTGAAACATTGTTACTATTTTATTGTAGTTATTGTTATTGTTTTTATATTTCATTTTTGTTGCATTTTATCTTTATTATAATATTAATAAAAACTTTATTTTTAAATAACGAAATTCCCCACAGCACGCCCTCTGGCGCATGACTCGTGCACAAGTTGGCAACTCTAATGTGTATCGGGCGACCGCCACAATGGATAACAGAATCTATCGGCTCTAATCGAGTGTGCCGCGCTTTGTAAAAGTTATTTAAAATAAATATAAACATTTAGCATAATTAAATTATTTAAGTAATTTATTTTTGCGTAATTTTCAAACTATTTTTCTTATATATTAACCATTAATTGGATAATTTTATAGCTGCCATGACTACAATCGGTTGCTCTGGCAACGACAACTGCCAAAACGAAAAATTAAAAAAATAAAAAGTTGCGCGATTCGTTTCGTGCTATGAAAATTGTATTTAAAAACTACATTCAACATATGTATTGTAAGCAAACGTGCTAAATTGATGGCTGAGGTGCACATAATTGGGCAACTACTGAAAGCTGTTGACTTCGACGAGCCACATTTGTACTGCAAGTGGAGTTTGCAGAGCGGTAAAAAAGGAGATGAAAATATATATAAATATACTCAATTTCTTTTAACTAACTTAACTAGGCAACGCCTGGCGCTTGGTGCAGGGTGAGGTGCAGGGTCAGACGCACGTTTCCAGCCATCGCCTGCAGAACTGCTCCGATTTCGCTCAGTCCATCGACATTCATTTGAGCACCGCCGCCCTGCAGGGTTGGCCTCGCCTCCTCGTGGAAGTTTACGCCGTCAACGTGCTGCAGCAGTGCTGGCCCGTTGGCTACGGCTTTGCACACTTGCCCGCTAGGCCCGGCGCCCATCGCTTGGAGATAAACACCTGGAGGATTGCGCCAAGCACCTGGTGGCAGAGCATCAAGGAAAAATTTGGAGGCGGCGGCGCTGCCTTGCATAAAACCGATTTACTTTACTCGGGTGTAGAGCGGTAAGTGCGAAATGACAGGAGCTTAAAGTGTCACAAAAAACAAGCTTTCAATGAGTCTTAAAAGCATTAGCGGAACTTTTAGTTAATTCAACTTTATTAAACAACTTTAAGGGACTTTCAAATTACGTGAAAGCTTAAAGCTTAAAGCTTTATTAGCATGAGTACAACTAATTTTCTTGCGAGAGATTCCAATTTCAATTACTTGAAGTGAGATTTTGACAAGAAACTTAATCTAAATGTTTTAACCTTTAAATAAGCTTAAACTAGTGAAAACAAAAAAATTAAGTTAATAACAACCTTGAAAGCAACCAATGTTAATCGATTCTGTTGCTTTCTGAAACATCTTTATATAGAGTTCATAGTTCGATAAATTACCGAACTTAACATGAAAGCGAAAGAACTTAAACCGATGAAGATGGAACAATAAATACAAATTGCTTTACAATATCTCTCTCTCTCTCTCTCTCTCTCTCTCTCTCTCTCTTATATTAAGTAACTCAATAAATCACTCAAATAAGTTGAATCAATAAATTGTACTCTCTGAGTCGCTAGTGAAGTTAAAAACTTCAGTGTTTCACAGTTTTCGAAATATTCCAAAACTCTTTATCTCCTTTACAGATAAAAGTTCAATTTCTGTGCTCTTTGGGGGTGTATTTCTGTCGTGCGTGTTCAGGGTGTGTTTCAGTTGGAAACACCCTACCGCAACATTCTTAATTGTTCTTAGTATATTCTATTCGTTTTTTTTTTCATGTGACCTCTGGGCTGCAAATGTTGATCACTCTCAACTTAACAGCTAGAGTCTGGCAATATATTCTAATTAATAAGACATGAAATTTACACTTAAGAAGCTTTAAGTTGTAGAACATCGTACAGATCATATCTCTGCTTGGTCACAATATTTTATCATATAATCTACTATCTACTTTCTTATCTAAATTAATTTTCCCACTTTCTCTACTCTTTTCACAGCTACAAACTGCAAACACGCAGCTCTGGAAAAATAATTGTGGAACTCAATTTAATATTTCGCAAGTTTGAGGAATACGGGGTGGAATTTAAGTAAAAATATGTTAGACTTAAAGTTGTTGCTTAAGATCGCCGTATTAGGCTTCTGCCTACTCTCAGCTCCAATGCAATGCATCAAAATTGGCGTCTCGAAGAGCGACAACAACAGCGATGCAACAACACCACTGACAACAACAACAACAGCTACAACAGAGTTTCTAGCAACAACAATTGCAACTATAAACGTGGAAATCAATAGCACTGGCAGCTCTTTGCCAGACGCGGCGAGCACTCCCAGTCAGACCTTTCCGCCAAGACGCAGAACACCTAAGCCACGGCCAACTTCAAAGCCCACCAAGCGCTTAACGACGCCAGCAACAATAGCTGTTGCTGCTGCTGCTCCAACAGCAAACACCTTAGACGCCAGCGCATCGCCGGCCACTGCGTCTCATCGTAAGGACACTCGCTTTTATTACTGCGCCTGTGACTTGCAGGACGAGCTGTGTGAAGTCAACTGCTGCTGCGATCGCGACTGCTCGCAGGAGTCGCTGCAGGTCTTCAGCTGTCTGCCCGAGCAGCACACGCGCCTGGAGGACTTTCAGTACAATCATGGACTGCCCACGTGCCAGATCAGCGACGGCTGGCTCTGCGTCTTTCGCAGCCACACAAAGCCAGCCAAAATGAAGGTGAATAGAGGCGAATTGACTTTTCGTTTTTATTATAAGTATGAGACGATGTATGTGGTATGTGGTAGTATTTTATGTGGTTCGGCTAGTTAAGATATAGTGTCCATTGGGTATACTGGAGTTGGCTTAAAACGCTGGAATAAACAGCTTATCAAATCATCTAGTTTCCTATAGCTTTTCATATAATGGAGAAGTTAAAGCAAACGCTACTTAAGTCTTTAAAGCTGATGAACTCTTATCTAGCATTGACAATTAGACTCAGCCTCGCTCTGGACGCTGAGTTATATACTAAGAACCAAGAACTCTCTCAGTAGAATGAAACACAATGTCAAACTGCTTCAACTCGTGTTAAATCTTATAGTTTTTAAATTTTGAACTAATCAAAGTCCTGTTAAATATACAAATATTTAATTGACTTATCAATTAGTTCAAACATTTTTAAAATTAACGAAAAGCTTTCGATGTAAAGGTATTCTATAGACACTATAATAAGAAGAGTTAATTAACAAAAATGAAAATTAAATAATAATGATATAAGTTATGCGTTTAATCAACATAGATATAGATAGATATAAAAAGATTGTCTATCAAAGATTGTTGAAAAGGGAAAATTTTAATTTGAGAAATAAGAAGTTTCGGAAGACTCTTATCAGAAAAGATTTATTTTCGAACTTGAATGCAATAAAAATATAAATTCAGAGTGACAGAGTCCATTAGATGTGATCTACTATTTCACTAGAATTTGCATGAAAAAAAATGGACAATTTATTTTAAATATATTTAAGCAATCACAAATACCTAATATGATACGAGATATTAACATCTCCACCTCTCTAAGACAATTAATATTAAGCAATACACAGATAAAATAATTTTAATTGTAATCTTAGTAAAAAAGTATATTTAACAGGACTTTGATTATTCATTCCATTATAGGTGATCTCAAAATACTAATAAAATGCTTCTATTTTGACAGACGGCAAGCAACATCTTCGATGCGAAGGACTACAATAGATGGCCAGAACAGTTGGGTGCATTTGAGACGCCGTTGCCAGCCACACAGACGACATCGCACTACAAATTCGGACAAGCGCTGCAGCTGTGGCAGCCCGAGCGCAAAGAGTTGGCCAGCTGGGAGCTGCCCCTGGCCTACGAGAGCGCCAGCTGCCAGTTGCAGCAAACGTTGCTCTATCTGCAGCCAGTGCAGAGCAGCTGCCTCATTGGCGATGCTTCGCAATTGCAAATGCATCTCTGGAGCCTGCTCAATGTGACCAGCAGCTATCTGTTGCTGTCGCGGCCCAGAGAGCCGGAGGAACAGCAGGTACATGGCCTCAGCATACAAATTTGCCAGCAGCTGCTGCTCCAGCCCAACATACAATGTTACGAGGCCAATGACACGCAAGTGGATCTCATGGTGGACAGCATTGAGCTGCAATTGCTGCACAACTATACTCATATTTTGGCAGCAAAGCTGCTGCTAAGGGAGGCTATTGTGGATGATGGCACTGCGGAGCTGTGGCTGAGCTATGCGCTCGTCTACAAGTCTGTTCATGAACCCAAGACGAAGCCCAGCTCTGGCTCGCTTGGCTATGAGCTGGGTGCGCCCATTCTGCTAGCCATGCTGCAAGGGGACAACAGTAGCAAGGCGCAGCAGCCGCAGCAGCTGCTGAACTACTTTCGGACTGGCAATGCCAGCCAAATCAATCAGCACTGGTTGATGCCGTGCACTGCCAGCGTGGAGCAGCGCCATGCCGTCAGCTTTGGCATTGATCTGGCCAAGCAGTGTCAGTTGAGGCAGCTCACGCCCGTGCCGCAACATGACAATCACACGGACTACTGCCAGCAGCTGCAGCAGGACATTTGGCGCCAACTGTTGCCATACGATTGCACGCAGCTGGAACAAGTGGCGCAGGTGTTCGTCTCCCAGCTGGGCAGACCGCAGCTGGATAAGTGGCTGCCACTGCAGCTCAGCTATGTCGACGGTCAGCGTCAGCAGCCACCCATTCAGGCCAGCTATGACGCGCAGCAGCAAAGCCTGAGCTGCCGCAATATGTTGCTCAGCGTCAGCTATGAGTTCTATGTATCAGAATTGACGCTGCTCGAGGGACATGTGCCACATCAGAGCGTGCTGCAGCACGCTCGGCTAGTGCTGGGACAGCGCCATGATCTCGAGTTTGATGCGGCCGAGCAAGTGCAGCTGCCCCTAGCCGTATCCGTGATGTTCTTCAAGGCGCAGAATAAGCTGCAAAACAACTCGAATAATTTAACCATCGATTGGTGCTTGCTTTTGATATATTTTGTAATTCTAATGATTGCAGCTCACAGTTCTCAGCTCAGCTAGTCTGACCAAAGCAGAACTTAATACTTATAGTAAAGCTATTCCAAATGTTAATTTAGTAAAAAGCTGTTCCAAAAACTAAGATTAAATATGAAAAATTGTACACGATTTACTCTTAAAGCAATAAATCATAAACAAGACTCAAATATACATTTGTAATGCAACAAAATTTAAATAACTTAACTACATAAATATACGACAAACTTGCAGAGTATAAATTTAGTCATATATACTATCATTATCTACACTAGTCAGTAAATGAGATTGATTATTAAATAATTGAATTCATTGACTGTGAGAGCTAAGAAGCTGTGTACCAATATAAAAAGCTATCTGATCTCTAGAGCCTCTAGCGTGAAAGGCAATAGCTCAGTGAATAACTCTTTCACAGCATAGCTATATGCAACAACCGATCATTATCAGAAAAGATAAAAAATGAGATTGGCTACAAAAAGAACAATTATATAATATGATATAAGCACTCAAGCATAAACAACTAAAAGTAAATATTAAATCCACAAAAAACCTTGCTAATAACTAGAACGAATCAAATCAGTTTATAAAACTGAATAACCTACTCTGTTAACCCGTGATTCCTTAAAGCATGAGTAGAGTAGTTAGAAATATTTGTAAAATTTTGATATCCCAGCTACTTGAAGCACACTTAGCTCGGATGGAATGCGATTTATTACAGTAAACTAAAGGCATCGCAGATCTGCATTTATGGAGCACTCGTAGCCATTTCAGATGATGTCCCTGCGGCACTTGCGCATCTGTTTGCGCAACAGCAGCGCATTCAGCTCGTCCTGTTTGCGCTTCTCCTCCGCCTCGAAGGCAAGTCTGATTTCTTCAGCATCATTGGTGGCCCTCTCGGAGATCTCGTGCACCTCGGGCAAGAAGTCGAGCACACCCTTGCGTATCAGATACTGATAGTTCATGGAAGCAGTGTATTTGATATCGGTGCCCATCACGCGACTAAGCTCCATCCAATGCAAATAAATCCAATTCTCGTTACGCAGATCCTTGACGCTTTGGTAAACGGGCACGAAATCATCAATTTTCTTAATAAACACTTTCGCCACCTCCATGATCTCGGGCTTCTCAGAGAAGTTTTCCAGCGATTGGACAAGTTCACCGCGCAGATTCATTAAATTGTTCCACACCTCTTCGAGCTCTATCAGTGCAATGGGATTACCCAGGGTGGCATCCTCCAATTTCTGAAAATTTGCACAGGCATACCACAGCGTCTTATAGGGCTGAAAGCTCTCCATGATGCTGGTCAAAAACGCTGTGGAGAGTGGCTCCAGCTCGAAGAGCTCTTGACGATATTGCAGAGTTTGGCCCAGCTTCTCCAGGTCTCTGATCACACCCGATGTAAGTTTGATGTCCACCGATGTCTCCTGCGCTCGATTGGGATTGAAGGCGAGTGAGTACGTTTGGACTTCGTCATTCAGGGACTCGAGACGCTCCTCGAAGACCTGGCATTCACTGTAATGCTGACGCAAGAATTCCTCAATATCGATCTTTTGCTCCTCCTTCAAAGTAGACAAACGCACAAGGATCTGATATGGCCAGGCAAAGGCGTTCCACTTCATAGCAAACTGATGATCGCTCAAATTGTAAAAGAAACTATCAAGCAGATCATACTCCAGCCAAAGCACCTGTATATCGGCACGCAGATGTTCAACTTGCTCGGGCACAGTCAACGCATAATCACGAATCTCAAACAGATGCTCAATGCTTATGGGTCGCAAGGCGATCTTATGGAACACCTCCTGGCAACGATCAATGATACTATCAGTCGACTCGTACATGCGGTCCACGTAATACTCAAAGATGCGCCGCACCAGGTCAATGTACTTCTTGATCATGAACTGCTTCATATTGTCCACGTTGACGTAGAATGGTCCGATGGTTATGAATGCTGGCAATATTTCACGAATCTCCTCCTTTTGTCGCTTGTACTCCAATATGTCCCACTTCACCTGTGACGAGGGCTTGCACGCAGCTGCATAATCTTTCATAAATTCGTTGACATTTAGCAAGTAAAAGTTGATGAATCGCTCGTAGAGGCGGGCGTAGGACTTCAGAGGCAACACAGCCTGGGCATAGCAATTGCGCATTAGTTCATGCTGAGTTAGGAATTTATCCTCGATCAGTTCTACGGTCAATACAAATAGATTATGGGCGAATTTCAAAGAGCTCATGACATCCGCTTCAATTGTCCGCACACCCGACACCTTCTCCAGGCCCCGCTTAAAGATGTCCATTAACGTGGGCTGAAACTCATCCGGATTTGTGGAGTAGAAAACCTTCCGATCCTCATTAATGCCGATTGTCAGTGCAAAGACGGGCTTTGGAAAGGGGAATTCCGTATCAATGAAGTTACTTGTCCACTTATAATTGCTCTTCAGGTCCAGGAACTGCAGACACGGATCACAGACGAGATTTGAGAAGTTCGTCAGCGAAGAGAGCAGCAGCACCTCCATTGACTCCTGCATGCGAAACTTCACCTGCAAAAGGAATTGTGAAATCTTGCACATCTGATAGACAGTCCAATTGTTCAGCGAGATGTCCAGCCAGCCCTTGCCCAGGGCACGCAGCACCAATGTGATCACAGTCGTCAGCTGCTGCGGCCAATAGACCTTCAGAAAGGTCGAAACACTATCGCTGTGCGTCTCTTGCGACTGCAAAAAGTCAACCAGAGCCATTGGCTTATTGAAGGTGCACACGAATATGGTTAGCGTCTCGATGTGTTGGCATTGGCTAGCGACGGCCATCATGGTCTCAATGCTGCCGGAACAATAGAATAGGCTGGTTCTTAGCCAGCCGTAGCGTTTCTCCTTAATATTAATGTTAAGCGCCTGGAGCTCTCGTCGCTCGTGATCGGCAAAGTCAACTCTGGTGGCCGTTGGCATAAACTCCTTGAGCGAAATATTGCGGAATTGCGGAAACTCTTTGGGCATGTGTATGATGAACTGTTCCAGCTCGTAGAGAGCCATCAGGCGCTCGAAGACAATGTTCACCTCGGAGCGCAGACGTCGCTTGCACTGATCAGAGACTTTGGACTTCTGCAGCACTGCTTCAATGGGCTTAAGGCTCTGTAAAGTCGTCGACTCAATATCGTCATGGAGCACACAGTCCACAATCAGCTCCATAAGCATCAGTTGCTCGCCCTTGTGCCGTTCATGCACAGCCGACTTGATACGCTCTATGTATTTGTGCGGGTCCTCGGCGAGGAACATGAACTGCAACTTGGGCACCTCGTAGCTGCACTCATCATCCATCGAGATGAGCGTCCAGAGATCGGTTTTCTCATTGTAGAATGTAACCGCAGCCGTAACCCAACGACAGCTGCGCAGACTTCGATTATATGGCAAATAGGCGCGTGCCGGCAACGGATAATGAACATCGCCAACAATGCCCAGCTCAAACCAGGCAGCTGGGGAGCTAATGTCATAGTTGCTGTCGTCGAAAAAGCTGAGAGGAAACTTGTGCGGAAAGGCAAATTCAGACATCAAATTATACTGCTCTTCGGTGGGCTGCAGCATATCGTCGGTGAGTCCGGCCTTCTTGAGCTCTTCAATTAGATTGATTTTGCTGTATTGTCGGCGGCGGCGATCCACGGCGACATCCTTGGGCAGCTCACCCTTGGGCACGAAGCGTGTCTGAATGACCTTCGGCAGTATCGTGGGCAGTGGAAAGCGGTAGACTTTCCCATTCTTACCCACTAAGGTCAGCCAACGTTGTGCCTCCTGTATGGGATAGTGGACGGGCGTCAATTGTTCACGCGGTATATGCAACTCTTGGAAATGCTTAGGTGCTGTGCCAGGACGTGGTGGCATAATACAAATTGCTGCCGGAAGAATCTCATCTTCTTCAATGGATTGTGTACTTTGAACAAATACAGATTGCTCACTTAATTCCTCCATTTCAAGGTATCAAGATGTTTTTTTTTATTCGAATATATTCCTGATATTGTGTCGTAAACTATGAAATAAATGACATAGTTTGTGGTGGCGTCAATTTTTTAAATCATTTTCTTGTTTAATTATAAATTTTTAAATTTTTAAAGCAGCGCGGCCAGTGGAATTTATATTAGTTGGCTACACAAACATATAAAGTTGGCAACGCGAGCGTTACATATAAGGAGAGAGTAAATATATCTTCGTTTTTCAGCACTGACAACAGTGATGAGCAAATTTAATGTTGAATTCTTGCAGCTAACTGTGAAGACATATGTCAATTTAAACACATCCCAATTATTATAAATGATGCCGATTTTAATTAACTGCTTATGTACATCACGATTTTACTTAGTATGTAAAATATCACACAAATATTGTGACTCTTCATTCGATACTTACGATATTTTGTACCAGCTCTAGCAAGTCACGTAAATATCGTTCGCCTCAATTAAACACTAGTTCGTTCGTGTGCAACAAAAAGTAATTTTACAATGGAAAAGCAAATGAATTAATTACGAAAACTAATGAAAAACGTAAAAGAAAAGCCATGCTAAACATATGCATAGAAAGTAAGTGAAAAATATTGTGCAAACTATGCGAAAAATGTGTGTGAAAATTTTCAACTTTCTGCTCGACCAACGGTGCTCCGCTGGACAGAGAGAGAGCAAAAGCCCGTGAGAGCAGAAAAAATCAATAAAAATTGTCGTAGCATCGCGATTGAAACGAGCAAAACAAAGAGCGCGCAACGAATGTGCGTGAAATGAGGGAAGCGCTAATAAGAGCAGCCGTTAACTGTTCCCGTTTCAGTTTCAGTTTCAGTTGCAGCTACATGGCCCAAATGCGTTGGCAGCAGACAGGTGTACACAACAGAGCGAGAAAGATAGTCAGAACGGAAGTCAAATAAAAAATAAAAAATCGTAAAGTTCACAAGAATAAAGCAAACAACTGCGCGAAAAGTAAACTGCAAACAGCTGTTACAGTTATTGTGTGGCACAATCAGTGTAAATATTTGTGTTTGAGTTATGAAAAAGCTGGCAAAGCAAAGGCATTTAGTTCACTTAACCCTACTGAACCCACAACAAAGCGCGTCACCCACGCTTAAGCATTTACTCAGTGCACGCACACAGACAAAATCATATGTATGTACATATATATTTGTATATAAATATATATGTATATGTATATATATCTTAAGTTGAGGCAACGCTCGCACGTTCGTTCACTTTGATGGGTGCGCGTATACAGCAAACATTCCGCCTTTAAATCGAATGTATTTCGCAAAAGCAAAAACAACGGCAACAGCGACCGCAGCGATAACAATTGAAACAGACAAACGGCGAAGCTTGCACCGGTGATTCACAGCCGACGGAGTCGCTAATTAAAGCGACTGTGAGTGTTGGCGTCGGCGGCAATTGAATGTGGAATATACATTGAATATAGAATATAGAATGTCAAACAAGCTTTGATGATGTGATTTTTGTAGCCGACTAAGTAATTCAATTTTGTTTTGCGCATTTGCAGTTTGAGTAGCAGCAGCAACAACAGCGACAACAACAACAACAGCAGCTATGAACGTTATGCGAAAGCTGCGCGGCGCTGCCAGCGCCAGCAGCAGCACTTCAGGCGCCAGCAGCAGCAATGCCAGCCCAAACGCTGTCAGTGCTCCCAATGGACGCACCGGCGATGAAGCACTGCTCGATGCACGCATACAAATGAGCCTGGCCACGCTGAAAAAGCTCTTCAATGAGTACACACATCCCAAGGAGCCACTCAGCGAAAATGAACGCGATGGCAAGCTCTATGAAATGCTGCCATTGTTTTGCAAGGTCTGTAAACTTTACCATGTCAACTATATATATAAATGTGAATGTTATTTATTGATTTGTTTTATGGCCACAGGTGTTTAGCAGTTGCCCCGCCAACGATATGAGCGAAAAATTCTGGGATGTTGTTGCCTTTTGTCAACAAGTTTCTCGACTGATGGTCAGCGAGATACGGAAACGTGCATCAAATCAAAGCACAGAGGCTGCCTCCATTGCCATTGTCAAGTTTCTTGAGGTGGAAACAAAGGAGGATACCAGCAGTGGCTGGCTACTGCTAGCCACACTGAATCTCTTGGCCAATGGCGATGTTTCGCTTATACAGGTTAATTGCAATCGATATTAGAGTTATGTAAAGAGAATAGGAAAATATTCGCAAATTTATACAAAGAAAGAAATAGGTAAAGATAGAGGCATTATAAATGTTGACTTCTTATCAACATGGGAATTGGTCTTTCCGCATTAGTTCATTTAAAGACCAGCCCCTCGGGATTAAAGCATTCATTCGCATACATTTGCATATGTTGATGTTATATATTCAGATCCAATTATGCATAGTACATTTGCCTTGTAATATACATATATTATATGTCTGCTACAGATAAGCATATAGAAGGAAGGCAAAATAACTGACCTCCATATTTATAACATGATAGCTGGCATTACTTGAATGGCAACCATACCAATAAGAAGAAAGAATAACAAGCTCTCCATATTAGAAGTATGTATCATGAATAGTATATTATGTAATTGAATGACGCAGATTGAATATATAGAAACTGTTATTAAAATTACTAGGAAAGCTCATCTTGTACTTTACTACAAGTTCAGTTCTTAAATGATAGTTAATTCATTATTAATCAAAACATATTTTCCTCTTAGGTCATGACAGCTGCGGCAGTGCCCTCAACTTTAGTCAAGTGCTTGTATCTGTTTTTCGACCTGCCCCAAGTGGAGGACGATGAACCACCTGCTGATGGTGAAAGTGTCAGCGATTTCAATGCGCACGAACGTCGCACCTTGCTGCAAAAGGTATTTGTACAGCTGCTGGTCAAACTGTGCTCGTATCCTTACCCAGCCGAGGAGCTGGCACGCATGGATGATCTAACGCTCTTGTTCTCCGCCATCACCGCGCCCTGCCCCATGCAAAATATTGTATGGCGCAAAAATGCAGCTGAGATACTGACCACCATCTCGAGGCATGGCCTGACCGATGCCGTTGTTACCTATATACATTGTAAGTATATTTATATATTATATATGCATACATGCAGCTAACCCTTTAATTCTCCTGTTTCTTAGCCAAGGGCTGCATGGCGCTGTGCGTGGATAACATGCAACGTTTGGCATTTGGCAATCCACTGGAAATAGTCGAAATGTTTGTCACGGTCTTCTGCTTTCTCAAGGATTCTAGTCAAGTATCCCAGATACTCATGGATGACTTTCGAGCCTCTCAGGGCTATGTGTTTCTCAGTGATTTTTTGCTCAAGTATGTTAATTATTCACTGTGTTAGCATTAACAATACCCTGCAATATTCCACAGGTTCGACAATCCTCGCAGCCAAACCCTGGAAATTCAGGCCGCTATACGCAACCTAGTGCTAATGATCTCATCGCTCTGCATGTGCGGCTTCTACGAGCTGCGTCCGCCGGCTGCCCAATTTAATACGGCTTTCAAGTTGCAGAACTTTCAGCTGCCGCAAGCTAGTTCACGCGAAACTTGTGTGCGAAATGTTTATGCATTTCAGGTGCTACAAACGGTCTTCCTCAGATCGACAACACCTGCGCTGTGCTGCACCATATTGGATGCCATTTCACGCGTGTATCACTCGGAGAACGCCAATTATTTTATACTCGAATCGGAGCATACGTTGAGCAGCTTTGCAGAGCGCATACACCAGAAGAGTCCACAAATCCAAGAGAAGTTCTACGATCTGCTTGAGTTTATAGTCTTTCAATTGAATTTTGTGCCCTGCAAGGAGCTAATCAGCTTATCACTGCTGCTCAAACACAATCAATCGACATCATGCAGCATCCTCTGTCTTAAGACTCTGCTCAACATTCTGCGCCACAATAGCGTGTTTAAGGATGTTTATCGCGAGGTGGGAATACTGGAGATATTTGTCAGCTCCCTGAATCGATATTCAGATCATGTGCGACAAATCACAAAAGGCGATGATTCGCTTGTGGTACAGCTGACAGCTGAAGACCCAGAGGACCTGCTCGATACACTGGGCAAACTTGTATTGGAGGCTTTGACAATGCTGCTGGGCGGCGGTGCCAGCAACAATGCTCAACTATTTCGCGAATACGGTGGCGCGAAGTGTGTCCATGAGTTGGTCAAGTACAAGCATTGTCGTCCCCAGGCGCTGGGCATTGTACGCGAGCTCATACTCTCCGCTGGTGGGGACGATGACATGCTCTACATACTCTCACTGATGCACAGCATCAGTCCACATCAAGTGGAGTTCAAAATCCAGATACTAAACATGCTTTTGGGCTGTCTCAAGGACTCGCATCGCACACGTACCGTATTCCGCAAGGTGGGCGGCTTTGTCTATCTAACCAGCGTCTTTGTCTCGCTCGATGGCAGCATGGCACAGCCTCAGCCGGACATTGCCCAACAGGATCTCATTCTCTTGCTGCAAATTGTCTGCCAGACGTTGGCCACAGCCATGCGCTTTGAGCCAGCGAATGCCAAGTTCTTTCACCAGGAAATCTGCAACAGTTCGCTGTGCGACACGTTGCGACTGCTGGGCTGCTTTGGTGGGGACACCACGCTACAAGACTTCACAGGCAACTATGAGCCACAACAAACGCTACTCAAATATTACCATGACGTATTTAGCGGCGATATACTGAGCTTCAGGTGAGTTCATATGTTATTCTAAATTATATTATGGCATTTTTTATTGGTTAATATTCCTTTTAGTTTCTCTGACGATGTACCCAGCTCATTGTCCTACATCTGTGTGGTATTTCGGCTGCTGTATAGCATTGCCTTGGACAATTTCGAGACACCTAACTTGAGCGGAGTCATCACACTCTTTAGCGAGACTGCGCCTCATTCAAGGTCGCCCAGTAAGGAGTTGGCTCCGCCCGTGCACCCCAGTCAACTAAATCTTACACAACCCGCACCCGAGCCACGTATCGTTCATCCCGGTGTAGTGCTGTGCATGCTGCAGCTGCTGCCAGGTGTGCAGCATGATACGGCTCCGTTGCAGGCCATCCAGCTGCAGGTGTATCTAAGTGAAATTATCAAGTCGCTGGTACGCAGCGAGCGTAATCAGCAAATAATGTGCGACCATGGACTGGCCGAGCAGCTGCTTAAGCTGACACGACGTGCTTTGGCCGAGGAGCAGCATCCATTGCATGTCCCAATGCAGTATATACTGGAACGTCTGGCGGCGCAGGCGCTACAGCCCACAGAATTGCGTCAATTTCTGCGTCTGGGCGAACCTCTCTCCTGTGCAGATATTGATCTACAGCAGCCCTATCGGCAGGGTGGACCAGTGCCCCTGACGCGCATCAAGACGTTGGTCTCGATGACAACACCTCGTGATTTTCGTGCCCATGGCTCTAGTACGTTGCCACCATTCGTGGAGCTAGACATGTCAGCCGAAGGATTCGGTTGCCTCTATTTGCCATCGCTAGCGCCACAGGCCACAGCCACAGCTGGTGGCACAATTGATGCGAATACGATTGGTGGAATCGGTGCCGGCGATCGCATCTTTCCACCACAAACTGGTCTCAGCTATTCGACATGGTTTTGTGTTGAAAAATTCTCCGATCCCAAGGCAGATCCGCATTGTGTCAGGCTCCTTACTCTGGTACGCACCATTCATAATCCACGAGAGGAGAATCTGGCATGTTTATCCATTTTGCTATCAGCCAGAGACAAAGCCATTGTTGTATCCACACAAGAGACACTCGTCACGCCTAGAAAAAGTAAGTCGACCATTGGTGACTTATTTCTGATGTCATTTCATTCCTATCATTGTTTGTTTTTAGCGTTGTCATAGGAATTCTTTGTATACACATTGACTAACTAAATCCACTTTTATCATTTATACTTTGCTTTACTTTCCTTTATTCGATGATATCATTTTCAAGAGCTTTCATGACTTGATCAAAAATCGTATGATAAATAAATTTATTTATCACAGCTTATATAAAATTGCATAAACATTTACTTGATAGAAATTCGAAGAGGTATACAGAATTTGATATTAAACATTTGTTTACAATTTTATTGTCTAATCAAGGTAGAAACTTGGCTAGATGAGAACTTCCTCATTTCATTTCATAAGCCATTTTTTATATATAATTTAATTGACAATTTAACTGTACTCTCAGGTATCGGCGACTGGGAGCCAGAAGGTTCGGATGATGGCATTGCTCGCATCTGGTGCCCGGATCTCTTGCACGAGGGCCAATGGCACAATTTGGTTGTAGTGCTCAATCGTGCCGTGCTTAAGAACTCCAGTCTCTCGCTCTACCTGGACGGTGTGCCCATGCACACGCAGAAGCTGCACTATATAGCCCAGCATCCGGGCGCTAGTAGCGCCAATCTAACATCGGCTACGCAGATCTTCGGCTACATTGGCACGCCGCCCATTTGGCGTCGCTATTCACGTCTGTGCTGGAAGCAGGGAGTCTGCCATCTGTTGGAGGATGTGCTTACCCAGCAGACGGTGCAGACTATCTATCAGCTGGGCCCACACTATATGGGCTCGTTGCAAGCGCCACAGCTGGGCAAACAGGCGGAGCCACTGGCGCCCCTGGTGCCCGAGGATCGTGTGCTGCTCGGCCTGAATGCTAAGGCGGTTTCCAAGCTAACATTGGTTAAGATACGCAAGGTTTACAGTCGGGCGGATAACAAGAGCATTGCCAAACAGCTCAATATGAATTCTCATGAGAATGCCACGCCCATTAAGTGAGTAGCTACTAATGGGTGATCCGAACCATTTCTGTATAAACACTTTTATTTTCTAGAATCCTTCATAACTCAGCGGGTCATTTGGCTGGCGCTGGTCGCTCTCTGGGTGGCGTTGTGGTTGGCTATTTGGGAGTGCGGGTTTTCAGTCCACATCCCGTTTCGGCCATGATTGACACCGTCGGCGGCTGCAATGTGCTGCTTGGGATTATTGCCATGGCCCAGGACGTGGAGTCTCTGTATGCGGGAGTCAAGGCGTTGACGTGTGTAGTACGCAGTAATCGCGCTGCACAGGCCGAAATGGATCGCAAACGTTGCTATCAGACGCTGGGCATGTTCTTCAAGAAAAAGAAACATTTGCTTAACTCGCACATTTTACATCTGACCTTTGGCCTGGTGGGCACGGTGAACAGTGGACATGATATGTCAGCCATACCGAATGTGACAGCATTTCAGGATTTGTTGTGCGACTTGGAAATCTGGCATAATGCACCAAATGGACTTTTGCGTTCGCTGCTGGAGCACTTACTCGAGCTGGTCGTGGAATCGAATGAGAAAAAGCAGAACGTGAAGATTATGCGCGATCTGCAGCTACTGGTGAAACTGTTGCACATTATAGCTCACATTCAGGATCATTCCACGCGTGAGATTCTTTTCAGTCTGCTCGAGACGCTGCTTGGTGGCCAACCACGCCATACGGATTTGTTGCTCTTTGGCCAGTATATAGCCGCCAAGTTGCCACGTCTGCAGGACTTAAATGTAGAGCGTGCTGTGCTACTGCCCAGCATGAAGCAGCCAGCCGAGGATCAGGACGGTGTGGCGCACAACATTTACTTGCGCAATCGCTGTCTCTCGCTGCTGCACGGCTTGCTCTTTACGCCTCGCAACACCGTCAACTACGTCATTTGCGATGACATATCGAAGACGCTCGGCATGGACTGGCTGCTGCTCTTCATGCAGCCGCACGTTCACTTCACCACAGTCATCATAGCCGTGCGCATTCTAGTTGTCGTGTGTGCCAATGAGAGTTTCCTGGTACGCTTTCGTGATGCCACCCACAATGGGGGCTATTTACGCTTCACTGAAATGGTTTCGCAACGCAAAATGCTCGGTTTGGGTGCCCAGCAGCTTAATCAACGTCCCAATAATGGCACCGGCACTGTCATCGTGGCCACGCCCCAAAATACTATACAGCATCTGCCCACGCAGATTGCGGGCGAGGTGCGCCCAGCGGCTTTGAATATTCCTGGTGAGTCGATAATATATGAATCTAATTTCCTAAAATTGAAAGTTAAATTGAAGTTTAAGAATCTATAAGGAAATTAATTAATAATTATTATTCTTCTATTTATTAATTTTTATCGTTTGCTTATTTGCTTACAGGTTTCCAGTTGCTTGAATGGCTCATGCAACACCATTTGGACGTGCCGGAGCTGTATTTCCTTGTGACGGCTTTGATAATGGGGCAGCCTGTTAAAGTGCTGGCCACGGAGCATACGAAATTCGATTTGGATCGAGTGTGGTCCTTCCTCTGGGGCGCACCAGTCTCGGCCAATACGCAACTGCCCAAGCTAAGTGTTTGTCCCGAAGGCGTCTGTGTGCTGCTGGCCATGGTTCGTGCCATTGTGCACGGTGGCGACTGTGCCACCTGGCTGCATAATCACCCGGAAACAATTATTCAGCTGCTATTCAGCCTCTATCAGAATCTCAGTGATTTTACGCCAGTTATGATGGCAGCAGATGTGGTCACCTCTCTGGTTGCGGTGCTCTTTCCGCAGGTTTCACGATCTGGCGACTCGGAGCCAAATAGTGGTACCTCCACGCCCACCGACGGCACGGGCAGCAGCTTTGTGCTGCCTCCGCCGGAAGCGCTACACGCAGCTGTGGCCAATCAACCGAAATTAACAACGCATCCAGTGCATAAGTGCGTCATTGACTTTTTGCGCGTGATCGTGGTGGATTCTTTAGGACTTAACATGCATGGCAAGGCAACACCTGTTATAGATCTAGTTCTAGACGCCGCACCAGAAACATCTGAACTGCCATTGCAGGTGCAATACCAAACTCAGATCATTATCGCACTCATGGATCACCTATTGGCCGCTGATGTACTGGTGGGAGAGCAAGCAGCGCTACCCTTGGTTCCACTTCTCCAAAGTCACACGCAACACATTGCTCCAAATGTGTTCTACCTGACGGCCCGTATTGTGGACAAGTTGTGGCAGGGCTGCCTCACGCGGAATCCCCACGATATCTTTGACTTTGTGATCAAGCTGATTGGTCAGGCCAAGCGGAGATCCTCTTCATTGTCGCTGGAGCAGTTGCATCACTCACTGAATCGGAGTATACTCTTTTTGCTTTCCCGTCCCACCGATGATTCGATAGCCGAACAGATGAGCGTTTTGGAGGCGCTGCACAAAATCATTCAACATCGTCTGCTCATCTTTGGCGCCGGCAATCACGAGCTCGAGTTCATTGGCTGTCTCACCTATTGCCTGATGCAGCTGACGGCTGATATGAAGATTATATTGGAGCCAGCAACAAGCAGAAATACCACCTGGCATGTGAATCCACAAACGGAGACAACGGAGCCCAAAGACGAGGATCTCAATCAGTTGCAGGTAAGTGGAAAGATCAACTTCTCCGGAATAAACATGAATTCATTCAATTGATTGATTTGCCAGGGTCGCAACTTGATTGTAGGCGCCGCCTTTCGTGTTTGGGAGGAGTTATACGTGTGCAAAAAGCCCGCCATTGAGGAAGTCTTTAAGATATCGCTCACCCCACCACCAGCCAACTCTAAAGCACCCGACTTGCAGACAACGCGCGAACAGGTCATGGAGTTGGCCTCTAAACTGTGGTTCAATTATGTAGATGCCGAACGTAAAGCCTCGTATCGTGTGCCCTGGGAGCTGCACAATCAAATACAATCCAAGATACAAAAGGTAACAGGTGGACTGACCCGTTTAGCCAGTCGTACCAAGGTGAAAAAGGATGAGCTCGTGCGCACCAAGTCAAATATGAGCCGCGAGTCAGCGTACGAATGCACGGGCATACATGTGCAGTTGATTAAGGATTTGCTGGAGCTGCGCACCAAGCAATATCAGCAAATGCTGCAGCACACGCAGCGCTACGTCTACCAGGATTGGGTGCAATCCGAAACGGAACTGACACGTGAACGCGGCCTGTGGGGTCCGGCGGGCTGTTGCACGCTTGACAAGTGGATAATGGACACGACCGAAGGACCGCATCGTATGCGCAAAAAGACAATGCGCAATGAGCTCTTCTATCTGCACTATCCATATCGACCTGAGTTGGAGCTAGCAGACAATCGTCAGCTCAAGTACAAGGTGGCCTCAAGTTTGGATAGTAAAATATACTTTCTACATGGCCAGCAACAGCCGCGCATCTTGGCAGAGGCCGAGCAGCATGCGATGCAGCAACAGTCCTCGCTGGAGGCAACGAATCCGCATCGCCTGGAGGCAAGCAGTTCCACATCGACTCCACCGCCCCCTGTATCGCCCAAACTGTTGGCTCACGGTGCACCTTATCAGGAATCACTGGACGGCAATGCCCAGGACGATGATGAAGAGGAAGAGGACACATCCATGACCAGCGAAAATGAAACCTTTTTGCGTTTGCTCGAGGAACAAGAGAAGATCAGTTTCATGTTTCGCTGTGCCCGTGTTCAGGGCCTGGACACCTTCGAGGGTCTGCTGCTGTTCGGCAAGGAACATTGCTACATTGTGGATGGTTTCACGCTTCTGAAGAACAGAGAAATACGCGATATTGACACGCTGCCTCCCGGCGCCTACGAGCCCATCATACCCAACTCGGGCGGCCAAACATCGTCGACCTCGCGCGCTGTTAGCCACAAGCTGAGGCAGTGCTCGAAGTTCGCCTACGAGGAAATACGCGAAGTGCACAAGCGACGCTACCTCCTGCAACCCATTGCGCTTGAAGTCTTTTCTGAAGATGGACGCAACTATTTGTTGAGTTTTCCGCGAAAGGTGCGCAACAAGGTGAATCAACGGTTTCTGGCCCTGGCCACCGCACTCAATGATAATGCCCAACAATCGGTGGCTGGACAGAAGCGCACGGCCAGCGTGGAGCAAACTTCGGGTCTGTTCAGCGGTTTGATTGGTGAAACGTCAGTGACTCAGCGCTGGGTTCGTGGCGAGATCTCAAACTTCCAGTACCTGATGCATTTGAACACACTCGCTGGTCGCAGCTACAACGATCTCATGCAGTATCCGGTGTTTCCCTGGATTTTGGCCGATTATGATTCCGAAGAGTTGGACTTTACGAATCCGAAGACATTCCGCGACTTCTCACGCCCCATGGGCGCCCAATCGGACGAGCGCTTGGAGCAGTTCCAGAAGCGTTTCAAGGAATGGGACGATCCGCATGGCGAAACTCCGCCCTATCACTATGGTACACATTACAGCTCGGCCATGATTGTGTGCTCCTATCTGGTGCGATTGGAGCCGTTCTCACAGCCATTCCTCAAATTACAAGGCGGACATTTTGACTTGGCAGACCGTATGTTCCATAGCATTAAGGAGGCCTGGCTATCGGCATCCAAGCTAAATATGGCTGATGTCAAGGAACTAATACCCGAGTTCTTCTACTTGCCCGAGTTTCTGAGCAATTTTAACAACTTTGATCTGGGCACCAAGCAGAATGGTGAAACCTTAAATCATGTCATATTACCACCCTGGGCCAAACAGGATCCCAGGGAGTTCATTCGGCTGCATCGAAGCGCTTTGGAATGCGATCATGTTAGTCAGCATCTGCATTTGGTAAGTTAACTGTGCGTTACAGACTAACGTTGAAATTATGAGAATTGCATAGAAGAACTAAATAGTTGGTAGCAGAAACTCTTAAGTTCCAGCAATATTTCGTATATTTTCATACATTTTGATTTTGTAAATTTCTCTTTTTAGTGGATAGACTTGATCTTTGGATGTAAGCAGCAAGGACCGCCCGCTGTGGATGCAGTCAATGTGTTCCATCATCTCTTCTACGAAGGCAATGTCGATATTTACAAGTAAGCTAAAGCCTTAAGATATACAAAAGAAAGCATGCTAATGGCTATTAACTCTTTTCTAGCATTGATGATCCACTTAAAAAGAATGCCACTATTGGTTTCATAAACAATTTTGGCCAAATACCGAAGCAGCTATTCAAAAAGGCGCATCCAGCCAAGAAAATGGCCAATGCGCGACATTCGGCGCTGATTGATCCCACGGCTTTGATACAGGGCAACACGACAGTGCTGCAAACGGATCGTCTGTTCTTCCACAATCTTGACAACTTAAAGCCTAGTCTACAGCCCATTAAGGAGCTGAAGGGGCCTGTGGGACAAATTTTGCAGCCCGATAAAACGGTCTTTGCTGTTGAGCAGAATAAGGTGATGATGCCGCCATCGTATACCAAATACATTGCCTGGGGCTTTGCTGATCATTCGCTGCGAGTGGGCCTTTACGACACGGATCGCGCCTCTTTTGTCTCCGAGGCCGCGGCCCAGAACTCGGGCGAGATACTGACTTGCGCCTGTCCTAATGCCAAAATGATTGTGACAGCCGGCACCAGCTCCGTGGTGACCATCTGGAAATTTGATGCTAATCGCAAAAGTCTCAGCGTACGCCATTCACTGCATGGGCACACGGATGCGGTGACCTGTTTGGCTGCCAGTGCTGCCTACAATGTCATTGTCTCTGGATCACGAGATGGAACTGCCATTGTTTGGGATATGTCACGCTTTACCTTCGTGCGTCAACTGCGCGGACATGCGGGCGTTGTGTCCGCCGTTGCCATCAACGAGCTAAGTGGTGAAATCGCCACCTGCTCGGCCACCTGGCTGCATGTGTGGTCCATCAATGGCGATGCTCTGGCCATGGTGAATACGTGTGTGGGTAGCGCCGATCGCATGCAACAAATTCTGTGTGTTGCCTTCTCTCAAATACGTGAATGGGATCAGCAAAATGTGGTCATGACGGGCTCCACAGATGGCGTTGTTAGGGTGAGTGAGCCATACGTAAGCCATTCCAACCGCTTTACTCATTTATCTCATTCTAAGCAGATGTGGTCGCTGGAGCACACTCAAGTACCCATTGATCGCAAGCTGAAGAGAGGCGTGGAAGTTACCTCGCAAGATAAGCCCGATGCAGGCTCCGTTGATGAATCTCAGAATAAGCCAGATAAAATGAATATTTTCAAGCAAATAAAGAGCCTTTCACAACCTGAGCCAGAACATGGTTAGTTAACGCATTTATTCGATTAAAATCTTAACTAAAACCAATTATATATTTACAGAGATTGTAAAGTCCGCCTCGGAAAGCAGCATTTCTGAAGCCTCGCAACACAGCAATGAGTCTAGCCAATCTGTTAAAGTGGAAACCACCGCAGAACGTAGAAAAAGCTCCATTAGCGGTGCTAAATCGCTGCATGAAATGAAATCGGCCACGGTAGAGGGTCCCAGCAGTAGTTCAGAGCATAAAACGAATGAAGGTGAGATAAATAAAAAATCATTTCCGATAGCATTTTCATATATTTCCTGTATGCTCTTTACAGAGGAGCACAGCATTCGTCCTAGCAAATCGGACACCAGCTTAACAGACGGCTTTGTTCTGCTGGACAATGACAGACATCGTGGCGAGCAGGCGCTTAGAAAAGGTGCTGAAAATGCAAAGACTAAAACACAACCACATCAACAAATCATTTATATTCCTTTCTATCCAAACGCTTGGCATTAATACTAACATATTGTATCATATTTTCCCAGGCTTTAAATGGCAGCGTCAATTAATGTTCAGATCAAAGCTAACCATGCATACGGCCTATGATCGCAAAGATAATGCCGAACCGGCTAGTATAACAGCTCTGACGGTATCCAAAGATCATAAGATCTTATATGTGGGTAAGTACAGGCAGAAATGAACAGACAGAACATATACTAAAAATTAAAATAAATTGCACAGGCGATGCACGTGGTCGTATTTTCTCATGGAGCGTTACTGAACAGCCAGGTCGTGGTGTCGCCGATCATTGGCTCAAGGATGAGGGCGCCGAGCAGTGTGTCAAGTGTCATGTGAAGTAAGTTTGCATTCTAAATATTCTGTTCACATTGAAAATAGAGAATTATATGCACGTTTTGAAATTGTACAATAGAGATAGAGATATGATAAGGAACATTTAAGTAGCAACTGTATGTCAGGCACAAATGAAACAGGTATAAAGAGCTTATTGAGTGACATCGCCATCTGTAAAGATCTGCTTATAGAGATTATCTATCCAACGATATTTGAATAACAAATTGCATAACCCCTGCAGGACAGAACAAAGTCGTATATTCTCCTTTAGAAAACTTGTGCTTATATTAATCCTAATAATTATACTAATTTCATTTCAGATTTACACTATATGAACGAAAGCATCATTGCCGTAATTGTGGTCAGGTCTTCTGCAACAAGTGCAGTCGCTTCGAATCGGAAATATCGCGTTTGCGCATTCTGAAGCCAGTTAGAGTTTGCCAGGCCTGCTATAGCCAGTTGCGCTCGAATTCCCTGGATAATTAAGAAGGGCCTATATTACCTATGATTTAGTAACGAATTTCAATAACTAAGTTTACTTATGGCAGAAAAAACCTATTGTAACTGTAAAAGACGTTAGGGGCATTCATTTAAATACGACTAATTTATTTATATATAATTGTATATTTATTTATAATATTTTTAACCAAAAACAAAAAGTGAGTTGCGCTAAAAAAAAACAACCAAAGGCTGTTATATGATTTTAAATATTTTTTTCTAGTAAAAAACGAAAGTTGTTGCAATATTATTTTATACCTAATTTTAACTATTTATTATACACCGAATAAAACAATAATAAATATTGCTTATACGCCACAATCATTGACAATTTGTAGTGAAGTATTAACTAAATTGTGTAATTATATAAATTATATTAACACTTAAATATATATATAAACAATTTATGTGTGTAGCATCAACATTTTTGCGCATGTATTAAAGCTGCTTAGCGATGCGACCAGCGCACAATAAAATTTGTTAATTGAAATAAATAAATATAATACACAATAAAGATATATATATATATATATATATATATATATATATATATATATATATATATATATATATATATATATATATATATATATATATATATATATATATATATATATATATATAATTAGCTTACCAAATAACGCAAACAAGCACCGCCAGTTATATCAATTACAAAAAACAACTGAACTTTAATGAATTTTCTAGTAAATATTATAATCAAGCTACATTTGGAGGCAGATTTTTACGGAGCAGACAGAAAATGAAAGAAAACACCTAATTACCACACACAACACACGAACCTCACACTAAATATTTATACACATATACAACAACAAAAGGAGGAGAAACTACTTAAGCCGAGTATTAAAATAAAAAAGACATTTTACTTCCAAATGAATAAAAACAATTTAACTAACAAGCAATGAATAAAAATGATGATGTATTAATTGAGTCCATAGAGACAAAAGCAATATTATAAATTGCTTATAAATTAAACAGAGAGATAACTAAAAAATTAATAATTAAAGCTAAAATTAAACAAGAAATTTGGCACACTCTTAATGTGTGCTGTCATAGAGTCTCTAAACTTTCATTTTATTTCTCTTATGCTTTGTTCTCTTACTAATTCTCATTATCTGCAGCCTCTTACTTTGACTCTCTTAAACTAAAGACGACTTTGTATATATAAAAGACAAATAACGAAGCAAACAATAAATGGTATTTAGAACAAGTAATAATAATAATTAGATAAATAAAATGGTAGTAGTGGTAATTGAAGACAAAAAAATTAAAAGATATTCGGTATTTTGTAGAGCATCTACATGTTGCATTGATAATAATTTACAAATATTATATACATGTGACGGCTATATACAAAAATTTGTGTTGTTCTAGCAACACATACATACATACATAACAAATTTCAATTTAAATAAAGCAAACACTCCCATTGAGCAGATTTGTTACGGCTCCCGAGCCCAAGGAAACAATTACATACATTTTCAAAAAGACTTAAAAGCAAGGCAGTAAGGCAAAATAAGCACATTCTACAACTAAATAAAAGCAAAAACACATTTCAAAAACTATCCAAAGACTAAGCCAGAAATTCTTACATTTCAAAATAAAGAACATAATTATACGATGGAGAAACCTTAGCCAATTAAGTCCAACACAAGAGAACACCATAGCAAAACAACACGAGTAAAAACAAACCCAAATAACTATTAAATATTATATTAAAATATATATATAAACATATATATATTACTTGTTAGTTCGTGTCATAAGAATATATGCGAAAAAGCAAAAATGCAATTTAATAAAATGGATAATGTTAAAAGAAACTGTATTTCATTCATTGGGGCATAGAAAATTCAAGAATGAATTCTTTATTATGCTAACAGAAGCTTCTGTTTGATACACTCTTAAACACTGTCTTGCTTGCTAATAGCACTTAAGAGAGCAGACAATCATTGACTGTTGAGCAAAGCTGTCGTACATACTAAATACAACACAAAGTTCACAACCATTGCAGTTCTCCCTCTTGTAACGCTACTTGCATGTACGCTCTAACACACACTTAACACACGACAAACACGAGACCAAATGCATCACACATCGTTACCGTATTATATTCCCCCTTTTCTGGCTTGAGAGGAATAAGGCCTGCACACCAAATTATATATGGAATGTATGTTATACATAAACCATAACACATAATTAACTAATTAATCAAATAGTTAATATTTTAAGCGCACTCTCGATTTAACAATCGCTCACTGCTCGCGCCTAATGTCAAAACAGCCCACAACTGTTTTCATTCCGTACACACAGCTCTCCTTCCCCTCAAACTCAACCATATGAATACTCAACATAACCAACGGGATCCAAAGCACACACTGAGCAAAAAGGCAATACTAACACTAATTCGTGAACCACAATTTATGGATTAAACATGAAATAAAATAAATGTCGCTATATATATTGTGGAACAAATGAAATTTACTATATGAAAAATGAGCACAAGCAACCAAAGTAGCATACGAGCATCGTATAGTAAAGCCAGTTGTTCGTCAGAGCTCCTTTGGATAGCGGGAGAAGCCAGAAGAGAAACATGCATAAGAACAACCAGGACGCAGTCTGATCCCCATTTAGCGCCCCCCCCTTCTGCCCAGTAAAGCAACTACATTTTTCGTTCTTTTCACCCAAGAGCCATATATATTAGTTGTACGTGTAGGTGTGCTTACGCTTGTGTCCATAGAAAAATGATGTTTAAATAAAGTTGCCATTCGATGAGGAGAGATGTACATGAACCGAATTTACGAAATCACGCGCCGCTTTGCCAGAGATGGAGCGCCCTGCTCTCATTGCTGACGTCCATTGTGTGTATGCCAAGATGACCTATTGAGTGACCTGTCGCGCATGCAAAAGCCACCAGGACAGCAATTGCCACCAGGACAACCTGATGGTGGAGCTTGTGCCGATCCACCCATTGGGCAACAATTGCCATTCGGACACCTAAAACTTTGTCTGGAACCAAACTGGTAGCTGTTATTTGACGAATATCCATCCATAGTTGCTTTGTGCTGAGGGATCATATTTAAAATACAACTTTTGGTTGCATAATCGTTGCATCATATATGTTATTTTAAAATTACCTGCACAGAGTTTATTTCACAGCCGGCAAAAATAGGTGCGTTACGTTTCAGAAAAAAACAATAACAAAAAAAAATACTTTTCTGTACTGGAACACTGCTGATTTGTTTGAGGTATACGAAAAGAATGAGCTATTTGGCTACACATCGTTTAGGGGTTAGTCCGAGCAGCGATGACAGCAATTCGTTCGCCTGCTATGTTTCGAACAAAGTTCGAATTATCAACATTTCGAACTGTGTGCAGAGCGCATGCGCTGCAACTGACAAAGTGGTGAGTTTTCTGCTCTAAGAGGCGTGGCTAAATGCTTACACGCACACAATGAAAACTGTGGTGGGTCGGCGAGCGGAGAGAGGTCTAAGAGTTTTTGGGGCATAGAAAAAATGCGACTTCTTGATGCCGCAAATTTGGCATGTGAGTGTGCATATCTATATGTGTATGTGTATGTATGTGTGTGTACGTGTGTGTTTGATGGGAGGAGGCGCCGAGCAGCAGGTTGTAGGGTATGAGTTAACGCTGGCGTTTCGTCAAATGACTTTGCATTCTGACTGGTTAATATAACCGCAGGATTGTATCAAAGCGACGGGCTGGACTCAGCTTGCATATATGTGTGTGTGTGTGTGTGAGGAACGGTTGGATTAGTGTTTAACAGTATATGCGACTATATAGCCGGCGGCTACTAAATGGGCTGTGTAATAGCTGCCGCGCTGCATCCCGCTCGCTATTGCCAAAATACCGATTTACAAGACTCCACCCACAAAACGGTAAACATACATATATAGAAGACGTTGACCGCTAAGCCGAATCCTGCCTACACCAATTTATTCGCTATATAAGAAATGCTAAATATATATATAAGAGTAGATGTATATATACACATATATATATATATATATATATATATATATATATATATATATATATATATATATATATATATATATATATAAACGTGTGTGTGTATGTGTGCAACCAATACACAATGTCACAAAAGTCATTTCAATTTAGATGCGAGTCAGTAAATCAACCCCTATCAACATACTAACAACAACCAGCCAGTGCCAGCTCAGAAAACGCCATTGCGAATTTCTCACAACGCACACACATTTACACACTCGAAAAATCACCTACCCACACACACACAAACGCATGCACAGCAGCACACATATAGCCAAATACGTACATACACACATACATCATGCAAATGACATATTCTTGACTATCCCCAACTGACATACGCTACACAGAATTCTTGGAGCACTTAAAATCTATTCGATTTAGGTGGAATATAAGAGAATAGTATTATAATAGCATTGTTTGGTTTGCTTCTTTTATGTGTGGATTTTTAAGAAAATGTATTTGAATATAATTTAATTTTTAATTTAAGAATTAAATACTTTTTAAATAATGAAAAAGAAAATAGTTTATACAAAAAGGGTTTGTTTAAGATTTGAATATCTAAAGTTAAATGTAACAATAGAAAAAGAATTGCCAAAGATTTAAATGAAAATGGGAAGCAAAATATTTAAAAAATTAAAATAAAAAAATACCATAAAAACAAATAAATAAAAATTGAATAAACGTTCGTACATTTTGTAAAAATAATTAAGTTTAATACACAAATTTAATTTTATTCAGTATACAAATTAAGCTAAAACTAAACTTTATAAAAAATCCGATAATATTAATCAAAATAAATAATATTAAAATCATATTCATTCGCTTTGACTCTCTTTACATAAACTGCAATCTTAAAATTCTCAAATGGTTATATCTTACCAAAAAGAAGGTGAATCAGTAGTTAAAAGCCAAGTCTGTTTGTTGAATAAGGACTCTCTTGAAACAGCTTTAGGCAGAAAACCTGCTCAAGTTTTGGGTTATTGATTAACAAATAGTTGACTTGCAAATCCTATAAAATTTTAAAACTAGAAGGAATTATTAGAATATTTATTTATTTCAAACTAGTTATATTTAGATTATTATTGTCAATATTTTTAATTTTTCATTTTATTATTTGTAATGCTATTGTAAGACATTAAACTTTAGATAGCAAATTCTAGTTAACTTAATAATGTGGAATATTAAGAAATATTAGTAAATAAATAATAATGAATAATATAAAATTGTAAATATAAATAATATAATACAATATTTCCTCAAAATTACTAATATTCTCTGTTTTTGAGAATCCTTTTCACACTTCAACCATTTCGATATGCCCCAAATTGTAGCGCCATCACAGCTGAGATCCTGACTTTAGAACTAATAATCCGACAGCCTACAAGCGCAGGACGAACCAAAAAAATAAGAAGAAAAGAAAAAAGTAGCAGAAGGAGAAGAGAAGAAGCCACCGAGGCATCCGCCCGAAGAGCAGCAGCAGTCACGATTGCGACCTCTGCTGGCAAAGATATTTGCTGAGGCACAGATACACAGTCGAAGAGGGTAAGCGCAAGCAGGACAGACATATATAAAGATAAAGAGAGTGAGAGAGAGCAAGACAACAGATGCCATTACCAATACAGTGGCAGAGCGACGTCAACGTCAGCGCCAGCGACGACGACGACGACGATGTCGCCTCGTTCCGTCGCTAGCTTTTCATCATTCTTGACATTTTGTGGTGAATTGTCGAAAGCCACAGGATATGTCGCAGTGTGCGTGTGCGTGTATATGTGTGAGTGTACTACAAAAAAAAGTAGGAAAATGGTGGACGGCAGGAAGTCTCCTCATTTGCTGTAATCGCATCAGGCGGCAGGCGCAGAAAAAAGGGCGTTTTCCGGTTGGCTGCCCGCCTCTCCAGCCCTGCCCGTGTCCCTGGCCGAACCCATGTCCTTTGCCGTTGCATACCCTTTGTGGCGCCCACTCTCGCAGGGGATGAAATATAACATTTTGTAGCTTTTCGTAAATTTTCGACTTTTTCGTCGACGTTTTGGTTTTTCGCAACGCGCTGCGCTTTCCACATTTTCATTTTCATTTTCATTTTGCCTTTTCCTCATTCGGTTTCGGGTTTTTCCGTGCTGTGCGCTGTCCTGTGCTGTGCTGTGCTGTGGCTTTGCTGTAGCATCGAACCGAGGGTGGGTGGTTGGGGTGGGTTTTTCTTCTTTTTTTTGGCTGCCTTTGGCTTTGCTCTGCATCCTGTCAAATTGACTGCAAAAAAGGACCTCTCCTTTGGCAGCTTCACTTTCGTAATTGGCGGTCTGCTCTGCTCTGTTCTGCTCAGCTCTGCTCTGCTTTTGGCTCCGGCTACGGCTACGGCACCGGTTCAGCTTCAGCTACTGCTGGCTACGCCATTCACAGTTGGTCCGTCAGCCAAAACGATCCGCATCCGCTCCGCAGCAGCTGCGTCGTCGTCGTCGTTGCTGTTGTCGTCGTCGTCGCCGTCGTCGTCCTTTGCGTCGGCAAACGCATTCAACATTTTTACGCGTGCGTTAGTCAAAAGTTGATTTGTGATTTCTCCAAGTGCTAATTGTGCTCGAACTAAAAATTAACATAATCCCGATTAAATATTTCGTGTGATCAGCGGAGTCATCATAAACTTAAGCACGCTGGATACTTTAGGGTTTAAATATTTCCATCAGCGGAAAATGGGCACAGGTAAACTTCGTAAGCTCAATGTAACACCGTCGGAATTTTCCGTAAAACAAACCATTAAAGCCGTCGCTAAGTTGGAGCAAACTAAATTATAAATTCTACGATAAATAAAATATTTTAAGAACATTTGTTCAATATAAAAATATATTTAAATTAATAAAAGTTCAAAGAATAATTGAAATTAATAAATAAACAAATTTAAAACATGCTTCTTGTTTTAAACGACAAAATTGAAGTAAACTATAAATATAAATACAAAATTTTTTATTAACTTGCTTAATATTGTGTCGTTTCAATTCTTGTCGAATGAATTTTAAATTACACTTTAAAGAATATTTTTTTTTTGTAGTGTTTATATTCAATAATTGAAATTTTATCTAATTAAATATTATAAAAAAATATTTAATGTTTGTTTTACAATTTATTGTTGATTTTTATTAATTGCTTTTAAAAATTATATTTCATATTTATGGGAAAAACTATAGTTTAATAAAGTAAACAAATATAATAATATATAATAAACTTAATAAATATAAAGATTTTTTTATAAACAGTAAATATGATTATATTAAATCATTAATAGAAAAAATATGCGTGGAAATATTAAAATAACTTTAAACATTTTATAAGCATTTAAAAACCTATATATTTCAATAATAATTTGATGATTTTTTTTATATATTTTTATTATATATTTTATATATTTTGTATATATTTTTTATCGATATTTACATGAATATTCTTAGCTTAAATAATGTTATTATAATTGTGTTTATAATTATTGTGCATACACATATTTATTAGTATTAATATTATAGCTTTTATAAATTACTTAAATATTTATAGTAAATATATATACATATAAAATATATAATATTCATATATATTTATTTATTTTCATTAAATGTTCTATTTTAAGTTTTTATTATTATTTTATTATTGTTCAAATTAAATTTTCATTTATATCTCTCAATCATTTTACTTAAAAACCCCCTCTTTGGCTCAGCTTAATTGTACAAAATCTGTGCCTTCCCTTCTGATCCAACTATATACTTAACACCCTTTCAATTACTTGAATTTAGATATGCGTAATTCGCATTTCCCACGCCCAAGCCGAGCAAATCCCACGTTCGCCCACACCAACTGAACTGAGTGGGGCAACCTTTTTAGCCTATGAAAACAGTGCAGAGATTTCCATACCGGTCAAAAAGCATATTGTAGAACAGTTCACACTAAGCTATAACCCACTCGCACGCATTATGCGAAAGTTGACGCAACTTGCTAAGCTAACAAAAAAGTGAAATGGAAAGAATAGAGAAGCAAATGCCATGGCATAAATAAACAAAAATATTTAAAATCAACAATAAAAATTTTTAAAAAATAAAACAGACAACTGAAAAGCAACAACTATATAGATTGTTGAGTGCGCAACCCCAAGGGGTCAGGGTCTGGGGTGAAGGGCGAGGCTAGGGTGCCGGGCACGCACAAGCACTCGAGAGGTGTTAACACGCTGCGGACAATTGGCGATGCGCAGGGTGTGAAAATTGGCAACACGCGTCGCAACCAGAGGCAACCCAACCGACAGTTGACAATATGTCAAATGTCACAAAGGACAAAGGACCCCGCCGAAAAAGGACAACAACAAACGCAAACGGGCGCGCTTTATTTTGACAAGTGTCCGAGTGTTCAACTTAATTTGTGAAGCGTGTGTGCCGCCCGGCAAAGGGCTAACACCGTATAACTTGCATTATGTGCTAGCTTTGTGCAATTTTCACTTGCTAATCCGCGACACACTCACACACACACATGTGGCAGGCAAATATACGGCAACAGTGCCGCAAAGTATGCAACAACTTTTGTGCGTGCCACAGCGTGTTTACCTAACGTAGGCTTTGACGCCGAGCTTAGCTCTTAAATATAAGTTAAATATGCGGATACATTGCGACACGAAACACTCAAACACAGTCTCACTTGAGTTGGGGGCTTAGAGAAATGTATTTAGCCAATTTAGCAGAAGCCGAAAATAGTTGAAGTTGGTTATGGTTAAAATATCTCTAAATACAGAATTTATTAATTGCTTCTTTTCTTGGGTTGGTTACAGTCTCATTGGGCCATAACTTTTTAATGTATATTACATTTTATAATAAATTCTCAACAATTTTTCTATTTATTTACAATAAGTTTTAACTAATTAATTGGCCCAATTTCATAATTTATTATCTATATTTTAATCTTTTTACTATAATCTTTTACTATATAGCAAGCCACATAGTAAAATGCATCGATAAATATATTCCAAGATTTTATTATTTAAATTTTTTTTAATTTTAATTCTATTATAAATTAATTTAAATTTAATTTCTTTCATTCATCAAAATTTAGAAACTATTTTTATTATTCATTATTATATTATTATTTTTATAATTTTCCATATGTATTGATTTCTTTTTATAGTTATTAATTTTGAAATAAAATAGTAAAAGAAAATAATTCCAAAAATATATTTGTTTTATTTTTTTCTAGCTTTGTATTTTTTTTAAATTTTATTCTAGCTCAGAAGAACAGATTGCATTCAAATCATACAAATCAATAAGTGCTAGAATTCCAGCAGCATAATCTAAATAGTTTGATCTAGCAGATATATTACCAGTTAAGTAGGCTCGAGTTCGAATCTCAGGCAAGAGTATGAAATTTGCCAAAATTGAAATTATTCTTCAAAAATTATATAAGATTGAGGCACGAAAATTATATAATGGACATAAATAATACTAATTAAAAAAATAATAATAATAATTTAAAACAAATAGTAATATTTAAAAATGGTAAAATATTATTTCAACAATGAAAGCCTGGCTATAAGAAAGAAAAATCTTTGAAACATCTTAATAAAACAAATATGAAATAAGATAAATATTATATATTTATAATCAATTTTACCTTTATATATACATTTATTTATATTTTGTATCTATATTCACAGCTGGCGATCGCCTGCTGGACATACCTTGCAAGGTGTGCGGCGATCGCAGTTCGGGCAAACATTATGGCATCTACAGTTGCGATGGTAAGTCTAACAACACTTTACGTCTCTCTCTCATTAATAGATTTTGTATGTTGTAGGCTGTTCCGGCTTTTTCAAGCGCAGCATTCATCGCAATCGGATTTACACCTGCAAGGCGACAGGTGATCTCAAGGGTCGCTGTCCTGTGGACAAAACACATCGCAATCAGTGTCGCGCCTGCCGCCTGGCCAAATGCTTTCAATCAGCCATGAATAAAGACGGTAAGTGAACAGAGCTTTGGGCGCTAGCCGCAAGTCTTTGTTTTGCTTGCCAAATTCATTTAATTATGCAACAAATTAGCCGGGTTTGCTACCCCGGCATAAATTACATTAAACTCAAAAACCAAAAATGCCGCAAGGCCTCCGCCTGCCGCACCCATTTCTAGCTGGAGTCTTCACAGACTTACATGGGCCTGCTCCAAGTGCCTGTGCTCCTCTTGTTGTAGTTGTCATTAAGCTGATTATAAATTATGCGCAGCTCTCACTCTCCCCATCAGGCAGAAGGCAGGCAGCTACTCAAATGGCGGCACTTGATTTCTGAACGACATTCTTTGTGTGTAGTGCATAAATTATGGAACGTGACTTTCATTTGCCAGCCAGTCAAGAGCGAAGTGGCGTTGGCAGGGTACAATATAGAGAAAGTGTTTTCAATCAGACACAAATTGAAAAGTTTTGTTAATAGATACTGGAAATAGGAACTATTTGAGCGAGAGCGCAGGTAGATCGCAAGATTCTTTGTTAGATTGGGCATATTTTCAACAGCTAGTTAAGGTATATAAATGTAGCTTCTACGAAGTTAGTTTCAATTCCAATCTTTTCAGTTATACATAAATATTGATATATTGAATAAACTCCTTAGCAGCTACTCAAATATCGTATATCATATATTTTCTCTTATTTGTATATTATTATTTTTTTTTTATTTTTTAAATAATTAAATTTTATCTTTTTGCTTTCTCGCTTTGCTATTGAATCATCTACAATGTGTTGTATTTCTTTTTGATTCCATAATATGTAAAGAGAAATTTTTAATAAGTTTTCTTTTAAGTGAAACTAAAATTTGTTCTTGTATTATTTTGAGGGCAAATTTAATAAAAAAAAATGTTGATAAATTCAAGAAAGGATGAAGGATATTTCTCTTTAATTGATTTTCAGCAATTCAAAAAATTTATTTATTAATGTGAAACTTGCGTTTTGGAGGATTAACTTAAATAGAGCATTAATTTCGATATATTTCAGTAGCTACTTAAGTTATCGATAACATCGAACTGTTAAGGTATTCAATAAATTTGCCATTAATCATAAATCATCCTAACCTACTGAATTTAATTGCTAAATTGTACTCAAATCATATTCTTTATAACAAATTAAGCATAAGCTGAGTAAACTAGCTCTGACAAATATATTTAAGAGCTGGTTTCAAATATTTTACACCTTATTATATATATATAGAAATATTTATTCCTGGGGCTGGCGATATAAATATATATAAGACTATTTCGAATAGATGAAACTATAAAATAATTATTAAATGTATTAATGTTGGAAGAGTAGTTCTGAGCTGCTTATTATTGTGTAGGCATTTATATCTTCTCTTACTTTGACCTTAGCAAAGCATTTTAATATTTAAAAATGTATATATTAAAAATGTTCAGTTTTATAAACCCGAAATGAAGGTATTCTGAAGGTAGTTAATAACTCTTTTAAATTAAAAACATAAGAGTTCTATAAAGAATAGGCCAAAACCAATGCTAATCCATGCCTACACAAATCTCTCAACTCTCTCTACCACCACTAGCTTATCCTTTTCTATACAATCCTCAATAATTTCTCCTCCTTTCTGCCTTTCTTATACCACAACTGTCTGACAATAGATAAATGTAAATAAGTTTCACTTGAGTCCCTAAATGATTTGCATATTACTAACTTGTTCAACTTCATTTTGGCCATTTGCGATTGACCAAGCTTTACAGACCGCTTTCGCACCCATTTATCAAGTACAGAAACAAATTGAATACAGCCCAAGCTGAAACGAACAACAACTCAATGCAACAATGCTAGCTTTAAAGCTCTTAAGCCAACATTAAATGTAGCATAAAAACACATGACAACGTCGGCAATGAAAGCAATATACAAACATCTATGGCTATATCTATGGTTATATGGCAACGGCTCTATGGCTACAATTTACCATTTAGCAACAATCATTGATGGGTTCACTGCACAGGACAACAACAACAGCGGCATCAGCAGTAGCAGCGGCAGCAACAGCAGCCGAGGGGGACGAACAGCGTGAGAATTGTTGCAGATTTTCTCACACGCAATTCGCCTTTGGGTGGGAGTGTCGATTGACAATGTGCACTTAATAGCGGATTACATGCATTATCCCATCGCTGAAAATGCGACTAAAATGTATTGACAATCAAATGATGATACCAAACTCAGACGTCAGACGTCACTCGTCGAACGCCAGACCCACAGACCTTCGACCTTAGACGACGTTAAATGCGAAATTTCTGGGCACACAAACAGAAGATTTGTTCGTATTGAAGCGAGTAGCAAAGTTAGTTTACGGCTTGGGTTAGCAGTTAGCTGGGTAGTGGTTAAGACACGCCCTTTAGCTTACGCCCACTGAACTTGCCTGGCCAAAATAACGCTCGCTAGGTGACAACAATAGCACAACGGGCAAAAGCACAACAAACCAAAAAAATAAAAGCAAAAATAGACAAAAAGTTCGAAAAGCCAAAGATTAGATACCCTTACACTAGAAACTATATGAACAAAACATTTAATATAAATGTTTTTAAAAGCTCCTATTAAACGTTGTTGGGGCATATATTTGTAGTATCATTATTGTATATATATTTAAATATATTATAAAATATTATAATATATATTAATTATATTTATATAGGAATATATTTTTAAGCTTATAATTTTTAATAAAAAAACCTTACAAATATTTAGGACCTGAAACACCTTTTGACCTATAAATCTTGTTTTTTGAAGAAATAAGGGAGATATTCATATACATACTTTAAATATCTAAAGAATTATTAATATTGATTATTGATTTCTTTAATAAGTTTTATATTTCCACACGTATCTTTTCTATTTGTATAAAAATTGTATGAAAAACAATTATAAAAATTTTTATTTTAACAGTGACTATCTATTCTTAAAACTTGTATAAGTCTATCAACAGTGAAAAAAATTTGCATATACTTTGCTTTTAGCCCTCAAATTGAGTTTAATCAGATAAAAAACAATTCTTGCCTTTTTCGTAATCTGAAATCTCATTTCATTTGTAAATAGCAACAAAGAGAAAACTGAACAATTTAAACTTACAAACAAAGCTAAATATAACTTGAAACTTACATAGGTCTGCCAAGACATATTTTAACAAGCTATATAAAATATTGTTTATTTTATAGTCTCAACGTTTACTTAATTTGTAGACGAAGAAGCCAAGAATAGTCGGATTGATAGACATAACTAAGGTTTGTCATAAGCCTTCTGCTGTCTGTTACACATACTTACACAAATATAAATAAATATTAATAATAAATATTAGAGATATAGAAAAAAAAAACAAATACTAAAAAACTTTCTTTGACTATATTTTTAAAAAGATCGAAATCATATATAAACAACTGCCACGACTTGTCACATACCGTCTGACAAAGTCTATTAAACGCTTTTCAGTTAGAGCATCCCAATTTTATATACCCGAACATGTGTTTGGACTTTTTCCTTGTGCATTTTCTTAGTTTGCCGCTGGAAAGCCTCATGTTAGCTGCCTTTTTGGGGTTTTTCTTGGCTGGTTGCCGTACATAAACAATAAACACACACAGCCATACACACTCATACACCCACACACACACCCACCCATAGTCACACACTGACAGTAACAGCGTAGCCCTTCGCATAGACAAAGTGCTTTTGTTGTTTAGAGCAAAAAGCAAAAAAGCCACAAAAATCGTTCAAGGCACGTTTGTGTTACAACATAAGAGTAGTTCTCTCTATATATACAATACCCATGCCTCTGTCCCTCTTTTTTGAGCTTGTTCTTCTTCTTCTGTTCTATGGAATTTATGGGGCTGGCCATGTGGTTAGCCATTTTCAGTTGGTTTCCATTTTGTTTGTGTTCTGTGCGATGTTGTTTTAGTCTGATTTCTCGATGTTGTCCATAAAGTTAATTAGAAAAGCTGCCAGTGTTGCAAAATAGTGTTGCACAGCGGTAGATAAAAAACGTTTTAATAATACAAATCTCTCTCTCCCTCTGAGGCAAATAAGTTATGATGGGAAAATATGACAAACAGCGCACATTTTCATTTTACTTTATCTGCATTTCCCTCTCTTGCTCCATCTCTATCACTGCGTCTGTCTTATAAATGTTGGCCGCTTTGTATGCTAATATTCGAAGGAAAAAAGGCGACACGGCGAGAGCTTCCCTTAACAAATTATGTTGCCACTTGTCACATTTAATGGTATTTGCATTTGTATACCAACAAATGGGTGTCAGGCATCATCATCACGCATAGTGATGATGCTTGCGCTCGCTTTCCCTCTTGCTCTCTCTCTCTCTCTCTCTCTCTCTCTCTCTCTTGCTCTCGCATCTCATCTTCTTAGATTCTTATTTCTTTACAAATATTTACGCGGCATTTTAAGCGGATTTTTCATTTTGAGTGATTTGTGTCGCTTTTCCAAATCCCATTCGCATCAAGCAAAAAAAACGCTAGCAATAAAATGTCCTTTTGCGGGTCGTCCACTTTACTGAGTGGGTGTGTGGCAGGTTGAGGGTGCCTAGGGGGGCGTGTGCGTGTGCATATTTAGGTCTTCATATTTGCTGGCTGCGTGATGAGCCGAAAAGTGAGCTCTAATGGCTCGGCCATTTGATAAAAATGAGAAATAGTATATATATAAATAGGATATATTTTATGTAAAGGCATTTACATTTACCTTTTAAATGTATACATCTTTCATGTTTGTAGATTAAGTATGACAAAATAGTTACCATTTGCAGATTAATTATTCGCTATTAAAATTAATTTTATTTTTATTTTAATTTTATTCTTAGTACTCGAATTGAAATTATTCAGACTATTTTACAGTTAGTTTACAGCTGACTCAGCGATGCTCCAACTTCTTTAACCCGAAGTACTAATCGGACTTCCCTCGTATTTACAACCAACTAAATTGCACACTAAGGAAATTTTACTTAGTCAATTTTCTGCAATAAGCCACACACTCCAGTTCCTTAAGTTTCTATTATGTCAGCTCGATATATTCTGACTTATAAGTATAAAGCCGATTTTTCAAGTACTTTCGAAAGGAAAATTTAGCTCTGCATGAAAATAAAAAAATGTTTTAATTAAAATATTAATACAAAATTCGAGTCTTTCAGGCAAGCACTTGCGCTGCTTTTGTGATTTGCCTTAAGAGTCGGTGCTCTATGTCGAATCAGTAATCATCAAAATTTACTTTCAGTTTATCTAGGCAATTGAATTGTAACTTTAGCACTTTCCACAAATTGAAAAGTTCACAAAGCTAACAGCAAACAGAATGCTTAACGCAAATGCCTTACAACTCTGGCCAAGTAACAGATGCAGAATACACAAGATAAGCAACAGCAACAACAACAACAACAACAGCAACAACAAAAGGCTGTAACAAATTCAGTCAAGTGCAAATTTAATGAAAAAGGGAACTGCAAATGGAAAATGTTTTCACTTTATAGTTCTTGTGCTCCATCTTCCACGTCTTCATCTTCCTCTCGACTCTATATAGAGTATACATTTTGCAGCATACTTCTGGGGCAGTTAAGCCCTTTTGTCAACTGACTGAAGCGCAACGCTGCTCTGTAACTGGGACGCCGTGTTGTCAATCGCCTGCGTTTGCGGTCATAGCAAATGAAGTTGTTCTTGTTTATATCTATCTCTAAATATATATATATATATATATATATATATATATATATATATATATATATATATATATATATATATATAGTCGACTTTTTGGCGACTAATTTCATGACCACATTTATATGTATTGATTTTGGGTTGTTGTATTTATATAAAAACGTATTTATATATATATATATACTTGTGTATATATATGCATATTTATATATGTATAGGCAAGCAGCTTTTAAGCTGCCCGCTTCACACGCATTGCGCCCGCCATATTACGTATACGCACTGCATTCACACATGACTGCAGGCCATGCCACACACAAAGCAACCCCACACACACACACACACTCTCGTATGTTTACATGCGAGCTGCAGTGCTGCTCTTAATTGACATTATAGCCTACTACTTTATGTGCATACACTTTTGATAGGCAGTGTGCGACATGTAAATGCGCCTGGCTTGCATGTGTCACACACTCACACCAAACAAAATGTCCGTGTGTGCGTGTGTGTGTGTGTTTTGGTGTGTCTGTGAATGACAAAAGTGTCAGTGTCAACATTAAAAGCGGATTTAAAATCACTCACTCACTAGGCCCTGGCGACAGAGTCAGAGCGTAAAAGCCTTTCACCCCCTGCTCCAAACTCGCCTCGCACTCCAGCTCAACCATGCAGCTGACGCATTGTAAAAATGGAGCGAGGCAATGGAAAATGGCAACGACAACGGCAACGGCAGCAAAAGTTATTGTTAAATATTCAAAATGGGCTAAAGTTAAGGGTTATGCATAAACAAATAAGTAAATCATAAGGTGAAAAACTTTATATGCATTTGCTCTGCGACAGTAAAGCCGAAAATTGTTAAACGGAAACTCATTTGCACATTTATCGAAGTCTATTTTGAAGCTTACTCAGTGCAATGAAACTACAGCTTAGTAAGACTTAAGTAAATTAAATTCCCTAAAAAGTTTATTATAAATAAATAATAAATAAAAACGCAAATAATGAAACAAATGCAGCTCTCAGTCTAACAAGATGAGTTGTGTAACTGCGTAAGTTAGATAATGTAAAGGACGAGGTTATTTAGTATTTTAATCAAGTTCAAGGCCATAATAGACTAATAGCTTATCACTATTATCAAATACTTATAATATAATAGAGAGTACGTACTTATCCAAACAGCCTGGCTAGATATCTTGGTATTGCACGCAAAGAACTGGAATCAGACTCAGCTGCCAACACACTCAAGACTTACTAGTACGGATCTTGACTTATTGTCTATTAAATATCTACTTTTGCATTACATATGATAATTACACCCTATAACTCTTTCTGTCTCTGAGCAGTTCGTACCCTTTCATAGCATTAAAATATATATTCAATAAATTTGTGTTTTGATTCAGTTGCCTAAAAGATTGCAGGACACAAATCCTTAAATATTGCATTCAATAAATTAAATTATTCATTATTCATTATTATTATAATCTTAAGGGCTCGTTTCTGAGAAATCAAGAAATTAAATGGCACAGATAACATATACAGGTTCTCTGTATTGCTGAATCTCTAGGTTATATCGTCAGCTGATACGCCTGCGACTTACTGCACTTGCTTAACTGTAATCAGTGAATATAATAAAGTGTAATATAAAAAAAATAATTAGATACTTATAAAGTTTTTCATCAATAAGCATAATAAATAGAAATAAAAGTGATCTAATCGCGGCTATCCGTCTCTTATATAAACGAAAAGCTATGGCTATGTATACAAAAACTGAAGTATTTTTAATTTGAATATACTTTGGGAAATCTATATACTTAGCAAGTCTAGCTCTCAAGCTCTATTGCTCAAAAAGCTATGATAATTAAAACAATATCGATCATTTGATCCTAACGTTAGCTGTGATATGAAACAAGAGTTTTTCACATTCTGAGCGGACGAAGACATTAATAGCCACACAGACTGATTGACAGTCAGACGAACAGATAGACAGACAATTCAGAATCAACTCAGTTGTAGCTACTGCTCAAAGTTCTATACTTTAGATGGTCTGTGCACGATTTTTCATTTTGAACTGATTCAGTATATACTCAAGTATCTTATTCTGATCAATGCTAATGTTTCTATTTTAATATTCTGAAAAAAAAAACAGATAGAGAAAGAAGCACAGACAGTCGAACAGGCAGGTTGATAGTTGGCCTCAGTTATATATTAAGTAGTCGACAACGACTAAGCACAGACAGTCGAACAGACAGGTTGATAGTTGGCCTCAGTTATATATTAAATAGTCGACAACGACTCTTTCTAATGCTCCTCCAAATTGTACCCATATTCAAAACAAATCACTATTGCACCTGTGCACAGCAAAGGTAATCCTAAGTAGATTTCATGAAATCCGTGAAAAATAACAGCTGTTTCCCTCCCATATAAATACAAAACTCCACACATATATAGCGAGTTCTTATCAGCTATTGCAAAGCAATTGGAATCGCAACTATAATCGTAGCCCACGCAATTTGTCACTTGACTGGCTGCAGCGCTACCCCTGGCTCGAGCACTGCTTGAGCTGACATAAACAATGGGCATTATGGACTATTATGCACTTTACAGTTGCTAAGCCAAAGGCGATGCTCATCTGAACAGTCCAGCCCCTGGCTGCAGAGGGATGAGTCGCACCCCCTCATGCCGTTGCCAACCGCATCGAATCACTTCAAGTGTGTTTTTTTCTAATTTCACGGTTTATTTTTTTTCTTTTTGTGTATTTCATTTCAGTGCTACATTTAGCTGTGTTGCCTTATTTACTTTTCATTTGCCTGCCAAACAATCGTATTTTATTATCTGCAGAGCTATAAGATAGCAAATACCATATATATATATATATATACATATATTTATATATATCGGTAACACACTCATTACGAGGCTTTGCGCTTTTCAGCTTACGAGCAGCGGACAGCAGCAGTCCAGGTTCTTGGACCCCTCCTCATTGTGGGCTGCCAGTTGATGATCATTCATTGGGATTTTTGCGTGTCTCGGTCGTGAAGTCGGCAAGCGTTCAACTCTGAGAATTTAGCAGCTGTTACACTTCACCTCTATCTCTCTCACTCACTCTCTCTCTCTCACTGTCCCTTTCTTTGCCACTTATCATTAATTTTTCTACCGCATTTCTCTGTCTGGCATTCTGACGCTTTTGCCTTTGCCCTAGCTCTGGCCTCGTCCCTGTTTTGACATAATTGTTTTTGCTCGAATGCGTTTGCACTTCCGCCCCTCACTCACCCGCCTGCCTCCTGCTGCCCTAATTAATTGATTAGCTTCAGCAAATCGGTCAATATGTTTTGGCCGTTTCTTTTACTCGCCGTTTTTATTGCTCTACGCTTCGAGGATGCGTAATGAGTTGCTAATTAGATTTGTAGATACCTTTTTGTTTTTGCTTCTCTTCAGGTTGTCCTGAGAGTTTGGGCAGGCGTTGCAAAGTTGGGAAACATGTTAAGTCAAACGTAACAATACTTTGATTTAAGCACTTTTTATACGTTTTTTATAATTAATATAGGTTTTTATATAACTCTTTTAGATAGTTTTATTTATGAAATAAATTTCAGAAAATAAATTTCAGAATATTAAGAAATATTTTTACCTAATTTGAAAATTTTTTAAAAATGTTCTATGATATTTTTCAACATTTTAATATTATTATTAAACAATTATAAACCAATAATCAATTTTAAAGCAAATTCAATGTCATTTTTTAAAGATTATCATAGGGTATATACAGTTCTTCATATGCTCTATATGTTTATTATTTTTCTAAGTCCCACTGGCAGTTTAAATTGTCAAAGAACGAAAATGGGGCAGTTCAAATACTTTGAAGAAATTTTAGGTTTTAGAATAAAAACGTATTCCAATTTCTTTACACCTAAACTTATTTCTTCTTTCTGCCTTGCAATTCTTCAATTGCTTCTGAAAACTTTTAAGTTGTTTCTGATACGGCATCCCTCTAAATATTTTGAGCTTACTATTGTTATTTTCTTATATTATGAATGAACACTGCTGTATTTATTGCTTTGTCTATTTCATTCGATAGCTGCCTCTTGCGATTAAGTTAGGTGCGCATAGCTTGACGACTTGAAGAGGCTCCCAATATTGTACCTCATTTCTTTTTTATCTGTCGATATGAAAAAGCTTGTACATGATAAAAGCTTGTAGAAACTTAGGAAAACAATGTAAGATGTGCTGCATGACATCTGCTAGTCAGGTATTTAGGAATGGGGCTTACTTATATGTATGTATATGATAGGGTGATATATGATGATATATATGATACGATGATAGGGTTTATAGGCTTTCGGTTATCTACAAATTTTGAGATAACAACTTTTGTCCTGTCCTCCCAGACATCTGTTAATAATAATATAATATAATATATTTTTTACAATAATTTATTAAAATACATATATATATATATTATATACACATAGTTTTTAATAATTAGCTAAGTTTCGCCTCACTTCAGCATACCTTGGACAGTCTCGCAATTCCTCTAAATTTGAGCCAATGACCTTTATGGCGGCATCTTTGACACCAATCGCTCGAATGCTCGAGTAGCCGCAAGCAAAGTAGGAAAAACGCCTCCAGCTGATTTGATGCTGCGTGCCGAGGCAGGCGGCATGACACGACTTTTGCATTTTGCATCCATAACTTTGCCAGCAATCAAATCAGTTAGAGAGCGACAAATCTTACTTTGCTTCTTCGTCTACTTCTTCTTTTCTTTTGCATCAACTTTGACGGCGCTAAAACAAAATGGCGGCGCTTCAAGTTAGAAAAAGCAGAAAAAGGCTCTAGAAGCTGAGGGTGTTTGGGGGCGTCATAAAAAGCGCAGCAAAAGAAAAAAAATTTTTAATTTTTGCTTATGCCCTTAATTTTTTGCCTTTTTCACACGTTTCTTTGTTTGAGCAGCAAGAAATTGTGGAGGAAGCACGAAGGCGTCGCGTGCAAAGGGTTAACAATTTGGCCCAGAGTCTTTGGGTCTGGAGGAGGGCTTAGTTGCCCAAGTCGAAGGGGGGAAGACTTTGCGCTGAACTTTTTATTTTTGATGCAGACCGCAGTTTTTAAGAGTCTGTCGGGCGCTGAGAAAAATGTTGTCGCAAGTTTTGCCAGCTGCCGCTTAACCCGCAGCGTAAAAATTTGATGAGTTTGGCATTTTCTTTAATTGAAATTTGTGATCTTTTGAAAGCTTTGTTGAGACCATAAAGCTGGAGCGCGGTAGCTAGTAGTTTTCAAGTGCCAAAGGCGCCGTCAACTGGCTGCAGTCACTTCAACACAGACACTCACACGCACAGTCGCTCACACATGCGATTAGCTGCGGATTAAAATGTCACCCCTTTTGCGCTGCGTCACGCACAGGATACAAGGCTACAAACGCGCACGCTATAGATACATTTAATTACAAACAAATAAAAGTCATGACAGCAACCCACACACAGAGAGAGAGAGATGGGAGCATGTGTGTGTTGGTCCAGGTCCAGGCTTGGGGCATATGCAACAGTTCACACGACCTGGCTGCCACTACTAAAGGACTAACATTTTGTATCTTTTCATGTGTATCTATCTCTCTCTCTCTCTCTCTTGCACTCTCGCATTTTAATAATCGGTTTATTATGCCTGTGTGTATGTGTTTAGCTGCTTATACAGAGCCAAGTGTTATTTGCTATTTGCCTACGCAGAGCCAGGTCCGACCCACACTTCAAAGCGCTGACAAAGTTTTTGCCGGGCAACAAAGAAAAAGTAACAGAAGAAAGCCACTCAAAGTATCTTTGAAATTAACTTTATTTATTTAACTACTTAAAAGCAGATTAACGCAATTACACACTTCAACTGATTTTATGCAAAACAGTTGAGCAAACGCACACAAGGGACAAATAAAAGCGTAGTCAGATCCTTAGACAGGATAAATGTAACTGCCGCAAAAAAAGCAAAATCAGCGAAAATAATCTATTGCGAGTTTAAGACATTTGAGATACATTCTAATATAAGAGAAAATAAGTGAAATTCGTGCATTGAAATGTTATCAGTTTAGCCACATTTGCACTTTTCCAGCTTAAAATTTTATTGCTTTACTAAATTTAAAGATAATTACTTTTAGAATTTGATATATATCATGGCTTCAGTTTATATTATATAATATTATTCAGATTATAGTGCATGTTCTAAATATGTTTTTAGTTAAAGATTGGGAAATATCTATTGTCTTTATCTATTACACATTATATGACCTGCTGAGAAAAGGAAGTAGAGGAATGGGTCATACTCCTAGAAGTACAGAAATACTACTAATATTTACAGTAAAGTCCTTACTTCACATATTGTAGCTTTGCTGCTGATATTATAGGTTGGCCGAATGAACGCTGTGATAATATTTATTCTATATTAATATTTGAAATTTTTCACGTATTTATCAATTCATAAATAAATGGCAATTTATATTGAATATTTAAAACGTTTGACGATATTATTAGCTTCAACAGCTGCTGCGATATATATATATATTAAGAAGAATATCACTCTTGCGTGATCATTCTTTATAAACTCTTTTGCGCTATAAAATATATTAATAAGAATTGTATCTAAATTCTAAGTCATTTATTCTAATCCAAATGAGTTTTCAGGAATCAAATAACTAGAAGTTTTTATACCCTGATCCCATTAAAAATGGGAAATCAGGGTATAATGGTTTTGTGCAAATGTATGTAACAGGCAGAAGGAGGCGTGGCAGACCCCATAAAGTATATATATTCTTGATCAGGACGACAAGCCGAGTCGATTGAGCCCTGTCCGTCTGTCTGTCCGTCCGTCTGTCCGTCTGTCCGTCTGTCCGTCTGTCCGTATGTGTGAACGCGTGGATCTCAGCATCTATAAGAGCTAGAGACTTGAAATTTTTTTTGTAGGTCCGTGTATAGCACGCGCAGGTCAAGTTTGTTTCAAATATTCGATAACTATTCGCATTTAATTGTTATCGAATAAAAACATAATTGAAATGCAGTTAATAAATTATATCTCGAACGTCTTAAGAGATAGAGCCTCCAAATTTTGTATTTAGTTTTATGTATATTTTATGCAATTTTGATTTTTGTTGGATTTTGGATACCGGCTCCAAATTCCCCAAATTCTTAGAATTTAAGTTTAGTTGGAACTAGGGCCATTATGTGAAGGCGTTCGCATCTCAACCAAGCCAATAGGATTTGTAGATCATATGCTGAAAATTTCATTAAAATCCATTAAGTAAAACAGAAGTTATTAAACAAAACGTTTGGCCAATTTGCAAAAGCACATGTCAGCAGCGCCACGCGCACGTATTTTTCCTATGCGTGTGCACACATACATTCAAATGCGTGTATTCTTTTCTATTCCACGAATTGAAATTGCGATTGAACTGTGCTGAATTATTAGCTGCTACTTATGTTCAAATTTGCAGCTGCTTGCGTAAGCAGAGCGGTGGCTGCGTTGGTAGAGGCGGCGCTCGTATGCAGCGCGGTCCGGGTTCGAGACCAGTGCAGACGAAATATTTTTTGTTGTTTTATTTATTTTTTAATTATGAAGTGGCGGTGTTGGTAGAGTTGGCGCACGTTGCGCAGACAATCCGGGTTCAAATCCTGGTCAGTTTTTATTTATTTTCGTTTTTTTTTTTAATACTCGATACAAACTACGGAAAATATTAAAAAACTCAGAGGACTGGGATCAGGGTATCTCCTAGTCGGGCACCCCGACTAGAGCTTTCTTACTTGTTACTCATAAACTAGGCTTATGAACTCAGAAAACATTTACTTTTGTTATGTATTTTTACTTTTTTTTTCTAATTGCTGCTTTTATTTGCAATCTGTTTTATACTAGACAATAAACAAATTTTTTAACAATAATTTTATTATTTTGATGAAAGAATTTTATACAAGTTTTATTGTAGCTTTCGCTTTTAATTAAATAAATTGAAAACTTAAAAGTTGAGTCTAGTACGGCATTCCTCTAAATATTTTGAGCTTATTATTTTATTTTTTTTTTATATTATTAAATTCCACAAAATTTCCAAAATAAGTTGCCTTCAATTTGATCTCTAACTGTATTTTTGATATACCAAAAATGAATTCGTAGCTGAGTCTATCGCAAAGAATTTTTGCTCATAGCAAAAAATGTTTGGCTCAATAATAAATAGTGCAAATTTCTTTAGAAACTAAAGTATTAAGCAGGAGCTGGTAATGGAAATTTTACTGTTTATTAAAACTCTGAATCCTTGGAAAATAGAAGAGTTTCTATGAGTTTGTTCTGAGTAGAAGCTGTAATGTTCTTATTTATAGTGTGGATATATACGATTTATGCTGTGTCTTCAATCATTTATAGCAAATAAAAGGACACAGATTTAATTAAAATTATATTCGTTAAGAAGTATATAGTGTAGTATATATATGCAGTAACATATATAATATATAGCGTAAATATCGTTCCAGTTCTACTGCTTCAATGTTGCGCATGTTGAGCCGAAGCTAAACATTATTCAAATTGAATTTGTCAAATGAAAGTAAAAGCAAATCAGCCTGAAAACAGTTTCAATTCATAGCAGACCAGTTATGCTAACTATAAAATATCGCTGCTTGATCGTCCATAATCACAATCACCGTTTCCGCTTTATATTTACAGCTGTTCAACATGAGCGCGGTCCACGCAAGCCGAAGCTGCATCCCCAGCTGCATCATCATCATCATCATGCAGCGGCTGCAGCGGCGGCGCATCATGCAGCCGCCGCCCACGCTCACCACCACCATCATCATCATCACCACGCCCATGCGGCGGCGGCCCACCATGCGGCGGCAGCCGCAGCCGCTGCTGCTGGACTGCATCATCATCATGGCAGCCACCTGCCAGTGTCGCTGGTGACCAACGTCTCCGCATCGTTCAACTATACGCAGCACATTTCGACGCATGCACCGCCGGGTGGCTTCCATTTGCCCACAGGTGCGCCACAAGGTGCGCCGGCACTGACACACCAGTCGCAGACGGGACATGCGGGGCAGCAGGCGGGATCCCATGCCACGGCCTTTCACCATCCGGCACATGGCCACTCGCTGGGTCCACATGGAGCTCTGCAGAATGGCAATGGCAGCGGCGCACTCGGTGGTGCTGTCACTGCTGGCGGTGGGTCAAGCGTTGCGATGACCTTTCCGCCACATTTACTGCATCACAATCTCATCGCCGAGGCGGCCAGCAAGCTGCCCGGCATTACGGCAGCCACGGCAACGGCTGTGGCTGCTGTCGTCTCCACCACACCCTATGGCCAGGCCACGTCGGCGGCAATCGCTGGCAATCACAACAACTACTCTTCGCCCTCGCCCAGCAATTCCATACAGTCCATCTCCAGCATTGGTTCGCGCAGCGGCGGCGGTGCCAACGGCGCTGGCAGTCTTAGCCTGGGCAGCGAGAGTCCGCGCGTTAATGTGGAAACGGAGACTCCGTCGCCATCGGCATCGCCGCCCTTGAGCGCTGGCAGCGTCTCGCCGGCGCCCACGTTGACAGACTCGCAAAGTTTGGCGGCATCCAGCGCATCGCCGCATCCGCCCCAGAGCTCCACGCACTGCCTCAGCGATAACTCGCATCAGACAAACAATCCAACAACGCCGCCCACAAGTGATGCGCTACTCATGCACAGCATACATGTGAACAACAACAACAACAATAACAACAACAATAATAACAACAATAATAATACGAGCAACAATAAACAGCTTAGCTACACTTCGGGCTCACCCACGCCCACAACGCCCACACCTCCGCCTGCGGCGCCGGCAACAACGCGCACCAGCAGCGCCTGCCACGGCTCGAACGGTTTCTTGGAACTGCTGCTCAGTCCGGACAAATGCCAGGAGCTCATCCAGTATCAGGTGCAGCACAATGCGCTGCTCTTTCCGCCGCCGCTGCCACAACAGCTGCTCGACTCCCGCCTGCTCTCCTGGGAGATGCTGCAGGAGACGACGGCTCGTCTCCTGTTCATGGCCGTGCGCTGGGTCAAGTGTCTGATGCCATTCCAGACCTTGTCCAAGAACGATCAACACTTACTGCTGCAGGTAGTTTACACCAAATATCGATGCAGTTTATGCACAAGAAAACTTCCAGAAACATTTAGCCACACATTTGTACCTAAGGAAGTGGAATTTACTTGAAGGGAATCTTCTTATTTGTAGCTTAAAAGTAGGCTTTTAGCTTCATTTGCCATTTTATTTTTACGATTTACTGAGCGCCTTTTAATAAACAAGCTTTAAGAGCCTAAAATCCTTTGAATGATAAAACAAGTAGCCTTACAACCGGATGCTAACGACTGCATGATACTCGCTCACAGCTATATCGATATTTTCCCCTTTGCCACTTCCCAATAGACAAAACCTTAGACTCTTTAAGCCTATCCGCAGATAAACTGCGATACAATTGCAAAGCTTAGCTTGAAACAGAGAACCATATTTATTTTTACTTGACCACGCCCAAAAGGCGTAAAACAACATATCTTAGGCCAATATGTCAATCTAAAAATCTGACGTCAATAGTGGAATTCACTATTTACTTTTACAATTTTATCTTCTTTTCTTCACAGCTGTAGAAAATACAGGCTGCGGCAAAAGTGATCGCACTTTATAATCACCCGATGATGTAATAAGTTACACCGAGTTTCAATATTCTGATTACTAAAGATTTAAACCAAAACAAAAGCGTCTGATTACTTTTGATTCATTCTTTTATCACAGCCTTAATGAACGTCGATATATTGAACTTAAATGTTTAACCTGGAGATGATATTCACGAGTCTATATTTCAGGACTAGACGGACAATATCATATTCCTAAAGCAATACATTTTTCCGCTCATGCAATGAACAGTATTTCCTAAGTATTGGAGATAGATTTTAGGTGTTTGTTGAAATATAAGAATTAGACAAGGAATCAGATGCAAGCCATCATACAAGGCATTCTGTATATATGAAAATATATATATATATATATATATATATATATATATTACATTATATAATATATAAATTTGAATATTCTGCTCAGTTTCGAGCATTCTTTTCATTTAGAAATTTTCCAGAGTGATCTCCAGCTTGGCATCTTTGTTAATCTTATATCTTTTATCTTACAATCATACATAGATCTATAGATCTTGAAAGCATTTTTGAGTCAATCGAATCATATTTGAATAAAAAGCGCATTTGATTTACTTAAGAATTTTACATTTATTTCTCAACTTTAGCAATAATTGATTAAAATCGAAATACAAATTAAGAATTTGACAGCCGATTAAACTAGAAGTTATTATATATATACACATATGACTCCCATAATACAATTTATAATTTTAATTTCGACAACTTAATAACAACATTTCATCATTCCCCTAACTAGGAATCCTGGAAGGAGCTCTTTCTGCTCAATCTCGCTCAGTGGACCATACCCTTAGATTTGACTCCGATACTGGAGTCGCCGCTGATCAAGGAGCGCGTGCTGCAGGACGAGGCAACGCAAATGGAAATGAAGACCATACAGGAGATACTCTGTCGGTTTCGGCAAATAACGCCCGATGGCAGCGAGGTGGGCTGCATGAAGGCAATTGCGCTCTTTGCGCCCGAGACCGCCGGCCTGTGCGATGTGCAGCCCGTGGAGATGCTGCAAGATCAGGCGCAGTGCATACTCTCCGATCATGTTCGACTGCGTTATCCGCGACAGGCGACACGCTTTGGCCGGCTGCTGTTGCTGCTACCCTCGCTACGCACGATACGAGCGGCGACCATTGAGGCGCTCTTCTTCAAGGAGACAATCGGCAATGTGCCGATAGCACGACTTCTTCGCGATATGTACACCATGGAGCCGGCGCAGGTGGACAAGTAAATGATGACTCGCTGGCTGGCTAGCTGGCTGGCCATGGGCGTGGCGTGCTTCCAAATGTAATCAAAATCGATGCGCGTAGCATTTAAGCGGCAACAATTTTTGTCACTTGCAAAAATATTTTTGCTCCAACTAAACTAGAAAGAGAAAAATTATAAAAAAAATATATAAAAAAGGAATGAAACGACACGTTGATAAAAAATAAAAGTAAAAAATTGCGACTGCAGCTGCGACAGTTCACAGCGCGTACAGCGTTCATGTAATAGATACATTGCCACGCCCCTCTGGGCGCCTCTGGCTGCTTTCACGTTGATTTATAGCTCTGTTCGCGAGTTATTCGCTACTTTTCACTTTTTTTCTTGCTTTCTCTCTCTCTCTTTCTACTTTCTAACATTTTATTTTTTTCGCTCTGCACTTTATTTATCTTTCATTCGACGTTTTGTCGTCGCTTTTCTAAAAATTGCTCATGTTATTTCAGTTGGCTGGCAAGCAAAACTCACCTGCAAGCCAGCCACCCAAACTCCCCCGAAGCACCCTTGACCTGCTGCAACAACCAATTGCCACCCAAATCCACTTGCTGCTTTGCCCCGTTTACCATTTACCCTTTTTACATATTGGCTTTTTTAGAAGAGTCTTTTAGCTATGTAGAGCGTTTTATACAGCAGTTAAACAGTCTTGGCTTTATGTTAAAAAATTACTCTATATAAATTCTTCGAAAGGAGTCTTTATAAGAGTGTTAGCAGAAACTGAGAGATCGCTGTTAAACAGCCCAAGAGTCTAGTTAAGCTAGTCTTTTATATTTCGAAGACTTTTTCGAAGAGATGCTTAACAGGCTTGGCTTTATGTTAAGAAAAGCTTTGTATGTTTCTAGAAGTGTTAGATCAGCCTCAGTAACTGCTGCTAAAGAGCTCAAGCTAACAGTTTTGAAATTATGTAAATTTTTTGTAAATTTTAAATTCGTTCTTTACGTTAATACTCTTATAAGAGAGTCTTAAGCATTTGTGGGAAGTCTTATACATTTTGACAAAGGCTATAAAACTATTGTTTCACACTCATAGCTTCCTCTAATCGAATTTTTGGCTACTCATAGAGGAGCGTCTTATATTTATATGACTTTTAACATTATCTGATAATATGGCTACCAGTCTAAGAATTATGCAAGCTTGAACATTCAAATTATTTCTTGAGCTTAGACGAGGGTCTTATAATTTTAGAAAAGCGTTGAACTTGTTCATTCGTTTTCTTATTCGTAAATTTATGCAGAAAGTCTGCATACTCTTAACATAAAGCCGAGTTATAATAATTTTGGCCTGATTATCTAAATTATCCATAGACCCTTCTATACTCTTATCATCTTCGCTTTGTCCCGCTTCTTTTGCGCCATTCAATTTGACTGCTCTCTGTGTATATAATTTTCAATTTCATAAATTTTCTGCTGCTCTCTTATGGCAATTTTCATTTGGTCTTCGTCTTTTTATACGCTGTGTTTAGAAATCGTGGAAAATGAAAAAATAACTTTGCCGCAGGTCAAGCGCCAAAATGTATGCTGCATGTTTTGTCTTTGTTACCATACACACATTTGTTGCTTTAATGTTTCAGTTAGTTATATCTATACACACAGACACACACACACACACATATATATATATATAAGGGAGTGCGTGTAACACATATAGCATATAGATATAGACTGGTGCCCAGCTTTGCTTTTGAGTTATGTCAAATGCCAAAATGCTTCTTAATTGATTTTGCCAGCGCGAACATTGTAAAATGCATCAAAATGTTACCAAAACTAAAAAAAAAAAAACAGTAATAATTTGCAAAGACAGACGTAAAAAAGAAACATTTAGATAAACAATAATAGTTGGAAATAGTATGTAAGTCGCAACAGCTGTTGGCTCCATCAAAAATATATATGCAAACTAATTATTATGTATACAAAACCAAAAACAAAACCAAATATTTAAATAAATTTAAATATAATACAAGCATAAAACTTTTCCTAATTTTTTCATTTGTGGGAAGCTGAAAATGTGGTCGAAAAGGGAGTTTGATTCATGCCACAGATATTGATCAAAATTTCTATCATATCTAGCAAATAATTTGGTTTATATATATATATATATATATATATATATATATATATATATATATATATATATATATTGTTGATTTCAATAATCAACAATATTTATTGCAAATTCGCAATATTAATAGCTTGCTGATTGTCGCCTCTTGGACCTTAAATTATTTAAATATTTATGTTTTTAAATTGCTTAAATCATATTTGGGATGATTTCACTTTCAGATTTCTCAACTCTCTTTCAGATTCTTTTAATTACATAATATTAATTATTAATCAATTTTATATTATATATTATTAACATATTTTTATTTTCAAATAATATTTTAGTTTATGTATTTGTTTTTAAAATAGTTTTTTAAAGAAGAACCAAGCAGACTCGGAGAACACGTTGCAATTAGTAAGTTTGATCTTAAGTTTTGTAGTATTAAAATTGTGAAAGTATCTGTGAGACTATTATTTATTCTTTACTCATTACATATTTACTTTTACTTTTACATTTTACTCATTACATATATATATATATATATATATATATATATATATATATTAAGTATTAGATATTTAGATATCTTCCAATAAGCAGTTGCAGTTGCAGTTGCATTAAATGTTTGGAAACGCAGCATATGTATTTGTTGTTTGTGGCACAAGAGACTTATGTAAATTAATTTAAAAGACATTTGAGCTTGACAAGTATATAGTAAACAATTTCTTGCATTCTTAAGAAACATTCGACAAGACCATGTCGAACATGTGACTTAATGCATTTGGGAAGGCTGAATTTCCGCATGACTCGATCCTAGAAAGATATCTGCTGATTGCTTTGATATGAATAGGCAAACTATGCATATCTATTAAATTTGAGATAAGATAAGCAATACAAGCAATACAAGCCAGGCTTTATATATGTATTATTCAAGTCGATTCAAGCTCTTTTCTTTTGAAAGGCAGACAGAAAAAAGAAAATATATTTTTTCAAACTGCAAAAAATTAGCTTCTGTTAAAGGGAAATAGACTACATATTGTTGACCGTAGAAATAGCATAGAAAGTATTAATTTTATTTGCTAAAAGATTCACTTATTTGTAGACAATTGCTGCAGTTCCTTAAGAAAATTTAAAACAAATCTTGTTCTAATCTAAAAATGAAATTTGATTTTCTCTTTGCTCACTTATACAAGCTTCTGCAGTTCTTAATAGATGGCATGTCTAATGAGAAGCTTAAATAGCCTATTTAGCCAAGTGAACAAAACAAGATTCTGTCATGTTAGTCAAGTTTGAAAATAAAAGGCTAAAACTTTATGACTATATCATACTCATTAATAAATAAAGAGAAAATTGCATAAATAAAAAAACATCAACTGACCTATGAAATTATTCAAAGTACTTCAAACCAAAGAGGCTCTTAATAGGGTTTTTGATCAAGCTGTTTAATTTGAATGATATATATATATATATATATATATATATATATATATATATATATATATATATATATATATATATATATTAAGTGAGTAAATAACGTACTTTGACTTTAAATCCGCGTATTTTATTATATCTATTTTTATATATTTCAACTCCTTTAAGGTAAATATAACTCAATTATTTGCTCCATCAAAGTGCGCTTAGAAATATTCTCTGCCCGCTTTACGCTGTCTACTTTGCTTGTTGCCTGTCGGCGCCTGTCCTTGCCTAATGCACTGAAAAAAAAGTTACCAAAAAAGAAACATGCAAATTTCGCTGGCACTAAACAAATAACAAACGCAGCCAAAGTAAATTGTGTTAATGGAAGTAGCACAAAAAAATAAGAAATAAAATACAAAAAAGGCAATTATAACAATTAAGTGACGCCTTCTTTGGGCCACACTATTTACCAAGTTAAAAAAAATATAATGGGAAAGGAAACCAAAAAATGATGGCATTAAAAAAGTGCCAAAAACATTTCATTTGCTGGCCAAGCGAGCGACGCAAATGCGAATATAAAATGTAAATCATAAAAAATATGAATTTATATATATATATGTATATATCTATATATGTATATCTATGTGTGTATATATCTTTATAAAATCCGCAATTTGTATGCTGTCGCATATTTTGCGTAATGCTTAAGCATTGTCCAAAGGCCGTGAAAATGGGGCGTCGCTGGGCAGCTGTCATAAATACTTGGAGCGAATGTCTTTCAATGCTTTGATAAAGGACATATGCGGCTCTATTATTGATGCCTGCTGCTGTCATCAAAGGACGTGCCATTGTTTGAAGCGAGCGTCTTGATGTGAAAGGTAAGACATTTGCTTATTTTACATACACACACACGCACACACACACACACACCAAGTGCGGGAGAGAGAACGGCAAATGCCTTTGGGGCACGTAGTGTAGCTGTTGTCCAGAATGGAACCGCACAGACCGCTCGCTGGACATGTTGCATATATACCCTTTTGGCTAGAACTTACGTTGTCTTTCATTTCTTTTCACACTTTTTACTTGGCCATGGGCAATACATCTTGCACCACAAAACACAAAATCGTCTTAAGTATTTTGTGTGGTTTAAATAAAATAAAAATAATAAAAACCATTTCTCTCTCTCTCTCTCTCTGTCTCTCTTACTGGCTCACTCTGTGTGTGTGTCTGTGTGTAAAGGGATAAGCGCTGTACATCCGCTTAACGTTGTATATTTTCTTCGCTTAGTCTTGTCTTGGCATTCAATTTGGGTCTCGTTTTGCGTAAATGATTTTATTTCATTCTTTTTGTGGCTGGCTGTAAAATTTTGATATACTATTATTCTATACCCTCAGCAGATCCAATGTCCGTCATTGTTTTTTATGAACACACAACATATTACACAACAATCCAATAGATGGCCGCAGCCCACCAATCAGCCCACTCCCGCTCACACAGCATCATCATCATCGTCATCAGCCGCATGACATGGCCAAAAAGGTGGCAACTGCTCTGCATATATTGGACATGGCTGTAGCAAAACCCACGGCCATCTAATAGCTATGTGAATTCGGCCACTTGTTGTCCTACACATGTGGGCGTGTGTGTGTGCGTGTGTGGGCGAAAGGATTGATGTGCGCCACATGGTAATTTGGGCCTTTGCATAGAAATTGCGCATACGCCTAGTGAGGCGTAGGCAAGCTCAGTATCTGAATGATTTAAAAACAGTTTTTTGAGCTAACTCAAGTTTCAGCAGCCTTAAGCAAGGACTTTGTTCAGCTTAGCTGCGGGTATTGATAATAAATTAACAATAAACTAGGAAAGAAAAGAGAAATTATATTAGAAATTTATCTAATCCACTTAGATACAAATCTGTTCGATCTCAGCCAATAAATTAAAAGGTAACAAGCTTACGACTAAAATAAATTTTCAATAAATAAAATTACATTCTTCAAATTTGTTTTTTTTTTTTTCAAATAGATTTAGACAAAAACTGCTGAGTTAAGGGCTAAATTTTGTAGCGGTATATTAATTGGATTTGCGATTATACTGAGACAAGTAAGAGTGCTCCAGTCGAAAGTGCCTAACTAGGAGATACCCTGAACCCGGTGCCAAGCTCCGATTTCAATAATTTTGTGTTTTTGTGCTTGGAAAATTATTAACTTCATGAATGAAATTTGCAAAGCATACTAATGATAGCTATAGTTCTAATGGAATGGAATATATAATTTTTGCCATTTTTGTGAATGGGCGAATTATCAAAAGTTGAAAAAAATCGTATTTTGTATACTAATATTTAACAAATACGATCTTTAACTAATGGCTTATAAACCAAGACAAAACATAAATTTTGCTATCAATAATATGAAATAGGGCTGAGTTATCGATTACTTATATGAGTCATCCTACCATACAAGAATACATACAAAAAATATAAGATTTCAAGTCTCTAGCTTTTGTACTTTATGCCATCGCTGTATTCATATCGACGGACTAACGGACATATGGCTCGATCCACTCATCCCGCAGCCCTCAAGATATATATGTATATATATACACTTTTTGGGGTCGGTCAGATCTCATTTTCACAAAACATTTTCAATTGGAAACTTACTTAAGAAACAGCAAAATGTATCAAAATATTAGTGGGTATTATGAAAAAAAATATTTTTTGTCCAACCCGTAAAGGTATTTATGACATATTTTAAGTGTCGAGCTATTGTAGTTACTGCAGGCAAATAAACGCACACACACAGATGTGACTCACTATATTCTGAATTTTCATTCCAAAGTTCAAGTGTTCAGAGTTTTAACCTTGATTCATTACAAATTTTTATAAATAATATAAAACTTGTTACACTTCACTTAGTATATATATCTTAATTGATATTTATAGTTGCATCGAGATGAATGGAAAGTTGTATATAAAACATATTTTATGGCTCTTACGTTAACTAACTGCAATTATATGGTTTTCGCTATGCAAAATGAATAATTTTATGCCTGCAATTGACACTGAAATGGCTGATACAGAGCTTGATAAATAAATACAGAAAATAGCAATATAGTAGAGATTAGCTTCTTATCGTCTTGCTTTCCTTTCTATATTCATTATATTTTATTTTATATGATCTTTATCTGAATTCAACAGAAAAACTTTGAAAAATTATTATAAAAAATATAAATATATATAATAGCTATAGAAGAATATAGAATATAGAATTTTTTAAGCATTTTCAATCGAAATATAAAATAAAGAATTAATTTCATTTATTTTTAATATATTTTTATTTTTATATTTTGGCTAAATGTAATCACTTTTTGATGAGAATGAACCTCATTTACGTATATAATGGAATGTACTTTAAAATTAATATTTAGTTATAGAGATACTTAGATATTACTGCACCTATATACATTTCTTATGACCTATAATTATAAATACATATTGAAGTGCCAGAGATTATAAATAAAAGGTGGAAGAGTTTTTGGACATTTGTTCAGCTGTTTAATGTGCCTGGACAGCACTTAATCGTCGTTGCGATGCTGCAGAAAATCACATTGCGAGCTACTGCTGTTGGTAGCATTGGAAACAAGCCAATCCGCACGCTATACCAGAAACAGAACCAGAAGCAGAACCAGAGAGTAGACAGAAGACCCGGACACGGACACGGACACAGACACGGACTCAGACACAGACGCAAAGCAGGAGCAAGTCAGGCCACGAGCATAACGTGCAACTTTCCAGCTTTCGCCGCAATCAATTTTACGGGTGCACAACAACAACAGCAGCAGGAAACGGAATTAGAGCAACCCCGAGCATAGAAAGCAACCCAACCGAAAACCCAAACCCAAAACCAACTCGATGCGACACGATTCACCCACCCACACACACACACTCACACAGACATAGATGAAGGGCCAAACAGCGTTAGACACGCAACCGAACAGCGTTCAGCACGTGGTCCAGCTCACATGAAGGTATTAACGCGTAACAACATAGCTGCATGATTAACCTTCTGCATTGGGATGTATGCCCGACAGACCATTGACGCCCATTGCCACTGTGGGCGTGGCAGCGGTTAGCCATGACTCTGGCATAGCTTTTGCCATGTTCTAGTCGAAGGCTTAATGTGCAGCAGCTATGACTGTGCTCTGGCAACAGTTACAAGAGCTAATCGCCCGACAACTCATGCAACAACAACTCTAGCGAAATCAATTGAAAGCAAAACTCAAGAACTCACTAAATTTTATAAAAATAGTAATATTCAATATACATCATTTGAATGTGATGAAAGATTGACGAGACTGCAGAGAAATTTGTTTAAATTTTGGACCTAAATTCAAAGTAGTATAGTGTGAATAGGGCTCTTTACAAATCTATGACTATCCGATCTACTGCAAACTTTTATTTCTCATACCAAATTCTAATCAAGTTAAGCTTAAGATTTCATTACCAATTTATCACCTGACCGTTCTCATAATTGGGCAAACAAGTCGGTTAGCTTGATCTCTCTCTCTCTCTCTCTCTCTTCCATCTCCTCCTCCCAATTTCTCTTTCTCTTTCTTTTCTTCTCTTTATCTCGATCTCTCTCTTTTTCTCTGGTGCTTTCTCTTTTTCTCTCTTTCAGTATTTCTCTCCCTCTTTTCCTCTCTTTCTTCCTCTCTCTCTTTCAGTCTTCTTCACGCTCTTATCGTCTCACTGTCTTTCTCTCTGTCTCTCACTTTTCATCTGTTTCTCTGTCTTCCTCTCTCTTCCTTTCTTTCTCTCTCTTCCTTTATCTCTCTCTCCCTCATTTTTTTTCATTATTTTCGTAATTTTTCATATTTTTCTCATTATTTTTTCCCACAAATCGTGCCAGTTTTACTCATCTTTCACCATATCAGAACTACATTTTAAAATATTACTCAAACATTGCCTTTATTAAGTCATTTATGCATTACCATTATTCAGTGTTCATATACGAAGCCTTAATTCAAATTTTATTTTCAATTCCATTGCGAACTGAACCAAATAGTCTTTGAATAGATAAAATGCCGGAATAGGCCGAATCACGAATATGTGACACAGTATCGTGAACAGTTTCAGACACGTCACCAAAAGCTTTAGCTTTTCGCTTTAGTGCATCTTGGACAGCTTTTCCAATGTCAGTGTCTCCGAGGCCGGGAGTTCCGTTGGTTGGGTATAGTAGTGTAAGGAGTGCTATGGAATTTAATAGATTACTTATCAGTCCATTTAGCTAGAACTGCAAGATTGCCACATACTACCAACTAGCAGCCATATTTGAAGCGTTCCAATATTCATGGTGTACACTGTCGTATCGCTAATATTTTTAATAATAATAAGTCAGGAATACAATTTTTTACTTAGTTATAGTGTTCTAAATGTGTCCAATTGATTAAGATGCGACTAAAAGTATTTACCACAGTTCAAAGTCAAGCGAACTCTATGTATAAATATAATACAAATAATACAAATGTAAATTTGAGTTACGCGCGCACTGTTAACAGCTGTAGCAGCTAACAGCAATAATGTTTAACAGTTCATTTGAGCATAACAGAGAAAGCGAGTAAGTAATGCAAATTGAACAATTTTAGTTTATTATCTATTACAAATTGTTTAAAAATTATTTTAATATAATTAAATATATCTTTCTCTTTTCTTTCTTTCTCTTTTTGATACACAAAATAAATCTTTCCAATCAAAATAAAACAAGAAGACACCGAAGAGATCAGAAAACGTCTAAAAATATTATTATTCACTTTTAATTATAAATATTTATGTATTTACTTTTATGAAACAACATATAATTGATTTACCGCAGTTTACGCCAACAGTAATTGTGAAATATATAAAATTAAACATTTAAAGAAATTTAAATATTGGCTTCGACTATGTCAATACTGTAAATCATTCGATTTAACGTTGCACACTATCATCGTGTTGTTATTGATGTTATCGATAGTCTATCGGTGCATAGTCTTTGCAAATACGCGTTTACTAAATAGTATTTATTAAACGTGCCGTGGTTTCGACGTGTCAGTTCGTAGTAAATAATTCGCAAGTGCTAGTCGGCAGTTCAATAGAGTCTGACACGCGTACAAATCAATCACCGAAGTAATATACACTTTGCCATACAACAACAACAACAACAACAAGACATACAATAACTAATAACAGCAGCATGGCGGAAAAAGTAAATGTTTGCATTGTTGGCTCCGGCAACTGGTGAGTGCAGTAACAATAGAAACAACAGTAACAATAACAATAACAACCTTGCAAATTATATAATGCTTGCATATTGCAACCTGGCATTTTAAACCTTGTTCAGGGGTTCGGCCATAGCAAAAATTGTGGGCGCCAATGCATCCGCATTGCCGGAGTTTGAGGAGCGCGTCACAATGTTCGTCTACGAGGAGATGATTGATGGCAAGAAGTTAACGGAAATTATCAATGAAACTCACGAGAATGTTAAATACTTGAAGGGCCACAAACTCCCACCAAATGTGGTAAGTAAACAGAAGAAGAAAAAAATGTAGAAAAAAAAACAAAACAAAATAATTAGTATCCATTACGTTGAGTTGCTAATTGAAAATCGTAAATAACAAGTTTTCACTTATGTAATATGCGCATTAGTATTAGTTGAATTATTAACAACTGCAGCTGCCCCTTACATAAAAGACGCCGCTGCCTTGATCTTGGCCGTGTCGTCGTGCAGCCAAATTATCTAATCAGACGAACGAGCGGGCGAAACATGCATACATATGTAGCTATTTTTACAACCCACCAACCGTTACTCGCTCTCTCTCTCGTGTTTTTTTTTTTTTGGCCACCGCTGCACTTTTGTTTCAGGGCCAACGCATCAACAAAAGTTTCACCTTGCTCTGACGTCTGCACATTAAATAAAAACCTTCTCCTCCTGCCATGCTGGCAATGCCAGCTCAGCGGCTGTCTTTGACGTAGGTCAAGGCCGGCTTGCACTCGCTCGCGCACTCTTATACTCCCTCGCTCTCTCTTAATTACACTCTCTTAACTGTTGAGTGTAAAAATAATTGTACATGTCACAATCGATTACAACTTTAACATTTACATAGTTCAATGGTTCTTGCGTTATGTATTTATATAAATTTTTTTCAACATAAAAGCACTTATATATTTGTTTCTAAATATGTGCTTATTTATAAATATAATTTGCACAGCTGAATTGATAAGCTTCGCGCACAGCTCTTAACTGTTTGTGTTTGCTGATTATAGATAAGCCTCAATGTTTACAGGTCATGTTAAACACGCTATTTGAGTTGTCTAGATAAAGTTCGCACCAAATACTATATATGTATGTTATGTAGCTCAAATGCTTAACAAAGAGGAATTTTCCAAACATTAATTTAAAATTTCGACTAGAACAACTGGCGCTGCAGAATTGATAAAAAACAAATCAGAAAACTAAATTGTTTCTATGTCTGTTCCTTTTGTTTTTTTTTATATATATACATATAATTGAATGTCACACATACCTGTACATATAAATATATATTCACGCATATGTAAATTTGTATGGCTGTGAGTTTTGGCAATCTTTCAATAGTGAAAGCAAGCCAAAAATACAAAAACAATTTGGAAAAACAAATGCTATATATAGTAGGCGTATATATAGTTTATAAACAAATCACCATGGGCCAATGTCAAAAATGCAGCCAATTTGCAAAGTATTCATCAAATTAAGTGTCTAGCGAGTCAAAGAATATAGAAAACGATTTTATTTTTAGTTACCTGATAAGCGATACAAAACTAGTACAACCAATTTTATTTGACTCGCTTTGTGCGTCTAGTCTAACGGAAATTTTTATAGAGTTTTCTGATAAGCATTTATTTATTCTATGTTTACAGCTGCAATAAAGTAGCTTTAATATGTGCCATTCATATAAGAAAATAAGCTGGTTATTATTAACAGATATACAGTATATGTATATATATATATAATAGGCAAGATAATAAACTAAACAAGTAAAAATTTCGATGGACTTTCAACTGAAATATATATATAAAAAAAGTAGGCAAATGTTTTTGATAAGTAAAGTTTAGTTGTTGGAACTAAAATTAGTTTTTCTTATACATTTTGAAAGTGTTGTTAAAAAAGAACTTCCTAATATTAAATTTAATATTGAGTCTGTTAAGTCTTGAATTTAAATATTATAATTTTTCTTATATTTATTATTTAATTTTTGTTTTAAGCTTTAGCACAATTTAATCTAAACAAACAAAAAACAATTTATATATATTTAAATTTTTACAACAAGCAAACCAGACGTTAATAATGAATTTAGTTACAGTAGATTTTTTGCAGGTTCATTTTGTGAAAAGCCATTAGGCATTTTTACTACTACATATAAAAGGCTTAGTTTATGCATTTTAAGCTTATTTAATTTTAAATTCAAATAGCTTGCAAAAAATACATATATATATAATATATTATAAAGCATCGTTATCTAAAGCAGCGCCTGAACTTTATACTATTTATGAACTGTTCATAAGTAATCGTTATGCAAGACTTGCAAACCAGTTTTGAATCACAAAACGGCAAACTGAGCAAACTAATCAATAGCGAATCGATTCAGCAAGCTGATGACCAGAGTCTAGATGTGACACAGAGTCTAGGTTTACACGTGCGTATGCCATGATTTCCATAGTGATATGAAACGTATTTAAAAAAAGATTTCAAAGTTTCCTTCTTTCAACCTTGAGCTTATCAGAAGTAACTTTGCCTGCTTATCAAAACATTATTGTTCATGCACAGAAACTTATTTATTTACTCTCTTATTTTCAGGTGGCTGTGCCCGATCTGGTTGAGGCTGCCAAGAATGCCGATATACTCATTTTCGTAGTACCCCATCAGTTCATACCAAATTTCTGCAAGCAATTGCTGGGCAAAATCAAGCCAAATGCCATTGCCATATCCCTGATCAAAGGCTTCGATAAGGCTGAGGGCGGTGGCATTGATCTTATTTCCCACATAATCACCCGCCACCTGAAGGTAAGCTCACATACATGTATACTGAGAGAGAAGGCGACATTTACCCTGTCTATCGCACTGTTCAGATACCATGCGCTGTGCTGATGGGCGCTAATCTGGCCAATGAGGTGGCCGAGGGCAACTTTTGCGAGACGACAATCGGCTGCACGGACAAAAAGTACGGCAAGGTGCTGCGTGATCTCTTCCAGGCTAATCACTTCCGCGTCGTGGTCGTCGAGGATGCCGATGCCGTTGAGGTCTGCGGTGCCTTGAAGAACATTGTCGCCTGCGGCGCTGGCTTCGTGGATGGCCTTAAGCTGGGCGACAACACCAAGGCAGCGGTCATTCGTCTAGGTCTTATGGAAATGATACGTTTCGTCGACGTCTTCTACCCAGGCAGCAAGCTCTCCACTTTCTTTGAGAGCTGCGGTGTGGCGGATCTCATTACAACGTGTTATGGTAAGTCACTAAATTTATAGAGAAAGTGAGTTTCCTCTTATGCCCATATATTTCTATAGGTGGTCGCAATCGTCGTGTCTCCGAGGCTTTTGTCACATCGGGCAAAACAATTGAGGAGCTGGAGAAGGAAATGCTCAATGGCCAGAAATTGCAGGGTCCGCCCACTGCCGAGGAAGTTAACTATATGTTGAAAAACAAAGGCTTGGAGGATAAGTACGCTCCGGAAGCTAAGCAAGATTCAGATGAACAATATTTAACTAAATTCAATTTCAATCTCTTGCAGATTCCCACTGTTCACAGCCATACATAAAATTTGCACAAATCAACTTAAGCCTAAAGATTTAATTGATTGCATACGCAATCATCCAGAGCATATGTAAGTGTTGAGTTGCTTTTTGTTTTGCTTTTTGCACAGCTGCACATGAAACCTTTAAAGAGTTCCTCCCGTAACTCCCTTCCTCTGCCTTTTTATCCAACAAACACACACAACTTTATGAATTTATGATTTCTTTTCTATTGTATTTAATTTGCTAATTGAGATTGCTATCCTACCTGTAACTCCTGTTTTTTTAGTTTACTTTTATTTTTTAGCTTATGCTTTTTATATACTTTATATTCTTTATTTAGTTATATAACTTTATGCACTTAAACTATTAGCATGTTTTGTTGATCTTTTGATTTAATCTAAGTTAACATTACACCTACAACGACAAAAACTGATAAATAAAACTCAAAATTCAAAATTTCCAATTAGTCAAATATTTCAAATAAGTTTTCAATATTTTCTTCTACAGTTATCATTCATTCCCAATTCCCATTCATAGTAGCTCACCCATAGCTTAATCCTACATAGATCCCTAACAAACTTCCATTTCGTATACATTTTTACAAATTCAATTTAACTTTTATGTTTCATCAACAACAAACAAATTTGTTTTCTTCTCTTCTTTTTTATATGATTTCTCATAGGGATACGTTCATCATGCCGTCGCCAAAACTCTAAACTGTGTTAAACACCAAAAAATTAACAACAAAACAAAGTTTATACAGAGAGAAAAGAAAATCGATTGTAAATACTATTTGTTTATAGCTCCAAGTCAATTCATACTCACACACACGCACTTGCTACCGATATACACGCATATATATAAAGACATATATATTGTAGGTATTCGCAAATCGCTTCCTTCGCCTAATTTAAACACACATTTCTATATCTTTTATATTTACGATTATATTTGTGTTCATAAGAAAAAAGTCAGTGTCATATTTGTTAAACCAAAATGAATTTTGTTAAAGCATTAATAAAGTATTTAAATATTTTTTGTACATATCAAAAAAAAAAACACAAAAACAAAGCATAAGTAGGAAAAATATTTTTTAATAAAACATTATTTAAAAATAAAAACAATAATTGGCAGCTACAAATCGGCAAAGAGCAGTACGTATCAAAATTTGATATATTATTAATTAAATTTTACGTTTGTTTTATTCACGTTTGTATTTGAATGCAATTTTGAAATGTTTTCGTTCATTAATTTGCCGAGCACTTCTATAAATAATGGCGTTTTGTTTTCTATTCCGCAGGCAAACTTTGTAAAATAGTAATTACAAATTTTTAAACGTTTTTATGCACCAAAAAAACTAAAGCAAATAAAATGCAAATCAAGAGTAAATAGCAAATTTTTCAGCACACGTTTAAGAATCCACAGAAGCAACTCAGTTAACTATTTCTACCCAGCCAACGACAAGAATGTGTATAGGTTGTTAATTTAATGTTAAATATATTAAATATCCAACGCATATCCAGCGAACCACAGAGAAACGAACAAACAAACCAATCTTGAAGTCTGCTTTTTGTTTTAACTTAGTTAATAAAAATATAATTGAAAGTAGCGAGAAATGTGCGCATGTACCTAAAAGACAATTGTAAATACCAACATTGAATTTTACGATTACAAATACAAAAACAACAAAGGCGTAATAAATGGGAGAGTAATGGTTTAATTTAAAACAACAAACGGAAATAAACCTAAGACATACGGAATTTTATTTGCATTAGTAAATCCTAGTGATATTATTAAATTGAATGGCGTAGCGATAAATTATAAAAGTAAAATAAAAATGTGTTAAAAAAAAAATTTTTAAATATATGAGTTTCTTTGGGGCATCATTTGCACATTTAAAAATACTTTTGTTGGCGCCTTGGGTTAGGGTAAGTATAAAATAATCGATATTTACATCGATTGCTCGTTAACAAGCAGCTGTTCTGTTGACGCTATATAACACTTAAAATACAACCCTGTGTTTACGTTTCTTGCTGACTGTCAATTTTTAGCAATAACAAACGTTTTTTCATTGCCAGTGGAATATTTTTTCTCATAAACAGGATAAACGAGCAAAAGAAATGTTAAACTGTTCGTTATATCGCTAAAAATGAAATTATTTTATACAAATATACGTTGAACATGTAGGACTTTGCGTTTTATGTGAACTGGACAATGGCGTCGTAATTGACTTTTGTTGTTCTCAGACAGATTGTACCCAAATCGTAAACATCGAAATAGAATTAGGTGAAGTACGTGGAATGCGAAGTGCAAATTATATTTGTGTCTGCGTGAATGAATGGCTGCATATGTATGTGTGTGTTTATTAATATATTGTTTGCATTCTTTTTTCAGTTGATAAACGGAAAAAGCTGCAACGCATAAAGCTGATTCACTTAGACGAACAACAAAGCGTAATTGAAACCGCATCGTTAAATTCGTTTGAAATCAGCTGTGGCAGCTCGCGCTAAGTTTGCATATATGGGCTACACTTGTTAGAGAGCAATGGACCCACAAAAGATCACCGAATTGGCCAACTTGCTGCGCAAGAATGGTGACAAAATCCTCAGCTCTGAATTTACCTTGACCTTATCAGGTGAGCAGTGGCAGGCCATGCATGCATATGGGACATGACTAAACAGAGACCCCACCCTTTCAGTTATTTTGTGCTAAGCTTGATTAGATTATCAGCCAAACCAATTTTCTCACAGACACACTTCTACAATTGCAGGTCCCCTTTTGCGCGCTTTAAATGATTCCTTTACGTTGATCGCGGACAGTGATATTGTCGCTGGCGGTGGACTTGGTACCTTGCAAAAGCAACAGCAAGCCTTCCAGGTGGTGAAGCCCATCAATGCTAAATCGAGTGTGTTTGCCGATTTGCAACTGCTCCATGATTTCGTGCAGAAGACAACACTGTTGAAGCTCAACTATTTTCCCAGCGAGCATTACTTTGAGGGTGCCATCGACATATGCAAATTTCGAGCCTTGCGTCGTTTGGAGGTGCACAAGATCAACATATGTCAGGTGGTCGGAATTCAAGCATTGCGCTCACAGCTGCAGCAAATAATATGCATCAAGAGCCTAAACAATGTGGACGATATCATTACGCATTGCGGAGGCGATATGTCGAATGGTTTTGTCTGGAACGAGCTGCAGTCGGCCGACTTTAGCTACAACAATTTGCGCTCTGTGGACACAGCTCTGGAGTTTGCACAGCACTTGCAGCACTTAAATTTGCGCCACAATAAGCTTACCAGCGTGAGGGCCATCAAATGGTTGCCACATCTTAAGACGCTCGATGTGAGCTACAATTGTCTGACTCATCTACCCCAATTCCATGTGGAAGCATGTAAGCGGCTGCAAATGCTCAACATAAGCAACAACTATGTAGAGGAGCTGCTGGATATGACGAAGCTGGATGCGCTGACTAATATGGATCTGTCCGACAATTGTTTGCTGGAGCACACACAGCTGTTGCCGCTGAGCGTTCTTATGACGCTCACTGTACTCAATTTGCAAGGCAATCCTTTGGCCTGCCATCCAAAGCATCGTCTGGCCACAGCCCAGTATTTGCATAAGAATACGGCGACAGTGAAATTTGTGCTAGACTTTGAACCGCTCTCCAAAGCAGAAAAGGCATTAGCCGGCAGCCAGCAAATGCGATTTGCGGGTTCTATGAATCACCGGCTAGTGAGTAGTCATGTATCCATAAATAGTTCGCGGGCATCTGTCAATACGCCAGCCTCAAGCGTGGGCTCGCAACGCTCGTTCTCGCTCAAAGGCAAGGATTCCTCATCGGAAGCAGAGCAAACAACGGTTGATATGCAAATCGGCAAGCGACGCCCTAAAACTAAAAAACCGCGCACGGTGGAAATTTCTGAACATGGAGATGACGTTGCAACAGAAGCCGTTACAACAACAGCAGCAATCGAAGCAACTGACCTGACACCAGAAAAACCACAAGAGACAACCGATGGCAGTCACTTGGAAACGAAAAAGCAAATTGAGACCCTGCGTCTTAAATATGGCAACGAGTGGTTGCAGTCAGGCAACGCGGAGCAAATGTTAGGACTAGATACGCCACAGCCTAGTGAAGAGGAGCGTCATGTGGCACGCCAGCAGTTCAATGAATTTCTGGGCGAGTTTTCGCCTTCAGCACAAGAGCCAGAGCCAAAGCTAGAGCCGTTTAACTCCACGCCTGCGAACAGCAGTAATTGGAGTGACACATTTAGTACCACTTTGACACCCATTAAGAAAGAAGCCAGCAACGACACGGACTCCAACAAAACACAGCAAACAATTTACGAATCGTGCAACAACAGCGTCCAGACGGAATATGAGAGCATGAACAGAACGATGTCACAGGAACAACTCACAGAGCCTGAAGTTGAAAAGGAGCAGGAGATCGATATTCACAAAGCAGTGCTAAAATGCTATTCAGATGCGACTGCAGAGGAGGAAGAAGAACCAGGTGAAATCCTTTTCAAAAGGACAAACTCGAACCAGTTTAACCAGAAGTTTATAATCTTTTAGTTTCTGAAGAAGAGCCCGACGAAAAGGTGTATATTGTCTACCATGAAAACAAGGCCACCGACCCATTGTTCCTCACAATATCCTCTAACTATGTGCGCGAAAAGGATGCGCTCACCGAACGGTTAGATATTATAAAGCATATGTTATGTTATGAAATCTTAAATATATTCTATTGGCAGCACCAAGACAAAGTGGAGCATCAAAGTCCTGGAATCATGTGAGCGAATCAAATCGAATACGTTGCGCATCAATTTTGATACAATGCAAAAGGATAAACAGGAGCGTGTTTACTGTGTAGAGAATGCACTGTGTCAGGTATATCGAATATATAACAAACCACAGCAGATGATTAATAAATTATTTTACTTAGGAACTGGAAAAGAAACTGCGCGACATTCTATCGCAGCGAGATCTCACTGAAATGAATATAACCATCTATAGCTGCGTCAATTGTGGCATTAGGTTTACCAGAGAACGTAAAAACAAGAACTACAAGACAGCGGGTATAACGATTTACAGTGAAAGCTACGCTAAGAGCGACTACTAATTCATTCCTTTTTTGCACAGAGCTGCGTTGTCCGGACTGTCGCAGTTTGTTTGTGGCCGAGGTGACTGATGAATGCGGCTCGCTGGACAAGCCCAAAGTCGCTACGGTCGAGCCGAAGCTATCGCCGGCATTAATTGTAGAGGAATCACCTGTCAACACGCCGCCGACTGTGCAGGCGAAAGAGGACGATCAAAGTATTGGCAAGTACTTGGCTAGTTTGCTATTTTATGTAGATAAAATTGTGGAAAACATTTAAAACGGATAAATTGACTCAAAAACATTTAACATGTAGTTTAGTGTAACATTTTCAAACCATTTTCAGTTTTCTAAACGGCTTTTATTTAAATTTGTTGTGAGCTTAGATTTCGGCTTATGTTTATTTTATGACTTAACTAAAATTGATATTATCTTTTATTGATTATTATTTTTATTTCTTCTTCTTTTTGCATGCTATAAAACACAAACACACATATACACACATACACAAACGTACACCTAAATCACACTGCAATTCGAATGGCAAACTGAGGGTTAATCTAACTTTTGTATATTCTTATGTATTTCTTTGGTACCTTTCGCTCACCCAACTACAACTACAACAACTTTAATTGTTACTATACTATTTTAATTATTTAGTGGCCAACAGCAGGCTCATCGCTAATAACACACCCAAGCGTAGGAGTTTGATGCAAACCACAAAAAGTTAATATGCCAATTTATTGTATACGTATTTTATACTTTGTACTTCTTTGTTGTGAACAACAATTTGCATTTGTCTTCTTGTTGTCATATGAAGCAGCATTTGGGCATGAAAAAGCAAACAATTAACCAACTAACAAAATTAAATCTATTCCAAATTTTTGCAATCATTGAACGCACCATAAAAAGAAATTGCGCTACATTTCACTTAAGCGAAAGCAAATCAATGCTGCTTCAATTAGAGAAAAACATTATATTCTGTTGTGTGTCAAAGGAAACTAATGTTTCTTAATTGTTCTTCAGGCTCGGCCAATTCACTAAATGAGAGCAGCTCCTGCTCGAAGATAACCAATTCGCAATGCTCCTTTGATTCGAATCAATCCGTTGTGGGCAGCTCCAATACGGACCGTGATTTGGAGTTTCGTGCAAATGAGAGCGACGTGGACATTATCTCCAATCCGAGCCAATCCAGCATTGAGGTGTTGGATCCCAGCTGTGCGCAGAGTGCCAGTCGCAAAACATCTGAGGAGCGTCGCATATCCCAAATGCCCAATCTGCAAACCATCGACGACCATTTAAGCCAATCCCAGAATTTTATTGAACACGAACAGACCAGATTAGTTTTCGAGACAAGCGCAACGGCTGCGACAACCACAATGGACACAACAGCCAAATCTAAAGCCTTGGCGCATGTTCATCTAACGGAGAGCAGCTCATCGGGTTCGGTAACCGATAGCATTTGCACTACCTACGAGCAGCAGGCCAAACAACAGACACCGGACAAGGCGCCAAAGCAAGCAACCGAGGACGTCAACGTTCTGCAGAACTTGTTGATGGCTGAATCTGGAGGAAGCTCAAGCCACACACACAACAACAACAACTATAAAGATGTGACAGCTGCAAATGGTCATCATGAAACAAAACATCTAAAAACTGCAGAGGATCCACTTTTATCACACATGTTTGGCGGTGCGTATACAACAATATAAAACTATAATAACTTTTATATATATTTTATTTTAGAAATATATACGAAATAGGAAAGAAAAAAGTAAACTTATAGCTTATAATTGTTCTCTTAAACATAATAATTTATGATTTTAATTCTTTACAGCACTTTTCCAATCAACCACCAAGCTGATGTCGAGCTCGAAAAAGTTAATTGAAACGGAGGCTACTGCCAGCTCAATGCAGCCATATAAATTTAATTATAGCGATTATAGTGACGTCGATCATCGCTTGAAGCTCTATTTCTATCAGAGCAAATTCAAGGAGGTGGGCGAGCATTTTAAGTGGCTGGCCAAGGGTCGGATATACAATGAGCAAACACAAACGATGCGCGACGGTATATTGGTTATTTCCACCAGCAAGTGTTACCTAATGGAAGCATATGCAGAACCCCAGGATGATGTGGCCAAGTGGCTGCGCCAGGTGATTAGCGTGACAGCGAATCGTATGACACGCATACGACTTTTACCCTGGAAACTGGGCCTGTCTTTCACACTACGGGACTGGGGTAGCTTTGTGCTAATACTGCAGGATACCATGCGAACAGATAATTTGCTATTTTACCTAGCAGGTAAATGGAGTAGACAGTCAACTGTATAGAAATATATTTATTTTCTATCAATTCCTTTATTTCACTAGAAAACCCGTTGCCCAAGGAGTGTGAAGTTATCCAGCATCCCTCGAATGAAGTAATTCAGCGTCTCAGTTCGTTAGTGGCTGAACCAATTAAGATTTGTGCCATATTGAGCGGTTGCCAGTGGACTAGTGGTCAGGAGAAAGTCCACTTTGAGCTTTGCACTCTGATCACAACCGATTCACAGTTGCATATTGCCGGCAATGGCAAATTCAATTGGTTGGCATCCAATGAGGAGAGGCAGCCGCCAATCGAACTTTCGTTAACTCAGCAAATGAGCAATTTGGTGGAGGTGGACCGCTTGACGGATGTTGAATATAATGTAAATTTCCTGGATGAAACCGAAAACAAAAGCGAAGTTTGGCATTTGCAATTTGAGACCCTGTCCAATGCCGAGCAATGTTTAAATGCCATTGGCAAATCTTGGGAAGAGCTATTTGGCGTACAATTCAGCTATTCTGGAACGTAGTATTTGTGTATTGATGTGGGACCAACTATAATGAATATCATATCTAAACAGACAATTTATACATAACTAACAATTATTTTGTGCAAATATCGAAATTGAAATGTCAGCGTATTTATCCATATATATATTTAATGGATAAATAGATTAGATAGTATATATAAATTGAGTAACTGTATATAAAAATATATTTAATTATACTAATTTAAGTACGCAATCATGGACAATATTCACGCTAAGACCAGAAGTGTAAAATATGTTTGTGTAATATCTATTTTATATCACACTGTAAAATATGTACAGAAAATAATTCGTATAAATTATATATATATATAACCTTCTTATACTCTAAATATACTTTAATTGCCAAGAAGGCATAGTTAAAGCCAAACGACATACATATATCTTATACTTATATTCGTAGCTTATTAAACAAAGGTTTACATTTTCAGCAACTAAATGAAAATGCAAATTTTAGTTCTTTTCTTAGATATTTCGAATAATGTTTAAGGAAAAACAGAGACTATGCCATTGAAGTGTTGCAGCAAAATCTTTTTAACTGTTTCAGAATTACCTAATCAAATTAATTCTATTACCATAGATCAAGACAAAAATTAAATTGTTGAAGAAATACAAGTGAAGCAATGTGCGCGTATCTATCGTTCGATAGATGTCGCTGTTGAAGACAATTAAACCACAGATGGCGCCACAGGTACCATTTGACATTTGATAACTTTTAATAACTTAATAAATATAATCGAACTTTAAATCTTATTTGAAATTAATTAATATTTATCTAAATACCAAAATAAAAATATAAATATTTTTGTTATGTACATTTATTAATTGTACTTGAGCTTTACATTTCAATTTAAACTCTTGCTGCCACCTACCTAAAGTAAACCTCTTTGAATATATATATATTTATATATGTACAATCGCTGTCAACCTTCGTAATGATTTTATTTATCGCCCAATTGTTCGGCTATCCAGTCGAGATGCTCTTCCTTATAGCGCGGATCGGCCATAATCAAAGCCGTTGACTTAGAAGCGTAGTAGTAGTAAACGGACACTGTTAAGTAATATAAAATATTGCTTTATGTGACAAACTAAAGGGAAAGCTTGGAACTTACTGAGGCGCTGCAGCACGGTCAAAGCATAGAGTGGCAAAGGCCATTGCTGTGCGGATTCTGATGGTGGCAATTGATACTGGTAGATAGTCCAGGAATGCTGTGAGGCGGACAGCAGGAAGTAGACACTAATGCTGAACAAAAATAGCTTGGAATTGCGTAGGATAATGTGGGAGGCGCCCACTTGGTAGACGCAAGTCGAATGTAGAGCCAATGTAAACAGCAAATACTCAATAAGAATGAATGCGTCTTGAACACTGTAAATAATAAGGGAATATCTCAATTAAAACATATTCTGTCCGAACAACTCTTGGCACTCACATGAAAAAGAATATAGCTATTTGAAGATTATCCTGCGACAGCCAGGAGCCGAAAGCATTGAAGAACAAATCAGCCGCAAGCAAAGTGAGCTGTATTGTCACCAGCCATGAATATCGACGTAGCGTTAGCTTCATTTTAAGATTTTGATTTGGATTAAAAGTTAACTTCAACTTTCGTTCAATAAACTGCCCACAGGTTTCTCGCTTATTTGTTTTGTTTGTGCCTACGCTGTGTCCTTCATCCTAGTGACGTCAAATGCGCCCACGCGAGCATGCGCGGACACACATTTTAATCGTCAATCGATAGGCAAAATAAGGATTTGCGATAACGATAAGCTGCTATTGAAACTGTTAAAAAAACGTAACGTAAAGTAACAAAATACTAATTTGAATCCCTTTCAGCAGTTATAAAAAATTATAAGTTCAATTAAAAATTCATTTCCAATGAAATGTCAAATATTTATACAGTTATAAAAAATTATAAGTTCAATTAAAAATACATTTCCAATGAAATGTCAAATACTTATACAATATTATTATTCAAATTATTATTAATAATGTATAAATTACGCTAAATCAAAAAAGCGGCAAATGTGGACACTGCGTTCATGTCATACACAAAACTTACTTCTTGTATAGCAACTCTCAGCCCTAACTAATGTAGCGGGATCAAAAGCATCGCCGTCATTGTCGTAAGCGGAGGCTACACTCATACACATACACTGCATAGCCCTCTCACACTATTCACTTCGCTCTCTTTAAAGAGCTGGTACTAACATGCCAAATATACAAATAACAGGATCGAAAGCATGAATGAGTACAGTCTTTGCACAGAAGCTCTGTCAGAGGTTTTTGAGAGCTTATACACTTACTATGCTCTTGTTTACTTACATTTTCTTTTTCAGATAATATAAAGTATATGTGTATATAATATTTAAGAAAAGTTCATTTTGTAAGTCACATAATTGAAATGCAAATAATTTTGGAATAATGTTCAGTTGTTTATTTTATTTCGCTCTCTCTTTCTTTTTATATTATTTTAGAGATAACGCGCATATTCAAACGGATACGTTCGAGCTCGTCGCAGATCCTTTAGCCCTAGTCTGGAGTGCCTACGAAATATCACATAGTATTGTTGATTCAATTCTGAGTAGTAGTTGCTCGGCAACAGATGTGTCCAGCTGAGTTCGACTTGGTTGGGTTCCAGAAAATTGTACAAAGCGGAAAGTGATGACGGCTCAGATTCGACAACTGCTGCCGCTGCTGCTGCAGCTGGGAAACCCGAATTTGGGGTTAGCCGATAAAGCAGTGGTAGCACTAACAATAGTGTCGTCAATTTGGCCATTTGGAATTGGTGTTAGCCGGTCAGAGATTCACCCTACACCCTTCTCCTTGGTTACGCTAAACCGAACTGCAATTCCATTTGGGATCGTCAGCAGTTTGCACTTTTTCGCTTTGTGCTTTTTGCCTGCTATTGGTTTCTTGGCACTTTCCTATTTTCCAATGTGCTCAGCGTTTTTCGACAGGGCTATAAAGCGAAGAGCCTCGCCAGTGATCGACTACAGTCAGCCATTTGATTCCATTTCGAGCGCAACTTAAGACAGCACTAATTATAGCAATGGCATTCAACATTGGACACATCTTTCTGGTCACGATGCTGGCCGTGGTCTGCGCTGCAGAGACGATTCAATTGCAGCCGACGCAAGGCATCCTGATCCCAGCTCCTTTGGCCGAGAACATTCGTGTGTCGAGGGCTGCCTATGGTGGCTATGGCGCACCAGCTGCCTCCTACTCCGCACCAGCTGCTCCATCATATGCGGCACCAGCTGCTCCATCATATGCCGCACCAGCTGCTCCAGCCGCGCCTGCCTACTCTGCACCCGCTGCTCCAGCTTACGCCGCCCCAGCACCAGCACCAGCACCAGCCGCACCCGCCTATTCAGCACCCGCATCTATTCCATCCCCACCGTGCCCCAAGAATTATCTGTTCAGCTGCCAACCCTCACTGCAGCCCGTGCCCTGCTCTGCACCAGCTCCCTCCTATGGCTCCGCCGGCGCCTACTCCCAGTACGTTCCCCAATACGCCGTGCCCTTTGTGCGCGAATTGCTGTAAATGATTGATCTTGACACTCATACCTGTTCCAATAAACTGAAGCTATAAAGAAAAAAAATTGACTATTTGTGGTTTTATTGATTATAGATAATTTAAATTATATTTGATTCTCTAAACTAAACTTACAGTTTTTAAAGTAAATATCAACTTTTTATAAGGATATAACTATAGCAAATGTTTCTAGAATTGCTATGACTTAACTATCCTAGTTTAGCATTCCCATATATTCCTTAAATGAAATGCATACGAGTAGCTCTACTGTTCTTAATAGATCTATGTAAAATGCAGTTTTTTTTTTAATTATACAAATTTATTTTTATCTATTGTCGCCTCCCACTTGCTGCCTTTAACCAGTAACATTTCAAAAAGCTTACGAAAATTGTTTATAAATATATCAATTAAACTTTTCATAGATATTTGCAGACGAAAGCGATTTTATTAATTTTATAAAATGTACATAATAATATGTATGTGTACAATACATACAATTTTCAACGCAAAAAAACAAAGCTTAAATGAAAACTATTAAATGCGATCTTTTTAAAACAAATTTGAAATTTATATATAAATATATAAAATATTTAAAAATAATATTAAAAATTTAGAGTGTGTATTAAGTAGAAAAAAATAATTTTTTAATTTAAATAAATACAATTTTTAAATAGTTTGTAATTCATCTTTAGATTATGCAGATGACATGCTATGGGTTCCATCTTCAGTTAAGCAATTGTCATTGCCTTAACTTAACTTTCGAGCAGTTCAGCATTATAATACTAAATATCTTTGTACACAATTTGAAATTGTTTTTCCAGGTAACTTTCTTCATTTCAACTTTTGCTCAGCTATTTATTGATTATTACTAATTACGACACAGCTCGTCTATAGTGCTATTTTTAGAAATTTACCCAATGTAGCATCTGCAGACTTCCTTATCGATTACACCTTCGCCTTGCTACTCCTGCTTAACTGTAACTATTTGTGAATTCTATGCTTGCAGCTTGTGCAGAGAGAGCTTAAAGACCAATTACATACAATGAATTATATTAAAATATTACAGATATTCCATACTTATTCTATATTTATGTTAGTCTCTAGTTGCACACCTATTATATTAATAAATAATATACCAATTTCTAGTCAAGCAATGTTAATAACTTGAGCTGAATGATAAGAAAACTATAAACAAACAAGAAAAATCTTTCTAGAATAAAGATTTAAGAGACGATCATTAAGTATGCAAACATCGTAAGATCTGAATAATTATTTCAATATTCTATGCCTGCCCATCTTATCTTATTTGAAATGTTTTCAATTCAAAGACATCTGTTTTCCAGCTGTCAATGTTTTCAAAAACCAACCATAATCAATCAATCTGTGTTTGCCTTTTCGGGTGCCTTGGCTCTAGCTGATAACCAATCCACCCCGAACACAACAACATGAATGCAATTCTTGAGTTTGTGTTTTTATTTTTAGATATCAATATCAGTCCTTTGGTCTCTCAATAGTCACAATTGCCAGCTGGCGCTGCGTGGCCACAGGGCACAGGCTTCAGCACCGCTTCACAGGAGAAGACATAGTTTTTGGCACAGGGAGGCGATGGAACGCTGGGCGCCTTATATGTAACTGGCGCTGGCTGCTGTGGCTGCTGTTTCTCTTCTGGCTCCTCCGCATCGTAGCTGCGTCCAAAGCCGCTACTGAAACCACCGCCAAAGCCTCCGCCAAAGCCCCCGCTAAAGCCGCCACCGCCAAATGATGGCCTGCCGAACGGCGGTCCGCCAAAGGGTGGTCTACCAAAGCCTCTGCCCGGCAAATTGAAGTTATTCTCCACAACGACTTCCTGTACGATTTGCTGTTGTCGTGGTTGACGCACCAGCTCCACCTTATCCCCCAGCTGGTCCGGCGTATACAAGCGTACGGGTATAAAGCGATACAGCTGCCCAGTGGGGCTACGCACACAGCGGTCATCACATTGGCCATTGGCCAGGAAGACCTGGCAAAGGGAACTCAGCAGCAGCAGCAGCGCAAAAGGCGCCCAGTGGGTGGCGAACATGGTGATCTGATCAGTACAGGCAGGTAACTAAACACCTGAGCTGCTATGAAGCTGTAAACTGAGACTAGCCAGCAATTGGGTGCAAACAGTTGCTTTTTATTAATGCGAAAATTTGCAGCGTCAAGCGGAAATGCAGCTCAGGCCAAATAGCACACAATGCTTCAAGGTAAAGCATTTGGGCTAACTGGGTTACTTGGTCAACATGGGGCCAAGGCTAATGGCATCTCAAGCACTGTTAACATGAAATACATTTCCTTTACGCATCCTAAACAAAGTCTGCAGCCACATGTCACAAACTTTGTTTAGGCTGCCGGCAGTTCCGGCTGGCCAACATCTGTTAGCCACTTGTGTATATCTTGTTAACATAGAAAGTTCGGCCATTGAATGTGGTTGTCAACTTTAATGCTTATTTTGCAATCAACAATTCTTTTACTTTCTTTACACAAAAAAAGTCAAATCAAAACAAAATTAGCTTGGTTCAAAGACCTCATCCATTATATGTGCAATTTTGTTAAAATTTTATGGATAAAGTAGGAAAGCAAAAGTGCTTAATAAACATATATACGCAATATATATATTATATAAATATATATATATATATATATATATATATATATATATATATATATATATATATATATATATATATATATATATATATATATATATATATATATATATATATACATATATATATATATATATATATATATATATATATATATATATATATATACAATATATATATATATATATATATATATATATATATAGCTACACAATATGCTGATCTAAAGTTTCTTGCCATTTTTGTAGGCGTTGCTCTTGATTTGGTAAAGCTTGCTTAAGTTTATGTGGCTCAGAGAACTGTAAAAATATTGTGCTTAAAAAATGTACAAGCTAAGTTAAAATGAAAAAAAAAAATAATAAAATAAAACTTTTGTACATAGTAACAGAATTTCTTTTTTATATTTATGAAATACTCTAACATGGAAAAAAGAAGTAGCATATTGACTTTGACTAGCTGTAGGCACCTAAAAGTCTTAGCTGAATTTGGAATAAACTGTGTTGCCTTGTCTATAGAATCTTAAGATTTTCTTAGATACGCCCATTAAAGGCTAGGAAAATTATATAATATAATAAAATTATGTTTGGTAGAAATTTAAAAATATATACTCACATCTATGATATCTATGTTAAGCATATATGACTACGAAAAGTGTCTTCTACAATTTTGCTATCTCTTGTAACCGATTCAAATTGATATATAAACGTCTGTTAAGCGTTAAGCGTGTCTTTACAGAAATACTCAACTTTTCAAATTTTCAATTAGTTTTCTAAACCTCTAACGTTTGCAGGTGTTAAACATAAGATTCGTTCAGGATCCATAGAGTTAATTTTTTTAATATTCATATTTTCTAACTAGCTAGTTTAACACCTGCAAACGTTAGAGGTTTAGAAAACTAATTGAAAATTTGAAAAGTTGAGTATTTAAAATTTAATATTTATTTATAATATATTAAATAATTTATTAAATTTAATATATTATAAATAAATATTATTTAAAATTTAATATTTATTTATAATATATTAAATTTTAAATTTTAAAATTTATTTATAATATATTAAATGTGCTCACATATAAGTCGAAGCTGATCGAATGGGTCTAGTATGTTCTCCAACCAATATAAAATTCAAAAATGTGGCTAAGTGTGTAAAGGACATCTTGTTTAAGGGTAAGAGCTTCGAGTTATAAACGAGAGAAGTTGGGTCAGCTTTAGATAGAGTTCTTTAAAATGCAAGTCAGAAAAATATTATGGACTGAAATATAAATGTTTCTATATCAGCCAATGGTTGATTATACATACTCCTAGAAGGGTATTGATACTTTGGTATACCAAACTTAATCTACTCAAGCTTTTCTCATAAAAAATAATTTCAATATAATACCAAGCTTTAGTTTAGCTCTCAATAATCTCAAGTGTAAGCAAATTGTTTATTTATTACTTTCGTTATATTACATAATTTAATATAAATAAAAAAATTATATAAATAGGTAGAATATAGTTAAAGTACAGTTCATTTAATACCTGTAAAAAACACGTTTGTAATTCAATTCCACAAAAAAACGAAATTCGTTTCACTTTCATTTGGAAGTTTGTCTAATGTTTCTGATTAAATCGAAATTGATATTTAATTCGATACGGATTTTATTGTTTGATTTTAGTGGAATAAATAGTTACTTATACCCAGGTATCGGACGACAACTTAAAACGAACAATTCAATCGAACAGCTGCCTAATCAGCTACTCTGAAGAGCTGTTTAGCTAGAGTTTCGCCAAGAGTTTCTGACGAACTGTCGTAAGGCTGGAAAAACGTGAATAAAACATTTGAAATTTATAATTATGCAGATAGATTTATTGATTTTTTTTAACATTTTCTTTAAGCATGGCTAAGATTTTGGTTTCTCGGCAGCTTGGGAAGCCGTGTCAGATTCAAGTCCTCAAATGCGTTGATCTTCTAGTATTGGTAGCCGTAGGCCTGGGGCAAGTAGGCAGCGCCGAAGAGGTTCTGCTGATGCTGAGGCACGCCGTAGTTGGGGGCAACATAGCTGGCCACGGGCGAGGAGTAGGCACCCGCAGAGCCGTAGCTGGGAGCTGGAGCGCTGCATGGCACTGGCGCCAGATTGGGCTGGCAGCTGAAGAGGTAGTTCTTGGGGCAGGGAGGAGCTGGCACACTGGAGGCGCCATAGCCGCCGGAGCTGCCGCCATAAGCGGACTTGCGCAGACGGGTCAGATCACCGTAGCCCTGGCCATCAGACTCGGCTTCCTGGTTGGCGGTGGCAACCGAGCTGCTGCCAGTGGGATTGGCCAGAGCGGAGGCGAAGATGGTGATGAGAGCAAAGCACACGAAGAATTTCATCTTTAAGCTGTTGATTCTTTAGCTGTTACCAAAGGTGACTGATGCCAACTGTTAACCCACACGCGGCTTATATAGCTAAACTTTGTCAAGTTGGCACAAAACGAACGACAAGTGACTTCGACTAGTCTTTTACCTCTGACTTTCGCTGAATCAGCAATCGTTGATCACCCTTTAAAGTGCACTAAGTACTAGTATTGAAGTAAAGCAACATTTGCATTTCAGAACATTGTGTCAGCCCATCCATATGGATTAATATATATTCTAAGTAAATTGGATTATATATAATAATTAAAAGGGGTAAAAGTATGTCAACCTATTATGCATCTGCTTCTATCTTAACTTAAGCTTAATTATCCATTGAATTAAGAACATAATTGAATTATACCTATATCTATACTTATACTATCTATACTCATACTCTTGCTTAAGCCAAAACCTAGGCTTTCTCTTATACTCTATCAAACAGTTAAAGGAGTATATCAAAGTCTGCAAAGTCTGTCTTGCTACTCGCCTGTTGATCTGTGCCGATCTGCTCTTTAAAGTGGAGACTTTTAAATATATATATTTGTCTTGTAGGTTGTTGAAATATGCAGTTAAAAAGACCTTTAAAATTTATGGGAAACATTTTTACTTAAATTTAGGCTATATTCTTGAACTTCACAACCAGCTACAAATACATAATTTCATAATTTACACTCAGGATCACCCATAAGCTATTAAGTACGCCAATGAGGTCACATCAGATCTGAAAGTAATCAGTTTGTAATTGGTGCAGATGCTTTTAGACTACGAACGAGTATGATATAGGCGATACCACCCGACTGCAATGCTTTTACTTATTACACTTAGATCAATGTAGATACAGACATCATTTTATTAAGCACAATGCAGCAGTTTGAAGAAGATTTCCGAGTCATATAGATTAAGCTGTAATATTGAACCTTTTTCTACTCTGTCATATCAAAAATTCTATCTTCAATTTTAAAATACAAAACAAAGAAAACAAAAATCGCCAGCAATTGAAGTTATTCAACTGGCATCATGAGCAAAGGACAGACTCACACCATTTGGCTAGGCAAGGGACACATATACTTTATTGTCTACTGTTGATTGATATATTGTATATTGTGTATTGTATTTTGTATTGTATATTGTATAATCCAGCTCAAACCTTCGCTTCAGCCATAGCTCAAATGTCAGCCATGCGTATGTAATATTAGTGTTTCTTATAGATTTCACTTCGATGGTCTCATAAATGTAATATATATTGTTAGATGATTAATTCCTATGCCAGCTACACAAAATTTCCGCATTTTCAACTCATTCTTTGTTTTCATAGGAATTGTTTTATAATAGCTCAATTGCTCATATCATTTATAGCTAAAAACAATAAGCCTTGCTACATTTAAGTATAACTAGATGCCCAAAGTATAATAGGCTAAATGACTGGACCAAGTCAAGAACTCATCTGAATATCAATTCCTAGGATGCCTATTACTAAACAGCAAACAGTTGCCTTAAGATTCATTAAGAACCAAGTGCAAAACCAAAATAGACGAAACCCAATTTACGATTGTTTATCAATTTAATTGAAGCACATTTTTTTAAACATTTTCTTTAAGCATGGCTAAGATTTTTGTTTCTTGGGAAGCCGTGTCAGATGCAAGTCCTCAGATGCGTTGATCTTCTAGTATTGGTAGCCGTAGGCCTGGGGCAAGTAGGCAGCGCCATAGAGGTTCTGCTGATGCTGGGGCACGTCGTAGTTGGGGGCAACATAGCTGGCCATGGGCGAGGAGTAGGCACCTGCAGAGCCGTAGCTGGGAGCTGGAGCGCTGCATGGCACTGGCGCCAGATTGGGCTGGCAGCTGAAGAGGTAGTTCTTGGGGCAGGGAGGAGCTGGCACACTGGAGGCGCCATAGCCGCCGGAGCTGCCGCCATAGGCGGACTTGCGTAGACGGGTCAGATCCCCATAGCCCTGGCCATTGGCACCCTCAACATCAGATTCCTGGGCTGCAGCGGCGCCAACATTGCTGCCACTGCTGCTGCCAGTGGGTGTGGCCAAGGCGGAAGCGACGAAGGCGAAGAGGGCGAAGCACACAAAGAATTTCATAATGAAGCTGTAGATGCTGCTTTAGTTGCTGTAGTTACCAAAGATGACTGATGGAATTTCCAATTTCCCGTCAACTTTATATAGCTCGACAGTTCTTCTGCCTTCTGCCCAGCTGGCACTAGTGGCTTTAACAATGTGCTTTGGCTTTGAAATTTTGGACATTTCTTAAATTTACGCTGAGTTGGTCGAAAAGTGCGACTTGAGTTCTTTTTGGGGTCAGGTAAACGTGTATGAATTCTTATTTTTTGTGTTGTTGCTTAAACTAGGTTGGCAAAATATTCTAGAATGAGTGGAAAATGTGGCCACCGCGCTGGGTGGGTGGCTTGATTTTGACTCGTTTGCATGTTGCACAATGCTAAACGTAGCCTCATTTCATGAGCCAGCTCTACTTTAAGATAAAATAGCTCACCATTTTGCTAGCCATGTGAATATTTTCATATTTCGAAATACATTTCGAATTTGTGTTGAGTTAACAAATGATTAACACTTGTAAAATTTTTTAAATCCAAAATCCAATATTAAAATTACTAAAATATTCAATCAAATTATATTCAGAAGACACCAAATATTTTCTATTATTGTTGAAGCATTCGCAACATTTTTCAATTATTTATTATTAATAAAATATATATTAAGTCAGCTGCTTACAATTTCCAGTTGTCTGGCATGTTTATTTATCTAAAGCTCGTAACAAACTGTTGATTAGATTATGCATGTCTAGGAAACAACTGGGGAATTCTTTCGATAACGCGACTATCCGATCACTCACCCAGTTTCAAAGATAAAATATATGAAAACCCTAAACTAAATCTTTTATGCGAATCTGTTTACAATGCTTGTTTGAATCAGTTATCTATAAAATTCTTTATTCTTGAGTCTTATTCTAAATATAGCACATGAATATTTTATTAATTTCCTGCTATCTATATAATTTTTATGGGAAAACTTTATATATTTTTCTAGAGTAAATCTGCTATCTTTTATGCATCTATTTAATATTCCATCTTAATTTAAAAATTTTCTAATTCATTTTTTAATTTCAAAAATTTGTATGCATTCCACTTTATTTATTCAATTGCTTTAGCTGCTTGTGTATATATATTTTATGCCTAAAAATAAATTTATCCATATACATGTGCAACATAATTCATATAAATTCTACAGTTTAATTTATTTGCTATGCATATATATGTATATAAAAATCTATTAATTGTATTTAATATTTATGCCTATATAAATAAATATATATCTTTTTAACTAATATCAATTTCAATTTATAATATTTTTTTATATAATATATATTTATTTTGTGATTTTTCAATATATTATTTATATAAGACATAAATCAAAACGTTTATTTATTTCGCATCTAATTCTTATGACTTTTTTTCATATTATCAAATTTAAATTATTTTATTAATTTTCTATGTATATTTAAATATATAATTTTTTAAAATATTTATTTATTTATTGTTTTTTTTTTTAGTTAGTTATGTTTTATTTATTAATTTTTTTGCTTATGTATTTATTTATTTTATTTATTAAATTATATTTTTGTGTATACATACACCTATATTTATATATATATATATATATATATATATATATATATATATATATATATATATATATATATATATATATATATATATATTTGTATTTACTTTTTAAAATTATGACAAATTCTTACAGTATAGAAATAAATCATAAAGAAATATATACATATATATATATATATATATATATATATATATATATATATATATATATATATATATATATATATATGTATATATTTCTTTATGATTTATTTCTATACTGTAAGAATTTGTCATAATTTTAAAAAGTAAATACAAATATAAATAAAACTAAAGCATACATATCATTTGATGATTCAAAATGAGTCAAAACTGAGCGAAGCGACTGCAAGTGCCAACGACCCACATTTTGGTATGAGTTTCGGAAATTTATTACATACAACCTCAAAGCAGCTACATAAATACAAAATTAAATATAAATTTCGTAAATGTAGAAACAAATGAAAATTTCCACAACATTTTTTCTAAATACAAACATTCACAGTATGGCCACAAAGCCCCCCGCAAGAAAGGCAACCACTGCTATTGAACAAACCACAAATTCATATATATATATATACATGTATATATATATATATATATATATACTTATACATATACATAGTGGTATGTGGCACCCGGACTTAGTAGCTCCCATACAGTCCAACGCCTCGTAAACTGCGGGAAAATGCATTGAGCAGAGGCAAGCCGAAAGTTGAATACACTTACAGGCAAAACAACTACAAATATTGTAGTTATTTTTTAATTTTACAATATTTCTTGAATATTTGTTGGCCCTTGTTCGTTTAGAGCTTATTTGCTAACTGGTTCAAGCGCTATAATCAAGCGCAACATATCCTCCTGGCAGTGCAGCGAGATCGCTTCATTTGGCATCAGCGTTGGCGGCGACATTGGCGCTATTTTTGAGACCCCGCATGCGGTGGGTTTGCAAGTGCCCATCAGCAACAGCAGCAGCAGCAACAGCAGCCGAGGCAACATCATCGATCAGCCCCCCTCACTTTTTGGAGAGAGCTGCGCACATATGTTGTTTCACATGTCTGCTGTTTATGTGCTGTTCAATTTTTAGGATCATTCTGTTTGTACACTCACTCAATTATGCCGGAGAGTCGGCGGCGCAGCTTCTGAGAAAATCAGTGTGGGGTAGTTTTTCGTGAAGACAAGATCCCTGATCTGGCGTATCGTTGCGCCAGAGTCAGTCACTCACTCACTTTCAATTGTTGCTCTTTGAACTCTGTTCTCGAGTGGTTGTGAGATCACTTAATAACTCAAGACACAACTTAGCGATGGCACTGTCTACAGATATAAACGAGTCAACTGATTGCAAACTAATTTAGATTAATAACATTTAGACCAATAAACAACTTGATATTACAGCAGACACCGAGGTGTCGAGAGGCAAATTTATGAAGTTTAAACGCAATTCCAGAGAAAATCAGACTTGGCTATAGATGGTCAATGTAGAAGTACAATCTCCAAATGGCGTGAAATTTCTATTATAAAGAACTCAAAGTACTTTAAATTTTATCTTATAATTGTAAAATTATTGTTTATTAATCTCAAATTTACTTAATTATTTGTGTCTGTAATTTTGTGCTTATAATAAAATTTCGCTTAATTTATTTAAGATAGACTTAATTAGTTTAATATATACATCTTAGTTAATTTTTAAAATATACTTATTTAATTTTTCTGAGTGTTTCTAAACGACAAATGACATCAACTAAAAACAATAAATTGAAAACAACTTTCCCAGAAATTATTTTCGATATAGTTTTTTCAGCGCAAGTGCAGCTTAGTCGAGATATAGGAATGTATATAATTATTTATTTCTTAATATTCTAATATTCTATACATATTTTTTTGTGTACACGTTTTTAGTTATTAGCAAATCTTTTAGAGCTAAATACACTTTGTACTTTATCACATGAGTTTAAGGACTTTTATCTATACTTTAGTACAGTCGATAATTATTTTGAGCACCCGCATGTATTTGCATAGCTTACTTAAAACACAATACATCATAAACTGTCTGATAAATGTCTGCATATTACAAGAATCCAATTCCAACTCAGCATAACATTCACATAACCAAAGAGCTAACAATTTTGAATAAGATTATTTATATCAGTTTTATATTCATTAAATGGAAACTATGCCAAAATAGAAATGCATGTTAAGCCGTAAAAACCCAAGTCCTGTACACAACACTAGTGTAACTGCACAATTGTCGTTGACTAATTAAAAACAACTAAATTTATTGAAATTTTCCAGCAGCTGAACTTAAGAATTTCCGAGTCTATACAGTTGGTTGACATTCATATAACTATAAAACTTTGTGAACTTAGCTGTAAAACTTTCGAAAATATAATTTTATTTTTATTTATTTTTTTATCAAAGGTTCTTTGTAGGTGTGTCTATATACTCTTTATTTAATGTATAAAAAAAACAGCAGCAATGCATTTATTAAATTTGTTGATTAATTTTATATATAGACTTACTAAACTGATAAATACAGAAGTCAATTTTGTTTAATTTTAAAAAGAATAAGATACAGTAAGACTAGAGCTGGAATGATATAAAATATATTCAACATTAACGGAGGTTACTAGGCGTGCGGTATTCTGAGCAAGCACAGTGTATACATATATGGTGTATTTATATATATATATAAATGCACTCAGTCTCCAGCTAGAATATGACTCAAAAATAAAGCGATAGTGATTTGCGGAACTATATAGTATATTAAGTCGATATTAGGCGTCCATTAGAAGAGGTCAACAATAACCCACTTGAAAATTCTATAACTGTGGAAAAAAATACCTATATTATATGGGCTGTGTGTATGTACAAAATATATCAAAATCTCTTTCGAGTCCATAGGTTCAAAATTTACTTATTAAAACTAAAAGATAATATTAGAATAATGCTAATCATTGAAATCAATTTTGCTCAGGAGAAATGCCATGAAATATTAATAAATTAAATAATTATATTATGAACTCATTAGAATAATTAGGGTAATTAAGTAAACTAATAAAACTTATTTTGTATACACAAAGTAGCAAAATGTAAAATCTCATGATATAAACAGCAATAAAAAAAAATAAAAAAATTATTACTTTACACTGATTGCTTTAACAACAATTTATAATGGATTTAATATTTAAAAATAGTGCCTATTATTAAGTATGACTAATGAAGTGTGTAAATCTAGTACTAAGCTAAATAGTTTAAGATTCACGAAACACAATTTGAGCTAAATAACATTCGCTTGAGATACTCAAATGAACTCAATGATCTTCGCTGACATCACACGTTGCAGACAAAGTTAAGATCACTCAGAAGATGCCAACCAATTGAATCAGAGAAACTCACTTGATCTTTGACATGATCATGCAGCGTTTGCTGATTACGTCGTAAGATGTGAAGATCTTAGATAGTTCATCTGCAGAGTAACCGCTAATTTATTAAGCATATTTTCCGCTCACTCAACAGGCGATTAGATTATGTAAACGGCGTCACGCTCTGTAGCAATGAGATGCATGCCTCAACAAACGATCAACGCCCAGACCTAGATCCAAGACAAAGTCTTTGACTAAATGTAGCAAGAAGTGCGTGCCACATGCAAAGTGAGACAATGAAACAGCAAAAGGCGTGGATGACCAGCTGAGTGCAGGCCTCCGCCTTCGGCTGCGGCTGCGGCTGCGACTGCGACTCTGGTTGCCAGGCTGTACACCAACGGCAGGCAGGCAACTTTCACTTGGTCACGGTCATGGTCAGGGGCTCTCTGGTACATTACCCGGGGCCTGTTATCGCATTTCATAGCCCCGATGCTTGATGCCCGCATAGTGTTGATAGGAAGTCTCTGTTTATCTTGTGCAATTTGTTATGGAATTTGAATTTGAAAACGAAATGAAAACGGAGACCAGCCAACGACCAACTGACTGACTGACTGAAGCGATTATGGCTCAAATTCTTGCCAACGTCATCGTCCACACATACATACATACATATATATAGATAGATATGAAAAGAGAGGCATAATAATAACAGGAAGAGGCAGCAGAGTAACAAATCGGCTCCGCACATATGCGATAAATACGAACCGATGATGGGAGTCCGGGACCTTGACAGCTCAGACAAAATATATACATACACACACACACACACATATATATATATATATATATACCCTTGCCGATAAACAGCTACTGTGCATACAAAACGGAAATCATCATAGCACGCAACTGCAAAAATTTATCTGGGAGGCTGCATAGAATTTTCTCAACTTAAAGAACTTCGTTAGGCAATTTTATTAAGCGAATAACTAAGTTAGTTATTCATATATATTTTTTTAAACATTAAAAAATATTAGCAGATGATCTTGATTAAAGCAAAAATTCCAGAATTCTTATTTTAAAAATCTTGAAACTTAAAAAAATATATAAAAATTAGAAAATGATATAAAAAAATGTAAGAACAATTTTCAAAATTAAATCAGGTATTGTTAAGTTAATATTCTACATATAAAATATAGAAAATTTAGTTTCTTTATAATTAAATTGTAAAAAAATGTTGGAAATATTTTCTTATATTTTTACTTTATTCTTCCCAACTCATTGATAAAAATAGTGTACGAAAATAAAAATAAATCATAAAAATATAAAACTTTCGTCAAAAACCTCATAATAAGATGAATTTAAATTCATTATATTTATAAAATTTCTATATTTCGATGAATTTATGTTTTATATTCGCTTATTTGTTTTTAATTTTTTATGATATTAAATTGTGCATCAAAATATATTTACAAAGCGAAAGTTCTCAGACTTCTTGAAAATGTAAGATTTGTTTTAACATATCTTTCATCAGCATCGGAGACTGACTTAATCATCAAAAAGATGGCCATCTTCGTTTACAAGGTCTCAACGTTTGCGAAAATTTTAAGAGATAGAAATATCAAACGAAATAATGCCTAACATTTTTTTTTTTTGTGCTGCAGGAATTCCTATTAAGATATATTGCAAAATTTATTAATTATTATTATCTACACAAATTAATGAATATTTTATATCCAAGTATAATTAAATTTTTAAAATTTTAAATTGATTAAAGATGTTGATCTCAGTAAACTAAGAACTAGCTTCCAGGCACATTTTCTCAAATATCTCAATATTATATACATTTAAAAAAACAGCTTCAGTTTTTTTATCTCTTAATTTTCCTTCATCTGGCTAAAGCCAAACATTTTTTAAACACTGCTACATTCTTTATCAGTATGCACCCTCAAGGAAATGTGGGCATTTAGATCTATATGAATAAATATATATAATAATAATTATATATAATTCTTGTTTTGAATATATATTGAATATTGGAATAAATAAATGAATACTGCTGCATAAAACGTGGAGCATGTTAAAATATTAACTCATAAAAAACTCAGCTCGTCAAGAAAAATTACAAAGAAATATTGCTTCCATTTATATTTAAAGACAATACTATAATACACACATTTACCATTGGCTCAAGTTATAAAAGCTCAAGCCAAGCTCAACTTGCAGCATTATTATGCTTTCAACATAACCACGAAACTCTAAGCCATTGCAAAATTATATTTCCAAACATAATTTATATAATTAGCAACAATATATCTAATTATTCAGTTACCTAAAAATAAAAGATCTCATGTCTAAGTTCTGGAGAGCCATGAGCTGAAATTCATGATTCGAAATCCCCTTATGATTAGCCACGCCCTAACCAATTTGTAAATCAATAAACTGACACTCCAAACAGCATTTACATACATTTTATTTACAGTTTAGTCTTAATGATCTTTCCAGTATTCATCTTCTATACATATTCCTCTCGGCCAAGGCCAAGCGGTAGTTGTATTCCTGGAAGAGTTCGGGTGCCACGCGATAGGGTTGATCAATAAGAGACAATCGAATGGGCGTCTGGCAAGAAGAGGAGCTATAGGCAGCTGCTGGTGGTGTTGGCTGTGGTGCTGGTGGCGCTACATAGACAGGAGCTGGAGCTGGAGCTGGTGCTGAAGCTGGAGCTGGAGCTGGTGCTGGTGCTGGTGCTGGGGCAGGTGCCGTTGGGTAGCTATAGAAAGGCACGCTCCATACGGGCATGTAACCTGAGCATGTGGGTGCATTACAAGGTGCAGGTGGTGCTGGATGTGGGGCATAAGCAGGAGCTGGTTGCTCGTAAAGCTGCTGAGCTGGTGGTGGTGGTGGCTGTTCTGTTTGCTTCTCATAGTTTTGCTCCGACTGTTTCTGGCTGGCGAGTTCATCCTTAGCAGCGGACGAGGTTGTCAAGTAAATAATGGGTTGATATACGATTTGCGGTGGCTGTGCACCACCGTAGGTCTTGGCAGGTTGCGCATACTCTTCCACTTTGCTGTAGCTCTCTGGTGCTGGTGCTGGTGCTGGGGCAGGCGCCTCGGGCTCATAGCTCGGTTGTGGTGCCGGTGGTTCATAGCTGGCGGCTGGCGGGGCAGGCGTCGCGTATTCTACAGCTTGTGGCGGCGGTGCTGGTGCTGGGGCCACATAGCCTGCATCTCCATCGCCGGGACCATCGTAGCTGGGATTGGGCGTCTCATAGCCGCCGCTAGGTGGCGCTGGTGCCGGATTGTAGTCAACTGGAGCGGCTGGCTGTGGCTGTGGCTGCTGAGGCTGTGGCTGTGGCTCGGATGGACCATAGCCTTCGCCGCCATAGCCAGGAGCTGGTGCTGGAGCATAATTGTTCAGCGGCTGCTGGCCACCACACTGGCCACACTGACCCGCACACGTATTGCCCCACAGATCGGGCAGTTTCTTGAACAGTTGCATTTGCTTAAAGGGATCCAGTTGATTCAGCTGCAATCCATTGCAGTTGTTATTCGGGATGACAGGTAAGCCGGGCGGCAAATTATTATTGTAGAGCAAATTATTGTTGTTGTTGTTAAGCAAATTGTTGTTGCCGTTGCAGCAATTGTTTTGACGAAATAAGTCTTCCCACCACTTCATGAGCGATCGATTCGTACGCTTCAGTTCAACATTTGGACCCACTGTGGAGCCCGCATCGGCCATCAGGTAGTACAAGGGCTGGCCAGGTGTTGCAATGCTGTTGGACATGCTAGCTTCATCGCGCTGGAGCGCCTGCGCCTCTGCGCACCAACCAATGAGGCAGCAGCAAGCGCAGAGCACTGCGACCTGCAAACAGTTCCAGGAATTGTGCATTTTACGTTGACGTTTCCAAATTTAACCTCGCGTCGCGAATTCCCAATTGCAACTATTCGGACAAACTTCGATTGCATCGAACAATCACTGTCCAAAGTGACCCAAAAAAGTGCAAGACTTGCACCTAAATACCCTGACCACTGAAGGCGTCACAACTTGGGCATGAAGTTGGCTAGAGAAACTAGTCAAACTAGTCTGATATAGATATCTATATATCTATATAACTATATAACTACATATCTATGTATCTATTTATCTATGTATCTATATATCTATATATCTATATATCTATATATCTATATATCTATATATCTATATATCTGTATCTATATCTATATCTATATCTATATCTATATCTATATCTATATCTATATCTATATCTATATCTATATCTATATCTATATCTATATCTATATCTATATCTATATCTATATCTATATCTATATCTATATCTATATCTATATCTATATCTATATCTATATCTATATCTATATCTATATCTATATCTATATCTATATCTATATCTATATCTATATCTATATCTATATCTATATCTACATCTATAGAGTATCTGAGCTTCTGCTTTCCATTGCATTACTTTAATTATTAACAATATTCATCGACGACCTGAATAATCGTTTAGTTTTTCATGAATTTCGCAATGGATGTGTTCTAACCCGGTTAGTAGAAACCCAATCGCAAGAGCTGTGCCAATTCTGGTCAGAGCTTACTCAACCCAAGAGCTTGCCAATGGTCGAGGTACATTGACTTGAAGCCTAAATTGGATTTGTATTATATATACATATATTTTTATATTTTTATATATATATTTATTTAGTTTCGGTTTTGTTTATTTAAATTGTGTTACGTGCTTAACATGAGCAATCAGCAGATTGCAGCTAAGCGCTGAGCTCCACTGGGCTCCACTGGGCTCGACTTGTTGCCAGCAAGTAAATAGGTTCCTGTTTGGTCCGTGAAGCGTAGCTGCTATACAGACGTGCGCCAGTGTAAGACAAAATGCGCAAAGCCCCCAACGGAAGTATATAATACATCAAAGAAAAGGTATAAAAAATAAACTGCACAATAAATATGTACATGAGTATTTATATAAAATACTTCCTTAAGTGGCCATTGGCTTATTCATCGGCAATAAACTGGGCGTCAAATACACCATTGACTTGGAAGACTCCGATCGAGCACAAAGAGTAGACTCAACTTAAATAAGTAAGAGTGCTCTAGACGCAAGTGAACAGCTCGTAAATACCCTGTAGATTGGTTGGGAAAAAGTGTAGTGAGCAAATATATGATTAAGCCTAGTTTCAACTGAGCTCAAGACGTATTTTTGAAATATAAATAATATAATATATATAAATAAATTAATAAATATATTTACATATTTTTATTAAAAAAATTTATTTTTGGGATTTCATCTACAAATATAAAAAATATACTTATACATATTTTCATTAAAAAAAATATTATTTTGTGGGATTCCTCGACTCAGAAATAACAATTCTTTTACATGATATCAACGCAAGTTTTTCTTATAACAAATTCTTCTTACGCCCGTTACATACCTATGCTCTAAATAATCATGCCCACAGCAAATAGTTTTTTTTAATTTAGGGTAAAAAGAAATATACAAAAGGTGCAGACAGAATAAATTATATTCACTGCTAATTGGAGAAATCTCTCCATTAGCCAATATAAATTAATAGCATGCACTAAATATGTTATAAAATTGCTCATATATTATTTATTTATATATAATAATCTAGAGTATTGTATAATAATAATTGATAAGAGATTTTCAAATTATATTAAATTATTAAATATATTATATATATATATTATATATATATATAGTATTAGTATGCAGTCGACTCTAACTGCAAGTGATTCAGAAGGCGCTGCCAAAGCGCTTGAATCATTTCCTTCTTAAGCCCATAGCAATACATTTAAATATAAATTTGAATAGTGTAAATTTATATGCAGTTAGTCAACTATATGTGAGTAACAATTTAAAGTATAATTATAGAATATAAGCACTCGATTTATATCAAATCAAATATTAATATCAGCAAATGTTAGCTCTAATTGTTTTTATTTTTGTTAAATTTTTGGTTTATTTGAATATGAATATGAATATGAATGAATATGTATCTATTATATATATTTTTATTTATTATATATATTTTTATTTATTATATATATTTTTATTTATTATATATATTTTTATTTATTATATATTTTTATTTATTATATATATTTTTATTTATTATATATATTTTTATTTATTATATATTTTTTTTATTTATTATATATTTTTTTTATTTATTATATATTTTTATTTATTATATATATTTTTATTTATTATATTTTTTTTTTATTTATTATATATTTTTATTTACTATATATATTTTTATTTATTATATTTATTTTTATTTATTATTTATATTTTTATTTATTATATATTTTTTTATTTATTATATATATTTTTATTTATTATATATATTTTATATATTTTTTCTCAGATACTATGCATCTGTTTGTATTTTCCAATGCTCAAAGCACTGCAGAGAATCATCTAATTTGTGATTTTCTTCAGTTACTTCTGCGTCATTATCTGCTCAAGTGCAGGAACAACAGAAACTTAGGGCAGCCACGTCTGGGCTTATGATGATTGTGTCTAGGCCAAAGACGTTCCAAAGGATGTCATGGCAAAACAGATGTCAAATATTAACTTAATGTTAAAATTGTCGAACCAGTTAACATAAGTGAGTCGCGTGAGTAGCGAGTTAAACACATTCAAAGTTGAATATTGTAAGGCTAGATTCGAGATACTTTTTGAGCAGACCTCGCACGCTAGCAAGCACGATTTTTCCCTATTTTATTCAGAGTTGGCTTAGAATAGTATATAAATATTCAGAGTTAACTTAACTATGAATTTATAAACTGCAAAACATTGACACAAAGACGATACTCAGTTGTCCCTTTGGAAGAATGGAGCGGACTTATTGGCCTTATATATCTGTATATATCTTTATCTTATATCTGAACATACACAGCGAAGTTAAATCACTAATTGGCTTTATTGTTGTTTAGTTTGCTGGTTTGCTGTAAAAACTTATACTAGTTAAGATCTACAATCGGTGAAGATATTTGCGCTTCTGGGAACTATTGTTGCTGTAGCGTGCATTTTGACGTTTGCGCTTGTCGGACTTTAGTTTTTCCTCTCCTTTCTTGATCAGTTGTTCGGCATTGAGAGCTGAGTCCGAATCCTCGTCATCGTCAGCCTGAGAAGATGACTTTGGCGCTTCGGTGTTTTCGTGCTCATCTTCATCGTCGTCCTCCTCGCTTTCGCCTTCGCCTTCGCCGTGGTCAGCTTCTACTTTTTTCCGTTCAACCGATTCAGGTGTGGCACCAACAACTGATTCAGTTGGCTGCAAGCTGTCTTTAGTAGTTGGCGCTTTTGTGGAGCTGCTGGACAAGTTCTGGGTAAAGGCATTGGGCAGCGCTGCTGTTGTCGCTGTTGTTGTCGTTGACGTTGCGCTCACGTCGGGTGCACCGAACAGGCGCAGTCTGGGCTGCTGAGTCGTTGGCACCGGATCTCCTAGAATTCTATTAAAAGGATTAAATCGATTCAGACTGCCGAACGGACCAAAGGCATTCAGAACTGGCGCTAAGCCAAATGGTGCACCCACTTGTGGAGACATGCCAAAAGAGGCGCCAACCTGAGGAGCACCGATCCCATAAGCCGGCCCAGCATGCGAGCCCATTCCAAATGCAGATCCCACTTGAGGCGATGCCAAGCCAAAATGTGGCGCTACCTGTTGATTCATGCCGTATGGCGAACCCATTTGTCCCGCCAAGCCGAATGGTGCCCCAAAGGGATTACCCACCATAGAGTCACGTGCCGCAGAGGCAGGCCCAGAGCCAGGCACAGCCAAGTAATGCGTCGGCTGCTGCTGGCCATAGCAGGGCATGGCTATAATCACAGGCTGCAAGCTGGGGCACGGAGCAGGCGTATTGAAGCTAGCCGTGGAGTCCGAAGACGTCGGACATGGACAAGAATTGCAGACATTGCTGTCCACAGACGAGGCCTGGCCGTAGGCCATAGCGGAACCACTCTTCGAATTGCCATGGTAAGTGGGCTGCCCCGCCGGCTGGCTTTGTGCTGATGCAGACGGCAGCTGCGGCGCTGGTGCATAGGCTGGCAAATATCCTGGACATGTTTGACCAACTGGCAGTTCCGCGGGTGCTGCATGCTGTGCAGGCGCCGTCAGCGGCTCATTCTGGTCCAAGCTGGCATAGAAGGTGCGCATGATCGGATCATCATAATAGGGAGGCGGCTGTGCTGCAACGGTCGGCTGCTGCAGCTGCGTCTGCATCAGTGGCAGCCACACCAGTGGCGGTGCAACGCCCACCATCGCGTCCATGCCAGCAGCGGGTCGCCTGTACTGCAAGTTGAGCTCCTCCTGTCGAAAGCCCACATCGGGCACAGCCAGCACGTCCTCACCCACTCCGGCATGATAGCGCCTGCCGCCGACTAGTGAGTCATAGGCATTGCCATGGCCATTGCCATTGCTCGCTTGGCTGCTAGAAGGCTGCAATTTTGGTAACGGCGCTCCCTGTGCAGCTGACGGTATTTTCTGAGCTGCTGCATCAGCATATGCAGTGGCCGCGGCCGCTGGGCGTGCGCCTGCTGCATTTCCGCGTGCAGCTGCTGCTGCGCTGCCTGCACCTGGGTAAGGTACTGCTGCCATGCCATATGATTGCGGAGCAGGCGCAGATGCATAGGCAGCAGCAGTGGATCCAAAATTGGCGGCATGGGGTTCAGGATATGACGTCGCTGGCGTCGCCTTCGGCGTGGACTCTTCATAGTTGGGCCCGATCGGATAAAACCCAGCCCCAAAGCTGGGAAACGATGGAAACGGCGTCTGAGCATATTGCGGATTATTTGGTGCCGTTTGTTGCTCCGGCTGCTGATAGCTGTGCATGGGTTGTTGCGTCTGCGGCTGATCGGCCGCTTGAGTGTCGCCATGTGAGAAGTCGGTGCCCTTGCACATGAAATAGGGCTCCTCCTGTGGTCCGCTGGGCTTGATCTCCACACAAATTGTGGTCAACGTACGCTTGTTGCGATGCGGCGCCTCCAGCTGCTGTTGCTGCGCCGGCTGCTCTTGGGCCAGCCCAAGTGCCAGCGCGCACAGCAGCATCAGCAGCAGCTTCAAGTGCTGTGAATAATTGACCATTGCTTCCGCTTACTAACTTCCGTTGCTGCCGGCTGCACTGCTTTTATACTCTGGAAGTGTTGCAATCATCAAAGAGAGGTTGACTCCCCAATGGATGTGAATCTGAAACTCCCACGACTCACCCGCCGAATTCTGTGTAATCTTTCGCAATCCCTGCTACAGTTCTTGGTGCAGTTATGGCTTAGCCTTTTCAGCTGCACGGGTAATTGAAGTTTCTTTCACTCGAAATTCGTAACACTGAATAAACACCTTTAAAGCTCTGCATAGTGCACGAACCTCAGCCAGAGGGTTCAATATGGATTGACTACACTAAAACGTGGCAAAGTCGCGCAGATTTACTGAAACATATATATAATATATAATATATAATATAATATATAATATTCAATAAAATTAGATCTTGTAATTTATTGTTGTTTCAGCTTTAGCTCATAATCCTTACTAAAACTTTGCTTATATATAAATATTTAATTATTTTATTATCAAGTGAATTTTTATTAATTTGTTTCAGTTTCAATTTAAGAGTATTTCGGCGTTGTTATAACTGTTTCTTTAGTATAGTTCTTTCATTAAACATTCAACATTAATTTGAAGTTTCAGCAACTTTTTAGCGCACTTCAATTTCGCGTGTTGCAGTTCAACAAACTCTCAAATTGCCGTTCAGTTTGTCCAGTCAACATTGCCTACACAGCTAATAAAATATAGATAAACATATATATATAGATATATATATATATATATACATACATATGATATATACCTACATGTATAGAGAGCTATTCACTGTTAGTCAAATTGGTCAGTTGGTCAGACAGTATTAGATTTCATCAAAGTGTTTTATAGTTCAGCATAAACTGACCTGACTCAGCAGCCAAAAGTGCTTGAGTGCGAGGCTCTATTAGTAAGCAAGCTGAGCAGCTGAGAGCTGAGCAGCTCATCTAGCAATGTTCGCAGCCATATATAAATCGTGCGTGTGTCGGGAATTTCAAATTAAGCAGCTCCCCCAACCGGGCCTGTCGTAGCCCTGCGTGCAGCCACAAAACGTCACCTTCATTTAACAAAAGTGCTAAACACTCTTCAGCGAGAGGAAGGGAGGAAGCCAGGCAGCGAGGCAGCGAGTTCAAGGCAGTAGGAAACGCCAGTTTCGCATAATATATAGGTGTAATATGTATGGGCGCGTGCTCTGCAACGTTTTTGTTGTTCCCTCGCTGTCTGTCTGACTGACTGACAGCGCCACTTACTCACTCATTTGCTCATTCGGTGGCGGCATAGACAAAGTGGCTGGCTCTATGGCCAACTCCCCTCATTGACTGGCGAACTGACTGACTAACTGGCTGTCTGGCTGGCTGGCTGGCTGGAAGCCACACCCAAGTCGAGGACGTGGCGTATTTCCAGGGTAGCCTGCGTTGCCGTTGCACGGCAGCACAACATGTGTTGGCACACACAAAAACACGCATACACACACACATACACACACACATACACACACACACATCCTAATCATCATTATTTTCAATAAGCAGTTTATGCAACCACCCCACGACGACCCCTTTATACTCTTTCCACCTATCTTAAGTTTTGGGCGCGGTCGTTGTGGCGTGCAATGTCATCGTCATCAAGTTCTTCGTTCTTTTTAATTTGCCATATCTACCTTATCGCCTATAGTTTTTATACCATTTACCCACTGAAAATTACCACCATAGGGTATAATAATCTTGTGCAAATATAGGAAACAGAGCAGCTTACGTAAAAATGGAGCAGCTTCTACACAGTGTACAACACTTCAACGTATTTAAGAAAAAGCTTTGCATAACTCTCTTATATTCATGCTCTCTCCATCTCCATCTTAAGCGGCAAATGCAAATGCAAATATGCACCATTTTGTTTTGAATGAAAAAGCTCTGCAGCAAAAAAAATTTGACTATGTACAAACATGCATACATATGTATACATGTAGATTTGTTAATAAGACGTGTGCACATTGACATATTGAATTTGAACTTTAATTTCAAATTTTTACTTTGAAAGATGAACAGTAGAAATAACGCGTACACACGATGGTCGATCAAAGATGCATACATGCTTAAAGTCTTTTCTCACTGACTTGGTGTAAACACTAATCTACCTTACATATCTTTCTCGCTCTCTCACGCCATTGACAGCCACGCTCCTTGTCGGAGCGCTCTCTGCATGATGTAACGGGATCAAAAGCATCAGCGCATGATGTGCATGAATAAACTCTCTGTATGTCTCTCTTTGCAAGTAATACAGCATAACAATATATTAACAGGATCCAAAGCATCAGCAACCACCGCATTGCCCACTCTTTGGATAACTCTCTCTTCAGTCCGCTCTTTGCTGACTCGCAAATTGGCGCAGTAAAGGGTATACTCTAGTGCATACTCCTAAGTCTAGATGGCTAAATTGTTTTTTTTTTATTTTGACCTTTATAGATATGAACCAATTTTAAGTTAAACATATGTGCAATTATCTGAATGAATGTACAATTTAAATGTTCGCATTTCATAATATTTTTTGCAACAATTTACAATTTTCAGTGAAAATTCGTTACGTCCGGACTCTATATAAATCGTTATACGGAGACCTGCGGCTGCCACCCACTTTCGCTCTCTTCAGGCGCTTTCTCTGCTGATGACTGCTTTGTACTCTGAAAGTGTCCCAATCATCAAAGAGAAAACTTCCCTTTGCTGGTAAACTTAAATTTCTGCAACTCGCTAAGAGATCTTCTTTGGAATCTTACGAAATCTTTTTGAATATGTATTTTTTAATTTCTTTAAAAAGAAATTCGGAACAGTGAAGATACCAAATGCAAAACAAAACTCCAAAATCAGAAAGAACAACCCAACAGATATTCTCGCAAGTCAGTTATCATGTACGTACATGTACATGAGAAATATCGGATTTAAAAAACAAAGTAATTTTGTAAAGCTGCTTGTCCGATTTTTATTTTAAAATTGCAGTATGCCTAACATTTTTTTCAGTGAGCACATATACAGAGAAAATTTTAGTTTTAGTTATTAATTTTTATATTGCGTTATTTAAAAATGAATGATAAGCCATTGTCGATATATCCACATGAAAGCAGATCCCAAGACAACATAACAGTTCCGCAATATGGCCTAAAGTTTGTATCCACCAATGTTAGAACTCCCTTTTTGGAGCTCTACCTAACGTCGGTGGTGTCAGCATGGATTCCCGAGTTAGTCTGCTATCCGATGGATTTAATGAAGACCCGAATGCACATCCAGGGCGAGAAGGCAAGCAAGACGTATTCGAATGTGAAGAAGGTTGGCACTCTTGGCACTGCGATAGGCATCGTCCGCAATGAGGGCATACTACATGTCTACGGCGGTCTTTCAGCCATGTTCTTTCGCCACTCGCTGTTTACGGGAATGAAGATGTATTTCTATGACACATTGCGTGATGCATTGATCATCCAGGATCGGGACGGCAAGCCCAAGCTGACATTTATGCGCAGTGCCTTTGCTGGCATGTTCTCAGGTGGTCTCGCAAATTTTATTTCCTCTCCCGCCGACCTGGTCAAGGTGCAAATGCAAATGGAGAGCAGCCGACGCTTATTGGGGGAACCGCCACGAGTCAACAATGTCCCACAGGCTCTAATATCCTTCTACAGAAAGGGTGGTATAAGAGGCCTTTGGAAAGGATGTGTACCAAATGCTCTGCGAGCATCGCTTGTGACCCTAGGTAAGTAGCAGAAAGTGCAAAAGCACGAGAATTAATAACTCCATGAATTAAAAGTATGCTAGCCAAATGAGCTATCTATGTGTGTAGAAATACTAAGGGTATTCCCTGGCTTTAAATCAAATATTCAAATATGACTGCTTAAGTGTGTATGTGTGAGCATGTGTGTTTGTATGTGTGGAAGGCTGCCTAAGCGCAGCCGAACGTCAAATGTGCATTAAGCAGAGCGCGTGTCTGCTTGTATTGGTTGCTGTCCAAACGCAGCTGCTGTAAAGCGCGTAAGGGTGTATGTGAGTGCATGTGTAGTAGACTGCCCAAGCGCAACCGAACGACAACTGCGCAGTAAGCAGAGCGCATGCGTGTGTGTGCGTGTATTGTTTGCTGCCCAAGCGCAGCGGCTGCACAGCGCCTAAGTGTGTATGTGAGTGCATGTGTAGTAGGCTACCCAAGCACAGCCGCAGCAAGCAGAGCGCGGGCAATGCGTGAGAGTAAATCTGTGTATGTGTTTATGTAGGCAGGTGCATTTTCTATGTATGTGTAAGAGAATCGTGTAATGATTGGTGCATCATCGCTTCGCCGAGCTCAGGGTGTCTCCCAATCGAGCTGTCTCGACCAGGGATGCCAACCCTCCGTCTTTTTATGTAGATCTCCGTATTTTAAAGGGCAGCTACGTGTCTACGTGTAGAGACTACAACTACGTACTTTTTAAAAAATTGCAAAATACTTTAAAGACTAACTAAACTATGAGGAAGGGGTACCGCCAAATGATTTTTGGCGTTATATTTCAAATGTTAAAAAGCGAAATTTAACCCAGATGTTTCCGATCTTGAAGGGGTTTACTCAAAATTTGCTTATTTTTCCACATAGCAGTGCTAATGTTGAGCGACTATTTTCTGAAATAAATTTACGTACGTGCTTTTCAAATTTGGAGTTGGCACCCCTGGTCTCGACTAAAGCTCTTCTCCTTGCCTATATCTAATGTACCTTTTCTATTACCTTTACCTCTTCGTTTTCGTTTTACTTTTTAGGCGACATTAGCTTCTACGATCTCAGTAAACGGAAAATGATGGCTCTTTTTGAACTGCCAGATGATCGACGGGTTCAGTTTATGGGTGCAATGATAGCCGGTTTCGCGTGCGCCGTGCTAAGCACACCAATGGACGTAGTCAAGTCGAGAGTCATGAATCAGCCAGTTGATGAGAACGGACGGGGAACACATTACACAGGTACTATAGATTGTTTCCGTAAGCTGATCAAGAAGGAAGGTGCCTTTGCTATGTACAAAGGCTTTTTTCCGTACTGGTTGCGCATAGGTCCATGGACATTAATATTTTGGACATCCTTTGAACAAATACGTAGATTCCGTGGCGACGAAGGATATTAGTACTAAATTAGTGTGCCACGGGCATACGTTCGTTAAAAAGTGACTTGTCAAAATTAGTTTTATTTTGTCGTTTGATTTCAATAAAGTACAATTTTCAAATTATATAAACAATGAAAGGAGATGACATTGATTACTGGAACTTGAAGCCCTCGGCAACGGCACCAACTCTAAAGCTCTTAGCCAATTCCCAGGAAGAGATCAACTTGAAAAACCTATTCCTCCTCTATATCAACACTTTCATTGGCGCCAACATTGCGGAGGGATGTATGTATTCGTTGGATGTGGGCAAGACGCGTATGCAAATGTATGGCGAGGAGCAGAAGAAGACGGGAGGCACGCCCCGCAAGATGTTTAGGACGCTCTATGGAATTGTGTCTGAGGAGGGCCCGAAGGCCTTGTACTCCGGATTCTCGGCAATGGTCTTACGGAATTTCATATTCAATTCGATGCGCGTAATGCTCTACGATATATTCCGCCGACGCTACATCTATGTCGATAAGGATCAACAGGAGTGCATACGCATACATCACGCCTTCCTCTGTGGCAGTGCGGCCGGATGTGTGGCCCAAGCGTTGGCCAATCCCTTCGACATAGCCAAGGTACGAATGCAAATGGAGGGCAGGCGCAAACTGTTGGGCCTGTCGCCGCGCAGCACCAGCTTTCCCAATGTGCTGCGCAGCATCTACAGGAAGTCCGGTGTGGTCGGCATGTGGCGCGGCGTCGTTCCTAGCTGCATGCGTGCCTGCCTCATGACTGCCGGAGACGTTGGCGCCTACGATCTGTGCAAACGCAACCTGAAGAAGCATTTGGGAATGCACGAAGGTATAGCCCTGCGCTTTGCGTCATCAATGGTCGCCGGGCTAGTGGCCAGTGTGCTCAGCAATCCTGCGGATGTTATCAAGTCGCGCATGATGAACCAGCCCACCGATGAAAAGGGCAAAGGACTTTACTACAGAAACTCGCTTGACTGTGTGGTGAAATTATTGAAAGAGGAGGGCTTCTTCAATCTCTACAAAGGGCTAATTCCCTGCTGGCTAAGGTTGGGGCCCTGGTCCGTCCTCTTTTGGCTATCCGTGGAGCAGTTGCGCGTCCTCGAAGGACAAACCGGCTTCTAATACTCGACACATCACATTGTCATCCAAAATTCAGAGTTCAACTATCCCCAAATTGTGATGTGATCGTTTTTAACATGTCATATTTTCTATGTGTCTATATATATTTTAAGATCTCACAATTGTTCCAATTTGATATGCCTGCATATATGTATGTATATATGTATATGTATATATATATATATATATATATATATATATATATATATATATATATATAAAATTGGCTCAATTGCAAGTGAAATAGTTTCTATAATTATGCAAGCCACATCATAAGAGAAGGAAGAATTGTATGTCCTGATCACATCGTACAAATAATCCCGATACCTGCCTGGTGTTTCCACTATTATATATATAAATATAAAAAATGTGAATATTCATTACATGAATATATCCGTCTTCTGTGGCATTCAAGTTACACTTAAACGAGAAGTCAAAATATCAATTTGTATCGATAACCTGAAAGTCGGATAAGTTATCGACGAATGAAAAAAATCAGAAATTTCAAAAACTGCGTAAAATTAATCTGTATATTCGTTTTTTATTTAAAAAGCCAAACAACATAATTGTAATTAATAATATTAAATAAATTTAAACATGTTTAGAAATATTAGTGAAAATATGAGCCACTTTTATTTTATATAAGTTTGCAAGTTTCAGTTAAATGACAGCTCAGATGGAAGAGAAAACACTGCAAAAAATTATATGCACGTGTCTATAAATTAAAATTTGAATTCCAAGCTTAAATAAATCACAAAAAAAACATGCAAGGCCGAGTCAGCTTTATTTTTTATTGAGGCGCATTCAAAACGTAACGAATTACAAATGGCATTTAAATAAAAAAATTAGCATATTTTATTAAATGAATTAATGCTTGTCTTGATTTCTAGCTGCCGTTAGAGCTATAAAACAAAAACAAAGCGACAAACACGAGTCACAAATCGCTATGGGTAAAAAAACATCGTCAGACCCAGCCAGTCGGGCAAAAATAGCTAATAATATGTCTTGATTAATTGTGCAATCGATAAAAAAAACTTGAAAGAAAAAGAAATTCATCCAAAAGCGAAAGTGGCGAAAAAAGATGTGCGAAGATTTTCGCGCTGGCGTATGAAAGAATTTCTAATTTGGGTCAATGTTGCGGGCCACGAAGACTGAAAAAAAGAAGAAGAAAACTCAAAAGAAAAATGCTGAAAATGTCAATTGCTGAGGCGCAAGGCAGCTGCTGCCAGAATATGTACATAAAAAAGAAAATATTCAAATATATGCAAACATATTTCTATATTTTTATGCATATTATTTCTGCAAAATAATTGCGCAATTGCGTCAGACATTTTGTTTAAAAATACAGTTGATCGATTCCACAGAGAACACTCAACAAAACAAAGCTTAAAGATTGCTTTCCACTGATAGCAGCGAGTTCATTGAACTATCGATTCGCAATCTTTGACACGAAAGCCAAGCCAATGGACTATGGATAAAACGCACGTTCTTTTCGGCATAAATTCGAAATATTGATGGAACGCTTCTGCGAGCTTTTGTTATTTATTATATACGTAAGTAGCCCAAATAGTTGAGATCCATAAATATTTTTGCCATTTTTTGCAACTGTTTTATTGTTAATAGCTGAAGCGAATCCATTTCTGACTGGATTCTTAATTATGTCAGTAATAAAAATATTCTTTTCAGTTGAAACAACTTTTATTGATGTTGTAGACTTTAAGCATGGATCACATTAAAAAATAAAAAATTCCAAATTTAATTATGCCCAACGAAGCACTCATTTAGCCCATAGTGCAGCGACCCAACTACCTTTTTTAAATTTAAAAAAAAAAACCATTTTTGTATAATTTTTTATGAACAGGATTTTTGCCATGTTCCGTTTTTTATTTCAATAGTATTAAAGTATCGTATTATATATGGTTTTTCATTTCCTTTTTTTGCATTGTTTTTTAATTTTTCATATTATATATTTTATATTTATGCATTCATTGTTTTTTTTTGCTTTAATTTCTGATGAATTTTGACGCTTTTATGGAGAAAAAGAAATGATGGGGACAAAATGTTGTAAAATGTTGGGACTTTTGTTTAACTAACATAAAAAGCCATTTATTTATGTATGATTTAAGTAGTTTTTAAATGTTTCCTTTTTTTTTGTATATTTGATTTGATTTGATTTTACTTTCATTATTATTTGCATGCATGTTAATGTGTGTTAATGGCAAAACTGAATTGCCAAATTCTTGTTTCCTCCTTTGTTGCTTCAGCAAAGATCCTGTAGAGCGCTGGCAATCAAAATCAAAGGCTGGCGGCAGCAGGCGGACAGTGTTGCACAGCGTTCGAACTTCGCGACATTTGCCGTTTATCGTTTATCGATAAATGTGTATGGTATGGTACGTCTTAACGTTTTCGATTTTTTTTTTGTTTTTTTTTTTAATGAATATTGCAAAATTACAAACATGAAAAGCGCATACAGAGAGAGAGCAAATGGCGCAATTGTCCAAATATATATGTATGTATGTATGTTTGTATGCATGTACGTTTATATGTATGTATATGTATATATGTATGGCTAGATGAGACGGTTTGGAAAACGGAATATGTGTGCGTGTTGTTGTTGTTGGAATCTGTTTCTTTTTCACTCCTTCACTAAAACTCCCCAATGATGAGCATAGACTTCAAATATGGCTAAAAGAATGTTTATTCTTTTTTGTTTAGTTTAGTTCTCACTTTTTGTTTCGTCTTTAAATATTACACAAATATTCTCAAAGTTCTCTGGTATAAAAAATTGCCTAACCCACTGCGCGGCTGCTTATTTATTTTGTTTTCTTCTTTGTTGTATGTGTCTGTATCTTCCCTGCACCATAAAAATAGAGCTTCATGGTTCTCCAAATAGTTTACATATATAAATATATATATATATTTATAATTCATTTATATTGGTTGGTATTTATCTGTGTCTGTGTGTGTGTCTGTATGTTCGCTGCTGCTTGACTGACTTGACTTATCGTTCTTTCTTTTTTCCTTATTCTGTTTCTCAATAACCTCCCCCCTCCTCTATCTCTATCTCTTTCTCACTCACTCTCAATTAGTCTGTGTATGTTTTTTAGATCGGTGTATATATATTTGTGTACTAAACTGCTGTACAAAAAAGTATTCAAAAATTTGCCTGCGTTGCTTTGCGTTTGTTGCTTCTTCTTCTTCTTCTCCTTTTTCTTCTTCTTGTTTTTCTTGTCTTGCTTACAAAATGCTTTCCAATACGTTTTTCTTTTAGCTTATGTTGACTGTAAGATTTTCTTTGTTTTTTGTTTTTTTTGTTTTTTTTTTTTTTTTTATTATTTTATCGTATGAACCAAAAAATGTTTAAATATAGTAATGCAGAATTTTATAATTTTGTTGTAGGTGTTTTTCGGTAATTAAGATGTTGATGCTGTGGATGGTTTATAAACATTCTTTGACATTGTTTTGTTTGCAAGTTTCAGATCTGTTTGACCACAATTACCTTAAAAATATATTTTTTTCTTGGCATTTCTCATAAATTTAAATATTAATAATTACTTTTTTCTTCTTTCTTTAGTTATTTAGTTCATTTACGGGTTCTTAGCGAATTTGATGTTGTTTTGTTGCTGCTGCTGCTGTTGTTGTTGGTGTTGGTGTGTAGGTTGGTGTTGATGTTGTTGAATTGTTGCTTTTATATTTTTTTTTTTCATTTATTTTCTAGTACCCGCAAGTAATCAGATAATCTCCAAGTTTCTCCACCACAGAAGCGGCCTGCTGGGGCTGCACAGGATCCTCATAGATGGAAACAATGACGGCTGCAAAAATGAAAGAAACATAATATGGAAAATTAGTAAATACTTAGATAGGATAGCTGGCAACTAGACCCCAGCAATGCTATCGACAGCACAAGGCATTATTAACCCCGGCCAAATATACCAATGAACATTCTATACAACATTCAATCTAATCATTAGTAGAAATCTCTTTAGCTATTTCAACATGGCTACATAATTACACACACACACACACACACATGCACTCTCATACAAACATCGTCAGCCGCTTATCCGGTTGACAATACAGCACACAGAAACGAATGAAATAGAGAAAGCACAAGACATCAGCAGCAATAGAGAAACAAGAACTAACTGTATTTAACACAACATCATCAGCAAGAAAATTATGAATAAAACGCTCAATAAAACAGCGTGGAGAGCAGAGTAAGAGAGATAGAGAGTAAGACTGTAGACCAGGTGAAAACCGGACAGACCGGCCACAACAATATTGAATGACAATTCTTCCAAGCTGCCAAACAGTCGGCAACAAACATTGAAATACTGATGAAATGTAAACGAATCGCGCCTCAAATCGAAGTCAAGTGGATGCTTGTGGCAGGCTGAATAGCCGAGTGGCTGACCAGCTGGGTCGCCGGCTTACTACATTAATCAATTGTGCAGCAAATTGTTGTTAACCCAATTGATTGACGCTCCAAGCAAATCAAATCAAAGCCAACCAAATTTCCAACTGGGGTCAATAAACCAAAAGTTAAGTGTCATGTCGCGACGAAGAAGAGAGCAAGCAAGCGAGACAAATAGAAGCATACAAACACAGCCAGGCAAACTCACACACATGCGCGCACTTGTAGCGCCCTCCTGCACAACATGCTAGCAACACCCACACCAGAGCGAACAATAATGGCAATCGATAGCTGATGATTGCGATAAAAAGATGTTAATTTGCCTTGTTTGCCTGATAGCGGGCAGAATGCTAATATAAAATTTCATTTCATATTTAATTACACAAATTTTGCGCCGCATGCCTTGAAACATTTGAAGCGTACTACTTGTTGCTATATTAAACAACCATATCAAGTTGTATTACAGTTTAAACGCTGTTATACGCGCATTTTAATTGCCAAAGCACACATACACATACATGTATACACGCACACATAGACAATGTTAATGCGATGGCCATTTGAGCAGCGTGTAATTTGCGGTAAATACATTGCTCGGTAATTTAATCGATAGTAAGCTTTGTGCGATCAGCTGTTCAAGTGCCAACAAAGCCCAGCCACGAAGAGCTCAAATTTAATGCCAAATAAAGACAAAGCAAGTGGCCAAAGAGACTAATCCAGGCGCCAACATGTAAACGCACACACATAACAGTCCGCTAGGTCAACGCAAGCGAGACAGTCAGAGAATGGGAGAGCGACCAGTTTTTCCATTTTATGCCTATTTTTTTTTTGCCTATTTCCATTTATATGCTACTCGCTTGCTTTAGCGCTTTTGCTGCTGCTTTTGCGGCTTATTCTGTGCAACATTTGCACTTGAAATGGATTATGGCAATAACCTTGAGATTTGCGGCGGCTGCTGCAGCGGGCAGCAGACTGCGACGCCGCGCAACAGTTGCCGCAAAAAAATAGATGTATACGTACGCATTCACAAACACACAAACACATATATCTAACTAGACAAATATGGAAGACGACGTCGCTGCTAAAGCGTCGGCAAACAAGCTGCAAAAACAAATTTAGTTTCATGGCACTCACACACATGATCAGACACACATACATATATTATTAGACAGCTGCTTTCTAGAGTTTTCACATCAAAAAAGCATTTTGGGCACAAGGTGTAAAGCAAAAAAACATATGAGTGAAAAACGAAACGATGCTGCATTTGATTTTACCAGCTATTCGAGAGCATTTGAGTGTATGTATGAATGTACATGTGTGTGTAAGTTTATCTATGAATGTATTCGTGCATGTGTGTGTGTATAACAGGAGGTGCCACCAGTTGACCGGAAAAATGGAGCAACAAACTGCAGAGGCACGTAATGATTGCCTATAATTTACAGCTCGTTACGTTTATTATTGTTGTTACGTGGCACACTATGAAGCACATTAACTGCACATTTTATACACATGTAAATCATTGACTCTGCTGCTCTGGATGTTATATGTTTTTCACTTATCAACATTCTTACAGCTCTGGGCTACTGGCAAAGTTAAAACACTTATCTTGAGATTATATGATTTGCACCTATACATTATTCAAACACACACGCAGCAAAAAACTAAAAGCATTGCAAAAAATGAGCAAAAAGCTAATGATAACAGTGGTAAACTGTCAACGATTATAACCCATGCGTTCTGTTCATGTTATCGTTTCTGGCATATTCCCCAAAATAAAAAAGTCCTAAAAAAAAGTACCACATATAGTCGACAGATTACTTGTGTACAAAAACAGTTGGCAACTCTGACTTTATTTTCCTCGCTTTTTACTCACCTTGTGTCGTCTTCATGCAGTGCACACCGCTTCTGCCCAGTTTTGCGCGCACCACGCGATCTGTGCCTGAGAGGTAAATGTACCGTTGGCCGGCTAATGTCACGCCGTTGCTGGTAAGCAGGTCTTGTTGATCAAAGCCGCTTATCAATTTGGCCAGCTCCTCCTTTGTGACCTGTATAGAGAGAAAAACAAAATGAAATGGAAATTTTAGAATGAGCAAAAATATTATAAATATATAGTCAATTACATTTGGATACCCTGCAAGAGGCATGAGGCACGCACACGTGCCATAAATTTTATAAATTTATGCATCCTGCGTTTCCGTGCGTGCAAATACAAGTTTAATATGTGTTCTTACAAAGAAACAGTATCAGAGAGTGAGTCGTGTGCCAGCTTAAAACACATTCATTTTGTAATCAGCAACAGCCCACTCAAACAGGCTGAAGCCCAATACGAGGGAGCGAGAGAGAGCAAAAAAAACCCACCACTGCCTACAAACACCACCCATAAAATGAAGATGACGACGACGGCGACGTCCACCATCTCATTAACAAAATACGATACACGCCGCTGCTGCAGCAGCAGCAACAAGATGAAAGGAACGACTGACCATTTGCCTTGATTTTGTAGTTGTAATAAGCAAAAACTAGTTTGCCAACACTTGCAAAGGGCAGAGTTGCCATGCCCCACGCAAAATTTTATTAACATTATTTGCAGGACAAAAAGTCTCTCTTCCTCTCCCACACTTCTTAATATTTTTATGCGTTGCCAAGCGCCAGGAAAGTTCGCGAACAAATTAATAGATTTCAATAGATACGATATGATTAATAATTAGTCATTAGTTAAGTCGGCACATGCGGCAAATATGTTAATGACTCTCGAGGGGAGAATGCGCGACCGAAGAGAGAATATTGTCGAAAAAACCTTTCTAGAAGTTTCCAATGCGAGCGTAAAAGTCAGAGTGTATGTGTGTGTCTGAGCGAGTAAGATACAGAGAGAGATAGAGAGAGAAAGAGACCGCTAACACCATAAAGCCGGTTTTGCAAACAAAGCTGTAGGTATGCCAAAAATGTTCAATAAATTAATCAAAATCACTCAATTAATTAAAGAAATGCACACAAATAATAGAAAAGGCAATGACCACAAATAAAAAGTACGCCGAGTGCTTTTTTGCTAATGTATAGCCAAAAAATAAACAAAAAAAACTTTTTCCAAACGCAGTTTTGTTTTTTAAAGTGCACTGAACAAATAATACATATATTTGTATTTGTACTTGTAGCAGCCGGTTTTTATGGCACAATCCATTTGTGTATATATGTATATAACGAAATTAAAAACCAAAGTATAATACGTAAAAAGGCGTTATTGATAAGAGTCAAGAACTTTTGGTTCGAAAATCACTCACACTAGCACACACGCACACAAGCATATGTTTATTATAATAAAAAAACAGTCTGGCAATGCCATACAGCAGCTGATACTAATTCAAATAACTAAAATTTTAACGATGAATCACGATCAAAATATTACAAATCAAACCATTGTAGGTACTAATGTAGGTAACTCAGCCAGACGAACATAGTAAGTAACTGAGAAAGCAATAAGCCACAAATTAAATAAAAATAAATAATAAAAAACGACCAACAAAGAAAAAGAGTCAAATACATAACATGGAACGGAGGCCAACCACAAAATGAAAGTGAGATTCATGGATGTACGCGAAACCGTGTGGAGAATTGCAAGCACAACAAATGGCCAAAAAAAACGAAGGTTGTTTCTGCTGCTGCTTATGATGATGATGTTGGCAATTCAAATATTTATAAAAAAAAGTATCACTTTTACCCATTTCAAGGCTTTTCTTTAAAAATTGTTTTCCCTGTGCAGAATCACAAAATTTGATCAGTGCACGGAACTAGTTCAACTTAATTTCTTTGGCATATGTAAATTTGTGCGGACCCATAAATTATCGAAATCGATGAAAGAATTATCGATATTATTCGCGGAAAAAAATGTTTTACAAACAAAGCGTAGGGGAGTGTCCCAAAGCCCCACCCCTGGTAAAGAAAGAGAAGAATGAAAGAAGAAAAAAAAAACAAGCATGAATGGGGCGCGCAACAGACGTACAAACAAAGGATAAGTATGAGGAGTCAGCAGGAAGTTGCACAAACTCACTCACACACACACACAGTCGTACATATAAAGTAAATGCGAAAACGTGGCTCGCATATAAAAACGTAGACGCTGGTGACGCGGCACTGCGGTCGCTGCGTTTTTTGAGATACATTTCTTCTTTCGTTTCTCTTCCAATCAACTCGAAACTTGCGCGTTTAGTTTCTTTTTTTTTCATTACTTTTAGTGATAAAAAATTGCTAACAGAGGAAACAAAGATAATAAACGCACACATATGCACATCAATCTATTGAGTGAAGTGCTTTGCCTGTGCATGTCTGTTGATAAGAGCAAATAAGGCCGGTTAGTTATTTTATGATATGCGGCAAACGGTGAGCCGCGTAAAAGGGCAATGTCTCTCTCTCTCTCTCTGAGTGTGTCTCTCCCCTCTCTATTTATACTCCATCTTCCGTTAACAAGAGCTCATTGGAAAAAAGAGTGCGCGCAGGGGATAAACAGCGCAACGCTATCACGTCAGTGTTGAAAAGTGCACAGATACTCGGGCTGGGTGCCGGCCAACCCGCTATGAAAAATTACTCACACACACACACGCACGTGTGTATACACACACACATATATATATATATATATATATATATATATATATATATTCACAGACAAAGGCTGCGCTCAGTTAGTGCAAGCAAACACCTTTCATCAACTGCACTCCAAATGACGAATCATCTTTGGCTCAGCACTCAATTGAGTGACTAATCCACCTGAGCATATTTCTTTTTAGATGAGTCACAAACTAATCGAACTTTTTTTTGTTATTGATTATGGACAGCAACCAACCAATCTGTCCAGCTGGGCCTAATTGTGCTATAAATAATTAAGCTCTGCGACAGCATCTCGGCTAGTTTGTTATCAGTCAGTTTGACATCCACAGTACAACAGTTTTACAGGCACTTACGAGTTTTTTTAAGTTTTGCGTTTGTTAATGTGGGTGACCGAGACAGACGGCTGAGCAGTGAAGAGCTGCGCAATCGGCTGTATTGGCGACAGCTAAAGAGAGAGAGAGAGAGAGAGAGAGAGAGAGAGAGAGAGAGAGAGAGAGAGAGAGAGATTGCAAGAGAGCTCTTGCAGGGGGTGCACACCCATACAGGGTGGGAGTTGCTTTATCAAACGAAATAAAAGTACAAATGGCGGACGAACAGTAAAAAAGCATTAAAACCCCAACAGAAAACTGAAACATACTACTGAAATTAATACTTCATCCAAACATTTAGTAATAATGCTTGTTAAATGACAATTATTCAACTTATTTTGATTTTTGATTGAATTTACATACTATAAATTTAGGTTTATCAAAATACATAGAAATAAAAGAACACATTTTTAAGTTTGTTAAGCCACATGCCAATGCCACCAATATAACAATCATTACAAATGTTTGTTCGCTACTGAAATTCATGGCTCTGGACCAGTTGACGAAAAAGTCCTCCTGGGATATATACTTTTCCCTAACACTATTGCGCTCTCTTTGTGTGAGTGGGTGCTGCTGTGCATGTGTACGTATATGTGTGAGGATACACTGTTGTTGGTCACACCCTTGAACTTGGTAAAAAAGATTCAGTGTCGAAACGCCGACGACAAATTTCTGGGCAAGATTGGCGAACTGGATTAACACTACTCACCTCAAAGCCGCTAGACTGCGCCCAAATGTTGCCATCGTGTCCGGCAATGCACGCCTTGTTAACGCACTGCGAGGCCAAAAGTTGGTTATCGACATAATCTTGCCAGCTCATGATTGTAGTTTGTTGTTGTATTTGTTGTGGTGGTGGTTAAAAACTATTAAATAGGTATTTATGTATTTGTATTTTACACACGCGTTGCTTGTTTCAATTTCTTGTTGTTATTGCTGCTGTTGTTGTTACACACTTTTCACGCCACTAAAAAATTTAGTTAAGCGAGAGTGAGAAAATCGTGGATTTTCTACGTAATTTGTTTAAGGAAACTTATTTAAACTGCAATGAGAGAGGGTAGAAAATAGAGATATAAGGTGAAATTAACGATAATTTGGCGATTTAAAACTTTACTCCTTTATATAAAAATGTTAAAATTTTCGCTTTATTGTTTGTGCGTCGCAACAGTCGATTTTTACTATGAGACTCGAAAAGCAGTGCATACTTCTTTCTTTGTTTTTTTTTTTTTTTAATTTGCTATTTCTTCAAAAAATCGCACACACACTAACACATCCAACGAGAGATAGCACACACAAACACACTATGAGCAGAGTAAAACGTACATAGCAGCAGCCCCCAACACGTCCGACTTGCACAGAATGACAAAAACGATTGAATGCAAAATGTTGTTTAGTGGCTCCAAGCATGGAAAATTGAGAAGAAAAAACCCACTCAGAGCGCGCGTGAGTCACAGCTGCCGCCGACGCTAGGCACTCACCCACCGATTCACTCGGTGAGTGCAATGCCAAAAACTGTGCGCTGGAGTTTGTGTGCGAGTGAAATGGCATATATGGCCGTTATAAATCGCCGGTCGCGCAATGCAAATGAGTGAGTGAGAGCAGGCGATGACTCAACAGTCTCAAGTCTCCTTGCCTGTTTCTAAGAGAGCATGGATATATGTGTGTATGTGTGTTATGAATCGGCCTTTTCTGGCGCAGCTTGAGCGTTTTTCTGGCCGGTCGAAAAGTAGACAACGACGATGGTCAATCATAAATTAAAAATAGATTTTTTAAATTTAAAAATGTACATCTTTAAGTATATGTACAACCAAATCTTATATTTATCTATATCTCCGGCAAATTCTACTCAACAAAAGCTCGCCGCTAGCTCACAAGGCCAGAAATCAATTTTTGACAAGACTTTACTTGCAATAACAGCAAGACACCGACCGGCTGCTTAACTTTTTCACTTCTTTTTGCACACTTATATACATACACATATATATGTGTGTATATACATATGCGCACAGCCAACGCCGTCGGCGAATATACGCATATATGTAAGTATATGCGTGCGAGTGAGTCGGCCTTTCATTTGTAACTTGACATTTTATTGAAACTACGCCTTGTTGCTTACATTATTGTTGTAACTACGACTGCTGGCCACACAAACAATTATTAATATTTGCACACATTAAGTAATTTGCAATTAGTACGCTTATTTTTTAGAATTCAAAGCTAACTCACACTTTTCACACGCTGTGCGATGCGGCGATGAAATTAGACTGACTAAAGGTAACCAGAAACATCGATAGCATCATTAAATCGATATTTTCATAATTTATTTATATTCGATGTATTGTGAATTTGAATAATAAGCAAGCGACTTGGCATAATTGTGTAACCTATTATATATTATTGCTATTTAAAGCCGTTTATAATGGAAGATCTACTATTATTAAAACAGTATTAGTTTATATTTCAAGTAACTAAATCTTTATAAATACCAGTATACAAACTGAAAAATACTGCTATTCGATAACAACCAACTTGACTCAAAATCTTTACAAATTATCCCTTGAACATTTTTTATTAAAAATGTTTTATTTTCATCCAGCAAATTATTAAAAATACATTTTCTTAAATCAATATAGATTGATTTTCATCGAATGGCAGCACTAATGACATGATGTTCTTATATCGATTGCAATTATTGAGAATTTTATGCGTTTTATAATTTAGAAAAATTCAATAAAATTTGCATTAAATATTTATCCAAATTAACACATAACTATTAACATTATCATACTCTGCGTATCCAAAAAATCGTGTGGAATAGTTCGATAGTTGAAGTTTAATATATCGATAGCTGGGATGTTTTCCTTACATCACTAAAAGTTTTGCAAGATGGAGCCTCTTTTGCTTGGTTTTAACAATCAGCAGCACGTGTATAAAAAGTGCCAAAAAATAATCAGAAAATGTTAGTATTATTCAACGATTTAATTCATAATAAGTGAAATACAATTTAACAAAGCAGTTTGCAAAATTTTGCTGACAAAATTAATCCAGTTTAAGTGAGCAATACTACCAAAAATTGCATTCGAAAATTTAACCCAAAATGTGAAACACAAATCGAAAAGAATTTTTACACGACGACGGCGGACGTTGCGGCACGAGTGACTGGCACTGCCGAAGAGAAAGAGAGAGAGAGAGCACGAGCACGAGAGAATTCAGTGGTTGTTGATGGTGTGTGTGCGTGTGTAATGTTGGATAAAATATATATACTTTTATATATTTTTTCTTTTGGAATGACATAGGCTTAATAAATAACAAAGAAAATAAGGCATCCGATGAATTTCATTCGAGGTTAAATGAGTTTATTGCTTTGCAAAAAAAAGTTCGTCTGGTTCGCAGCAACAATGAAATCATTGCAATAAAATACATTTCGCTCTCTCTCTCTCTCATACACATACATTGACTCATAGTCACTGACTGGACATTAAAATGGACAATGACTACCTATAGCTATTCAATGCCAACGCTGCTATCATTAAATACTTATTAATATTTATATACACGCGTGTATTTGTGAAATATGTATTTTCAGAATGCAGGGAATTCACAGAATCTTGGTGGTTGTGCCGATTTTCTCACCCTCTTTGGATGTCATTCGCTCTTGCAAGTGGTTGAAACGCACGCCTTAAATTTGCCTGTTGGCTCACTATTTTCTTGCCTGCTTCGAAGTTTAGTACCTTCTTTTTTGCCTACTTTATGCTACTATTTCCCAAGTACTACGCACATGCAACACTGCAGTTAAGAGTTGATAGTTTCCTACTGCTCCGACACATGAACAGAAGCAACCACTGACATTGACACATCTAGTGTACTCTTTCGCACACACACAGTCTAGTTGGACGCGACAGTGACGACGAGACGCTACTCAAAAGGCCGCCTAGCGGTCGTTAAAACTCACACTGGCATTTGCTCGCAATCGTGAAAATACCGCAGAACAGCACGCACAACAAAACACGTTTGTGTGCACTCTGTAGAAAGAAAAAAATTTTCGTTACAAATTTTTTGACATACAACTAATACAGAAATTGTTTAACTGAACGGTGCTTAAGCCGTCGAAATTCAGTATACAAATTTAACTAGTCAATTTTTTATTGTTGATAATGTAAGTGTTCGTGCCACCGCCGTTGCTGCTGGGCTTGCCTACTGCCTGCTGCTAAACGCTGCTGTCACCACCAACCCGTCTTTGTCGTCGTTTTTGCTACCTTGGTTGCCAAGCGCAGATTCGCCATAACCAAAAAAAAAAAAAAAACGAAAGAAAATTTTCAATTTACTGCATTACTGACATCGTTTTCTGTTTTTTTTTTCTCTTTTCGTTTATGTTCTCATAGGGATGATCGAATTGAAATACCTCAAGATGGTCCCGCTGGCATGGACCCTGAGGGCGTCATCGAGTCGACCTGGCATGAAGTCTACGATAATTTCGATGACATGAACTTGCGCGAGGAGCTGCTGCGCGGCATCTATGGCTATGGTTTCGAGAAGCCATCGGCCATTCAACAGCGCGCTATCATTCCTTGCGTGAAGGGTCGCGATGTCATTGCCCAGGCCCAGTCCGGTGAGTAATTTAAAAATCATAAGCAAACAAAGCAAAAAAAAAAACAAATTTTGCTTTAACGTGAAAGTGTAGAAACTTTTTGTTATGAGGGCGCATCGCCAGCAGCGTATGATGACGATAACGGTGACTCAGCTGTCTACTGCAGCTTGTGCTCTCTCAATCTCCTTCATTGAAGCAAACACACACACACACACACACTTGCCGTTTTCTACACTCTGCTGAGCGCTTGCGCGCCACTTTTGTGATCGTCTTTGCCGCGTTTTTGTGTGCTCTTTGTAATCGCGTAACTAGAACGGCGTTGCCCATACTCAGCAAAAATTTGTATATACATATGTATTTGTATATATATCTATCTAAGCGTATGCTAGCCAAAAACGCAATTAATTTCAAGTAGCTTCTACATTGATCAAGCTAGAGTTCTGCAGAGAAAGCTGTTTTAACGGATTAATCTACTTAGTTGGCAATTTTAAGAAGTTCTTATTTTTGTTGTTAATGGTAATTTAAAAAAAAGCAAAAACAAAACAAAGTTAAAAAATCAATTTTGAGTTCAAAAAAATTGCAGCGATAAATATTTTATATATGATTTATAAAATACCTTGGGTTACTAACCTGTTCCTAAGAATTTTCTGTTTAGATACAGATTATATAACAGACAACTATATATTATAGATTTTTATCATTATCAGTTTCTAATTATATGTTAACTCTGGTTTTTTGGCTATTGTTTGTAGGTACTGGCAAGACTGCCACCTTCTCGATTGCCATTCTTCAGCAAATCGACACGTCCGTTCGCGAATGTCAGGCTTTGATCCTGGCACCTACTCGCGAGTTGGCCACCCAAATTCAGCGTGTGGTTATGGCACTTGGAGAGTACATGAAGGTGCATTCGCATGCATGCATTGGCGGCACGAATGTGCGCGAGGATGCTCGCATTTTGGAATCTGGCTGCCATGTGGTGGTTGGCACACCAGGTCGTGTCTATGACATGATTAATCGCAAGGTGCTCCGCACGCAGTTCATCAAGTTGTTCGTACTGGATGAGGCCGATGAGATGTTGTCGCGTGGCTTCAAAGATCAAATCCAGGATGTGTTCAAGATGCTGCCACCAGATGTGCAAGTGATCTTGCTGTCAGCCACCATGCCACCCGATGTACTTGAAGTGAGCCGTTGCTTTATGCGTGATCCAGTTAGCATTCTTGTTAAGAAGGAAGAGCTGACACTTGAAGGTATCAAGCAGTTCTACGTGAACGTTAAGCAGGAGAACTGGAAGTTGGGCACATTGTGCGATCTGTACGATACGCTGTCCATTACCCAGTCGGTTATCTTCTGTAATACCCGTCGCAAGGTAAGCTAATACTCCCAAATAAATTAAGCTTATCATTTTCTTTCCCTATTCCCTATTTCTCGTTTACTGCTTCAGTCTAATCTTAATCAAACAGTGTTCTGATTTGATATATAATTCATAATTCGTTCATTATCCATCCTAATCAGGTCGATCAGCTCACCCAGGAGATGTCTAGCCACAACTTTACCGTGTCGGCCATGCATGGTGACATGGAGCAACGCGATCGCGAGGTTATCATGAAACAATTCCGTTCGGGCTCTTCCCGAGTTCTGATTACAACTGATTTATTGGCGCGTGGTATTGATGTGCAGCAGGTATCGTTGGTCATCAACTATGATCTGCCCTCGAATCGCGAGAACTATATTCATAGGTAAATTAAATACATATTCTAAACTCCACTTGTTAGATATCTAAATCTTAAATTCATATTCAATTTTAGAATCGGTCGCGGTGGTCGTTTCGGTCGTAAAGGTGTTGCGATCAACTTCATTACTGATGATGATCGAAGAATCCTGAAGGATATTGAACAATTCTATCACACTACTATTGAGGAAATGCCTGCTAATATTGCCGATTTGATTTAAATATTTTGTTGAGCAAAAAAAAAATTAATACAAAATAAACAAGAAAAAGTGAGTGAGCTCTTCTACAGCAAGGAGTTGCGAGAAAAGTGCGCAAAATATATTAAAAAAAAATATAAGAACTTGAGAACTAAAAATTAAATAATTATTTAAACAACAATACAAACAGCAGGAGCAACAACAACAACAACAGCTGCATCAGCAAGGCGACAACAAAAGAAACTACAACATCCAAGAACCTAATTATCAGTAACAAGAACAACATCCGCTGGCTGGCGCTTTGCTCTAATCCTCTATCTATTCCTAAAACAACCAACCAACAGAAGTAGAACAGCTGTAACATCTGATATTTAAACACTGCGTCGTCAACAAGCAACAAACAAGTCTAAACTATATAAACGCTAAAACTGGGATAAAAACAACCACAACAACACGAGGACAACATCTTTCGTTTTTTTGTGTGTGCAGCGAACTGCAGCAGCAGCAGCATCAACAACCACAACATTGTTTTAGCCTTTTCTAGAACTATTGATAAAATATATTAAAAAACAATACAAAAAATATATGTACACAATTTTATGTTTAAATAGAACACATACACATAGATACAGGCTAAAAATAATAACAGCAGCTGATCAATCGGCCAAGTGACATCACAGTCATCCACCCACTTACAGACAGAAACACACGACCCACGCCACGCAGCTAAAAAAAAAAACATGCGACAATTGCAAGCGAAAGTGAGTGCAAATTGCTGTGCCGCATATCAACAGCACATTAGCAAAAGCTTGGTGCCTAAAACACAACGCATCAGTTTCATGAGCATAATTTTAAAATTATTTGAAATACGAAATTTACATAATGTACTACTACAGAACTCAATTATAAATTATTGTATAAACTGGCTAACAAAAGGCGGCTGCTGTGTATTCATTTCGCTTTCGGCAGGTAAAAAGATAAGCTGCAACTTTGCACCTGCGTTTTCAAAAACACCGAATTTGGAGTAGCGACTTGATATAGGTTGGCAGCACTGCCATCCAACACATTCAGCTGCTTATTTATCGATATTTAAGAAAAACATCCATGTGATATTTGACGTTAACCAACACTCATTTTATGCGGGTGCCTGTTCTGTATTGTTGCTAGTGCCGCTTCATTTACAGTTTTCACTTTGTCAACGTCGCGTTGCTGCCGCTGCTATAGAATCAAAAGTATTATAAACCGGTCGATAATGAGAAACAGCTGGCTGTAGCCGACACATTACTACACTACAACAGCAACAGCAACAATTAATAAATAAAATTCGAAATGGGACAAAAAGTGTCGCGCAACGATTTCGAATGGGTTTATACGGAAGAACCGCATGCCTCGCGCCGCAAAATCATACTCGAGAAATATCCGCAGATCAAGAAACTTTTTGGTCATGATCCCAATTTTAAATGGATTGCCGGCGCCATGGTGCTGACCCAAATACTGGCCCTGTTCATTGTCAAGGACTTGTCTTGGCCGTGGCTATTGGTTTTGGCCTATTGCTTTGGCGGCATTCTAAATCATTCGCTCATGTTGGCCGTACATGAAATATCCCATAATTTAGCCTTCGGTCACAGCCGTCCCATGCACAACCGCATTTTGGGCTTTATTTGCAATTTGCCTATCGGACTGCCCATGAGCATTTCGTTTAAAAAATATCATTTGGAGCATCATCGGTAAGTTGAACGACTGTTGATTTGATGACGTTATTTGTATATACGTATGCACACACATGCGATATGTGCCGGTTGTATATTATATATGTATATGTACATATATATATAGTCAATTTAAATCTGTCACATGTATTTGTTTTTCTGGGCGTAGCCTATAGAAAGATTCCCCTCACACTGTTGGTGTACACTTTGAGTGCTTGGAAAACCGGCAGGGTCGTTTTGCAACACTTAAAAAACGGCGCTCAGCGAAAATTTCCCTTATAAAATATGTGCCCTCTTGCTCTCTTTCTCTCTTGCACTTCAATTTTTTCTAAATGTTAATCAATTCTAAGTAAAGATTTAGAGAAAAGTGGGTTTGTTTTTGTTTTTTGCTTTAGTAAGGCTATTATCAAAGTATTTAAAGCATACTTCCTTTTAAAATGTCGACATTTGTGAGTCAACAGTAAATAATATCTAATAAAGAAGGATTTGCGTATATGCCGATATGCACGTTAATGATTGCGATAAGATTTGGAAGTTTATAAGATTTAAGCAATTTATGCATATCAGAAACTACGTAATTGAAGAACTGTTCCAATTGGTCACGTAGCCGGTCGCAATTTATTATTTATTTATTTATTTGATTATTTGTTTGTAAATCATGTGGGAAGGCTAGTTTGTGCTACGAACCCTCATCTGAGTCATGGGCTCGAGTTGTTTAGTTTATGTGCATTTAATGCCGGCGGTTTGCCGGGACGGCAGAATGTCAATTTAATGACAGAGCATTAATCGATTTATTTATTGAGCACTTCAATATCAAAATTCTTAATTTTTTATATAATAGAACCACCCGTTGCTTCTATTATCCAATACACTTCGAAGCCCTTATCTTCTTAGAGTGCAAATAAAATAAAATCCCAAGTTCTTCAATAAAACTTGACCGTTATGATAACAGTTAAAGAATGCACTACTTTATATGAGTGTGTTAACTCTTATATTTTACTGTGCTTACATTTGCCATTTATCTGTTAGTAAAATTTTTATGTAAATAACATAGGTGAAATGAAATATTTAACAGAAATTTGAATTGTGCGTTTTAGTTGCAAGTAAATAAAAAATAAAAATTGTTGTGGTTCTGTGGAACGTTTTGTTTTTTAAATATATTTGATTTTTATTATCAGCATTAAACTGGGTTTGACCACTGCATTCTGCAGCTCATATTTCACATACGCCGCATTTTTATTTGTATTTTTTGATAACCCACAATTGAGTCACATGGCGAGTCATGGCGAATAGCTCATTCGGCTCACGTATGTCTGGCAGCCAGGTGTTAACAATTAGTGGGTCGCGTTTATCTAATCTGTTAGTTACTTGAATGCCTTGTTTATGGGCCCTACATCCCACTGATAAGGCAAGCAACAAACTTTAAATAGAAATGTAGTTTTAAAGCGACAACTTTTCCATGCAAAGATTTTCCTGGGAACTCATTCTATATACGATTCTTATAATGCAGATATAAAATTTCCTGGTATAAATAGTCGATTGTTTTGTCTTGAATACTCATTGAACAAAACTTGAGTCTAGACAGAAATTTTCGGAATTTCAAAGTCTTTAATTGATAAAAGAAATTACAAACATAATAAAAAGATAACACCTGCTACATATTTGTTGCCAAGCGTGTGGTTTCCCCACATCAATCAAAATTAATTCGTCAATTTTCGGTTGTTTTACGTAAAATTAAGAGACAACAAACAGCTCTCTGATTCATATAATAAACTTTAGATTAATTCTAGTTAGATTGTCGCTAAGTGTTTAAGGAATATAGTTGTATATATATATTATAAATATAATAACCCTGAAGAAATAAATTTCATATATAAAGATTCAACCTTTTCATAAATCATCCAGTTTAACACAAAATACATCTAGCTTAAGTCATTCTATTATTATTTTGACACTTAACTAATATTCTATCTATACTCTGAACCATTTACAGTTATCAGGGAGATGAGGTGATCGACACGGATATACCGACACTGCTGGAGGCGCGACTATTCGATACGACATTTGGAAAATTTCTGTGGGTTTGCCTGCAGCCGTTCTTCTACATATTCCGTCCGTTGGTGGTTAATCCGAAGCCACCGACACGCCTGGAGATCATCAATACGATCATACAGTTGACATTCAATGCGGCTGTGGTTTACTTCATCGGTTGGAAGTCGATGGCGTATCTGCTGATTGGCTCGATATTGGCGATGGGCTTGCATCCAGTGGCCGGGCACTTCATATCGGAACACTATATGTTCGCCAAGGGCTTCGAGACCTACTCATATTACGGTCCACTCAATTGGATTACCTTTAATGTTGGCTATCACAATGAGCATCACGATTTTCCGGCGGTGCCCGGCTCCCGGCTGCCTGAGGTAAAGCGCATCGCCAAGGAATTCTACGAGACGATGCCGCAGCACACCAGCTGGACGCGCGTGCTCTACGATTTTGTGATGGATCCAGCTGTGGGTCCATATGCGCGCGTCAAGCGACGACAGCGAGGATTGGCATCCTAAGATGCGGCGCCCACCCAATTCGTATGCGAATGTTGCAATGATTTTACTAGCGGTTTCCTGGCATCATGTAATCTCAGTGTTTAGCTTTAGAACTAAGTAGATATTTTTATTTGATTTCTTCTCTTGGTCATTCTGTCAACTGGCAACAGGTGCAAACTAAACGCAAATTCGCCTGCCAAATCCTAATTTTTATAACTAATTAAAAGATTTGTGGCAAAAACGTGTGAAGCTTTAGTCGACAAGATGAATTGATTGTTAAACTATTATTGTTACCTCAGCACACAACTAAAATGAAGGCATGTTATCAATTATGATTATTGTAAATCTTCTGCTACTGATATGATTATATAAATATGTGTATTACAGAGCAGAGGAATATATTATAGTGCTTTAGTATTTTCTAACTATGTATGTTTATAAACTAATGCCTAATGCTGCAGCACACATACACACACACACACACGATGTACCAACTATTTTTGATAGCCTCTTGAAACTAATTTCTAAAAAACAACAAAAACCAAGAACAAATGTAACTAATGTAAACTCAACTGCACGCGGCATTAGAAACTATATATACAGATGTATATATGTATATATATATAACGATTGTGTACTATACTTGTATGCGTAATAAAGCAAAAGATATCAAGTAATTTTCTGAAAAATGTTGTTTTGCTTAACTCAATTTTCCGCTGGTAATTATATGGACACATATATATATCTGATCACATATTCGTGTCATGTGAAACATGCAACGCGTATTGCCATTTCCTGATTGACTTCCAATTTGAAAACTGATTATCGTACGCGACAAAATAGTGACAAACAATGATAAGCGTGCGAAGCGACCTTGACTTCTTTAGCGATTATGTAAGGCGGCAAAAAATGATTTAATTTGCCAAATTTTAATCGATTTTTAAACTTGACGAGAAATGATAAAAAAAATAAAATTTACCAAATTTGAATGAATATGGAAACAAATTTATAATTCATTGAAAACTGTATAAAAGAATTTTACTATAATTCGCTGTATTTTTGTTATTTTTTATATTAATAAACAAGATCTGCTTAGAGTCAAATTTACTTAATTTATTTTAATATTTTGATTTTGGTATTTTAAATTCGTCTTTTGTTACATATATTTTTGACTCATCCACATAAATAATAATCTCGCACAATGGCCTTCTGCCTAATCTATATAATATATATATAGAAAATAATCTCTTATTTATTATCTTACCATGCAGAATTACTATACAACTATATATCTATGAGGAATCAGATGAACTTAATTAAAGTTCTGTGAAGATTTAGATAATAGATTTCAATGAAAATATACAAAATACAGAGTTTAAAAAAGAAACTGTTATCTATAAAAGTTAAGCAAAGAGAGAACCTAGAAAATTATTTACAGTTCTCCAGTAAGGAACATATCAAAGAGAAGTAAGTTCAAGAAATCTTGAATGAGTCAAATATTTAGTCTACTAAATGATTCAAGTCAACTATGAGTCAAAGAAACTTTGAAGACTTATTGTGTGTTCAAATAAAGTCGGACATTAGATCTAATATAAAAATTCCTATTAAGAAAATCCCAGTATTTTGTTATTAGCCAACACTGAAAAGATAAGCTCATGTCACATGCTTACAATGCACACAAAGCAGATTGTAAGTTTAACTACGACTGGCTCTACTTAGACAAGTAATCTCCATGGAAATCGGCGCACAACAGTTGAACATGGCCATGAAAAGAACAGGTGTTAACTTTTTATTCATACCAAAAAATTTTTGGCACACTATCGAAACATTTGCCATGTACATAGCGACAAAAAAGAAGACAAATATGTGTGCAATTTTAGCAAATATGTTTAGAGTGTTTACAAACAATAAGCAGTGATAACTGTTTTCCATATAACAGCGTTATCTCAGCGCCCAGGTGCTTCCCATTAGTCTAGTCCTGAGGCCCAACAAGCATAAGCCGGTAAACGATGACTAACGGGTTATTTGTCATTGGCGTGGCGCACGTGTTGGGTGAAGCGTAGGTCATTCAACGTTGCTGCGAGAAGTCAATCAAGGTGAACGCAGGTGGTAACTTGGATAATTGATTAATCAAACTAAAATGGGTTAAAAATATGTTTTAAACTATTATATTATATTAAAAGACGACCTCAATTTTTTAAATACTATTTATATATAATTTATTTATATGTATAATAGAATTACATATTGTGGGTTCTTGTGGAAACGGGGCGGGGGTTCTAAGGTTTGATTTGTTGTTTGTGGTTTGTTTGGGTTCGTTGAAAGAAATCGTAGTGTTAGCTTAATTAAATAAAATGTTTTGCGCCTTAATATTTTAGGGTATTTTTCTTCTTTCGTTTAGCTTCCTCTTTCTCTTTCTATTTTATGGGTTTTTGTTTTTTAATTTTGGGTTTTGTTGTTGATAACCCGCTTCGATATTTTTACACGCTTAAAAAATGATTTTACAAAGTTACTTTTTTTTAGTTTTAGTTTATGTTTTTTTTTTATCGCATAGTTCTAAGCTTTCTGTTGTACGTTGAGAAGTTATTTATTTTTTTGTGTTTTTGCAATTTTTTTTGGAGATTTTTCTGTTTTTTTTTTTTTCAAAGTGGCTTGTTTTCTAATCAGCTTACTAAATTTAAATTAAAAATTATACAATTTACGTTTTATTTTTTCTTTTTTTTTTATATATTTCCATTTATCTTTAAATGTAAACTTAGCATTAGGGCTGCAATTTATTTATATAATGTTTTTTGTTTTGTTTTAATGATCTTTTGTCAACAAATGTTTTGTTTTTTTGTTGGTTTTTTCTTCTTTAGATTTATCTGTGCATTATTTATGCTACATTATTTTTAGTATAATTTTTTTAATTTTAATTAAATCTTTTTGTAGTAGGAAAAAAACAAATAAAATACAAGAGAAAAATTGATTACAGCGCGCCACGCGTCCAAAAATTATCGCATATCAAGTTAATGGAAGATATATATATATATATATATATATATATATATATATATATATATATATATATATATATATATATATATATATATATATATATATATGTGTGTGTGTGTGTGTGTATATATATATATATATAAACGTATATATATATATATATGTATAAAATAACATTTAGATTTAACTTGGCTTTTCACTTTAAGTAAACAGAAAAACTGTACAGAAGTAAAATAATATAATTTTTTGTTTTTAAATTGTTCTTTGAATGAAAAAATAAAAATAAAATAAAAAATAACGTAAAAAACGAGCGCGCGTCGCACAAAACTTAAAGCGAACACAAACTGTAAATTAAATTAACAAAAACTAATAGTAGCAGGTAATGGTAAATTAATTATATATATATATGTAAATATATATATATATATATATATATTTATATATATATATATATATATATATATATATATATATATATATATATAAATATATAAGAGAACGTTAAACGAACGTAAAAAATGTGTACCGCACCTACACATACAAAATTTGTTTATATTTTGCATTTTACAGTTGAATCGAATTATTCACTTAATGTTGCTGCTCAATTGTGTGCTTGCGTGTGTCAGTATGTCTGTGTGTGTGTAGATCTCTCTGCATTTTGAAATACGTTTGCGTTGCGTTATAATAGCAATAATTAGTAAATATGTACTACAAAAAACGTTTAAGTGACTCTTTTACTAAAACTTAGTAAATACCGTTTAACGCATAACGTAGCGTATGTGTGTGTTGGCTGCTTTATGATCTGTGTGTACGTTCTGTCTATGTATGTGTGTGTGTGTTTGATAAACATGTGTATAAACACTGCGATAGCAGTTTATCGATTAATCGAAGGTGCTGCCAACCGTTGTCAAATTGTTGTTTTTCTTTTTTCTTGCGATCTACGTCGTTCCATGTTTTCACTCCTCCTTTTGTTCTTCCTCTCTACCGCGCCGATTGCGCTGCTCGCTGCTTCCCCGGCGTCCCTGTGCTCAGCGTTAGGCTGCTGGTCGTCGTTGTGGTCACCGTTAAACTGCTGCTGCCACCGGCAACGCCCACGCTGACCGTCTTGGAGCAGCGTATACATATATAATCATCATCGGCCTTTATCTGGCTGCGATTCAGGCCCACACAGTACATGTGAAACCATTCGTTGCAGCCACCGTCGCACTGCACCCAATCCACTTCACGGCCTGTGGGCTTATGGCAATTCTCGGCGCGGCATTCCTCTTCGTCGTCCTCCTGTGCCGTTTGCTGTGTGCGTTGCGCATGCTTCTTTTGACCGCCACCTGTTGCTGGATTGTTGTTGCTGCCAGCTGTAGGTGTGCCGCCGCCACTGCCACCACCACCAGCGCCTGCATTGCTATTGTTGCTGCTGTTGTTGTTGTTATTGTTATTGTTGTTGTTTGTTGTGGTTGTGGTGCGTTTGCGTTTCTTGTGCCCGGCCGCTGGTATAGGCGTTGTCGCTGCTGCCGCAGCAACAGCTGTTGCCGAGCCCGGTGTCGTTGGCGTCGTCGCCGTCGTATTGCCACCATTTGCCTGCTTATTCTCTGCATCGGCATCCACACCGGGTGAACTGCTCGCCTTGCTGTCACTCTTGCGTACCGCCGCTGGTGTCTTCTTGCCTGGCGTCTGTTTGGGCGTATTTTGTTTCTTGCGCGGCACAGCAACATTTGCGCTGCTCGCATCATTGGAGCGACGTTTCTTATTGCGCACCGCCTGAGCGCCGCTGCCAGCGCCGGGACTTGGACTATTTTGCACGAGTAGGCTATCATTGGAATCCTCAGCGCCGCTGTGTATGCTGGATGAGGTGGTCAGTGTCGTCGCTGCTCCCTGACTTTGCTGCTGACGATGTTGCAAGTGCTGAGCCACTCGCGCTTTAGCCTCGGCCTGCAGCGGTGTAGGCGGTATTGTTTCCAGTATGCGCCACAGCTCTTGCGTCTCATCTAGCGATACCTCTAGTAAATCGCCCTCCATCATAAGCTCGAGTAGGTTCTCAATTTCGCTGTCGGAGAGCAGTTTCAAGAGATCAGTGCTGCTGCTGCTGGTGGTTTGCGCATTGTTTTGAGTCAAGCGCGGCAGCTGTTCGTCCTCATCATTGCTATACCCGTCCTCCACAATGCGTAGCCGGCATTCATCATCATCGTCGTCATCATCCACATCGTCCCCATCCTCATTATCTGACTCAGAGCGGCCCGTGTTATTGGTTTCCTGCTTAGACAGGTTGTGCGAACGTCTCGGCTTGCGTGGACTACTTATATTGCCCAATACGGCGGCACAATTGCTGCTCTCCGAGCGTCGCTTCTGCTGTTGAGCCAAAATCGCATCCAGGGCGGCGCTCACATCGGGACTGCTTAGCGCCTTTCGGGCACGATCTTGCCAATTCATTGCCCGCTCCGCCAGGCAACGCAACGCCTCATCCTCAGGTAGACGAATGGGCAGCTGCTGCAGCTGCACAAGCAACGGCAAAATTGTCTCCAAGCGTGGGCGCTTCGAGCGCACACAGCTCGGACATAGCCATTTGGGTTGGGCTGGCATTGATGATGCTCCGCCATTGATTGCACCGCCACCGTTGCCATTTTGTTGCACCATCGGTGACTGGGGCAGCGGTGGCACACAATCCTCGTGGAACCAATCACGGCACAGCTGACAATTGTGCATCAGACCACGAAATTCCGACTTGCACAGGCAGAAGACATCTCGTAATGGATTCTTTGACATATTCTGGCGTCTTAAGTCGCGCATATCGCGCAACTCCTGCTCCTCGGCATGCTTAAAGCTGGCCACAATTTCGGCGGGGTTCTTGTCCTTGAGGAAATCATCTTGGAAACGAGGCTTGAGATCCGAGTCAATATTGATGGCATCTGCTCGCGGCATCAGCACCTCCAGCAGCGTATAGAATGTGCCCTTCCTCAGGAACGCACGTGCCGTATTGTCCTTCCACTGATGTGCACTATTCAAATGGCCCTGCATGCGACCGAGCTCCTCCAGCTGGATGGGTATGCTGAGGCCGCGATCAATCATCGCCTCCAGCGTATGACAGTAGGTGACATGATTGTTTTGCTGCAGCTGCTCCACAGAGCGCAGCCATTCGCGAGCCTTGCGCAACGCATCCTTTAATATGCCATGCGACGGCACCTGCCCATTGATGTCAGTGGCGGACTTCAGAAACTGCTCAATCTCGGCCAGCTCGTGCTGTTGATTGAGTCGTCGGAAATATTTAGCTGCCTGTGATTCCCATGCCTCGATCGCAGCACCAATTTGCTGCAACTTGCGCATCTCACGATCCACATAAGGATCTGTTGGATCCAGATCAGCGGCTGCCGTATGCAGCAGAGTCTTCACATCATTGTAGGTCAGCTTGGAGCTGGTCTCGCGCAAGCCTTGGGAGCGTTTGTACCATTTGCATTGCTTGAGACGCTTCTGCAGATGATCCAACTGCTGCAGCTCAATGCGCAACGAGCTGCCCTCATTGATGAGCGTCTCCAGCTCATTCTCCTCCAGTGCCTCCAGTGTTTGCTGCAACTGGTTATCGGCACGTTCCACAAATTGCCGACCAAGCACTAAAAGCTCACGCACCGAGGCACCCTCATCGATAATGCAGCACAGATTGTCGATTTCCTGTACAAACAGCTCCAGCTCCTCCATGGTCAGTTTATATTGTGCTGCCTCCTGATTGTGATCGGAACGGGTGCGCACCTTTAATATATACATATATAAATCATATAAGAATGTAAGTTATGTACATTTTATATTATATAACATTTTCTATATAGCATATAGCCTCACTATTTTAACCACATAAATATATATATTGATTAAATAGTCTGATCAAATTGGTAGTACGAACTGAAATCGATACTACTTGGGTTCAAATTGAGAAGGCTTTACACATAGACATTCAGTTATAAAGAATATAAATGAAATATAAAGCAAATCTAAGGTTAATCATAATATTACGATTTATATTACACATTATAAATAAAGATTTATTACTAAATATATATCAATCATTTACCTTATTGATGCCCAGTTGTTGGATGACTGTAACACATTTCTCTGCCTCTATGGCCGCTGCATTGAGTCGATCAATGAGCAGAGATGAAGGAAACTTTTTGGTCTCTGCTTCCTTGCAGAGCTCCTGCAGCTCGGACAGGGTAACCGATGTTGGAGTGTGGGCATCGACAATGTCGCGACAACGCGACAGCCAGCGCTCAAAGCTGTGCGCCTTAACCTTCAACTTTTGCAGCATCAGCGGCATCTCGTCCAGCGTATAGCGATAGATGAGCGTATGTTTCTCTGGCGCACAGCCACAGAGCACAGTATAGTGGCGCAGGCAGACAATCAGCTTGTCGTTGCACTCGCAGGCAACGGCCGATAGGAAGCAGGTTGTATTGCACTCCTGGCAATGGCGCTCATCATCATTGACCAGCTCGAAGGCGCGACGTTCGGCACGTGTGACGCCCCATTCCAGCAAAGATTTGCGCAGCTTCTTTTCGGTGTCAACCATTTCGGCCATGTCAATGTAGCAGGCGGTGGCAATGCCAAACGTCAACTTGGCCGGCTCTAACGCCATCTTGCAGACGAGCTCGTCGTGCGAGAAGACACAGAAGCGACGCAACATTGAATAATGATTGACGCATTCGCGTCCCATTTTCAGCCAATCCGCGGGCGCAAAATTGACGGCCTCGGCGAAATTGTAGCCCTGATTGAAGCCAGCATGATAAGCGCGCGGAAAGGTAATTACAAATTCGCCAGCATGCTGATCGGTGCGAAAGACGGGCACACCATTGTTCATTAATATGTTGGGATTCATAATGGTCACCAGCTGATGCAGTAGATCGGGCTGCGAGGAGAAGAGCTCAGGAGCGGCACGCTTCATCGTTTCTTCAAACTGCTCGGCACAGGAGCCGGGCACACCGTACCAGGTCTTTGGCTCGCCCCAGTGCAAATAGTTAATCGAATAGCTCCAGTGATCCTCGTTGTGCCAGCAGAAGGCAGCAAAGCACATGCCCACATACATCCACGGCGCATTCATGCCGCTAATATCAGCATTAATGTGTCCCAGTATCGAATCCTCTAACAACGGAAGATTATTTAAATTCCAGCTGGACTCGGCGTACTCCTGATCACCGGGCAACAAATAATGTGAGCTCTTTGTGGGAAAACCGGAGCCGTGATCCATTGTATGTAGATCTGCGCCATATTCCACAGTCACATCCTCATCAATTGACGAAACAATGCGCCAAAATTCACGCTCCACCAGCTCCGTGGGCACCAAGTGCACCGGTTTGCGAAAATATTCCTGCTTGAATTGATCGGCCATCTGGCCAAATTGCTGCAAGGTGTATTCTCGCTCGGCCTGTTCGAAACCAAAAGCTTCCTGCGGCTTGCTCACCTCCTCCACAACGCAACGCGGGCAAAGCCATTCACCTAGTATGGTTGAATCAAGGAAGAAATAAAATGATTGATAACTGATTAACAACTGACTCAAGAATTATAAAAATCTCAATTATTTCTATATTTTGAAAGCAAAAGTGAACAAAATAGAAGAGATAGAACTCACCCTTCGGTATGCTGCTCAATGGTGGTAGCAAGCAGAAGGTATGATAGCTATCATCGCACCCGTCACAGAGCAGCATTGACTCTTCGACATCGCCCCGATTGCAGATATGACAGATGTACTTCATCAGTGGATCGATAAGCGGCTGCTGTAACTCAGTGGTCGCTTTCTTTTGGGTGGCGCGCGTATTCGGTGTAGCTCCGCAGCCAGCTGATTGGCCAGCACCCGCAGCGGCACCCGCATTGACAGCATTAAAACTGCTCAATAGGTCGCGCTTGAAATCCTCCTTGGTTTCAGTTTTAATGGTAATGGCAGCCGCACCTGGCTTGGTGTTTAGGCCGCAACTTGCATTCGAGTTGCCAAAGCGCTTTGAGCGACGCGTATTGTTCTCATTGGGCGGCGCGATTTGCTGACGTGTGGGTATCTCATGGGCCTTATAATCTGTGCCGGCATCCTCGAGCTTGACGGGCGTTGCGTTTACTGTAGAAGCTGCCGCATTAGGTCCCAATACTTTGCCCGACGTGTACACCTCAAACGGATGCAGAATACGTTCGTAATGGGCTTTTAGTGTGGCGCCCACACTTTTGCTGGATGGATACTGCATACGATTGGCTACTTTGGCCCATTTGCGCTCCTTGGTGGTCTGCTCCATGCCACCCTCCTCCTGTACGATGCGATGTAACGTATATAGATCTAGGGCTTTACGCTCTACCATCGGGATTTTTAGAGAGGAGCCTTGCAGCTCCCAAAACTTGGCAATGTGATCCAAGAAATTCAATTTGACACGCGTCTTTGCCTCCAGTTCGTTAAGTCGCTGCACGCGCGGCACAAAGCGCAGCTTGTCAACATCGACGGCAAATGGCGGTGACCATTTATCAGGTGGTAAGATCTTGGCAATGCCACATTTTTCTGCTATGGGTCGAATCTTGCTAATGTATGCCAATGGATTCTTAAACTCTTCCGCTGTCGGCCGAAATACTGGGCACTCGGGCGGTGTATCAAAATGGAATTCCTCGTTCTTGCCCTGATCGAATTTATTACTGCTATGCGGCTTCGTATGCAACGATTTTTTGTGCACCGTAGGCGTTGGATGTGGACAGCTGTTGTGATATTTCTTGCTGGCCGACACGCTGCTGCTGGCATGATTCATCGGCACGCTGGGCATGGGACGTTCTACGGAGCTGGGTGGCGCTGATATTGGAGTGCCAGAGCCTGCACCGCTGCTACCACCACCAGCTGATGTTGGCATCGATATTCCTGTCGACGCTGATGAACCATCATTTCCCGTTGCAGCTGATTCGTTATTGTTGTTGCTGTTGTTGTTATTAATATTATTATTGTTATTGTGGCTGCTGTTTGTATTCTTTTTGGCCGACTCGCTGCCACTTCCGGTTGAGTTGCGGGTGCGCAGGCGTCGCGCTGGTGTTACGGTGCCATTGGAGTTGCTATTGGCGCCTCCTGTGCCGCCACCGCTGGCGGCTAAATTGTCCGCCTCGGCTTTGGCGGACATGTGGGGCTGTATAGATTTTGAAATGAACTGCTGCAACGGCTGCTGACCTTGTTCAGCTCTGCAAATGAGTATAAAATATCGTTTAGTTCACAATTAAAATTATGATAGAAATTTTTCGTTTGTATATATATTTATTTCTCAATAAACGCTTCTATTAGTTCTATGTACTTTCTGCTTGCTCGCTCAAAATCACAGTTATTAGTAAACGTACTTCACTGACTTCCGTTTACATTACGTTTGTTTCTAGTTTTTTTGGGTTTGGGGTTGAAAAATCCACAATCTCAATAAACATAGCCATTTTCTAGTTTTCGGCCTGCCTGCCAAGTGTGACCAGCAGACGAGCACAGTTCACAGTTACAAGTGTGTGCGTTCGTATATATATATATATATGTGTGTGTGTGTATTTGTGCAACACTTTTCAACACTGCAAGAACAAGCAGCCAACCTTTTTCATATGTTTAAACGCATGAACGAACGCAAGTGAAAAGTTGTAATTGTAATAGTGTGTGTGTATGAGAGAGAAAGAGAGAAATTTATACACACAGATACACCGAATCACGCACAACCCCTCTCGGACTAGCAGACAGGTAAACAAAAACAGTAAACGGCATTTATAGAATTAGTGTACGTGAGAGCGCCTCTCGCCGCTTAAATGTGGGGGTTGTGTGGCATTAAAATCGGAGACTATTCTTCAATACATACATACATACATGTATATACATATATACAGAAAACATACGCTCACTTACAAGCAATTGCACTGACTGCAAGCGCATTTGTGTTTGGCTCAGTTGGTTCTGATGCTTGATTACATTATCAGTCAGCGTTTCTGATATTGATAAAAATAAAATTGCAATAATTTAAAATGTCTGTATGTATATTGTGTGCACTTCAGGTGCCTTACTGACCATAATCAACAGATAAACATTAAATAATTACAGTTGGACTACAGGAAACTTAAATAAGTAATTTAGGGTTTTTAATACTTTTTTTAAATAATATCTAGGTCTAATTACATTTGTTTTAATCAATAAAAACATATTTTTTTTAATACATTTATTTTTTGTGTATATGGCAAATATCAATAAATTGATATATAAAACTATTAAAAGAATTTTATAATAAATATTACCTGATTTCAGTGTCTTGGATTTTAATGCTGATCAAATCAAATAAAATCTAACCCCATATATATAATTAAAAAAGATTTAAGCTCTATTAAAAGTATCGATAATCAAAGTAAAAAATGTGTGGCCCAAGACTTGCGTTAAATTTACATACGCAAAACGATAAAAGTGTATTTAGTTTTTGGAAAACTTTCTTTTAATTATGTATGTATGTATGTACACACACACATGAAAAATCTTAGCACCTGTGTAGTGTTTCCGACTGTTTGACCGGGTGGCAAGCAAAGCGCAAATAAATGGCACACAACACATACTTGCACAAATGACAAACAAACTCGTCTACGTGATCAAAGAACGCCAATCGGCAACTAGGGGCCAAAGGGGTGGGGGTGGTTTTGAGCTTGCGACGGTCTGTCGTGAGAGCGACTGAGAGAAAGAGAGTAGGTAGTGAGCGAAGCAAATGTGCGACTGGGAGTGGGAGTTAACACGGATGCAGCGCACTGTTGCAGTGTTGGTAACGCACAAACAACATTTGGCATGTTGTTTTTATTTTTCAATTCTGTTTTGCTCACTAACACAAACAGAAACACAAACACATAAAACCCAACAGGAGTTTTTTTTATTTTCCATAACACATTTCATCGTGTTAATTGTGTGTGTATGTGGCGCATGTTAGAATCGTGCAACAGGAAAAAATAAATTTGTTGCATAGAAAAATGGAGCGCACAATACAGATACACATACAAATCTATACATCTAGATTATTTATTCATACGTACGTTTGTATATGAGTGTATATGTACATACATTACTTTGCGTGTATGTATAACATAACGACCGATAGCAAAAAACTTACAAATTCAATACGTATGTATGTATGTATGTATGTTTATAACCATACATACATTTATATGTAAAATTCTAAAACCATTTGTTCTGCTTAGCGCACGCATATGAATCGGTAGTTTAGCTGTTACTGCAGCTGGGAAAGCTCTTACTTTCCAACATTAATTGCGTATTTCCAGGCAAAACTACTCGGCCACATGCAAAATGTTTATATTTATTGTGTGATGAAATTGAAATGGTAAAAGAAGCCATATTGAAAAACGTCGGTGTCGGCATCGACGCCGGCAGCGATGTTAAAGTTCCGGTTAAGGCTTTTTTGCAGCGTCCAAATAGACAAAAGGAAGCCGCCGTAGTAGTCGCAAAAAGCTTTGCCTTTGGTGGTTGTTGTTACAATTTACACACACACACACACACATCTATAGCAAAAGGTTCGGATATAAAAGTGGGGCGACGCCGCCACCACCACCCCAAATAAAAAGAACAACGTCAATGCATAACCAGGGAGTAAGCGAGTACACGAACAAATTTCGAGTATGAGTATTGTGTAGCTCTGTCATTTCCTTGATCACAACGGACAGGCAGACAGACAGGCAACCAGACTCTATCTCTCAGTGTGAGAGCAACGAGTACCGTTTTATGTGTACATACATACGTATGTACGAATGGTAGATGACACGGGCAGTGCGTATGCTTTGGTGTTTGTTTTTAATTTTTACTTTTTTTTCCTTAGCCACACAGCTTTTGCTTTAATTGACGTTTGCAAATTATTGATTGGTAAAATGTGAACGCTGCGCGCTTGCCAACTACGAGAATTTTAGAGTCTTGTCAAAGTTGGCAACGTTTTTCGTCAACCTATGCTGCCATATTGATCGTTAGGTTCGTGTGTATATATGTATGTGTGCGTTTTGGTGGAAATAATTAAAGCCTAAGAGCCGCATGCTGTTTTAATCTAAAGCGCCTCACGCACACAAAAAGGGGTTTTATATAATTTCCATTTTCAGTCGAACACAAACACACATCCGCGAACTTACTTACACACACACATACTCTCACAAGCGCGCACAGGTATATACATATACGTATAGAAACACACAACAGTATTTCTCTATACATACATAAATTTGTATGTATGTTGGTATATTTGTATGTTTAGCGAAATTAACACTGAAAGTCGTTTTACTTTGTCAAATGCAATTGATTTAATGTACTTTGGCTAGCTGCATCTGAAAAACTCTGCTCATAAAACAGTTTTCCGTTGCTAACCAAGCCCAGTAACAGCAGCAGCAGCAACAACGACAACAACCAACATCAGCAATGTCTACTACAAAAATAGTAAGCAGTTAACAAACGTCGACGTCGACGTTGTGATTTTTACGCACTGTCCACCATATTGCACATTGAAATGTTTTATGTTTGTATGTATAATATATGTATGTTTGCGCATACATCGACGTGTGTATGTGTGTATAAATGCAACACTGTACCTTTTTTTAATAAAATTTTACACTTTGCATAATTAGTCGACAGGCCTGTAATTGAAATTGATATTCAAGCGTGGGATCATAATATGTGGAGGGATTAACTGCGCTAGACACACACACACGCACACAGGAGGCAGGCAGCGACGTCGACGGCAACGTTTCTGCTATGATGGCGACCAAAGGCTGAGAACGCACTTTACATCGTTGGTGGTGGTGCTCCTGCTATTATCTTTCTGTCAAAGTATGAGCTTATTAAAAATTCACAAAAAATTCACGAAAAATATAATATCAAACGTTGTTGGCAAAGCTTTGCCTTAACAACTACATTTTCACTTTTTATTATATTTTTTTCTTTTAGACTGCGCTGCTAGCAGTGGCCGCAGTAGCAGCAACCGCACACATACAAGTTTTTTCTTCTGTGATTAAAACGCGGGGGGTTGATTCCAACTGTCTTTTTCAGAGCGCACTATAGATTAATATTAAGTTTCGCTTGATTTGTTGCAACGTTTTGGGCATGGCGTATTATAAGATGTGTGTTTTGTCCATATTTCGCCTGCTAATTAAACAATTTCTGCTTCAGCCATCAGCAAATCTCACACACGCACGCATACACAGAGGGTAGAAGTGGAAGAAAAACTAAACTCACTGTCGTCATAGGTAATGGGGCCGAGCACGCTGTTTGTATGCGTGCACTTGCCCAAAATATCTCATAGATCCACGCACACAGCACTTAATCAATTCTATTTGTATTTAATTGTTATATTTATTTTTCCTGGTACTGATCTTTTCTACTGCCTTTTCAACTGCACACGACGATGAAAATCAGTGTGGCTAACTCTTGTGTTCAATTTAATACCGCAGTGCCGCAACAGCAGACACAGAAAATACCAAAGTCTATGTAAATAGGAACATAAATGGGGGAGTCTATTCTGTTAAGTGGGCAACCAATTATGTTAACTGTATAAACAATAACCTTGCTTACATGAGTTGCCTCTGTTAAGTTAAAGAGTTATGGTGTTTTATCGTAATCTGGTGAAGTTAAGTGTTCGGTAGAGCAGTAAATACTGTCAAACCAAGTAGATACATATGAATTTGTAAACTAGTAAACAACAGTGTGGCAACGCTGATTGTCAGACAGTGGCAACTTCAAAGCTTGCGATGTTAATAACAGACACTCGAAAAGGCTAACAACTATCATGCTTCTCGTATTAGCCTACAGGTTTTCTTATTTGCTGTTCTCGTCGCACAATTGCTAAGTCGAAAATCTGTGGCTGGTAAACACAGCTTTTCGTTCTAGTAAAATTAAAAAAAAATAACAAAAATATCCAGTCATTAGTAGTAGTGTACAATAGAAGCATAATCATTGCGTACCAATTAGCAATCGTCAGACGAGCTGTTGTTGTTGCCGCCATCGACTCGGAAAAATGCCCGCAGTGCGCAAATATCGTCGCGAAACAAGTGAAATCAGTTGCTGCCTCAAATATTTGCTCTTCACCAGCAATGTAATCATCTGGCTGACCGCACTTGTGGTGCTCTCCGTTGGGATTTGGGCCTGGACCGAAAAAGATATGTTTCGCAACATTAGCAAGCTAACATTTATTGCATTAGATCCCGCTTTTGTTCTCATTATATTGGGAACCATCACCTTTATGTTGGGCCTAATGGGCAGCGTGGGTGCACTGCGAGAAAATACCTGCCTCCTGAGCGCTGTAAGTTATACAAAATTTTTGCTAAATATATAGACAATATACATATATTAAAGTCGCCTTATAAATTATTTATTTACAGTATGCTATATTTCTGAGCGTTCTACTGCTAAGTGAAATTGGCTTCTGTGGGCTTGCGTTTGTGCTCAAGGACAAAGGCTGGGTAAGTTGTTAACATTTACGCATGGTACGCTGCATACTAATTAGTTGGCAAAGTTAAAGTAATGTAAACAAATCTGACTAAGTCGTTGCTAAGTTGATTTTATTTTAATTTTTTTTTTATTTGATTTATAGTATATTTCTATTTAATATTTAAAAAATATTTTAGACACATTATTTTTAAGGTAATGTTATTTTTTTGTAAATTATATTTTAAAAATATATTGTTTTTATTACAACTGATATGATATTTTAAAATATAATAATTTTATTTTTTAATTCATTTTGGTTCACTTAGTAATATCACGAAATATAGTGTGCAATATAAATAGTGTATAAACATATCTGTATACATATATATAAATATATAAAAATTATTTTGTAGATCAAAGATCAAGCTACAGAAGGTCTGAGAGCTTTTATCAAGCATTATCGCGAGGATCCGGATCAACAGAATCTGATTGATTGGATACAGGAGGATTGGCTGCAATGTTGCGGCATCGATGGGCCCAAAGATTGGGATAGCAATAATTATTTCAATTGCTCCTCAATAGCGATTGGCAGCCGTGAAGCATGTGGTGTGCCCTTCTCCTGCTGTCGCCGGCGACCGCAGGAGGTGATCAAGAACAAGCAATGTGGCTATGATGTGCGCAAGGAGGGCTACGTAAGTTGATTGACAACTAAGCTTCGCTATAGATTTTTCAGGCTTAATCAATTTTATATGCACGCATGCAGCCAGTGGATAGAAATATACATGAGCGCGGTTGCTTGCGCGCTGGAGAGGATTGGCTGGAGACGCATTTGATTGGTGTGGCTGCCACAGTTGTTGGCCTGCTCATCATGCAGGTGCAAGAGTTTTACAATATATATGTGTTTCTTTTAATTTTATATGCATATACATATATATATTTTAATGTTTAAATATCATGTTGCTTACATTTAGAGTTTGATGCTTTTGTTTGAGTTTATATGACTGGCAGAAAGAGATTTCTAGACCATATTAAGACCCCATATTCGATCTAGTCTCTTCCGTATGCTTCCGGGTAAATCCAGAAACCTTTACGATGTTTCTCCTGTTAGAGGAGCAGTTCTAAATTTCTTAAAATGATTCATTCCATAATATTGATATACACACTTTAAGTGTTACATTAATAACATTGCCTATATCATAGATTATTCTTAAGTAAACATACATAACGGAAAATAGGTTATGTATATTTACGATGTACCATGAAGAGAGATAAGCTAAACTGTTTTCAGATCAGCGTGGGGTTAATTTTATCTACTAGTCGGCTCATGGCTACTCTTACTTGTTTTTAATATAAGTATCATATTTTATTATTTAATTTATATTTATTTGATTTATTTTCATGTCGTTATTTGCAGTTTACGCCGCAGGGCACGGAGCTCTCAAAGATTATTTATGAGAAAGGCTGCGTTCAGGCTGGCGAAGAATGGATTGAGAATAATTTGATTATTATTTCCACGGTCGCTATTGGTGTTATGTTTTTTCAGGTGTTTAGTTTGTTTTGAATTTGACACATATTTTTATTTCAACATACTTGAAGAGAATGCATTTACTTATAACGTTTCATTTGCCTTGCAGATTCTGGGCATTTGTTTTGCGCAAAATTTGCGCGCTGATATCTATACACAAAAATCGAAATGGCACTGACAAATGGCGCACGCTGCCCCCACAGCAATTTAGACAGGTAAGCGACGTTAACAGACAGCAAACAGCAACAGCAACTTTAACTACAAGAACTACAACAACTATAACTACAACTATGCATCATCTAAATCAACGCTTCGGTTAGTTACCTATACTATAAATACCTAACTATATGTATATATATATTATATATATATGTATGAGTATCTACTAAACGCAAACGCATTCCGTCTTCATGGACATTGACTAAATATTAACTAGGTTGCCAAATTTTTTGCTGTTCTACGTAGGCTTCTTTTTTACCCAAAACAAACACATACTAAGAAAGCAGAAAGCGAAAAAATAAACAATTTTCTATACATTTTACATAAAGAGACGTACATAAAAAGACGTATATATATATATATATATATATATATATATATATATATATATATATATATATATATATATATATATATATATATATATATATATATATATATATGTATATATATATATATATATATATATGTATATAAACTAGAAGTAAATTAACTCGAAATGCAGCTGTGATATATTTTTAGTAAATGTATAGAAATGAGATGAAAAAGCTATTCAAATATATTTCAAATGCAACTCAATTTTCCAGAATGCAAAACTTCGGCAAACCGAAGCGAATATACCCTAGCAGAATGTATAAAATTTGTTAACAAAATATCTGTCACATTAGAATGATAAAGCTACATTCCAAACCAAAATTCTACGGCTTAGAGGTATCCAAAAGAGAAAATTTCATTTCAAATGTAAACAGCAAAAATCTACCACTATAAAACCTATAAGATATATATAAATATATATATGTATTGCAGTATTTTTTATAACACTAATGAACAAAAAAGTAAAGAAACTTTTATGTGGGGGCACTTAAAACAAAAAACAAAACAAAATAAAAATATATACAAATTATAAGTAGTTTGCTGATTAGATTTTTGACGAGCTTAAATTGTACGCGCCGCATGCAGATTCATGTAATAAAATATATATGGTAATGATATAACAAATATATTTTTACATAAATAATTTATAGTTTTTTCCGCTTACGGATTTCCTAATTTGCAATTAACATTTACTATTGCATAATAGATACATAATATAAATGAAAAACTAAAACCTGTCTTGTGTTCGTTATAAGTCTTACTTTTGTTTTTAAATAAGACTGCTGTCGAATTAGTCGAAACAACTTTTGCACAATGAACTAATGTTAACAAGTTATGTATAAAATATATATTTGTTTAATCTATGGGTTGATTGGCATCCTTGTAAATCGCCTTAACTATTATTAAGCTTTGTTTTCCGTTTCGTGACTTTTATTAAGTTTTAATGTATTTCGAATCTGTTAACATACCTCTTGTATTTCCTCTACTACAATACTGCCCTAAAAAACATGTAGAAACACAAAAACCGTTTTTAGTATCAAATTTTGATATTAAAAGGAAAAACATTTAATTATATTTCGAAGAATTTACATTGAACACCAACTGAGTCTCTTTCAATTTTTGAAATATATTTTTGAGAATATCGAAAACTAAATGTACTTAATACTCTACAAATGTATTTAATATGCTAATAACAAAAAACCAGAAAATAATGTCTCGACGCACAAAATAAAATATTTTTCCTATAAAACAAATAAAATAATAAATAAAAAATTTAAAAAAAAATCAGAATCTCCATTTGCCAATGAACAAAATATTAAATGAAACGAGAATTAAATTTAAGAAAAAATTAAAATTAAAATTAATTAATTAATTTGAGCAAGCAAGGAAAATAAAAAGAAATTCCTGAATAACGAAAGAGTCAATTGAAAACGAGCTAAAATTATAATAAATACAATGTCAGTCAAACAAATTTTGAATTAATTAAGCAATGTTTATTATAAAACAAATTTAACAGCTAAGATTAGCAAATATTATATAAAAACGCTTGTCAAGGTTGTTGTTGCGACAGCAAAATCAATAACTGCTTCTAAACAACAAAAAAAAGAAAACGCTTGTAAATTGTAATAATAAAAATTAACAACAAACTGTTTGACGTCTACTTTTGTGCCTCGCTAGACTCTCCATCCAGCTGAGCAACTGCATCGAATTGCACAGCCGGCAGCTCAGCGCCGTTTGTGGTCTTATTGCAGCGTTGATACTCGATCAGCACCAAGGAATTAGAGCCCACTTTGAGCAGCTCATTGGGCACATAGAGCGTTATCTGTGGTCCAGCTAGCGGCCAGTAGCGGCCCAAATTGAAGCCATTCACGTAGGCCACGCCTTTGCCCCAGCCAGCCATGTTTAGATAGGTGTCACCCACTTCAGGTACCTGAAAGCTGCCCGTATAGAGTATGGGTCCGGTGCGTAGCAGCCGCTGCTTAGCTATCGACGCCTCGAGCGCTGCATTTTCTACCAACTTCTGACGCCAGCTCTCAGTAGCGATCGCCTCCAGTGGATAGCCTGTGGTTGTCCAATTGTCCAGTGGCAAAGCGCCGCCGTTATGTAGTTGAAGGGTCACCTTGCCAAAGATACCCTTGGTATCATTGGCACGATCATAGTTAATCCGTCCCTGATTCTCTACGAGCAGCTGCAGTGTGCTGCCCCAGCCCTTGCTCAATGGCAGCGCATAGATGCGTGCCTCCCGGGACAATGTGCCCACCAGCTGCTGGTCGACGAAGACGTGAGCTCGATCGCGCAGATCTTCCACCTGTAGCAGCGTCGGATCCAGATCCAAGCTAGGAAGCGGTGTCTCATATAGCAACAGGCCGGAGTACTGATCCATTTCCTCAAACGATTTGGGCTTATCGGACTTGACGGGCGTGCCCTTGGACAGGGCAGCGCGTCCCTCCGTTGAGAGTAGCTCCATTGAAGGCGTCAGCTCCACTTTGCCATATGCTAAACGCTTGGCGGGATTTAGTGTAATATTGGGCGGATCAAGTACCTCGCTTATCACTTGCTTGATTAATTCATATTTTTTGGTAACTCCGCCCGCCTCATCCATAACGGCATCGTAGTCATAGCTGGTTATGTCCGCCGCATACCCAATGCCACCATCCAGATCGTAATTGGCGCCGGCGGTAAAACCAAAGTTCGTGCCGCCAAAGAACATGTACAGATTAACGCTGGCATTGTAGCTGAGTATGGTCCTGAAAGGCATAAGCAGAATATTATAGTATACAAATTCTAATATATTTGGTTTCTTTAAAGGTACTTCAAAGCGCTGGCCACTTCGTTCGGATCGCGTCGCTGATTCATCTCCTGCCAATGCGTCAGCCAGCCAGGATAGAATTCCGAATTGACTAGTGGTCCAGTAGGCTGTACGTCGCGCAGATATTCCCAGATTTTGTCAATCTCATGAACTGTATAAGAAAAAGTGTGCTTGAGTGTAGCTTGAGATGATAAGAGATTGACCTTCAAGAAGCCGACTGTTAAGATTGGCTGAATCTTATATAGTTATGTACACTTATATAGTTTAAGAGTTGAGCTTTTATATATGTCCAAAATTAAGCAAGCTTATTTCATTTTACTAAAATAATCTTTGAATTTAAGAACGAGCTAACAGTTTAATATGTCACAAAAATTCAGTTAGTAGGATACTTCAGAAATGATTTCCTGTAAAAGAATATGTAATAAGCACATCTTGTTGTACGGCTCTTCAAGTCTTATAAAGTGAAGTCCTAGTCTTATTTAAGAGCATATAAAAAATATATATTTGATTGTTAGTAGTAGAAAAAACTGAGCCTTAAGCCGGAAAAATTAATGTAACTTCATCTGAATGGAAATCCTGCTTCAATATATGTTAATTTTTAATTATATATTTATATAAAAATTAATATATTTTCAATTTAACAAATTTGTATAGTTTTAACTGCCTTTACCCAAGATCTTTTAAACTTCTATCACATGTTTCTACTCACTGCGATCGATGCCAAAGTCCGTGGTAGCAAATACATTCTCAATCTTGCCGCAGTGCATCCGTTCATTTGGTATATCCACAGTGAACAACAACGCCTTATTTTGCACATATTTATCAGTCTCGTCGCGCAACCAATTCAGATACTCATGATCGCAGGCATAGTATGCAGCATATTCATTTTCAACCTGCACCATTATGATCTTGCCACCGTTACCAATTAGCAAATGCTTTAGGCGTGGCATTAGCTCAGCGTACCATTTGCTAACCTCAGCCAAATAATTGGGATCATTTGTGCGTACTTTGATGTCCGGATATTTGGTGAATAGCCAGTGGGGTAGGCCGCCCTGTCGTTTGTGTTAAATTTCAAATTAGTTATTTCAATTTGTTATCTGACTTATGTTACTTACGTTATCGCGCTCAGCGCAGATATATGGACCTGGACGTAGCACTATAAAAAAGTTTTCTTCTTGAGCTATTTCTAGAAATTTAACCACATCGGCTATGCCCTCCCAATTGTATTCGCCATCATGTGGATTATGTAGCGACCACTCAACGTAGCTGTTAAGGGTAAAGGGAACCAATTTGAGAAACATTAAGATATAAATTATTAAAAGAAATAGCTCAATCTCTTCACATATATAAAAGAACATTTTACTAGATAAAAATATAAATATATAGATATATATGTAGATAATATTGTTATGCTTTAATATTTTTATAGATACACTGTCATATTATTATTGAGAAACATAGAACATTAACTTCTTTTCTATATAGCTAGTCTCGCATTTTCCTATAATCGGTGTTTCCTATAATAGTATGCGAGGTCTTTTAATGTACAATTTAATCAGAAACATAAATTAGTAGCACAAAATCAGAGTCCCACATCTTCATTCAGGCTTGCTTAATTTGAATTTCCCTTGTAAAGTTCAGCCTTGAGAACGTTTTGTGCAATTACTTATGGATGTAGCTCAGTGTTGCTTATCATCAGCTTGTAAAAGTCAGAGCTGTAGACCCATTCATTATATTGATTCATAACTTTTAGTCAGCCTTGCAGTTGCTCAAACCGAGCCATAGTCACGTCCTACGGCTTACACAACTATCCTATCTAAAGCTACTACTCACGTATCCAATGCATTGAGACCAGCTGCACGCATTGTGCGCAGACGATTTCGCCAAGCATCGGGCAGAGCCCGGAAATAGTGAAATGAGCCGGCGACATAGCGAAATGGCTGTCCATTCAGTAGGAAAGTATTTGCCGTGTGATCAATGCTGAATGCGGGTGTTTCCTGATGAAACAAATAAGTTATTGCGGTTAGCCAATGTTCAACAAATTGACCCACCAAACTTTTGTTTTTTTAGCTCACCTCTGTGACGTCATTGCTGCCGCTGAGGCCCACGCAGAGGCCCACAGTCAACGCGATCACCAAAATTATAATGCCTCCACCCATGACCAACGTTAGCTTACGAGTGCAGCGAAAACGGCCACTGCTGCCACTCATAGTCGACTTAAAGTTACTTGATCAAGCTTTACTGGGCTCGAAAGCTACAGTTGAACACCTCAAGCTTTTAGCTTACTTCAAAAGTTTCTCTTCTAAGAGCTGGTTTTAAATAACAACCGCTAAGCTGCCCTGGTCGGTCGGCAATGTCAATGGGTTCTGGCGCTTTAATCGCTCACTTCACGATATATAAATAAGTACGTATATTATATATGCTGATAAGTCGGGTCGCCTGGAGTGTCTGATAAAGCTAGTGTCGAACTAAAGTGGACCGCACAATTTGTGTGTCATTTCACAAGACGAGTGTGTTGTTATTTCGGCATTAGCTCAATTAGTTATAAAAGCGCATATCTTGAGCGCTTTAATCGCATCTAAGCGATAATCCCTATCTATGAAATCTGTTTCGATTGGAAACCAAAAATATAAATATGAAAATGTATATATGAAAATATAGAACTAATTAAGGAATGTGAAGCTTAAAAAATGTATTTGATTTTAAAGTTTTTTCCTAATTCAATATTCGTTCTGAAGTTGTCCCTCGTTTCATAATAAACTTCATTAAGTCAGACTATTGCTGACTTCCGTTACGATTTGCTGTTGTTAAGTTTGATAACTCCATAAATTTAAATTCATATTTCATTTCGCTTTGTCTTTCACTTATATATATATATATTTATATACGTATACATAGTATAAAACACTTGTCGCTATTTAATTTTCCTTTATTTTCTTTATTATAGTTTACCGCACTATCACTTATAAAATTGCAAAAAATTATATTATAATTATAATTAGTATACGGTTTACACTTGTTGAATGTATTATGTATGCATTTGATTAACTGTATATTGTCGGATCTATAGTATGTGTATATAATACTTTATATAGTTGGATTAGATGTGTCTTTTAATTACTAGACTATAAATGCCTTTGGTAGTGTGCTTCAATATTTTTGGTTAATGCCAACTCTCTTAGAGAATCCGCATGACTATATTAGATGTAAATACATTTTGATTAATTCCAGCGTGAAATTGTGTTTTTGTTTTGGTTTTTTTAAGAAATGTTTTAACAATACTAAGTAGTTTCCATGGCTTAACTAAATTTTAAATATTTTTTGTTTTTTTTTTATAAATTATTTGAACTGTAACAAAAGCGCTTCTATTTTTTCTTTGTATATAAAATTATACACACATAGGCTGAGGTAGAAACAGCACAAAATTACAGAGAATTAGATAAAATTGTGGTATAGCTGATAAATAGAAGGACTAAGGGACTAGTATAAGACTTGTATAAGTATTTTTTTTGATTGTGTTAAGTAATATCTTAGCTTAGAAACTAGAGTCCGTATAATATCGTTGTTTACTTATTTGGTTTCAGTTAGTTCTTTGTGTCACTAAGCGCTGACGCTGCAAAATTTATCGGCCATCAATGTTAGCACCTTCTCTAGTTTTCCATGCCGATCCTCGGGCTTGGCGGTGGCGCCTGAGCTGCCCCACAGGAACTTGACGTGAAACTCAGTGCTGAATATGGAAAGTATTAGTTATTAGCTAAAGAGATTCAATTGCAGGTCCCATTATTCATATACTTACCGAAATGCATCCGCTAGCAGTTCATCTAATCTTGTGCTTGCTTCCTCCATTATAATCTTAGCATTCTTGCGATATAGATCCAAATTCTTAAGGAAGCCACGTGATGCATCCAAATGCTGAAAATTGATGGTCATGCCAAAATCATCAGCTTTTGATTCCCAGGGTGCAATGCAGGTATTATAGAGTGCAGGGCGCTCATCCACATTGCTGTGATCGATAATGTCCATCACGGGCCTATCAATGAGCAGAGCGTAGAGCAGCACATGGGGCACAGTTGTGTTTGGAGCCTGCGGATTGGAGGCTTCATTCATGCTGCTTAAAGTAGGTCGAAGTTTGGCCTCAAATGTAAACGCACTGTCCGTGTACTTTTGGCGCAGAATGTGCCAGGCCTGATCCAGTTTTTGTATCTAAAACACAAATTTAAAGATACATTAGAACTCCATATCCATTTTAAACTTTGCCAACTCACCTGTTGCATGCACAAGCCCAACATAATGGCACAAAACCCAAACAGATTGCCCAGCGCTGTTTTTGTTTCCACCGCAATTTGTATCCACTTGCTGAGCAGCTCGGCGCGATCCAGATCCGTTTGACAGGTCAGTATGGTCACGGCAACCATTAGCTTGATGCATTGCGTTCGCTCAATGATGTCCTCTCGAAATACTTTGCCATGTGGCAGAGTCAGCAACTCCAGACCTGAACAGCTTAAATAACAATCCGGTTCATTTTCTGGCTCATCCAGAAATAAGCCCACATCGATGCGTGTAATGTGCTCGGCTAGTAGCTTGGGACCTGTTTCCAATAGCATCATCTTGAATGTGTTCAAAGCATCGCCATCCAGCGGCTTATTTTCCACTGAAGGCAACAGCAATGTACTAAAATTCTCAAAGTCAAATTTGCTGCACTGCAATGCGAGGGGTCATATTAGTCTAATTGTGAACTTATGAATATAGCTAATGCTATTAATATTACGAGTACGGCGAAATAACGTAATAAGATTTAATCTAAAATGCGTTGCCCACAAGATTTAAAGCGTTGAGCATACCTTGCCACCTAGTTGAAAAAACTGCGAATGTTTCTCGATTGTTATATTACATTTGATCACACATTGTTAAAACATAAATTGAGTCTTCTAATACTAATACGCGTCTAAAAGTCTAAAGTCTAATTTAATCTATTACAATGCTGTCCAATCAGTTGTGGTCAGATAGTTCGCAATATTCCAATAATGTAAAAAGTCGTCCACTCTTTTATATATGGCGCGCTCTTTAAGTTACAACAGCTGTTCACAACAGCGCTACCAATTATGCTTAAATTAAATCGCGTAAGCTGGCAATACCTTAATTCACAATAGACCACTCATTTAGCTATGGCAGTTGTATTGAAATTTTGAAAACTGGAAGTGTTTTAAAATATTAATGAATTTATGCGCTTGTGAACAGCTTTTGGCAATTTGTATAAAAATTACAGTATTAGGCCGTTACGTATATTGTTGAAAATATATACTTTGAGTTCTTACCAGCTTAAACTCCTCAATGGGCAATGTAAAGAGCTGTTCCTCAGCGGCCAAGGCATCAAATTCCGTAAAGCTTTTCAAAGTGCCATTAGAAATTGAGCTGCTCATAAAACGAGGATTTTTGATAATGACGCCTCCACGTTGTATGCTCAGTTCACTGATATCACCGGGTGCTGAGTCCCCTGAGCCATTGCCTGAATCCGAACCGCTGGCCTGATATGCCAGCATAGCGGCCATTGGCTCCTTGCGTGGCTTGGGCGGCGGACTCGGTGGTCGATCGGGCATATCGAGACTGCAATTGCGCGCCAAATTGCAAATGCGTGCTGCTGCCTGTTGTCGCAGCGCCTGCGCTGCCGAAGTGCTCGGACGTGGCAAGGACTGTGTGCTGAACTTGTGTTCCAAATGTTGCGATTGCAACTGCACATCGCTGGTGGGATTACAGCGTGCAATGGTCTGAAAACGTGCCAGGCCATGGCCATTGGGGGCATCTGTTGCGGCAAGCTGCTGCTGCTGTTCCTGGTGCTTGTTAATGTTGCACACAACCATTGCCTGGGCTGGTGTCAAGCTCTGTGAACGTTGTTGCTTCTTACAGGGTAACCTCGGGGGTGGCACATCCCGGCGCACTCGTGGTGGTGAACAATGCGGACTAGCTGGCGTTCCAGCCTGTTGCTGCTGCTGCGGTTGTTGTTGCTGCTGCTGTTGCTGTGGTTGTGTTGTTGCAACGTCACCGCTTAGTTGGCCAAAGCGAAAGATTGCGGAGCCACCTGCACTGTTGCCCATGGGCGAGTTCAATGGACTCAAACCACGCAATCCCGCCAACATTTGTGTATGCAGCTGATTGCCCACAATCTTGTGGCCATAGAAGGATAGTGGATATGTGCGATTGCATGGATATTGTATCAAGGCGCCCGAGGCAGCTGATATTGGTTTGCCCGAGCCCACGTAGAAGGTGATCAAGTCTGGTACCGTATCGAAGGCATCCTCCTCAAATTGATACTGCACGCGCTCGTAAACAGTCTCCGGCTGTAGAACCAGCTGGCAAATAAATGAAGGAAATGAGGCTAGTGTGATTCATGTAATATTTGTTGTTTTTATACATATTCTATAATCTAAACATTGATATACGATTGCCCACTCAATCAATATATAGCTGGAAAAAATTCAAATTATTTTTAAATAAAAACTTATACACGGAAAAATACGATTGGATATATCGACCTAATCTGTAAATACTGAAATTTTCTTCAAAATATGAATAACTTCTTAAGTGGATAACTTCTTCTTATGGATAACTTCTTCTTTAATGCAACACACTTAACGCAACATTTGACCTTTTCAACTATTTCTTGAACTCACCTTGTTGAGCACAAAATGCAGGACAGCTGCTTTGCTGCGACAGGTGAGCACGTAGTTATCCGGCTGGGAGGCGCAATCCCGCACTAAGAAATCTCCCTCTCGCTGAACAATCTCCTCGGCACGCTGACGTGGCAGAGCACCGTGGTACCAGGCATGCGAGCGCAATTCTCTGGCATCTAAGCTTAGTTCCCATTCGAGTGCCTTTTTCAGCGCAATGGCCTCCTGTTGCTCATTGGGATTGGGCGAGGCTGCAAGGGGCGTGGAAACGTTACTGTTATTGCCGCTTTCCATATCGTCGGCGTTCTGGCCCCAATGCGGACTGTTGCACTTGGAGCGCGGCTTCAATTCCTCGTAGCTGTAAAGAGAGAGCGAGAGAGAGAGAGAGACAGAGAGTGAATTATTGCACTTCATAAATTTCCCTTATTATGGGAAATTTATTATGCTTGCGCTCTGTGTACACACGGCCGGGCTATTGTTGAAAAAGGGAAATCCGCTCCCACAGGATTGTTTCTTGGTATATGCGAACTTTTGTCTGAAGTTCAAGTGCAAAAAAAAATTACGCTAATGAAATTGTAGTAAAAATTGCTTACGCCTATTTCACTCAGCAGGTTCAGATTTGTAAACTAACTTTGAAGTGTTTGTAATAAATAATTGTAAATGCTTTTCATTTACAAGTTGTTATCACTCACCTGCTACGCCCATTTTACAAGCACAGCTTTTCGTTACGGAATATATACGCAGGACACGCCTCAAATAAGTTTCGATTTGTTAATGCTATCAGACTTTACATGCAAACAAACTTTTGTATTTAAAATAAATTGTTTTATGTTCAGTTTTATTTAATATTTGTTTTTTGTTTATTGAAACTGTAAAACTTTTAGTTTATTCTTATCTTTGGCTTTTCTTATCGCATCGAACTCGTCTGCACTCTTTGCCATCTAAATTCGCTCTGCGTTTTTGGCCCACCCTGGCACAAGTCGAATGTCCTTGTGAGGGTTGTTCGCTTTGCGCGACTTGTTTGTGTTTTGTTTTAAGATTTTTATGCCGCCTTCCTAACGGCATAAGGCGTATTGTTTCTTTTTTATTTTATGGGAAATTCTTTGGGGCATGCGCAGAGTTTTTGTTATTGAAATATGTTTAGATGTAAGAGGGGCTGGAGAAGTGGTTGTTATTAACTCGGGAACGGCAATATGCGGGCAGGCAGGCAGGGAATCGCGAGTGTCAGCAGTTGAATGTGGAAGTTAAGGAATTGTGGAACTTATTTAAGGATTCGTTATATTTAAAAAAACTTGTATATGCTCAGTTTACATGACAAGAAAAAAAAATAATATAATAATATAAATATTTTTTTAAATTGTTTAAAAATTAAAAACATACTTTTGGCACACATTATTATTAAGGTTTATTTTTGTGTAGATATATATATATTATTTCTTATAGTTAAGATTAGAGAATAAAACTAATTCTGAAAACTGATAAATAGCAAAATTTGATAATATTTTATCTTAAATTGTGATCAGCTTAAAGAGAATTAAACCTCCCTGGTAACTGCCAATGCAATTAAAAAAAAAAAACAAAAAACCTATAGGCCAATTCTCTAATGAATATATTTGATACATTGGGAAAAGTTTTTCACGCAAGTATTTGAGTAAAGATATATCAGAACATAAGTCTTAATCGGTAGATTTACCAACAACATGCCTCGAGCTAACTTCTGCATAAGTTTTCTACTATCTAGTCGTAACTTTGTTTGGCATACTCACATAGTTGTTGTCTCATCGAATGTCAATTGCTTTAAGACCTTGCCACTTTTGGTGGTAATCACAGCTGCTCCGCTGTTTTCGTTGCTTTCGGCCATATTATCGGGATCTAGATAAACCATTGGACAGGAACTCTTGCGGCGTGGCACCGCACACGGAGCGCTTCTCATGGCTGTTCTCAGATAAATCAGCTATAGCTATATAGATTGGCACCAACCACTAATTGCCGCCACTTACCTTCCAAATTCATGGACTGTCTACGCTTGGCTCTCACGCCCAACAAGCTGTTTAGCATTTTCTGGCGATGGGTAATGCTGCGTATGCCCAAACGTTTCAAGTCTCTATCGGTTACATCGCCAACATCATTCACTGTTGCATACATTTTCAGGTTTTCTGTTTGAGCGGATGTGACACGTGAGTTACTGCAGTTTGCTGGAGAACAAAATAAACTGCTGACTAAACTGACCTTCATATTGCTGCAGCTCGAGCAGATTTAGCCATTCGCTAATGCTCAATCTGGAATTGTGTATGATCATGGCAACGTCGTCGCGTCGTCTACCGGAATTGGGATAACGAAAGTTCCACAGGATGCCTAATTGAGAGAGAGAGGGATAGAGAGGGAGACACTGAGTGTTGTAATTGTATCTATAAGATATATTTTCAGTGTCTTATATCACTTACTGCTACGTCTATTTGTCGCATTCCGCGAGTCGAGCTGACGCGTTTGCACATTACCCATATTCTCAACAATTTCTACGTAGTTCTCAGCGTTTGTCTTTAACTATATTAGCTCTATAATTAAGCCGTCACATTGCCGCGCGTTCGTTAACTGAAATTTCAACCGTTCACAGCGCTTAGCCTCAACAAACTGAACAAACGAAGCTCTAGCAAAACATTATTGACAAAATCCAAGGCTTGAGAAGTCGCTAACTAAATACTCTAACTAGCTAAAGTAAATTGTTATGTTTGTCTATTTAGTATTATATTTTAAGTACTATAATTTAAATATATATTAATATGTTATTTTCTAATATTAACTAAAAATTACTACTTAAAAAATGGTTAGAGAAAACGTAGAATTTTTTTTTATTTTAAATTTTATTCTTAATAATTTGTAATATTTAGCAATATTTTTTATATTTATTTAAAAAATTATTTATTTTTAATTTAAACATTTTTGGGGATAGAAAAATTTTTTGTATTTAATTTTTAATATACCGTTTTTTTTTCAATTTTTATATTTTTTATTTGTATTAACATTTTTTTTTAATATTTTTAATTTAATCAATACTAGTAGATAGATATAGTATATATTCGCATACTATTTATTTTAACAAATGTGCTTGATTTAAATATTTTTCCTTATTTATTTATAATTTTTAATAAGCATGAAATGCTTTTATTAATTTTATTTTTCTTTTTATTGCATTTTTGCTATACAAATATATTTAAACATATATTTTTCAAGTTTGAAAAAACTTCTTTATTTATTTTTTTAATTTTGTTTTATCTAAATACTCATCTGTTTAGTGATATTAAAACTAATATTAAATATATATTTTGAATATTTTTTATGTATGTAAAAGTAATTCTTTGCTAACAAACATATTTAGAAATTCTTCGTACTCTTTGTTAGAGTATAACAATAATATTATTACGAGCTGAAGTAATTTTTCAATGTCGTGCGTCAATAATTTGCGCTCACTGTTTGCCTAATTGTCTCTCTGATCCGCTACGGCTGATGCCCCTGCGCTTGACCAACTGCTGTTGTCGTCGGGTATCGGGTATCGGGTTTTATCATTGTCTAGATTAGAAGGTCTGCTCGTCGCAGTTTCGAGTTCTGCTGATCGCAGCGGTATATCTTTAATTAAATTTTCGGTTGTTTATTATAAGAAAATGGCATTGCGTGTTCTGCTACTGTTTACTCTGTGCCGCAGCACAATAAGAGAGCAAAGAGAGCATTAAGAGCGAATTGCTTTTAATGATATATAAGGTATTAATATGTTGCTTTATCAATTATGAATTGCTCAGCTAGTTCCTAATTGTTTGTTTTCATAAGTACATGTGGTCAGATCATATTAATTAACGAATATTGCTGGTCATTAGTCTAAGTTATTATACGTAGATCTGTGCCTTGATAGCATCTACGCAATATGCTCAGCTAGCCTCATTTATTTGTTTGTTTATTGAACAAAATTGATAATTATCTGATGTATTTCATAAATCAATAAATTAAAGCATTTACGTTTAATAGAATTTGGGCTTATTTAGGTTCTCTTTTATGTTGACTAGCAACAAAATACAATTGTAATTGAAAGAGAACGCAATGATTATTAAATTGCATGCTACGTTCCTACCTTTGGCTGATGTTTCTCAAATATCTAGCAATCCAGATTATTGCTTAAGAAAATACCTAAAGAAATGTTGTATTATCTTACCATACAACTTAGTTGATCTAATAATTTCGTATAAATGCAGCAATCTCGTATTTCACAAAAGCTAATTTTAAATACATGTATATAATGCGTAAGATTATATATTGTTTCGATAATTTATTTTATTTATCGATAACTTAAAAATGGATACTTGAATACCCAACAAGCTAGATATTTGAAATATATTATGCATATCTCTGAAATGATTACCTTCCTCTTTCCCTCAAATTTGCAAAAATCATATTTCAAATACTAGAGACTTGTGCTTCGGCAAATACACACATTGCGATGGCATTATCGTGATCACGATTAGATTGATTATCTATATCACATATAATATAATTTAATAGTGAATTATAATCATTATTATTCGTATCATCATAAGCAGCAATATGATTATCATTACTTATAAAAATTTGTATATAGCTAATAAATGTGGAGACTTACCTGCAGCAGGTTGAAAATGCAACTAATCAAGCTTCAGCAGCCTCTTCTTTTATTTCATTCTCAGTCACCAGATTCTCACTCATGGCACTCAAAAAGAGCGTTATCTAGAGAGTTTTGGGATCTGACTTTGACACTTGTTCAGTAAAACTAGTATATTGACTCTGTGGGTTTAAGTACATATATGAATAAAGCAAAATGATATTTAAAATGAACAGACAATAAGAGTGACGACTCAGTCCAATATTGTGGAATTTGAAAACCCTGCTTCAAGTTTCAGATTGATTAATGATTGTTAAATTGTTAGTGACACAGGTTTAAAGTATTTGCCAATCAAGAATCAGACTACTTTTTCGCAAAGTTAAATCTATAATTGAAGAAAGAAAAATTAAATATTTGATCTAAATTGTACAAAACGCGTTCACTTCGAGATTCAGTAACATCAAAACGCTTCCACGAACTATAGTCTTAGCCATTTTTTTGCCCTGTCTAAATGCAAAATAAGTTCCAAGATTAATTTTGTACAGTTGACATTTATTGTTCATTAAAGATAAGTTTTAAATGGCAATAATTTAAATTCGTTTTTTATATAAATTAATTAATCTATGAAACAAATAAACTTACGCTACAACCGAATTTGATTATGGTTAACAATCTCTATGAACTAATTAATATAAAAAATATGTTATTTATATATTGACTTGCGGCTATTCAACGACATCAATTTCAATGTTATCATCGTCGTCGGCTCGTTCGCTGAGCTCTACGCTGGAATAGCTGTCGGAGCTGTAGTCCAACATTTCGTGTGGTCTTGCTCCAGCTCCAACTCCAGTTGTGACCAGCAAGGTCTTCGCCGGGCTGTTGCTGGAACCCATGGGCTGTGGCTGTGGCTGCTTCTCGTGTCCGCTTTTTAGATTTTCGCGCGTGTGACGCCATTTCATGCGCCGATTCTGGAACCAGACTTTGACCTGCAAATTGGTAAGACTTCAGCGCGAATCCTTCTCTGTGGCTGGCTCTGCCCACAACTTACCTGAGCATCTGTCAGATTCAGCCGTGCGGCCAACTTGCGTCTATCCGGTTTGGTTATGTATTTCTGTTGCTGGAACTGTATTTCGAGTCCTTTTCGCTGCAGATTTGTGAACACGGCTCGTGACCAGGAACGTTTGCGTTTGCTGCCATTGCCATTGCCATTGGCATTGCCATTGCTGTTGCTGTTGCTGTGGTTGTTGTTACTGACGCTGCTGTAATTGCTGCTGCTGTTATTGCTGCTGTGGCCGCCATTTTGTAATGTGCTTGCGGCACCTGTTGCCGCTGTGGGAATGTCCAGCAACTGTTGATGCCCCGTTTTGGCCATGAAACGTTGCTGCTGCGTTAACTGCAACGTCTTGAGGCTATTCAATGGCGCCAGCAGCGCAGCAGATGTTGAGCTGTGCAACAATGTTGCTGCCTTGTGCTGTTGTTGTTGTTGTGGATGTATGTGTTGCTGCTGTTGATGATGTTGTTGCTGCTGCTGTTGATGGAAACGCATCAGTGCGTTCGTTGCCAGCGTAGGAAATGTTGTTGCTGCCGATTGGATAAAGGAAACAATTGTTTAGTATAACAATTTCTTGACAGAAATATATATGTACATATATTTATAAATGTATATTGTGGATCAATGGAAAATGCTCGATTTTTTGATACTCTGTAATTTATTCTGTTTTCTCCTAAACATCTTTTAAATATTTAAGCACACTCCAAATTAAAAGAAATATTACTACCAAATCGATTTTAAGGATACTAAATAAAACGTTCTATTTCTATAAAAATAACTCTATATGTCTATATCTTCGGGGAAGAAGGAGTTAATTCCATACTCAATAAATAGTGTCATCTCTTTATAACAAATGTAGCGTCATTCATGTAAAGCAATATAATTCGCTGATGCCAATTGCCTTTAGTAATTGGCTTTAAATAAATATGCTTTACGATCTTTACTTTAAAAATACATTATTATTGACAGTTCGTCAAGTAGGCATTACTTTAAGACAACACAAAGTTCAAAGGTGTATAAATTCAACTGTATCCCTTCGAATTTCACATATTGAATTTGCTGTGCTTGTTAAAATCCTAGTCTTAAATAGCTAACATATTAATCTTGTCCTGTTTCCAGTCACTCTTGGTACCAGTCACTCTTGGCCAGTGTGGCCTATGCACTCATGCTGACTCCTCTATCCTTAACTTTTATTGCATTCATTTCTTATGTGGGTCTATTGTATTTTCTGGGCTCAGGTTTGACTCAAAGTATTGCCGTCTTTAAAGCTTCGCCTAGAATTAATTTCGAATGTAAAACTCGTTCTTATAATTACGCTACAGCTTAGAGACAATAAGAGTCACTTTTTTGAAACATCATCAATTGGGAACGACGGGAATGATAATAGCATAAAAAGAAATCAAATTTTTCACCTTTCGTTCAACTTCTATCAAAATTAATAAATTTCCTATAAAATTCGCTAATAAATTCAACAGATTATATATTTCCTGAATATTTATTTTCTTCTAAATGTCTAGTTGCATTTGTTTGCTCTTAATTTGTATACATAAATAGAATGTAGATTTTCTACTTTATCACATATCCAATTATTTTTATATTATTCGCCACGCTCTTTTAGAATATTTATTTATTCTTTTCAATTGGCGCGTACTTTGGGAAAAGCTTTTACATTCCAATTTTCATATCACACTACTTTATTTATTTGTACACCTAGACACTCAACATCCTCTATAAGCTGATATCCGGCGGGCCTAAATATATATAACATATATGTATATAAATATAAATATTTTGCAATACAATTTACGCATTTCCTTAAACGCAGCATCTAAAACTCAATAATATTCGATGTGAGCAAATATTAAAACACAATTTCTAAAAAAAAAATTAAAAAAAAAAAAGAATTTGAGTAAATTATTTTCAATGAAACGCACGTTGAAAATATTTAAATGAGTTTGTTTATAATAAAATTTTCACTTAATTGGAAATAATCAACGTTGCGGGTAAACAAATTGTTTACAACACAGCGCCAAAAAAATCAACAACAACAACAAATATAAGCCAAAATACATCTCAGTGGACCAAAAAAAATTATTTGGGGTAATCGAGCACGACATGGGGCACGAGATTGCGGCCGGGTAGCTGGGCCAAGTGTGTGGCTTGCAGCTAAATGTTTTTTAAATACTCTACAGTTTTTCTTCTTCCTCCTTTTAAACTAGTTTATGCATTTTTATTGGTTTTTTTGTTGGTTTTTATAAGTGAGATGTGCGCACGGAAATTTCAGTGCGTAAATGGATTTCGAATTTGTTTGTGCGCGCGGCATGCGTCTAATTATTTTTCATGGCGCATTTTATTTACTCAAAACTCAAGCGATCTTCAAACTGTGTATTTACATTGCAACGGAAATGCAGCTGTAGCTGCTACTGCTACTGCAACTGCAACTGCAACCGCAACTGTAATAACGCGCACGCCTTCAGCTTAATTGGCCGGCATTTGGCTTATGTCAACCGTCAACGATTTCTTATAATGAGTTTCCATTGATTTTCAACACCTTGGCGCACCTTAATTGCCCCACACACACTCACATCGATACCTTTTTGTAAATAATGCTGCAAATGTCTTAATGAGTTAAATGATCATCTAGGCATGGCCAGCATCCCGCATCCTGAATATTTGTAGCTATCCTACAAATTTATGACCTGCTTTAAATTGTTTCGATTTATTTTCCAACGTACAATCATATTTATGGGCTTGCGAATATTTTCTGAGCTCGTGTAAACACTCGCCTGCATTTTCGAATGCAATGCGAATAATTGCCACATTGTATTGCCGTAAGAGCAACGAGGAAGTTATGGGTTCGCCTTAACTCAGGTGTGCAATGGGGAGCAGCAGGTGCAACACCTAAAGAGATCCTTGACCCTGATCGTATGAGCATGGAAACTGAGTTTATGCTTCCATACGACAGATAAACTTTGTTGCTAATAAATAAACTGAAATTGAAATAAATATCTTAAATTATAATATGGAATAACAAACAATGCGTTCTTGGGTATCAACAAATCAGTTCAAGGAATTACTTTGTTGACGGACTCGTTCTGATGTGTAAAAATTTATTGGCCTGAGTAACATAATATTGAATTTATACTGAAGATTAAAGTTAATTTATGAATTATAATATTGATACGATTTTTTTTGTATTTGAGTAGAGTAGAAAGAAATCAACAATAAATGAACGCCAATTTAGCTTGAATATGTAGAATATAAATAACTTTTTCAATTCTTAAGCTATAGTTAATACACATATTTTTTTATGAAAATTATTTTTTTATTGTCCGTAATATGAAGTATTTTTATTCGGTTTCTTACAAGCTTAAACCTTAATTCATAAAAAAATCAAATCGTATTACTTTATGTCTTCATCAAAAACATTGTTAAATTGCTATTTACGCCTTAAGATTTGTATTTACAAAAACAATATTTTAAGCGCAGTCATATAGACTTGCTTTAATATTTTGCGTAATATTTACATATATTATTGTTTCTGCCTATCGTATTAAAAGGGTATATCTATAAAGTTTTTACGGTTGAATTAATTTGAAAATTCGAAAAATAAAATAAACCTGATATTTATATCGTATACAAGAGAGAGAGAGAGAGAGGCAGAGTTAAAATATAAGAGAGGAAGCAAGGCAGCAAGTGACACAGAATTAAATATAGAATGGGAAGAAGAAAGAAAGAGAAAAAAGAGAGATAGAGAGAAAGAGTGAGAGAGAGAAAGAGAGAGTGAGAGAAAGAGAGCCGGAGAGAGATAGAGAGAGATGAATAGCGTTGAATTGAGACAGAGAGGGAAGAAAGTGGACAGAGATATAAAGGGAGAGAGAAAGTCAACGGAACGAAAAGAAACCACAAATGGAAGATAACTGGAGAAAGGAAAGAGAAAGACAATGAAAATGAAAGAGAAATGCGAAAATAGAGAAATACAAAGCATGAGAAAGGCAAGTAAATAGGAAACAAATAATGAGAAAGGCAAAGAAACGGAGGGAGAAAGAGAGACATTCATTTCTAACGGTTTAATTTCTATTTTTATATTTATAATATATAATATAATAATATAATATGAACCTAATACATTTTTTATTTTAAATAATTTAAGTCTAAAATTAAAGTACATTTCATATATTCATAAAATGAATGATGCTTATCTGATCCGCTTGTTGCATTTGATTATGGTAATTTAACAAATTGGTTGATAATAATCGTAAAATTTGTATAACTTCCTATCAAGATCTGTATTATATTTCGTTTTATGCTGTATAGCAAATCAGCTTGCTGATAGAATTAAAAAATAAGAAAAACAAAGGAAATCACAAAGTTATTTTATGGCGATCAGCACAACATAAATTAAACTAATCGCAATCGATTGCAATGATGAAAATTAAAGATGATTCGATTTAAATATCAACAACAGAAATAAGTTAAGTTACTAACTGTTCAAAATGATGTGTTGAAATCTCATGGAACACAAAAGCGACATAAGATAAGCGTATCATAATAAACCACCACCGTTACGAGCGATCATAAGTTGATCTGCTGCAGGCGCTGTTAAGTGAAAGCGCTCCTGCTGCTGGGAACGCTGGTTAATATGACAAACTTGGCCCAAACAAACAGCATGGTCAATACAAGCCAACACGTATGCATTGTGTTGATCATTGATCACAACGAGCTGAGAGACACAAGCAATTGGATTAACATATAAATTGTAAATTAATTAGGCAAGCGGCGCCAAATTATTGGCTCCGACCCGCAGCATAAACGAAACGATTCATAAATAAGCACAACAAGAAAAAGCACGAAGAAGAAAAATAACAAGGAGAACAAAAACATACGTGAAAAAGAGATCTTGAACGATCCATCGACCGATACATCGATCGATCGATCGCCAGCCAGAAAGGAAAAACAATCAAACAAACTACTCAACACCCATGAAACAACAGCAACAAATATAGTTGAAGATGAGAGAATGCGAGACCTGAAGCTGAGCGGCCAGAAACTGTGACTGGCTGGGCCCAATGGTTTTTTATGATGTGCGATGCGATGCGATCAATCCATCACAAATGAATGCAATGATCAGATACAAAAAGCTCTCGCTCTCACTCTCGCTTTGTGGTTCTTCCTGGACCTGACACCACAGGTAGCTTAGCTGGCCACCACAGTGGGTGGCTGTGTAAATAGTTGGCCTCGGTTGGCCCCTAAAAATACCACATAGCTTCAATCAGTCAGCCAGTCAGTCAGCCAGTTAGTCAGCCATTCAGTCAGTCAGTCAGTCAGTCAGTCAGAGTGGTGCATGTCATTAACTTAAATGGCTGCCTCAGTAGTTGGCTCCGCGGCGCTTCAATCTATCAGAAGATAGAAAGATTCCGCAGCTTCTTCTGGCTAAAGGCTAAATGTTCTCTGGCCGAACGGAACAATTCATTATAGTTGGGATGGATTGGCTATTCCTGAATGACGGGGGCCAATTGCTCAAGCAAATAAACAAATTTGCTTCAATCGGTTTTCCACAAACGTTTCATTTGTTTGCTGCCAAGCGGGCAGGCAGTTTATTTTCAAAGGCCGATTCTTAATTTGTTCATAAATTGTTGTTAATTTGGTTTTTGTTCTTTTGAATTTAATTTATTTAATGTTGCCCAGGATTGATGAAACACTTCAAGCTCTCGTCTGTCTGGCTGATGTGTTATTTCTGTTGGCCTCTTTGCCGTCGATTGAGGAAATGTCGAATTTAATGCCACGTGCTAATTGGCATTTCATTTTCGATCTGCGTGTGTTTAATGTGTTTAAGAATCATTTAATTTTGATGATAATTTCCATAAATTGATGGCCTGGCTAATTTATTTTAATTCGCCGCTAATTTGTTTGCATCTTTCAAAGGAAATTAAGGCGAAAATTTTGTTGAGTGATATCATTTTGGATTTTTGGGCATGAATAAATTCAGTCCAATTTTCAGGAAGTTTTGCAATGAATTCACAAGGAAGTTTGTCTTAATGATGATGTTATCCTTTTATTTTACATACTGTTCAATGAAAACTGATCGTGATTGTAAAATTGTAAAATTTAATAGTAATTACTTGAATTTATTTTTATAATTTATTTCTCAATGAGAAAAAAATTCTAAAAAAAGGAAAAATAATTTTGTGGATTGTAAAATCATATTCATTGCGATCAGAGATCGTAATTCAATTCATCAGAATAACATTTTTATAAGTAAATAATTTATAGAACAAATTTGTGTTCTCGTCTATCGTATTATCGAATATCAATACCCCTTGAATACTTATTTATAATTGTAAGTTCAGGATATGTTTTTGCTTAAAAAGTATGTAACATGCATAATGTATCAACAGTTAAGTATATCTTGCCCTGACTGTATTGTTCATCCGTCCATCTATGTGTTTATTGATACAGCTCGCCTATGACTTGAAATAGTATGCTAAGATCAGCCAATAGTACGCATTGATCACTAAATTAAATCCATTGTTAATTGACTTGTTTTAACGAAATCGCTTTTTAGTTACTTGAAGTCAAACAGCTGCTCGACACGAGGCTAAGGCTGTATCCTAACTGGGCATTCCGGTCTGGCACTATGTTATTTATTTTTTCACAAAATATGATCTAGTTTTGAAGACTATTTATATCCTGAACCCATTGAAAATAATAATGTATATGTAACAGGCAGAAGCAGGCGCGACAGATCAAATTTATTTTACATAATCGATAACTATTCCCATTTCATACAAGGCATGAAATATGTTAAAATCTAAGATCGCGCGAGGCTCGGGGTATCTCGTTGCTTAATTGTGTGGAAATATAATTAGGATACATATTAAATAGACAATGATAATATACAATTTTTAATATTTAGTTTCTGTTGTTCAACATTTGACAATTGATATTGTTAAGAAAGCTATTAGTATTTAAGGATATGATTTCTTGTGAGTCCAAGTGATCAATAATTAATGACTGTGTTTAGTATCCATTTAATTATTTTTTCTTCTTTATCTTTTTCTTCACAATCTTTGGCAATATTCGTTTCAACGACATTGTGTAATACACACTTCCGGGCGCAGCCTTCAACGCATGAATCAATTGGGACACTCAGCCTATTTAACACCCTCTTGATAGGAATTGTGTATAAAACAAAAGAGAGTTACCCTAAAATTAGGGGGCACCAGCTAAACAATTCAATACACAATATACAAAATATATTTCTCACTATTTTTCATATAAACAAGATCAAAGTGCACAGGCTGGTTGGCTGGCTGGCAGACAGTCCATGAGTCGTCCCCATATATACAAAAACAGCAGGAAGTAACGTAAATACGGTTCGACGAGCAGATATCTATTTGTCGATTTCAACAAACGAATTGTTTTCGTCAAGAAGAAGCCCCAAACAGTTGGCAACAATAATATTGCACAATATGGCCGCAGATCAACTAATAATTCCAATAAAAATGCACGATTTATGACCCAACCATTTGGCTGGCCACAAAAAGTGTTTCAAGTTTGATTTCCACGAAATGTAAATTTTTACAAATGCGTTTGCTTTTGCAGTTTATAATAGTTTCGAATAGCCGCAGAATGTGTGTGCATTTGATTGGCAAATGGGAAAAGTTCTTAAACGGTTCGTCTTTTGATCGTCTTGCCAAAGCTAATGAGAGGATGTTGAACTTTAAAATATAGATATTTATGGCACTTATTAAAAGAATATATGGCGGAGGATTATAGATTTGCGTTCAATATACTTTTTAAATTTATAAATAATGTTTTTTTTCCTATTGCTTGATCATACAACTTTGTAGATCTTGACATTCATCCTATATATATTTTATTTTATATTGTCTATACTTCTGCTAACATAAACATAGATCTGTTAGATCTTTTGATATTTAGCTTATAGATAGATAGATATTTAGATATAGTAATAGATGATAGTTTTGTTGATCATACTGTTGATCATGATCTAGATATGTTTGTTATTGATTTCATTACAGATCGTCGAGTAACATATTGCATTGTTGTTAATATAAATATCTTAGATCTTTTGGTATTCTAGAATGTATAATATTCAATTCATTCCAGATAGCGTAGTTACATTTTAAAATTATATTGATAATATTAGACAAAGCATTGTCTCTCTGACTGTTTGACTGTCAGTAAAACTAGAGATTTAAAATTCGGATTGAGTATACATTGATGTTATCACCAGATAGTGTTGAGAGAATATATTTCTTCAAACATAAATGCTGATATTTAGGACTCCATTGAAACTAGGAACTTTGGAATACATACTAGTGCTGACAACGCCCGACTAAAATTATATAGCATCTATATTTACGCTCACTATGACATTGTCAAATCGAGTAAAACTTTATCATCCACAGCTTATTCAAGCTATAACCACAAAATCTGATTTAGTACTATTAGATTCTCCACAGCTGTGATAAATTTTATATAACTATAATGTGCTGCTATATAGTTGCCTTATATTTTAAATTATAGATGCTATGCCCTTAAGGGACGTGTCAAATTGGAAAACCCTGTATAATCTACAATATTAGAACACTCGTTTTCTAGATTTTTATCTAAGCAGTAATCAACATGACATTCTTACCATGCTCAGCGGCTCGAATGGGCGTGGGTCTCAGCACAGACTTGTAATCCATATATATGCCCGAATAGAACTTATCCATCCCCGCATAGTTATAATTATGCGTATTTGCTAGTCCTTGGGGCGCAGACATGGGAGCGTGCTTAGCAGCTTCTGCTGTCTGTCCAAAGCAGCTGGAAAATGTGCAGCAGGCATAGACACTGCCATCACAGCATTGTCGCGAGGACGTTGGGTTTGGTATGGGCAGAGGATCGAGGCGCTCGGCGCTCAATAATCGATCGACACTGAAACTAAGTTTCACTTTGGTTGTGTTGCTGTTGCTGCTGCTGCTGCTGCCATTGCTGGTGAGGGATGTATTCGAAGCTGTGACACTTGTCGCTAAACGGGGACTGGAAACTGAATCTTTGGTGGGCGAATCACTGTTAGAGTTGGAACCGTTCTCACTGTCCATGGGATCGTGACAAGGCGTTTGCAACTTTATGTCACAGTCGTTAAACACATGAGTGCTGAGATTCTCGGGCACACTTTGTTCCATGTTTGCACTTTCGTGTAGTAACATTGTCACACTGCTGCTATACGGTATAATTATACGATCATGTCACAAAGGGAAGAAACACCGTCGCTCAAAAGACCCGTTTGTTGTACAAAATGTTTATGCTGGGCGGGGGATTCGCATTCAATTCGAACCGTTTGCTAAGACAACCCACACGGAACTGATCGCGACCGGGCCGGGAGCAAATCCAAGCAGCGATCATCGATTGCCGCTGGGCCCATACGAATAAGTATTGTGTTAAAGTAAATCTCGATGATCGATACAGTGGGTCATAATGTAACAAAAAGTGAAGAAAGTGTGTGGTAGAAATGTTGCATATATACATATATTTGTGATGTATATCTAACATAAGTAAAGCTTGATTTTAATTAGTTCTTATTATATATGAAACACAAATCAAATGTTTATATTTATTTACTATTCAGAGCGGCTTAGTATCAGCAATGCCTTCAATGTGACATATATCATAATATTTAATATTTGATTTATCTTTCTGCTTATATTTAATAGAAAGATACAATATAAGAAGTAAGTAATAATTATTTCCATGCATTTTACAATTTTTCTGCTACAAAGTTACTTAGCATTATGCGAGTTATGAATAGGTAGCTAAAACACGTAATTTTTAGAATATATATTAATTTTACTGAATGTTAAATGTTGCTGTTAAGCATTCATTTGACAAGCGAATGTATATATATATATCTAACTTCCAGGCATCATTTGCATTGAAAACTTCCTTGAATATAATCTAACTGTTAATATTTAACTTGGGGATAAAGAAATTGAACATAAAAACACATAAAACATGGCAAAAGCTGTGGAAATATGAACTCAAACCAGATTTAAATATGCACTTAAACTGCTATACACAAATTATTATGTAATATTAAATTAACTGATCAAATTATGAGTAATGCTTAAGAAATTGACAATAAGATAAAAGATTAGATCATTTTCTTTCAATAAACAAAAACTTACTTCAATATAGAAAATTATAATAAATTAAAATAAAATTTAACAATAAAAGCTAAAGTTTGTGTCAAAGACTAAGACTAATTATAAATCTTTTATACTTAATATATATATACATTTATATATATATAGATATTTTTTTGTATATTTTCTTCTCGTATTTGCCCCACTGTTGCTTATATGAGAAACTTGCTCTACACGCTTTGGTTGTTTACATACAAACAGAACGCTGTGTCATTAGCTCAGCCAGAGATCGTTCGTTGATCGCTATTGAGATTTGTTTACCGATTTCTCCATATGTTGCCGTACTCAATACGCACACATAGAGAAGATGTATACACACACACACATAGTGAGTTCCCTAGCGCCTACAACTTATGGAGCGACAGCATGGCAGCTGTTGGCCAATGCGAGCGATCCATTAAGGTGGGCGGAGCCACAGACGCTATCGCCGGCAATGCTTTATCTCTTTCCGGCATATGGGCGCGTGCACGCCAGCTATGTTTGTATGTAAATTGTCTGGAATTGAGCGATCTTTGCGCAAATGCCTGTTAATAAAGTGGGTAATGGTGCCGAGCGGCTTGTCGAGTCATAAATCGCACTGTATTCTATAGACCCTCATAAATCGTATATAGACCCAGACAATAGCAATTTTATTGAAATGCATTGCATGTTCGCTAAAAAGCAACAACAAAAATGTTTGTGACCCATTAAAGAATGGCGAAGTTAATTTTGTGACCTGCGCGAGTATTTGGCCTATAATCGGTAGAAATATTAAATATTATATATATATATATCATTAGGCGAAATTTGTTTTGTTAATCAGAATCAGAATCAGAATCCCTGGCGTGTCGGTACCGCCCCCATCGCGCCCAATTGACCCCGAAAAAGAAAACAACGAATATGCAAATGCAATCACGGGAAACGAAAACAAAATAAGAACACGTTAACCGCTAAAGCAAATGTCGAATACCCTAAAAAACATTTAAAGACTTCTTCAAAAACTTCAAAAAAAAAACCATATTCTTAAGAAAAGTAAAATATGAAAATATATAAAATTAATTTTACTATGCAAATGCATTATAAAGAGTTGGAATTTAAATTATATTTTTTTAGAATTTATATATATTATACGCATTAAGAACATGATTTATATAAGCATATGTAGGAAATATAAAATATTTATTACTTTAATTTATTTATTTTATTTGTAATTTATTTGATTGATGTTTTAATTTATTATTCAGAAAATATTTTTATATTCAAAAATTTAATTTATTAATGAATTTAATTGAAGAATAAAATAATATAATTAATATATAATATATGTATATAGGCTACTTATATACATAACATATAAGTATTGTGTGGATAGTATTTTAATAAACGTTTGATATTATATTTACATTTGTATACGTCGACACATTATTTGCTAGACAATTCTGGCACTTATTTCATAAATGTTTAATTTGTATATAAACATCATATACATAAAGTTCAATATTTAATATTTGAAGTCCTTCACAAATTTGCCGAAGTACTATGCCCTACTGCCCTAGAGTATAAAAAAACGCAACCAAGCAATGTAAACAAACACGAACAGGATACTCTTGGGGTATGAAAAACCGCAATCAAATTGACTTGGGGCAACTAAATTTGGGTTAGGCAGGACACAGTACGTGTCATCCGCTCGAATGGAGTCGTCGTCGTCGGCATCGTCGTCTATATCGTCCTCCTCATGCACGTCGGCAATACCAACGCCGCCATTGCGTCGCAATTTCGACATAGAAAGTCTCAGCATCAGCGAGTTGCCCGATGGCGATAATGAACAGGACTTTACCTTTCGTTATCCGAGCTATATGTATCCCGATGTGGAGTACGACAAGAATGATGTGCCGCTCTCCTTTCGCGCCACGCCGGATTCGCTGTTCAGTCTTTGTGCCGCAGTTGTGGATGCCCAGGCACGCACGGAGGTGTTCAAATGGAGCATAAACGACGTTGCTGAATGGCTGCGTGATTTTGGCTATCCGGAATACGAGGTGGGTTGTCGGCCAGATCGAAATATTTGAGAATCTTTATTTCGAGTGCATTCAATAGGAAACCTTCCGGGAGAACTATGTCGATGGGCACAAGTTGCTCAATCTGGATGCCATAGCTTTGGTGGCCCTGAACATACGTGACTTTGAGCATATACGGCACTTGGGTCGCGGCATACGAGCGCTCTATCGCAAGGAGCTGCAGATGGCAACCGAGACGAAGAAACAGAGCGAAGTTTATAAGGCATTTCGATCACGCACTGGACGCAAGTACGAGGGCTTACGTGAGACGGAGCTATTGGGTCGCATGCACATGATTCGCTCGGTCTTCCAGGACCTCAACGAATGGGAGCTAATGGAGTTGCACATGGCTCGCACTCCGGTGCGGCGCTATCGTGAGGTAATCGCTGGCTCGAGGCGCTACAACCTATACGGCCCATCAACGGCACGCAGATCCCCATTAACAATGGACGACGGCGACACAACAAATTGGTATCATTTTGGCAATTGTTATTGAGTTGCCAAGTAGCAAGCCCAAGGCCCACCAAGCAATTATTAAACTATGTTAACTATTTGTTTATGGTATATGTTGAGTTTGCTGTTTGTTGTTTACTTTTGGTTTGGTGTAGCGTCGGACTGTGAGACCTTAAATATGACTAAAGCCTTGCTATTGATTGAAGTTCAATCTCTCTTTTATATATTAAAAATTTCTTTCTCATGAATATCAAAATTTAAATTAAATGTTTTAATTTAAGTTTTAGTTTAAGTTAAAATGTTTATAGGTTTTAAGATAATTTGACTTAGTTTTTATGCTCCATATATCTGACGTAAGCTTTAGAACAACAAAATCTTAAGCTTTATTTCAACATGACTTTGTCAATTTTTAAAATTTAATCGGTAGTTTCATTATTATAAATATTTTTATTATATATTTGCAAATATATATATATATATATGTAGCTGGGCATTTAATAAAATGTACAAAACTTTTTTTGCTATGTTTTTTGACTGCAACATTTCAATATCTTAATGACGTCTTCAGACAAATTATACTTACATTTTCTTATTTATTATAATATTTTATTTATTATTGATAGTTCTGTACTCAGTAAGTGCCGGAACTGTCACATATGTAGACATGTAGACATCTGTATGTACATGTCTTATTACAATAATTTTATGTTTTCAATTGAATTGAATTATCATTTTTGAAATTTAAAAATAAAAATTAATAAATCTCAATCTCAAATCTCTTGCGTATTATTAAAATACATTTTAAATGAAAAATTAAAAATACTGTTCAGGCAAAACTATATTTTAAATGTTTTTTTGGAGTTTGAATAATTCAAAATGTTGGAGACTTTAATCGCGACTTTAAATCAAATAAAATTTTACAGACAGACACAAAGACTGTCGAATGCTCTGAATCCGTTCTTGCTTTATTATGCTATTAAATAATCGGCTCATGCTATATTTATCTATGTTTCAGGAGAAGTGGTCTATATTGACCTTAACTGCTATGTTACATAAAGCAAACAGATTGTATAAATTTGATATCTTTATATATTTAAAAATATAGTATATTTTTCTAAGGTGCCTTAGGCCTCAGCTCCTGCTCCTTTGCAAAGTTCTATCTCTTCAGCTTATTCAGTTTTTATATGTTTGGAATGTACTTTATCTCTTGTATGCTTGTTAAGTGGAGTATTGCAGCAGATTGGAGGTTTAAATTAATATTTTTTATATACGTACATCTGATGAATTAGCATTACAGATATAGAATTAAATGTTGGCAATGAACATAAATTCACCTTTCCCAACTTTGTAAAAAAAAGCCAGAAAATAAAAGAGCAAGATTTTTCCTTTTATAGACATAAATAATATATTTTTGTATAAATATAACATAAAACACAATTTTAAGCTTGTGATTATAGTTTTACAATTTTATAGCCATTCTCGTTTTGTCTCAAATTTTAAATATGATTTTGTATGTAAAGATATTTGATGAGCTTATTGGGGGCGTGACAAGTGACTAGCTACATTTATCAATTGCTCTAAAACGCGTTTCAAATGTTATTTACTTTAGTACAATGACTGAGTGGTAGATCCATATAAGTCAACACCTTTTATACCTTATTGATATTCGTTTGTATATGTAGCTTTAAGTATGCCCACAAGTCAATAGCAATCTTTTGAGCAATCTATTTTGCCTCAAAGCTCAGCTAATATCCATCAAATTAGAGTCAAAACTATTCATGGCAACTAATAACTTCCGGCTCCATGTTCCCCCACAATTGCTCTGCAAAAAAAATTGTGAATTTTTGTTGCTGTTGCTTGTGGGCAATCAGTCGACACGGCGATCACTTATCGCGTTGTACTCGTTGTTGTTGCTAATGTTGTTGCTGTCTTGTGTTGAGTTGTTGCTGTTGTTGTTGCCGTCTGCATTCGCGTCCCGCTCACGTGTTCAAATTTATTGATTGTTCTGCTCACAAGACACGGCGTTTGTGTTTTGTTGTTGTCGTCTCCCCTTGTCTCCTACGTCTGAAGCTGATCGGGTCCGGCGTCCTGCTGAGCGGCATGGGAGACGTACGTGTGGTCGTTTTATGTTATATTTTTCGACATCTTGTGTGTGTGTCTCCACAACGGCGGGGCAACCTATGCAACCTTAGACGCAACTCAAGTCGAGTTAAGTTCGATGCGGAGCTGAGCTGAGCTGAGCTGAGCCGCTGGCTCCAATGCAAATCGTGGAAAGTGCAACGAGCTTTTATTAACTTATGCGCATTCAGATTACCTTAATAACTCGTTCCGTTAACACTTTATTATGTTCAAGGCTCATAAATCGTTCCATCACCCGATCGCAGTTGCAGACGCTCAGTCGATGAGCTCGGACGATACCCATTGCCCACTGAGGACGCTGGACAGATTATGATTTATCGCATTTTAATCAATTTAAAATGTTCAAAAAAAAAAACAAACGATACAAATCGGAAGAAATTATGAATGTGTTGCTGTCTTTAGGCTCCACAGTAGGCCAGGCCCACAGCCAATGACAAGCATGCAACAACGACAACAACAGCAGCCGGAGCAGCAGCAGCAACAACAACAAGAACAGTCTTGACGCTGCGCGTTATCCAACGCGTACCTCGTTTGTATTTCACTTCTCGGCCAGACTCTCAGGTTTCCCCCTTTTTGCTAGATTGTGGATACGAAAATTTACGCGCGCCACATTAAGCCTGGATGCACTGCTCTCTGGGGGCACAGCAGCCACAGTCTCTGCAATGAATGCGGATCGCGTGCTGTGCCTGAACTCTCACAAGCTCTGTTGCCTGATTTTTTTCGTTGGCTTTTTTCTGGCTCGCTCGACGATGGCAAAGCGACGATTATGATGATTAAAATTGATAAGCGAAATATTTTTATCATTTCTCAAATTAACATAAACCATATGCGATTATCACACAATAAGCGCAGTGCTGCTTCTTCTTCTTCTTCTTGTTGCTTTTCTTCGAGTTTTTTGTTTGCTTTTTATGCGCTTTTATGGCCACCTTCGGCTGGAAGCGAACACAACTGCGGCTGGCTTTTATAAGTTATGGCCATGCGGCGAAATTATGGCAGGTCGGGCCAGGATTTAGTCGCGGCAAAGTGTCAATGCCATAAATTTATGAGGATTTTGGCCAACGGTCGCTCATGTCATGCAACTCATATCCGACTCTGGCTCTGGCCCAACATGCGCTCCTTCAACTTTTCACATATTGCTTGCTAAATCGAGTTTATGCTATAAGAATATATATATATATATATATATATATATATATATATATATATATATATATATATATATATATATATGCATATGTAATCAAGTGTAACTTAACTTAGATTTCCTTGCCTCCATTGCTGCGTGGCTATAACCTCTTGACCTTATATAAATTGCATTTTGAACTGGCATTCATAGAAGAATAATATCAATTATAAAAATTCCTTTGTTTAATAATAATAGAATTAATAGAATTCAAATTTAAATATGTCAAAAATAAATTAAAGTGTTAAGAGTTAAGTGAAATTGGGGGAAAAAATTATTAGCTCTCATTAGTTTAAATCTTTTTACAACTTTAGGGCAGCATATGGATATGAAATGTTTTTGTTTGTATTTTAAGAATCGCGTTTGAAAATAAACTCATGCACATATAATAAGGCAAGCTTAGTATAATATAGTTATATTAAATATAAAATTCTATGAATCGTATCAAGTCAAAAATATGGCTATAATATATCTAATATGTCTTATATAAAAGTTTGTTTTGCTTTGTCTTTGTTTGTCAAGATAATTTCAAATCTAAAATTTATGAATTAAATATATTTTTATAATGTATTTCCAATTCTAAGTTTCTCTGTTTGTTGTCAAAAATCAAATATGTTTTAAATAGCTTCGCTTTAATCAATTGCCTTGTTAATACTCCTGACAAATAAGTCCATCATATTTTCCGCTCTTAATTATACTCCCTTGCGAAAAGAATGGAGTATATTGGTTTGATGTAATGTCTCTGTTTTCCCTGTGTATGAACTCAAACCGTTCCATTGCTAGTGAGTATTAAGCATTGCAAATTGTAATGATCGTTTCGACACACCGACTAAGAGCGTGGAACAGCGGGATGGGCTATGTTTGGTATAAGAGAAAGGCTAATACGTAAGATAAAAGTATGGAAGGTATATAGGTAAGCACATTGAAAGCATTTCAGACTTTTTGAACTCGTTAAATTACAGAAGGAACACAGAAGCAACTCTAAGAATAGAGTTTTATGTTATATGGCTTATCGATTATGGTGTGCCAAGTCAGGAAATAATAATTTTTGATCGTGAACACGTATTATGCAGTCAGTCATGTCGGACTACAACATTCTTGCGTGTTTCAATTCGTCGAGTCTTAGAGTAACTTTTTGTTCACTAATAACAGAATCCAACAGCATTTAGTAGCCAGAATAAACTAAACTCAAGGGCTTTGAACATGCTCTACCGCAATTCTATATATTTGAGGTCCTATAATATTGAAATACTAATTTGATTACCAAATTAAATATTTCTGATTCGTAGTTACAAAAATTGATCAAATTTCGATTGGGCTGAATAGCCAATAAATGAAGAGATTTACTACAAAGTGATAAAAGCCGCACGACAATTTTAAAAGTAAAAACAACCCATTAAATCTCTAAGTTTCGAATCTTTAATTGAATCTAAGCTGAAACAAATTAAATCCTTTGTTGAATAGTTGAGTTTTTGTCATCATAACTGATGTTTCTCATAAATTAGATAGTTAATATTTTTCTTCTCCAGCTTCACGTCCTCCCGTTAACTAAAAAAGCAACAACATTAAAAATAATTTGTTTTATTAGACTCTTAACTAAATTATGCTAAAACGGTCTGAAACGTCTCGATTTCTTGAGCAGCTCAATTTTTTGCTTATCCTCTTCATATTTCTTACGCAGCTCGACAATATTTTGCATTTTGCTTTCACGTATTTGAAATGTATAAAAGTTTTTGAGTTCCTTGGTTTTCTTATCCTTTTGCAGTTTACTTTCGATGCGTCCAATAACCGATTCCTTTTGCTCAAAGCCCGCATTGCGTCCATCTTTGCCCACTGTTACCCAACCATCGGGATCGGCTTCGCTTGTTTTGGCTGCTGCCAACGCGGCACGTTCTCTTTTGTCATATCTAGCCATATAGGCATTGATTTGGCTTTGCGTCTTAGCCACATCTAATATAAAGTTATTTACGTAGTCGTCGTGCCAGAGTTCCATGCCCGTTTTAATTAAGCACTCGCCGCTGCTGTTAAACAAGTCGATGCTCTCGATGGCTAGAGCTCGGCCGATGCTGCCGCTCTTCTGAAATACTACGTATGCCACCTTGAATTTGAAAGGTGTCTGTACATTTGAGAAGGGCACATCCATTCCTTCGCACCAGTTGGTTGTCTCGTCGCGTCCTGGTTTCTCGGCAAACAAAACGCTCTCGACGTTGCCTTTACTCTTGAAGAATGTTTTGAGGCTGGCTTCTGTTACATAGGGTGGAACATTGAGCAGAAATAAAGTGCGGCCTTTTGGTTTATTAGGATCCATTAAACGAATGAAATGTTCGCGCATGTAAACGCTGTGACAATTCTTGGCATCCGGGGTCATACGCAGCGGCACAACTGTGTGGGGTATTTATTAACATACATATATATATATCTATATATAACTATATTCAATAAACACTTACCCCTATATCCCTCTATTTCAGTCATATTTCATTTATTTAAAGAATCGTGTTCGATGCTAGTGTAAACACGTTTTGTTTAAATTGTCGAGGTAATATTGCTTACAGCTGTTTTAGTTAGCGCAGCCAACTTCACGTGCGACCAAACAGCTGGCAGCATTATGCACATACGAATTACATTTTGTTACTAAGTGGCAACGCTCTACACATAGCGCGTAATTTTGAAAATCAAACTTAAGAGCATAATTATTTAAATCGAGACTATTAAAGTGCTGCAGCTCATATAATTAACATGGCTATTAAAGTGTTATAAATAAATAATTTAATCTCTCTTGCTTACATTAGAAACTTAACAAATCGCATTAGCTGGCACAATTCGCTCAAATCCAAAGCTAAGCAAAACTTTTTCTCTCATCCAAAATGGCAAATAATTAAACAACCTCAGCAGAAGCTGCAACGGAAGCGGCACAGCCACAGCTAAATTGTTTTCTGTAAACTTTGCACGTATTTTTGTTACGTACAAAAATTTGTTTTCCGCTGCTGTCCGGCTTCACTCCATGTGAGTGTGTGCTACAGTTGGGCTCGTATGTATGTGCCCGTGAAATGGTCCGAAAAACAAAACTGCACACAGGCCACAAATGCAGCAAACCAAACACTGTCCAATCCCTGCCCAAAAGCAAGCTGTGCTAAGCCACGCCCATTGGCCACACAACTGCGTTCATTTAACCGAACCGAAAAGCGGAAGTTTGTCATGCACGTTTGGCTCGTGTCGTGTCCTGTGTCCTGTGAATAGATGCTAATTAATTGAATGTGCATTTTTTGTTGTTGTCGCAACAGCAATAGCAACAGCAACAGCATTGTTATGTGTGTTTTAAGCATATTTACGACAATTTTTAACCACAACTGGCATGCAATCTAAAGAGTCATAATCCGATATATGTTTTGTATGTAAAGTCTTTTTGGACAACTCATGCATATTTTAGCATTCATTAATCAAAATTCCTTCTACTAATTGCACTGGCAATTGTAGCACTGTTTTTGGCCAACGCACAGACACGCATCTACACACAGGTAAATGCAGTCTCTGTCTCGTTGGGGACCACCTGGCTGGCTGATTGAATATTGCAATTTGAATGTGGTTTGATTTTGTGCAAGTCTCAAGTGTAATTAAATGTGCAAATGAATACACACATGGCAAATGCAATGTGCATATATCATTTAATATATAGTATATATAATTTGCCAGATAAGCTTTAAGCAGATATGTAGATAGAGTCATATTTTCAAAATTATTCTGTTCAAATTTACAAGCCCATTAAAATCTCGACATAATAAACAGGCATTTGTTAAACTTTTTCCCAATTTTATTTTTTTTTGGCTACGTGCGCATAATTTCAAACAACATTAAAATATGCCCAAAAAAAAAAACAAAAAAAAATGAATGTTTTGAATATTTTAAATAGCACATGGCACGTGCTCAACATTTTTTATTGAGGGTTGAGCATTTCGTGCTAACAAAATCCTTGACTAATTAGTGTCTGCCTTGCGCTGCCTGCCGAATGGGGCCAAAGGGCGGTTCACAACCTCCCCCTAGCTTGCCCTATACGACAGCCCGTATTAAAAGCATTTTGATGAACTTTCAAGTATCTCACACATTAAAACAAATGTGCGCATCTTTTTTATGCTCGCTCAGCCAGTGCATGGAGTATATTAGTGCTGTGCAGAAGACAAATTGTTTCTGCTGAGTTTTGTCTTATAGAGTTATATCTTTTGTTTTTGTTATTATAATATTAAATTTGATTATTATTATAATATTAAATATATTAATATTATAATATTAAATTAGATTTATTTATTATTATATTACAATTTCAAAAATAAAGCCGAGCATATATTGTCTATATAATCATGCTTATTTGTTTATACAATCTTAAAGCTACTGCCTGTGTAGATCGAGAATTTGCTAGAGACATTATAAATCGGGAATATACGTGTAGCATTTGCTGCAAAAGTCCATATATTTTGACGTAATATTTGATATACAATTTTGAATTTTGAAAAATATCAAGCTTATATCTATCTGTATTAATATTATTATTATTATAATATTAAATTTAATACTTCAGTTACTGTTGATCATCTCTATAGATAGATCAGAAATTATATGCCGAGGGCGTGGCATCTCAGAAGTAGAGCAACTACATCTATCACAACTTTTAAGCGAGCATTCACAAGTTTATGTTGAGCTTCGTCTATAGACCCTGAACGAGTATCGCGCAGTCAGTTGTGCTCGGCTGCAAAGTTATGTTGAGCGGGTGCTAGAATTAAAAAGAACTTTTCAAGTTGCGAATTCATTAAAAATATTCGCTTAGCTGAAGATTTGTTAAAGCAAATTATGAATCGAAGCAAAATTTTGAAATAAAAGCGAGAGATTCGCTCGGCAGCCATGAATTATGAAATTCGTAATCTTAATTAAATTTATGACTCTCTCTTAAATAAATATTTATTTAAAAATCTCATAAAAACTGGAAATTGTTAAGTGCTCTGCATTTGCCACTCTAGCTAATAGAGTTTTTCTCCTTGATTTAATGCAATCGAAATGTTTCCGGCAATAGCCAAATCCCCATATCAAAACTTTCAATGCCCTTGCGAGAGTGCTTACCTGTGTTATGTTGGTCTCGTAGCTTTAGAATTTAGCCAATTGTGCGTAAAAAGTTGCTGCACGCATGATTTATGTGCGTTCATTTGTGGCACGCAATTTGTGCCACAAGCGTATCAACAAATACACACATACACACACACACACACACACACACGCACACACACATCCATACATGTATATGCTCTGTGCAATTTGACCAGGTCAAAAAGCATTTGCTGCCACTTTTTGAAAATCCATTGCTGTGGCCATTTAAGGCGCGTCACGTGCAACAAATTTATTTGGCTCCCACGAAATGCTGCGCGTCGCTTAACAACATTTTCCAAAAAATAATTTCAAATGTGCAAAAATCATTGTGCAATCAGAATTGCACAAATTGTGTGTTTATATATTATTAAAATATTCGATTTCAGCCTGAAAAATATTATTTTTAACTTGATTGAATCAAAATACAGCGGCCTAAAAGTAAAATTAATATTAATATTTCGTAATTGTGGATTTAAATTGTGAGCTTTGTCATGAAATTAGAATAAATATTGGTTAGAAAAAGGAGCTGGCTGCATTTTATCGAAGAGGTATGAGTTACTAAACGATGAAAATTGATGTTTGCGAATCGCATAGAGAGGCGCAGCAAAGGCAAGTGATTGGGCATAAGAGAACAGACTAATGTAGGCGACAGAATGAGTGAGTTTTTGGAACAGAATAGAAGAGAAAACTGAAATAAAAGTCTATATAAGAATAAATGAAGAATAAATGCAGATCGACTATAGTAGTTAAAGTGTGTAGTTAAAGAGTGTGTGAAGCAGAGAGGGAGTGACAATGAGAGAGATAATGAGACAAGGAGAGACAAAAGCGATATTCAGATAAAGAGATATAAAGACAGATAGAGAGAGAAAGAGAGAGAAAGAAAGTTATGGAGATAGAGAGAGAGAGAGAGAGAGAGATGGAGCGATATAATCAGATAGAGCAAGAGAGAGGGATAGAGATACACAACGAAAAGGAGTATATGGATCGAGACATACAGAGAGCTGTGGAGAGTTAGAGAGAGGTTGAGAGTGGTCAATAAAAATAGATAGAGTGAGGCTCAGAGACAGACAGAGAAGTGAGCATGAATAAAGTGAAAGTAAGACAAGCACATATAAAAAAAAATATATGTATAAAGTATATGTGAGTCGATTAACTCGCAATAAAATAAAGCAAAATCAATGTAATTTAATAAACTCTAATTTAATAATTTTGAATACATAATATTATATATTTTTTAAAACTAAATTAAATATTTTTTGCAGGCCTTTGATCTATAAACCTCAAATGAATCAATTTTAGCATATGAGTTTAGGTATTTGCTTCTAATGACAATCATAGCTGACTGTAAGCCAGGTCAACAAACAAGTATTATCATTGTTATTCAGTGTCTGATACGAAAATAAATAATTACGGGATACGTAGATGTAAAACACGCTTCAACTATTCATTTGGCTCATTTGAATGCCAGTAAATTGTGTATAAACAAAATTACCAAATCGTAACCATTCGAACGTGACCCGCGGCAAGTCAATGCGATTTGATAGCCTGCCGTGTGGAGCGGGCAGCAAACAAACAATAATCCTATGGTTGGGACTTATAGCTGCCATAGCTTTGCTGATTAATCGGGCAAACACTTTGACTAGGCGCTGCTGCTTTCATTAATTATGCCCCAACGAACAGGGCCAAGGAAAGCGAAAAAAGCACAACTTTTCGACTCTCATTAGTTGACATGCCACGCCCCCCAATTGAGATGGCGATAAGCAGCCAATAGGGGCGCAGCCGGATATTGTGTGGACAATACTTTTCAAGCTTGGACTTCGTTTGCGAAACTTGCACAAAAGGTTAAAAACTTTGCTCATTAATTATGGCTGCGAAAAGGAAAATTCGTGAAGAGCGCCACGTCGTCAACTTTTGTGAATTGGCTATTTGTAATTTATGCTGCATTAATTTTTATTTACCAATTTATTAAGCTACTTCAAGGGGCACACAATGGAAAAAAATTAGCTACAGATGCCATTAGCGATAGCAAAGGCAATTTTTTTGGAGGTTGAGTGTGGCAGGGCATACGCCCTTTAGTCATTTATCACGGATATAAGCAGCGAGTGCCGTAAAAACCAATTTAAAGTAAATTAGCGCAAGAACGAAGAGCTCGGCTGTCAAACTGTGTGCAGACAGTGCTGCTAAAACCGCAACGGAAACTGCCATCGGGGCGGAAGTGTAGAGTGGCATGCGTACGTGTGGGTGTGTGTGAGCGTGTGCGTGTTTTAGAGCTGGGAATTCTAGTTCAATTTGATAACAATGAGTTAAAACGTGCATTACTGAGTCGCGCTGGTTCATAACTTTAATAATATATGAACGATGCATATGGAAGTGCGCTCACATGTTCGATAACTGAACAGCTCAATAGAACATCGCTCAGTCGTTCATGATCGACAATGAAGTCGCTCAATAGAACCTTTCATTAATGCACAGCTGAACAACTTGAACTCAACGAATCGTTCTGAGTAGAAAAGATTATTTATAGCTAATTGAGCTGCTTCGTTCTTTTACGCTGAACAGGTTCAGTGGTTCACTGTAATGACAATCGAACTTATTCTGAACAATAAAACACAGCTCTAGTCTGTGTGTATGCGTGTGTGTTTGTGGTTGGGGCTCAAACGAATGCGACGCGATTTGGGCAACCTTACACATGTTTGTGCCGGCTTTAATTCCCTATCAGATCACGTACGCGGCGCATGTTTAGCAGCGAGTGTAACTTTCCCCCCTGTATAAACCCATTCTCATTCCCTTATGCCACCATTTGCCCACCTTTGACCCAGCTGAATGGCAAAGTCTTGAGGCACACCACAAATAGTGCAGAGATTGCGCCTTGGAATTTATTGCACGTGGTAAGTTGCTTGGATGGGTTCAGTTATTCAGTTTCAGAGCTTGCCTTTGCTGCACGGACTGCAGATTAGACGTCCTGATAGACACAAAATGGTTTCCTTTCTTCCTTTTTTTGGTATTCTTTTATTTTTTTTTGTGTCCTCCAGTTAAACTTTAGACATGGACAAAAATTTATTGCTGCCTAACTGCAAGGATTTCGCTTGCGTTTTGTTTGAATGAAGTTGCCTACTTTGAGGCGCCGTAACTTGATCTAAATGGGGTTTCAGGGTTGAGCTTAGCTGCTCGAAGTTTGTGTTTTGTGGCTGGCAAATGCCTGAGAGCGATTTGAAAATTTGCCCAAGTTTTGACTGATGAATGGAATGAAACAGTTAGCAAAAGGAAGCAAGGAGAGGGCTACCAATTTGTTTAGATAGTTGATCAGAAGATTAAATTGTTTGCCGACGGTATTAGAGGCATGTCAAGGGATTAACTGGCGCTTTGTGCCTAAGGGAAAGCAATTAAAAGGGCTCTTAAGACAGAGTCAGGTACAGGTCAGTCTTAGTTTCTTAACTTACTTCAATATGCTATTAAAATTTATAAATTTTTAACTCCATAAATGAAAAATGTCGCCAAGTGAATTGCCACGTGTTAAATTCAAGCACAAAACTAAAACAATTGACAAAATTCAAGTGGGAGTTGCGAAAGCTGAGCTGAGCTGAGCTAAGTTGAGCTGAGCAAAACTCAAAGTTCTGTGGAAGAATACTTGAGCACCAAGAGGCGACAGCAACAGCAACAGCCGCAGCAGTAGCAGCAGCAAATCCTTGGGCCAAGTCACAAAATGTTTGCCACATTGTGTGAGGGTAAAAATCTTTTTAAAACAAATTTCTGTTCATGCTTCATTTCGTTGGCTTTAAATTTGTGCTGTGGCTTAACTTTTTGATGTTTGGAGTAAGATTAACGCCAACCAATGGCCCCAAACCCTGGCGACATCCTAGCTGGACCTTTATTGACGTGACATTGTGCGTGTTACGTATAATCTACTTTCGAGTAGCCACAAGCAACACCCATGTCCATGTAATCTCTGCTTCCTTCTGCTATTTGCGCATGTGTTTGGTGCTTGTCAGGGACAGCAAACTGTAATTTTATGCAAAAGAAAATGTGCTGCATGAAACTCTCAAGATAATGTACACAACAATTTTTTGACATTTTCTTTTTGGGGTTTTTCATTTTTATGCATTTCGTAGATTAAGCTGGCAGCAGCAAAAATATTATGATTCAACAAAAAAGTGAAAAGTAGACAGTGAGAGAGAGAGAGAATTTACATCAAGCTAAAGCTTAAAATAACAATAATCTGCATAAGACATAAAAACATAAAGTTAATTAACTGCTTAAGGTTCTGCGTTGACGAAATCAACGAGAAACATATAAATCTTTAGAGCAGCATCGATAAAAAGAAAAGGTTCAAAACTTTTACTTTTCATCAAATGCTCATAAAATCAACATTCACTTATTGCCCAAAATAAGTTTGGCCTAAACTTTTCGGCTATAAAAAGCCAAAATGCATTTCAGAAACAGCCTCAGTTCAAATTGTGAAAATGCAGGTGACAGTTGCTTTGCTGCTTGGTTTTGGTGAGTTGAGAATTGCTTAAATTTACATCAAAATATAGTTTGATAAATTTCGTTTTCTATAAGATATCAATTTAAAAAGATTTTTCTTCTTCTAAAGTCAGTTAGAGGTAAAGAAAGTCAAAAAAAATCCTGTACAAAATATTTCCTTATCGGAAAACTTTAGTTTAACAAATTTTTTTTAGTTTTTCATTAGCATTTGAAGATTATTTCGTTATAAATTATATAACTTTCTATATATACATTTTCAGTCTATAATAGATCTTAACGTTGTTAAGCAATGATTTATTGATTCCTCAATTGTAAGCTTAGACTATATATAATGGTATTATTTTATGTTCAAATCAAACAATTGTCAGTTATATTTTTGTTTTTTTAACAATAATATAAATTCTTTATTTTGATTTTCTGCAACCTATCGATAGTTGCAATCGATTAAGACGCTTCTTAAACTCATCTGCAACTAACTTAAGCTAACACTTTTTTGTTATCAGTTCAAAGTCCTGACTCGAACTATTCTATAATTCAACTCAAAAATATGCTTCCACGATTCTATGGGTTGCATATTGATTCTCTAAAGAAATCCTTATAAGCTTCCTCTGTTTCACTCCTGACATTTAAAAATATTATAAAAATCAGCATTAAATCTTTTGTGTCAACATTTGATAACACCTTAGTTCTCTCGCTGAGCACACTGGAGGCCCGTCCTTGGAGCCCTAGCGATCCGATGCAGCCGTCATTATTTCAACTCTACAAGAATCAGAAGCAACGTAACCTGGCCAAAATACAGCTAATGCCACAGAATGCCATCAGCTTTGTGGGACCCAGGCAGGCGACATCTCTCGAAGATGATGACGCTGACTATTACGCAGACGACTACGAAGCTGGAAATGAAAATGCGCCCGTAGACTACACGGAATCTGAGGAGGACGATGATGATTACGGCTGGCGTTGATTGCACAAATATATATATATACATATGTATTTCAGTAAATATTTATGCACATACAAATTGTAGTATTTATTTAACTGCAACTTGGTTGGGTAATTAAATTTATTTGAAATTCAACTTGTCGCATTGCCTGGCTGCTTGGCTGCTTGGCTGCTTGGCTGCCGGGCTGCTTGGTGGCTGCTGCGCATTCATTGAAAAATCCGCAACTAATTAGGACACGAAGCGGCAGGAAGTACACGTAGACATAGATGAGAATGTGTCTTCCTGTGCTGCTGTCGCCTCTCTCTGCCTGCCTCTGCGATTCTCTGCTAGGCCAGAGATAAGCAACTCGAGTGTCGTCTGTCGCATTTGCCCGGCCAGACAGACAGCCAGCCAGCCTGCCAGCCAGCCAGCAGCATGCAAAAATAAATAGACTCAGACACAAGCAGAAAACAAGTGAATAGACTTTAAAGAGCTGAGAGACTTGAATATACCCACACTTTGCTTACGCAACTCATCAGTACGCCTAAATGCAAACATGACTTACAACTTTTGCAATTAATATGTCAATAACAACATTTTAATTAATTTTAATGTTAATGTTTAATGTTTTTCGAATTTATGCGCGTCTTTAAAGCTAAAAATTCTATAAATATAAGCTGTAATAAAATTGAAATGCTTCCATTAATGCAAATATAATATAGATAGAAAGAGACAAAGATAGTGAAAAATAGAAGAGTGAGAGGAAGAGTGAGAGCTTAAGATAAGAAAGAGAGTGGAAGAGAGTAAGCGAAAGATGAAGCAAAATGAAAAACAATGAAAGCTAGACCAGAATCTTTCTCTCGCTCTTTCATTCTTCATCTCAGTCTCTTAATGCTTCCTTATAGTGAGCGAGAGAGCAAAAGAGACTTAGAAAAAGAAATACATTGAGAGAGAGAGATCATTGTTTTCCTTTTGGCTTTTAGTGTCTCGTCGTCAGGCAATGACATTAAGCAGTCGCGACATTAAGATACCCTCTAGACGTTATGAATTTACTGCAACAATTTTACGCTGTTTGGGCAAAAAGGTGTTTCTACTCAACTCACTCAAAGGCAAACAATAAAACTTTATTTACTAAAGAGTATACAATTAATTTATAATTTATATATATATATATATATATATATATATATATATATATATATATATATATATATATATATATATATATATATATAAATATATTCTTCATCTGTAAAGAAAGATACATTAGTCTCGACGTCTCAATGACTCTAGGGTATTTCTGAAACAAGTAGCTGTGGGAGCAGCCATAATTAACTGCCTGACCTTAATTAATACAAATTCTGCACTCCATATATTTATATATACTCCAGTCATCTCAGACAGGCCTGTTTGTGTTATATTTTTGGAAGATGTCTTGCAAAGACATGACTTAACTTTCACTGGCTTGTTTAATATTTAAGTTAAACGACGAAACAACCACAGGCAATTAGAGCTGTCAACGCGGTCAATTGGACTGACACATTGTTTTTGCGCCCATTTAGTAGGGTCGTTGGAACCCAGGCGACGATTCGATACTTGCGAAAAGTATTGATTAGTATTTGAATAATAGATGCACTTGGGGGGCCATGCGGCCACACTGAAGCATGTTGGGCGCTTCACTGGGTATCCATTGATAAACTGTGCAGCGAATAAATGAAGCGCTTTGTTTGTTTATCGCACAGTATCTCAAAGAAGCATCCTCCATTGGGGGTTCAGTTCAGTGGAGGCCTTGCCGGGTAAACCACTCGAATAATGCAGTCGAGCGTAAACTGTTGATGCCCCCAACACACCACTCCCATCCCGCCTCCTATCTCTCTCTCTCTCTCGCTCTCAATCGAGGGACGGCGTGCAGAGCTGTCCTCGAGTCGGTGCTTGCACAAAATTTACATTTAATGAGGTTTAAGTAAGTGTAAGGTGCGAAAAAGTCATTCGAAACGCTTCGCCAGGCTTTCAGCTTTAAGTGATATGCCCTGGCCTGGCTGTGGACAAATTGATATTAAATGCAAATTTTATACCCAACGGTGTTAGAGGCATTCGAACTATTGATGCTCTGATATTTAATTCATTTGCTCATTGATTTGATGAGAACTCATTGAAGAGCTCTCTGCAAATAGAGCCTAGGAATAAACTAATGAAAATCACCTATAAGAAAATTATTTAAAATAGTTTGTGATTTTCCCATGATTTTTATGATTCTACTTTATATTCATAAATTATAAATATATTTTAAAATAATAATTTTAAAAAATTTATAAAAAATTTTAAATTAGTTTCACTTCTATTCAACCCTTGAAGACTTGAAATGTAGAATATATAAATATATATAGAGCGACGTGGTACATAAAAAAAAGAAACTATTTCGTTCGCAGTCTTAGAAAGTGAGGCTTTAGACAGTTAAGTTACTAGGCTTTTCGGAAAAAAATACTAGATATTCTACGGATTTAGAGCTAAAATCGCTGAAGCTTGCAGACGGGTCAGTGCTTCCACAGATAGATCGTTAAAGTACTAATACTAAGGCCTGGCAAATTTGATATAAAATGAATTTTGGTTTCGACAATCCTCATTGTTTATTTTAATAAATGTAATAATTAGACAAACTAATAAAATTTTTATTTACAAAAATTTATTTATTTGTTTATTATTAATTAGTTTTTAATACACAAACATTGCGCTGATATTTTGTTTGGCATGCACACGTAATACAAACGGAAAGTTCCAGCTTTATTTCTCATTTCAAGAAAATTTTCCTCCTCATTTTGCATTTCACTTTAATCACATTTTCCTCTCTTGATTTTCTTGTATTACGGTACTTTTGTATTTTGCTTTAGTGTAAATCCTTTGGCGTTCGATTGACTTGTGAATGATATCTGAATCTGTTTTACTTTCTTCATTCAAAGAGCGAAAGCTTCTTTCATGTGCTTATCTGAAATAGAAATCATAACAAAGTAAATTTACATTAATTGAATTTACTAATAGAATTCTTGAAGTGCTGAAATGTAAAAATCGAAATATAAACAAAAGTAGAGATAGCTCGAAAAACAAATACATATTATAAAACTCTAGACAATTCCTATGCCCAAAATTTCAGCCTCTGGGAAATTGAAATCTAACAAGTAAAGGTGTTCTAGTCGGGAGTGCCTGACTGGGAAATATGCTGAACACTGTGTAGAGTTGCTAATCCAATCATTCTATGTTTGTTTTATACATACATAGCACTAGCACATTCACACGCACATACACTGCGACTGCGCTATGTTAACTTAATTGTTAAATAACTTTTCTTCTTGACTGTCTTAATCAAATTTGTGCATATTTGCCAGAACGCAAACCTCTAGTTTTTGAAATATGTTATGCACTTGGGAGGAAAGGGGGACGTATCCAAAATCCATATACTCATCGCAGCAGCCCCTCAGTAAATTCAAAGTCTCGAAACAGTTCTGCTACTCAGGCTACGCTAGGTTTAAAAAAAACTAAAACAACTGATCGACTCTGATCGATTATAAGCAAATAAGATATGTTATCGAAAAAATAAGACAACAAGGATAAATTGAACTCATTTATGGTTATTTTCTTGAAATTTACAAATGTTATTCATTAACATTTTTGTAGATCTTTGAATATAAATTGAAACATTGCAGACTTGAATATATATCTTGTCATAAACCCTTTCTCACAAGTTAAGTTTAATTTTCTAAAAAAAAATAAAATAAAAGATATTTTCAAACATATTTTCTAACTTCTTAAGAGCGAAATGCAATCGATTAGGATTGTCTACAATTGTATGATGTTTCATCATATATAGATATTTTCTTTGCATATGACAAAAGATTTAGATATGATTAGATCCTTGGACTGCACAAAGAGATTTACCTAATAGGAATAGCAACTGAAAACCACCAAAAGCTGTGGCCAAATTCTACTTCAAAGTCGCGAGTCGAAACCACATTTGAGCATTTCCACTAATTAAAGTGACACGAAAACCGCAATACACAAACACACCACACACACACACACACACACACACACACACTATACAAAACGACAAATAAATCAGCGTTTGCCGCAACGTAAAACTGGCAAAGTTTTTTGGTGTAGAAAATGGGAAAATTTGTGTGCTTGGCAGGAGCTTGATGCCTGCAGCTCTACTGGCTGTGGAGTAGATTGAATTTTGGACAGGCCACGGCTTTGTGGTGACAACATTTGTCCAACTGCCACTGTCAGCGACATTTGCAAGTAAAATGTTGTTACCTCTTTAATTACGCTTCTGCGTCTACCCTTTGCCATTTACTCACCTGAGCATGTTAGAGATCCAGATGCTTGGCGGAGCCTTCCAAGCCAGCTGCCAGATTGGTCAGCTGCAGCAGTTCGTTTAGCGCCAGCGGCGCATCACGTCGATCCTTGGCAGTCGCATGTGCTGAGCTTGCATTGCCCAAGGCGCCACCCAGCCAACGTTTGTACGTGTGCTCCGGTGTGGTATGGCAGTATTTATGGAACGAGATAGGAGCATTGAGCTGCAGCAGCTCTGGCGCATAGTCCTGCGGTCGTGCCTGATGCAGCGCGGGCACATGTGTGGCCGTCACGCCCAATGCCTGCAGACAGTAGCCCAATATCATGTCATCTGGTGCACTTGCTGCCGGACAACTGCAACGCTGCACCACAAGTCGCAGCAGCGGCACACTAAGCACAATGCCAGCCCCGCCTGTATGATAATTGAAGCCATCCGGCGCATAGAGTCGATAGCCATAGCGTTCACCCAGATATATGTGATCCGTGTGATTGTAGCAGCTCAGCAGAGCGCTGAGACGAGGTACGCTGAGTGCAATTAATTCATTTTGATAAAAACATTTTTATTTAAAGCCGAAAAAGAAGAGCTTATTTGTCTTAAACTAAGTGTAAGAGAGAGTTGCTTAACAAAGAGAAAATTGTTTACAAGTAGAGTCAGGGGCAAGAGCACATACACTGTAAAACAGCATAGTTAATCTTAAAAGTCAAGCGTACAGAAAACTGTATAATAATTATGAAATAATTTGATACTAAATGGATTTTATCTGAATTAAAAAACATTTTCTCGAAAATAACAACATTTTTGATTCGTTATGAAGACACATATAACAAAAAATTCGATATGTAATACTTTCTAATTCGACATAAAATAAAATCTTTTAAGATACCTTAAAGTCATAACGCATCAACAAAAATGCGAAAACTGTTCATTCTAGAATCTTATATAACTCTTCTCAGTCAAATTGCTTAATTTTGTCCACAAGTGTAAATGATTTGTCTTCTCTTACCGTTAATGCTCTTAATTTCAATATATGCATGACATTTATTGGTTTGAGTGAGTAAGAAAGAGAATTAATTTGCTACTGCTTGCACACTATTGCTATTGATCCTTTTCTCTGTAAAATGTGATTGAGAGCGCGAGCAAAGCATGTAACCGGCCGCATTGCATAAGTATAAGTGTAAAAGTATAAGTATAACACTTGACGAAGATATATAGAATAGCATAATTTCTACTGTGAGAGTTTGCATTTCACGATAAGAGAGCGCAACAGTTTTCGGTATGTTAGTGTATTAGTGCACTTAGCGGCGTTAAGTAAAGAGATAATTTAAAAAGTCATTGCTGCCTAATAGAGCATAATGATAATTGCAGTCGTTTGGAGCACAGCAAGCATGCCACAGGCAAAAAATGAAGCATATAAATATCAATAAAAAAAATAAATAAATTATAAAAAAAACATTCAAACCGGGGAAAGCAATGATATTTTTAATTGAATATGCATTGAGGCGTGTAAGCCGCAAAAAAATCGTGGTGCACACATATGTTCACTCACACAGCATGCACTCTCATGCACAGTCAGTCTCTCCCTCTCTCTCACACATACCTCAGTAGCGTATCATCGTCGACAAGCATCAGCCAGCGTATGTCCGTTAGCTCGTTGATATCCTTGAGGGATAATTGCAAAATTGCCAATGTTTTGGCACAATGTCCAGTCGGTACGTTGGGTAAGCCAGTGCCGATTGTTGGTATACCATCATCTGTTGCGGTTGCCAGTGGAGTCCAGTTGTGCAGTGTCGTAGCATAAAGGTGAAAGATCATAAAGACAAATCAATGAATATTCAATATGGTAGCTGCTGCTACCGCTACTGCTGCTGCTGCAAACTGCTATTACTAAACTGTTTGACTCGCAGTTGCATATGTGTTTGTGTTTATGTATGTGTGTGTCCGTTTAGCTTGCCTCTGATTATACCCTGTATGCATAGAAAATAGCTGGGGCATAATGATTTAATTCAAATAAGATATATATATATATATATATATGTATATATAATATATTGTGAAGTCGATCTATATCTTGGAAATCATAGATTATATGATTGCGGCTTGCTGTTTTTATATTTTTCGGTTGCATATACCTATATATTATGCTCAGCTTCTGATAGATTCAAAAAGTTTTATGTTTTTAGAAACTTCGTTCTTCTGTTAGCGTTCTTTGCTCATGTAAAAAGGTTTATTTAAAGCATATCTTGAGCATCATAAACTTATCTTGAAAAGATAAAAGTAGAAGCATATCGATTGGTTACATAACAGTTGAGTGTAGGGTATCTAATATGATGACACTCCTGATTATTGCATCAATACTTGTCAGCCATTAGATACAGGGTATTCTATTTAAAGGCACTCTGGCGTGGAGCCTCTCTGCTTCATTTTGTTTTTGTTATTATTAGGAAGTGTGCGTGTGTTTGCCCATTTGCCAAGCCCCCCAATTGAGTGGGCAGGCAACGGCAGTAGCTGGTGGAGCAGCAGCCAGTCATTTGCTTTAATTGCGTTCATCGTTGTCGTTGTCGTTGTTGTCGCTTTACCTGCCACATCGCTGTAGTATTTGCGCCGGATGGCATCGGGCGCCCAGGTGCGTTCGATGATTGGTATACGCTCCTTATGGAATTTTGCACAGGTCTTGATTGCAAAATAGATGTGTGCGCCAGTTGTGTGCACCTGTTGTGGGCGAAAATCGTTTGGGCATCAGTTTTGAATTTGAGTTTGTGTTTGACCGTTGTCACAGAATTTATGGTTATAGGTTTCAAATGCTAATTGCCTCAATGAATGACCCCTCCTCACACAGCACTCCCCCCACACGGAGCTGGAAAATTGTTTGTCTTCATTTAACTAGCAAACATTATTCCACTAAGCCATACTCCATGCACAGCATCTGGCAATAGTTTGTGCATCAGATATATATCATTTTAACTACGTTCAATAACTCAAATAATTTAATAGAAAAAAAATTTTAATTTATTCACAGCAGCTAAGAATTTAAAGTTAGTTACACAATTGTCCTTAGCAACAGTGCATGTGTGTAATATTTGTTTAATATTTAATATTCATTTCAAATGAATTAAGTAAAATAAAATTGACAAATTATATACACAGATTCATTTAGCTTAAGATTTTCATGCATTTAAATTTATTTATCAAAAATATTAAAATATATTTAATTAAAAGGAACACTAATTGGATTTATACAAACAACATTTTCTATTATATATATCTATAAATAAAAACTATCAAATTCCTTGAACTTGCATCAAATTGGCTTGTTTGACAATTTTATTATAAGAGAAAATGTGTGTGTAAAATGATAGAATGAGTTCAGTGTAAAATGTCTTAGAGTATTAGGAAACTAATTTGTATACCGTTGCCGCAAATGCTCTTATTAGCATGCCATTGATTTGATGACTAAGAGAGATAGAATGCAAGCGATACTGCTTGCACACCATTGGCGGCGATCCCTTTATACATATATGTATGTGATGTATAATGCTTAGAGAGCGCAAGTGAGTAAACAACGCGCGAGCGCAGGCATCGCCTTTGTGTGAGTGCATTAGTGAATGTGTGAGTCGTTTAGTAAAGGCGGTGACTAATAAGATGATTTTATTATGAACGGCAGTATGGCGAGAGGACTAAGCGCTGAAGTTGCTTTAGTATTAGTGTCGTATTGCAATACGCTCTCTATTTTTACATTATGCAGCTGAGAACGTGGGCATTGAAAGTCATGTGAGTGCTGCAGTTGTCTCTGAGTGAGTGTATTAGTGACTTGACATGTTGACTAAGGTATGAGCTTAGCTTTCATTATTTAGTATGGAAATAGCTGCATGACTAGAGAAGAGATTGTAATAATTGTTTTGGTGTTAGTGTATTATCATATTCAATTATCAATTAGTCTGTGCTTTTCTGCCTTTTAGAACAGTCGCGACTGCTGCATAAGTTTTTCGTTTTTTAACAAAAAAAATATATAAAATAATACAAAAATTAAAGGTGATTGATTAATGCGTGTTGATTTTATATATAAAGTGTTTCTCAACAATATTCCGAACTTTCATTCACATACTAAAATGTGCATTCTAAATAGTAGTTAAAATGAGTGTATTAAAATTTTCACAAGAAACAAAATGGCGTTCGGTTAAAATGAATATTTGCTACAGAATAGTAGTCGAAAAGGAAGTGCGAAAGTCAGAGTGAGAATTAACGTATAGTTTTTTTGGATGGTATGTACAAATGCAGTACATGTAAGGATATGTGAAAATTTACTGTGATATTAAGGCATGAGTTATCTTTTACTTTAATCACATTTAATTCTGCTGACCTTCACAGTTTGCTGAATGTTTCGCAGCAGGCAATGCATATAGCTATATGTTCAATGTAAAATGCCTGCCGTTACTTAAATATAAACCGTTATTCAACTCACACAATGCACAGCATTCCCAGCGGCCATTTCCGGCTTGGCATGCAAGACACAGGACCCAGGGCTTGACTCCTTTGCTGTCGTCTCTAAGGATGCCAACGACCAGGCTGGCGACACTCTCGCCCAGGGACAAATGTAGTCAGCACTTTTCAAAATTATTTTGCGCTGCAACATGTCGGCAAAGTTGTCGTCGTCTTTACTGATGCTGATGCTGATGTCGATGTTGTTACTTCTACTGCCACTGCTGCTGCTGCTGCCGCCATCATCAGCAGGTGCTATATTATCGAAAATGAATCGGGCTAGTTCATGGGCCGCATCTATAGCAAATTCGCTGTGCCTTGTGGCATTTGGGGCATTAACAGCAACAAGTTCGACCAGGCTGCAAATGCATGTTCCATGATGAGTTATGGCCAAACACGGGCCTCCACCTGGACTCACCTGCGCAGCAAAGCACCTGTAAAAACAACGCCAGCACTTAGCATGGGATATGGAAACCATGTTGGATCTTTGTAGTTGGCAAAGTGATGCACAATCGTCGCTTCGGCGTCGTACAAGGCGTGTCCGTAATAAGCTAACTGTAAAAGGACGAGCAATAGCAATTGTTAAGTAGAGCATGAAGTTGATGTGGCAAATAATATTTAATTTCATTTTAAAACTCACTTAAAAATATAATTTTGAGAACTAGGAATTTAAATTTATAAAATAAATATAAAAAATAGTAGTAATATAATATTTCGAAACCAATTTGAAAAAGTAACTTTTGACTTAGTTCATGTTGTGTATAGTTCAGCACTACCATTTGTTAAAGCCATTGCAAATAACAATGAAAATATAATTGACATTGATTCGTTTTCTTTTTCTACATAACAAAGCAAAAATACTTAAGCTGTCATTGCATTATTACATGAATATAAAATTGTGGATATCAAATTATTTTTAGAGATATCTAGCATAAACCATAGCTGATTTAATTCAGGACCCTAGCGGGATCAACGAAAATTGCATTAAAATAAAAAAATAAAAATGAAAACCAAGTTGATTCTTTATATTATTCAAAATATTAATCATTATTAGTCTAAATGATTTTTTAACACAATAGAAAAATCAAGCATTTAAGGGTTGACATATATGCGAGGTAAACTCGAAAAGTATGACGAATTTTGATTTCCACGTATTAGATATATTCAAGCTTCGATTTTTTGAGGGGGTTACCGTGGAACTCATAGTCTTCCCTTGTTCTCTAGACTTTCCACACTTGACTAACTGTAAGGTTTTCTTATATGCGTAACTAAAGAGGCTCATGAAACGACAACCCTAGAGGACGATTGCATCGAAAGAGGAGCTGAACAAAAATTACTTTTTGAAGTGCTCCAAGTATAGCATGTAATGGGCATTAGTTTGAAGGGTATAAAATAGATATGCATAAATAAATAAAAAGTTAAAAAAAAAACACTAAATGAGAAAAAAATTTTATTCTTGATTTCTATCCGTGAATTTATGAATACAAAACCTTTATATTATAAAATAATAATTTATTTTTTAATAAAGAATACAACTCAATAGGTAGTAGTTCTCAAATAAATAATAACAATAATAATAAAAAATTGAAACAATAAATTTATTTCCAGCAAACATTCATATTGTAGACATTCATGGAGTTCCTATCCATTTTTTAAGTTTTATTCTTTGTGATATGATATAATATGAATTTATAGAGTTCTAAGCATTTCGTAGTTGTATTCCGTTTCAGAAGACATACATATAGTTTTAGACTATCATTTACACATTTACACATTTACACAAATGTTTCAAACTTGAATCCTAAAAATTCAATATCAACTCATGTAGCACGAATTGCAGTACAAATATTATACAATTTTATGAACTCGGATAGCACAGTTGATGATTATATAATTATACATATTTTCCTAAAATTTGGTATAAATATTTTTGTAAATTTTACAAAAAAAAATCTTTGCTGTGTGTTTAAACATTTTTGATATTTTTTTTTGTGTTTAAACCTTTTCGCTATTTTTTGGCATTTTTCTAAATTCTGCGTTTCTTAATTTTTCTTTTCACCTCTTGCGCATCCCGTTGCTGCAGTTGGTCGAGCAGGCCACGCAGCGAGGCGACGTGCGTGTTGTGCTGACACCAGATAATCCAATCGGTGTTTGCGTTTAGCAGACGTGTCTTGCCTCGCAAATAGGGCAACGCATCGAGCAGAGTCCAATAATTGAATAGTTCATGCATTATGTGCACCTTAATGGCATAATTATAATCCGTTGGGATCGCCTCCGATATTTGTTGCTCTCGCAGATTTTCGCGTAGGGCGCGACAATGCTCTGCCGCCTGCTGTGGACAGGAAATGAGCAAAAGAATTTCACTGCCATTGCATAAGTGAACGAAGCACGTTAAGAATAGTAAAATTTTCAAACTAGGCTTCAACTGCATTTTATGCACTTTATTTGGTAAGCATTGTGGTCAAATGAAAACACTCTCAAGACTTTGCCGTCGCGTTGCCAATCACTTGCAAGTGGAGCGCCGCCGTGCTCCTGCTGCGACTGCATTAATGAACGTGCGAAAACGTACTGAAGCAACTGTGATTGAATTTCTAATTTTTTGGCGCAAACGGGCCACGGACATTTTCGTATAGTTAATGCCAAAGCGCAGGCGCCAAAGTCCGGTCAAATTTTATGAATGAATTTTGTCCTGGGCGCAACAGATGGCCACTGTCAGCAATGGCCATGGCAATGAATTAACCTGTGTGCGTGTGTGCGTGAGTAAAGTAAAGGTGTATTGCATACTTTTGTGCGGCTAATGATTGTGCACCCTGTGGATGTACCCTGTGCTACTTGTTGGGTCAGATACGAGAGGTAAACAAATAATGCTTGATTAATATAATTCATTTCTGAGTTTAGGCTGAATGATTAGTAATATGAATTATCCAGGTGATTGGAGTTGCTTTTGTAATTTGTGCATGGAAATCCTGTTCCAGCTGAACTCTATGAGTTTAGTTTAAGCTCTCGCTATATAAAAACTACCAATGGAATATGTTTTTATTTCATGGGTCCCGAGTGACACCACTCTACATGACCGAATGATTTTTTGTATCGCAATAAATACACCGCGAGTTAAATATAAATTTAAAAATCATATTTTTTGTGATAATTTTATTGCGTAATGATTTTTCTTATAAAGTTAAAAAATACATATATAAAATAAAAATGATTTGTTTCTGCACAAAATCAAGTGAGAAACTTTTAGATAATGAGAAGTTTAAATTTTGCATATAATGCAAAACAGATTTACATTGTTCACAGTTGGTTATCCGACAGTAATTATAAAAACAAAGCAAGATATCAAAACAGGCAGGAAAAAAATATATATATATATATCAGAAGTGTTTCATCAGCTATTTAGTAACTGCAACTATAGTTTGTTGTTTCTGTATATATTTATTAGTTTTACTGCTTATGCACATAATTTTTGGGATTAAATAATTCATTATTAGTGAATACATGAATGCCATGTACAGTTAGTCGGTAAAACAATTAATGGGAATACTAGTAGTTAGAGCAGTACATGAACTCTTATTCAGTGCATAGGCGAGGCGAGACGTGTGGTCGTCTGCATATTATTGCTGCGATTGTTAAGCTTAAGGCGCAGCTCGTTGACGTGCTTGAAGAGCAGATCCTGTTTTGAGAGCAGCTCTCGTGTGCGCTGGCAGCCATGCTGAGGCGTGCACAAACCGGGATTCCAGCGGCAATAGAGACCCTTCCACAGTCGCACGGCGCGCACGCTTGCAATGGGACGCAACACGAGCTCGGCGCCGTGTGTGAATGAGGGGAAAAGCGGATTCAGATATTGATCTAGCGAAGAATTAATATGTGTCCACAATGAAGTGGTCTTGTGCTTAAGATCTAGAACAGAATTAATTATAGTTATTAGTTATGCCAAACAAATATAGATATATAGTAGAATGCTTACCCTCTGCCACACGCTCTGCCTCAGTGTTGCACAGGAAGGTGCCAAAGCGACACGAATACAGATGATCAACAATTGTGATGAGAAAATGCTCGTTGAATTCGAAGGCATTGCTAAACTGTTGACTCACTTGCCAAACGCTATCAATGAATTGCAGGAAGACCGGCGAGCGATCAGCATCCGAATGCTTGTTATCGCCATGGCCGATGCGTTGTTGGAATTTATGACCAAACGATAGCCATTCCTTTTCGATAAGCACTTCGAAGCCACGCACGGTGCGATAATGCGGATCTAGCAATAGCATCGACAATGCAGTCAGCTGTGCTGTTCGGTCCCAGCCATCGGAGCAGTGTACCACCACAGATGTGCTCATTGTCTCCACCTTATCGACAATGCGCACAGCGCCAGCTAAAACGCAGCGTATATGCTTGAGCCACAAGGTGCTATCGATGGCAGTTTGCCATTTCGAGTCGTCTGTGGTTGGGTAGCATGCTTCCTTCACCTTGCGCAGGCTTTCGCGCATCACATGAATATTGTGTATATCTAGGAAATTGATTTCCACATTTTTATAGGCATCCTCGGACTCGTAGCCGCCACCCTTTGCCTTGTTGGCAATGGCATTAGCACTGGGTCGGGCATCCATTATGGTCAATTTATCGGACTGCGCATTGGCCTCCATAATATAACTTAGATAGGTCTCATCATCCGCATTCCGTTTGCCGCTGACACCGACCAATGGCTGGGAGCAACGCGTTATGGTTGCCTGCGTACGAGGATTCATCCAGGACAAAACAGGCAAACGGCAACGCGAACGAAATTGCGCAACGCGACGAAGAAAATCATCAGAAGCCGCTTTTGGCACGGCCCAGACGGCCGGATAGCTGTCGCAAATGGCATAGAATTCGTTAATCTTTGTGGCACGCCACATATCATTTGGCACGCCCAGTCGACGCAATTCTGCCAACGGCTCATACACAGCCCAGCCATCCCATCCGGCGCTCACAGCTGCGTTTGCTGTCGACGGCTGAGCCGCTGCAGCCGCATGAGCAAATGCGAAAAGTTTGCCGCTGTAAGAGAGCGGAAATGCGTTGGCTTGCAGCTTCTCGAACACTGTGCGACGTGAATGATTTTGTTGTTTGTGTGCAAAGCGTAAATTGCGCATATCTTTGCAAAAAATTTCAATGCCATAGCTATTCTCACCACGTGACGTGGCACCACCAATTTTTTCCACACGCGCAATTACGCCCAAAGGCACGTCCACAACGACTGGTGGCTCCTGATCGCGCAACGGAAGCGAACGAAAGTATAAGCGATAATTGGTGATGGTAAGGGCGCCGAAGGCCGGACCGCGGTATGGGCACACATAGGTTACATCGTTTTTTTGATCCTGATCTTCCTCACCGTCCAAATAGGAAAAAGGCGTATCTCTTTGTTGACCATTTTCAGTGCCGTGCTTGGAGCCCAGCGAACTTGACTTTGAGCTGCTGTCCAGCGAATTGCTGCTGGCCGTTTTCGATGCCAACTTATCGGCTGAGCTTGATGTGGCATCCATTGCAGCAGAATGGTTAACTATCAACTGTTTCAGTTGTCTTATTGGACACTAAAGCGTAAACAATTTTTATGTCGAGTAAAATAGTCTTTTTTATTGTTCGCAGTCGGGACTTATCGAATCACAATCGGAACAAGTTCTATTGAACAGTTCACCCAACTGAACGAACGAGCTGAGTTATTGACTCATGTTATTCATATATTTGTAATATATGCTTTAAATAGCATAATTAAAAACAAAAATAGAGGTTATCGAAAGCAGACTATATAGTTTCATAAGTAAACTACATTCCAATACCTAGTTGCCATTTACATAGGCATAAAACGAGCAAGCAATGCAGTTAACATGCAGTAACATTACACTGTTACACGGTTACACTGTTACATTACATTACTGACTAGAGCGCCAAATTTGAATGACAAAAATTAAACTCCTGTTACGCACTTATACCAAACATTTTTTTTTGTAATAAATTTTAATTTATATATGGTACATATAAAAAACCCCTGAACGGAATTTTTGCCTTTACTAAATTGTTAGTTTCTTTTCACAATATTATATAAATATATGTACATATGTATGTGTTTTTGTTTTATGTTTTCCTTGTATAATAATAGATTGTATATCATGTATTTAGTTTTACTTAGTAAGGTGTATTTCATTCATTTTGTTTTTATGTATTTTCAACAAAAGTTAACAAGTAAACCAATATTTTTGTTCAAATTAACTTAGTTTTTCAGTTAGTATTTTATAAATTTAGATTAGTTTTCTTTCCTCTTGATTTTTCTTTTAATGTCACATTTACGTACATTATTAAATACGCTAAGCATCAACAGAAATCATTTAGCTGACTAAAAAACGAAATGAGCTTTCCAATTATTAAATCCAATTAATGTATCCCTCTAATGCTGAGCGTTCAAAACAAATTGTGGAAATGAAGAGAACCTAACTCTAATCATTCATTTTGTTACTAAAGAGACTAAATATACTTAAGGAGCAGATAATGCTAGAATTGTATATATTTTGTTTAAGTATTATTTATCTTGCTTTGAATGAGTCATTTCATATAGTCAAATGTATCCTGTTGACGTTTAGTGTATTGTCTTAGCAGTTTTCATTACGAACATGTTTTTTCTTTTGTTTAATTTTGCTAATACAGTTGAAGAAAATGAAGTTATAGTTTGTTTTTCGTTATATATACTTAGGGACAAAGCGTTAGTTGCAGTTTTGGTTTTTGTTCAAATTAATAAAAACTTATTCATAATACCCCATTTGCATAAAACTAATAATATGTTAGCAAAACAGGCAGTTTGTGTGCTTCCAACATATCTGATGTATGTTTATAAGTACATAAGAACTTTACAAATATTATCAAATTGTGTGTATATGTGTAAATATTAGTATGAATAATCAAAGTCAATAAATAAAATAGTTTCATTTATTTAGTTGCCTTTGTATTTGTATAAACTAAATTAACAACATAAAATTAAGGAGTGGGAAAGTTTTGTTTTGAAAAACAATGGATATGCTTTGTGAATAATTTATATATATATATATATATATATATACATATACATATATATGTCATATTTATAAATTTATGCCAAGACATTGGGATTGCAATTCGAGCTTCGAGTTTTGCCAATTACAATTGTTGCAAATTATTTATTAATATTAATTTGTAGCATGCCTAATTTGTATTTCGTATATTAGTTTTCTCATTAATACAAAGGCTAAGTACTATGTGTAGACTTGTAGGGGTTGTTTGCCTTTAAAGCTGTTTTAACTATTTCGATTTGTTTTCCATATGTAAATAGTTAATAAATGGGCGCTTGCGACTTTTCTTCAACTTCATCCATCATTTTTCATTTCTTCACCTTCTTCACTTTGCTCTATAATACTTTCTTTGTTAGTTACACGTATGCTTGATAATGTTAATTATACATACATTTATATATATAAATGTATGTAAAGTGAGCTTTGTATGTGTGTTGTATATTAAACTAGGCGTATTTTCTGATGTATACACATATAAATTGTATATATAGTTATATATATATATATATATATATATATATATATATATATATATATATATATATATATATATATATATATATATATATATATGCAGCTGTTTACTATATATGCCTGATTGTTGTGCATGTTGTTCTCTTCAGTAGAATTAAACTCAATCGGAGCGCCTTGCCTTACCATCAAAAATTATATATATGTATATATAAAATAAACTTAAAGCATGCCATAATGTCATATGTAAAGCGTTACCATATAAAGTAAAAAAATAAACAAAATTAATAGAGTTAAACAAAATAATAAACTGTACATAATGTCATTAAAATATTATATAACAATCAAGTTTGGTTACTAATTTGGTTCGAAGCACGCATCTCTGTATATATATATACATATATACATACATACACACACATATATATATATATATATATACATACATACATACATATATATATATATATATATATGGTTTTATTCTGCAGCTAAAACAAAATACTGTTAGTCTATTGCAAGCCCAATTATACTATAAATATATAAATCATATGTCACATTGTTAAAAAATAAAGAAAAATAATATATATATATATATATACATGTGTATATATAAAATGATCAGCATCTAAAACTTGTACATGCATACAGCTTGCAGGGCGCCCGTGCAAATTAGTTACATACACGCTTCGTATGTACCTAGTACGTATTTCCTATATAGAGTATGTGCTATGTCTTGTATACATTGTCTTGTAATGGATTATATGACTATGTGTGTCTGGGTGTATGTGTGGGTGTTTATTTATATATATATATATATATATATATATATATATATATATATATATATATATAGATTAGACGTGCATCATGCTGCGTGTTGGGGGCCCAGTCAGTATTTAGTCTGAGCCTGGGAGTCTCTTGCGTTGCGTCTTTCTTGTTAGAATTTTGTGGCTTAGTTGTTTGTCTGTTTCCTTTTTCCATACATTTCATCCTCATCTTTAGTTGTCGTTCTCAGCGTTTAGGAAATATTGGCGCTGTGCTTTGCTGTTGCTGCCTTGGTTTGTTTCATTTTAGACTGGTTTACTCATCCACCGATGTTGTGGGCGGACTATAACTGCATCAGGATGCGCTACGCTGTTCGCTATCCGGCCTGCGATCTGTGGCAATTTGTAGCAAGTTTCTGAACTCTGTGTCGAGTATTTGGCGTGCCTAAATGTAAATGTAAATAAATTTGGTTAGCAATTGAGACATACAACAATAAATATATAGCAGTCACCTGTGCATTTTGCGTGGGTATTTGCAAAGCCAGGCCCATGGCATTGGCATCGAAACCCTCATCCAGCGCCATCAGACCACCATGGACGCCCGATTCGAGCAAGTTATTGGCATATTCCTATCATAATAATAATCAAGGCAAGCAGTTAAATGTAAAGCAAATTCAAAGTAATTGATTATGACACCGACCTTCAGTCCTATGCTGCTCACCCACCGTATGACACGCTCATTGCTCCACACGAGCACATCGCATAGGCCATTCTCGCTCATTTTACGCCTGTGTTCCAGCTCGGTGCGATCATAGTTTAAGCGTTTTAGCATTGAAATGCCATACTGCAGGCTGGTGCGATGAAAGCTATCAACCATTTTCAACTGGCCACGCAAATCCTTCTTGGTTAAATGATCCAACATGCGTGCATCGACTAGACACTCCATAAAGGTTGTGCGATATTGAGGCAAACCTAGTCCAGGCAACCAGTAATTGCCAATCCACTCATGATTCATGTCCCCTAAACAAATATAAAATGATGTTTAGATATTTACTATAACGCCAGCTGTTATCGTATATCTGTGCGACCTACCAAACGCCAGTGTAGTTCGTGATGTTTGCGGAGCTGAGGGTGAAGTAAGTGAAACCATTTCCTGTATGGCCAAACGTAGTTTGAGCCTATGTAGCGGATTACTAATGCCTATGAAACAAAAGATTTTCATATGGTATACAAACATGGTAAATTTAATTCATATTTCATTGTTACCTATTTCCCGCTGTATCTCCGTATCGCTAAGTGCGCTCATAATAGCACCCGATTTGACATTGGCGCGACAGGCGGCCACATACCAGGCTGGCATGCCCACCCACAACTCCAGCCAGGCGACAATGGTGGGTCCGTTCCACAGAGCGAATGGCGTGCCTGCTTTCATGGCCTCACCCAGCAGATCGTTGCGATAATCGTGATCTCTGCAATACATATAGTTAATAAAGGATCATCCTTGCTTCACTCTAAGCACTCACTTCTTTTGCCTGCCGTAGTCAACGCTGCTGATCTTCGAGCCTTGGGCGCTGGCTATGCGCGGCATCATGCCGCCAGTCATGCTCATGACATCATAGTTGGAATCCACTTCGCTTAAGCCCATCGACAGATTGCCTATGGACATCATGCTGGGCGAACCATCGGGCAGCGTATCCTTAACGCCCTTGACCTTCTCCTTTTTACTAAAGAAACGACCCAACGAAGATTTAATACCCTTCTTTTTCTGAACGGCAGCGGCGGCAGCTGCTTCCCTAGACACGCCTGACGTGGGCGTCTGCAGCATGGACATTGAACCCATTGTATTATAGTGACGCAGTGACTCTTGGCTGCCGTAACGCGAACTGAGCGGCGACAGCCCATAGCCATGCGAAGCCAACGTCATATGAGCATTAACATGAGGTGAGGCAGCGGGCACCATTGTGCGGCGACGCAGCTCCTCCTGGCTATGGGCGAGTGCCTGAGCGACGCGCTCCAAGCGCATTGAACGTGCCGTCAATGGCGAAGCAGCGCCGCCGGAACTTGAATCGCCGGTGGTGGACATGCCGCCGTGCAGCTCCTCACGAGACGCATCACTGGATAACACGGGCAAGTTAAGCTGTAAATAAGAAAATAGTTGATTAGTTGGATTCCGTTATTCTCCTTAAATAGGTTCCACCTGGAACTACATTTCACCAACTACATTTCCTTACCGTATGATATTTTTGCATGAAATCACGCTGTGGACTGTTGGGCGTACTGCGTCCACTCATGGGAGGACTTTGTCTGTCCATGGAACGGCCACGTGCCAATAGATTCACATGCTCCAAACTGCCAACGCGCGACTCCAGCTCTTCGGCTCGCGCCTCTGTCGATTGTTTCTCCTCCTGGATGAGACGGATCTCATTATTAATGGCATCTAGCTGCTCTTGCAGCATCATGGCCAGCGTTTGCGCATCTGTATGCCCGGAAGGCGACATCATATCCGCCGTGGCAGCAGCATAGATCGCATCGCCATCATCGCAATCGCCCACGCTGGCAACCAGCTCGTAGGCCTGTTGCTGTGCGTGTGCCACCTGCTGCATTTGCATCTTCTCCCACTCCTGCTCGGCCATTGAACGGGCCAAAGCATTTTCTTCGGAGAGGCGCGATTTGCTCTGTCTTCGCAGCGAATGCGTCTCGAAACTGGCATGAGATGTGCTGCGTGTGAAGGCGTTGCCACCATCCGCCACGCTACTGGGCGAGAGGCTGCGAGTCAATGCCTCCGTCTGCTGTATATTGTAGGCAATCTCCTGCTGGAGCAGTTGACGCTTGAAATTCTCGATTTCAAGGCGCGTCTTGGACAGCTCCTTCATAATTTCGCTCTTCTCATGATGCAGCTCTTCGGCCACCTTGCGCGCCTTCTCCAGCTCCTGCGTCAGCGCGTTCTTCTCATCCAGCGCACGCATGCGCTCCTTCAGATGCACCTCCAATCGCTCATTGGACTCGGACAGTAGTTTGTCCACTGTCGAGGACAGCCGCAAATTGTGCTCTTCATTCATTTTGAGACGCTGATTCAGTCTTACCACCTCGGCGCTCTTCTCATCCAAATTCGTTTCCAAGCCCCGGATGCGATCCTCCGCCGAACCATGACGTTCTTGAGCCTGCAAAGCGTTCAGCCAAACACGTTTAGTAATGCAAATTCAAAGGGTTTCTCTCGTCAAAGACAACAAATTAGTGTTTGTATTAGTAATGAAAGCTAAAAGTGAGGAGTTTTCTTATGTTTTTAGGTTTAGTTTTTGTTTTTGTGAACGTTTTGAGTTGTCGGTGCGCTGAGTTCTTGTGCAGGACAGAATAATAGAGAAAGAGTTGTATATATTCTTGGATATTGTTCTTGTTGTTGGTAGTATTATTTTTTGGTTAGTAAGTGGATTTTTGGAAATAGAAAATATATACGAAAAATATATATTCAAATTACGTTACACAAAAAAAAAAGAATAAGAATATAAAGAATACGAAATTTAGTTGTAAAATTGATATTTGAGATTATACTTATGGACCTGTCGGCGCGCATATTAGTTCGAGTGCATACCTTATTTCCTACCTTTGTCAATGCCTCCATGCGCGCCTTTAGCTGCTCCTCCATATCCGGCTGCAGTTTGGCATGTTGGGCTAGCTTTTGCTCAGAGAGTTCGAGTTTCTCTTCAATGGCGCTGATTTTCTCTTCGTGCAGCTGTCCATGGAGTTTTTCGGATTGTTTTTTTTTTTCATTTTGTGGGGTTGGGTGTAGTTCAATTAGTATGGTTTTTTATGCAATATGGATAGGGTACATATTATTTAGTATTAGTCACAGTTCTGTAGCGTTTAAGCAGGCATGGGCGAACGACAAGACACTGGCTCAAGCAGTTTTTGCTTGCATAAAAATGTGGCAAATTTTAGGAAAATTCTTCAAAGGAAAACTCAATTGAAAACATTCTATTTGAGCAAAAACTTAAAAACTTGCGCTTCTATCGTAAAAAGTGGCTGAGCTGTTAATAACATTTTTTTGTTATATTAAGGACTTGAGTTATTAACAGAAGCATTTAACAGAAAAAGCTTGATATGTTAAACATCATGCTAACAGCTTGTACCCTACATAGGAAATTTAAAACAATTTAAAAACGAATAATAATAATGCAAAACACATGATTATGTTTACACTGAAGAATGACGTCATATATAGTTAAGCTTAATTATTTCCTGACTTTAGAACCGTTTCCATAAACATCCAAAATTGCTGAGATACATAATAATTAATAGCGGAAATAAGACATTAAAGATTTTTGGCATAAATACACACATATAGATAGGTAGGGTATATTGTTTTGCAGTGCAGTGTTTTGATTAATTTATGAAATTCGCCCATGCCTCGAAACCATAACCAATTCCATGTACATAGATTTCATTCTATTTATATTTATACGCACCTTTAGCTGTGCTTCCTTGTGCCGCAGCTCCTGCTCCAGTTTCTCGTTCAGATCGTGCAATGATGTGGACTCACGTTGAGCATTCAGATAACGTTTCTCTAGCGTAGTTATGCGCTCCTCCTGAAAGTGTTATATTTATCATATATTCTGTTGATATATTATATCTTTGACTACGCTCTACCTGATCTTCCTTTTGTGCCACATTTTCGCGCAAATCTCGCTGCAGCTTCGAGCATTGATCCTGCGCTTTGCAATGCTCCTTTTGCACACGCGACATATTCTCCTCGAGCTCACTAATCTTGTTGTTCAGATCAGACACACGACGCTGCCATTGCGACAATTCAGAGGTCTGAAGTAGAGAATGAGAAGAGTTAAATCAAAATATTGAAGCTGAGTTGCTTAGTTATATATTAAAGTTTGATACATTTTGGTTATGAACAGATAGTCGACATTAAAACATATATATAATATATAATTTCTGCTTGATTTTACATTTTTAATTTAACTATGATATTTAAAATTTCCATTCTAGATCTGCAAAATGTCAATAGTCCTAAGCTATTTATGCTTTCTGCTTTTAAGGAATATTGTTCTATGCGAATTTCTGTTCATTTCGTCTATTAAAGATCTATTTTTTCGATCCATTTAAATTCTTATGTTCATCCATTTCAATTCTTATCTTATTTATTTATTTACGTAAGCTCCGATAGTCTTGGACCAGTGTCTGATGCTGATAGTGAACAGCAATTAATTGCAATATAATGTTATTTAAAAAGAATACACTTAAAAACCCTCAATTATGTAAAACAGCAAATTCATAGCACTTAAAATAAACTTTATCATCATTCGAAATAGTTGTTTGCTTTATCAACACATCTCGTTGTGAGTCATTAGTTGCTTTTTTAATGTATTGTCTACGAACGTAGTACGATTTGTTGGCAATGATGTATGTTATGATACCCCTGCCACAGCGTGCTCACCTGCTTCTCGATGATCGTTTGTAGCTCGTGTGTTTTGGCCGCATATTCGTTAAGTTCGCTAGCATCGCCATTGACTCCGCCGCCGCTGCCGCTTGCCAGCTGCAACAACAAAAGGTACGAAACGTAAAATACACGCTTGATTGAATAAATAGATATAACAGCATACACACACACGAACACACCTTTTCTTTTATGCCATTTTCCCCGGTCGCTGTGCTGGCAGAGTTAATACCGCCTCCACTTTGTAAAGCGCCAGTTTTATATTGGGTTAGCTCCTCTTTGGTTGTATTCAGCTCTTCCTCTAGCACATTGTTCTTCTCGATGGACAGGCGCAGACGTTCGCGCACTTTCTCATCTAACGCCTTGTGATGCTCGAACAGAGATTTGAGCGCTTTGAGCACCTCCACTTCGCTGGAGACGCCGCTTTGGGCGGCCGCCTGTCGCTTCACGACGGTCATGCGCAGAGATCGCTCATGACGCGACACCAAGCATTCCAAATGTTCCAGCAGCAGCTATAATGATAGATATACAGATTTAGTTTGATCTATCCGTAATATAGGTGAAGTCTTGTGTAGCTTACCCGCGTATTATTGCGTTCCGCCTTAAGCTCTCCGATTTCTTCGTCGCGTTCCAGCAGAGTTTCACGCGCTTGCGTCAGCTCCTTGGTGAGCGTGGCGAACTCCTGTAGAGCAGAAAGCATCAAATGATTATCATTGTTAGATTTTGAAATTGTTGTGCTTACCTGCGGTAGATTGGCATTGATTTGCCGCTGTAAACTGTCCCGTTCTTTTTCGACATCGTGCAGCTTCACCTCCGTTTCACCCAATCGCTCTTGCGCCTCGCGCAAACTATCCATTAACTTGTCCCGCTCATCGAGCATGGACACCATCAACTGCTCAAAGTTCGCATCTTCGCCGCTGAACTGCGAGGAGCGCTGCGATATGCTGTCTTCCGATATTGTGGGCATTACGTCGCACATCATGTTCCACATTATTTAGTTGGCCACCAGAGCACGGGCACGCATGTAAGACTGCAAAGCAAATTAGTTTCTTTTAAGTCTAAAAATAACTCTCATATGGATTTTAATAGGTAGTTAAATAACTTCAGCAGATTATTATGCGAGGGTGGTCTGAATAATTACGATTTAGCACTATATATTTTCAATAAATGACGTATTTTTAGAGATGAGATTTTTTAAACAGCCCTCGTTGATATGAATCTAATCTTGTTAAAGATTTAAAGTCTAAAATCTGATTTTATTGAATATTTTATTCTTTATACTATTGACAATATTGAAGTATTTTCTTATATATTTTTACATATAAATTTGAAATATAGATTATTTTTATTTATAATCTTGGTTACGCATATAAGCTAAGAGTAAATGCAACATATATATGTATATATAAATAAACATATATGGAACATAGAGCATCGACTTATTAAAGCTCTCTTTTAAAAACACGATAAACTATTTTATCCGGTTTGAACCGGTATAACGGAATTCTTTGGTACTACACCGAATTATTGAAAAACCGGTACAAAAATGCGTGAAGTGTAATTTAAAAGAAAAATAACTGTTAATATAAATTTTGCCTTAAATCGTTGGCTAGCCAATTAAAACGGTTAAATAGCCTACGCATTTTGCCCACGCCTTTGAAGCTTTACGCTTTGTTTATGCTCAGTTTTTCCCCCCGCGAGTCGTTTACGCCCGTGTATTGGGTTTAAGACATTCCAATTGGACTAACACACTGAACATGTCTAATAAGGCTTTTATCATAGGCGCCGCATTGATAACAAGTTTTTTTTACAGCAACACACGTACACACACGCACACTGCGAACACAGCACGAACACTCATACATATACAAACCGCTTATGTGTGTATATACATACACGCATGCCAGCACGCACACATATGTACAGCTTTTTCTTTTTTTATATTATAATTTTTGTAATTTAAATAAATGTTTCTCACATGCATTTAACACTAATTATAGTAAACACATAAAAATTAAGAGTCGCGGGTTAACAGCTGCTGCACTTGGTCGTTTAATGATTGGTAAAACGCCTTTTCACGAGCATAGAGCGACGGCTTTTATGCAAAAAGAGCAAAAAACTCCCTTCCTCCCTGGCGCAAACACGTACCCCGTAGCCAACAAGGATCGATCGCACGGCGACAGCGCAGCAGCAGCAACAACAACTTTTGTTGCTGTTCAGCTTTTGCATATATAGCTATTTAATTGTTGCTATTGTAGCAAGTTTTATTTATTTCTGATTGATTTTTATGTGCGAAAAAAGGCAGCTCGTTTCTTTTTTGGTTGCCACTTAGGTAAAAATGTGTATATTGCCACCTAGTTTTAATATTTTGTATATTTTTGACAGTCCGGCAAGCTAATTTGTTTGAGAATATATAATTTACGTTATTGTGTTTTATTCAACGCAAAATAAAGTTTGAAGTGCATAATAAATTAGAATTTGTAATTTATTGTAATATTGGCAAATATTGCCATTCCAGTCTATGCCTATGTACATTACATCATATATCGAGTGTTACAGCTGCATATCGACAGATAACAGTATAAGCAACATTGCTCTGTTGTTGTAACATTGCTCACAGCTCTTTTTTTAGCAACATCACTCACAGTTTTAGCCGCATTGCCTCCAGTTTTTACACACAGAGCAAGCGCCCTCGTTTATGTTTTATTTTTTCGTGTTATAATTAATAAAAATAAACAATTAGTATAGTGTTAACGTGTTGCCATACAAATCAATATAGCGCCGCAGCTAACAAACAAAATGGGGTAAGTGCACAAAGTATTCTAATACAATTTTAAATGCTGTAAATTGTGTGAAAAATCGACGCCGACGTTTTCCTTGCTGATGCCATTGTTGTTGTTGCTGTTATCGTTATTGTTGCTGTTGTTGCTGCTGCTCATCTTGGCTGAGGTGTAAATATATGCCATATATACAATGTGAATTTATGATATACGTAGGTGTAGGCTGGCAAACGCCGCCCGTCGATACCAATTATGCGCGTGTGAGTGTCTCTGTTCATGTGTGCATGTGTGTGTGTGTGTGTCGGTGTAGGTGTGCGTACGCGCATTTGTGTATGTGTGTGTGTGCAGTAAACTTGAGCAAAATCAAAACGAGGCTACAAAACACTTAAGCGCATAATGCAATTTAGACGCCAAGGCAAGGGCCCCCTCCCCCGTAACCCCTACCACCATAACCTCCACCGCAACCATCAACCACCAATAAGAACAACAATGCCAATGACATGGTGCCGACAATATCAATAAGAACTACAACAACAAAAAGAACCAGCACCTATGTTATGTTCTCTTGTAACGTGTGAACCGAGAACAAGATTCATTGTTGCCATGACAGCCGTTTCTGATATATACTAAAATTATAAACATTTACGCTGCCGTTCTATCTAAATATTCACTTAGTATCTAGAGCTTTGGCATTATGTTGTCTGAAATGTTTAGAATTTGATTGAGCACTCCAAAAAAATTACAGTGAACTGTGTTTATGAACGAACAGGCGGAAATAAATGGTTTAGCATTTGATTGCATATAGGAAAATTACAGTGAACTAACTGTGTGTGTGTGCTGAAAAGTGTTGTTTAATAATTTCTTTGAGCCATACTGTGAACTATGCCTATATTGAACAGGCATAAATAGATAATTAATTGAGTTTAAAAATTACAGTAAACTGTGCGTGTATAGAACAGTCTGAAAAGCATTTTAATTATACAGTAAACTATGGATATGCTGAACATTCAGTTAGTGAAAAATAAAATACAATTAATACATTTTCAAATATATTATAATTGCTTAAGTGTTATAAATTCAATTTACCATTTTGCTAAATATATTTATAATTTTTATTATTTTATTATATATTTATTATTGGACACAATTATATTATTAATTAAATTAAAAAAGTATTATATTATTAATAATTATTATTTAAAATCAATTAATTATATTTATAGGATTGTTATTGAATAGTTTTTTCATTGTAATTTTAGTTAATGGGAGTTGAGCCACATATTGAGCGTTCACTGTATTGATTACTAGTTTGTTTGCACTTCCTATATCAATTAGCAGCTAGCACAGCCATATAAAGATCTAAATATACCGTTACCAACTTGGTCACATATTGTATTTATCGTGCAAACCCGACTTCCTTCCACTGCCCCTTAGCAAGCGTTTATAAATTAAATATTAAGCCGACGTGCAAGAATTTTAATGGAATTTTTAATTAATCACCTGTGGGTGCTGTGGCTGCTGCCTTTACTCCTTTTACCTGTCTATCTCGCACAAACAGAGAGCAACCGATTTTCACTTGCCAGGCGCACGTGTTTCATATTGATCCAAAGACGAAACGCACTTGGATCACGGCCAGCATGAAGGCGGTCAATGTGAGCTTCTTCTATGACATCTCTCGGAATTTATATCGCATCATTAGCGTGGAGGGCACCAAGGCGGTCATCAATTCAACAATAACGCCCAGCATGACATTCACACAGACATCCCAAAAGTTTGGACAATGGAGCGATGTGCGCGCCAACACGGTGTACGGACTGGGCTTCTCCTCTGAGGCGGAACTGACAAAGGTTTGTCTGTCTAATAGTAGTATTCCTCCATTAATAATCATATAAACATCATTTTCGTTCGTAGTTTGTGGAAAAATTCCAGGAGGTCAAAGAGGCCACTAAGAATGCCATGAAATCTGCGAATGGATCGAATGCAGTGACGCCCACCACCTCGGCAAATACATCTCCGATATCGGGACGTGCCGTGGGCGCCATGCAAAATGACAATACCAACATCGATCCTCATACCGTTGAACCGCCGAATTTAAGTAATACCAATACACAGAATGCCAATCCCGATAGTCCCTCCCACAAGCTATTGAATACTAGCGATGGCAAGCAGGATATTGGATCGGCAACGCCTTCGCCACAGCCAACGATGGGCATGGTTGCTGGCACAGCAACCCTAGCTGGCAGCGGTGGTGGCGGTGGCAGTGGCGGAGGCGGTGGTGGTATTACAATCTCTTCTGGTGGCAGCATTGTGGGCATGCATACTGGACCAGGAGCGGGCGCAACGGCCGAGCAGCAGCTCAAATATGAAAACGAACGTCTGAAAATGGCACTGGCGCAGAGGTACGAATGATATATATGAAATGTTCTTCTGCTTCTATTGTAATCATAAATTTAACCTTGATAGCTGCGCCAATGCCAAGAAGTGGGAAATTGAGTTGGCCACGTTGAAGAACAATAACATACGCCTGACCAGCGCCTTACAGGTGTGTATGACGTTTACAATTTGTTAATTCCTAAAGTTAAAACCTACTCTCAATTCCGATAGGAATCGACAGCTAATGTCGACGAATGGAAGCGCCAGCTGCACACCTACAAGGAGGAGAACATTCGCCTCAAGCGAGAAATGGAACTGATGCGTGTTGGCGGCGGTGGTGGTGCCTCCGCAGCTGGCGGCGCCTCAGAAGATGAACTGCGTCGCGAGGTGGCTGCCTTGAAGGCGCGCACAGAGACGCTGCAGGCGGAATTGCTGCAACACGAAATAGAGCTTAAAACGGCCAATATGAGTTTACGTGAAAAGTGCAATGATCAAACTGTAATTAATATTAAATATACCTATCATATATGTATAGAGACTAACGTAAGAACGTTTTGCAGCTGGCAAAGATGAGTGAACTGAATGTCCTGTTTGCCAAGAGTCTGTCGGAGCTGTATGCGGTGCAAAAGGATATGGAGAATGTTATACATCCTGCCAAGTGCACTTGAGACGCCGAGCTGGGTGCACACAGAAAGGTTGACTACTTTAACTTTGTTTGACAACTATTATGGGATTATAATTGAATTGACTTCTATTCAGGTTTCAGCGCAGGAACAGACTACAATGGCAACCACTATAACATCAACAACGACAACATCGACAACAACTAGCAAACGCTATTTAAGCAATTTTCTAACGGCCGACGCAGAGAGCACGCTGTCCAATGTCACCTCCATACATACACAGCTGCAATCGTCGTCGCACTACGAAACTCAGAACACGGTACAGCTGCAAGCGTTAGATAAACACTCGTCGCTACTGCAGGAGCTGCATCAGCGGCAGCTGCAGGCCGCTGCAATGTCGCGACCAAACTCCGCTGTCACTGATGCAGCCGCCTCCAGTGGGGCTGCCGGCGGCACCAAAACTGCCACCATACTCGTTTCCAAATCAAAAACCAAAACTGGGCTGCCCCTGTTGCTGAAGAATTCCATTAACAATTAGGGAAAAAGAAAAAAAAAAACAGAAAACCAATAAGCAGACGCGACTCATTGCATTTTTGTAATCTTTGTATTTGGTAGTTTTGTATACAAAAGCAAAGCGAGACAAGAACCACACTCTCAACTCAAAACACCCACACACTCATTGTAGGTTTATATGTATATGTATTTAATGTATCTTTCGGTATCCCACTTCCCAAAGTCAACAAACTGCCCAGTATTCCGATTCTTTTCAAAATTTTGTCTGTGTCGTGGTAATTTTTGTAGCATTTAAGTGGAAAGCAAGTTTTTAAAATTCTCGATCGCATTCAAGTGCAATATAAAGGAACGCTAACAATTAATTGATATTATGTGCTCTATATAGTTTTATTTCTTTCTGCTAATTGTTAATTAATTTTTAATGAGAGCTTGACAATGAATCCAAAGTCCCGGAATCGAAAACCTCTGACGAACTATATACAAATTAATTTATAACAAAAGAAAAACCGAAACAATTACGAAAATGTGCTCGAAAATTTTCTAGTATTTTTAACATGTAAACTTTGGTATTTAAAAAATTCGTGAAATTTTTTATGTATTTATTTATATTTTGTACGTCCTATAGACGGAGTCTTATTTATGAAATTCAAATGCAATTTTCATTTGTTTTTTTTGTCTTTACATTTGCAAAGTTTAATTAGCAAATTAATATACAAACTTATTTATTGCAATTAAACTCTAACTAACAATGACTTAGACGACGAAGCATACTAAATCACATAAAGAATAATTATTTTATAAATAAACAAATAAGAAAATACGAAACTAGCAAAGTAAAATTAAACGAATACCAAGTCAAGAATGTACGTGCATCAGTGGAAAACTAGTTTAATATATTAACAAATTATATAAATATTTATATATATATGTATGTATTTACATATATGTATCGAATGAACCACAAACGCAACTTGAAAACCGCAAGCAAATATCAATATGCAATTCCCCCACTACACACGTAGACAAACACACACACACACACGCACCCACGCTCTCTCCGTTGCGAAACGGAAAATGGGAAAAAACGCTTACAACGGTTATTTTGATGCCATATTGTTATGCAATTTGACCGGTTCGTTTTTTGCATAAATAAAATTATCCAGTTAAAGCAAAAAATAAATAAAATCAAATAATAAACGAAGCAAATGTTGAACATACAAAACTTAGCAGTTAAAAGCAAACAAACATATGAAATAAATAAAAATAAAATTCAATATGATTAAAAACTAAAAACGTTGTTGTTTCTGGGGGTTTGTCAACATTAAGTATGAAAGGAATTACCTTTTTAAAAAGTAGATTAGGAGTTTCAGCAATAATTGGAATACAAGTATTTAATAATTTCATAATATTTTGTTAGGTTCGAATTTGATGTCCTTAACAAATTAAACAAATTGAACACACTTTGATAATTTCTTTAAATGGATTTATAATTAAAATTGTGTTTCGCTAAAGAGTTCTTTTACGTGAAATAACGTATAACATAATCTACAATATTTAATTGTAATATTTTACGGATTTGTGATTTAAACAAATAACGATCTAAACAATTCTGCCTTGGAGTCATCCGTCCAGTCGCTTGCCTCATTAGGAGCCATGAAATTGATCAACTTATTATGCACCACATAGCTGAGGGAGAGATGAAGTTAAAAAATATAAATTTCGTAAATATTTTATGCAGTGCCCACCGCAACTTTCTGCCTTTGCTGGCTCTGGTGTCCACTTTCTTTTTCATTTTCTGGCGCAGCTTCTGCAGCTCCACAAACTGCTTGGTTATATCGCCCATGTTGGATGTGGTGCTGGCCTTGTATTCAATCAGTTCCCGCAGCTGCTGATGATAGAAATCGCTGTCATCGTAAATGTGCGGTTGCCTTTGACTATTGTTGGTTAGCTCGGAATCTTCGTGCTCTGCGTGCTGCGCCTTCTGCTGCGGCTGATTGCTCTTGAGTGTTTGGGATTTCTCTATGAGTGCGCCACGATTGGCCAGCGCGCTGTCGATCTTCTTGATGACATCGTAGTCCTCTTGCATGGATTTTCTCTTAGCACCCGCTCCAGGTGTTAACAACTTGGTGCGATCATCCCACTTGAGCAGCACGTCATTGCGATAGCTGCGCATATTCTCAAAATTACTTTGCAGCGCACTCGCGAAGCATTTGCTGGCTGGTTCCGACTCGGAGCTTGACTCTGCTGGTTGTTTGCGTTTTACGGCCTGTCGCAGCTCACTGTGCTGCTGTGTGAGCGCCGACTGCAGTGCGAGCAGTTGATGCAATAGTTTGGTACTTCGTTCTTCGGCTTCTTTTAACACCGTTTTCAGTTCCTCGTTATTATCGCTGAGCGTTCGCAGCGTCTCTGGCGGCGGCAATTGATTCGCCTTGCTCGTGAATTTTTGTGTGTTGATGCGCAGCTCCAAGAGTCGCTCCCAAATCTGCAGTTGATTTTGCACGCAGAGTCCTTTCTGTACTTCGGCTTGCTGATTTGTCTTGGACATGATTTTGTTCACATCGATTGCATCATCTTCTGAATCATTCTCCTCCTCGTCATCATCATCATCATCATCATCACCTTCATCATCGTCGTTATCATTATCATCACCAATATCACTGCCATCCTCCTCCTCGTCATCATCATCATCTATTTGCTGTTCGCCATTCTCATAATCCATGCTGCTATCATCATCTTCTTCACCCTGCGCTCCATTCGCAACAATTTTCGAAGCCTTTAACTTATTGTTAAAAGCCTTCAAGTTCTCTGCTTCTTCCTCGTCTGTGTCACTTTCTTCATATGGTAGCTCCTCCTCATCCTCATCGTCACTCTCCTCCTCGTCATCGTCTTCCTGCTCAAGTTCCTTGCGACTGCTTATTTTACCCTTGTATCGTTCGCTCTGCTCAGATAATAATTTCACATTGCGTTTACGAAAATCTGTGCTGCGTGTATCGGGCAAATCGTATTCATCCTCGAAATCTACAACGCGCGCTTTTGTGGCCACATCAATATCAGATTCTTCATCACTATCACTATCGTTGGGATGGGCGAGCAGTTTGCTGACTTTCTCGGCCACAGTCTGTGGTTGCTTTTTTGATTTTCGCAACATTTTTACAAGTAATTCATTTACTTTTTGCAATAATAACAACAAAACCTGTAAGCAACCGCAACACGTGAAACTAGAATTCAGTACAGAGCTGATTCCGATTGTGTTAGGGAGTATGCAATTGAACTAGCTCGTGCTTTGCTCATCGATATCTGAAATACGTTATACTATCGATATTTTTGAGCAACAGGTTACACTGTGCTGCCAAAAAACAATACATTATAATAAGGATTGTTGATTTTCTATATATACTGTTTTGTTTATTGGCTTATAAGAAAAAAATATGTTTTGTATCGATTATTTAATTCTCTTATTATAGCTTATACGGTTCCAAATATTTAATATTCCGTGTATATTATTTTATAAAGTATTTTAGCTCTCCGATAGCTTTTATAATTTGAGAGCTTTCAAATTGTAATTTAATATTCACCAGAAAATATTTTAAGGCGGCTGACGAAAGGACATAATTGTATTAAAAGAAGTGCTAAAGTTTGAAGAAAATTTTCTTTACAATAAACTGTAGTATTCTTTCAGGCGGCACAATTTTAATAAATGATTAATTGTAATATAATATTTTATAAGTATTTTTATTATAAGTTTGAGAGCAATCATACTACATAATGGACACTTAAATTATCGCTGCAATATCAGACATTAGTTTTGATATACCGATAGATTCAATTCTAAATTGCAAACTCTTTAACTCACAACTCCACTGCGACACGCTGCCTCATTAAAATGAACAAAATGATTGCCTTATCAGCACAGGTGCATCTTGATAACTATTCGCGCACACACGCACACCAACACACTCGCATGCACACATATCTATGTATGTGTGTGTGGAGAAAGCCAACAGCTGCACACACTCGCGTACATTATTCATAGCATACAATGGGGGGCTGTGAAATGTCATATGGACTATGGACATGAACTTGAAATCCTTTTTGTTGGGACCAATTTGTGCTCATTATATAAATGAAATGTTTGGCAAATTGCGACTTGGCATTTATGGGCAGCAGAAAAAAGCAGAAACAAATAGAGAAAATATGGGCAAAATGGTTAACCTTGAAAAGTGCAGAAATGCGGTGCAAAACAGACGCCAATGGGCGGCCAAAGTTAACGCAAGTGTTGCCGGAAAAGGATAATTTACGCAGTATTTCAATTTATTTAACTACAAATCAAATGTATAAATATATATTTTTTATATATTCGCATTAAGTTGGTGAAAAAGTCAAGACGTGCCGCCATCAGACGCAGATAAGCTTTTGCTTCTTCTCTTCACATGGAATATATATATATATACATATATATATTTAAAATATATATATTATTTTTGAGACACGCTCACGGCTGGCGTTTTACTGTTTTTATTACGTTGATAAGCGCGTCGTAGCGTTTTGGCAATTCGACTGTATAGACAGACCAGCTTTGAACTTTGAGTTACACACAGACACAGATAGAGGCGGGACAGTGACAGACAAGCGGCATACGCATTGGATTTATGCGGGCGGGACGACACACCGAACACATGTCCAACATTTTTGGGGTCGTCTGCTGTTATCAATGCCCGGCCCGGCCGGCATTGCCAACTACATGTGTGTGTAAGAGCGCCAGCTGTGTAGCACATTTGCCTTTTTTTACTTTATTTTCAAATTAGATTATCAGTTGTTGTTGAGATTTCGATTTCACGGCAGCAGCAGCAGCAGTAGCCAGCGCAGCATCAGCTGCCACAGTAGCCGCCCTCTTGATTCAGTCAGTTCCTGTACGCCGCACGGTGCAAATAGATGTTCGAGTACCGCGAATTAGATGAAATATCGATAACATAACTCACGCTGCTCTCTCTCTCTCTCTTTCTCGATCACTCACTGTGTGCGTGTGTGTGTGTGGCCAGTGTTGTAAACTGATCGATTGCATTGTGCTGGCCGTTCTGCTGGTGTTAGTGCGTGAGGTGTGCAAATTATCAGATCTTGCATACACTCACACACATACACACGCGACTGTGTTTATGGCAAGCACAATAATAACATTTACACACATACATAAACACCATATTATTCTTGGACACGGTGCGCGCGCGTGTTTAGAAAACGCAAATAAAGAAAAAAACGGTATTAAAAAGAAACGAAAACAGGAAAATAAAAGGAAGCAATTAGAGCAGAGACGTAATCATTGATTACACTTAAAATAGGTGAATTGCTGGCTTGATTAAGCCATTAGGAAACTTTACGGGAAGGCAATAGTATTGTATAACAGTTAACAGTTGTATAACAGAAATAATATAATGCGATTATAATTAGCTGAGCTATCCGGTTCATGATTGTTTTTAATTGCCTGAACGGCGAGCCCCCTAGAATTTCCGTCTGCCTATTCCATTATTTATCTCTGACTTTAACAGCAACACAAACTAAGCAAGCAAAAGTTCAAAAGGCCAACAAACACTGCGCGATTAAGACAAATAAATAAACAATTAATTTATTGTGCTACAAGTTTCGATGCTCAAGGATTAATGCACTGAGAGGCATTTCGATTGTTGTTGTCTATTCGTAATCTTTAATGTTGTTGCTTTTGTTGTTATTGTTGTTGTCCCTTTTCAATTGAGTGAGTCTGAGCGTCTGCTCTATTGAGCGCAATTGATTAACTGATTATCAAGTCAGCGGCATGAGAGAACAACATTATTAATAATAAACAAGAGTCGAAGCGCAGCATAAGTGGAATTTTTATATACAACAAAAATATTTGATTGTCAAAATTAGTTCAAGGTCAGCATATAAAATGCAGCTTAAAAACAATCATTAAAAAAGCTACCTAAATATATATTTTTATATATATATATAAACGTAGCAAGACAATATGAATTCATGAAATTCCGACCCAGCAGGACAAATGAGTGAAACTAATTAATCAAATTGAGTTAGCAAAGCATCAATGTATATGCGTACCGGGGCTATCCTTTGGCTCGTTAGACTATAGGGCGCAATAAGACAAGTGGGCTCTGGAGTCTGGCGTCTGATTCAGTTTCTGTTTGTGTGATTATCAAGCAAGGCTGGCAGTCGAGCGTATTGCACAGAGCTTAATTTGCTGGAACGCAAAATAATAATAAACAAATATATATACATATATATTGGATTATATATGTTTAATGTATATATGATACGTGTTTACCTATTAAATAATCGTCATCAACCAAGTGAACGAATTTTACTTAGCCAAGCTGAGTGTCTGGAATTTAAATAAACAACATTAGTTATTAAAATTTCTAAAAAATTTATATATTCATTCCAGTAGCATAATAAAGTTAATTTCCATTTTTTGGAATTTTTTAAATTTATTTATAAATCATACCAATAATATATTAAACTTTTTATTTTCTAAAAGAAATACCTTGAAAACATTCACACATTAAAATTGTTATTAATTATTTCCTTTTTCGAATTGAATTTTCTTTGATTAGAAAAAAAAAAATTTAAAAAAATGCCTGCACTTTAGATAATTAAAATTAAATTTAGTAAGCGTATAAAAAAAGGAAAAATTCTAGTAATCTTCTATATTTAACAACTAATCAACAGAAATAGAGTGAAATATCTTGAAACTGTTTATTTTGGTTAAATTTCACGTGCGCCATAAGTTTGTAAACAAAAGAGAACTGTTGCGGAGAGCGGTGTGTGTTGATGGCCACAAAGATGGCCGGGTCTGGCGAAGTGAATGAGGTTGTTTATGATCATCGTATATTGCGTGATTGGTCCAATGTGAATAATACAAACGGCACAATGCATCTGTCCAAGGATATGATATTTAACGACGGCCATCGTCTGTCCATCACAGTCTACAGGTGAGTGCGAGAAATGGGAAATGGGCATCTGAATGGGAATGGGAATGGTAATGGTAATGGAACTTTCTATACTCAGCTTAACATGTGAGATCACCCACACATTTCCCCAAGCCAGCATTGTTGTACTTTGACACACACACGCACACACAGACACACACAGTCACGCTGATAAGCAACGATTGTCTATGCACTTTTCTAAAACTTATCAGCCGCTGTGTAGGTGTGTGGATGTGGTTATAAATAAGTATAAATCATGTCGTGTTCATGTCTATCTGTCTCTGATTTTAATAATTTTTCACTTGGAATTTGAACGCTTTGGTTCAGCGTAGGGTTCACTTTAATAGAGTGATTCGAAGTGTTACACAGATCTTTGCAGCTGATTGACGTTCACAAAACTGACTAAGAAGCCCGTAGAAAGTAGTTTTTTCGAAAGAAACTCAAAAATATTACACAAATTTAATTTTATTAAATTGTACAACTATGTGTTTATTGTTGCGGGTTATGAATTATTTAGTTTGTGATTAAGTCGAATTTCTGTTAAGTCTCAATAGGCGTATACGTAATATTGATAGGAGAATAGTGAATATCAAACGGCATTTTCTTTATGAAAATAGTTAATAACTTTAATATAAATGAAATTAAAAATATATATATTATTTAATAGAATCATTAAGGCTTGCCTCTTTTGCCCTTTATACAGTCTAGACAGTTGATTGATTAAGGAACAGCAACAAAAAGAACAGCAAAGTAAATCTTATAAAAAATTTAATTATAGCTATAAATAATAATTAAAAGTTGTTTAAAATATTATTTAAATAATGTCTTACTGACTAGCTTTCTTTATATATCTATTTATTACCTGCTTGTAATAAATATTATTTTTTAATTGTAGTTAAGTACTTTGCTTAATTAACAATATTTTCGTAAGCTTCTTTTGTCTGCAAATCATATTTAAATACAACAATAAATGCATTTGACATTTCAATTTTAGAGAATTGTTAACTTTTATGTCTACATTAAGCTAAGACCAACTTCAGTGTTTTTTAGCTATGCGCTAAAAGGTCTTTGAACGCGAGTCATAAAATTATATTTGCTAAACGAACGTTTCGTCGTTTATCGTTTATGGAAAAATCGTTATGTTTGGTAAAATCAGTGAAAAAGCGCTTTGAAATTTTTGTTCGATTAGCAGATACCCTAACTATGTGGTACAATAAAAAATTGTAAATAATTTTTTAACTAGCAGATGCTTGGGATATTGCATATTTTTGGTGTTTTCAAAGGAACATAAGATAATTTATCTATTTATATATGTATTTATTTTTTAGTATTTACATATTTGCTATCTTTACAATCCATTTTATTACAGTGCTGTATATTTTGTTATATTTTTATTGAAATCATTTTTGCTAAGCAGACGTCATTTATCACGATTTACGGAAATATTTGTTATGCTTGTTAAAATGGATAAATATACATTACAATTTTGTATATGACTAGCAGATACTCTACAAATTTCGTAAACCAAAAAATTTGTATAAGGTTTAACTATCAGATAGATCAGTATATACTTAAAATAATTAAAATCTAAAAATTTAATTTACATATATATTTTTATTAAACACTTTTTAAAAATAATTTTGAAATATTGTTTTTAAAAGTTTTTAATTATATATTTTTTTAAAATATTTTTTTTTTATTATTTTATTTTAAATATTATTGTTTAATATTTGTGTTTAATATTTTTCTATAAAATAGTTTTAAATATTTATGTTTGATATTTGTTTTTAAAATATTTTTAAAATTTTGTTTACTGATTTTAAATGTTTCTAATATTTTGAGGTATTTAAAGAAAAGTAACATGCAATAGTTTATTACTATATTTACAAATAGTTATGATATATATTCTTAATATAATAACTTAATATAATAACTAAGTTATTATATAGCTACGACCTTTAAAAAATTTCTGTCAATAATTGTAGTCATAATAAACAAGTAAGAAAGCTCTAGTCGGGGTGCCCGATTAGGAGATACCCTGATCCCAGTCCTCTGAGTTTTTTAATATTTTCCGTAGTTTGTATCGTGTATTCAAAAAAAAAAAAGAAAATAAATAAAAACTGACCAGGATTCGAACCCGGATTGTCTGCGCAACGTGCGCCAACTCTACCAACACCGCCACTTCATAATTAAAAAATAAATAAAGCAATAAAAAATATTTCGTCTGAACTGGTCTCGAACCATGACCGCGCTGCACACGAGCGCCGCCTCTACCAACGCGGCCACCGATCTGCTTGCGCAAGCAGCTGCAAATTTGAACATAAGTAGCAGCTAATAATTCAGCACAGTTCAATCGCAATTGCAATTCGTGGAATAGAAAAGAATACACGCATTTGAATGTATGTGTGCACACGCATAGGAAAAATGCGTGCGCGTGGCGCTGCTGACATGTGCTTTTGCAAATTGGCCAAACGTTTTGTTTAATAACTTCTGTTTTACTTAACGGATTTTAATGAAATTTTCAGCATATGATCTACATATCCTATTGGCTTGGTTGAGATGCAAACGCCTTCACATAATGGCCCTAGTTCCAACTAAACTTAAATTCTAAGAATTTGGGGAATTTGGAGCCGGTATCCAAAATCCAACAAAAATCAAAATTGCATAAAATATACATAAAACTAAATACAAAATTTGGAGGCTCTAGCTCTTAAGACGTTCGAGATATAATTTATTAACTGCATTTCAATTATGTTTTTATTCGATAACAATTAAATGCGAATAGTTATCGAATATTTGAAACAAACTTGACCTGCGCGTGCTATACACGGACCTACAAAAAAAATTTCAAGTCTCTAGCTCTTATAGATGCTGAGATCCACGCGTTCACACATACGGACAGACGGACAGACGGACAGACGGACGGACAGACAGACGGACAGGGCTCAATCGACTCGTCTTGTCGTCCTGATCAAGAATATATATACTTTATGGGGTCTGCCACGCCTCCTTCTGCCTGTTACATACATTTGCACAAAACCATTATACCCTGATTTCCCATTTTCAATGGGATCAGGGTATAAAAATGTGGATGATAAATATAAATTTTGTAAAATAATTTTTATACTTTTTATACCAAAAGAAAACCAGCCTATTAAAGATGTTTATTAAAATTGCTATTAACTATTTGCCGTTTTGGTTTATAAACCTTCCTTATCCCATGACTTTATCATAGTTTTTGATTTCAAACACCCTGATAAATACCCTACGATTTGAATATAGGATAAATACACGTACAGTCTATAAATATTGTGATAAGCTGCACACTCCCTTCTTAAACCGTTTGAACGGCAGTTGAATTCGCTGCTCCGTTCAATTCGCATGACCCACTTATCAAAGCCGAAAAGCACCCACGCAGCGCCATGCCCCGCCCCCGCTTCCGCCCCGCACTTGAATGTCCGCCCCGCACTTGAATGTCCCCAAGCGATATCGACGCTCAGTCGTTCAGTTATTCACTCGTGCAGTTAGCCGATTAATCGCCGCGACCTTTTCCCATTCACAGCATACTCTTTGTGATCTCAACAATTGGAAACAGCACAGTGCTCTATCTGCTGACCAAGCGTCGACTGCGTGGTCCCTTGCGTATCGACATCATGCTAATGCACTTGGCCATTGCCGATCTAATGGTGACGTTTCTGCTGATGCCGCTCGAGATTGCGTGGGCCTGGACGGTGCAGTGGCGTTCCACGGATCTGATGTGCCGTCTCATGAGCTTCTTTCGTGTGTTCGGACTCTACCTGTCGAGCTTTGTCATGGTCTGCATATCGCTAGACAGGTGAGTTGACTGCAAATTCGACTGTGTCGCTAATGGACCAAATTGATCGCCAGATAAGGCGACACACACAAAGTGTCAATCGCTCGCCTAACATTTCGATTAAGTTTCTCTCTCTCACTGCCTCTCTTTCTCTCTTTAGATACTATGCCATCCTGAAGCCACTGCAACGATCCTACAATCGTGGCCGCATCATGCTGGCCTGCGCTTGGCTGGGCTCCGTCATATGCAGCATTCCGCAGGTGGGCTGACACACGGTAGTTTACCAATTCCAATTAATGTCAGTCATGCCATTGCAGGCCTTTCTCTTCCATCTCGAGGAGCATCCGATCGTTAAAGGCTACTTTCAGTGCGTCACCTTTCATTCGTTTGTTAGCGAATTCGACAACTGGCTATATCAGATCGCCACAATGTGTGCCATGTACGCATTTCCGTTGATCGCATTCATTTACTGCTACGGTGCCATCTATTTGGAGATCTATCGCAAGAACCAGCGTGTGCTTAAGGATGTCATCGCGGAGCGCTTTCGTCGCTCCAACGACGACGTCTTGAGTCGCGCCAAGAAGCGCACTCTCAAGATGACCATTTCGATCGTGATTGTGTTTATCATTTGCTGGACTCCGTACTACTTCATATGCATGTGGTATTCGTTGGATAAAACGTCAGTGGACAAAGTCAATTCCCTGGTGCGCAAAGCTCTCTTCATATTTGCATCAACGAACTCGTGCATGAACCCCTTGGTCTATGGCTTGTACAACATACGTGGACGCATGAACAACAACAACAATGTGGTAAGAGATGATCTCCCTCTCTCTCTGTCTAAAGCTAAATCTTTGGTCTCAACTTTCAGTCAGTCAACAATCGTCATACTTCGCTCTCGAATCGCCTGGACTCCTCCAATCAGTTACTGCAGAAGCCCATCAACCCGCTGCCCAATGGCAATGGCAACGTGGTGGCTGCGGCAGTGGCTGCCACCACAAAGCTGGCGCATGCGGTGCGCTTGAAGACAAATGGTGCTGCCGGTGACGTGCAGTCTCCAAATGCTGCAGCTCCTCCCGCCGCGCAACTGGATATAAATGACGACGATGTCAGTGTCTGTGTTGTCACCGTCAAGTGCCCGGAACACACGCCCAAGCAGCAAAAGCAGCCAAAGACACCCATCATCTGCCTCAAGTAATGTTTTGCCTCTATTGCTGCCGTTTACCTTTTTATGACATCCCCCATCATCAACTTCACTTTTCATTTAGGTTTTCGCACAGTTGTCGGCATAAATTGTCAGTTTTTATGTTGCGGTCTAAATATGCAAGACCAGCTCGATTGCGTGGTTCGTGGTTTGCTTAATTTAGCCACAATAGGAAAGTGAATTTGTGGCTAGCCGCGGTGGCTCGCTGGCATGGGGTTAATGGGTTATATGGACAGTCCACTCAGGAATTTGTGTTGCACTGAAAGCTCAAGTGGTAGCACAGTGGGAATCCTTTTCTCAAGTAAACAACCAGAAATCAGAATAACAGGAACTTCTAGTTGTATCTCTAATCCTGGCCAATAATACTATTCACTGAATAACATAAATAGTAAGATGCATAAGTTCGACAGCTAGTCACCTGTTGCGCTGAATTGGCATTTTAATAAAAATATTTTAGCTCTTTATAATTAGTTTTTTAGTTAGCCATTTGCAGATTAAGTTAGTAAATCTGATAAGCACAAGGTCTTCCTTAGTTCATCAACAAAAAGAGTTCCATATACAAGTATGTTAACCGATTTGTCTTATGTTATGTAGGTAAAACTATATATTTTTAGGTATATATGTATATTTATACCTAGGTATATCTATATACTTAGGTATATACCTATATATACAAATACATAGCTTTAGCTACACACTTCTTAAAATATGACAATGTAAATATATGCATATATATGTATATTTCTATAGCTAGTGATATTGTGATCCGATTTGATAGATTTTTATATATGTGCATAGATAGAAAGACCTATGCATGGGTTTAGTACGATGGCATTAAAACAGAGCAAGTCAAATGGTTAGGTAAGATTATGTAGACTTGTCTGTTAATAAGCTTTAACATATGTAAGGGAGTTAAAGTCTGTTAATAAAATTTAGCATATGTAATGAGGTTACAGCTTATTAACAGGCTTGTATATATTCTTACTGTACAGGGGTAACGCATTTCTATATATAGAGATTTTACAAATACACTTATACAAAAATAATTAATCAGAACTAGATGAATAATTCAATTTATTTAGAAGAATTGTGAAGAATTCAATTTATTAACTGCTGTTTATTTCTGGATTGAGCTTCAGTTTGCCTTTATTTAAAGTGTTGCTTTATGTTGATCAAAATTTGTATTCATTTCAAATTACAACTATATATAGTCAGTTAAGGGAATTTTATTATTGATTTATATAATTATCAATATGCTCTTTTTCATGAATTAAAATGAACTGCATGAGTAGAGATTTCATCAAGTATATATAGATAATGAATATTTAAAGAATTCTCTGACATTGATCTTCTTTTTAGCTTGTTAAGCTGTATAACTTTTTGGTTAACTTGGATCATAAGTAATATTTATTTTTTTTTAATTGCTGATTTTATTTGCAATCTGTCTTATGGACAAGAAAAAAAATTTGTCAATAATTAATATGACGAGCTTACCGCAGTTTCATATTCATCGCGTGATTGTTAGGATTTTAGATTTAGATACAAATCAATTGAAGGCATAAGAGCTATATCTTTAGCAATATTAAGAGGAACTTTATGTTCACTGCATATCTGTTTATTTGCACCTCTGTCCATATGCTGACCTTGAGTGGCAACATTAACCCCACCCGATTGTTAGCTTATGCTAATGTCCACCTGACACTTCGGATCCACTTAAAAACCCATACATCACATTGTGTCAACTCATCAGCCACATCAACAGCATCAACAAAAATTCGAAATTAAAAAAAAAACAATTGTGTGTGTGTGTGTGTATGTACTTACAGCTGTGGCGACTCCATTGAGGTGGCCAGTGCGGAGAAGAAGACATAGATTACAGGGTATCTGGCGCACAGATTCAATGACATCAGATGAGTTAATTAAGAGTTGCTACCGTTTAACGTTTGATGCGGCTCCGAACAAAAGGCTTCTTAATTTGCTTCTTCTTTTTTGCATTTAACTTACAGATTAAAATGTTAAGCACGATTAAAACTAATATGCAAGATTCTGGTCGGGGCCGTTAAATGTTTAAAAGCTATCATAAAATACGCTTAAGACGTAATAGCGCGTAATATTAGATACTCTAGTTAGTTGGCTTATTGCTTAATTTAAATTAATTTATTCATAAAAACCACACAACACACAGAATATCATATGTAAAATTATAGAAAAATAGCAAATAACAACAAAAAGAACAACAACCATTCGATGTGTGTAATTAATGATCAGGTCTACAGACTACACCCTAGCCATAACCATAGAGCTCTGGCTTTATTTGCATTGGGTCTTTTATAAAGACGGCGTTAATCATTTGCTTTATAGCCTGCGTTGACGTTAATTATATAGTCAATCGTAATCGTATGTGTGTCTGTGTGCGCTTTTAAATATTTATTAGACATAGATATGCGATGAATAGAAAACTTGTTCCATTTGAGGGCAAACTCGGGAGTTATATTGACTGACCTTTAACTAGTTTTGTTTTTATTTACTTAACTGCGCAAGTGTGCGAAGTTGTAGGGCTTAAAGAAGAGCTAATGTAAATATAATATATAAATAGAAGCTAATTGTTTATTTTTTAGAAAGGTACATAGAAAAACTGAAGGGAAATCGACAACTTTTTGGGTGAAAATCTAAGCAAAATTTGTATTAACTGATATCAAATTCTTAGTTCGCCATTATCTTGAACATAAATATTTAATTTGTAGAGCTACAACATTATTAGGCATTTCAACTTGTCCATTAATTTTGATCTATTGGATTCTTAACAATTTTGTGTAATATATTCCTTTCAAGATAATATTAAAAAAGATGTTTTATAAAAGTTTCAAAAGTGAACGCAAATGATTGATGCTCAGTGTAAATACAACGAAGTTAAGGTTGGTTCAACTTAAGCTTGGTTTTTTACGTTTATGAACTCAATTTCGCCATGTAAAATTGATTTTCTGCCTTCGTGTTCCACAGTTGTTATACTGAAAATATTCCCATGTATATATTGTTTTTATTATATTTTTTTTGTGTATTATTATTAGATATTCAGGCTTGGTTAATTTTTAGGTTGTTATTTTGGCTTAATTTTTTAAAACTGTAGCCCTGATATGTGAGACATATGTAACTATATAATGTACTTGGAATCGATTCGAATTGCAGCCTTTCTATCTTATGATTCTGTCTATCTATGATCCCCACTGATCTACCATGTTTCAATTGTCAATTTGCCAATCTTTATCAATCAGGCATCGCATAGATAGCACTCCTTATAGTTGACGCATATATTGTTTTATCTGCGCCTTGACTAGCCTAGACCTTCACTTTTCTCCCCGCTAATTTGTGAGTCGTAATATTTATAACGCACCCGGGTTTTTAGCTTTGGCTTTGTGTATGGTCTCACGCCCACGCTCCATCCTATGCGACAGTTTTAAGTGCGGCCACTGCGCTAGTTCGAGAGTAACCCAATTAATGGTCAAAAAGGCATAAAAGACAATTTCCTGAGTGAACGGACAGTGTTAGAAAGTGGCTCACTTTCGTTACACTGCACAGCAAAGTCACGTTCACACACATACTCGAAAGAGCGCCACAAATAAAGTGAGGAATGCGTGTAATCGAAAACTTGAAGATCGAAAAATAAACATGTTAATAATACAATTTTATGATTAATACGAAATGAACTGCAACAACAACAACAAAGGCAACAACCGAGGGGTAGTCAGACATGCAAGCTGCGTTGTAGCGCCGCCAAAGTGCGTGGGTCGTGCCCGCTGTTGCTGATGCTGCGAGCAACAACAACAGCATCATCCGATCTCAACGAGCTGCACACCGCGCCGCTTATTTATAAATCACGCACATAATGAAATTTCAGCAAGTGGTCGTCGTGTCCAAAAAAATGCAGTCAACAAGCAACACGGGCGAAATATGCAGCGACGTTGAGACGAGATGAGATGTGAATCCGCTCTGCCTGGAACTGGGTGTGCTCCATATGATATGATACATATGCATAATGCTTCAGGCCAGGCCAGGGCATGGCTTGACACGGCTGGCGACATAATGATGAACTGGTAGATCTGAAGATCTGCTTTCTTTGCTGGCTACTGACGTGTTACGCATCACTCGTGTTGTCACTTTGATAGAGGGCGGCGCGCAGGGGCTGGCGGGGCAGGCGTCAACACTTGTACTGCATAAGTAGCCATTAATAGGTGCCACATGGACATAACACTATTTTGGGTCTGGGGTGATTTGATTTTATACGAGCGTTGGTTGGTTGTTGTCTTTAATGATTGCACGGTTCGTGCCGGTTTTTATGAGCCCCATTTCTGGGCATTTTTAAAGTGCCCAGCTTTTACGCTTTGCGCTCTGGCCGGGATATGTGGGGAATGCGGCAAGGCTGAATGCATAAAAAAGGGTTCAGAGTATTCACAGAAAATGTGGTTTATGAGCAAGGGCTACATTGTTGTTTGCTTTCGATTTCAAATTAAGAGCACACTTTATTGATATAAGTTTAGGGCCCGATTGGATAGTAAATGTAGGATAATTTGTTGCTCTAAATGACAAATTAGGCAGATCAGCAAGCCAAATCAATAAATTATTCATTAAGAAACGCATAAATTTAACCAGCTAGATGTAAATGAGTTATTTCTTCTGTCATGGATCAATTAGCTATCAATCAACTTGTATTTCGTTAAATTTTTTCTAATTCACTTATTCCGTGAGCCGCACAAAACAAGTTTTCAATAATCTGGCAGCACTGGTATCTTAGTCATGCTACTTTACACGTGGGTGTCTTAGCTTACTCACGCGTCAAAATATCCTAATTGGATTGAATAATTGATAGAGTAATTTTAAGTATAATATATTCTGTCCATGGCCAAACGGGCACATCAGTAATCATAATCAGTAAACTATTCATTAAGGAACTCAAAAAGTAAGTAATGTCCTAGCTGTTCATTAGCTTCTGCATAAATTACACTTTTTGTCTGTGATGGACCAATTAGCTATCGATCAACTCTTGAATCTTCGATTTATTTTCTTTTGTTAATTCACTCATACCGTGAACCACTTAAAACAAGTTATCAACAATCTGGCAACTCTAGTATCTTAGTCGCTTACGCAAATTTGCACGTGGGCGTCTTAGCTTACTCACGCGTCAAAAGAAAAATACAAACGAAGACAAAATGCTATCGGCGGCGTCTGCGGCTGCGGCTGCGGCTACGACCGCTCTGTTGAACGCGTTTCTCCCAGCAGCAACAACACCGCTACACAAACGGCAACAAGTTAACAACAACAGCAACATCATCCAGCAGCCAACAACAACAACTACACCAGCTGAGAACAAAACAAACTGCAATCAGGCGACGACGACTGCAACAACTGTTGCTGTTTCGAACATCGCAGTCGCTGTCGCTGCCGCTGTTGCTGTCGCTGCCACCGCCGCCTCTGCTTCTGCTGCTGCTGCTGCTGCTTTTGATGTTGCTGTCGCTGCTGCTACCCTTCAGTGTGCGTTTGCACGTTGAACAGGACGGTACAACTGGCGGAGGTAAAAGATAAAAACTTGCGCGTTCGTCGAGTATCAATAAATATAAACGAGCGCACGCGCGCGCGAGCTTTCTTGCGATCGTGATCTATGACGGCTTTTAGTGTCGCTCGTTTGTTGTTGTTATTAGAATAATTATTACAGAAATATACAGAGGCAAACGCCTGTTTAATTGTCAGCGCGTCGCTTTCTGACAGACGCCTCGCTGCCAGCCCCCATTGAGCATCATTTTCATTTCGTTTGGCAGCGCCTTCGGTTCGCGTTGTCATTCCTGTTGTTAATGGCATAAAAGTGTTTTAATTTTTATTAGCACGAACACCGGCCCTGCCTACACGAGACATCATCCAGCAACCAGAGCATCCACAGGTCTCCAGTTTTTAGTTGTGCAGTTGCTGCCATCGCTGGAGGATCGTTGGATCGCTGGATCGTCCCCAACGTCGCGTGTGCCGTTCGTTCTAATAAAATCAATCGCAAAGATCTTCGCGTGTGTTGTTTATGTGTTTGTGTGCGTTTTGTTGTTTATGTTTGTCGTTTCTTGAAAAGGGTTTTAAAAGTTTTAATGCAACCGTTTTTATTATCGTTTCGTATAGTGTGAGGAGACTTCAATCCGATTTGTTTGATCTTGCACCAGTGCATAAAATACATCCAAACAACCAAAAATATATATGAAAAAAATATACATAGAAGTCCGGAAATTGAGTGTGGCAACATCCATAAAAATAACTTAAGTTGTTGTTATTCTAAATAACGCGTTGACAGCAGTAAGTGGCTGAAGCTCAAGGAGCTGTCCGAAAGAAGTGCAACCAAGAAGCTGCCACAGAGCTGTTGAAAGCCCAAGTGGCCAATAGCAAACAGAAACGCGGCAACAACGTTGGCGTTGCAACGTCCTTGACAAAGAGGTGAGTGTGAAGGCTATAAAATGGTGTTAAGTAGGTTAAGCAGTGGGGCACAGCAAGTGCATGGGTGCAGCAGACGCCACAGCTCAGTTGTATGGGAAACTTGGTTGAAATTACGTGCGAAATAAACTTCTGATATTAAACAGACTTTTAGATCTCATCAAAAATATTATATTTGTAAAGGTTTAAAAATTAACATTTTGTGTATCTTTTTATTCAAATACGATCTGTTATAAAAATTTGTGTAGTCAATGATTAAATAATTCATTAAAATAATAAAAATAAATATTGAAATGCCCCTCTTAAGTTCAGTTTTATTTTTTAAATGTATTTTTAGGTTTGTTTGGTTTTATTTCTTTTGTTTTTGGTTTGATTTTTGGTTTTAATAATTTTTTTTATTTATTTATTTGATTATTTTTTTCTAATGTTTCACTACAAACTATTTACTGTGTTTCTTTATGTGAATATTTTAATTAATTAATTGAAAATATCTATTTATGGAAGTTTGACAAATTAGAATAAGCTGCAGTGATTAGTTTCTTTTTATAGTAATTTCTTGTTTGTCTTATTTGTTTTTAACGTAGTTTCGTTGCTTTAAAATGAAATTAAAAATTTTAATTAATTACAAAAAGACGAAAACAACAAAAAGAAACTACAACTATATCTTATTCGAAATATAGTATATAACAGTTTTTTGTTTGATAATACTTTATTTAATTATATTTGTTTTGTAATATTTTTTAACTACTATTTATTCTAACTTAAGTTTTATATAATTTTTATGTAATTATTTGAGCCAAGTTACAGCAATTTTCTTCCTACAGCTTAAAAAATGTGAATGAGGTGTTTTTCCATTAGTTAAATTATTCAATGATTTAATTTTGTATGCTACTTTTTCTATAACGCATCGCTTACATCATATAAGGTCTATGCTTTTCAAAAGATCACGCATAGCATTTCTCTTTGTTAGCCCAACGAATATTTTTAAACCTTTTCTAGTAGTTCAATAATTCATAAATGTATATATATAAATATATACTCACAGCTTGCTGTAATTTTAGCCATATTAATTGACCAATTTATGAATATATTTATGCGGCCATTTCACCGCCTTCATATCTATCGATAAATCATGCTAATTGTTGTTGTAATTCAAATACATATTAATTAGACACACCCAATTTGGCCATCGGCTGTTGGCCGCAACGTTTGCACATTAATCTATAGATCTCATGTCTTATCTGCATTGGCGCCATAAATACCAAAGTCTAGTCATAATCTATTAATTACCAGACTTTCCACACTTATTAAAAGCAGTTTGAAGTTTATGAGTCGCATATTAAAGAGCCAAGAACAAATTAAAAGTCCGCAGAGTATAAAAGTAATTGTCAGCTATATTTAAAAATTTTACAGCATTCACAATTAGTTTGGCATTTCCTTTTTCTGTATTGCAAATTGTTGCCACTTGGTTTCACACGAATGTTAAACAAAAACTGACCAAATGCGGACTTGTTCATAGCCGCTCTTGTTGTCTGTTTATACGTGAGAAAGAGTATGTGTAAATATGGATAAATTAAGCTTTAAACACACATGTGAAACTTATAAGTCAGTTAAGCTTTAGTTGACGTCATGAGAATTGCATAGAGGGGTAGCTTATATTAACGGCGCAATTTTCTTTGTTGCACCAACAGTAACTTTATTATTTGTTTTTAAAACTTAACCAGAGAGTGGAATAATTAGTTAGTCCAAATATATAAGTATTTCTATAAATATGTATATCTAAATATATAATATATTTATTTGATTTCAACATTTTGTGATTGTTAGCTTCAGCTTCAGCCTCAATTCAATTAAAAAACGCCCACTGAAAAGACATTACCATAACAATTTATAACTGCCGAGTCGACGATGTCTCAGTCTCTGGTTTAGCTGCTTATTTTATTATTTTGAATATATTACACTTTGTTGTGGTTGGTAGATCTTACCATATATGGCCAGTAACTGTGGCATTATTAAAACATAAATAATATTGCTTTTAATGAAATTTCCGCTTGCCAAGTTATGAGTTCATAAACAAATGCAAATTAGTTGGAAAATTGTGACAACAAATTAGCGCATCATCCAGTGGAAAGAGTCGTTGTTAATTTGTTTGGCTGATTCAGGCTTTAGTTGGAATTAGGTTTACATATTGGTGAATGCTTTGTGTTGACTGCATTTCAGCACCAAATCAAATTTGTAATTCAAATTGACCCGCAGCACAATATTGACTCAAGCTCTTTGTTTGGACTCGCGGCGTCAGATGTGATTCAAGTTGGGCTGAGGCGAAACTTCAATTTAATGGCTCATCAAAATAAGTTAATAGCTTTTCGACTTTTGGCTTAATTACAGCTTAAACATATTCTAAATAGTTTTGACAGGTTTTCCAAATACAAGCATTGTGTTTAGATTTAGGATTTGTGGCGCCAAATATCGTTTATAACCAGTTGATGAGATCTAAAATAAAATTTTGGTGTCTACCAATTTTGCGGTTCGGTGTTAACTGAATTATAAAATCATCTTAATTTTCTGCGCTGAAATGCAAATCAAGATGTGACTGGGTGTGGCCTAGGTAGCTGAGATAATCACATGATTATATAGCAGCCATATTTGTGACATGTTCTATTGTCTTTTTTATGGCATAATAATATGTTTCGAGACAGTTTATATGCTGCTGAATAATAGTTCCATAGAATGTTAATGTACATAAATGCGGAATGTAAAACATTTAAGTTGTTATAGAATTTTGTAGTTATTTATATATTTGTCTGATTATTAATGACTCTTAAATTTGATTTACAACAAACACAGACAAAAACACAGAATTCTTGTTGGGCTATATTAAATATAACAATGTATTTAATGGATCAGAGATGAAAATAGAAGTCGACTGGAATATTTTAGAAAATATTTTTGTTTTTCAATTTATATTTCGTATATATTTTGTTAAGTGTATTTGCATTTATGAAACAATATATATTAGTTATTGTAGTAAATTTTCACTTTAGCTTTGCTTTGGAAATATTTTATGAATATTCAATGCAAATTTCGATTGAACACTAAAAATTATACGCAGTTCTGTTTCTGAAAATAATAGTAATGCACTAGAGAAGACTTTTTTACTTGTATCTATATAATATCTATATAATAATAATTTTATCTATATTTATCTATCTACAGTAAATTATTTAAGCATAATGACTTGTACGAGAGATAAATATATTTAAATGATATAACCAAATGGCATTTACTATATATATTTTTCCACTCTTACCTCTTAATATCTCGCAATTCGTATTATGTTTTTAAAGCTCTTGGGAATCTTATCGGCTAAATAATGTATAAAACTTGTAAAGATACGTAGATATTTTTTCATATTTTCAAAACACTTGAAAAGTTTATCGATCATATATGGTAGACAATTTTCGAACCTTTTTGCTTTATTTTCGATTTACAAAAAAAAGTAAATAATATAACACCTATAGCCACTTTTTATGACAATTTGGTGTTTGATTGAGCCGCTTGGCAGGCGGCAATTACCATAGCAGAAATCAGCACCGCACTCATGTATACCGATATATATTATTGACAGACCTTTCAATATTGTGAAATGAGTCGGAAAAAGAGCGTTAAATTCGTTTGTGTAATAGTTGAAAGGCCAACTTTTCAGCTGTCAACTACTGCATATTTGTTTCCATGGAAAACCGAATTTTAAATAGCTCATTTTGTTTGCGGACAGCAGTTGAGAAATACATAAATACAGTAATGTCGGAGTCAAGTGCTATTGAAGACATCACATTTATATAAAAGTTAAAAATTCCACTCAACTTGCGCCGGAAGTGATGTATAGAAAAATCTATTATGCTCGTGCCATAATGGAACCAATTTATCACGCGAAGACTGCGTTCAGTTTTCAATTAAATCCAAACGAGGTCTCTGACTGAAATATATATATATATATATTTTGGACAAAAATCAAAGAAAGTTTTTGCAGCCAAATGAAAATCTGTTGAAGAATTTCCCTAAGCGCAGCTTAGTTGGGTCTCTGCCTCTCGCTCTCTATTTGTCTCTCTGGGAGCTAAGTCTGGGGCCGGGTCTCCAGATGCGTAGGCGCCGACGTCGTTTCTTTCCGTGTCAAACCAGCAACTGACAGCAGGTTTGCCAGTGCCTCGAACTGGAGTTGTATAGTTGAAAATGAAGTTGGGAGCTGCCGCCGTTGCCGCAGCCGCAACTGAGCTTGAGTTTGAGTTTGAGTTTTCGGTTGAGCATTTAAACGCGGCTGATTTGATTTCAGTGACACGACGCCTGCGGCGACGACGACTAAGACGACGAGCGCGAAAACTTGTCCTACCCACACGGGACAGCTTTGAAGCTGCAGCAACAGCAGCAGCAGCTGTGGCGCATGCGCAGTAGCCAGCGATCGCTTTTTGCGCTGTTTTCATCGCCCTGGGGGACAGGCTACATGTTGCATGCTAGCGAGCGATGCAACAGTCAAAATATTTGAATTTCTAATGCCATGCGAGGGCTGTCCCAAACTTTTAATAGACATGACTCATGCACAGTTTGTTGCACCCAAAATATGTTTTATGTTTATTGCAAAACATAAATACAACTGAATTTATTTTTGGCGTGCTATTTTGTTATCTTTCAATGGAAAAGTCGTTAGATTTTATAAAGACTATAAAGCTTGCACTGTACTTAAATGAGAGCAGGAAGTGAGAGAGTTTTGACGAAGAAGCAAGATTGTAGCTGAACTTTTTCAAATTCGTAGTTCGTTTTTTATATGAATCATTTTTCAAGGCAATTTCTTAACTTCTAAAACTGTTTCGTTGTTTAGATAATTTTTATAAATAACTGTTTTAATAATGATAAAGTTAAGCAAATGTCTTTGAATTATATTATACATATAGTAAATATAGTGATTCCATTATAAAATGATAAAGTTTTTGTCTAAATATATATATAAAATGCAGAAAAAGGTTTGCGCGACTCTATAAATCATAGATATCGATGCTCAGTATCAAGAGCCGAGTCGATATGGGCTTGTCTATCTGGCTATTCAACTTCTAGCTGTCCATAGTTTCCATAAAGAATAAATACTTGCATTATATTCATTATTTCATTTAGTTTTATATTTATCTATCATAATCATGATCCATATAAAACGCGCTGTAAATAAATAAGTTTTCTCTCAGATTCAAGTCCAATTCGTGTTACCTTAGTGGCAACCCTCTGTAATGTGTCCAGTTGTGTAACACTTAGGGTGTCCGCCAGTTTACATACAATCTGATCTGTTAGAATATCTTTTGCGATAAGCATCAAATTTCCACTGATGATAAACGGGCTACGCCTTTTGTCAAGCAGCCGACAAACTTGTTCGACCGAACTCAAATCTGTTAGATCTAAGCCCGGGCTAGTGGGTGACAATCTGTGTTGCTGTCGCTGCTGCGGTCGTCATTTGCGGCTTCCGTGTGTATTTGACTTTGCTTAATTAAATGTCAATCAATGTAGATATATATAAATATATGCATATACGATATGTCGTATAAACCACAGCATCATTGTTTTTGATTTGTGTGCTTTATTAACCTGATATGGCGGCGTCTCTGTGGCGACGCGCTGTCATTTCTGACTTATGCTGACTGCGTGGGCGCTGGGCAAAGAGAGAAAGATCTATGTGTAGAGCGTAAATACATCTATATATCTATGCGAAGGAATTAAAAAGTATTTAATAAATTTTGGTCTGAGGATTATGTTTATATACGGCTCGCTTCGGCTCGGTGTCGTTTTTTGATTTGCCTGAGGCCTGGGGATTATTGGATTGACATTTGGTGGGAAATGTTCTTAGCGGATGCGTACAAACTGTCAGTAGCAGAAGGAACTGTCCATTTATACGTCTCAATGAACAATTGGGGAGCTTTACGTATTGCGCATGACCTGAGTTCTGGGTAATACTTTGGAACTTGCTTAGATAAATTAATCCTATTGTCAATTTTAAATGCTTGGAAGTTTCTTTGAAATAAATGTGATAAAGTCAAGTAGATATGAGCAGATTATTCTATTGAAACTTGGAGCTCAGTGAATAATGGATAAGTTTTTTTAAAATATAATTGAATAAATTAGTAACTAATTTTTCAGTACCAAAATATGATTTATCCATATTCTCTATATAGATTTCCTAATGAGCTTAGACAATACCCAATTTTAAAAATAAATACTTTATTTATTTTTAGTCAACGAAAACCCACTTAATTCTCATTTCATGCAACTTTCTGGGCTGTAAATTTTAATAAATTTCTTACACATAAATCTTTGATTTAATGTCTTGTCAAAGTTGCCCTATATTTTGACTTTAATAACAGCTACTTTTTTCAATTTGTTTATCATCAAATATTGTACGCCTCGTGGACATAAATGCCTTAGACTTATTCCCATAAATGCAAAAAAATACGTGTGTACCTAATCCTAAGTCTCAATAAAGCCTGTCAAATGCCACATAAAAACCTTAAACTACTTCGAAAAGCTCTCAGTTAAAGTGGCTGGCGGTTCAGCTACTTTTACTACACCTTAGCTGGTGAAGACTGTGTTGTAGCTGTGTCAATTGCAATTCTGACCATAAATGTCGCATGTTTTGCGCCTCTGTGACTCAGTGACATTGTAGCGAGCGTGTCTAAAACTGGCCAGAACCACTAAGAGAGACGCTGAACTAGAGAGAGAGAGAGAGACGAGTCAGACTAACTGCCACTATAAATCCATAACTGTCAGTCACAAGCTTTTGGACCAGTATTGGCAGAAGCGCTACTCTCGCGTAAGGCTATAACGACATTTCTGTTGCCACGACCGTTACCACATTCCTGGGACACCTTTGATCCAAGTTAGGCAACCAAGAAGATGCTGCGAACACATTTCTAGCATGAATATTGTCTAATGGGCGCTGCACACAAAGCAGACCAAGATTTATATCTGTACGATTTCAATTTGTTTTACGAACTCTTAGCTTTTATTATAGAATATTTTAAACTCAGCTGACTTGATCCAGAAGATGCTGCAATGCAAGTTTATTGCCAATTAATGCACACTAATTTACTCAAATGTTTTTTGTTTTTCTCTTTATTGCTCGTTAAATTTTGTGTATTTTATTCGGCAATTTATTAGACTCAAAGTTATAAAGCTCTCGTGCTAGAGCCTTTGATCAGCTGCAGATTTAAGCGCTCGATAACAAATTACTTCGATTGGCGGTAGCACATGTCGGCAATTGGTTTAATTTATGTGGCACAGGATCAGATGAGTGTTCGTAGAGAAAGTGCTCGAAATGTGCGGTAATGGCGCAATAAGATAAACAGTTGCCTAGTTAGTTACACGATTTATGGTCCGTAAGTGAAGTGTGATGCGAGATGCTAGGCGAGAGATCAACTAATGTATGGCTACTTTTCAAGATATTTAAGCAGTGCTGCTGTCCAGGTTAATGCATTAATTATGATTGCAAATTGATGAGATACTCAATAAAATCGGAAACTGATTTCTTAATAACATGGCTCTGGCCGTGTTTTGTATATCTGAATATAATTTTAATATTTGTATTGAACATCCTATGCATTTTTATAACCTGTGAACCCATTGAAAATGAAAACTCAGAGTATATAATTTTTGTGAAAATGTAAGTAACAAATAGAAGGATGCGTGGTCGACCTCATTATGTGTATACATTTATGATTCTAAAGACGAAATGCCCGTAGACCATAGCCAGAATCAGTTTTTAATTTTTTCGATAACTCATTCGAGTTTTGTATTACCGATAATAATTAAACATTTGGTGAGATTTTTTAAGCGAAATTTCGATGCCACAAATTCTGATACTTCCGAAATAAATTTACTGAATACACACGCCTTAATGTCATTATTACATTTTTAAAATTTTTATCGATGACAAAAGTTGTTCGGTTGGGGACAACCCATAGAAAGGTCCACAAGTGCAGTCACAGCGTAATCGATTGCTTTCAATTACACGAGAATATACATAACTTTGTATACATTCATTATGTCTTGCTGTGCTTCTATTCCAGCTGAATTTTTGAAAATTATATATTATAAATAAATTATATTTGAAGCAAGAACGCACAGTTTCACATTAAATTCCATATCAAAGACTTTTCAATAGACCAACAAAAAACAAATCCTCACCTTGTGTACATAAAATTCTTTCGTGCCGCTTCCGCTCGTGGGGCACCTGAAAAAGCAGACACACAGCCGAGAAATAGAATAAAAGAAACAAATGCCAAAAGCACATCAACTAAACATTTATTTAACTAACACGAGTTGACGAAAGAATGATTGCAAAAATCCAACATAAATCTCGGCCAAACTCAAAAACCAATAGAACTGGAAGCGAAATAAATAAAAAAAAATATATATATATAGAAACTTAAGCTGCAAATGCTTTATTACGCCCACAGATGGCCGACACAGATGAAAGATATGCATAGGCAACCATACATACACACACATTTAGAAATATATATGTATGTGGGGCTAGCTGATATCGGAGCAACACTTCCGGCACGAAATTGGTGCGAGGCGTCGACATTTTGAACGATGAAATGCTTGTTGAGCATCTCAAAAATGCCGCAAACATTTCATCAAAAAAAAAGTATTTTTTTGCTCGTTAAAACAATTTAATTTAAATTTTATTTATTATTTTTTATGCGATCTTATGGGGCAGTCGCAATGCATTTTATGGGCTTTTATTTTTAAACGTAAATAAACAACCACCGACTGAGTTCTGTCTGCTTAAATCTTTTTATTTTTCTCTCTGCAGCGGACGGACACACAAATCACCTCAAAGTGAAGACGACGACGCGGGCGATGAATTGGACGCGCGTGTTGCTAATGGGCGTGGTCGCCTTGGCGCTGACACTTGTGGAGGTTGCATCACTCTCACTGGATCCAGGTAGGTGCCGCTGCTGTTGCTGCTGCAGTTGAAGTTTCAGTTGGTTCAATATGTTTACCGTTGTATTTATGGGCAAACCTGCGATAAGCGAGAGCAAATATTTGTCGACCAGTTGGCATCGCCCAAAAAAAAAGCCAACTCAAACAGCGATTTATGTAAATCAAAAACATATAAAAAAGAAATACCACCCAGCAGACTGTTAAACGCTCGTTGCATGCAGTCGACCTCTCAGCACCTTAAATGGCGTTGGCGTTGCCCGATCACGAGCTGGCCAAGCTGCAATTGCAATTGCAATTCCGACGCCGGTGCCGGTGCCGGTGCCTTGTGGGGCATTGAGTGTGGCACACGATATCGTGAAGGTCACTTCACATGCGCCTGTCAACCGCTGCTCCTACACACACTCGTTCATGACAAATAACAGCGCAAATGCGTCAAATTCTACAAACGCGAGCTCGTTTTTGGTCTGTCTTGATAAATTCCTTGCCGCTCTGACATGCATATTTGTTGATTGTGCAAATACGCAGCCCGTTGCTTTCCACTTTGTTTGCTGGCTTTTCTTTTTGGGTTAACATGCGACGGGATTATAGCCAGTGCTGACCAAAAATAAATACACACACACACTCATACAGACCGCCAAGTGTTGTAATCTCTGTCAGGCGCGAAAACCGATTGCCGATCGCCATTTGCCGTTTGCCAGCAAATAGAGCAAGTGCCATGCCATGAGGTTGTGTTTGAGATTAGCTAACATGGTCAGCGCATTGTTTGATTTGGTTTTTTCTTTGGGGTTTATATATGTTGTTGATCTTGTAATCGATATATGCAGTACGTTCGTATCACATGCAAAACGGAAGTTTGTGTAGGCCTGTGTATTTACAAATTTGAAGAACCGATCGACAGTTGATGATGATTGATATTGTTTATAGATCTGCTCATATATATTAGAAGATGATAAAATGTTGGTAAAAGTATTAGCTGCTTGAAAATATCTTGAAATATTTTTTATATATAACAAGTTAGTTGAATCAACTAGAGACACGTTTGGGAATGGTAGATAGAAAGGTTGTTATTATAAGTATATATAATATTATATATACATATATATATAGTAAATATATAATATATATATAATATTAAATGTTAGTCAAAAAATTGTTTAAGAAATTATTAACTAGCATGACGCTATGAAAGAAAAACGAAATAAAGCCATGGTTGGACAGAGCGAACCAGTTACACCTCCATAAGGTAGTCTTCTAGAGTTGTGAAGGAGCAAGGTTTGACAGCAAGAGCTTTGCTTCGAGCAAGTGCGAGAGACGAGAGTCTCGCTAGGAGAAGAGACAACAAATTGCGCTGCTTTCTGAGCGTAATTAAATGAAAGTAAAATTGAGAATGCCAATTAGGGATGTATGTAAATATATATAAATATTTTAAATAAAAATATTTATAAACTGTTTTTACTTTATGAGCACAAAGCTAACAATTTTGCTATCTCGACTGTGCTTTTTTTTAGAGTCTATAAGTCTCTACAATTCAAGTCTAAATAATTATTTTAATTATTTATAATATATTTACAATTTCTGAAATATTTTATAATAATTTTATAATTTGTTTAAAATTAAGTGTTATTTCTGCATTCGGTACACATGAATAGCTATGCTAAGATTAATTCACCGAATATATATGCAAAATTGCCTTTCACTTACCTAAAACATATATTATCTCTTGCCTCATTGCAGTTGCCTCTTCTGAGCTGGAACAGTTTATCAGAAAAGGAGATGTGGTCATATCCACGCGACACATAAGGTAAATTAACTAACCTTGAAGTGTTTTAGCACCATGTTAAACGACATTCCTTCAACTGACAGACCCCGGCGCAAGTTGCATATATCGATTGAGGCGCTGTTCATGATTGACTTTCCCATGCTGAAGCATAAGATGTCCTTCTTCCTGGACCGCAAGCAGCAGCGCGTTACTCTAGACATCAGCGCCAATGGGGCGACAGAGTCACGTAACTTTGAGATACCCAATATAAATGAGACGAGCACTATACGGTCGCTGGCCCTGCAGTTCTCCAAGAATCGCATTACACTCCATGTGGACTGCAAGCCGAGCACTTTCCACGACATCGACATGAGTCTCACCAAGCTGTATACCCAAATGGATGATCCAGTTATTAAGCTGGTAAGTGTTGAATCAATCAGGCTACGAGTGACTTCTAATCCCTCAATTTGATCAATATTGGGTCCACACAGTTCAGAGAACGCAAATATCCTCTACATTTTGATGCAGACATGGAGCATTCGCTGCAGCGCGCCAACTGTCAGAAGGGACTTCATCGTCGAGGCAATCGCCGCATGCTGCGCAACAAGATCAGCGAGCGTGGTAAGTTTATCGATCAGACATTTCACTCCAGTAGGCTGTGTGCTACAGCCCACCGATCTTGGCTCTGCCAATCTTTCAGAGAAGAACAAGAAACGCGACGTGCGTAACAATTGGTATTACGAGCCAACTCTGGCCAGAGAGGGCGTCGATCAGCGTCACCAGGAGGTGCCTACGGACACAGAACGTGGTGATATACCCATCATGCATGGCGATTGTGAAGGTAAGCAACAACTCGCCATCTTTCTACCAATCACACTTATCACACAGCAGTCGACATTTCACGCATTGGGCGTGTTTCGCCTTTCTGTGGGCTGGCTACAACTTTTGGGTGGAACAGTGGGCTCTCTAAGGCGTTGCTCTTAAATCATTTTTGCATAGATGTTGTACTTGATGAAATTGTTAGTCTACTGCAGTTGACATTTATGTCTGGGTATATAATTCAATTAAGCTACAAATGCAAGGGAAGTTTGGTCGACTGAAATATGAATGAACAAATGTTAGCGTAGTCGGAATTTTCCGACTTGGAAATAACCTGAACTCTGAGCTGAGCTGCTGTTTGAATTATTTAATGCTTCTTTTTTGCACTTGCAATATATAAACTTGTTTAATAGGTTTTTTTCTAGATGAATTCCCATTTTGAATGGGTTCTAGAATAGTTGTAACGCATTTTCATTTATATTTCATAATATTTCTTACTGTTAAAGACTACAGACTTAGAGGCTTTTCTGCTTAATTATATGAAAATAAATATATAAATATTATTTAAAGAAATTTCTAGGTATTTACTTAATTATATGTGCAGACAGCAAAAAATTGTGTTGCAAAAAAAATATTTAAATTGATCAACTGTGTTAATTTAGCTATAAGTAGCCAGTGTGAGCATATTTATCTACTCAATCGGACTAAGCCTTATTTACTGTTCCATTAGTATTTTCTAAAGCTTGCCCTCGCTGCCAGTGGATGCCACAGCTTCTTACATGCCCACAGCAATAACTGTCGTAGCTTAATGCGATAATGCCTCACAAATCTGTAGCCAATTAATTACAATATATTCGTATATAAGCATTATATCGTATAAGTACCCACATTCGGATCTGCCAATAAGTTGTCGAGAAACCAGCGACAAGCAGCGCCCACAGAAAAGACACAACACTAATGAACCGAAAGATATGCCAATGCCTATGCTAAAGCCGATCCGTGAATAACTTGTGCACTCGTTTTGGGTACGCTGAGTGCTGTTTGGTCGATGTCGACCCAGCATAATTATTATTTATCTAGCTCAGTGCAAAATCCCAAATTGGTAGCACGCTCTGTACCCACACACACGCACACACACAGAGCCAGGCAACTGGGCGGCATATAAATATCAAAGGCAAACGTAATGAATGACGCCGACGAGATATCGAAACGAAGGTTGCACACTAAAAACCCAAACGTGGCCAAAACACGATCACAGATCGAGTGCACCCCGAACACAGTTGCCTGCCCCTGCATATCCAAAGCCTTAGCGGATGCGTTTGGGCGTTGAGGCGGCGGCGGCGGCGGCGGCGGCATTTTCCATGTTGACAAAACTCACTCAAGCAGACAGCGAGACGTGGACCAATCGACAAACAGTTGGAACCGATGGTACATTGGACTAGTTTAGTCGTTGCCATGTGTCTAACATGGCGTCATACAACATATGAGATTTAGAGATGAGCTGAGAGTTTATTAATGTACATTTTAAAGAGGATAAGATAGAGTCGTCGAGAAATAACAGTGCAGACCTGATTGAAATAGTCGTGATGGGGAAAGGAAGTCGCTGTGATTGGGAATTACTTAAGTTGTTTTTATTAGTTTATAACTATATTATTATTAGCATGAAGACATGGAACCCATAAGAGATTGTGTGAATAGTTCTGTGAAGAGCTGTGCGGTTTTACATCTATCTATCACTTGGTGTTCAGCTCTGCTCTTTTCAAGTTTCTATTCAGATAGTAATATATTTCTTTAGCAGATTAAAATAATTTGTTCTGCTATAAATGTAATAAATGTCTGCAAAATATATATAGAAATATTTTAGTGTCTTTCAAAATCTATTTCTATATATAACATATATACATATATATAACATTTTCTTATTCTTGTCTTTAATTTCTTAAATAAAAACATTTAACAAGCAACTCAATTTCCGAAACATTTTCTGGTATATTAAAATTAATCAATTTCGTTCACAAAGAGATTCAAGATAAGTAATAAACCAAGATATTCGAGTAGTGACTGCTGCTACTGTTATCACTACACTTCACATCACTGTGCCTGTGACTTGGCACATGTGTGCAGCATCTCTGAGTGCGCTTAGATTGAATTGGGTGCTCAGCTCTGTTGTCGCATTGCATTAAACTGCGCTAAAACGCGCCGCATTAGCAGCTGGATATTGAGGCCCGGTCGCTGCGTTTGGGCTTAGACCCGTCCAAGCGACAAAGCGGATTAGGTTGCAATCAGAGAAGCCTTGCACAGATGACTGTGGAGTCTGTAAACGGGACGGTGCAGGAGTGAGCTCAAAATGAGTGCGATTTTAGCATTGGTTAGGCCTTAATCTTGTCAGCTGCCTGAACGCTTCCCACACACACACACACACACACACACGCGCAGCGGCTCATGAATTATTGTTGCTTTATTTAAAGTCTTATTTTGAATGGTTTTTTCTTATGCTCATTGTTCCAGACGCCCTCGCACGCTCGCTGAGCGATCTTTTGGCATTGGTTAAGCTGCTGCGTGAAGATGTCGCCCACCAGCGACAGGAGATTGCCTACTTGCGCTTGCTATTGGAGAACTGTGCGGGCTGCAAGGAGCCCACCGGCGATAATCACATACGACTCGAGCCCAATTGCCGCACAGCGAATCCTTGTTATCCTGGTAAGCGGCATGACTCATGCAGCCATTGGATGGCAAACCCAACTTATACTTCATCTCCATTCTTTTTTCTGCCCACAGGCGTTGATTGCCTTGAGGCTGCCACGGGACCAAGGTGCGGCCGTTGTCCTGCCGGCTTCATTGGAGATGGCAAAGTCTGCAAGCCGGGCGTCAGTTGCGCGGATCGGCCCTGTTTTCTGTAAGTGCCTAGTGAGAAAAATTAGCTTTAGCTTTTGTTTTTTTGTTGTTTGGGTTTTTATGCTTTTATGCCTTATACGCCCTCTGTTAATGGCGTCAAGGGCGTGGCCGATGCATCCATGTTAATTGTATTTGTCATGCTGTTCCCTTGACGCAGATGGACGCCTGGGAGGCTTGAAAGGCGCCGCCTCACGCGAAATGTCGCTCAGCGCATTCGCAAGGGCTTTTCTCTCGCTGAGTCTGCAATTATTTGCATATGGCCTTAATGGCGATTTGATGTTGTTTATGGCTTAATGATGCAGTCAAGCGACTCTCGGCTGCCACTTTAGACAGCTGCAGCTTTCCTATCTATGATTGATAAGTCTTACCCATTGAGATTTCAATACTGCAAGCCATGTCCGTTCGAGTAGGCATCAGCATGCTTAGTTCTGAATGGAGAAGAGCAGAGAGATTGTCGCTGGCAGTTTCGTTTTCTCTTTTATGATAGTTATTCCTATAAGACCATTAGTTATGTTTGGCTTCCATTCATTTGGGCCACACTCTTGACAAGTGCTCAGATCTGCGACTCCTGATATGCCAATCCAAATGTGCAAAATGCCTAATCCCTTGTCGGCTTAAGATAAAATCTCGCTACTCCACTTAGCACTAAGTCATTCTAGTTTATCACCTTGCGAATAAATCTTCTTTGCAAAAAGATAACTAAGTATAACAGCTGCTTTAAAAAAAGAGCTTTAAACGTGACGGAGAAGTCTATTATTCAATATCTTTTAAAAATGAAAATCTCTTTAATCAAGGATTATGGGCCTAAGTAATTGATGCTGCTTTAAATCTGAATGAGCTAAGCCATGGCTAAGATACACGCAAAGGAATTCTGACTTCTGATCTAAAAGTGATTTGAGATAAGAAGGGAATGAACAGAAGTCTTTAAGCTTAAAGTTATTATTCACATTAAACCTACTCAGAAATGTGATATTGTTTCAAAGAAAGAACATTAAAAGAAAAACACTTGGATCACCTGCTGTTATTATAGATACTTAGAGGGAAAAACCTACACATATGACATTTGGCGGAACCTAGTCGTAAAATCTCCCACAGTCCGGAAGAGTGCGCCATGAGCGAAAGAAGATCAAGTTCTTTTATGATTTTACTGAGGTTGTCATTTGTGTCAGCGTCTATCGACTAATTATGCAAAAGACCCACAGCAATTTCAATAGAATATTGACTAATAAAAACATAAATCGTAGAAGCTCGAAAATTTAGAATAGACATGTCATAAATATGTTAAACAAAACTAAAACATGCCATGTAACGGGCCCGGGGCATATTTTGTTGACATTGTTAAACAAAATGCAACAAAACCTTCGCAATAATACAATGTTGTATAAGAATAGAAGAAGAAGCAGCTGCACAAGGGACAAGGGCGGCATCGGTAAGCTGTGAGGTCTGGACCACAAATGGCACTTGAAACTGACGCATAAATTAGTTAAATGTGCAGGGAACCCGCACAGATATGCCCAGCAAGCATACCATTGAGACAGAGACCGGAGCATTGTCGACTGAGAACTGACTGACTTCATTGTGTCAAAACACTTAAAGTGATTTCGGTCTGTGGGCTCTCTGTGAAATGTGAGATCGCCATAGCCGCTGCAGCACTCGACAAGTGAGCGCCTGGCCACGCGCAGTGGAAACAGAGGCCCGGCCATAAATTTGTTTAAATTATTGGAAACGGGCCGGAAAAGACAAAACAAAAAGCAAACCCAATGGCAATGGCCACAATATGTTGCGCATTGTAGGTGTCTAGGCAACCAGGGAACCCTTGTTCCCTTACCTTGGGTGCGCCCGGGCTGACCGTATTTTAATTTGCATAAAATTGTTTTAAATGTTGTCAGCATCATCGAGCAACGCCGCCGCCGACTCGTTACTGTCATCTTTCATTATCGATGAAATGTGGCCAATGCGTGTGGTAAACATACAAGCACACGCACACACATACACACACACACATAACCCTGTATCATCATTTTAATTTAGAACCCACGAAATGTTTCTTTTTGTCGTTGCGGCGTCTGAGTTAAGCATGGCCAGCGCTTTGTTTGCTTGACTCTTGGCTTCAGCGTTTCGAATGGTTCAAATCGTTTCTATTAAAAGACCATAAAACTTGCACTAATGACATGCACACCTGTTGATCCTTTATTGTTCGGCTGCTATCGTGCAGTTTCCTAAGGGCTTGTCGAATATACTTTGTGTTTAAATTGTTAATGAACATTGGGAAGTATTTTGAGGAAGGAGGTTCAGTTTATTGTAGGCGAATTAAGATTCTGAGTTGAATACTCAGTTAGTGTGTGAATAGGTGAATATTTACTCTGACGAATACTCGAAAAAGTACGCTTGGTTAATTTGAGATTGCGTCGCAAATATATATGTATGTGATAAAGATGTAAGTTTATTTGATATGCGAGATTTTTAGATGGAATTCTAATATTTGCTATTGCTTGAAATCATATATTTTAAGATGTATTTGTTAGTGAGCAAGGCTTATAGATATTTAATTAATATTTACTACAATGGCTGACTTCGACATTTTATTAATTTATATTTAACTTACATTTAAGGAAGCTTGTAGAGGAGGTTTTTTGAGTGGGAGAGTAACTTTTTTCCAGGAATTAATTTCAAATAAGAACAAAAATAAAATGTTTTTATGCGATGGAATTTTTGTAACATTTCTGAATTTTATACTCAAAAATTATATTTATAGAAATAATTAATATATTTAAAAATATAAAATGATAATATATATTTATCATTTATATTTATGTATTTACCTTTGCCGATGTCAACTGTTATGCAGCGCTTTTTGCAAATATTTTGCTGAAATAATAGTCAAATAGCAATTGAATGTTAAGCAAAGAATATGTGCTAAAAGAGTTCAGTTCGTTCTCAATTCAATTTGTAATAGCTTTTAGTTAATTTACTCTGCGACTCGACTGATTTGGTCGCACTTTCCATTTCCCCAGATCAAAAGCCCTGATTCGAAAAACCCAATCATAGTTTGGCCTCTAGCTGGCTGTGTTGGCCAGAAGTTTCACTGCCTTCCAAAGCGGGCTGCCTGTTGTTCAATTTAAATTATGCGTATGATGAAATAATCAGCAATGCAATCAAGCTGCAGTCGGGCAAGATTATATTACCCTAGCTAAGCCGGAGATTGAGATTTAGATAGAGATACACATTTCGATGGCGATTCCAGCTGCAACATGTGTATGCACATGTTGTGAACAATTCCGAAAACAGAATTCCATTTGATTATGGCAACTTTCCCACAGATTCTTTGGGGCCTGGCCCGAAACAAAACGTTTACAGCAACATTGACTGGTAAAAGTGGCTGCACGGTGAGCGACAGAGTCGGCAAGAGCCGAGTGAGAGAGAGATGGCGAGCTTGGGCAGAGTTAGCTGACTTCACAGCAACATCAAAGTTCGGTGGAACGCATATCTCAGCCGCGAATCGAGTTCGCCTACGCACCAAAAAAGCAACAGCCAAGCCGCAAAAGTGGAGCCATTGATTCCAAGTTGACGTTGTCGTTGCTGCTGTTGTTGTTGCTGTTGCTGTTGCTGTTGACTGTGTCGCTGCGGACTGAGGCAGCGTTTGACTGCTTGAATTCAAATTAATAGCCAACTGGCTCTGGCTCTGGCTCTCTGACTCTGGCTGCTTGCTTGGTTCGTTGCCCGCTCGCTCGGTGTGCAGGCGCAGCAATGAAAACAAAAACAAGCCAAGCCAAGCCAAGACCAAGCCAAGCGACGAAGCTGATGCTGTAGCAGCCAAGCAGCCAACCTACTGCCAACCTCACAGATAAGTGGCCTGTGGCAAAATAAACGCCGCTTTATGGCAGTTAGTTGTAGTTTGTCCAAGCGTGCGCCACATGGAAGTTGTTGTAGTAGTTGTGGATGCACCAACTCCTTTAAGGGAGAGCCAAGTGTTTCTGTTGTTTGGAGTAAGTGGTATGCATTTGCATGGCATGCGCTACCATTAGAAGCAATTTGGGTGGGATAAAAGCGGGCAGCGATCTCAGCATCTCCAATAATAGATAACTCTCGCGAAGTTGCGAGCCACGTTCGAGAGTAAAATGCACTATGGCAAAGTAATGGGCTCATCATGCGATATCTGTAGAGCAGATGAAGAATAGTTGCTGGCTAAAGATTTCAATGAGCGTCGAAATGAGATTGCAAAGTGTGAACGCAATCTTGAGATGAATCTGCGAACAGGCTGGGTGAATGGTACAGGAAGGGTACATACTTCGAGCTGCTTAAAATATTCAGTTGATCTTTTATTCATTTTTACTCAAGTGATAGTAGTAATAGAAGAACAAGTTTCCATGAATATCTATTTATATTCCTTTCAATTAATGAAGCTTCAATATTATTCACAGTCTATGTTTAGACTTATGTCTAATATTCAAGATATGCTATATATCTGTGTATCTTTATGTCCATGTCATTCTCAATCGATCTCTATCTCTATCTCTCTGTATCTCTATCTCTATCTGTATCTCTAATTCTAACTCTAATTATAATTCTAATTCTAATAATAATATTTCTGTCTCTATCTCTGACTCTTTCTCTTTCTGTGTATCTTCATTTTTAATTTGTTTCGTTTGCTCAACATCTTGAATATCAAAGATGCAGTAGCTTCTTTATGCTGTCCTTTGGTTTATTAGAGCCCTTTACCAATTTCTTGTCAGACATTTTGTAGCTGATTTCAAGCAGCGAGCAGAGTCTAAAAGCTTTTTTGCATGCTTCAAATCCATGTTCACACATTACTCAGGCCGCTGTCCGGAGTTGAGTTCCGTGTCTAAAGGTTTTGTGTCTTTTTGGGTGGTGCCTGGCTAGTGTTTGAGCTGAACTTGAGCAGAGGCAGCAGCAGCAGCAGGAGCAGATGACGAAGAGGAAGTTGCAGGCAACGGCAGCCGGTCAACTGGCCGGCAGCCTTTCGGCTCCAGGTCCAGGCAGCAAATTGGAATTATGAATTATGAATGCGTGGTTAATAAAAAGAACGACCAACAACAAGAAGGCAAACGGCAAGTGGGTTCGTCATGCTAACTGCTAGATGGCTCGACGGCAGATGGCAGATGCTAGTTGGTGGAATGGAGATGCGTCGGGGGCACTGGCTGAAATGCTAATGCGTTCCTCGATGCGCATCGCTGGCTATTTTCCCAGCACTCAAACGATGCCGATGCCAACTCGCTGGGGATCCAAGACAATATGGTCGAGTGAACTGAAACAAAGCAGAAAAGCGCAAAGTGGCTGAGGCTGCGAGCGCCTGTGAACATGGTCAGAAAGCGAAAACCCCTACGCAATATTTTTTCATATAACTCTCTCTCACTCCTCGCTCGCTGACTTGATCGCTGTCTTGGATATGGACAGCAACAGCGCCGCCTCATCGTGGTCCCCTGGCCACTTAAGTACTTAACACTTTTTGCTAATTGCGCGTTGCTGCCAAATGCTTCTACCAAAATATTGACGATCACACACACACACGCACACACAGGCACACACGCACACTCACTTCCGACAAGTGTTGTCGACCACCGCCGCCGCAGCTGCGACTGATGAATCTACCAAAAACTGACAGCGCAAACTCTCAACCACACTAAAACAACAACACTCGAGTACTTCTTTGCGCCTCAATTCTAGCCAGGCTTGCCTACAACTACCACATGCGCTGTGCCCGAAGTCGGGGCATCAAGAACTTGACGTGGGATCTGACAAGTTGGAATTCTTATAACTATCTGCCATATAGGGGCGCAATCATCTAGCTGCAAGCTAGCCCACTTGTCATATTGTTGTGGGCTGCTCTATTTGTTAATTACTAAAGAGAATTCTTGACTATAATTATAGCTTACATAAATATAGAAATGCTTAACAACATTTTAGCCATGGCTGCTTGGTTGAGCTCTCAGTATCGAGTTCGTAAAAGTTTCTTTTGGAATTCACAAATGTAGATTTTGATTTAATTTTGAAACTTTGGCAACCAAGCAATTTTTACTTTAATCTATTAACATTTATTGTAAAAAATATTTTCGAATTCTAATAATATATATATATATATATAAATTATAAATATATATATAATATATATGTTTGCGCTTCCTGGTAACCTAGAATCTTACATAAATAAAGAAACAGATCTGTATTTCTACATTTAGAAAGCTTCATCAACTTTAATAATTTTCTTTAGTACACGCTTATGAGTAGAGTATACAAATAGTCCCATACATAACTAAGACCCAAAACCTTTGACTTGTTTTTAACGATTTCCAACTTCTGCATTAAATTTCAAACAGAGTTTCGCTAGCAAGAGCATCGACTTTGGCATCGCCTTCGACTTCGACTCTGCCCACATGATCGTGGAGCAGTTCATTTGTTTCTTCTCTTTTCAAACTTAACGCTTTGTAGATTTTGCCATAAAATATGGCAACGGATGGCTTGTGGGTCAGTTGAGCACAGTAGTTGGATGTTGGATGTGCGCTGTCTGCTGGAGTGATGGACTTTCTTTGGAAATGCGTGTGCAGCGATTACAATGAGTTATGTCCTGGGAAGGTTTGCAGCTCAGCAACGGCGTTACGCAGCTGTTAAAGTTGGGCTTAACCGTAACCTGGATAATAACTAATGTCCGTGTCATGATATGTAAATGTTATTTGGTAGCCATAAGCAAATCCCACACTCGCACAAACATAAAGAGAAATTTACATGGCATCCAGCATGTAACTGGACTTTTTTTTGGCCATGGGCCATTTGGACTTGGACATCAGCCTACGTCGAAAAGACATGCACAGAGTGTGCCTTCTTTTATTTATTTTGCCTCGACGGCTTTTAATAACATTTTCTTGTAATTGTAATTTGTTTTCTTTTCGGGCTCGGGCTGCGGCTGTTGCTTGCATCTTCTTCTTCCTGTGCATATTCCAAAATCCAAGACCTCGAACAGCCCGAACATGCTCACATGTGCGCTTTGTCGGTGCTTTTGTGTCCAAGAGGGATCGCGGAGGGGTCCCAACTGCTATAACCTTTTCACTTCCTTCGCTCTATCTCGCTCTCTGGCTCAGTCTGGCCGCCTTTTGTGTATGCCCGTGGAGCGCGCATCATTAATAAATTTAACTTTGTATGGTGTTTTCGGTTCTCTACAATCTTTTGTTGTATATTTGTTCCTGCTTGTCAGTATTAATAATAATAAACAATATGTGGCCGCAAACAAAACACAGGCACATCAACATTTACCTCTATACTCAATAGCGTTCTATCCATATATCTCTCTCTCTCTCACTCTCTCTGTCTGTCTGGGTCTCTTTTGCAGAGGCGTTCAGTGTCACGATACGGTGAACGGTGCTCAGTGTGACTCCTGTCCGGTTGGCTATGAAGGTGATGGACGCACATGTACGCTACGTAATCCTTGCCTGGAAACACCATGCCCCTCAGGTAAGTCAACACAGATAACTACAACAACAACAACTGCATAAACAATAACAACAACAACAACAATGTGTTTATGTATTGGGCTGAGTTTTCCCTCTTTGCGGTCTGTTTGACTTTTTGATTAGTTTAAGTTTCAAGTTGAGATTTGGGGCCACGTTTTGTTTCCAGCTCTTTTATGGCTAATTTAAGTATGTCGTGCCCAGAACTGAAGTTAACTGTATGTGTGTAGGTTGGCTTAGATACCTTAGAAGGTTGCCACGGCATGAGTCAACAATAGATCAAAGATCATGAAAAACCCAAAACTAATTCTTAATGAGAAAAACGTAATCTATGCCAAATTCGTTAGAAATTTTTGAAAGTATAAATGCGTCAGGTATTTGTTATATATAAACCAAAATGTTTATTTTTGCATTCTATTTTAATTTTAGATTACATTTGACAAATAGTACTAAATGGGAGTAGTATTAACATGCATAAAGACTATAGATTAGTTTCTAGAATATGAAAGATATGCGTTAGATTGAGGATATTTCATATTAAATGTTTTTTAATTTTCTCTCTTCCCTAACTTTGTTATACCTTAAAAATCTTTATTATATAGTTTTAAGTACAGAAATTTAGATGCCAATTTTAAAAAATTGAAATGCCCTACCAATTGGCTTGTAGCGCACACAATTCACACGACTGTTTGATTTATTAATGCGCAGCTCGGACAAAATTTAAGCAAGTCGAGCGCAGCGCGGAACCCTTTTGATTGAAATCCTCACTAAATTATAGGGTAGTCGAGCAATTTTCAATGAATGTGTGAAACAAGGTTGCTAATTAGAGGAGCAACACACGCCCGTTGAAGAGAGAGAGAGAGAGAGAGATTGAAGGACAGGAACTGATTCATATTGAAGGCGTGCTGGAATGCTGTGCCTTATAAGTCAAGTTGGCTAATTGAATTCGGCTAAAGTACAAAGTGCTTTGGTAGTGGGTGGATTTGCTTAGCTGTGTGACACAAATAACTGATCATTTATTATACGATATTAATGCATAAACAATTCTCATTATTAGGCAACATTCTAATGCCCACACATAATGTGCAGCACTATCAGAGGCAGAGCCAGTACACGGCGCGCAAATACTCGGTTGTAACGAACTGAACTGAATCAGAGCACAGCCGTAGAATTTAATTATAAATTCGATTACCTATAGACAGAGAGTGCGACAGAGACAGCGAGATAGAGAGAGAGCACATAATTAATCACTTATAAATAGTCATAAGTTGTAAGCTCTATGAATGGCAAATTGAATATAATTGAAAGTATTAGCAACGTTTCGCTCTCTAATAATATCTATTAATACTTACAAAAGATATATAACAAAATTATTGAAATCAATTTTAATGAACTCGTAAATGCTCTCACACTGTTCGACCGCCAACCAGAAAGTGGAGTTGATAAGCGCGAAACGAAATTTGTTTTTTCCCTCTCTGTAATGCCTTAAATGAAATGTGAATAAAATTATAAAATATTTTTTCAAAAACAAATCAAATTACGGTTGTTTTATTTGAGCAATTAACGAACTTCTAATAGCTCACTGGTCGTGCGATTTGGATACATTTTTTCGGTAAATAAAATTTTATTCCTCATTTCTCTTACTTTTACCTCTCGAAATTCATCTCTCATCTGCCTATATCTTTCTTATTGTCGAGATCCATTGCGCTTCATGTTTATTCACTATCATTTTCTGGTAATGCTTTATAAGAATAGTTTAAATTTAAGAAAATTATATCTTAATATCATTCAAACGTGTAGATCATTATATACATTGGTTAATGGCCAACTAATAACAGCATCCATTAATTTATATACTAATCTTTTAGCTCCTACTCATCTCAATCTCAATTTCATTCAATGCAAATATAATAAATATTATTTTCCTTTGGCTAGGTGTCGAATGCATTCAGCTGGGCTTTGCGCCTTACTTTCAGTGCATCTCCTGCCCACGTGGCCATAAAATCAACGGCACCTCCTGCCACGATGTGGACGAGTGTGCGCTCTATCAGCCCTGCGATGGATTGGCCGTGTGCAACAATCTCAACCCAGGTTTTCGCTGTGGCCCCTGCCCTCCTGGCTTTGATGGCATTCATGCCCATGGTATTTAGCTTATAAAAGCGTCTCTCCATCAGTTAACCGATAAATATTTGTACGCTTCTTAGGCTATTCAGCCGATTACTTGGCCGTGGGCTTTCAGAAGCAAAGCTGCTTGGATATAGACGAATGCAAGTTGGGTTTCTTTAGGTGTCCGGAACATGCGACTTGTCAAAATAGCATTGTACGTATATTCTTAGAGAAAGCAAGTGAACCGTTAGGTAATAATCTGTAAACCTTCTAGGGCTCCTACAGATGTCAATGTCATGAGGGCTATGTGGCCAATGGCACCTTTAGCTGCTTATCCGCGTCGGAGCTGTGTCCCGATGGCAGCATCTGTGCCAGAAATGCGGAATGTTTGGCCCTCGATAATTATAACTATCAATGCCGCTGCAGCGTCGGTTGGGCAGGCAATGGCAAGGTTTGTGGTAGGGATCGCGACTTGGATGGCTTGCCGGATGAGTCGCTTAACTGCGCGGATCCACATTGCCGACGCGATAACTGCCCCGATTTGCCGAACTCTGGTCAAGAGGACGCCGACCTGGATGGCATTGGCGACGGCTGCGACGATGATGCCGACAGCGACCAGGTGCTCAACAACAAGGACAACTGTCCGTTTGCCTATAACAACGATCAGACCGATACGGATCACGATGGTGTGGGCGATGCCTGTGACAATTGTGTGTTTATTCCCAATCGCCGGCAACTGGACACCGATGAGGATGGCATGGGCAATGAGTGTGACGATGATATTGACAACGATGCAGTGCTAAATCAATATGACAATTGTCCTGCGCTGCGTAACCCAAATCAATCCGATGTGGATAACGATGGAGTGGGGGATGTCTGTGACAATTGTCCTACAATTCCCAATCCAACTCAGGAGGATCGCGACATGGACCTGGTGGGTGATGCTTGCGATAGCGATATCGACGGCGATGACGATGGCATACAGGATTCGGAAGACAACTGCCCGATGGTCAGCAACTCAGATCAATTGGATACGGATTTTGATGGCAAGGGCGATGCCTGTGACGACGACGTGGATGGCGATGGCGTGCCCAACTATAGAGACAATTGTCCATTAGCTCGAAACCCGGACCAGTTGGATCTTAATCACAATGGCAAGGGTGACGTGTGCGAGGACGATGAGGACGAGGATGGCACGCCCAATATAAGCGATAACTGCCCAAACAATTCCATGATACATCGCACCGACTTCCGCACAATACGATCAGTTATTTTGGATCCGGAAGGTGATGCACAGCTCGACCCCAACTGGGAGGTGCATGCAAATGGGTCGGAGATTATACAAACTCTGAACTCTGATCCGGGCTTAGTTGTTGGCAGCGATTCATTTGGAGGCGTTGATTTTGAGGGTACCTTCTACGTGAATGATGATACGGACGACGACTATGTTGGCTTCATATTCAGTTACCAGAGCAATCGCAAATTTTATGTGGTGCAATGGAAAAAGGGCACTCAGACCTATTGGCATTCATCACCCTTCCGGGCGTCCGCTGAACCAGGAGTTCAGATAAAGCTTATTGACAGCAATACAGGACCCGGGTCCATGTTGCGCAACAGCTTGTGGCATGCTGGCGACACGCCTGGACAGGCAAGGCTGCTATGGAAGGATCCATTGAATGCTGGCTGGAAGGAGAAGACCTCCTATCGCTGGTCCCTGGTGCATCGACCAACCATTGGCCTCATCAGATTGCGGTAATTTGGCAAAATACAGTATTTCCCCCTAACCAGGCGCATGAATACATCTAATTTCGTTTTAGCATATATGAGGGCGAACGTTTGATTCTGGACTCGCACAATGTCTACGATGCCACGCTTACCCTCAAGGGCGGACGACTGGGCGTTTTTTGTTTTTCCCAAGAAATGATTATATGGTCGGACCTGGCTTACAAATGCAACAGTGAGTAGCCCTTTGCCACTTTTGCTTTGCCATCACACAAGTTCATTAACTTTTTCTCGACATAGCTCGCGTACCGCCCCTCATCTACAACGAGCTGCCCACACATCTGAAGCTGAAAGTGGAATTGGAGAACTAAAGACAGCCCAGACGTAGTTGCTCATCTTGTTTTTGGCAAAGCCTTTTAACCAACTAAAAAGGTAACTGCCACAACACTTAACCCAATCAACTAAGCTATCATATTTGTGGATGCTAGGGCAGATCTTTTGGTACTAGTATATTTTTGAGTGTGTTTAAAATTTGTATCGAAATATATCTAGACAATAGCTAGTGTACTTTACTGAATCATGTGTACAATATTTCATATTGACTGACCAAAGGACATCAAAGTCGTCCTCGTTGCTATCGATATATCAATATTATTATGGCATGAATCCTTTAACAATCTTATGAGATTTTAATGCCTATTAAATAACATGTTACTTGCAGTCCTGAAATTTTACCAGCTCAAAAAATATTAATTTTTGTATATATTATTAGTTGCTTTAATCTAATACACATTTTCATTTTTCAGATTTTTTCGATGATGCAGAATGCCATGAATCCAAAAAGACTCATTTCTCCAGAACCACAAAGTTTCACCTGAAGTACCACTATTGAAAATAAATTAAAACAAATTAAAATAAAATAAGAACAAAAATTATCTGTAAACTTTTAAGAGAAATAAATATATATTTAAATAAGACTATTTAAGTAAATAAGCAAATTGTAGTTTTTTTTTTACTTGCTAACTATTAACTAACTCTTTTTTTCGTTTTGTTTATGTAGTTCGTTTGTTGCAGTTCATTGTCTCTATAGCTCTAACTAGTGATGCCAGTATATCCAACTTAAATATTTTTTAAATATTTTACTTAAATTTATCTGATTCCCTGACGGTCCAGAGTATGTAATCTTTTAAGCCTCTTCTATTCGCAATTTGTTGCTCATAACCAAATTATTTGCGAGATAGTTTCGATGCGCCGTTAGTCTATCTTCGCATTTGGAGCTCTTTATAAATATCCTAATCTTACAATAATAATAATCTAAATAATATTAGTTTACAATAAACACTTGGAAAGATATGGCCTTTCGTTTCGCCTATACTCCTATATACTTGGCATCCATGGACATGCCAGGTAAATAGTCCTAGTGACCCTAAGAACCAATTACTTGCAGAATTTGCAAATATCAGCTGCCTTTTTTTATTTCTTAATTCTCTAGACCTCCACATGTCCTACAATATGTAGCTTGCCAAGATTGCACAGAATATACCCGAGATATACGCAGAATTATTTATACCTGGCTTTACATATTTACAAAAAAAAAAATGTTGCATAGACTCACGGAACTGCTGAACAGCAAATACTTAATAGATATTATATTTCGCTGTTAACTTACATTGCTGTGTTATCTCACTGTTCTTATGAAAATGTGTTGCATAGCCCCAAGGGGCGCTTAATTTTAAAGCAGTATGTCTCCAAAGTACCACGCGAAGAGAAATTAGTAGCAGGATAAAAAATGTTAGTTAACATAGCATTGTTAAGAAACTGTTCATTAGCAGTGGTTTAACATTAAATTGTTATTTAATATTGACTTATTTAAGGTATTGTATTTCGAAAATATTAATATGTAATATTTATATTTATAGTTAAACTTTAAATATGTATTCGTTTCTGGTGAAATTTAAATCTAACCAATCTGAAAAATATATATTTTAGTATAAAACAAGTAGAAGAGTTAAGCTAACTCTGTTCTAACCGTGCACATTTTAAAGGACTGCAAAGTTATGATTGTCAAGATAAGCTTCATTAAACTGTATTCAATAATAATTGGGAATCAGGGAATCAACAGAAAACCCTTTTGCTTGAAATTGTCGAATTCATTTTCATGGTCCATACAAATTATTTACCACAGTCTAAGTGTGAAATGACGTCTAAAATTAAGTCTATTTCTCAGTTGTATTTTATCTGTAAATGCAAGTTAAATTTTTATTTATCAGAAACTTTAAAAACGAATGTAACATTTTCGGTTACACAATGCATTTTTCAATACAAATTTATCACTAGTCTCCGCATCTCTTATTACTGACTTTTTTATATTTTTAAATTTTATATAACTTAATATCTTAATTTCAACTTAATATTTTAGGCACTTTAAAGATGCATTTGCTTACCAAATAGCCTTTAAATGGTAATTTCTTTCAATACAAATGATTTACTTTATTTGGCAACATCCTTTATAAATTTTGAAATGCTAGTTAAGGCTTCAAGATGTTGTGTAACACTTGCCACTCAGATGGCCATTTAGTTTTGCTGAGCTTGCGTCACTTTGACATTTTATTCGATCTCAACATATCAGCTGTGCAGTCCTAAATTTTAAACATTTTATCAACAGTATTTTTCGACAAAATATCAATAAAAAATAGTCTTGCTACTCAAACAGTCTGAAATTCTGTCAGTCTTGCAACAAATAGTTCAGGGTAAGTTATTTGTACAAATTTGAAAGGCTAATTAGAAGACATGGGAATTGTTCGGTCAGATAGTAATAATGGCCAGTTGCGATGTGCAAGCCACTCCATCGGATAACATTATAAATAAGGACACAGCTAAAGCCGAAATGAAGAACGAAGCAGTTAAAAAATTTCAAACTCGAATTATGAAAAATGGAACTGTCCCCCAGCCAACCAAAATTCCGGGTCCCGTACGCTTGGATGACAGCGGCAGCTACATCCACACAAGTACACGCAAGTACACCACCCTGATGAAGTGTTTGCAGACGAAGAGCGAAATGGATGAAAGTTTCAGCAGCACTAGCACACTGGTAAACACAACTGAGGATTCTGGCGTTCAATTGGATTGCTCAATGAACGTAGACGACGATAATAATTCAAGTTCCGAAATTCTATCTCAACCGGGCAGCTCAACGCCGCGCCAACAGCGCAGCACGGATACGATTGCAACCAGTGGAAGTCTTGACGAATTGGAGGCCGCCGAACGACAAACGCTGAGAGTACTGCAACGTGCCGTGGCCGAAATGGAAGCGGATGTCGCTTTACATGCGGAGATACTCGAAGAACAGATAAAGCTGGAGCTGGAGAACCAAATGAATTTGCACATAGAGCACGAAGTCCAACAGGAGATTGAAAAGACACTGTTGCAACAAACAGTGGAGCAGCAGAAACAGCAGCAGGAGCACCAACAAGGGCAGCAGCAGCAGCAACAAGAGACCTGTATTCAGGATTTAGAGACAGAGCTGGAGCAGCAGCTGGAACTGGAGCTGGAATTGAAGCCGGAGGTGACGAGCAAGCAATCGGATTTCAACGATGCATGTCACCACATCGACGACGAAGAGGCGACCAATCTATCCGCTAGAGCTGGCTCACGCGAGCGAAAGCACGTGCGTGTGGAGCAACTCCTAGAGGCGGAACATGACATAGAAATGTTGCACAAGCTGCTCCATGTGGACTGCGATCAGTACAATGACGAAGTGACTGCCCTGGATCAGCCCCATGACAATGATTGTCCGCCCGACTTAAATGCCGGCGGGGAAACGCAGGTTAAGCCGGACAAATTTACTACTGATAACGAAGCTGAATGGCATGACAAGCGAGTGGGCATCTTTCACTCGCTGCTGCAGATTATCTGCGGGAAACGCATCCGCAAGCTAGGCTATCCCATACTATTTTGTGGCATGGCTGTCGGTTTGATTTATTACTTTCGTAAGAATTAGGGAATTGTAGGCGTACACATTTTAAAATTCATCTACGCAAATTCACGAGCATTGCATACGCGCGACAAGCGCAACAAAATCGAATTCAATTTGAGTTCTCAAAATTTCATTTATTTTTACGAATGATAAAACGAAAACCGCAAAAATAGAAAAGACTATCGCCAATAAAGTCGCAAAACTCACGACGCTGCAAAACTCCCCATTTATAAGTCACTGTTTTCGGAACTGCATATCAAGCTTATGTATCAGAAAAAAAATAAATATATATATACATATATTTACATATAATATTTACATATATATATATTGTACTTATATATATATATATATATATATAAATATTAAGCGAGCACACAAACGCAATAAATAAATAACCCTGCGTCATTTTAACAGTCACAAAATTATAAATAATAATTTTTAAAGGAAATAAATCAAGGAATTCATGAAAACATTTAAATCATTGCGTTTATCATTGAGGGAAAAGTAGGGAAAGTAGGACAAAATCCTGAAGTCTGTGTTCTTTGGGGCTTGACTTATAAATTTAGTGTTAATATCAGGGAAAGGACTGATTGAAAATCGAATGGGCGTACAGAGGGGCGAATATAAGGTGGGCGGTATACACCAAGAGATGGACGGACGAACTGACTGACCTGCAGATCTCGTGCAACAGTAACTGTGCTGATAATTAAGCGTACAGATGCAGATGTAGAGATGTAGAGGCTTAACTTTACTCTGTCAAATCTGTCAATCTGATTGAAAATCAAATGGGAGTACAGACGGACGGCCGGCATCCAGCGACGTACGAGAGGGTTCAACCACGGACGGCCGGACTGACGTAAAGATCCGACAGGTATACTAATAAGCGTATGTACAGATGCAGATGTTCAGATGGGCTGAACTTGCCTCGGACCTAACTTGATTTTGTCATAGAACTCTTATAGGATGGATATAACGATGGCGGGATACATCGACGAAAGGAAGTTGGTCCGACGTGAAGATTTGATTCAACAGTAACTGTACTGCATACACATGGGCGGATACACAGATGGAAATGTACAGCTACACGGGAGGGTGAAGCGGGCGGGCGGAATACAGGCATACAGACGTGTAGACGAACGGACGGAGCACTTCTTATTACATGCATTGGCTTGAGCAGAGAAGGTTAAAGTCAACAAATAAGACTTTATATAAACATGTAGAATATACACGATGTGAGTAGAACAATGAATTGCTAATAGAGCTAAGCAATACACACATAAATATTTATATAAAAACAACGCTTCGAAATGCGTATGTGGAAAGTGTCAACATTAAGAAAAATGTAGACAAACATTAGAACATTTTTAGGTAAATTTTAAATTGAAAGAAACTGTTTTCTGTTTAGATTCAGCGACAGAAATGGCCGCCACTCGGTCCGTTTTACTAGCGGGACTTGTGCATCTGCTAATTGAGCTTTTGCACTTAACACCTCAATTGGGGCTAAAGACGCCCGGTCCTGTAACGCCTACGATCATCGTCTGCTTGGCGCTAATGCATATCATCTATAACACCCGCATAATACCGCAGCGCCTCGCCGATTGGCCGCCTACACTTAAATCTATCTTTGAGTCCGTTACGGTCATCCTGATATTCGAGCTGTCGATGCTGTTCTGGGAATCGATCGAGCATACAATTTACTTAGTTGTCAAAGGATCGCTGCTGACCACGAAAGTCATTTCCAAAGAGACCTATCATAAACAGGAGTACGTGATAGTCGGCGCCTTCACTCTGCCGCTGTCTCTGGCCATATTTGCTGCAGTTGCGCAGTCCTATAATATGTACCAATAGAAGGAACAGAAAATTCGAAATAAAGACAAAGCTTTTTAACTAGCTGCAATTCGGAAAGTTAAACGAAGAAATTTTCATTGGGTGCAACACGTTGTTGAGCTAAAGTGGAACTACGTTTCCTTTCTTTGTTTATTTACTTTAACAAAGTTAACCTTAATAGCGACTATAAATGACGCGCTGCCGTCACAGTTAACATAGACACTCCTTAAGACTTGAGAGCTATGAATGATGGCTTAGCAAGGCAAGTGAAACTATAAGTACCTACAAGAAGACAGAGTACAACGGCAATATAGATTTACTAGGCCAACTGCCGCTCCTAAAAAAAGGCAATAACTGCTGGGCCCTGAACTAAGGTCCTCATGAATGGGTTTTGGGATGATGGCCTCATGAGATTTTATATAGATATCTCTGCTATATCTTTATCAAACTTTCTCATAAACATTTGTCGTTGCTTTCAAATCAAATTGGCCTTGGCTAAAGTTGTTCAGCTTAGCAAAATTTTGTTAATAATGTCAGTTATTGACATTATATTATCCCAAATATAGGCTTCAGGTCTTTTATTTTAAATTTTTAAATTTTAAAATTTTTTTGTTTCTTTTAACCAGGTAAGTAATGTCCCATAGCCTGAGGCACTTTTACTGATCACCAATTTGTAGTGCATATTCATGGCTTCATTAAAATCAGTTCTTGTTGCTGCCGTGGTGCATCTATTCTTTCGCTTTGCCTTGTACATAACGCCACAATCGGAGGTGACTACGCCCGGTCATGCACTGCCCTCGATCGTTGTCTGTGGGGCACTATTGGATGTCATCTACGACATTCGCATTGTGCCGGTTGGCATGAACGTGCGGCCCAGGATCATCAAATACATTGCCGAATGCTTTATGGCGATCTTCATACTGGAGGTGGGCATGCTGATATTCTGGCAGTCATTGGAGCATCTCGTTTTTATGCTAGCCAAGGCACTGCTGCTGGGCATGGATCTGGTTTCACCTGAGTACTACTATGATCATGAGGAAACTTTAATTGGCGCCTTCACATTGCCGTTATCTCTTATAATTCTGGCCTCTGTGGTCGTCTACACCAATCACATGGCCAAGCTACGTGCTCGTTATATGGCGCGAGAGATGCAGGTACACCTGCAGCTGGATAATACCGTCAACTACCTGTGTCGCTCCAATCGTTTCAAAGACTCCAA